>CM044307.1:123101960-124366960 GCA_024291935.2 Okapia johnstoni | reverse complement strand
GTGAGAACCAGGATAAGTCTCAAATCTCAGCAGCTGCAGTATGTGGACTTTCTCCCTGTAGCTCTATTCATTCCTGGCAGGGAGATTAAACCAGTCAGGTCTGAATATTCATTGGAAGGACTGATGCTGAAGCTGAGGTTCCAATACTTTGGCCATCTGATGTGAAGATCTGACTCATTGGAAAAGATCCTGATGCTGGGAAAGATTGAAGGCAGGAGGAGAAAGGGATGAGATTGTTGGATGGCATCACCGACTTGATGTGCACGAGTTTAAGCAAGCTCCAAGAGTTGGTGACGGACAGGGAAGCCTGGCGTGCTGCAGTCCATGGCATCACAAAGAGTTGGACACAACTGAGCGACTGAACTGAACTTATTCATTCATTCAGCAAGCACTTACTGAGCATCTGTTATGGACAAGGCACTGTGCCAGACCCTAGGGATATAGCAGAGAGCAAAAGTGTAGATGACTTCATCCTAATGGAGCCTGGATTCTGCTGGGAGAGACTGTCATCAATCAAATAATCACACATATACATGTGTAACCACAACTGCGGCTTGTATTAGGATGAAAAGGCACACAGGGCAATGAAAGCCCATAGGACATAAACTTGACCCAGTTGGGGAGGTGAGGGAAGATTTCCTTGGGAAAGTAGCTACAGAAATGATATAGGAAAGATGAGGAGGAGAGCAGAAGGACTGGTGTTCCAGGCAGAGGGAACAGCATCAGCGAAGACCCTTTAGCAAGAGGACGCATGGTGAGCACAGGGCCAGTGAAGGCCAGCGTGGCTGCAACACTAACAAGAAAGGTGACATGCTGTGAGATGAGGCCCTGGGGGTCCATGGTGTCTCAGGTCAGACTAAACAGGTCCTTGTTCCAAGAGCAAAAGGGAGCTATAGATGTGTTTGAAGCAGGAAGGAGGTGATTGATTTTCAGAAAGATGACTCTTGCTGAATTTTGATGTCAGGTTTGGAGGAACTCATCTTCCAGTTCCCACCTCTGCAGAGAGTGAATCTGATTGGATCAGGGGTCCAACTCCAGTCCAGTCACGTAACAGGAGGGGAGGGTCACATGGCTACCAAGGACCCACTTGCAGGGAAGTTTTCAGAAAAGATGTACTAGATGTGCATGTGGGCTTTGCTGGTGGCTCAGACAGTAAAGAATCTGCCTGCAATGTGCGAGACCCAGGTTCAATCCCTGGGTTGGGAAGATCCCCTGCAGTAGGGAATGGCTACCCACTCCAGTATTCTTGTCTGAAAAAATACCATGGACAGAAGAGACTGAAGAGCTACAGTCCATGGGGTCACAAAGAGTCAGACTCGACTGAGCAACTAACACTTTCACTTTCAGACGTGCCTGTGTGTTCAGTCACTAGGTCGTGTCCAACTTTTTGCAACCCCATGGAGTGTAGCCCGCCAGGCTCCTCTGTCTATGAGAGTTTTCAGGCAAGAATACTGGTGTGGTTTGCCATTCCTTTCTCCAGGAGATCTTCCCATCCCAGGGATTGGACCTGTGTCTCCTGCATTGGCAAGTGGATTCTTTACTGCTGAGCCACCAGGAAAGCCCCAGAATCCCCTGGATAACTGTGACATGCGTTCACATGACACCATCACTTTCCACAAATGAAAACCCCAAGATTAACACTTCCCCCTAAATGTTCCCAGTCTCCTTTAGAGCAGGCATCTTCTGGGGAGGGATGAGGACAAGGGATTTAGGGAAACACATTTGGCCAAAACATTTGTGTGTCTGTACACAAATGGCTGAATCACTCCTACTTCCTCCTCTGCAAAGTCAGAGATCATCACAAGAGCCAATGTGTCCTAAGCTGGTACACCATGATCTCATTGTAATGTCATTTTAATCCCAAGGGGCAGAAATTACAATCTCTGTTTTATAAAAGTAGAAATGAAGGTTGAGTGTATTTTAAAGCAGGAATAACTTCAAAGTCTATATACGTTGCATCATTTTCCTCCCTAAACCTCCTAACCCTCTACATCAAATGAGAAGTTATTATCCTTATTATTCTTAATAGCAATAATAGCAGTGTTCAATTAATAGTACTGTTACTATGGATGGTTTACATGTATAGTACATCAAGATTGCCGGGAGAAATATCAATAACCTCAGATATGCAGATGACACCACCCTTATGGCAGAAAGTGAAGAGGAATTAAAGGGCCTCTTGATGAAAGTGAAAGAGGAAAGTGAAAAAGTTGGCTTAAAGCTCAACATTCAAAAAAGTAAGATCATGGCATCCGGTCCCATCACTTCATGACAAATAGATGGGGAAACAGTGGAAACAGTGGCTGACTTTATTTTTTGGGCTCCAAAATCACTGCAGATGGTGATTGCAGCCATGAAATTAAAAGACACTTACTCCTTGGAAGGAAAGTTATGACCAACCTACACAGCATATTAAAAAGCAGACACATTACATTGTCAACAAAGATCCGTCTAGTCAAAGCTATGGTTTTTCCAGTGGTCATGTATGGATGTGAAAGTTGGACTATAAAGAAAGCTGAGCACCAAAGAATTGATGGTTTTGAACTGTGGTATTGAAGAAGACTCTTGAGAGTCCCTTGGACTGCAAGGAGATCCAACCAGTCCTAAAGGAGATCAGTCCTGGGTGTTCATTGGAAGGACTGTGTTGAAGCTGAAGCTCCAGTCATTTGCCACCTGATGTGAAGAGCTGATCATTTGAAAAGATTGGGAAAGATTGAAGGCAGGAGGAGAATGGGACGACAGAGGATGAGATGGTTGGATGGCATCACCGACTCGATGGACATGAGTTTGGGTAAACTCTAGGAGTTGGTGATGGACAGGGAGGCCTGGCGTGCTGTGGTTCATGGGGTCGCAAAGAGTCGGACACCACTGAGCGACTGAACTGAACTGAACATCACGTTACAGGCATGGTTCTAAGCACTTCTGTGTTTGGAATTATTCATTTAACCCTCATAACAATCTATGGGATAAAATAGTATTATCACCTTTACTTTGCACGTGTGGATGCTGTCACTTTAGTCATGTCCCACTCTGTGAGACTCTATGGACTATAGCCCTCCAGGCTCCTCTGTCCATGGGATTCCCTAGGCAAGAATACTGGAGTGGGTTGCCATGCTCTCCTCCAGGGGATCTTACCCGACCCAGGGATTGGACCCATGTCTCTTTTGTCTCCTGCATTGGCAGGCAGGTTCTTTACCACTAGCACTACTTAGAAAGTCCACCTTCACTTTACAGATAGATAACTGAGACACTTAGAAATTAAGTAATTTGTTCAGTGTCCAGCTCTTTTTGACCCCATGGACTGCAGCACACCAGGCCTCCCTGTCCATCACCAACTGCGGGAGTTTACTCAAACTCATGTCCATTGAGTCAGTGACGCATAAATGGTAGAGTCATGTGGGTGGGGTGGGATGGATGGGAGTATGTCGTGAGTATATGCAAACTAGTATATACAGGATGGAAAAACAACAAGGCCCTACTGTACAGGACAGTGAACTAAATTCAGTATCCTAGGATAAGCCATAAGGGAAAGATACACAAAATAATGTATACATATATGTACACACACACACACATATGACTGAGTCACTTTTCTGTACCGCAGCAATTAACATAACACTGTAAGTCAACTATACTTCAATTTAAAAAGTTGAGCAACTTAAGAAAAAAAATTTTTTTACTTCAACCCATTCTGTGTGCCCACTAGGAGATGTTGTTTTTAAAATTTAAAACAGTGAAGTATTGAAAACTGTGATATATAAAAACAAATAAATAAATAGCAGAGACGTAACTTGAACCCCAGCTGTTTGGCCTCAGAGTCTGGGTGGTTTATGTCATTCGGTTCTGTTCTTATTCATCTTCTCTCGTCTCTGTCTCCCTTCCTGCCACCCCCTTCTCTCTAGCTCTCCCATGCTCTCTCTCTCAACACACACACACACCCAAACAGGAAAAAAAAACCAGTTAGGACTATTATTATTCACAAATTATTATCTCAATACTTTTTAAAGAGGAGGCACAAGAGAACATATCCTTTGTACAACTACTGTTCTTATACTATTATCATTGTCTCCATTTTACTGATAAGAAAACTGAGGCTCAAAGAGATGGGCTTCCCCAATGGCTCAAGCGGTAAAGAATCTGCCTGCCAATGCAGGAGACACATGAGATATCGGTTCAATCTCTGGGTTGGAAAGATCCCATGGAGAAGGGAATGGCTACCCACTCCAGTATTCTTGCTTGGAAAATTCCATGGCCACAAAGAGTTGGACACGACTGAGCTCACATGGCATTTTACTGATACAGGAAACTGAGGCTCATTCAAGATAACACCGATTGTAGCTGAAAGAATCGAGATTCAAATTTAGGTCTGTTTTACTCCAAAGTTCTATTGATATGAGAACAGGAAAACAATCTTCCCATCATTCTCTCTCCACTGTTTCCATCGAAGCCCTTCTTGAATGAACTTTGGGACCCTCGTGAGAAAATAAAGACCGAAATGCTAAGAAGTGTCTATTAGCCCTTAAATTTTGCCAGTTTCCACTTCATGACTCCCATATACCCAGATCAACATGTGTCTGCATTTTCACACAAAAAAGTCACAACACAGGATTAATCTCCAGTATTTTCTGCTTCAGTTATGATTTCTGGCATAGAAGTGAGTTATTTCGATTGTTAGTAGCTGACAGTCCCCATAAATTGCTAGAGGAGGTTCAGCAGGGTAAAAGCTGACATTGTTTTGCTCTCTGCCATGCTGTGTATCTATTTCACTCTCTTTCTCTTTCTCTCTGGTTACAATCTCTCCTTGCAGTTCTGTGTACCGAGTGGCGATGAATTATACATGTACTTTATGAAGTTAAATGAAAGTTCCCCCACCTATTAAATTGCCAGCTTCCCAAATCTAACATAAATCTAATCCAAATACACTTAGGAAAATATTGTACTGTTTGTTCTTCTATTATTGGGTCTTTTTCTTTATTGTATCATGTATTCAAAGTGCCAAGAGCTTCTGCTTACTATATTTTCACCAGGGGATTACAGACCAGTCGAATGAGTCTGCAGCATGGCTAAGAGATGTTAGAAATCCACAAAACACTGCCTGAATCATTCCACCCCATCATGCAGGAGAAAGCTAGTCCACTGCCTTGGAAGTAACAAGCAGAAAGAGATAGGACTGCAGGAGAGGAGTCAAACTTCTAAATAAAAATCCTAAGGCAGAGAAAGCCAGAGCTACTTTCTAAGCCTTTCACTGGCTTGCTATTGTCTATGAGTGAAGACATAAACTTTAAGCGAAGCATCCTAGGTTCTTTGTGATGCAGTTTCTTTCCATCTGTGCATCTTTCTCTGGTCACACTTTCTTTTTTACCATTTCAAACTACAGCAGATTCTTGACATGTCATATTGAACAATCTCATTATCAATTATTTATACATGACCCTGAGGTCTTTGAATAGATTAAGGTTTTTTCTTTTTTAGTTGCAAGTAAAAGAAGTATAACTCAGGTTTAAATAAAAGGAAGAAATTGTTAGGCTATGCAACTAGAAGAAGCTTTCTAGGTGGTGCTAGTGGTAAAGAATCCACCTGCAATGCAGGAGATGCAAGAGACGTGGGTTCAATCCCTGGGTATGGAAGATCCTCTTTAGTAGGAAATGGCAACCCACTCCAGTATTCTTGCCTGGAAAACTCCATGGACAGAAGGGCCTGGCAGGCTACCAGTCCATAGGGTCACAAAGAGTTGGACATGACTGAGTGTGCACATGCAACTAGAAGTTCAGGGATGTCGGAAGCTTCAGGTGTGGTTGGATCCAGGAGTTCAAATGCCATCACCAGGACTCAGCTTCCCACCATCTCTCAGTCCTGCTCTCCTTCTCTAAACTGATGATGTCATTTTAGATAAGCTTTCTCCCCAAGTCAACAAGAAGGCCCCTGAGAATACTTGACTCACAACCTATCCCTTCAGCGAAATGAAAACAAAGACTGAGCTTATTTTTTTTCCCATACTAGTAGAATATCTTCAAATATTTGCTAAAAATTTGAATCAAGAAAAAATATCAGACTCTTACTTATGGATATCCTAGTTGAGAGTATCTTTGGAAAAGTCAGATGATCTAGCAATACTGGGCCTTGGTTGGCAAATGGTAACCATAGGCTGGCTCCTTAGAAGTGCACCCTGGACACAGAGCACATACTCTTTAGTTGATTACCGTCCCTCCCACACTCTACTGTCTCCCAAACTCTAGAGCCAGGCATCAATGGTCAGTCATCACCGTATTCTCATTGTTTTTGTTTTAGAAGAAAAATACTTCTCTGTGGCCACGTCTTTAAGAAAAGTGGGTCAATTAATGAACAACTGAGAGACCCTTGTGAGTTTCCTTAGACCTGTTCCACTTCAATTATATAGATTGCCTATCTGGTTTTGGAGGGCATGGAAGTGTGAGCTTCCATGGGAACGACATGCTACTTGGATGGCATGATGAAGAGGAGAGTAACAGTACCCAGAGAGCCAGGGTCCAGGAGTGGACAGAATGGTACAGACAGAATGGAGACACGGATGAAAATTCATCCACAGTTTGAATGTTTCATTTCCTTCTCACCCCAAACCAAATTCCCTGCCCAACATTTGGTCCACAGCTAAACTGATAGCTCTTGGTGATGGTCCAAGGGCATATACATAGGAAATGCATTCCTCACCTTCCAAGTGGGTCATCTTCTTGGGATGGAGAGAAAGAACTCTCCAACTATTTTAAGAAGGCAGTGCTGTGGTTTGCTACATGCTTTCACCAAGGAAGCTCCCTTTCTGGGATCAGAATGATTCACTGCCTGCTTTTTGTCTGGGACCAGCAAAAAAAAAAAAAAAAATTAACATCTTTTATATGAATCTGGGTCCTGGTATACCTAAACAGAGACTTAGGTTCATAATAGGAACCCTCAAGTGTGCATGTATTAAATTATTATTTAGTTGGTTCCCTTCATGATCCAGGGTCTTGTTTGGCTCTTTATTTAGCATAGAGGCCACTACAGTTGATCCCTTTTTAAAATAAGGAACATTATCAATTATTATCCCTCCATGTTTAAGTTGGAGAAAGTTGATTCCGGGAAGATGGGATGGCATGCCTGAACATGCCTGGGTGAGTCTGAGCAAAGTAACCTCACAACCTTTCCGCTAAGCTCCTGGGAAAGGGGTTCTGATCTGATGAGGCCCCGTGCTGGAAGCCCTCCCTTCAATATTTAACTATAATTAGCGAGAACCATCCATATGGCGACTCTTCTCAGGCCAGATGGGCGGTTGTCAGGTGACACATGATCTTTGCTTCACTTTGAAGGAGACGTGAGTAATCCTGGGGATATTAGTCCAGCAAGGGCTATATTTATCTCCGTTTCTTTGGTTGATAACACTTCCCTGTTTCTTCTCTAGGCATCTGGGCGAGAGGGACACAGGGCACAAGCACCAAGATGATCCTGCCCAGAGCTGATGCCTCCACTCTGAGGTTCCCACCTGATTCCACGGCCCCATCCTCCAGTGACCTCAGACACCCTCGAAGGCACAGAGCATCAGAACCTGGCAGGATGTCAGAGCCTCAGAGTCTGTCCAGGGAGTTTGACAGATGAGGAGACTGGGGCTCAGAAGAGGCGTGGGATGGTCCACAGCAAGTTAAGGATATGACTGGTGTAACAGTCACATGACCTCTCTCTAGTTTCATGTGGGAGTGACAACCTATTTTGCATGTGCTGAAGCAAAGCATGAAAAATTATATGGCTGTCATATTTTAAGAGACTACAGTTCCTTTTAAAAGGAACCAGAGGGGGTAGACATTTTCAGCATATATATGGTATAAACAGAATCAGAAAAGCTGTCACACTTCAGGGGAGTTCCATAAGCAACCTATTCCATCCATTTCCCTCTTTCTCCCTAATGAAGGCTCTGCATCTCATCTCAACTCCGTCATCCTCACCCTGCCACCTAACTTGTCTTCTTCATGTTTTATGGACCACATTCCCAAGGAGGCTGGTCTGATTGGCTCTGCTGATAGTCATCAACTCCACTGGCCATTCTACTTTGCCTCGTTGGTCGTTGGCCAGTCAACGGACAAACTACAGAGCCCAGATTCAATGTCCCATGGCGTCAGCAGCCTAGTTGAGTAAGGACTGACACAGGGGCCATTTTAGCTAAAAGAGGGTGCTGTGCATGGTGAACTTTGGGTTGAAAAAGGTAGGGTCCTTCTTAGGATTTTGTTAATGACTTTATTACTAACGTTCTTTATTAAAATCATAACTTTATAAGAGGTACCTAGAATAGTCAGAATCAGAATGTACACTGGTAGATGCCAGGGGCCAGGAGGGGGGGTACTTAGTGCTTAATGGGAATAGAGCTTCAGTTTAAGAAGGTGAAAAATTCAGGAGATGGCCGATAGTGAGAGTTGCACAACAATGTGAATGTCCTTGGTGCCACTGAAATGTGCAGTTAAAGATGGTTAAAATAGTATCTTTTATATTATATGAATTTTACCACGAAAAAATTAAAACATTATAACATACTTTTGAGTGCTTCCTGACTCCAGTTTAAGATTATTTTCTTAATCTTCACACAGTCCTACAGGGTACATGTTTTCTCATTTAATAGATAAGGAAATGGGGTCCAGAAATTCCATAATTTGCTGAAGGTAATGCTAATGCAGCTTTTAAAATGCTGTCTTGACCCAGTTTGGAGGCCCTGGCTAGAGGTTAATTAGTTCTTTTTGCGCAGAAACGTCCACACCCAAGCACCTCTGTAATGGGCTCACACTCCAGGCAGATCTGTCCACTCCAAGGACCCTAGACCAGGTAATCTGGGAGAGCAACTATGCCCCAAGGCTGAAATTACTCAATGAGCCAGTCTTACACCTGCTCACTCTGCCTCTCCTTTTCCTTCCTGAAGAAACCGCGATGAAGGAGCCTGACTGCAGTCTCCCTCTCCCCCTGCCTCATAGTGGACCCGGTGCCTCCCCGAGTGCCCCTACATGGCATGCTCTTTCTCCCCAGGGAGCTCTGAGTGTGACAAATCACAAAACTCTACCTGCTTCTCTCTTTTGATCTGCATCTGGTCACACCATACCTCACCCAAAGTAATATGGTTAAGAGCGACATAACTGGGAAGAAGTGGAGCAGGGGGTTGAACCCAAGCAGCCTGGCATGATGAGCCATACACAAGATTATGTTGCCCTGTCTCTCATTCACTGCCAAGCACACCCTCCAGGGACGGGGTACAACCAACTTGTTAATCTGTGTTGACTCTGACCTTGGCATAGACAGAGTAGCTATAAACAGCTTCAGCCTCACCTTTCCAGAGTATCTTTTACCTCTATTTCCAGTCTGGGTATCTTTTAGTTCCTACTTTGAAAGTCCTTGATAGCAAGTAAAAATTTCAGTCAACATGACCTGGAAAAGTTTGTGGAATCTTTCCTATTTCTTATAGTTGTTATTGCTGTTGTTATTATGCATTTTATTCATATCTTATTATTTTGTATTTTCTTATTGTTGTTATTTTGCAATTTATTAGTAGTCTGGAAAGCCTCTAAGATCCAATATTATGAACTTTAACTGTAATAAAAAAAGGAAAAGGAAGAGACTCAAAATGCAGGTGGCACATATCTGTGACTTTGGACAAGTTATCTTTCTGAGTCTCAGCATCTTCATCTGTAAAAGGAGAACAATACTTCCTACCTTACAGAGTTATTGTGAGGAATGAATGAGAAAAGGCCCATGGAAGTGCCTAGGAGAGTCTCTGAAACCTAGTACTTGCTCAGCAAGTATTTCTCTTCTGGCTTGAATAAGTCCTTAGGCAGCACCAATGTGTCATCTATGTGGGTCTCCAATGTGAGGCATCATTATCCTTCTTTGTCCTGACATTTCCCTATAAGTTCTTTCTCTCTCTCCAGGGTATCTGAATTAATTATTCCTGGGTCTGATTTCTTTATCTACTTACGTTTCCTCCCATTTCTGATCTCAACTAGCCCTTCACACCTAAAGCCCTACTCTTCCTCCCCACTATGGCCATCAGATTTTGGGATAAATGACTTGCTACCTCTTTGCTCAAGAAAAGAGAAGACAGTTAAGGTCTTCTGTTTTTTCCTGAGCAAATATCTTTCATACAAGCTGGAATCAAGATTGCCGGGACAAATATCAATAACCAAAGATATGCAGATGATACTACCCTTATGGCAGAAAGCAAAGAACTAAAGAGCCTCCTGATGAAAGTGAAAGAGGAGAGTGAAAAAGGTGGGGTTAAAACTCAGCATTCAGAAAACTAAGATCATGGCAACTGGTCCCATCAGTTCAGTTCAGTTGCTCAGTTGTGTCTGACTCTTTGTGACACCGTGAACCACAGCATGCCAGGCCGAGAGGACCTGCCAGAGTCACCAACTGCCAGAGTCTACCCAAACCGATGTCCATTGAGTCGGTGATGCCATCCAACCATCTCATCTTCTGTTGTCCCCTTCTCCTCCTGCCTTCAATCTTTCCCAGCATCAGGGTCTTTTCAAATGAGTCAGCTCTTCTCATCAGGTGGCCAAAGTATTGGTCCCATCACTTCATGGCAAATAGATGGGGAAACAGTGGAAATAGTGAGAGACTTTATTTTGGGGGGCTCCAAAATCACTGCAGATGGTGACTGCAGCCATGAAATTAAAAGACGTTTACTCCTTGGGAGAAAAGTTATGACCAACCTAGACAGCATATTAAAAAGCAGAGATATTACTTTGCTGACAAAGTTCCGTCTAGTCAAGGCTATGATTTTTCCAGTAGTCATCAATGGATGTGAGAGTTGGACTATAAAGAAAGCTGAGCACCAAAGAATTGATGCTTTTGAACTGTGATGTTGGAGAAGACTCTTCAGAGTCCCTTGGCCTGCAAGGAGATCAAACCAGTCCATCCTAAAGGAGATCAGTCCTAAATATTCACTGGAAGGACTGATGCTGAAGCTGAAACTCCAACACTTTGGCCACCTGATGCGAAGAAGTGACTAATTCGAAAAGACCCTGTTGCTGGGAAAGAGTGAAGGCGGGAGGAGAAGGGGATGACAGAGGATGAGATGGTTGAATGGCATCACCGACTCAATGGACATGAGTTTGAGTAAACTCCGGGAGTTGGTGAAGGACAGGGAGGCCTGGTGTGCTGCTGTCCATGGGGGTCACAAAGAATCGGACACGACTGAGCGACTGAACTGAACTGAACTGATCTTTCATACCGAAGGCTGACTGTGATTATATGAGAGTGGCTGGGTTCTTAAAACGCTAAGTCCATGAACAGATTCTGTGGGAAGGAGTTCCATAATCCATTGGCCACGTCTGCCTGGGCACAGAGTGGAGAGTGACAACCCATGTTCCATTTTTCTCCTGTGCTTGTGACACCGATTTATTCCCAGAATTGTTGTCACATCATGCTCTTGGTCAGGATGAAGGTGATGTTATGGGCAAGCACCAAATGCAAAAGCCTCCACCACCTCTAAACAAACCATTCAAATGCTTTCACTCCTGGTTTATAGAAAGTCCATCTTCATATGCAAAAATGCACATTGTGCAGATGAAGAAAAGACTCATTGAACCATCTTTCGTGAGTAGTTGAGGGATTTAGGCCAATTGATTCTCTATCTTTTTCAAATGTTTTTAATGAGCCATGCAATTAGGAAAGAAAATCTGGGGAAACAAGGTGTGATTGTTTCATTCTTTAGGACACAATAGCAATTGTATTATTAATAACTACTTTTTAAGGGGCCCCACAGCTGTCTAGCTAGCACTGTAATCAAAACAATTGGTGGTCCAGTGGTTAGGAGTCCACTTTGCAGTGCAGGGGACACAGGTTCAATCCCTGGTCAGGGAACTAAGATCCCACGTGTCACAGAGCAACTGAGTCTGTGCACGACAACTAGAGAGTCCATGCACTATGACAAAAGATCCTGCATGATGCAATGACAATCCCACATGCCTCAACTAAGACCTACGGCCCATGGAAGTGCCTAGGAGAGCCTCTGGAACCTAGTACTTGCTCAGCAAGTATTTCTCTCCTGGCTTGAATAAATGTTTAGGCAACACCAATGTGCCATCTATGTGGGTCTCCATGCTATGGCTTCTCATTCAACATTACAACAACTCTGTGAGGTCAATACTATATCATTTTACGGGTGAGGAACTTGTCTGCGTTCACACTGCAGGTGAGTAGTAGAGCTGGATTTTACCCTGGCTGCTGCCAGTAACCAAAATCTGAGCTCTTCCCAAAATACTAGGTTTCTGAGAAAGGGTCTGGAAGATGTTGTCTGTCAGGTCAGCCCTCCTGACCTGACTATCCCCTTTCCTCATTTGCTGTTTAATAGACATTTGAGATAGAGACTCTGTGTGTGTGTGTGTGTGTGTGTGTGTGTGTGTGTGTGTGTGTGTGTGTGTGTCTGCTTCTGCACCAGCTTGGCTTTCTGCAATAGATTGTATTTAGAAGATTTGGGCCAAAGAGGTCAGGCAATGAAGCATGCATTAGCTGGGTCATAGCACAGAGGCCGTGAAAAAATTCTAAATTGAACCTCACCCCCAAAACAGAAAGACCTAGGTGAGCCGATATCCAACTTCTGGTGTATTTGTTTCCTAGGGCTGCCATGATAAAATAGCACAAATTAGGCCACTTAAAACATCACAAATGTATTACATGACAGGTCTAGAGGACAAACATCCAAAATCAAGGTATAGGCAGAACTATGATCTCTCTGAAAACACTATGGAAGGAACTGCTCCTGGCCCTTCTTCTAGCTTCTGGCAGCCTCAGGGGCCCCCTTCACTTACAGATACATCACTCCTGTCTCATGGCCATCTTCTTTCTCCCTTTGTGTCTGCTCATTACCTTCCTTCTGTGTGTCAGTTTCTGCGTCTAAATTTCCTCTTTTTACAAGGATACCAGTCATAGGCCATGGTGGTTGAGGGATCCCCTGTATGAGATCTCCCTGGTGGCTCAGCAGTAAAGAACCTGCCTGACAATGCAGGAGAAATAGGTTCGATCCCTGGATCAGGAAGATCCTATGGAAAAGGAAATGGCAACCCACTCCAGTATTCTTAACTAGAAAAATCCCATGGACAAAGGAGCTTGGCAGGCTACTGTCCTTGGAGTCTCAAGAGTTGGACATGACTGAAGTGACTAAACAGCAATGACAATACCCTTAATGACTTATTTTACCTTGATTACCTCTGGGAAGATCTTACTTCCAAGTAAGGTCATATTCTCAAGTAGTGAGAGTTAGGACTTCAGTGTATATTAAAGGATGGGGGATAAGACGCGGCCCATAAATCTTGGGTCCTCTGTATAGGAATCAGAATTCAGGAATTGTTCTTTCCATGGAAAGAACTAATCCCATGGACAGAGGAGCTTGGTGGGCTACAGCCCATGGAGTTGTAAAGAGTCAGACACAACTGAACGACAAAGCACAGCACATGGAAAGAACCAAAAGAAGCAGGAAGCATTGTTAAAATCAAAGATGGGATTCACATAGTCTCTTACTTAGGACCATAGTATATAGAACTGGAGTAGAACATCCAACTCTAAGAAGGGTGGGCAGGTAACATTTGTGGAGCACCTACTATGTGCCAGGATCCTTTACATTTTACAATCTGTACCCTATTTAGCTCAGTGAGTAATGGGTAAATAAATATTCATATCCATTCATTGATGTTTCAGAACAAAATCTTGGGTAGGGGGTCATATTGTCTCCATTTTACAGAAGAGAAACATGAAATTCAGAGAAGGGAGAATGCCTCAGCTGGCAGGATTAGATTTCCAGATCAGGAGCAGTGAAGTGCTTCTCCTGATGGCCATCAATCTTGAGGATTGGTAGTGGCCAACCCCAGCTCAGACCTCAGACAACTGGGCCAATGACCACCAAGAGGCAGATTCTTCCTCTTAGGAATGGTGAAAACATGAAAAACCCAAGGAAGAGAAAACCAAGTGCAGAGTTCATTGACGAGTGCCAACTGTATCCCCGATGAGGAGAGAAAAGGATTTCTCTTCTTGATGCTCAACTTTGACATTATAAATTTTGAAACTTGGCTTGAAAATCCAAAGATCAATAAACCTCAGTTTTCTCATCCTGAAAACTGGGGACATGAACTTGGTTGAGGAAATCAGATGGATCGAGATGAGTGTAAAAACAGAAGCAAAAGGCAAGGGAGAAAGGAAAAGATATACCCAACTGAATGCAGAATTCCAAAGAATAGCAAGGAGAGATAAGAAATCCTTCTTAAGCGAACAATGCAAAGATATAAAAGAAAACAATAGAATGGGAAAGACCAGAGATCTCTTCAAGAAAATTGGAGATATCAAGGGAATATTTCATGCAAGGATGGACATGATAAAATACGGCATCAGTAAGGAACTAACAGATGCAGAAGAGATTGAGAAGAGGTGGGAAGAAGAAATAGAACTATACAAAAAAGGAATTAATGATCCAGATAACCACGATTGTGTGGTCACTCACCTAGAGTGAGACTTTCTAGAGTGTGAAGTCAAGTGGGCCTTAGGAAGCATTACTATGAAAAAAGTTAGTGAAGGTGATGGAATTCCAGCTGAGCTATTTCAAATCCTAAAAAAAAAATGATGCTGTTAATGTGCTGCACTCAATATGTCAGCAAATTTGGAAAATTCAGGAGTGGCCATAGCACTGGAAAAGGTCAGCTTTCATTCCAGTCCTAAAGAAGGGCAATGCCAAAGAATGCTCAAACTACCATTCCATTTTGCTCATTTCATATGTTAGCAAGGTAATGCTCAAAATCCTTCAAGCTAGGCTTCAGCAGTACGTGAACTGAGAACTTCCAGATATACAAGCTGGATTTAGAAAAGGCAGAGGAGCCAGAGATCAAATTGTCAACATTTGTTGGATCACAGAGAAAGCAAGGGAATTCCAAAAAAGCATCTACTTCTGCTTCATTGACTATGTTAAAGTCTTGACTGTGTGGATCATAACAAATTGTGGAAAATTGTTAAAGAGATGGGGACAACAGACTACCTTATCTGCCTCCTGAGAAACCTGCATACATGCAGGCCAAGAGGCAACAGTTAGAACTGGACACAGAACAAAAGACTGGTTCAAAATTGGGAAAGGAGTATGTCAAGGTTGTATATTGCCATCCTGCTTATTTAACTTCTATGCAGAGTACATCATGTGTAATGCTTGGCTGGATGAATAACAAGTTGGAATCAAGATTGCCAGGAGAAATATCAACCACCTCAGATGATACCACTCTAATATCAGAAAATGAAGAGGAACTAAAGAGCCTCTTGATGAGGGTGAAAGAGGAAAGTGAAAAAGCTGCCTTAAAACTCAACATTCAAAAAACTAATCATGCCACCAGGTCTCATCACTTCATGGTAAATAGAAGGGGAAATAGTGGAGACAGTGACAGATTTTATTTTCTTGGGCTCCAAAATCACTGTGGATGGTTATTGCAGCCGTGAAATTAAAAGACACTTGCTCCTTGGAAGGAAAGCTATGACAAATCTAGACAATAGATTTGCTGTATTAAAAAGCAGAGACATCACTTTGGCAACAAAGGTCCACCTAGTCAAAGCTACGGTTTTTCCATTAATCATGTATGAATGTGAGAGTTGGACCATAAAGAAGGCTGAGCACTGAAGAATTGATGTTTTCAAATTGTGGTGCTGGAGAAGACTCTTGAGAGTCCCATGGACAGCAAGGAGATCAAACCTATCAATCCTAAAAGAAATCAACCCTGAATATTCATTGGAAGAACTGATGCTGAAGCTGCAGCTCCAATACTTTGGCCACCTGATGCAAACAGCCAAATCATTGGAAAAGACCCTGACACTGGGAAATATAGACTGCAGGAGGAGAAGGGAGAAACAGAGGATGAGATGGTTGCATGGCATCACCAGCTCAATGGACATAAGTTTAAGCAAACTCTGGGAGATAATGAAGGACAGGGAACCCTGGTGCACTGCAGTCATGGGATTGAAAAGAGTTGGATAACACTTAGCAACTGAACAACAACAAAAACAGAAAAACATGATGAAAAGGTTGATCTTTTTCATCTCCATGGTTGGAGTTAGAGCAGAAATAGTTTGGAGCTAGATAAGATGATCTTTTCTGAGAGATGAGGCCTTTGTTATTCTAGGTAACAAGGTTATGGAGTTCTCTGATTTTTTTTTTTTGGAGTATAATTGCTTTACTGTGTTGTGCTAGTTTGTGCTGTACAACAACATGGGTCAGCCATGTATACACATGTATTTCCTCTCTTGAGTCTCCCTCCCACACCCCACCCCACCCTCTAGGTCATCACAGAGCACTGAGCTGAGCTCCTTGTGCTATGTAGCAGCTTCCCGCAAGTTGTCTGTTTTGCAACACATGGTAGTGTGTATATGTCAATGCTACTCTCTCAATTTGTCCCATCCTCTTTTCTCCCCTCATGTCCACAGTCCATTCTCTACATTTGTGTCTCTACCCATGCCCAGCAAATAGGTTCATCAGTATCATTTTTTCAGATTCCATATATACATACACACACACACATAAATATATGATATTTGTTTTTCTCTTTCCAACTCACTTCATTTTGTGTGATAATCTCTAGGTCTATCCATGTTGCTGCAAATGGCATTATTCCATCCTTTTTATGGCTGACTAATACCTCATTGTATATATGTACCACATCTTTATAAATTCTTCTGTCTATGGGCAACTAGTTGCTCCACGTCCTGACTATTGTATACCGTGCTGCTGTGAAATAGGGGTACATGTATCTTTTTGAATTATAGTTTTGTTTTCAACAAAGCAGCAGAAATTATGTCAGAGCAGGGGCACCAGAGAACTCTTCCACCCCCATGTGTTTTTAGCTGCAGTTTTTTGATGCTAAAAAAACTGGATGGTTACCTTATGACTAGGTAGTTTAGGGACCAGATATTTACACAGTGATTTTCATTCGATTTCCATTTTGGGACATTCTTGCTAATCTCTCTCTTCCACCTTTCCCAAATGTTTTAGTGAATAAATGGATTATTATCTCTCAAATTTAGACAACTTGTTCCTTCAAATGCAGGATGTGACTCTTGGCTCTGAGTGTGAGATTGTTAGAAGATGTCCAGAAGCTCCATTCACCCTGGATGCTGTGAAATATACCTGACACCAAAATAGGCAGACTTGATAACCCCACCCTCCTGCGTATCAGAAGGGTAATGTTTGTGATCTATATGCATCTTGGTCAAGTGGACGTCTGGGCATCAGCTTGAGACTTATCAAAAATTTCAACAGGGTGATAACATTTCACACATTACCCAGACCAGCTTCCTCCTTTACGGATGATCTGAAGAACCAGGTGAACCTTTGATTGCAGCTGAAAAGACTCCAGAACCAAAGTGGCCCTGCCTGCCCCTGGCTATGGTTTTACTTCACTTCCCTTGAAAGAGAGAAGTCAAGCTGTTTGGTGTTTGGATGGATGCTTCAATCGTACATGTGCACTGATGACCCCTAATCTGCAAGGTCCAAGAGCTGGACCAGAGAACATCCTCCTTCCTGAAGAACATTTTCCTTTCTGCACAGAAGGGTAGCTCTTCCTGGCCTCTGACTTCTGAAGACAGACACTGCAGAGGACCTCTTGCCAAGAAAAGAAGCAGGATGAAGGGCCAGATATATTTTTTTGAAAGTTGTTTTAAAAAATTGCTTGTTTATTTGTTTATTTATTTATGACTGCACTGGGTCTTCATTGCTGGACATGGGCTTTCTCTAGTTGTGGTGAGTGGAGGGAGGCTACTCTTTAGTTATGATACACAGGCTTCTCATTGCAGTGGCTTCTCTTGTCACTAAGCATGGGCTCTAGGCATGCGAGTTTCAGTAGTTGCAGCTTGCAGGTTCTAGAGTTGGGGTTCACTAGTCGTGGCACATGGGCTTAGTTGCCCTGTGGCATGTGGGATATTCCAGGACCAGGGATTGAACCCATGCCCTCTGTATTGGCAGGTAGATTCTCAACCACTGGACCACCAGGGAAGCCCAGGATTGGATATCTTTAAGTATTAGTTGCTCAGTTGTGTCCAACTCTTTGCGATCCCATGGGCTGTAGCCCACCAGGCTCTCTGTTCATGGGGTTTCCCAGGCAAGAATACTGGAGTGGGTTGTTGTGCCCTCCTCCGAGGGATCTTCCCCACCCAAGGATCAAACCCTGGTCTCCTGTGTCTCCAGCATTGGCAATGGGGTTCTTTACCACTAGCGCCACTTGGGAAGCCTCAATATAACTACAGAGAATTTCTCATTTTTTTCTGGTGGCACCTCTTTGCTTAAGATCTACCTTCAGTCATTTCTCTAAACTCCAGCCACCCCCCTCTTTCTTTTTCTAAATATCACTATTCAAATTATACCCCCAACCAGATTAGCATGAAGGACAACCAGCCCAAGATCATGGGGAACATTTTCTGAAGGATGTTAGGGAATAGAGATAGAACATGAAGGCAATCGAATGCACATCAAAAACTGTAGCAGCTATTTAACACATATCAGGTTATCATGGCAACCTGGGTAAGTATTATAGTTACAATTATAGTATTACTGTTTCCATTCTCCAGACAGGAAAATAAAGATCAGGAAGATTCAATGACCTGTTGGAAGTTATACTGCAAACATATAGTGGCACTGGAATCAAAACCCAGGGCTGGTCTGGAGAAGAGACAAGGTCATTTTAGAAGCGAAGCTTGAGATTACAGCTATAAAATATCGCAAAATGTTGAAGCCAGGGAGAAAAAAAAAAAAACCCCACTGTGACGGAGGAGAGCAGATGAAGCAGAAATGTGGGAAAACTGAAATATATGCATTTCTTGTTTTTTTTTTTTTTTAATTTAACACTCTTTATGGAACTTAAGTCGTTTTGTAAGCTTTGAAACATGAAAATGTACTATGTATAATGTGCTTTGCTCATAAAATTATCATGTTTGGTGTATTTAAAGCCATGAGAACATGGGAAGAAGGAGAAGAGTTTGAGGGGAATAGCTTTCTTTCCTTTTTTTTTTTTTTTGAAAAAAGTTAAAAGGTTTTGAAGGGAAAAAAATGTTAAGTAAAAATTTTCCATTTTTTTCACCAGCTGTTCATGATTCTATTTGCAGCCATTAACTTTTCCCTTTTTCTGTTAACTTTCAGGAACCCTCAAACTGACCCTCAGGGGTTCTTCCATCTGCCCCGGGCCCAAAGTTCAGCATCATTATCCCCACCCCCTGGGGATATCCCCTCCTTCTCGTTAGTTGTGGACACTTCACAACTCTAGCACCCTTGATTTTTCTGGCCCTTTCTCAAGTACCAGCCTTCCATCCAGCTTTCTGTTCAGTAGCTCTTACTTGGTTCTGCCTCTTCATGATAACTACTCCTTTTGAGTAGTTAGTGTCTATAGTAGTTCACCATGGCTTCTAGTCATCTCACTGAGATGATTCATGATCCTTGGGATTGGCTGGGTACTAGATAAAGAGGACTGCTTCTCTAAGACTTTTAGAGAGGTCAGGCCAGGGAACTCCCCTTCACTACACCTGTACACCTGGGGGACTCAGTCCTACTCTAGGGTTCCTGGTTTGATGAATGGAGTGTGGGCTTGCATGTCACTCCCAGTTGGCCTCTTGGTCAAGCGCCCATCTCCTCTGTCCCAGATCAAGCCAAGGTTTTCAAAAGAATTTTGCTAAAGACTGGAAATAACCTACAAAGCGAAACTATGATTGTTTAAATTACAACATCTCCACAAAGTGCGATATGTGCTGCTCCGTCGCTTCAGTCGTGTCCGACTCTTTGTGACCTTATGAACTGGGGCCCCCAGGCTCCTCTGTCCATGAGATTCTCCAGGCAAGAATACTGGAGTGGGTGTCTGTGCCTTCCTCCAGGGAATCTTCCTGACTCAGGGATCGAACCTGTATCTCCTGTGTCTCCTGCTAAAATGGGATGACATGCAGCTATCAAAATATTAAGACAGAGCTGTGTCTACCAAATATGGTACCCTCTTTAAGGAAATTTAACTGATTCCAGTAAAATACAAAGTTAGGTGGAACTATTTCCTATTTACATAAGAAAGAGTAGAAATGGATTGATAGGTGCATTTTGCTTATATGTCCATAAGATATCTTACAATCTTTACAAGCCCCAGGAAACTATGACAGAGAGGTGACCTAGGGGATGAAAGATAAGGAGCAGGAGAAATTTAATTTTGACTAAATATTATTTACAGTGCTTGCTTTCCATCACTTACATGTATTACCTTTTGATAGCTGGCTAACCAGATAGCTAGGTAAACGAATAAATACATGAAAATTTAAAGGTATTTTGATACATTATATGCATTGAGTAAGTTTGCTATAAATTTATTAAATGAAAAATTTGCTAATTGATCAAGTCACCACTGCATAAGGGATAGCAGGCATGTAGTCTAGTAAATCTGAAAAATCTGTTTGTCTCTGTGGAAGGAAGGCAAATGAACTGGCCTCTAGATGGCCTTTCAGTCATTTTGTTATCTCGACCACAAACATGAACTGAGAACTCACATGTTCTAGCACTGAGGTGCACATCTGCACTGCAAAGGTGAATAAGACACAGCTGATCCTTCTGCATCTCACAGTGATCAGGAGAGGTAAACACCTCAATAAATCACTAGCTCAATGTAATAAAAGCTCAACCCAAAGATCCTGGGGGATAATCCACTAATGGGATTATGGGAGGTCTGGAGAAGACACTGAATAACTTCAGAGATGAAAAGATCCTTAGGAATCTTCTAGTTCAATCTCTTGCTGAAAAAGTAGAAGAAACAGACATGACCAAAGTCAAGCAGGAACACAATGACAGAACTGGATGTATAAGCCAAATTGTGCTTGTGCTCAATTGCTCAGTTGTGTCTAACTCTGTGCGATCCCATGGACTGTAGCCCACCAAGCTCCTCTGTCTATGGGATTTCCCCAGAATGAATAGTGGAGTGGGTTGCCATTTCCTCCTCCAGAAGATCTTCCCAACCCACAGATCGAACCAGTGTCTCCTGCATTGGCAGGCAGATTCTTTACCACTGAGCCACCTAGGAAGCCCAGGAGCCAAACAGAAACGTTTAATTTTGCTGTGTGACAAATATCCTCAATATCTCAACAGCATACAATAATAAGCATCTGTGTAGCTCCAGTTCTCTGGGTTGGCTGGGAGTGGGCAAGGTGGCTCTGTTCTTCCCTGTGTGCCTTTCATCTATTGTACTACCCTGGGCATATTCTTCTCCTGTCATGGCAGAGATGCAAGAAAGCAAAGAGAAGCATGCAAGGCCTCAGAAGGCATAATTTCAGAACTGGTACCATGTCATTTCTGCCTCATTCTTTTGACTAAAGAAAAGTTACTGGCTGAACCTAAATTAGAGGAATGGGAAATTATTTTCCACTCCTTTGGTGGAAGAACATAAAAGTTATAAGGCAAGAGGCATGGCTAGAGAGAAGGGTGAAGAAGAGTCAACAATAAAATCCAGCACACAAATTTTAACTCATATCTCTTGGTCCCAAGCCCAATGCAGGAGGCTACCTCTTAGGAAAAATAGTTGCTAATGTACAGCAGTCCTGTAGACTAGGCACTTGTAATTACATTGGTGTAGTTAAGGAGGAAAATAGATCCTTTCTAGCAAACTGACATCTGGAAATTGATCTTCTCCTCTTTCAAAGCTGTTGCAACCTGTCCAAGGTTTTGCAGAAGTGTGCAGGGGCTAGAGAGGTTGGTAATGAGGGGCACCTGCTCCAGGCCAGTTTGAAATGGAGAGTAGAGGGAAGGGGGGCCAGGAGAGACAACACTCTTATCTTTGCATAACTGTTAAAAATAGAATATTTTCAGATATTTGGTCAGGTAATATATTAATATATGGACATGTGAGAATGATGAATCATTTCAGATGAGACAAGTGTCAAAGTACA
The DNA here is from genome assembly GCA_024291935.2 of Okapia johnstoni. Classification (NCBI taxonomy): domain Eukaryota; kingdom Metazoa; phylum Chordata; class Mammalia; order Artiodactyla; family Giraffidae; genus Okapia; species Okapia johnstoni. The sequence continues at coordinate 124,345,054 of CM044307.1, read as the reverse complement.
GCCTTGGGGCTCAAAGAAACGCAAGATCTAGTGCCTTTAAGTGAGCTGGCTGATCTGCCAACCAGAAGGCTCAGGTTCCACCCCAATCAGGCTCCACCCCGAGCAGGCCCCACCCCCAGGCTCCCCTTCCTCCCTGGTTAGGACTTGGCTGTGCCTCCAATGGATTGGGCAGGGAGAAGCGTTACTAGGGCTCGACTTATTCTATTAGGAAGCATAACCTGGAGCATTACTTTCACAGAGTTCTAATGCCTAGTGTTTCCTACAGGCAAGACTTCTAAAAATTGGTAAACACTGTGGCAAGAACTGAAATAACTGTTATCACACTGTTTAACACCTAAATTGTGTATATTGTTGCTGGGGAAGAAGCAAATTTGGCTGGTGGGTGTTGAGGAGGTTGTTTTCGGGATAATCAGGTTGCAAAGACATTCTATGATGAGTCACCAAGTTGCTGATAATAAGGCACAAAGAGAAGAGAGACAAAAATAATAACAATAGCTACCACACAGGGAATACCTATGATGTGCTGGATATTGCTGCCATATCATTTTTCTCACTACCCCAATGCAGTAGGGACAGGTACATGACCTAATATCGACCAATCCGATCCTGGGACTCTGACTCTTAAGTGAAATGGTGCAAGGACCATGGACACCACTGAGGTTTGTTTATTCCAGTGTTAGCATCTGGGTGAGACCACTGTGCTGGTTAATTTTATGTGTCAACTTGACTGGATCACTGGCTGGTCTGAATAAAGTGGATTGCTACTCTCAATGTGGATGGGCCTCTATCAGTTGGAGAGCTGAATAGAAAAATAGAGTCTTCCTTGGTGACTGAGATGGTAAAGAATCTGCCTGCAATGCAGGACACCTGACTTTGATCCATGGGCTGGGAAGATCCCCTGGAGAAAGGAATGGCAACCTACTCCAGTATTCGTGCCTGGGGAATTCCATGGACAGAGGAACCTGGTGGGCTAAAGTCAGTGGGGTTGCAAAGAGTCAGACATGACTGAGCAACTAACACCTTACCTTTTTATAAGGGAAAATGTGCTCTCTCTTCCAATTTTCAAGCTGGAACATTGGTCTTTTACATCAGACTGGAACTTAGTCAACTCCCTTGGTTCCCAGGCCTTCGAATTTGGATTGGAATTACACTGCCAGCTTTTATGAGTCTACAGTAGAAAGTGGAACTTCTCAACCTCTATAATTATGTGAACCAATTCCACATAATAAATTTCTTTGATAGTTAGATGATGAAAGATAGGTAGGTAGGTAGATAGGTAGATAGTTGTTGTTTTTCAGTCTCTAAGTCATGTTCAACTCTTTGGGACCCCATGGACTGTAGCATGCCAGGCACCCCTGTCCTTCAGCATCTCCAAGAGTTTGCTCAAATTCATGTCCATTGAGTCAGTGATGCTATCTAGCCATCTCATCCTCTGCTGCCTTCTCCTTTTGCCTTCAATCTTTCCCAGCATCTATGGACTCTTTCTCTGGAAAATCCTGGCTGATATAACCATCAAGAGGTTTGTGCTACCAAGACCTTTTGGAGAGGCCCAGACACTCTTTACTGTCTGCTTTGTTCTATACTGGAAGTTCCTCCATGTATTTTTAATTAATTCCTTTTGGTTTAAGCAATTCAGAACCAGATTCTGTTGCTTGTGACCAAAGGATCATAGCTGCTGATGTAGCTTATTAGATCGGTAAATACTATTCCTCTCTAAAAATAAAAACAAACAAAAGCAAAACAAAACAGAAACCCCACAAAATCAATTACAAGTCATAGAGATGAAGCTATGTCACACAGTTAATGAGCTGTGGGGTTGTGATTTGAAATCAAGACCCTGCGCTCTTTTCCCTTTGTCCATTGGGGTTGTCAATCAAAGGGTGACTGGAAACTGGTCTGGGATTCTGGAGGAGGCTCTTCACCAACTCTGAGCTATAGAAACTTCCAGAGGCAGATGACCTGGCTCATTCCGCAGCAAGGGAGATACTCACAGGTCAAAGGTTCATAGAATAAAGGGTGTCAAACATGATTCAATGCCAAGTGCTGAATCTGGGGTCTGCCACTAAGTTACTAGAGGTTCTGTTATTAAACCAAACTTGAGTTTCCTTGCTTGCATGCAGTAAAGCCAATCTACTGACACCCATTTATGGTGAAGGAAAGTGCAATGTTTTTTGCAAGCACTAAACAAGCTCAGGATAGCGAATGGTCAAAATGCCCAATCTCCTCAATGGGTTTTAGCAAAGCATATTTAAAGGCTAAGGGACGGAGGGGCATCCCAGGGGCTGCGATCAGTTCATGCACAGTTCTCTGACTGGCTGTTGGTGAGGTCACAGGGGTTAACATTATCAGTCCTTAGGCTCCAACAGGCCTGAGGGCTATGTGCTCCTGGTCATCAAGTCACTAATGTCTTCCATTTGGTGAGCGTTTCAGATCTGTAAAACAACTCAGGAAATCTGCATTAGACACTGTTATCTAGGTTCTTCAGAAAAGAGCTAAAGTGGAGAAAATGGAGGAAGGGACTGTCCAGGAAAGGCCCCATAGGGACCTGCTCCATTATAGAACCTGAATTGGAACCTGAGTCTCTTAACCCCAGAGCCCATTGCTGTTTTGTTCCACGCTAACCTACCATTTCACTTGAGAGTTTCATTTTAACAGGATAAGAAGCAATTATAATTGCAGATTTTCCTTTTTCCTGGCCTTGCTTCAAATTCAAATATCAAAACAAATGTAAAACCAAAGTTTAAACAAGAACCATCCCCACTGGAAAAGCCACACGTGTTCTGTTCTTCACCCTGTTTTTGTCAGCTCTGTGCACATCTCTGCACTGAAGTCCCTAGAAAAACCTTTGTTGGGACCTAGACGGGCCCCAGAAGAGTCTGAGCTGAGAGCCCAGGCCTCCTGCTATCAACTCAGGGCTGCACCTAGTGGACAGATGGTTATTGTTTAGTCGCTCAGTCACGTCAGACTCATTTGCTATCCCACGGACTATAGCCCGCCAGGCTCCTCTGTTCATGGGATTTCCTAGGCAAAAATACTGAAGTGGTTGCCATTTCTGCGGAGCCTTGTACTAAGGTTACTGGATAAAAATCTCTGGAACTGACCAAGCCCCATAGCAACTGTTGCCATGAGCCTCCAGATCTAAACCCTCCAGTTCCCTGACCCCGTATTAGGTAAAATATCCACCCTATAGTATCCTAGTCTTCCCTGGTGGCTCAGTCGGTAAAGGGTCTGCAAACAGTGCAGGAGACCTGGATTCAATCCCTGGGTTGGAAAGATCCCCTGAAGAAGAAAATGGCAACCCATCCCAATATTCTAGCCTGGGAAATCCCATGGAGAGAGGAGCGTGGTGAGTGACAGTTCATGGGGTCACAAGAGTTGGACCTGACTGAGTGACTAAACCTACCTACCTATAGCAGCTTAACCAATCACCTAATGCCACCATATCCATAGGAATTTTCTCTGTCTTGAGGCTAGAAAAATTGGCTACTAGCCTGCGAAAGCGTTCAGCTCTCCCTTGAGCTGGTCCACTGTTCTAACAGTGTCTCCCACTCTAATAAACTTTATTCTCCCCTCATTCTGCCTCATGTCTGGAAATTCATTTCTAACCTGCATGGACCATGACAATTTCCTTCTCCAGGGGATCTTCCTGACCCAGGGGCAGGCAGATTCTCTACCACTGAATCACCTGGGGAGCCCAGTGGACAGATATGAAAAGGCTTAAAATTCAGACCTGGGGAACCACACCCTCACACACATACACACACACACACACACACACACACACACACACACACTCACCCCCATCCCCAAGGTCAGGGAGCCAGAAACAAATGAAGGAAGGCTTTCTTGAACTTGGTCTCTTTCCAACCAGAGCCTTCGCTGTACTGTTTCAAATCTGTGTCACGCAAGGAGGAGAGTCTGCTTTATTCTTGTGTGATAAATCCTTATCATTACAGGGTTTACCTCTTAGTGTCACGTTGGCGACTGAGATATTTGAGAGTTCTCCAAACAGATCTCTTAGGGAAGGAAAAATGCAGCTGGCTGGAGAGCTTTCTCGCCAAACAGTTGGGTTTGTTTTGCAAAAAAATAAGTATGGTGAAATGAGTCCATGAGGACTGCCTTAGTCTTCATTGGCGCACGAGACTGAGAATGTAGGCTGGACCCGTATCTTGCAGGGCTTTGGATGTCTGCTGAGGAGTCTGCACTTGACTTAGAAGGTGATAGGGGGCGGTAGAGGTGGGGTTTTGTTGGTTTATTATATTTCTAGTGGAAGATGGCTGTGATTCAGGTTTATTTGATCATTTTGCAAATATTAGGCACCTACTACATTCCAGCTGCTCTTTCAGGACCTGGAAATTTCATAGAGGATGAACCAGACAGACATAAGTAGGTCTTTATGAAACTTCTATTCATCTAGAATAGTGGTTTTCAACCAGGGGCAATATTGCCTTCCCAGGGGGCATTTGGAAATGTCTGCAGGCAGTTTTGGTTTTCATAACTAGGGAGGGGGAGGCAAATTTGCTACTGGCAGATAGGAATGAAGACCATGGATCCTATAGAACACAGGACAGGCCCCAGAACCGAGAACTGACAAAATATCAGTGATACAAAGGTTGGAAATCCCTGACCTAGTAAGTCATAAGCTCATGAATGATAAAGATATTTTCCCCTGGCATATAAATCATAGACACTACTGCAGTGCTGGACACAGAGGATAAATAGTAGAGAAAATTAGATAAGGCATACATAGGCTTTAGAAATTAGTCATTTATATATCACAGTCAAATATTGGATATTTCAGATAGAAACTCTGAGCACCAAGTGGGAGGTCCAGAAAGTCAAACATGAGGTGTTTCTAACCTTAGGGTCTCAGGGTACTTTTGGGGGAAAAAATGCATGAAACTCTGGATATCAGGAAGATTCTAAAACAAAAAGCCATTGCCTTTGACGTTTGCTGTGTGAGTAGACAATTGTAATTATCATTTATTAAGCACTTAGTATAGGCAAGTGTGTGATAAGTCCCACTTCAGTCGTGTCTGACTCTGTGTGACCCTGTGGACTGCAGCCTGCCAGTCTCTGTCCATGGGATTCTCCAGGCAAGAATACTGGAGTGGGTTGCCATACCTTCCTCCAGGGGATCTTCCTGACTCAGGGATTGAACTTGCGTCTCTTACATCTACCTGCATTGGCAGGTGGGTTCTTTGCCACTAGTGCCACCTGGGAGGCCCAGTATATGCAGAGTGTGATGCATTATCCCTTGCATTCCACCATCCCCCCGCAACAGCAACCCTGTGGGTTAAGGCTGTTATGATCTCCATGTTACAGATGAAGGAACAGAGGTACAGAGGGATTAAGTAACTTGTCCAAGATCACCCCATTTGCAGGCAGAGTCGGTTTTGCAGGAGAGAAGGCAGCTGGACCCCAGAGTCTGCACTCTTCACCCAGATTTCCTCTTGGGGGAAATCCCACTGTGCTTGATATTGGGGAGCCACCAGTGAGCATTGCCTGCCATAACTCACATCAGGCCAACTGGACTTTCTGGCCTGGAAGTTTCTCTCTTAAACTTTGTGACAACGAAACAGAAATGGTTGATCGATTTCCCTTCAAGCAGTTGTAACCAGACTCCTTGTGTTGCCCTGGGTCCCACTTTCCTGTCCATTCTGCCAACTGCCTCTTTTCTCAGCAATAAACTCCACCTTCTGCTAATGTAGGTCATTGTTCATTTCTATTGTTTGCAACCAGAGATTTCCGGTAAAGAAAAAGATCCAGGAAAGGAATTATGGATGTCCTGGGTCCTACTGGCCTCTTAAAGCAGCTAGAAAGTCAGTCTGTGGAGCAGGAGAGTCTGGAAGCTGTGAAGACAGGCCCGAGGCTCAGTTGAGGAAGGAGAGGTAGGAGATTAAAGGAGCCAGAGAGCATTCTGCCTCAAGTACCTGGAGAGCAGATGACCTGCAGGTTCCTGGAAATGCATGGGCTTGCACCAAGCTGCCTCGATTTAAACTGTGGCTCTCTTTTACTGATTTTCCTGGGTGGCTCAGTCAGTAAAGAGTCTGTCTGCAGGCCAAGACACCTGGGTTCAATCCCTGGGTTGGGAAGTTCCCCTGGAGAAGGAAATGGCAACCCACCCCAGTATTCTTGCCTGGGAAATACCATGGACAGAGGAGCCTGGAGGACAACAGCCCATGGGGTCACAAGAGTCAGACATGACTGAGTGACTAAACCTACCTGCTTACCTCTCTCTTACTAGCTGTATAACTTTGACAAGCTGTTTAACATTTTGGAACCAGTTTCCTCTTCTTGAAGGGGGTGTGTATTAATATCTATTTTGTAGAGTTGACAGACAGACCAAATGAGCTAACAGTGCATTTCATCACTTCTATGGTGTACATTTGCCACATTTTATCATCTTTAAAAATTGGAAGGTAGCTTACAATGGATAATACAATACTAGATGGGGTGTTTATTTTTTTCTTAGCGGGACATGAAATAAAAGCAAGTTATTGCTGTCATCTTAGATTCAGTGATACAGCCTGGATCTACAGCTTAAAATATTAGCAATTATTATTCCTATTTATGTCACCAGCTCCTAGCATATCATAAGCACCCAGTGACTGTGAGATTGAAGAAGATTCCTCTTGAGCTTGAGCTTGACCTGAAGATGTATTTGAACACCCACACCCAGTGAAGGTCAAGGAGCAGGGCTCCCTTTATGGGGAGAGAGGTCGACATGAATGTACAAACAGAAGCCCCTGGCCAGGAAGAAATGATGAAACTCTTGTTGCAATAAATCACCCTGGACAGGTTATCTGTGTTTTCAGGGAACTTTTGCAATCATATTTCTCTTTTGTTCCATAATTTGCAATACAAAACCACTGACCCCTCCACCTCTGCTTCCTGGGACACTGACAAGTCATCCAGACTCTAGGTAGCAACCGGGAAGTCGACAGTAAGTGACTGCTTCATATCCAGGCTTTGCAGGACCAGTGATAAGGCCTTTCTAAATGCCATTGCTCATCTTCAGCTTGGCCACAAAATTAGGCATTTGCAACTCTCTGGTTGTCATTGATGTAATCGTTCAGATCACAACACTTTTTATCAGATTTTATTTCTTCTGACTTAAGCATGCAATTCTACATGAGCATACAGTTCATCTGGGCATTTTTATCAGTATTCACTGGTTGACTGGAGAGACAGAAAATAGAGCATGATGATTAAAAACAAGTGCTGGTATGTCACTGTCCAGGATCACAGCTTCACTCCTAAATATGTGACCAAATAGGAAATTACCCAACTACTTTCAGCCTCAGTGACCTCAGCTACAAGACAATAATAATAATAGTTAACAATATTATGGACTAGACACTGCCCCATGTGGTTAACACACAACTGTTTATTTACTCCTCACAACCATCTCTGAGGTGGGCATCCTAATAACATCCCCATTTAACAGATGTAAAAAGGGATGTTTCAAGAGGTTCTGGAAATTGCCCAATGAATGACAATGGCAGGCTGGCAGTCTCCAGGCTATGTTCTCTTAATCGTAACTTTATGTTGTGTCCTAAACCCAATAGAAATGCCTCCTCAATGGCAAGAGTGTAGTAAGATTCAACAAGATAATGAAAGCAAATATATAGCTTAATGCCAGGTTTTATAAACACAAGAAAGTTAAATGCTGTCATGACAGCTTTCATTTATCAAGCATTGATCATATGCCACACACTGTGCTATGGCCTTAACCATGCAATCTCTCTCATCCTCACAATGACCCTAGGAAATAGAATTTTTATTATCTCCTCTTAAAAGTTAGAAGCTAAGTTCAGAGAGGTTTTGTCCTTTCAATTACTATGGACCAGGCACCATTGCACATGTTGTGCAAGAGTGGAGTGCAGGGCACACAACTACTGAGTAGCTAGGTCTACTGGACTCTAAGACCCATTCTCTCTCCATTTATCCCATGGCTCCAACAATGGGCTTTATTTATCTGCTGAGTATGCTGAGATCATTTCAAGGGGAACAAGCAAGGCTTATGGACCATGATGATCAAAGAATAAGAGTTACTCCCAGTACATATTAAGTTATCTGGGCTTCCCAGGTGGAGAAGTTGGTAAAGAATTTGCCTGCCAATGCAGGAGACACAGAGACACGAGTTCAATCCCTGGGTTGGGAAGATCCCCTAGACTAAGAAATGGCAACCTACTCCAGTATTCCTGCTTGGAAAATTCCATGGCCAGAAGACCCTGGTGGGCTGTAGTCCACGGGGTCACAAAGAGTTGAACACAACTGAGCACACACGATAAGTTGCCCTGGAACTGATTCCAAGATGCCAGAATAAGAAGTAAGCTTTGGCAATCATTTAGTTCCAACCTTCTTTTTGCAGCAGAAAAAGGGAGCCTGGAGACCTGCCTGAAGGACAAAGCTCTTTAGCAGAACCAGGGCAAAACCCAATGGCTTCCCAGTAGAACCATCTGTTTTGCCAACCACTCAACACAAGAGGCTTCCCTGGTGGCTCAGATGGTAAAGAATCTGCCTGGAAGGAAGGAGACCTGGGTTTGATCCCTAGGTCAGGAAGATCCCCTAGAGAAGGGAATGGCTACCCAATCCAATATTCTTGCCTGGAGAATTCCATGGACAGAGGAGCCTGGTGACTAACTCTTTCACTTTCAACACAAAAAAGAATGACAAACTGCATTGAAGGGCTTCCACTCAAGTCTTTTAATATATAGTTTATTTTAGAATTATAAAAGCTGTGTATGTTTGCCATAGAAAATTGGGAAAATACAGAAACAAAGAAAGTTGTGACAAAAATAAAATGATCCTGTTTCCCATCACCCAGAGAGCTGTAGATGACTTGGCATGTTTCCTTCTAGGACTCTTCCTATGCATAGCTTTTTGTTTGTTTTCTTTTTAGTTTTTAGATACTTGTGAAGGCACTGTGTATGCAATTTGTTACCAGCCTTCCCACTTAAATTATAAATATTTTCCCGTGTTACTGCAGTCTCTTTGTAAACAATTTTCCTTTTCAATAATCAAGTGCGATAGTCTCCTGCTCTATGCCTACACTCTACCCTGCACATGCATGCATCTATTGCGATCCCCTTGGGAACCAGTTTCAACCATCTGTGTTTAAAGTTTTTCTGTTACCTCCATATAGCTTAATATATGACTTCTAGATTTTTCTACTTCATAATTATCTGTTGATTTCCTGCTGTGATAGATGGGAATTGAGTTTATTTCTATCACCAACTCTAGATACATCTTTTCTCCTTATTCTTCTCCCAATAATTATAATAATTATGCCATTATTTTTCTTACTTCCTGCTTGGTCACCATGATAATTGTAAATAACATGCCTAACCCTCACTTTCAAGATCCTTGTCTTGTTTTCCTCCCTACACTTCTGAACTTCTGTTAACTCTAGTTTTTATTTTTAAAATTTTTATTTTATTTTTGACTGCACCACACAGCATGTGAGATCTTAGTGTCTGCACCAGAGATTGAACCTGTGACCCCTGCAGGAGAAATGTAGAGTCTTAACCACTGGACTGCCAGGGAAAATCCTGACTAGTTTTTCTTTTAATTTGTCAGTTTTGATAATGATTATATCCTCTCCTCACTCCATAATTAAGACATTAATGCTTTCTTTATAGGTTGATTCTGAAACTTGAAAACAAATAAACAACATTTACACTAGTAGGAAAAATGGGCATCTGTTATGACTGCATAATATTCCATTGGATGTTTTTGTTTCCCAATTTCCCTCACTATTAAATGCATAAGTCAGATTAAAAGGGGCTTTTTCCCCCTAATTATTCACTATTATAAATTAAACTGTGATAAAAGGCTTTGATTTTTGTGTTTGTCTGAATATCCTTCTCTGATGGTTTCTTTAGGAGAGACACCCAATATTAGCCAGTAGGGTACCTGACATATGTGAATTCTTAATCAATATTTGTCACAGCAATGAATAAAGTGTGGTAGATGTGACCAGTTTTAAGACTCTCAATAAATAACTAATGAGAACGTACTGTACAGCACAGGAAACTCTACTCAATGTTCTGTGGTGACCTTACTCAGGATCCAAAAAAGAAGAGATATATGTATATGTATATATATGTATATGTGTGGCTGATTCACTTTACTGTACAGTAGAAACTAACACAACATTGTAAAGCAACTATACCAATAAAAATTATTTTTAAAAGAAGGATTACAAAACTGCTTTCCTGGAATTATTCTAAGTATTCACCACTGAATGTCCCTGAAATCCATGATGAGATTGGGGATAAGAGAAATAATTAATACAAGTTCATTCGAAAGAGAAGAAAAAGTGGGTAATTGTGATGCTGGAAGGGCTAGAGCAGGGGTCAGCAAATTATGGTCTACCCGCCAAATCTAGGCCACCACCTGCTTTCATAAATAAAGTTTTATTGGAACCCAACCATGACCATAGGTTTATAAATTCAGTGGCTGCTACAGCAGCTCGGTTGAGTCACTGTAACAAAAACCCAATAACCGATGAAGTCTAAAATATTTACAGCCTGGGCCTTTAGAGAAATATTCATAGACTTCTGGACTTCAAGATTTGGAAGAATAAAGCTGAAGGTTGGGTTATGGTGGTTTTAGTAAATGAAACTAGTTCCTTATCCCTCTTCTAGACATCCTTCCTGAAAAGCCACTGTTATTGCAGGAGAAAAATAACACACAGTTGTAACATGTTACTATTTTTCAAGCAGGGTGCCAAGGATTTCACATATCATTCACTCATTTAATTTTCACAACAATCTGTGAAATAGTTACTATCATCATAACCTCATTTTTGTGGATAAGGAAACCGACATCAAGTAACTCGCACGGGATGATAGCGCTGGTGAGTGGCAGAGGGAAAAGTCATGGCTGGAAGGCGGACGCCAGAGCCCGGGCTCCTACCTACCACATCGGAACACATCGTCCTAGAGAAACGAAAGCAGAAGGGACCAAAGACAGCAATCTCCACTAGCTTGTAAACACAGATATTTTAGGAGTGGAAATTTTGTATCTTCCTACCTCACAGTCACCTTCCTTTTTTGCTCCCCTAACCCCCCAGATGGTCTTCTAGAAGCCCTGCTTCATCAGCATGACTCAGCCCAGAGCTGATTTTTTTAAAAAATCCTCTAAGTCATCTGATGTGAGCTGCACCGATCAGAGTCCTTTCCTTCCCAGGAACTGAGAGGGAGGGAAAGCCAGTGTCTTCATGGGGTTGGGCTTGAAATATGTATTGGAGAACCTACTTGGAATGGCCGCATAAAATAGAGGATTCCCACTGAAATTTAGATTTTTGACAACAAATACAGAATTTGTTTATGTGAGTATGTCCAAATATTAGATAGAAAACACACTAAAAAAAAAAACTTTTTAAATCTGAAATTCAAATTTAACTGAGTGTCATAATACACACATATATATATACATACAACATACTAAATCAAAGATATGTAATATATAAAATATAGTATATATGAATATGTATATATACAGGTATACATGTACATGGGGCTTCCCTGGTGGCTCAGTGATAAAGAATCTGCCTGCCAGTACAGGAGATGCAGATTTGATCCCTGGGTCGAGAAAATCCCCTGGAGAAGAAAATGGCAACTCACTCCCAGGATTGCCTGGGAAATCCCATAGACAGAGGAGCTTGGCGGGCTACAAGTCCATGGGGTTGCAAAGAGTCAGACACAAATTAGCAACTAAACCAACACCATCATACATGCATATATATATATATATAATATATACATATATATATATAATATATATATACATACATTATATAGATATGTACACACACACACACATATATATATATATGTTGTTGTTGTGTTGTTCAGTTGCTAAGTCATGTTCGACTCTTTGCAACCCCATGGACTGCAGCATGTCAGGCTTCCCTGTCCTTCATTATCTCCCAGAATTTGCTCAAATTCATGTCCATTGAGTTGGTGATGCTATCTAACCACCTTATCCTCTGCCACCCTCTTCTCCTTTTGCCTTCAATCTTTCCCAGCATGAGGTCTTTTACAATGAGATGACTTTCTTTGCCTCAGGTGGCCGATGTGTTGGAGCTTCAGCTTCTAGAAGCCCTGTGAATATCCTTGTCTTGGAGAAAGCCTGTGTGCTGGTCAGGAAAGATCAAACAGACACGTGGAGAGAAGCAGAGACATGAGAGAGGAAGTATCTCCCAGACCCTGACTCAGTTCCTTTGCACATTCTCAGTCTTGGATTTCACCAGGCTCCTCCCATTTACAACCAAAGCACCCTTAGAATATAACCCTTCAGTAGAAAATGTGAATGTTCAAGTGTGAAATTAATGCCATTCACCATAGCACAGTGGAGAAGTGAGATCCAATATTCAAACCATCTCTCAACTGTTTTTTTTAGAATTCTTTAAAACAGTCTGGTTTAAATGGACACACAATTGCACAAAAATACCCTTTCTGTTGTCTCTATCTTAATGAGTTAGAATTGCTATATTAAACAAACATACCTCTAGGAATGATAACATAAAAATCGAGATAGCAGTTCTGTGGGTCGACAGGGCAGAATGAGACTGAGGCAGTGCCTCAAAGGATCTCAGTTAAATTTATGTTGCTTTATTTCTTAAACTATGTAGTAAAGACCTGGAAGCTCACTAAAATATTCTTTACACTTGTCTTGTGTCCTAAATATTTCACAGTAAAAAAAAAAAAAAAAAAGAGTTTTTTTTAAGCCTGATCGCTGTTCTTGAACTTAGTTAAAACTGTCTAAGTATGGGTTGGGTAGAAAAGATTTAAAAATATCTTTGCAGTTTATTTGCTATTTAAAATACAATAGCTCCCTCAACAAATATCTCCACCTCTCATACTCATACCCCATGACTTCTATGTCCCTTCCCATTCCAGATAGCATTCTCGTGGGTCGACCGCCAGAATGAGACTGAGCATGCCTCAAAGGAATCTATTAAATTTATGTTCGCTTTATTTCTTAAACAATGTAGTAAAGACCTGAGCTCACTAAAATAATACTTTTACACTTGTCTGTTCCCTAGAATATTCACAGTAAAAAAAAAAAAAAAATAGTTTTTTTTAAGCCTGATTCGCTGTTCTTAACTCTATGTTAAAACTGTCTAAGTATTAGGGTTGGTAAAAAATTTAAAAATATCTTTGCAGTTTATTTGCTATTTAAAATACAATAGCTTGCATTTCTGTTTTTTTTAAGATTTGGTCTGTAGGTCCCAGGAGCATTATCATGACCCATTTGGAATTTTAGCTTTCTCAATAAAAAGGTTTCAGCATCTAGAACAGGGCCCGGCAAATGGTAAGTATTCCGTGTATAATGATTGGGTTTCCCTGGTGGCTCAGATGGTAAAGAATCTGAGATGGCATAATGATTAAATGGATGGCAAAACACTAAAATCATCACTGTACACTCTCTTTTATGTTAAGGTTTTCTCCATCTCTTCCCATATGCCTTGTCTCCCAAGGTATGGCTATGTGTGTACTAAGTTACTTCAGTTGTGTCTGACTCTGCATGACCCTGTGGACTGTAACCCGCCAGTCTCCTCCATCCATGGGATCCTCCAGGCAAGACTACTGGAGTGGGTTGCCATAACCTCCTCCAGGGAATCTACCCAACCCAGGGATCGAACCAGTGTCTCTTATGTCTCCTGCATTGGCAGCTAGGTTCTTTACCACTAGTGCCACCTGGGAAGTCCAAAGCATGGCTCTGCTAAGGGTTATAGTGGAAATGGAACAGGGTTGGCAGGAGAGAATTTGAAGGGGCTGCAGTTTTGTGATATCCAGAATGTTTGCCTGAGACCCATGCTGAAGATACACTATGTGGTTGACATCATCTCCACCCATTTTTCTGCTTAAATGGTCTAATTTAAATAATGTTACCTTGGGCCCCTCAGCAATATGGTTAGAGGATATGGAGAAAGACAAGCGGTCAGGACAGCGCGGGCAAGTCTCTTGTCTTGCCCTTTCACCTCAACAAACAATGACAGCTGAAATGCATCTGATGCTTTTCCTCCACATCCTCACTTATAAGCAATGGAACAAGATTCTCCCCCAAGTGGATGATCCTGGAACAAAGACTACTTTGATGAATATAATAGAGCAGTTCATACGATCTGCTGCTTTTGGGGTTAAAAAGTCCCAGAACATGCTATTCCTTTTTTCCCCACAGTCCTATTATTCATGTGATGCCTCAAAATAATTATTTTCTAAGAGGATTTTAGCATCCCAGATGCACTTTGAATGTCATGAAAGAGCAGAGGAAACATAAGCATGAGATGAAGCACAAGGCAAGAACACAAAACAAACTGCCCGGGTCTGTGATGTATGGCACCCAGAATAAACACAGGGAGTTCTGTGAAAGCCAGTTCATTTTATGTACAAACGATCCAACTTCAGTTGCTGACAAGACCATTAGTCGTCCTCACCTAATCATGGAAACAGTGAAGTGGAAGTGTTAGTCACTCAGTTGTGTCCGACTCTTTGTGACCCATGGACTGTAGGCCCCTAGGCTCCTCTGTCCATGGGATTCTCCAGGCAAGAACACTGGAGTAGGATTGCCATTCCCTTATCCAGGGGATCTTCTTGACCCAGGGGTTGAACCTGGTCTCCTGCATTGCAGGCAGATTCCTTACCATCTGAGCCACCAGGGAAGCCCATCATGGAAACGAGCCCATATAAATTTTCCTGAAAATTCCAACTCATTGAGTGGATTAAAAGGATGTTCTTTTTATTTTAGAGGTAAGACATTTAAAACTCACTTTCATAAAGTGGCAAAACCTACTTTTTGTTCTTTTCCTCTCTATTAAATGTGTCTAAACAACTTATCCAGTTGAGCTATTTCAAATCCTCAAAGATGATGCTGTGAAAGTGCTGCACTCAATATGCCAGCAAATCTGGAAAACTCAGCAGTGGTCACAGGGCTGGAAAAGGTCAGTTTTCACTCCAATCCCAAAGAAAGGCAATGCCAAAGAATGCTCGAACTACCGCACAATTGCACTCATCTCACACGCTAGTAAAGTAATGCTCAAAATTCTCCAAGACAGGCTTCAGCAATACGTGAACAGTGAACTTCCAGACATTCAAGCTGGTTTTAGAAAAGGCAGAGGAACCAGAGATCAAATTGCCAACATCTACTGGATCATCGAAAAAGCAAGAGTTCCAGAAAAACATCTATTTCTGCTTTATTGACTATGCCAAAGCCTTTGACTGTATGGATCACAATAAACTGTGGAAAATTCTCAAAGAGATGGGAATACCAGACCATCTGACCTGTCTCTTGAGAAACCTGTATGCAGGTCAGGAAGCAACAGTTAGTACTGGACATGGAACAACAGACTGGTTCCAAATAGGAAAAGGAGTACGTCAAGGCTGTATATTGTCACCCTGCTTATTTAACTTATACGCAGAGCACATCTTGAGAAACGCTGGGCTGGAAGAAACACAAGCTGGAATCAAGATTGCCAGGAGAAAAATCAATAACCTCAGATATACAGATGACACCACCCTTATGGCAGAAAGCGAAGAAGAACTAAAGAGCCTCTTGATGAAAGTGAAAGAGGAGAGTGAAAAAGTTGGCTTAAAGCTCAACATTCAGAAAACTAAGATCATGGCATCTGGTCCCATCACTTCATGGGAAATAGATGGGGAAACAGTGGAAACAGTGGCAGACTTTATTTTGGGGGGCTCCAAAATCACTACTGATGGTGATTGCAGCCATGAAATTAAAAGATGCTTACTCCTTGGAAGGAAGGTTATGACCAACCTAGATAGCATATTTAAAAGCAGAGACATTACTTTGCCAACAAAGGTCCATCTAGTCAAGGCTATAGTTTTTCCAGTGGTCATGTATGGATGTGAGAGTTGGACGGTGAAGAAAGCTGAGTGCCGAAGAATCGATACTTTTGAACTGTGGTGTTGGAGAAGACTCTTGAGAGTCCCTTGGACTGCAAGAAGATCCAACCAATCCATCCTAAAGGAGATCAGTCCTGGGTGTTCATTGGAAGGACTGATGTTGAAGCTGAAACTCCAATACTTTGGCCACCTCATGCGAAGAGTTGACTCATTGGAAAAGACTCTAATGCTGGGAAGGATTGGGGGCAGGAGGAGAAGGGGATGACAGAGGATGAGATGGCTGGATGGCATCACCGACTCGATGGACATGGGTTTGGGTAGACTCTGGGAGTTGGTGACAGACAGGGAGGCCTGGCATGCTGCGATTCATGGGATTGCAAAGAGTCGGACACGACTGAGCGACTGAACTGAATTGAACTGAACTGAAACAACTTATCGATTCCTGTAAGAGAAAGTGAAGGGAAAAAATCATGTACAAATTGGATAAATACTTATGGGTTTATTATGCTAGAGTTATAATTCAAACAGGCTTTGAAAAGAACTTTTGTCTTATTAGTTATTGTAATCAGGTATCTATGGGAATAGACAACCAATTAATCATGTCTACAGTCAGCATAATAACTGGCATCAGGTTCTGTGTTTTTTAGACTTTTTATACAGCAAGTACAAAACAGGCAGCTATCCTGTGCTTTTCCTGGAACAGAAAGCAAACTCCCTTTCTGCACTGGGAGGCCGCTTGGATAGCTCATCCCTGGATGTCTGAATCCTTATAGCCTCAACTATAAGCCAAGGAAAAACAACAGCCAGGAAAGTGCATGAGAGGCCCCTCCATTCAGGAATACATGGCCCCTCCATTTAGAATATTTGCGATAAATGACATTTAAAAGGTAATTCTATGTGCCAGGTAGTGGACAAAGTCCTGAGCATACATCAGATTTTTCAATCTTTATAACAACTCTAATATATAGGTGCTGTGATTCTCTTTACAGATGATAAAACTGAGCTGTGGATTAGTTAGTTGCCTTGATCAAGTTTGAACCAGGGTCAAACTCAAACCAGTCTGACTGCAAAGTATATGATGTATCTATTTCTTAATACCATGGAACTATGCTTTACCATTTTTGTGGGTAGGGAATCTTGTGTGATTTTGTTCAGGCATTTAACTCAAGGTGCCTCACAAAGCTGTAGTCTTCATTTCAAGGATCAACTGGAGAACAGTCCATGTCCAGGTTCACTCCTGTGGCTGTTAGAAGCCGCAGGTCCTCACTGCCACTTGGACTGCCCCCTGGGGCAGCTTACAACACAGCAGGTGGATTCCATCCAAGAGAGAGCAGGGGAGAGAGAGAATGAGCGAGAGAGGGTAAGTGAGGCAGAACCAGAGTCTCTGTAACCTAATCTCAGGAGAACAGCCCATCACTTTGGCCACATATTTATTAGAAGCCAAGTAACCAGGTCAGCCTGAAGAATTGATGCTTTCAAATTGTGGTGCTGGAGAAAGCTCTTGAGAGTCCCTTGGACGGCAAGGAGATCAAACTAGTCAATCCTAAAGGAAATCAACCCTGAATATTCATTGGATGGACGGGTGCTGAAGCCAAAGCTTCAATACTTTGGCCACTTGAAGCAAACAGCAGACTTGTTTGAAAAGTCCCTGGTGCTGGGAAAGACTGAAAGCAAGAGGAGAAGGGGATGACGGAGGGTGAGATGGTTGGATGGCATCACTGACTCAATGGACGTGAGTTTGAGCAAACTCCAGGAGACAGTGAAGGACAGAGAAGCCTAGAGTGCTGCAGTTCATGGGGTCGCAAAAGTCAGACATTACTTAGACACTGAACAACAATAAAAACCAGCCCAGCCCAGAGAGATGATTAAATGGGAGCCTAAATACCTGGAGATGGGGATCACTGGGAGGTACCTTAGGAGCTGCCTCCCTTGAATATCTCGACCTTGTCTCTCAGAACAGGTTCAGACTAGGGTGTCCATCACTTGCTTTCACTTGCTTTCTCTAAGAGCCATCTTGAACTCCTGCCATGCACCCCTCCCTGAAAACAGGAGCCAACTCCTCTACTCCTGGGTATTCAGTGGATGGCAGTCCAAATCTAAACTCAGTTCATCCATTCATTAATTCTGTGTGTCACCCTTGGCCATGTTGCTTAACCTCATTCATGTTCTAACTCCCCATTTGTAAAATGGGGTTAATAGTAGAACTCATCTTGTAAGTTTTTTTGTGAGGGCTAAAAATGCACATAAAAACTCTTGGAGTGGTTCTCAAAGCAATGCAACTCCTCAGTAAACAAAAGCAACCTTTACTTATTTTTTTAAATTTATTTTTATTTTGTTTTTATTTTTTGGCTGTACTGTGCAGCATGTGGGATCTTAGTTCCCCACCCAGGGATGGAACTCGTGTCCCCTGCATTGGAAGCATGGAATTTTAACCGCTGGGCCACCAGGGAAATTCAGCAAACTTTACTATTGTTGTTGTTATTATAATTATTACCATTTTATCCACGAAGGTCAAGATTTCTGAAATGGAGCTTCTGCATGGTGGAAGACACTGCTATACAAATCTTCCCAGAACTAGAAATGGAAAATTACAGGGAAGAGACTGTAAGACCTCATTGGCGCATGAGTGTGGATGCCCCACGCTCATTGGAAGTGGATTAAGAATCAGATCCCACAAAACTGTAATATAGGCAGAAATCATGGTGGAGAGGGGGTTTTTTATACATTTTCTTTTTAAAAGAATTTCACTGGGTTTCCCTAAGCAATTAATGGGTGTTGGTGGTTTAGTTGCTAAGTTGTGTACAATAAGTGTTGGACCCAAAGGGTCGTAGCCCTCTAGGTTCCTCTCTCTATGGATTTCCCAGGCAAGAATTCTGGAGTAGATTGCCATTTCCTTCTCCAGGGGATCTTACTGACACAGGGATCAAACCTGTGTCTCTTGCATTGCAGGTGGATTCTTTACTGCAGAGCACCAGGGAAGTCCCTATGCAATTAATACAGTCCTTTTAAATTTAAGGATAACCCAGCTTTGCTAAGAGAACCCAGAGATGTGATCTGTACAGTCTGTAAAAAGATTAAGTCTGGGAAGAGAAAGGGAAACAGTATTTATCGAGTGACAATTGTTAAGCCACAGAGTGCATTTGAGTTCCACGTGCATTTCACTGTCACCCAACCACTTTAGGGGGTAGTTTTTTTTATCATCCCATTTTAAAAAACAATGGTGAAATAATGATAAAATCACATAATAAAATTAACCATTTTAAAGTGAACAACTCAGTGGCATTTAGAACATTCAGAATATTGTGTAGCCACCATCTTTACATAGATGCAAATAATTCTCATCACCCTAAAAGGAAAATCTGTTCCCATTATGCACTTTTTCTCCATTTCCTTCCCACCCCATGTTCAGCCCCTGGCAACCACCGACCTGCAGTCTGTCTTTATGGATTTACCTCTTCTAGATATTTCACATTAATGGAATCACACGTAGGTAACTTTTTGTGTCCGGTTTCTTTCACATAAGTTTCTGAGGTTCATCCACACTGCAGCATGTACTGGTACTGCATTCCATTTTATGGCTGAATAATATTCCCTTACATGGATACAGCACAATTTGTTTATCCGTTCATCCTTTGATGGATATTTGGGCTGTCTCCATCTTTTAGGAGCTGTGAATAATGCTGCTGTGAACAGGATTTTTTTCTTGGAGTATAATTGCTTTACAATATTGTGTTAGTTTCTGCCGTACAACATTGTGAATCAGCCATAAGTATACATATATCCCCTCTCTCTTGAGCCTCCCTCCCAACCCGCCCCATCCTACCCCTCTAGGTCATCACAGAGTACTGAACTAAGCTCCCTGTGCTATACAATAGCTTCCTACTAGCTAGCTATTTTTGTGTGTACAGGAATTTGTGTATCTGTTTTTTGGTTTTTTGGTATATATTCCTAGGAGCAGAATTGTCATGTGAAGTGCCAACTCATTGGAAAAGACCCTGATGCAGGGAAAGATTGAAGGCAGGAGAAGAAGAGGGCGACGGAGGATGAAATGGTTGGATGGCATCATCAACTCAGTGGGCATGAGTTTGAGCAAACTCCAGGAGACACTGAAGGACAGATAAGCCTGGCATGCTGCAGTCCATGGGGTGGCAAAAGGTTGGACACAACTGAGCTGTTGAACAACAACAATAGTGATTCTGTTTAGTGTTTTGAGGAACTGCTTCATCTCGCTTTTTACAGGTGGAGAAAAAAAACATGAATGCTTTAAGTTTAGAGTTATCAGGCCTCTGAGGCATAAAAGTCATTGCCATTTTCGCTGGTCACTGAAAGCTGCATGAAGAAAGCCTTCCTGGAGGAGGTGAGACTATCTCAGGGAAGCAAGTTGCTCCTGTGGGATAGAGCAGGGCAGAAAGAGTGCTGATGCTAGGATGATATGAACAGAGGCAGAGGCAGGCAGCTTAGTCCGGTTGCAGCCAAGGGCCTGCCTGGAAAGAACTCAGGCCACAAGTCTCCATCCACTCCATCCACTCCTCCCTGGGTATCTGCCTGCTCATATCTTGATTTACCTTTCAGAGTCAGAGGAACTAATCTCTGTCGGGTTGAGTAAGAGCTATGTATCCCAGGATAGGCTTTGGGCTCTGTCCAGCTCACACAGGGACACAAGCTATAGATTTTGATTTCTTTTTTAAAAAGAAGGTGGGGGGTGGGGGCGGGGCGGGTTAATTTCCTGCCTGCACATCTCAGTTCTTTAGGGGTAGAATCAAAAGATTATACAGACAGATTGCTGGCTCTCCTGGTTTCCCATAACAATCATGACTCAGCCAGACCAAGAAACAAAAGTCTAGGTCCTCCAGCACCATGAGGAAGGAAATGAGCAGCCTAGATCCTGCCACCCCCTCTCTAACAAAACCTTCTCCCGCTGCCCAACATCTTTAAACATCAGTGTATTCCTCTCACCCCAGACACTCCAATCCCTCTGCAACAGCAAAATTGCACCATTATCCCCGTCAGTTCAGTCTCTACTTTGTGCCAGGCACATTCTACACACTATCTTCTTTAGCTTTCACAATAACTCTGCAAGGTACACAAGATTACCCTCATTTGACAAGGAGAACGGTGAGGTTCAAAGAAAATAAATTGGGCAGAATCAGGTTCCGAGCCCATGTCTTGGCCGAATTTCAAAACCCGTGTTTATTCTGCTGCCCTGTGCATCCAGGTTCGCTCATCCTGCTGCATGAAAAGTGAAAGGGTCAGTCGCTCAGTCGTGTCCGACTTTGTGCAACCCCATGGACTGTAGCCCACCAGGCTCCTCTGTCCATAAAATTCTCCAGGCAAGAATAGAGGAGTGGGTTGCCATTCCCTTCTCCAGGGGATCTTCCTGACCCAGGGATCGAACCCACGTCTCTTATGTCTCCTGCATTGGCATTCTTTACCGTCTGAGCCACCAGGGACGCCCACACTGCTATATAGTCTGTCTCCGTAACTTATTTACCTTGAGTACTAAACTTCGTAGACTTTGACCAATCTCTCCCTCCAGCCCCTAGTAACCACCATTCTACCCTCTGCTTCTATGAATTTGGCTATTTTAATAGCATGTTTTTTTTTTTGTTTTTTTTTTGTTTTTTTTTTGTTTTTGTTTGCTTTTTAAAGAAGAGAAGCAATGATTCCATAAGCTTTAGTATTCTGTTGCTGGAAGATACTTTTTGGATTTGTTTGTTTTGCTGGGCTGTGCCACGCGGAATCTTAGTTCCTTGACCAGGGATGGAACCCAGGCCCCTGCAGTGGAAGTGCAGAGCCTTAAGTGTTAACGTCTTAACTGGAACGTCAGGGAAGTCCCCTAATGGCATTTTTGAAAGAAGCCAAGGAAGAGGTAGAGAAAAGAGGAGAGGGGAGGAGGAGCCATTGTGAATATGGACAAAGAAAGGAAGATGCTCCGTGAATGGAGGGGGCGGAGGGATACGGGGAGGAGGAAAGAGAGCTATCCTATCACAGGGCTGAGAAGAGCGCCCCCCCCCCACCGCTTTGTGCGGTTGGCAGAACCCCCATTTCTCCGAAAGGAAACCTGGTCCCTCTGAACGACTTCCCCCAGGCTGGGAGCGTGCAGCCAGAAGGCAATGACACAGGCACACTCATTGATGCTAAATAGACTCCGCTGGGAGCACATCAGAATGATTTTCTGGATTCAATTGAATCGACTCGTTCTTTAAATTAAATTCTTTCATTGCAGCTCAGCTCCTCCACAATCGCCCAGTTCTCTCCTAAAGGCGCTCCGATTCCCAATTAGTAAATGAGATCTCCAGTAACGCCAGTGTGCGTTTTGCCGATGGGGGTGGACTAGATGGTGGAGGGGTAATGCAAGGAACATTGCACCTCTCTGCTTTTCCTCCTGGAGGGCCCATGTGGATGAGCTAGTCTAGGGGAAGGTGGGGAAGGAACAGGGTTACATTTGCAGGGAAGCTCCAAAACCAGGTCCTTGTTCTTGGGGAGCCGGCTTGTCTTCGCAGTCTGTTACATCATAGGGTCCCACTCAGAAATGGGATCGGGGGTGGATCGAGTCTGGGAAGTCAGCACCTCATGAAATTCAGGATTGTTAGTGGAAAAGGTGGGCAAGAGCCGACTACTTCTGAACTCTTGTTCCCTTCCCTCCATCACCTTGAATTCTTTCTTTTGCTTGAATCAAGGTAAAGTTTCACATCCTGGAGGATAGAAACGGCTGGACTGCTTTTTCGTTGTTGCTGTTGTTTTTAATTTTTTGGCTGCACGGCACTGCATGGGGGATCTTAGCTTCCCAAGCAGGGATTGAACCTGTGCCCCTTGCAGTGAGATATCTCCAGGAGACCGTGAAGGACAGGGAAGCCTGGTGTGCTGCAGTCCTTGGGGTAGCGAAGAGTTGGACATGACTTAGCAACTGAACAACCCCTGCAGTGAAAGCACAGTCTTAACTACTGGACCAGCAGCGACGTTCCTACACTGCTTTGAAATAGGGGCGTGGAGATGGAAATGGAGGCTGAACAGAGAACTTGGGGGGTGAGTCCTTTTGGGAAATCACACTCCTTCCTGGAGCTTCATGTCTGTCATTTCACTGAATCCTCAGTAATCTGATGGCGTAGGTAGAACTGGCACCTGCATTTCACTGATGGGGAAACTGAGGCACAAAAGTCTTCAAGGCTGTGCCCACAAAGGCAGAGGGGGATGAGGTATAGCCAGGATGGGGACCTGGATCTGCTTATCTCAGTTCTACAGAACAGTTAAGAGTATGAGTCTACAAAAGTCCATTCTCTACATCTGTGTCTGGGGAACTGGGAGAGTTGGATTGACATACATACACTAACATGTATAAAACATGTATAACATGGGGAGCGTAGCTTGGTGCTCTGTAATGACCTAGAGGGGTGAGATGGGGGGAAGGACTGGCAGGGGGGCTCAAGAGGGAGGGGATATTATGGCTGAATCACACTGATGTGCAGCAGAAACTAGCACAACGCTGTAAAGCACTTATACTCCAATTTAAAAAAATAATAGATAAATAAAATTTGATTCTGGAGCCACTCAATCTATATTTGAATCTGAGCTCTTGCCCCTACTGCTGTGTGACCCTGAGCAAATTACATAATGTCTCTGTGCCTGATGAGTGAAAAAAATGTGAGACACTCAGTTGTGTCTGACTCTTTGCAACCCCATGGATTGTAACCCACCAGTCCAGAGAATTCTCCAGGCAAGATTACTGGAGTGGGTAGCTGTTCCCTTCTCCAGGGGATCTTCCCAACCCAGGGATCGAACCCAGGTCTTCTGCATTGCAAGCAGATTCTTTACCATCTGAGTCACCAGGGAAGCCCAAAAAGTGTTAGTAGCTAAGTCGTGTCTGACTCTTTGCAACACCATGGACTGTTGCCCGCCAGGCTCCTCTGTCCATGAAATGCTCCAGGCAAGAATACTGGAGTGGGTTGCCATTCCCTTCTCCAGGGGGTCTTCCCAACTCAGGAGTGAACTGAGGTTTCCTCCATTGCAGGTAGATTCTTTACCATCTGAGCCACCAGAGAAGCCCTGCCTGATGAGTATCTAAATGATTAGAGCAGTGATTGCCTTATGAGGTAAGTGCTAATGAGAGTGTGGCAAATGAATTTTTACATTCTTAGCCACTAAGTGACATTCAGTACAATAAAGGAGTGAGTGATTGTCTTTGGGGGGTGTGGTTTAGATGAAGGGGGAGGAATATCTCAGCTGGACTTTATCATGTGAGCAGGAAGTCTTCCGGCTGCCCTTCTGAGCATCCTTCTGCAGGTCCCCTCCGAGGCAGTCTTTGCCTAACTCTTGCAACTCCAAGGGGAGCCAAGGAGACCGCTCATTTGAGCCAAGTGGATGTGGGGACAGGCCTCCAGGCACCTTGCCCAGGGAGCTTCCCACTCCGTCAGTGACCAGAACTCAGCGGCAGGCAGCAGGGGGCTGCGTGTGCCCTTCTGACACACGGAGCCTTCCCCAGGCGCTGAGAGCCATAATGAGGCCAGATCTCAGCACGGTGGCCAGGCTGCGTTAGACGGGAGTTTCCAGCCCTCCTTCCCCAGGGCCTAGTTAACTGTATAAACTCTTCCAAAGCGCCACACATCGGCAATTCACTAGATAAACTATGGCTCGGACAGAGCTCCCTCTGTGAGGCAAACCGAAAGGCAGAGTTCATCAGACAGAACTGGGTTCAAATCCCAGCTCCATTAATGTCCAGTTCTGTGCTCCTGGAGAAATTGCTGAACCACTCTAGACCCTGGTTTCCTCTTTCTCTGTAACATTAAGATAGTAATCCTACTGACTTCTTTTTTAAATATATTTTTGTTTATTTTTTATTTTTATTTATTTTTGGCTGTACCTGTGGTTTATGGGATCCCACTTCCCTGACCAGGGATTGAACTTGGGCCAAGGCGGTGAAAACCCAGAATCCTAACCACTAGGCCACCAGGAAATTCCCATTACTGACTTCTTAAGCTTCTCATAATGATGAAAATGAGATAATCCATGTAAAGCTTTTAGCAGAGTGCCTGGGAGATCATTGCTTAGTATTTGTGAGTTATTATTTTCATAATATATTGTTGTCAATAAAGTTAATAAATTAATGGAAATTAGAGTTTTCAGAGGGGGACTTTTTCCAGCAAGAGTTTCATCATCAGTTCCTTTTGGCTTAGTGGGGTCCCTCAAAGTCTACAACCTCTGTGAACTTCTGAACCATCAGAAGGACAGGGTTGTGGCCAGGAAGCCTGCAGAGAGCTTCCATGAGGAAGGGAGCATCTTTATATAGTAAGTCCCCTGCTCAGGTGGTGCTAGTGGTAAAGAACATGCCTGCCAGTGCAGGAGAAATGAGACTTGGTTTCGATTCCTGGGTCAAGAGGATCCCCTGGAGGAGGGCATGGCAACCCACTCCAGTATTCTTCAGGGCTTCCCAGGTGGCTCAGTGGGTAAAGAATCTGTCTGCAATGCAGGAGATGTGGGTTCGACTCCTGCGTCAGGAGGATCCCCTGGAGGAGGGCATGGCAATTCAATCCAGTATTCTTTCCTGGAGAATCCCATGGACAGAGGGGCCTGGAATGTTACAGTCCATGGGGTTGCAAAGAGTTGGACATGACTGAAGCGAGTGAGCAGGCACGCTACACAAGAATGAGCTCCATTCCAAGAGCACGTTTGTAAATCCAGCAAAGTTAGCCTAGTACCAAGCTAACACAATCAGCTATATAGTAATGTACCATAATAGATTTATAATACTTTTCATACAAATAATATATTTTTAAAAGGCACAAAAAATTAAGAAAACATTTTTAATCTTACAGGCAGCGCCTTGAAAAGTACCAGCTACATCACTGATGCTTTTACACTCTCTTCTGGACATTCTGGGCTTGAAATACAGATAACTGTACTACTGTATTCTGTACAGTGCAGTGAAGTACATAAAAGCACAACAACCTGTAAAGGATGCGCACACAGGATGATGCTCGCCAGACACATGAACTAACTTTGTGATTGGACATGGGAATGCATGTTCGAATCTTTGAAAGATCACAACTTGAAGGCTCACATGTATGGGGACTTACTGTATTTGAATAAAAATATCCTTTTCTTCAGTTGAGTGGCAGACATCCATGATTTGGATCAGACACCTGAGCATATTTCCCTACCTTCCAGCAAGTGCATCGAAGGTTAAGTGTCTCATAAAACTCTGAGAACTGTGCCAGCAGGGAGCACCTGAGGTTAATTTCCCCTTCTTGCTCTCTCAGGAAGCATGAAACCAATAGTCAGACCACCCTCCTTATTCTTTTTTTTACTAAATCAAACCTTTGCTGCCTGGGAAACTTTGTATCTGCTCTATCCTTGTGGAGACTTCTTCCTTTAGATAGATGGATGGCTCTTTCTCACCTCATTCAGCTGTCTGTCTTTGTACTGGCCAGTATGAGCTGCTATAACAAACATCATAGATCCAGTGGCTTACACATACATACATTTATTTCTCACAATTCCAGAGGCTGGAAGTCTGGCATCAGGGTGCCAGCATGGTCTGGTTCTTTTCTTCTTTTTTATTGGAATAGAGTTGGTTTACAATGTTGTGTTAGTTTCTGCTGTACAGCAAAGTGAATCAGATATATATGTGTATACACACACACACACACACACACATATATATATGCTATTGTTGTTCAGTCACTAAGTTGTGTCAAACTCTTTGCAACTCCATGAACTGCAGCATGCCAGGCCTCCCTGTCCCTCAGCATCTCCCAGAGTTCACCCAAGTTCATGTCCATTGAATCAGTGATGCCATCCAACCATCTCATATACATATATATCCCCACTTTTTTTCCTTCCCATTTAGATCACCACAGAGCATTGAGTAGAGTTCCCGGTCCTATACAGAAGGTTCTCATTAGTAATCTATTTTATGCATCAGTCAGTTCAGTTCAGTCGCTCAGTCGTGTCCGACTCTTTGCGACCCCATGAATTGCAGCACGCCAGGCCTCCCTGTCCATCACCAATTCCCGGAGTCTACCCAAACCCATGTCCATCGAGTCGGTGATGCCATCCAACCATCTCATCCTCTGTCGTCCCCTTCTCCTCCTGCCCCCAATCCTACCCAGCATTAGGGTCTTTTCCAATGAGTCAACTCTTCGCATGAGATGGCCAAAGTATTGGAGTTTCAGCTTCAACATCAGTCCTTCCAATGAACACGCAGTACTGATCTCCTTTAGGAAGGATGAGTTGGATCTTCTTGCAGTCCAAGGGACTCTCAAGAGTCTTCTCCAACACCACAGTTCAAAAGCATCAATTCTTCGGCACTCAGCTTTCTTCACCGTCCAACTCTCACAGCCATACATGATCACTGGAAAAACCATAGCCTTGACTAGACGGACCTTTGTTGGCAAAGTAATGTGTCTCTGCTTTTAAATATGCTATCTAGGTTGGTCATAACCTTCCTTCCAAGGAGTAAGCGTCTTTTAATTTCATGGTTGCAGTCACCATCAGTAGTGATTTTGGAGCCCCAAAAAATAAAGTCTGCCACTGTTTCCACTGTTTCCCCATCTATTTCCCATGAAGTGATGGGACCAGATGCCATGATCTTAGTTTTCTGAATGTTGAGCTTTAAGCCAACTTTTTCACTCTCCTCTTTCACCTTCATCAAGAGGCTCTTTAGTTCTTCTTCACTTTCTGCCATAAGGGTGGTGTCATCTGCATATCTGAGGTTATTGATATTTCTCCTGGCAATCTTGATTTCAGCTTGTGTTTCTTCCAGCCCAGCGTTTCTCATGATGTACTCTGCATATAAGTTAAATAAGCAGGGTGACAATATACAGCCTTAATGTACTCCTTTTCCTATTTGGAACCAGTCTGTTGTTCCATGTCCAGTTCTAACTGTTGCTTCCTGACCTGCATACAGGTTTCTCAAGAGACAGGTCAGATGGTCTGGTATTCCCATCTCTTTGAGAATTTTCCACAGTTTATCGTGATCCACACAGTCAAAGGCTTTGGCATAGTCAATAAAGCAGAAATAGATGTTTTTCTGGAACTCTTGCTTTTTTTGATGATCCAGCGGATGTTGGCAATTTGATCTCTGGTTCCTCTGCCTTTTCTAAAACCAGCTTGAACATCTGGAAGTTCACGGTTCACATATTGTTGAAACCTTTCTTGGAGAATTTTAAACATTACCTTACTAGCGTGTGAGATGAGTGCAATTGTGCGGTAGTCTGAGCATTTTATGCATAGTAGTGTACATATGTCAATCCCAGTCTTTTAATTCATGCTACTCTTCCTTCCCCACTTGTTCTGGATCTGATGAGAGCTCTCTTCTGCCGTGCGCCAAGCTGACTTCTTGCTGTATACCCACATGGTAGGGTGCAGGGAGAGAAAGCACTGTCCCTCTCTCATGACCCTTATAAGGGCACTAATTCCACTTATGAGGGCTCCACCCTCATAACTTCATCTGATCCTTATTACTTCTTGAAGGCTGTACCTTCCGAATACCATCCGATTGCAAGGTAAGGTTTCAACATATGAATTTGGGGGGACACAGATATTCAGTCCATAACAGTCACATAGGAACACCATCCCTGACTATGCTATTATAAATCCAAACCCCATCACAGCATTCTCTATTTCTCAAAGTGTTTTCTCCCCTCAGGACAAAAGGAAGCCCCTAATATAGACTGATATAGACCCAGTCTCAGAAGACCTCACAGTATAAATTTGTACCACTTTCTTACAAAATCATCAGTAGACTTGAAAAACAAATATTGTATATTAATGCATATGTATGGAATCTAGAAAAATGGTACTGATGAACCTATTTGCAGGGTGGGAATAGAGACACAGAAATAGAGAACAGACTTGTAAACACATAAGAGGGAGGAGAGGGTGGGAAGAATTGAGGGAGTAGCTTTGAAACATATACATCATCATATGTAAAACAGATAGCTAGGAGGAAGCTGCTATATACACAGGAAGCTCAATCTAGTGCTCTGTGACAACCTAGAAAGGTGGATTGGGGTGAGGGGGTGGGAGAGAGGTTCAAAATGGAGGGGACATATGTATACTTACAGCTGATTTACATCATTGTATGGCAGAAACCAACACAACGTTGTAAAGCAATTATTTTCCAAATAAGATAAAAAGAAAAGAAAAAAAATCTGTTCCATCTGACTCATTCAAATAACCTAAGGTAATAGCATGAGATACAAAGAATGATGAGCAGGAATATTTATCCAAGTAGCATTTATGGAAGCAAAACATTGGAAATCACCTAAATATCAAACCATAAGGGGATGGATTAAAATGTTATTGCACATCAGTGTGTCGGAACACCATGCAGACATTTTAAGTCTTTAATACTGTAGGGATGCTATTAGAGTAAAAAATAAATCTGGATATTAATATTTACTTACAGTGTTATTCTGAAGAGGTGCAAGGGAGACTATATTTCAAAGTGCTAAATGTCTCACTGATGGAAAGAAACACGAGAGAATATTCTCTCCATCTCTTTCATAGTTTCTAAGATACGTTTTCGAGCACTAATTACACTTATAAGGAAATATTTTATAAGCTATGTGAGTTTTTTAATTTATTTATGTTTAAATGAAGGCTAATTGCTTTACAATATTGCTTTGGTTTCTGCCATATACCATCACGAATCAGCCATGGGTGTACATAGGTCCCCTCCCCCTTGAATCTCCCTCCCACCTTCCACCCTTTCCCACCCTTCTAGGTTGTTACAGAGCTCTGGTTTGAGTTCCCCGGGTCATACAGCGAATTTCCATTGACTGTCTATCCGTCTTACATGTAGTGGTGTATATGCTTCCATACTACCCTCTCTATTCATCTCACCTCTCCTTCCTCCCCTCCGCCTTGTGGTACATAAATAGTTGAGGTTTTTTGGTTTTTGTTTTCCATATATCCCATCATATGTTTTGTTGCCATGAATACAATCATCAATCCCACCAACAGAATGGGGTTCCCCTAAAAGAATATTATCAGCCACATTCCCAGAGTTTCTGGACACGGTGAGGCAGGAACCTGCTTCCCCCCGGCCCCCTCGCCGAGCTGTTCAAAATACAGCAGGCATAGCACATCACAACCATCCAGATAACACAGGTGGGTAAATATTGATAGGATTTGTTACATGAAATGCTAAAAATATATAACTTGAGGATGTCACCACTTATTTTCCCTCCTTCAGAAATCCCAGTATCTGTTTCTGCCAAAAAGATGGAGGGTGGGGAATTTTGCAGAGAAAAAAAAATTCAAAAGTCTCTTCTTTCAAACTGACAGAGGAAGAGGTGGGGTTGATAATGGAGAAAATGCACTAAATCAGAGATTTGGCTGTTATCATTCCCGAAAGCACAAGTGAGCTGGATTTTGCGGCATGAGAGTGACAGGTGAGACCGACAGAAGGACTGGGGATTAAGAGACACTTTTCAGGTTTGCAAGGAAGGCGGGAAAATCCTTCCTCTTCTCTAACTGATAGACACACAGAGTCTGACACAGGCTTAAGAGACATAGCCTGATTCCACCAGGACTTGTCGCGCGATGTGGGGCAATTCAAGGAAAGGCTCAAAGAAAAGGAGGAGAAAAGTTCTCTCTGAATCAATGTTCCTCCCTCTGCATTTTCAAACTTTCTCTCTGGCACACCCTGGGCATTTTTCATCTCTGTTCATTGTGTGATCAATTTTTCATCACTGGATTCCACATCCTTTGGACTGCCTTGGGGTTTTCCCTCTTCTAATCCCTCTCTCCACCCTGACAATTCTTGACAACAATGTTAAGCCACACCTGCTTGGCACCTGAGACATCTCTTACCTGCTCAGGTCCCTGAAGGAAGGTAAAACACTCAAGGTGAAAAGGCTGTCAGCGGGTTCCAAGCCTGATCTGCAAACCAAGGCCAGTCTCTGACATGGGCTCAGTTTCCAACACCCTCTCAAGGATGGGCCAATGTCAAGCAGTGACTACCTGATACCCTGGACCAATCGATGCAAGAGCAGGAGATTCAGCCAGAGTTTCAAGGAGAGGCTGCTGGGATCTTAGGGACTGACT
This sequence comes from Okapia johnstoni, assembly GCA_024291935.2. NCBI lineage: Eukaryota > Metazoa > Chordata > Mammalia > Artiodactyla > Giraffidae > Okapia > Okapia johnstoni. The sequence continues at coordinate 124,314,125 of CM044307.1, read as the reverse complement.
TTTGAAGCTTTGATTGCATTCAGTACTTTTCCAGAAGAATAGGAGACCTGGAGTGTCTGGGCAGCTGCCCTGGATTCAAGATGATAAAATTGTCCTGAACAGACCAACTCTCTAGAACAGTGATCCTAAACTAGAGGTCCATAGCCAAATTCTGTCCATAAATATATTTCTTTGGTCTGCACAGCTGATTTTCGTTTATTTTTAAATGACTTGTCAAGATGTAAATCGTGAATGATTGCATGTGAAAATTCTCATTTCTGACTTTTTTAAATAAAAAGATTTGATTATAGCTGTGCTGCGCTGTGCTTAGTCACTGAGTCAGGTCCAACTCTTTGAGACCCCATGGACTGTAGCCCCCCAGGCTCCTCTGTCCATGGGGATTCTCCAGGCAAGAATACTGGAGTCACGCCCTCCTCCAGGGGATCTTCCCAACCCAGAGATCGAACCCAGGTCTCCCGCATCACAGGTGGGTTCTTTACCATCTGAGCCACCAGGGAAGCCCAAGAATACTGGAGTAGGTAGCCTATCCCTTCTCCAGGGCATCTTTCTGACCCAGGAATTGAACCAGGGTCTCCTGTATTACAGGCAGATTTTTTACCAGCTGAGCTACCAGGGAAGCTCTTTGGTTGTAGAGTATAGTGTTTAAGAATGTGAATTCTGGAGACAGATTTCCTGATTTAGAATCCCAGCTCTGTGATTGACAGCAAGGTATCAAACCTCTCTGTGTTTCAAGTTTCTCGTCCAAAAAAATGGGAATAATAATAATACCTGTCTCATTATTGTTGTAAAGATTAAATAAACTCATATAAGCAATTTTTTAAATTTAATTATTTATTTCTAAGCTTCCCGACCAGGGATTGAGTTCCCAACTCTGGATAGTGAAAGTGTGGAGTCCTTACCACTGGAATACCAGAGACTTCCCTAAGCAACATTTTAAATACAGTGCCTAGCATATATAACTATTAGAACAATTACTACACTGTGTTGCTGGGTTGGGAAGATCCCCTGGAGAAGGAACTGGCAACCCACTCCATATTCTCACCTGGGAAATCCCATGGATAGGGGAGCTTGTTAGGCTACAGTCCACTGAGTCACAAAGAGTTGGACACTACTGAGTCACACACACACACACACACACACACACACACACACAGACATGTTGCTATTAACAACGATGGGGCATTCAGCAGTTACCTCCCTCACTCAAGATAGGACATAACCTCCCCTTTTCATTATGCTTATCACCCACTCAATTCACTCAGTGTTTTGTATTGTATTAGCTTCCTGACCTCTGGATCAGTGGTAAAGAATCCACTTGCCAATGCAGGAGATGCAAGAAACGCAGGTTCGATCCCTGGGTTGGGAAGATTCCCTGGAGGATGAAATGGCAACCCATTACCCCACTCCAGTATTCTTGCCTGGAAAATCCCATGGACAGAAGAGCCTGGCGGGCTACAGTCCATGGGGTCACAAAGAATTGGACACAACTGAGCGCGCCGGCACACACACACACACACACACACACACACATTGTATTGTATTGTATTACCTTCCTGACCTCTGTAAGTAACTGAGTTTGAGACTTGTGGTTTCAAATGATATAGGATTTGCCAATGTGGGACCTTTGTAAATCTATGAAGGTAGTACTGCCTTGGGCCGGAGAAGGGAATGGCAACCCACTCCAGTATTCTTGCCTGGAGAGTCCCAGGGACAGAACAGCCTGGTGGGCTGCCATCTATGGGGTCGCAAAGAGTCGGACATAACTGAAGCAACTTAGCAGCAGCAGCAGTACTGCCTTGGGCAGTAACCAGGAGATCCCACAGGTGCAAATTTCCTCGCACCAAGAAATCTAGGAGCATATAGGTGAACATCACTTCCTGCTCATGATTGGCCATTATTTAAGGAACAATCTTACGAATTAGGTACTGTTGCTCCCTCACATTTACAGCTGATGTTGTTGAGGTCCAAGTGATGCAGCCTACAAATGGTATGAAGCCCAGGAAGTCTAGATCTGTATCTGGGCTTCTAACTACTGCATGACTCTGCTCCTGCATTACTTAAGAGTTTTGCAAATGGTAGAATAAGCAGAACTTAGTGGTTGATCAGCCATAGAGGTGAAGAACAGGGAGTTCAAAACTGTTCAAAAGAAACCTCATCTTCTCATCTGTTTTAGGGACAAATGTGTGTCCTGCGTGTGCATGTGCCAATTTACAGTGACAAACAAGAAAAAGTCCACTAAGAAGAGAAGATCCATGGGAGAATAATTACTGTCAACAAAGATTTGGTGGATTGTCACATATTCAGTTCTGACTTGCTCTCTGGGGATCAAGGAATCAGAACAGAGGCAAAGAGGTGGGGGGAGTTTTGAAAGGAGAAGGAGTTTGATTTGAATGTTTGGAATGAATTTTCATTGGTCAGAACTTTACATGGATAGGATGAGCTGCTTTGAAGATACACAGATGCCTGGCATTGCATTTGTCTAAGCAGGGAATTGACATCACTTGGCAGGAATAATGAATAGGAGAATCTAGCAGTGGGGTATGTACGAGTGTGTGTGTGTGAGAAAGAGAGAGAGAAAAAAAAGAGAGATTGTGATAAACAAATTGTTTTTGTTGTTCAGTCTCTAAGTCATATCCAGCTCTTTGTGACTCCATGGACTGCAGCACACCAGCTTTCCCTGTCCTTCACCATTTCCCAGAGTTTACTCAAACTCATGTCCATTGAGTCAATGATGCCATCCAACCATCTCATCCTCTGTTGCCTCTTTCTCCTCTTGCCCTCAAAATTTCCCAGGATAAGGGAAATTTTTCCAATGAATTGGCTTTTTGCACCAAGTGGCCAAATTATTGGAGCTTCAGCTTCAGCATCAGTCCTTCCAATGAATATTCAGGACTGATTTCTTTTAGGATTGACTGTTTTGATCTCCTTGATGTTCAAGAGACTTTCAGAAGTCTTTCCCAGCACCATAATTCAAAAGTATCAGTTCTTCAGTGCTCAGCCTTCTTTATGGTCCAACTCTCACATCCATACATAAACAAATAAATTTCTAAAAACAATCACAGTGTCATTTTGTGACAACTTATAAGTTGTCTACTGCAGCTGAGAACTTGTTTCACTCTCTTTGAGGCTATTTAAAATCTGTTTGCTGCTTTGATTTTTCTAGTTAATACAGTAGCCAAGACTCAGCAAGATAAACAACTATTTGGAAGGGGAAAAGCCTGGGTATTCTTGGCGTTGTCAGGTTCTTTAAAAAAAGAAATCTTGTTTGATGCAGAGCAGGATTCTTTCTCTCTAGAACAGAGATCAATAATGGCTTTTCTGCTAAAGGTAGCATGTATGTTTTCTTTATTTCCAAGGGAAGAATGCTGGCAGCAAGGAGACAGAGAATCCTCATTCAACTTGATGTCCTAGAACTTTTGCTCCTTGACAAAAATTGTGGAAGAAGTCACTTTTGAGACACTTTTCAGTCTCAGAGTGTTTTGCTTTCTCCCTGACCTTGTCTTGAAGTTAAGCTTTCTTTCTCTATAACCATGCCCCACCCCTTGTCCTAGTGACTGGTGCTATCTGGTAGGAATCAGATGGCCAATTACAGGGCGAGGAGGGGATCTCTCAGACTTTCTCCTCATTACATGATGGAGGCTACCAGTAATAGGGAGATTAGTGGATATTTGAGATGGAATTCAAAATGTGGGGGAAAAGAACTCAGAAAATCTGTCATGTGATTTGGTGTGAGCACAGAGCTGGGTAACAGAGTCTGAATTGAAAGATCAGAGAAGTGAAAACACAGGGGTATTCTGAGTGGGGCCGTACAAAAACATGAATAGAGAAACCCAAGCCTTTCTTGATGAACTGAACGGGGATACCCAACTCCTCTGTTGTAGGGTTCCAACTATCTGATATGAAAAAGAGTGTGTTAGAAGTGGCCTGCGTCTTTTATTATTATTATTAATTGTATTGGGTATAGTTGCTTTACAATGTTGTGTTAGTCTCTACTGTATAGCAAAGTGAGTCAGCTATACGTAAACATGTATTCCCTCTTTTTTGGATTTCCTTCCCATTTAGGTCACCACAGAGCACAGAGTACAGTTTCTGAGCTATCCAGGAGGTTCTCTCGAGTCATCTATTTTATATATAGTATCAGTAGTGTATATATGTCAATCCCGATCTCCCAATTCATCCCATTATCTCTTTTCCCCCTTGGTGTCCATACGTTTGTTTTCTATGTCTGTGTCTCTATTTCAGTGTTGCAAATAAGAGCATCTATGCCATTTTCCTATATTCCATGTGTGTGTTTGTGTGTGTGTGTGTGTATCAGCCATTCATTCACGTCCAACTCTTTGTGACCCCATGGACTGCAGCTCACAAGGCTCCTCTGTCCATGGAATTCTCCAGGCAAGAATACTGGAGTGGGTTGCCATTCCCTTCTGCAGGGAATTTCCCTGACCCAGGGATCGAATCTGGGTTTCTGCATTGTAGGCAGATTCTTTATCATCTGAGCCACTAGGGAATCCCAGATTTCACATATATGCCTTAATATATGATATTTGTTTTTCTCTTTCTGACTTCCTTCCTCCTGTATGACAGTCTCTAGGTCCATCCTCTTCCCTACAAATGATCCAATTTTATTCCTTTTTATGACTGAGTAATATGTCCATTGTATATCTTCTTTATCCATTCCTCTGTTGATGGACATTTAGGTTGCTTCCATGTCCTGCCTATTGTAAACAGTGCTGCAATGGGGGTGGCCTGGTTTAGAAGCAGCAGTCAGGACAAACACACACATATTCCAAGTCGTAACTGGCCCCTGTCTATCACAACCTGGAGGCTCTTGGAAATCAGGGACTCAGTCCACCTTTGGCTTTTCCCTAGTTCAGCACCAAGGACAGAACACAGAGGCCACAGTGGCTCCACAATTGGTCCCTCTCTGCTTTTCATTAAGGTCACATTTTAAAACAAAACTGAAATTGATCATAGGGAAGCTCCATTCAAGCTATGAAGAGAAAAAGCAGAGAAACTTACATGAGTAGGTCATGAAATCTGATGGAGGGAACGCAGCCTTGACTGGAGATTCTATGACCAAGAAATGAAAACTCACTACTTTGTCCACCCTGCTCTAGAGCAGTCCTGTGTTGTGCTCTTCATAGAGTCTCCTGGGAAGCCTAGATTCAAATTTGTAGTTTGTCTATCAATCGTGGTTAAGGATAGGGACTTCCCTGGTGGTCCAATGGCTAAGACTCTATGTTCCCAGTGCAGGGGGCCCAGGTTCCATCCCTGGTCAGGGAACTAGATCCCACATGCCGCAACTAGGATTTCACATGCTGCAACTAAGCAACTAAAAATCCCACATGGTACAACTAAAGACCCCACATACTGCAACTAAGACCTGGCACAGCCTAATTAATTATTTTTTAAAAGTGGCTAAGAAAAAAAATTTTAAAAAAAAAGTGGCTAAGGACATAAGGTTACACTTTTTAAGTCATTTCTGAGTCCATTTTCTTGCTCTTCTGTTTTTAAAATGATCTTCCATCTATTTTGAATTTGGGCTTTCTCTTTTGATATTACATATTCTTTTGTGTCATATGATATCTTTTTCGAACAGTAAATCAAATATCAAACAAAAACATACACTTCAACATAAACTGACATCCACGCATATATGTGTTACATGATCTCCATATATTTGCTTTTATTTCCTCTCAGCACCACCACAACAAAATGATTAGGAGCACTTCATAAGCCACTGGTAAAGAATCGGCCTGCAATGCGGGAGAACTGGGTTCGATCCCTGGGTTGGGAAGATCTCCCAGAGAAGGGAAAGGCTACCCACTCCAGTATTCTGGCCTGGAGAATTTCATGGACAGTCCATGGGGTCACAAAGAGTCAAACACAACTGAGCGACTTTCACTTATAAGAAACATGATCCAGAGAAAATGCATAAAGTGTATTTGGATAATGGAGTTAGTGGGTTATGTGGCTGTTTTGTGGGAACTTCAATTTCCTAAACTGCCAGAGACAAAAGATGCGATTTGCAAAAGTTAGTGATAAAAATAAGTGATATCCCATATGACCCCGGGTGATGTGAATTCGCCACTCCTCTCAGCAAAAGCTGGGGTCTGTCTCCCCACACCTTGAATTTGGGTTGGGACTGTAAATTTCTTAGATCCACAGAAAGTGGTATAAATTTTTTTTTCGGTTGCCCTGGGTCTTAGTTGCGGCACTCTGGATCTTCAGTCTTCATTGCAGCATGTGAGATCTTAGTTCCTGGACCAGGGATTAAACCCATGCCCCTTGCACTAAGAATGTGGAATCTTAACCACTGGACAATGAGGAAAATTCCTAGAAAGTGGTGGAAATGGTATTGTACAAGTTTTGGAGTCTAGGTATCAAGAGGTCTTGCAGTCTTGTGCAATGCCTCTCTGAGACCATCACAGAAGGAAGTGGATCTGGCCCCGTGAAGAATGAGCAGCCACGTGGAAGACAACCAAGGCGCCCCATTGGCCGTCAGCTTCTCCTTTTATTGCTGCTTTACAGAGTAAACTGATGCCAGAGGCTGGGCCAGAACTTAGATCTGCAGGCCTCTACTCTCATGTTCTTTCAGAGTGTGTTCAACATGACACCTCTTCTCTGTGATGTGTGCTCGGTCACTTCAGGTGTGTCTGACTTTTTGCGATCCCATGGACTATAGCCCACCAGGCTCCTCTGTCCATGGATCCTCCAGGCAAGAACACAGGAGTGGGTTGCCTTGCCCTCAGGGGATCTTCCTGACCCAGGGATCAAACCCACATCTTCTGTGTCTCCTGCATTGCAGGCAGATTCTTTACCACTGAGCCACTGGGGAAGCCCCCATACCTCTCCTCTGTAGGAGAAGAAATGCTCTGAAAGTAGAATTCTGTGTTACAGCAGGAAGGGGACAACCCTGAGGGTCAAAAGACAAGAGCTTTAGCCCCAGCTCAGTTAATAATTTGTTGGGTTGTTGCTCTTCAGTCGCTCAGTCGTGTCCGACTCTTTTCTACCTCATAGACTGTGGCATGCGAGGCTTCCCTGTCCTTCACTATCTCCCAGAGTTTGCTCAAACTTATGTCCATTGAGTTGGTAATGCCATCCAATCACCTCATCCACTGTTATCCCCTACTCTTCCTGCCTTCAATCTTTCCCAGCCTCGGGATCTTTTCCAATGAGTTGGCTGTTTGCATCAGGTGGCCAAAGTATTGGAGCTTCAGCTTCAGCATTAGTCCTTCCAGTGAATATTCAGGACTGATTTCCTTTAGGATTGACTGGTTTGATCTTGCTGTCCAAGGGATTCTCAAGAGTCTTCTCCAGGACCACAGTTCAAAAGCGTCAGTTCTTTGGTGCTCAGCCTTCTTTTATGGTCCAACTCTCACATCCATACATGACTACTGGAAAAACCATAGCTTTGACTAGATGGACCTTTGTCAGCAAAATTATATCTTTGCTTTTTAATATGCTGTCTCGATTTGTCACAGCTTTTCTTCCAAGGAGCAAGCATCTTTTAATTTCATGACTGAAGTCACCATCCACAGTGATTTTGGAGCCCAAGAAAATAAAAGTTTGTCACTGTTTCCTTTTTTCCCCATCTCTTTGCCATGAAGCTCTTCTTCACTTTTTGCCATTAGGGTGGTGTCATCTGTATATCTAATATTGATATTTCTTCCAGCAATCTTAATTCCAACTTGTGCTTCATCCAGCCTGGCATTTCACATGATGTACTCTGCATATAAGTTAAATAAGCAGCCTGACAATGTACAGCCTTGATCCGTAAGCAAATGAAGTGAACTTTCTGCATGTGTGGGCTGAGCAGATTGGAGAAGTGAGTCCCCAGTAATATATATTTATTTGTGGCTGCACTGGGTCTTTGTCGCTGTGAGCTTTCTCTAGTTGTGATGAGCAGGGGCTGCTCTAGTTGTGGTGTGTGGACTTCTCATTGCGGTGGCTTCTCTCGTGGCAGAGCATGGGTTCCAGGGCACTCGGGCTTTCATAGCTGCCACGTGCAGGCTCAGGAGTTGTGGCACAGGGCTTCTTTGCTCTGTGGCATGTGGAATCTTCCTGGACTAGGGACAGAACCCATGTCCCCTGCAGTGGCAGACAGATTCTTACCCACTGTACCACCAGGAAGCCCATTTAGGTTCTCATAGTCCCCATTCGTCTGACTCTAAAGCATCCTTCTCAGCCCCTTAGTCACGGCAGGAGCTCAGGGATTTTATCATGACAGGTGGGAAGCCAGTGAGGGGGAGGGAGGGGGTTGCATTTCATTCTGTCAGCTCCCCTTCTTCTAAAGGGTAACATTGTCACTCACAGCTTATCTTGCTGTGAACTTTCCTTAATGGTTTAGTTGGATTCAGGCTCAGATTAATCATCCTGGGCAACAGGCAACACGACAAACTCATCACTAATTAATTGGCAACAACACAAGATACCACATTCCCTGGTGCAGAAGGTCTGTTTCTATATCAGCCTCTCTCCTCCCAGGTTCTAACAAGGGTGCGCCTTTTCATCCTCCGTGTGCTCATCTTGGCTAAAAGCATAAGTGAATGCTCACCATGGGGAAGAATGACAAGGAGAAGATTCAGTTCGGGAATGTGTGTTTCTGTTTACATCTTCATTCCCCAAATCACTCTTGTAGTTAAGGGAGAAGTTCTGCTTTGGCCATCTTCCGCAAATGAAAAGGTTTGCCCTTGCAGTGTTAAGCAAAAATTCAATATTATTGCTACACATGCAATACTGTAGATGTGAGGATTAGGTCGTTCCATAAATAGGCTCTAAATTTTGATGTTTAGCAGAACTTTTTATCAAAGAGGTTTATTCACACTCAGATATAGATATGTATCACCTGTGTGTGCATGCATTCATGAGTCATGTCTGACTCATTTCGACCCCCAGGGACTGTAGCCCATCAGGCTCCTCTGTCCATGGAATTCTCCAGTCAAGAATACTGGAGTGGGTTGCCATTTCCTTCTCCAGGGGATCTTCCCAACTCAGGGACTGAATTCACATCTCCTGTGTCTCCTGCATTGGATCTGTCACCTCTGGTCAATGCTAAATCGCCCAGTGCACAGAAGAGTAAAAAAGGAGGAAACTCTCTTAGAAAAGAACCACACTTTACTTTCCCATCTCTTATTGATTCCTCAGATTACAGTGTTCTTGCTTTCATCTCCATCCCAACAATCTCAGTATTGGTCAGGAGTCTTCAAACATTTTAGGAGCATAAACACAACTCGAACTCATTTAAAGAAAAGAGGGAATTTTTGGATTGTGTGGCTGGAAAGAAAACTGGGCAGCTTGTGGTGATCAAAGGAAAAGATTTGGGAAGCATCCTGAAATTCTGTGCTGCGAGAAGGCAATCCATCAACAAACCAATCCTACCACCCCAAACCTCTCTGTCTCCACCATGTACGAACAAGCAAGAAGGTGACTGTATGTAAACCATGAAGCAGGAGGTGAGTTCTCACCAGAACCCAACCATTTGGGCACCCTGATTTTGGACTTCCAGTATCCAGAATTGTGAGAAAATAAATTTTTGTCATTTAAGGCACCCAGTCTGTGGCATTTTATATGGTAGCCTGAGCTAACACACCAGTCTAATCTAGTTTTATTATCTCTTTGAAATTTTTTGTCTCTATGCTCTCTTTGGGGTTGAATTTTACCTCGTCCCATGTTTTCAACTGACTGATGCTTTTGAACTGTGGTGTTGGAGAAGACTCTTGAGAGTTCCCTGGATTGCAAGGAGATCAAACCAGTCAATTTTAAAGGAAATCAATCCTGAATTTTCATTGGAAGGACTGATGCTGAAGGTGAAGCTCCAGTACTTTGGCTACCTGATGCAAAGAGCTGACTCATTGGAAAAGACCCTGATGCTGGGAAAGATCGAAGGCAGCAGGAGAAGGGAGCAACAGAGGATGAGAGGGTTGGATGGCATCACTGACTCAATGGATGTGAATTTGAGCAGGCTCTGGGAGTTGGTGATGGACAGGGAAGCCTGGCATGCTGCAGTCCATGGGGTCACAAAGAGTCAGACACGACTGAGCGACTAAACTGATGTTTTCAATTGTCACTACCATTTAGGTCCCCCAGATGTAATGTGCAGCTCATATGTCCCACAGGAGCTACGTATGAACATATCTTGCTACTCACTGCATACTCCACTGGTGCATCCCGCCCCAAACTGAAATATTGTCTTCTCCCAAAGCCATCATTGTTCCCATCCACACTCATCTTCTCTGTGAATGAGTATCACAGTGAAAGAGTATCAACACTGACGCAATCTTTTACCCCACCGCCAAGTACAAACACCAGATTCTTAGAATAACTACTAAGTAGTTCTAGAACTCTTCTGTTTAGCTTCACTTAACGTTGACAATGCCTTTGTGAAAATGAACCATCACTGCTCACCTGGATTTTTAAGACACTCCTAAGAGGTCTCCATGACTTCAGGTCTGCTCTCTGTAATCCATTCTACATTCTGCAGTCAAACTTGACCATGCTGTTCCTCTGCCAGAAACTCAGCACAAATCAAAGTGTTGGCCTTACCTTTCCAACATTCTTTTTTATTCTACTCCTCTCACACTCTAGTTCAGTCATGTGGCATGCATGGCTGTTAAGTTGCTCTAGCCATGTCTGACTCTTTGCCGCTCCATGGACTGTAGCCCACCAGGAGTCTCTGCCCATAGGATTCTCCAGGCAAGAAAACTGGAGTGGGTTTCCAAGCCCTCCTCCAGGGGATCTTCCCAACCCAGGGACTGAACCCACATCTCATGTCTCCTGCAATGGCAGGCGGGTTCTTTACCACCACCAGCACCTGGGAAGCCCTGAGTCATGTGGATCTATTTATAATTCTTTTGGATCATATAATTCTCACTAATGCCTCTGAATGTCTGAACATCTATTCTATCTAAAAAATCTTTTCCATTGCTCTTTTCCTGATTACTTCCTACTGGTCCCGCTGGCTTCATTTGTTCTTCCTTTGAGAAGCCATTTCCCTCCCCCAATTTAACTAGGTTCTTACGGGATCTCATAGACCGCATTATTAATCTTATTATAGGATCAGTTTACAGTATTCTAAATGATGTGCTTACTTTCCTCCTCTTCTGTTAGACTGGGAATTCCTTCACTGTAGGAGTAGTACAGCTTCCAGGAAAGACAAAGAAGTCACATATTCAAAGTGAAAAACTCATTCTCCACTTACACATTTTAAAGAAAATTCCACGTGGTCTCCCATCCCTTCCTTCATTCCTCTCTCTTACAAAAACACTGACATTGAGGTGCTTATGATTTAAATCTGCCTTCATTACCAAGAGGAAGAGAAATTTCACTTGGACTGAGGAATTATTCCCCAGATGCCAACATTGCTCAATTTAGATTTCATCAATGATAATGAACAGCAGCTAATAAATACCATACATTTGAAGAAACCTAACAGTGTGAAGAGGAATTTCAAAATACAATAAATAACAAATTAATGTGGGAGGAAACAGTTAACACAAAAAGCTGAAGGAAACTTATCAAGCTATCACATCAGTAAGAAAGAACAGGCTGCAAAGGAAAGGAAACATCAAGAACTCTCAAAAACAAAACCCCACCCCTTGGCATGTATTTAGAGAAAACTTGAACTCAGATATATGCATCCCAGTGTTCATAGCAGCACTATTTACAGCCTAGCCAGGACTTGGAAACAAGCTAAATGTTCATCAGTAGATCAATGGATAAAGAAGCTGTGGCAGCCCAGTACTTATCTACAAAACAGAAACAGACTCACAGACAGAGAGAATAGACTTGTGGTTGCTAAGGGGGTACTGGGTGGGGGAGGGATGGATTAGGAGTTTGGGATTAGCAGATGGATGCAAACTATTATATATAGAATGGATAAGCAACAAGGTCTTACTGTATAGCACAGAGAACTATATTTAATACCTTGTAGTAAACCATAGTGGAAAAGAATACAAAAACAAATACATACGTATATATGTGTAACTGAATCACTTTGCTGTACAGAAGAAATTAATACCACATTGTAAATCAACTCTACTTCAATGAAATAAATTTTAAAAATATAGAACATGCTAAAATAGTGAAAAAAAGAAAACATTTATATAAAAAGAAATCAGAACTATATTGACATCATCTTTTAGAGCAATAGAGCCATGTCTTGAGTTCTTGTAGAATATGATGTTGAATTTTCATTTCTATATCAGACAAAATTGTATATGCAGCGCCATCTCAATTATGTAAAAATATGCATAGGAAATATTGAAAAGAAATGTGTGTTGAACACCTAACCAGTTCCAGTATTAAGGGTTTTAGACACATCACATTTGATCCTCTCAGGGTAGGGATTATTTTGTTATTGATCAGTCTCACAGGGCTGGTAGAGAACAGAGTTAAACTCAGACCATGCCTTCTGTAGAGGAGGAAGTTAGACTGTCCACCTTGTTATCAGATTTTAGAAATTTACACTTGATATTGAATGACAGATTCTCCTGCAGCGTCAAATGACCAATGCTTCCACTACAAATGGACCCAATGCCAGCACGCTGGGCCAGATGTCCAGTGGAACTTGGGAATTTGTGCTTGACAAGAGGACAATTGGGCTTCCGAGGCTAGTGGTAAAGAATCCACCTGCCGATGGAGGAGACACAAGAGATGCGGGTTCGATCCCTGGGTTGGGGAGATCCTCTGGAGTAGGAAATGGCAACCCACTCCAGTATTCTTGCCTGGAAAATTCTATGATGGGCAGGGGCGCCCTGGTGGGTAATACAGTCCATGGGGTCCCAAAGAATGGGACACAACTGAGCTATTGAGCACACACACACACACACACACACACACACACACACACACACACACGAGAGGACAATGACTAGATTCTCAGCATGGGCTAATGTCTTTCTGCTGTCGGGAATTAGCAAGTTCTCCCTGAAACCTGTTTGATTCTACTAGGTTTCCTCCAAAGGTATGGCTATCATTGCTAAGTGGCTTTTCCAGCTTCAAGGCAGTGTGAATGACTTTCAGGCATTCTGATTTCACACAGAGTCAGCATGGAATTTGAGCCACTTGACATAATCGAGGGCCTTCTCCTTCCTCCACCTTTCACAGTCAGCCAGCAGTACTGTGGCTCCCTTCCGTCTGCCCACATCATCTCTACCAGGGGGAATTAACAACTACTTCACTAGCACAGCTCCTATTCCAGCACAGCTGGAAAAGTTCATTAAAATTTAAAATAAAACCATTTACAAGGCTTTGCATCTGAAACTATAGGAGTGGGTAACCTCTCAAGGCATTGCAACTGATTCGCAGGGAAAGAAAAGTTTGTTTTCCAGAGGATATTAGCAGTATAAGTGATTTCTTAAGCATATATATAAATAATCAAACCACAAAAGCTGACATTAAAGCCGAACAATCTTGGTGCGTGTAACAATTAGAAATTTATCCAGAGAATCAAGTTGGATTCACGGACGGCAAGTAAGGGCTAGGCTACTAAGTGAAAGATGTGGATGAATAAAAGTGACAAATCAAAATGATAACTGGTCCAGCTTTACCTTTTATGAGGTGCTCCCCAAATTCTTGGAATAGTCCAATAACTGATGGACAGAACACAGTTTTATGTTTTGATTTTATGAAGCTTCAAATGAGAAAGAGGCAAGCTAATAGCATGTGTTATAGACACTTGTCTAGCCAAATTTGTTGCTTTTGCCTAGATGAGGAAACAGAGATATCTTTCTTTGGTCACTGGAGTGACCTTCTCAAGGTTGTTACAACAAATGATTCGTTCCTAGAAACAACCTCGCTGGAAGAGCCCAGATTCACTTTCAACATTTGTATTTTCAGTGCCAGCTCACTCAGAATGATGCTTGATTGATGACCCAGATATGCCAGTTATGCAAATACTTTCCAATTTCAGAGACATGGATAGCCATGAACTTCGACAGTTGATGACAATATTGCACTTCTGTAATTTTTCTGAGGCTTGGGGAAGAGGATGAGTGTTCACTGTGCTTGGACTTTTTGTATATGATGATCTCACTGAATTTCATTTTTAAAAATATTTATTTATTTTATTATCACAAAAATATTTATTTTATTCAATAGTAAACTAAATTGAATGAATGCATATGTCCATAGTAGTTACTCTATGTTTCACTATTTTAACAAGTTGAATAATCTTTTTAAAACATTTTTATGTTTATTTTTTTATGGCTGTGCCATGCAGCAGGCAGGATTCTAGTTCCCTGATCAGGGATCGAACCAGAACTCCTTGCAGTGGAAGTGCAGAGTCTCAACCACTGTATAAATGCCTCGTGCAATAGGCATTCCATATTTACAGACCATGAAAAAGTTTGGAGCTAAGCAACTTGCCCACAGTCATTCTTTTGCCATCCCATGGACTGTAGCCTGCCAGGCTCCTCTGTTCATGGGATTTGCCAGGCAGGAATACTGGAGTGGGGTGCCATTTCCTTCTCCAGGGGATCTTCCTGACCCAGGGATCAAACCTGGGTCTTCTGCATTGGCAGGCAGTTTCTTTACCACTGAGCCACCAGGAGTAAACTCTGGGAGATAGTGGAGGACAGAAGAGCCTGGCAGGCGACAGCCCATTGGGTCACAAAGAGTCGGACATGACCTAGCCACTGAACAACAACCATCACAGTCACACAGCTGCTCAAATGAAGCCTGAGATTTCAAACTGCCTCTATTAGGTCCCACCGTCAATATGTCTCTGGGAGGTCTCTGCTTGCACCAGTGTGACCAGGTGCATAGGCAGAAATTGGGTCTTCAGAAGTACTTCAGTAGACTGTTCACAGCTGATGGGCTGAATCAATGTAATGCAGTGAAAACTACCAATTCTGGTGGTAATCAACTCAGGGGTTGGCCAAATCACCATCACTGCGCTGATTCCCTGGCTTTCCCAGTTTAGAAAATGAGAGAAAGCAGTAGCTTTAGTTCTCCCAAGAGTTTAAATATCCCAAATTAAAACAGAGGGAGAGAGAGGGAGAGAGATTATCACCAAGTCTAACAGAAAAGTCTACAGGACTGACACATAGAATCGCATAGGTGATTCTAAGGGCTGTGGGGAAAAAAAACCATTTGATAACATGGATAGTTCTGATGGTAAACAATGGGACGGGAGTAGGTGGGAAAGAGAAAGACAGTGGGTTTTGCCTGAGACAGAGGAAAAGGAGATTCTGTTGTACATCTTCCTCCTGCCTAGGCGCTCTACCCATATCATTTCAACATGTGTCATTTCATTAATCTTCTCAAAGCTGGTGTCAACTGTTCTATATACTTACTATGAAAATATGGTGATAATTATTTTATTTTTCCAAGGAATCATCGAGTCCTCACCTATTAGATTGGCAAAAAAAAAAAATCTGATTGCCTTCTCATGGATTTCTCTATCAATTTCACAAACACCAGAAAGAACTGGGGTTTACGTTTACCTGTGGTGCAGATAGGGGAGGGAGTGGGTAGTTGTCCAACTTCCACACTCAAGCAGAAACATTGACAGCTTTCAAACAGCCCACCATCACCATTGCTTCTCGCTGCCTCATTGCTCTGCTTTCGTAAACAACTTTACTAAGGTATAGCTTCTGATTAGGAAATCCATGCATCTCAGTTAGACACTTTGATGATTTTAGTAACTTTACTAAGTGGACTAACCATCATCATCAATCAGTTTGAGAACACTTACACACTCACAGCACACACACACACACACACACGCACACACAGGCACACCCTGCAAGGTCCCTAAATGCCCATTAACAGATATTCATTATTCCCACCCCCAGCTCCAGGCAACCACTAATCTACTTTCTCTTTCATATTCTTACTGGACATTTTGTATAAAGTTTTTTAATCTGTGGTCTCTATATCTGTCTTCTTTTTCACTTCAAACCTTGTGTTTGAGACTCATTCTTGACGGAGTATGTCTGTAGCTTGTTCCTTTTTACCATTGAAAAGCATCCCATCGTACAGACAACCACACTTTTCCACTGATCAGCGTCCACAAACTTGCACATGGATGTTCTTAGCAGCGTTACTCGTTGCTGTTGCTGTTCGGTTGCTAAGTCATTTCTGACTCTCTGTGACTTCGTGAACTGCAGTATGTCAGGCTACCCTGTCCTTCGCTATCTCCCTGAGTTTGCTTAAACTCTTGTCAGTGAGTCAGTGATGCCATCCAACCATCTCATCTTCTCTCAACCCTTCTCCTCCTGCCCTCAATCTTTCCTAGCATCAGGTCTTTTCCAATGAGTCAGCTCTTCACATTAGGAGGCCAAAGTATTGGAGCTTCAGCCCAGTCCTTCCAATGAATATTCAGAGTTGATTTCCTTTAGGAATGATTGGTTTGATCTCCTTGTGGTGTTGGAGAATCTTCTCCAACACAACAGTTCAAAAGTATTAATTCTCTAGAGCTCAGGCTTCTTTATGGTCCAACTCTCACATCCATACATGACTACTGGAAAAATCATAGCTTTGACTATACGAAACCTTGTCAGCAAATGGATATATCTGCTTTTTAATACACTGTCTAGATTTGTCACAGCTATTCTTCCAAGGAGCAAACATCTTTTAATTTCACGGTTTCAGTCACCATTCACATTGATTTTGAAGCCCAAGAAAATGAAATATGACACTGTTGCCACATTTTCCCCATCTATTTGCCATGAAGTGATAGGACCCGATGCCATAATCTTCATTTATTGAATATCGAGTTTTAAGCCAGCTTTTTCACTCTCTCACTTTCATCAGGAGGCTCTTTAGTTCCTCTTCACTTTGTGCCATTAAAGTAGTATCATCTGCACATTTGAGGTTGTTGTTGATATTTCTTCTGGCAATCTTGATTCCAGCTTGTGATTCATCCTGCCTGGCATTTTGCATGATGTACTCTGCATATAAGTTAAATTAGCAGGGTGACAATATACAGCCTTGACTTATAAAAGCTACAAATTGAAAACAATCTAATGCTTTTTAAAACTGATCTATACCTGTGGTTTTCAAGCCTGGATCTACATGATGGTTTTGATTTAACAGACCTGGGGTAGAGACACATATTGGTTTTCAGAGCTTTCCAGATGAGTCCGTGGACCATGAGAATTCTACAGAGTCTAACAGATGATGTTTGTCCTCTCTCTCTCTATTGATGCTTCAGTTCCTGGATCGCTGATGTGGCTGTTTGATCTCACTCCTTCTGAATTGAGCTTGGCCAAAGATGCCCAAAGGTGAGCTCTATATTACAGAATTTCATTTGTGTCATATATGGGACATCACCTTGCTCTCCACAGAACCCCAAAGTCCCATCCATTTCTCCTCCCCAGATCTGAGATCAGTGGCTTTCTCTTAAACCCTAATAACCCAAATATCTTACATATGTCCCCTTTCCTGCAGAATGGGAGCACTGTCTACTTCCCAAGTGAAGCTCTAGACCCTACTCCTCTCTCTAGAGATACCACTTTTAATGGATCAAAAGCCAATTCTCTCTCAGGGAAACCCCAGTTGATTGCAAGTTGCCACCTACTATATTGCTAATTAGAGGCTACTTTTATGACTCAAAGATGCTCAGCATTTCCCTCTTCCTGTTGATTGTACATGTTTCTTGGTTAACAAAGCAGAAAAAAAAAAAAAACATTTGTGACTGCTGTGTCACAACCTGCATAATCACAACATCGTGTAAGTATATTATTATCCTTATTTTCAGACATTGATTCCCAGCTAGGTTAATTGGCCAGGGTTATACAGCTGATAATTGTGGATCAACACTTTAACTCAAGTCTTCTTGCCTCTGAAGCCTGAGTCACTTTCTAACTTTCTACCACAATCTGCTGGCTTCTCTCCACCAGGCTTCTTTGCAGAGTAAGGATTTCCACATTCCCTTTAAAATTCAATTTAATTGTAAATACATTCTGGCAAAGGCTCATTCTATCTCCCTCATTTTCTCCTCTCATTCCTCAGTCTCCTAAGAGAGAGTCATTAGGAAGGTACATTCTGTTTCTAAGTCTGCTTTGCCTTATACAAAAGGTCTTCTTTCAAGAACTCGGTGGGGGTGCATTGGAGAGTCAACAATGATGTCCTGACACACTCCCTGTTAGGTCTGCAGAATCTCAGAGCCTTGAGGATACATCAACCCAATATTACAAAGTCCTACTCCTGTTCCAGCCAGGCTGCAGCCTGCAGACCCTCACCATTGGGGGGGAAATGTCAATTAAAGGCAAATTGTATTTTTCATCAAATAAACAGTTGGATTTTGATGGAGTCTACTGAGCAAGGCAGGGCATTGCTCTATTGAAGCCTTTATCAGATCCCAGCAAACACTTCCTCCCCATGTAGCTGGCTTTAAATGTTCTATAATAGGGAGAGTGATGATAATTAAGTCAGCCTGTCAGGGTCTTAGGCCAACATTCTTGCATCCAACCAGCTTTTGGCAAATACACACCTTGCTGCTCAGGTGGGGTGAGGGAAGATTTCTGGAGGTCAAGTCTCATTCACCTATAGTTAATTGCAGGTACATAGATTTTGGTAAATTCGTTATTGTTGTTCAGTGGCTAAGTTGCTTCTAACTCTTTGCAACCCGATGGACTGCAGCACGCCAGGCTTCCCTGTTCTTCACTATTTCCCTGAGTTTGCTCAAACTGAGTCAGTGATATTATACAACCACTTCATCTTCTGTTGCCCCCTTCTCCTCTTGCCCTCAATCTTTCCCAGCATCAGGGTCTTTTCCAATAAATCAGCACTTTGCATCAGGTGGCCAAAACATTGGAGCTTCAACTTCAACATCAGCCCTTCCAATGAATATTCAAGGTTGATTTCCTTTAGGATTAACTGGTTTTATCTCCTTATAGTCCAAGGGACTCTCAAGAGTCTCTTATAGCACCACAGTTTGAAAGCATCAGTTCTTTGGTGCTCAGCCTTCTATGTGATCCAACTCATAGTAGCTTGGAGCTGGGATCAAATCTCATCCCCTATTTACAAGGCATGTGGCCTCGTGTGTGTCTGTGTGTGTGTGTGTGTGTGTGTGTGTGTGTGTGTGTGTGTGTGTGTGTATGTGTTAGTTGCTCAGTCATGTCCTACTCTTTTCAACCCCATGGATTCTACCCTGCCCGGCTCCTCTGTCCATGGAATTCTCCAGGCAAGAATACCAGAATGGGTTGCCAGTTCCTTTCCCACAGGATCTTCCTGACCCAGGGATCAAACCTGGGTCTCCCACATTGCAAGCAGATTCTTTACCATCTGAACCACCAGGAAAGCCTTGGGCAATTCTACTGAGTCACAGATTCCCACATACTTCTACAGATTTAGTTCAGTCATTGCCTCCTTTATTCTTTCTCTTCACCCATTTATTTGTCTCAAATATATCACCCCAGGACCTCTGCACATACTGTTTTCTCTTTCTGGAATATGAATAGAACATTGTAACTGACAGAGGCCATTGTGCCTACCTACCTTCCTAACATAGATGAGGAAACTGAAGTTTTGAGAAGGGAAGTGATTTTTCCAAGACCACATAGTGAATCAGTAACAGAAGAATATAATTGGCAGAGTCCCATTGTTAAGATGACAAACAGAGAGAGGCAGGCATGGGAGACAGTCTGGGACCTGGGACCCTTTGCTGCAGTGCTTGCAACCTGGACAAATGTCTTTCTGAGAAACAAAATACAAGGAAACTATGAGGGATTATAAGTATCTGCATGCCTGTGCAGGTGAGGCAAATTATGGACAAGATACAGAAAGACCAAAAACCCAACTGCCACTTCTGAGGAGTTCAGAACAAAAGTAGGGTTTGGGGAGCAAAAGCAGAGTACTGTGCAGGTACCCTGCACACAGCATCACCAAGGAGGTGGGCAGACCACCTTAGCCACTCCTCCAGCCCAACCCCTGGACCTGCCTCCACCCTCATCCCATATAAGGACCCAGATCTCTCCATCATCACCACCAACCCCAGGGAGGGAGCCAAGGAACCTGTTACTTGTTTTCTATTCCTCATACTGCAGCAAGAGTCCAAATAAACCTTGCCTGAATTTCCTGTTTGGCTTCTTATCAATTTCTACTGATTAAGAAATCCAAGAACCCCTGTGGGTAACACAGGGAGCTGGCTGAGCATAAAAGTCTTCAGCTTATGATAAGTACTTTCTATTTATGATCACCATAAATCTGAGCATTCCTGGACACATGGAAGAAAAAGATGTCATGCTATCTATGCCCCATAGTGTAAGTATGGGTTTTCCCATCTTACATATGAGAAAAGCAAGGCTTTAGGGAGAGCAGTTAGCATTTTCAGAAGATACAGCTGGTAACTGACTGAGCTAGGATTTATTCCATGCTCTCTGCCTTCAAAGCCCTCCTTATATGCCCTAGAAGATACAGCATCCCCTACTTTGCTTTGCTTTCAAACATTCACAGACTTACTCCCCTCTCAAAGATCAGCTCAAATTCACCACCTCTTGAAACATCTCTTGGTGCTTTTTCCTGAACAGTCTTTTCTCTTTCACCATTGCACTTTGATGTGGCTCTCCTAACATCATGTCATAATTATTTCTTGACCTGGATGTTTTCACCTCTCAATCATTTCTTGTGGAGGACCAAGACCATGTATTAACTTCCACATCTGCCCATTACAGACACATAATAGCTATACCTAGAGCTGATAATAAATATATAGGTATAACTGGTATTATGTGTCTAGGTGGGTACATAATAGGTATTCATCAAATGCCTGCTGAATGTGTCACAAAGCCAGTGATGGTGATTTTCTCCAAGAACTGTGATTTATTCTGGCTGAAAGTTGACTTTCTTTTTTTAAAAGATTTCCAGGATTGATATGGAGATATATTATCTCATTAAGAAAAAATATCACAGGAAACTGTGCCCACCATAATAAAAAGGAAAACATGCTGACATTGAAGATGGAAACAAGACCACGAACACTACAGAGAGAGGTTCACACTTTTTCTTGAACATGGAGAAAATGATGTGCTGATAAGCATGCTCAGAGAGAAAAGTTTTCATTGAACATAAGGCATGGCTTATTCATCTCCATGTTCTAAATATCTCCACAACACTTACCCCTGCCCTCAATGCCAAGCACAAAATACCTGTCTCAATTGAATTGGGAAAGTTTCAGTAGAAAAATGAGGGAGGGAGGTATGTGGGGTCCTTGAGCCCCTTCCCCCATAGATTCATGTAGCAGCTGCATTTCCTCTGGCCACTGAGTACTGTAATTCCTTTACTCTCTATGCATGGCTTCCTGGTGTCTACTTAAAAAAAAAACTGCACAATGAGAGAGTTGGTTGCGAGTTCAGTTTTATTTGTGGCAAAATGAGGACTGCAGCCTGGGAGACAGCACCTCAGACTGCTCTGAGAAACTGCTGCAGAGAGGTGGGGGGTGGAGAGGTCAATAAATGAGATTTTGGTGAAGGGGGAGTTCATGCAATCAAGCACGTGCCTTTACAAAAGGTTTTCTACTAGTCACAAGGAGCTGATGTCGCCATGAAGGGATTTGGTGCTTTTCTAGATATGAGGAGATGCAAGGATTGGGCTCATAAGATCAGCTCCTGAAAATATCTAACTATCTGAAGACCTGGAACACAGAGTGCCTCCTTCCTGTTCTCCACCCTGAACTCCCTTCAGGGCGTGTCGAAGGTCAACAGTGGCAGCAGCACATGATTTAATCCTTGTATTAATCGAAGCAGGTGGCAAGTGCCCTTGAAAGCGCCAGTTTGTAGTTGACCCAGGTGAAATCTTCTGGACACAGGGATCCTTTGAGTCACAGGAATATCTATCCTAACACTTGGAAGTAGCTGCTAAGTCATAAAAGGCTGAGAAACAAGAAAAGCAGGCTTGGTCAATGGACCAACTACTAAGCTAAAATTCTCACCACCACCCTCCAGGGTGCCCATTTTAGAGATGATAAGGAAGCATGATCAGAAATGTAAACAGCATTCCCTGGGACACATGGAAGTTAAGCAAGGAACAGATGCAGATTGGTTGGACTCGTTACTAACAGCTAGAATAATCCAGCAAATAGATTCCAACATTTCTGTAAGTGTTCCCCCTCCTGTTATACATTTAGCTTTGCTGCTGTTCAGTTACTAAGTCATGTCCAACTCTGCGAGCTCATGGACTGCAGCACACCTGGCTCCCCTGTCTTTCCCCATCTCTCACGGTTTGCTCAAATTCATGTCCATTGAGTCGGTGAGACCATCCTACCATCTCTTTCTCTGTCATCCCCTTCTCCTGCCTCGATCTTTCTGAGCATCAGGGCCTTTTCCAATGAGTCAGTTCTTTGCATGAGGTGGCCTAACTATTGGAGTTTCAGCATCAGTCCTTCCAGTGAATATTCAGGTTTGATTTCCTTTAGGACTCATTGGTTTGATCTTTTTGTTGTCCATTGCCTTCTCCTTTTCACCACTGTAAACAACACTGCAAGGAAGTTGTTTTAATACAAGAAGCTTTTGCTGCATTTAGGATTGCTGCCTTGGAGGTAGAATCGTTGAATTAAGAAGCGTGGGTATTTTTAAGTATCTTGATATGCATTGCCAAATTGC
Organism: Okapia johnstoni; assembly: GCA_024291935.2. Lineage (NCBI taxonomy): Eukaryota > Metazoa > Chordata > Mammalia > Artiodactyla > Giraffidae > Okapia > Okapia johnstoni. The sequence goes on along the minus strand of CM044307.1, from coordinate 124,291,578 downwards.
TTTCCAAAAGGACTGCATGAACTCACATTGCCTCCAGCAGTGCATGTGAGTATCAGTTTTACCACACCCCCATCAGTTTGGGTATTCTGGTTTTTTGGAAAGGTTACATACACATTTGCTAGCTGAAAATAGTATCTCCATTTTAATTTGCATTTCTTTGATTACTAGCAAGGTTGAACATTTTCCCATATGTTTTTCAAACCATTTTGTTTCCTCTTTGTGATTTTTATTTTCCTGTCTATTTTAGCTTGCAGCATCTTGGTGATTTTCATAATAATTTTATAAGCCCTTTTATGTTAAGAATATCAAGACTGGGTTTGTCAGCTTCACTTAGAATATTGTCACATTTTGCTTCCTTTTAACAATTTTTAAACCAGAGATTTTCAAAATCTATAATTAAATACATCAATCTTTTATTTTGTGACTTTATCCACCCATATCCTCTCTGTCTCCACAACTCAATAAATGTTCAATTTTACTTTGTTCTGGTGCTTGTTTTTACTAAAAATGTTAAGGCTTTGATTCTATCTGAAAGGTTTTTTTTTTTTTTTTTTTCCAGTGTTAAATCTGACGTGAAGGATCAACCTGAGTTTGTGCCAAAATGTTAACCAACATTTCTCCCAGCTGGATGTACTAAATAATCCCTCAGCTTCCCCATGGCTTGTTATCATATATTAAGGTCTTATTCTTGAGAGTGACTGTTTTTCATCCTCGTCTTCGGTGAGTTATACTGAGTTAGGCTGCCCTGGGACCCTTTGCTGCTGTGCTTGCACCTGGACAAACACCTCCGCCAGCAACAAAATACAAAGAAACTATAAGGGATTGAAAATATCTGCATGGCTGTGCAGGTGGGGCAAATTATGGACAACAAGATACAAAAAGACCAAAAGCAAAACTGCCACTTTTGAAGAACTGGGAGCAAAAACAGGGTGTTAGGAGCAAAAGCAGGATATTATGCATGCCCCCTGCACGTGACACCCCCAAAGGGGTGTGCAAACCACCTAATCCACCCCTCCAGGCTGACCTTTGGACTGGCTCCTGAAAGTGAAAGTGAAAAGTGTTAGTCGCTCAGTCCTGTCCGACTCTTTGCGACCCCATGGACTGTAAAGCCCCCCAGGCTCTTCTGTCTATGAAATTCTTCAGGCAAGAATACTGGAGTGAGTAGCCACTCCCTTCTTCAGGGGATCTTCCTGACCCAAGGATTGAACCTGGGTCTCTTGCACTGCAGGCAGATTCTTTACTGACTCAGCCATCAGGAAAGCCCTGGACTGGCCCCTACCTTCACTCCATATAAGGAACCAGTTTGCCCCCACTCCTCGGCAAGTGAGCAAGGGAACCTGTTACTTGTTTCTTGCTCCCCACCCCTGCTACAGAAGTGGCCCCAATAAAACATTGCCTGAATTTCTTGTCTGGCCTCTTATTAATTTCTATTGATTAAGGAGGGCCAACAACCCTGGTTGGCAATAATAACAGGGGCCATACAGATGTCCTTGCTCATCTCTGCTCCACCTACCACCACCTACTCAGTTCCCCACTCCAGCGGGGTCCTCAGAGCTATTCTTGGATGTCCAGCCAAATAGTTTTCCATCCCAAAAGTTCTTTGGAAAGCATTTGCAATGCTGGCCTAACTTTCTAGAGGCCAAGACCTCCCTGAGAAATTCCAACTGGGAAAGAACAACAGTTAGTGCCTGTAGGAAGGCAAATTGAGTCTTTTCTTTAATATATATTTATGCATAAGTTTATTATTACGAGCATTAAAGCACATTAATATTAATGCAAGACAAATGTTTCATATCAGTAATAGGCAGATTGTATCTTTGAGCCTGGCAACACTGCTCCCATCAAAGCTCTCTCTCTCTCTCTAGCCTGGACAAGCCTCAAGGTAGGAACAGACTGTATGGGATTCTGAGAAGTATTATAGGCTCTGAGAATCACAGAATCCTCATCTTAGTCTAAGATTAAGAGAAGAACTCACTCCAGTATAAGAGAACTAAACCCTTATCTTCCCAAAGAGGGAAATCAATAAATAATACCTGGGGAAAATTAATCAAGAAATAGCAAACCATGCATATTTAGAAATATAGAGCTAGCCATTAAAAATCTTTGCTTTTGAGAAGGTACCCAAGAAGGGAGAATAGGACGCATAGGGAAAGAGGACCTCTGATTTTCCTTATAAAACTGATTGATATTTTTAACTCCATGCACGAAATTGCTTTGATACAAAACTAACACATCTTAAAAAGCATCCTCTGAACATGACAATGCAAAAAACCAAAACAAAACAGGGATTTACTTTCTTATCTGATGTCTGGTGAGCAGAATTGAATCATTCTTTTCTGATCCCATGTCTTAAGAACAGAAATTCTCACCACCCAGGCCTGCAGATGGAGATGAATTAGAGTTTAAAAGATTGATTACAGTGTGAATTGGTGGCCAAAACACTCTGAATGTTGGCAACGATTCTTTTAAAAGAAAAAAATCCTCTAAAGTTGCTTGCTTTTGTTTGATTATATCTTGCCTAGAAAGGAGTAGTTCCTGTCTCCCACACTAAACTCTGCACTTTTGGGGAAAGGGGGCCTGGTATCTTTAGTTTACATATCCTCTGCATATGCTTGATGAATATTTGTTGAATGAATTGATGGAGAGGATAGGATGGAATAGAACAGGAGAAACCTCTTGGGCCTCAGGGAGTCAATGTGTCCACTCCCTTTCCTCCACATGGAAATACATTAAAAACTCCTACAACAGAGACTATCTTATTTCTGCTTTGGGTCTAATATAGACAGAGTGCTGTGAGAGCTAAATGAAACAAGTGTGTTCAGGGAAGGAGGGAGCTGAGACATGAGGCTGAAATTCACCAGAAGGCTGTGGATTCCAGAATCAGGAATTTGGACTTTTAATGATATTTCATGAAAACCAATACTTTCTGGCTGTGATCACCTGTGTAGGAGCTCAAGCCACCTCGCATCAATCTACAGCTGGTATCAACTCCATTTTTTTCTTATGGCCCTGAGCACATTCGGACCAGTTTTCCTCCCTGCATGATTGACAGACTGTTGTTTTGCCAGATTGTCTGAGGGCATTTGAGGGTGGTGGGGGTGTTGATTTCCTTTCACTCTGAACCTCAGTGGGAACTCATAGCCCCTTTTTCACTTTCTGAATCATTGTAGAGGGAGCCTACCTGAGAAGGTTGATTTAATTAATGTCTCTGTTATCTATCTGCCACCTTCGAAGCTGTTGTCATGCTGCGGGAGTTCAAGCTACACAGTGACACCCCTGTGAGCTTCACCTGCCAGCCAACTCCCATCTACTGTCATGCTTAGCTGCGGAACCTAGAGGCAAGGCAAGGAATGCTTTGATCTTGAGGATGTTCATATCGCATCCCAAGAGAGTTGACCACAGATAGGTTTAAATCTCACGAACTTCCATCTCAGGGCTTTCCAGATGGTTCATCAGTAAAGAATCCACCTGCAATGCAGGAGATACAGGAGATGAGGATCTGATCTGTGGGTTGGGAAGATCCCCTGGGGGAAGAAATAGCAGCCTACTCCAGTATTCTTGCCTGAAAAATCCCATGGACAGAGGACCCTGGTGGGTTACAGCCCAAAGGGTTACAATGAGTCAGACATGACTGAGCAACTGAGCACGCATGCAACTTCCATCTCACAATTTTCTTTGTCAGTCATCCCAAACTCATGAAACCCATAGTCACCAGCCCACCTCCATTTCAGGTGACAGAAAGGATTCATGATCATGTGACCTTAGCACATGGTATTGAATAGACAGTGACACCATGAACCCACCAGCTTCTTCCTATATGAATTTATAAAAATGTTGAAAACAGTACATTTGGATGGTAAGAAAGCATATTGTAGACATCATCAAAGTGCATGATTTGGAAACCCAAATTTCATCTCTGTTTCATTTCAGAGTAAATCCTCAATCTCTTAGCTTGGAGAGATGTGGTGAGAGTCTTGGCCCCTGAAATTATGAAGAATCTCAGTTGTGAATGAACTCTGACACTTAACACCTATGTGGTCTTGGTCAAGTCAGCTAATGCCAGTGCTCAGTATAAAATGTGAATGCTGCCCTTATCATCATCATCATCATCAAAGTTATGATCAGTACCATCATCATCAGTATCATCATTAGAATTCCATCTATAATCTATAAACTAATCCAGGCTGGGTTAGATTCCTCTCCTAGGGGTGGTGCTAGTGGTGAAGAACCCACCTGCCAATGCAGGAGACATAAGAGATGTGGGTGTGATCCCTGGGTTGAGACAATCTCCTGGAGAAAGGCATGGCCATGGCAACCCACTCCATTATTCTTGCCTGGAAAATTCCATGGACAGAGGAACCTAGCAGGCTACAGTCCATTGGTTTGCAAAGAGTCAGACATGATTATAGAGACTTAGCATGGACTCCCCAAGCACCATAAACTTCCCCATCTTAGAACACTTCACATTTTACCACTAGGTTTCTGAAGAGCATGGAAAATGCAGTTTTGTTTGCAAAAAAAAGTAGAAGCGGAGGAAACCAACTCTTATTGAAACTCTATTATATGCCATCTGCTTTGCAAATTTATTTCTAATCCTTAAAGTAATCTTTCAATATTTCCATTTCTATCCCCATTTCTTGGCTGGAGGAATTAAGACCCTGGAAAGTTAACTTGACCAAAGATGCACAGTTAATATTAATAAGTGGCAGTGAGAGTACTGAGAAATAGTCTGCCCAATAATTTTTTCTACTGGATGACTCCCTAATGAACCAGAAAATTTATTTATTCAGAATCTTTTTTACTCTGACTCTTGTAGGTAATCAAAGTTTTACTGTTTTCCCGTGGGGTCATAGGGGAGGAGCACTCAGGTTGGGGAAGAGGCTGGCAGATGGTGTCAGGAAGACTAAATTACATGGCCTCAGGGCCACTAAGATTTTCTAGTCAAATTCCAACCACTTAGAATTAAGAAACTGCACATTTTTTCCCCCATTTGCAAAGCTATCTGTGGACACAGGGTGTGCTGAGCAGTCTGGTCGTGATGTTTTTATTTGCAGAGGGCTGCTTTCAAAATCTCAGAGTTCTTTGCAAAGAAAATGGCAAACACAGGTTTAAATCACCAATAAAATTAAGTGTTTAAACTAGATTTTCTACAAATAGCACATAATGGACAGATTTCAGATTTCATCAGCTTCAAGTAGCACAGAAGGGAGCCTAAAACATTAAGGCAAGAGGAAGCAATCCAACTGTAAAGGTCAAGTTAAGGGCTTTTACAAGCAATGCTTGATTCCAGGTGAACACGCATATAGAGGTGGTAACATCTGCCAAGACATCTGGGTTGTTCCTCAGAAGCACAATATTTAAATTGGTGGAAATGACACCTGGAGGAAATGACATATTCCAGCAACCTTCTTGCTTTACAAAAAGGAATGATCAAAATAAGATAATATTGTTAAGGTAAAATATCACATAGTCAGATCAAGAGATCTGAATCTTAGGTATAATAATGCTGGGTGGTGGTGATGACGTGATTTTTTTTATCGTGTATCACAACTAGATATTGTACTAGTCACCATCCTTGAGTGTTATCTATTTAACACCTTGTGAGTCTGTTATCATTAGCCCAGTCTTAGTGATGAGGAAAGAGAGTTCCAGAAGATAAGTAACTGGTCACATAATTAATAATAGGTAGACCAGATGTAACTTAGATCAACCAGCCTAATTACATTCAATTGCTCTGTGAAATATCTCTAAGAATTAATTAAGTCACTCTCTAGGGTGGTAATAAAGCATGTTATATCAGCAGCAACACAGAAAGAAAACATTTTTAGAAAGGTTCCCACATCAATGACCAAAGTCTTCATCCAAGAGAGAATGTGATGTCCCAGGGAAAAGAAAAACACAGAGTTCTCATCCAATTTCTGCTCCGACAAAATGTTCTAAATGGACAGCGATTCTCTTACAGAGCATTTGTTTCCTGATGCCATTTCTAGAAATGGAGTTCTTACTAATAAGTTTAAGAGATCCAGACATTTAAAATTATTTTTAATAAAAAAGAATCCATGGATTCCCTACAGCTATATCAGATATGTTGTGTGTGTGTTTTCTGGGGAAATGGTTGCATCAGATGCTCAGAGGGATCTAAAATATCCCCTGTTGCCCTCAAAGGAAGGTTTTCTGCCCCTAGGTCTTTCAAACCACAAACTGTCCCCTGTCCTCAGTGAGTCCTGGGCTACTCAATGATCAGAAAGGCAACAAGGTGTAGTAAAAGTAGCATTTTTAAATTTACTCAGTCATTTGGGTATTTATCCATCACCTGGCTTGATACCCTGTCCAAGGCAATGGGAATTCAAAGACAAAATCAATTTTAAGGAGCTCCTGGCCTAACAGAAAGAAAGATACCTAAGTAGATGATTATAAGGCAGTATTATAATTTCAGTAATACTTATTTACAGACCACGAGGAGGAGCATCTAATCCAGGCTAAGAGGGTTGGAAAGATTCTGATCTGAGTGTTAAGTAATGAGCACAGTTAACCAGATGTAGAAGGAAAGGCATTCCAGGCAGAGGAAAGAACCAGGCCAGGTAGGAGGAGACAGGATGGTGGATTCACGGGGGAACTTCCAACAGCCTAATTTTCCTAGAACATGAAAAGGTAGAGAATGAGAAAAGATGAGTCTGGGGAGATTTCAGGGCAGGCAATGAAGGTTGCCACATGACTCATCTTTATCCTACAAGGAGGAGACCCTGTAAAAGAGTGTTTAAACAAAACTGTAGGTAATGCAGCTGCAGTATGGAGAGCAGATTTAGAAAAAAATTGACTGATTAGCCCAGGCATGAAGTCATAAAAAACTTATACAAAGGTAATGGTTGTGCTATTCCAAGTAGACTTGGATCACATCTTATTCATCATTTTTGTTACTTGTCCCAGACCTACTACAGATATCAACAGGCGCTCAAGTAGCACAGGGTGAGTGGATTAATTTATAGGAAGGATGGAGAGGTGGAGATCATGCTTGAGAAATATTTCGAGTACTAGGTTGGCAAGAACTGGAAATTAACTAGACATGTTAAGTGAAGAACTGTGAGATTGAGGCAGCTTCTAACAGCACAAGCTTTGGAATCTGCCAAACATGGGTGTAACTTCTGTCCTTTGAACCTGAATGGTGCTTGTTTGGGACAACACAGGCAGGAATGAAAGATGGTAGTGACAGTTTAATGTGGACTGTTCTTGAGATAGAATGAATCCTTTGTATGTATGTGAAAAAGAGAGAGAATGAAACAGAGACAGATGAGAGAGAGTCCCAAAGATAGAGAGCCAGAGAAGAGAAATAGAGAGATTAGATAGAAAGAGAATTTTATTTATTTATTGTTTTAATTGGAGGCTAATTACTTCACAGTATTGTGGTGGTTTTTGCCATACATTCACATGAATCAGCCATGGGTGTACATGTGTTCCCCATCCTGACCCTTCCTCCCACCTCCCTCCCCATCCCATCCCTCAGGGTCATCCCAGTCCTCCAGCCCTGAGCGCCCTGCCTCATGCATCGAACCTGGACTGGCGATCTATTTCACATATAGTAATATACATGTTTCAATGCTATTCTCTCAAATCCTCGCCTTCTCCCACAGAGTCCAACAGTCTGTTCTTTACATCTGTTTCTCTCTTGCTGTCTCGCATATAGGGTCATCGTTACCATCTTTCTAAATTCCATATTTATGCATTAATATACTGTATTGGTGTTTTTCTTTCTGACTTACTTTGCTCTGTATAATAGGCTCCAGTTTCATCCACCTCATTAGAACTGATTCAAGTGCATTCTTTTTAATAGCTGAGTAATATTCCATAGTGTATATGTATATGCTTTCTTACCCATTCATCTGTTGATGGACATCTAGGTTGCTTCCATGCCCTGGCTTTTGTAAACAGTGCTGTGATGAACACTGGGGTACACGTGTCTCAGAAAGAGAATTTTAAAGAAAGAAAGGAAGAGAAGGGGAGGAAGGAAGAGATGGAGGAAGGGAAGGAGGGGGTGGAGAAAGAAAAGAAGGAAGGAAAGATGCAAAATTAAGTTAAAGGAAAGGAACAACAGTGATAAACATTATGGGGGAGAATGATACAGGAAGGAGCAGAAGCACAGTAGAGGAGAGAGAGAAAGGATGAGAAAGCAGTGGGAGAGTCAGGAGTTTCAACAGGTATCAATAATGCTCCTGACCTGGTACAGTCAGGTAGGTATACAGGTGTGTGGACACTGAGAGGGTGAGTAGAGGCAGAAAAAGAAGAGAAAAAGCAAACTCCCCCGGTGGTCCAGTGGTTAAGAATCTGCCTGCCAGTGCAGGCAACACGGGATGGATCCCTGGTCTGGGAAGATCCCGCATACTGCAGGGCGACTAATTTCATGAGCCACAACTACCGAAGCCCACGAGACTAGAGCCTATGCTCTGGAACAAGAGAAGCCACTGCATGAGAAGCTCGCACACCTCAACTAAAGAGTCGCCCCCACTCGCCGCAACTAGAGAAAGCTCTGCGCAGCAACAAAGACACAGTGCAGCCAAAAATAAATAAATAAATAATTCTTTTAAAAAAAAGAAGAGAAAAAGGGAAATGATAGAGACCCAGGCTGGGAGGGGAGGCAGCAGACTGCATCCTCTTTTGTTATGCAGACAACAGCTCACACCTGATCCTCTGTTCCCAGTATCAGTCTGCTGGTCTCTCAGGGGACCATGTTGCCTCTGGGCACACCTGCTTAACAAGACGACTGGCACTTAACAAGGCTGGAAGGGGCTGTTCCTCCCTTTGCAAGAGTTTGGTTCTGTCACTTTGCCCCCAAGGTGTCCACTGAGGATTCTCAGGCAAGCCCCAGAAACAGCTAAAGTCTCAAGTCACATCAGTAGGATTTGCTCCAAGATTCTGTTCCGTTCTGGGTGAGGTGATTAGCCAGACCAAGAGGTACCTTTCTGAAAAGAACCCCGTAGTAATTGCTGACTACTACGGATCCATAGACGGAAAAGTTCAGGAATAAGAGAATAATGAATAAGCAATCAGTCTATTCTTGGATCTGCTATTACTGTCCTTCTAACTGGGTGTCTCAGAGTCTCCTGGGATTCCCTAAATGATAGCACTGTTCCCAGAGAGACTTAGAATCCGAGGCTGAAGACATAATCACTCATAACCAAAATTCTGATCGGAATGGATAGCCATTCTGGAAGTGGTGACAAGTTGTCTTGTTGTCTCTCCCCAAGACCCCCTGTGAGGGCTGGACAGAAAAAGTTCCTGATCAGAGAACAGACCTGTATGATTCAGCCAAAGTGAGTCCTCAGTCTGCCCATCCCTAGCTGTGTGGCTTCAAGCCAATCACTTTACCAGCCTGAGTCTCACTTTCATCCTCTAAAATTAGGGTGACTAGTTCCCACCTCATATGACTTTTGTGAAGACTGGTGCTAATGTATGCAAATTGCCTGGCACGAAGTACACTTTCAATAAATGATAGCTATTAGGATTATTATGATGGAGGGCATCTTTGGCAGTGACGCAAGGACTGGCTGCCTGACAAATAAGAAGCCAGAGCCACATTTTGAAAGCTGTCACCAAAGTGTGCAGTAGCCCTAATTAGAATTCTCATTAAGTCCTGATAATGAGAAATATGCAAGGAGACACTTTTCAATCTCCCAAGAGAAAACAGGAAGTGGGAGGATTTTTTAAAAAAGTGAAGAAAAGTAACTTTCAATGGCATCTCATTTTCGTCTTCTTAATCTTAGAGAGTGTTAGGAGAAATTAAATGAAATCTCTTGTCTGTGTTCACCTTTTTGACCTGATGGGGGTGTTTCATAATACTCTTGGTCCAAGGATAATGAATGCCCAAGTGGATATAGTTCCTTGCCAGTTTAAGTACTGATGGGTCCTCAAAATAACTGAATAAGTTATAGGAGAGAGCATGATGTGAGTTTTACCCCTGGGTTGGGAAGATCACATGGAGAAGAAAATGGCAACCCACTACAGTCTTCTGGCCTGGGAAATCCCATGGACAGAGGAGGCTGGCAGGCTACAGTCCATGGGGTCGCAAAAGAGTCAGACATGACTTAGCAGCTAAATAACAAAATGGTGTGAGCTGGTGGGTTTGAGCTGTAATTTTCCTTTTTGGTGGTGTCTTTGACTAGTTTGGGTACCAGAGTGATGATGGCTTCATAAAATGATTTTGGCAGTATTCCCTCCTCTTCAATCTTTTGAAAGAGTTTGAGAAAGATTGGCGTAAGTTCTTCTGTGTCTATTTGGGAGAACTCCCCAGTGAAGCCACCTAGTCCTGGACTTTCATTTGCAGAGAGTTCTTTTTTTTTTTTTAAGTGAAATGTTGCTAATTTACAGTGTTGTGTTAATTACTGCTATACAGCAAAGTGATTCAGTTATATCTATATATACATTCTTTTTAATATTCTTTTCCATTGTGGTTTATCACAGGATATTGAATATAGTTCCAATGGGGAGTTTTTTTTTTTTATTATTACAAATTCTATTTCACTTCTAGTGATTGGTCTGTTCAAATGCTTTGTTTTTCTTGATTTGGTTTTGGCAGGCTGTATGTGTCTAAAAATTTGTCCATTTCTTCTAGGTTGTCCAGTTGGGTTTGCATAAGAGATTCAGGATTAAGGTTGTAATTGGCAGAATAGCTCTAGAGAACCCTTTTATATGAAATTTGCCAGATGACATGTGGGTGCCCCTGGGGGTTCAGTGTAAAGAATCTACCTGCCAAACAGGAGCTGTACGTTCCATCCCTGGGTCGGGAACATCCCCTGGGAAAGACAATGGCAACCCACTCCAGTATTCTTGCCTGGGAAATCCCATGGACAGAGGAACCTGGTGGGCTATGGTGGGTCACAGAAGAATCAGACATGACTTAGTGACTAAACAACGACAATATGACATCGGTACAAAGTCGAAGCTTCAAGGTAGTTCTTTTAGGAACTGATCCTAAGGAAAAGAAGGAGGGACTGGACAGAAGAAACAGGGAGGGAAGAAAAGCCAACCACAGAGGGCTTCATGGACCTGAAAACCACTGAGTACATGGGCTTCAGCCCTCTGGGGAGCTGATAGAATGTACTCAGCATTGTCTGCCCAAGAGACAGAAGGGCATAATACATATCACTGACATGCTTCCCACTGGTAATGGTTTGGACCATGGGTTGTGAATTCCTCACACTTGCTGAAACACACATGCTTCAGAATGACTGGACTGGTTCCTGACCTTGTCTTACCCGATGAAGGCAGGAAGGTGCTGAGACAGAAAATAAGGGCTCTACAGAATATTAGTGCTCTCTGGGTAGACCTGCCAACTGGTTGCCACAGCCATGGCTCAAGTAAAATGAAATGACTGAGAGGAAGTGAAGTGGGGCTTAAGAAGTGTCTGATGTAGCAAGTACAGCAAGGGGCTGAAGTGTTTACGTGAATATACTTTGCCTGAAGTTCCCTGGTCTCTGATAATAGAGAGGTGGGAGCTTGGGGCTGGTGCAACCTCACACAAAAAGACCATCATCTTTGATGCTTAGAATTTTCCCATCTGCCATTTCAATGGTTCCTGATAGAAATCCTACAGAATACAGGGCAGGGGTGAAGAGCCCTGTTGTGCAGACAAGGAGAGATGCTCAGAGGCCTTCCACAACTACTCTAGAGCCTTGAGCAGAACCAAGCTCAGGTGTTTATAAGTGATTCTCAAACTGTGGTCCATCAATTACCCACCTAAGAATTCTTGGTGTGTTTCTTAAAACACTGATTCCAGGACCCCTAGATCAACTGAATTTTTTTAAAACTTCCTCAGGCTAAATTTTTTCAACTTTGTAATTCACATTAGAGTATTAGAGTTGATTAACAATGTTGTGATAGTTTCAGGTGGACAGCAAAGGGACTCAGCCATACATATACATGTATCCATTCTCCTCCAAACTCCCCTCCCATGCAGGCTGTTATGTAACACTGAGCAGAGTTCCCTGTGTTCTACAGTAGGACCTTGTTGGTTATCTGCTTTAAATATGGCAGTGTGTACATGTCCATCCCAAACTCCCTAACTATTTGAGTCTGAATACTGTCTTATACGTCTTCCTCTCCACCCAGAACAGCTGCCCTAAACGTCAGAAGAAAATGGTACCTGGATTCCAGCCAACAGAGTCTGTTTCCAAGAGACCTTTCTCAAGCCCAAAGCTACTCATCCTCCAGAATCTGAGAATGAAAAAAAAAAAAAAAAAAACAGCTGGTTGTTATTCTGGGAGCACCTCATGGGTGCCTTTCCAGGACTGAGACCCAATGTAGGGAGGAATTGGAGATTTTTGACAGCGGAATTCCTGGCCAAGAGGACTGGAGCCATCCTTAAATATCACAGCCTCTCTATCATGTGGATGAGGAAAAACAACATCTAAGATCAATCTCAGTGCTAGAATCAAAACTACAAATCACCCGATCCCTACCCCAGGGCACTTGGGAGGCCACCCATCTGCAAAATAGCAGGAAAAATCACCTCTTGTCCAGACCCTCTCCCCACCCCTAACCCCCATACTCCCAAAGTAATGAGCCACATATTCTGTCAGTCCTCATGGCTGCCTACTTGTGGTGCTAATTTCATTCACCATCTCTCCCACCCTCCCCATGTCCAAGCTTTAACTGATGCTCTGGATGGTTTTCTGTTGTCTCTAAGTAACCCTCTGTCACACCCGTGGGTTTGGCTTGAATTGAATTTCCCAGAACTTCACAGATCTGCAATCTTCAGAGGGGCCTTGGAAAATAACAGCGGGAGGCAGGAACTTCACAGGGTTGAAGGTTGGATATCGTCCAGTTGAAAGAAAAAACTAGGTCTGTGTAGTAGGAGGATGCAAGACAGAACCGTAGAGAGGAAGTGAAGGAGGAAGGAAGTGGGGTGGAAGGAAGGCGAGAAGGGACAGCATCAAAAAATAAAACATTAACGCATATATGTGGGATCTAGAAAAATGGTACAGATGAGCCCATTTGCAAAGCAGAAATAGAGACACAGATGTAGAGAACAAATGTATGGACATCAAGGGGGAAAGTGGGGGAGTGGATGAATTGGAAGATTGGGATTGACCTATATACAGTATTTTTAAAAATTTTTTAATTGGAGGATAATTGCTTTACAATGTTGTGTTCCTTTCTTCGGTACATCATGTGAATTAGCTGTGAAGTGTATATATATATATATATATTTTTATATATATCCCTCCCTCACGAGCCTCCCTCCCACCCCCTCCCCATCCCATCCCTCATCAAGTGCCAGGCTGAACTCCCGGTGTAATATAGCATCTTCCCACTAGCTATCTGTTTTACACATGGTAGTGTATACACGTCAATGCTACTCTCTAGATTGTTCTCACCCTCTGCTTTCCCTGCTGTGTCCACAAGTCCATTCTCTACACCTGCATCTCTGTTCCTGCTCTGCAAATACGTTCATCAGTATCATTTCTCTAGCTTCCATATATATGCATAAACATACCATATTTGTTTTTCTGACTTACTTCACTCTGTATAGTATATGCATTATTGATGCTATGTATAAAATTGATAACTAATGAGAACCTGCCATACAATACAGGGAACTCTACTCAATGAGAGGGAGATGGAGAGAGAGAGAGAGCATACAGGAAGGACAGAGTCTGTAATGTATATGTCTGTCTCCTCCACTCAGTGGCAAGGTCTTGGGAGGCAGTACCTATGTCTGATTCATTTCAGGATACCAATGCTTAGCCCTAAGCCTACATATAGCAACTGCTCAGTAGATATACTGCCAAAGAAATCAGTAAACATAAAGGCATCTCAGCCCAGAACAAAACTACACCAAGTATATCATTATTATGTTTACAAATGAGAAACTTTAAGTCAGAGAGGCTAAATCAGTTCCCCACAAGCTGCAAAAAGATAGGCTGAGATTTTCTCTTGAATCAGGCTGACCCCAAAGCTATGCCCCAATGCCTCCCATTAGCCAAATTTGGACAGATAAATCTTTCAAACTTCCTGTTGGGTCAGGGTTAATGTCCTCCAGAAGTCAGAAAATGGAGGTATAACCAACAAAGTTGGTGATTCACCCAGATTTCCTCATGTGTGATTGTCACTCAGTCGTGTCTGACTCTTTGCGACCCCATGGACTGTAGCCTGCCAGGCTACACTGTCCATGGGGTTTTTCCAAACAAGCATACTGGAGTGGGTTGCCATTTCCTCCTCCAGTGGATCTTCCCAACCCCGGGGTCAAACCTGTGTTTCTTTCATGTTCGGCATTGGCAGATGGGTTCTTTGCCACTAGTGCCCCTGGGGCTACTGGTACCACTTCCCCTCACATGTGGGGAGTCAGCATTCTTGAGGTTGCCACCCCTTTGGCTGATGATTGGCAAGTGTAAGAATGGAAGAAGGAAAAGCCCAGCTTCTGTGCTAGTGGCAGGTGCAAACTCTGAAGAGTGGTACACGTTAGAGTATCCTCCATGAGACGTTCCCTGAAACTGCATCCTTGTTTGACTTCTTCCCCTCGTGTCTAACTTCTACCATTCCCTTCCACTTCCTCCCAGGATCCCCTTGAAGCTTGAACATGAATCCTTGTATTGAGATCTGTCTCTGGGGAGCCTAACATAAACAAAAGGCAAAAACCAAGCTGGTCTCCAATGAGTAGGAATCAATAATAAACAAATGTTTCGTATTAATATCACCTCCAATTTCTGGAGCATCCATCATCAGTCAATGTTTCACACACCTTATCTCAGATGCTCAAACAATATTGCAAGGTAGGTATGATTGTGTCCATTCTAGGGATGAGAAAACCTAGGCTCTGAAAGAGCTCAGTCCTTTCCCCCAGGTAACATGGCTTGAAGTGCTAGGGAGGAAATTTGAACCCAAGGCTATCTGATATCAAGGATTTCCTCTACCCATGATGTCTCTCTATATGGTACTTGCTTTTCCATTTGTCCATCTTCCATCTTCCCTTGTTTTTTAAGGGATGGGATGGTGGCAGAGGGTCCTTGTATCCTCAAGGACTAGTATAACACTTGGCACATAGTACATGTTTTGTATTTTGTTGCATGACTATGAGGTGCTTTGAGAGGAACCAAATTCTTCCCTGGCTTCCCAGGTGGCTCAGTAAAGAATCTGCCTGCCAATGCAAGAGATGCAGGTTTGATCCCTGCCTGGGTCAGGAAGATCCTCTGGAGAATGGCAACCCACTCCTATATTCTTGCCTGGGAAATCCCAGGGACAGAGGAGCCTGGCAAACTGCAATCCATGAGGTCAGAAAGAGTCGGCCACGACTGAGCACTGAGCACTTTGGGGAAATTCTCGGAAGTCTCTGTATTTTCACTCAAATTTTGTTGAATCAATTTGAGAAAGTATTGAGTAACCATGAAACAGATACCCACAGCAAATAAAGAGACCCAGGGGGAAGGCTTTTGGACCCACATGCTGTTAACTTTTGGCACTCTGAATGTGGGGACTCCAGTGACACCCAACCTATAGAATTCTTGTACATTCAGCTCAACTGCCTTGGATAAGTGGACAGTGAGACCCAAAAATGAAATTACAGCATCAAAACCAGCTTCCAACTACCAGAAAATAAGGCACCTGCACATCACAAATTGCCTCTCTAAAATCTTCCCACTTTGTTCCTTTTAAGACGAAGACAATGAACCGTTCTATTTGGACGCTGAGATTTTTAAATATGAGCTGTGCTTTTATAACGTTTTAAAGACAGGCATTATAAGATTTGAATCTAGCTGAAACCTCTGAACTTGCAAAGAGGAAAATTTCAAGAGGATGTGACAAAATTATCTGTAGCAACCATGACATTTCTTGATGTGAAATGCTTTCTTTGAACTGCACAACACAGCAGAGGTTCGGATTGGAAATATGACAAGAAGATAAGTGAGATGCCAAGCTGACGATGTAGACAATTCTCCTACAAAGGTTTTACCTCCATAACTGGGTCCAGATCATACCAGAAACTTTGAGAGGGCTAAGTGGGATGCTAGAAATGGTGGAACCAGACAACATAAACGAGGTTTAAAGTAGCACGCCAGCACTTGTTCTGTGACCTCAAATAAGTCATTTAACTTCTCAATTTCCTTATCTATGAAATGGAGTTACTAATACTGGTTGCCGGGCAGATTAGAGAGGTGTGTAAATTTCTTAGCACAGAGTAGAAGTTTAGTTAATTAAGATGATGATGATGGGGGCCACCCTGGTGGTCCAGTGGCTGGGACTCCACACTCACAATGTGGGGGACCCTGATTCAATCACTGGAGGGGGGACTGGATCCCGCACGCCACAACTGAAGGATCCAACATGCCACAGCTAAGACCTGGCGAAAGTGGAAGTGCTAGTTGCTCAGTCGTGTCCGACTCTTAGTGACCTTGTGGACTATAGCCCACCAGGCTCCTCTATGCATGGGATTCTCCAGGCAAGAATACTGGAGTGGGTTGCCATGCCCTTCTCCAGGAGTTCTTCCCAACCCAGGCATTGAACCTGGGTCTTCCATATTTCAGGCAGATTCTTTACCATGGTGCTGCCAAGTAAATAAATACATAAAAATACATGATTAAAAAAAAGATGATGGTGGTGGTTGTACTGGTGGTAACAGGTGACATTTATTGACCAGAGCCCTCAGTCCAACAATCCTAGAGGAAGTGAGCTTACAAGCAGATCATTCCCCTCATGACCTTCAGATGAGACTTTAAACTTGGCTGAAACATTAATCACAGATTCATGGGATGTCACTAAACTGTGGTCAGATTCTTGACTCCTGACAATAAGTGTGTGCTGTTTTTAAAGCTAAATTTTGGAGTAATTGCATAGTTGTGCTGCAATTGATGGGTTCAATCCCTCATTTGGGAAGATTCCCTGGAGAAGGAAATGGCAACCCACTCCAGTATTCTTGCCTGGAGAATTCCATGGACAGAGGAGCCTGGTGGGCCCCAGTCCATGGGGTCACAAAGAGTTGTACACGACTGAGCAACTGAGCTGCAATTGATAGTGACTCTAAAGCCAGGAATTCACAGACATGTTTACTACCATGGATCTCTTTAATTATGACTTATCTGCTGTAGACCTCTAGATCTCAAAAATTCCTTCTACCAAGAAAACCACATTGAGCAAAAATTTATTTTCTTTCCCATTTTTTAAATTCATCATAACTATATCTAATTGGATCTGCAGTAAAATCAACTCCTTGCCATGCTCATGGCATCACCAACAGCCAAAGAATTGGAGGAAAAAGCACCCAATGAGGTTCAGATATGTCTCACCCAAAGTAAAGAAGTGTGATATTTCTTCTAATCCCTTCTGCAGGGCCTGGGTATATGATAATTTCTGAATGTAGTTTTAAAATATTGAAAACATTACCTGTGAGCTGTGCTCAGAGCTTTATCTAAATTGCCTCATTTCATTCTCATAGTAACTATCCGACAGATGCTATTATTATGCCCACTTGGATTCTAGACATGGATCCTTGAACTTCAGAGGTCCTACTCTTATCCAAAAGATTGCTCCTAGAGAGGGGTAGTGACTTTTGCAAGGTCATTCAAAATGAAGGCATACTAATTTAAAATTCTTAGTTTCTGCTCTGCTTGCCCCTTATGGCCCTGTTTTCTTTCCACCTCACAGACCCTAAAGCGTTCTGAAGATCAAGTCTGTTTTGTCGGAGAACAGACTTGAGGACATGAAGGACAGAGTCATCAACTGAGGCAGCATCAGGCCAAGTTCAATGCCTCTAACTCAGGGACAACTCATAGGATAGATATTGACCAGTGGATACTGCCTGACCCAGAGGAGTCTGTTTTTCCCCAGACATAACTGTATCTCCTTGGAACAATTTTAGTTTGCATTACAGTTCCCAATTATTTATCCCAAAGGAAGCAAGCACAGATATGGATCATGCAAGAATGTGGATTGTTGTGATAACGTTGGCTTTGGAATCATAAAAATCTGGGTTTCAATTTTAACCCTGCCATTCATGTAAGATCTTGGATGAGTCAGTCTACCTCTCTGAGCCTCAGTTTTCTTCATCTCAAAAAGGGGATTGATGCCTCTTCCTCAGAGGACTGTTGAAAGGAGGAAATGCATGTGCAGTGCCTAAACCAGAAGGAATTGTTACCAGAATTGATACCAGAAGGAATTGCTGCTATTATTATCATTATGATGATTATTGTATCTTTCAAGGCTGAGAATGTCTGAATTGACAAGACATACTTATTTCAGTTTTAGGTGATAAATACATTTTTAAAGGGATTGAGTTTTTAAATGAAAGAACCTGAAAATTTCCAGGACAGTGAGGCCCCTGTAATTGGAATATGCTAAGCACTGGGACTGGGGATAGCTTACTTTGAATGGGAGAACGTTATTAGAAACTGTCTCCAATATGCCTTTAAATAAATGGTCCTCAGACAAATTTGACAAGAGCTTCCTGAATTTCTGAAACCTGCCTTTTTCCTTGGGGAGGGGAGAAACACTGGAAACTTCACTGGGAGACACCCCAGGTTCTGACTGGCCTCACTCCAGGGAGTAGTGAGGATATTTAATTGCCAAAAAAAAAAAAGTATACCCCGTAGTATGTGGTCAAGAATTTGAGTTCCCATCACAAAGATCTGGATTTCATTCAGCCCTGGCACTGACTTGCTGTGTGACTTTGTACAAATATAATCTCTCTGAGGGGCTTCCCAGGGCTTGCTAGTGAATTCACCTACCAATGCAGGAGACTCAAGAGACACAGGTTTGATCCTGGGTTGGAAAGATCCCCTGGAGTAGGAAATGACAACCCACTCCAGTATTCTTGCCTGGAGAATTCCATGGATAGAGGAACCTGGTGGGCTACAGTCCATGGGGTCGCAAAGAGTGGGACATGATTGAGCAACTGAGCACACAGCATGCAATCTTTCTGAGCTTGTTTCCTCTGGGAGTGGTGAATAATAAAATGCTATTTCCTAGGGTTATCATGAGGATTCACTGAAATAATAATCATGATAAGAGAAGCCAACTCAAGTGTTTACTGAGTTAATCAATGTTTTATTTCTTGTAACAGTCATTAATAAAGATACTCTAATTGTTCTTATTTTTAAAAGATGAGAAAATAGAAGTATGGAGAAAATAGGTAAGTAGCTCCAAGTCCCATGAATCCATGAAAGCTTAACCCAGACCTGCAGACCATCAAGGGGATCTATGGATAGAATTTAGTGAGTTTGGGAACTTGGATGGTACAAAATGACACCTTTACGTTCAGTTCACTAGCCTATCATTGAAATGCAGTATGTCCCTCAATTGGTGATGATGACACCAACAGAAGAACAGATATTGTCACATCAAATTGCAGGGGTAGCAGAGAGCTCAAAGGATTGTTTGTGCTTAGTGCATGTTGAAACTTGTCATTAGGTCTTGTTATTGAATGCCTGAATTAAAAATTGAATACATTACTATATGATGTGGATTTTAAAATATTTTCATCAGTGTTATTTCAAGATGATAGGTTTATTTTGTAATCCTATGCATTTTGTTCTGTGCATTTAAAAATCATTGTTTTGAGAAAGGACTGTAGGTGTCACCAGACCATCAAAGGGATCCATGACTCATTAAAAATTAAGAACCTCCACCATAGCACATAGCTGGTGTGTGTGTGTGTGTGTGTGTGTGTGTGTGTGTGTGTGTGTGTGTGTGTGTGTGTGTGTGTGTGTGTGTGTGCGCGCGTGCGCATGCGCACATGCACATGCACGCATGTTCAGTCATGTCTCACTCTTTGCGACCCCGTGGACTGTAGCCCATCAGGCTCCTCTGTCCATAGTATTTTCCAGGCAAGACTATTGGAGCAGGTTGCCATTTCCTACTCCAGAATCGTCCTAACCCGGGGATCAAACCCACATCTCTTGTGTCTCCTGCACTGCCGAGCAGATTCTTTGTCACTGCACCACCTGGCAAGCCCCACATACCAGTTAGAGCAATGAAAAGCCCTTAGCATAGAGCTAGGTACAGAGCAAGTCTTCAGTGCACAAATGTTATTACCATAGTGATTGTTATTACACCCAGAAAAATCTTGCTTATCCAGGAGCAAACCTTAGAAGTAAGAAGGGAGTCAGTGCTACTAATGATACCAAATGACATAGTAATGGGGAGAAAGACCATTCAGTCAAGTGAGACAGCAGAAGTGGAGATTATCCATCTCAGCTTCTTCCTTCTTGGGATGAAGAAATAGAGTCCCAAGTGGGCTATTTTCAGGGCTCAGAGCACATGGCAAATTAGTACTGGAATAAATACCAGCAACCAGCTCTTCAAGAGTCAGTCCTCTGTCCATTAGAGAACACAACCTTCCAACATTGGACATGAAAGTGAAGGGTGAAGGTCCCTCTCTTTGGAAGCACACATCTTCATTCCATTTCCTCTGCATCCCAAGGTCCCCAGGATGAGCCCACAGATATTGGATGATCAGGAAACTGGCATCATACAAATTCCTCTTGGGGGTGGTCCAGTCGTCACTACAGTATGAGGAGGCAGTGTCTCTTACAAACACTGAATCCGGGGCCCCATTCAGACTGATGGAGCTTGGGAATCATTATCAAGTTTCCCTGCTGACTCACAGCCTCATACAAATGAGCACTACTGTGTAGGAGTTAAAGCATAAGGTCTGGAGTTCGAATACCAGTTCTACTACTTAATAGTGAAATGGCTTTCACAAAATTACTCAAGTTTTGGGTTTCCCTGGTGGCTCAGTGGTAAAGAATCAGCCTGCCAATGCTGGAGATGTGGGTTTGATCCCTGGGCTGGGAAGATCCCCTGGAGGAGGAAATGGCAATCCACTCCAGTGTTCTTGCCTGGGAAATTCCATGGACCGAGGAACCTGGTGGGTTGCAGTCCATGGGGTCACAAAAGAGTTGGACTCCACTTAGTGACTAAACAACGACTCAAGTTTTAGATAAATCTTTCACCTCCAAAGGTAACAGTGCCTACCTTATGCAGTTGTGAGGGTCCAATATGACAGTCCCATCTAGCCTTCAGCAGTGGCTCATCCTGAAAGCTCTACAAATATAATTTATAAGGTGGTGGTGGTTGTTATCGTCTGTGTTTTGTAACCAAGATTCACTGATGGAAGAGTCTGTCGCTGCCTCCCACCACCCACAGAGATATGAGTGTCTGTCCTAGGACAGCATCTGTGGGGAAGGGGTGTGCTGTTCAGTGCCTCCACGGATCTGAACACTTCCCGAGTAAAAAGCATCCTCTGCCAGCCAGGCTTCTCTGATGACCACAGCTATGTCCCAGAGAGAAAGCCACGTCATCTGCTCTGGGAGACACCAAGTGACCCACAACCAGTGAAGGAGCCCAGATCCCAGACTGAGGACCCTTACTCTGACTGCAGTTAGGGGTCCACAATCTTTATGGACAACTTCTCCAAGTATCCAGAGGGTGGAAGCTTCATTCCCAGGAGATTCTAGGCATCTGAGTGTGAACAGCTCCTGTGACCCCCTGCCCCCATCCCTGTGTCTTTAAGACTTCCCATTAGCATCAGGGCGCGGGTGGGGAAGGGCTTTCCAGGTGGCTCATTGGTAATGAAATCCACCTGCCCATGCAGGAGCCACAGGAGACCCAGGTTCGATTCCTGGGTTGGGAAGATCCCCTGGAGGAGGAAATGGCAACACACTCCAGTATTCTTTCAGGGAAAATCCCATGGGCAGAGGAGCCTGGCGGGCTACAGTCCATCGGGTCACAAAGAATGGGACATGACTGAGCGACTGAGCATGCATGCATGAATGAGTGGAGTAAAGACAGTCCCCCTGCCTTGTTCTGTTCTCTCTTCTAAGGCTTCTCACCCTACCACCCCTGTGTGCAGGGCTTTCTCTGCCACCATGGAAATCCCTCTGTCCTTGTATATGATGGCCTGGGACTGTGCGAACATAAACACCCCTTGAAAGCAATGCTCAAATGATGTCTGATGGGAGTTGGTGTGTAAGCACCCCAGCTCCATGCCCACTTGGGTGGGATCATTCTCCCAGTTTCCCTGCAGCATTAAACTCTAGTCACTCAGAGCGGTAGCTGACATGATCGAGCATCCTTTATGGGCTGGCTTCCTTCCCATGTTTCTTTCACCTCCTCACCCCTTATCAGTGTTCCCTTCACATCTCAAATAAACTCCCTGCACCGAGTCCTTCTCTCAGAACCCCTCCCTGGTAGAACCACCTTAAGGCAGATTTCTACCTGAGCATTCAAACTTAATGCTATTGAAAGCCAGGGAGGAAATGAAATTCAGGAAAGAGGAGAAGAATCCAGTCTCCCATACTTTTTCAATATTTGTGTCTTTTACAAACCTAGTCACTGGTAACAACAAAAGTGCAAATCTCAGCAAGATTCCTGACTATGAAGAACAGATTTAGTGATGATAAGAGAGATTGATCTGTGCTATACATTTCAAGGCAGGAAGTGAACTAAGAGACAGGACAGACTCTTCCCCAAAACCTTTCAAAGTCTCCCAGAAAATTTGTCGCAGTTAATTAAAATTTTCCTTTACCTGTAATGATTTCCCATATATTTAGAGTATTAAACATTTAGCTCTCAATACTGCTGTTCATTGGTGAAAACTCAGATCAGGATGTAGGGCCCTAGAAAGATACATGGCAACCCCAACAGCATCACATATAATCAGTTTTATTGCCAGGTAAGAAATTCATATTAATATAGTGAATACATATGTTTACAAATAAACATTCTTAGAAAACAAACAAATGTTTTTTTTCATCATTGTAGGAAGTATTATTGGTATCATAAACTCTGCAGTTGTTGACAAGTATTAACACAGGTTTACTTGCAGAACATACGGTTACTAAAATATTTGCACATAAAATATGCTCCATTTACACACACAAAAAGAAACCTGGGGAGAGTTAGATAGGGATGCCAGGTGGAGCCCAAGGCGGATGAAGGATGAGATATTCTGGGAAGGCAAAGAGAAGTCAGACTCTGGTCCCATTGGGTTGGAAGTAGGGGAGTAGATAAGAGTAAGTAGAAGCAAGTGCCAGGGCATGGGATGAGAAGGTAGTCTCCTTGCTTTGTTCTGGTTTCTGTCTTCTAAGTCTTCCCATTCTAGCTAGAGGAACCTTGCTGATACATGGCCTGCATAGTTCTACAGGTCATCCTTCAGGGTAATCTTTCAGTATCAAAAGGTCTGTCCACTCACCCTAGAAGAAGCCAAAAAATAAACTTCCCTGTTCAAACTCCCTCACTCCCCCCACATGAGTTCAGCTCCCAAAGCCAAGAGGAAGGTAACGAGGCTAAGTATTGGGTTTGCCAAAAAGTTCATAACACCTCACGGAAAACCCCAAATGAAAATTTTTACCAACTCAATACTGTTCTTGGATTCTCATCACTGCTACTTCTTATGGACCATGCTGCAACTTCACTGCCAAAATTATAGTTGCGGACTCCCAACTAACAAAATTTATTGGAGGCAGTTTACTCAGAAGAGAAGGAACATGACGGACACATCCTGTAGATTCAGAGACCAAGAAAGGTCCTTAATCAGGGCTGGGGTAAAGGTCACACGAAGGGGACTGAGGGCAGGGAGCAGAAACCAGCTAAATGGGAGACTAGAATGAGAGAACCTTTGAGCTGAAGGAAACCTCACCAAATGAGACAATCTCATATTTCCTGAAGTATGTGCTGTGTACCACTAGCAAATGCAAGATGAATTTAAGTAGTACATGCATAGGGCACTAATTAACATTGTCATGTAGGAAAAGATTCCCTTTTCACTTTTGTCAGTCTATTTGATTATTTCAAAGAGAGTCTCCATTGGGGGCTAGAATATCTTCAGCAACTCTTGAATGTCTGCTAATCTTTTTGTAATAAAGAAAAAGGCTTCCCTGATGGCTCAGTGGTAAAGAGTCACTTGCTAGCAGGAAACACGGGTTCGATCCCTGGATCAGGAACATCCCTTGGAGAAGGAAATGGCAACCCACTTCAGTATGCTTGCCTGGGAAATTCCACGGACAGAGGAGCCTGGTGGGCTACAGTCCATGGGGTCGCAAAGAGTCAGACACGACTAAGCGACTGAAAAACAGCAATAACAATAAAGAGAGGAAGAGAGGAGGGAAGGAAGGAAGAGAAAGCGGGGAGCAAAGGCCAGGCTCAAACCTTTCCAGGGGCAATAGCCTGTAACTAGAACTTAATAATTTTACACTTACTTACTGTTTAGGATGGCTGCCACTGAGGAATACTGGTTTTCTATTTATGATACTGGCAGGAAGTTTTCCTTTCAAAAGGTAAATGTATTAAAAATGCACCAATTTATCACTGAAATTAAGCAGGTCTCTGGGGGGTAATGTTAGCAAATAACACTTCCTGCTCCACTGACTCTAACACCAGCACTTTTTATACATTCTTAATTCAAAGCCACTAGACTCAGGACACATAGAGCCATATACTAAACAAATGTCACTGAAGATTACAAGAGAAGGTCTAGTATTCTCTAAATCTGACTTCAAATAACTTATTTATTGAAGTTAGAACACTAATAATGAAAAGACATAGAAAATACCATACGCATGAAAAGTGGCCCTCATATTATAAATAACTATGCATTTCCCTCCATTCCCACTTGGAAAGAAATGAGTCTGAGACCTTCCTTTGTCAGAAATGTCATGGAGTTCTGCGTATTTAATGCTAGATGGTCGTTGTGCATATGTTTAACAAACGCTGATCTCTTTTCATTTTAAGTATCAGTGCTGTTTTCTGGCTGTTTCTTTTTTAGGTGCATGACAATGCTGTTTATGTGGTCATTTAAAATGTTATGAAAAATGCATCAATTTAGGTACAAGTATTGTGACAGGGACACACAGACATGCCAGAAGTGTGTTGCAAGTACACAGATAACTAACATCGAGGAAACACTGACCAAGCCCCATGGTGTTTACTCTACAGTGGGGAGCACTGGGGTTTCAGCCAAGAGGCTGAGAAAACAAGCACTGAAATCCCCACCCTGCTTCACCTAGCACAGAGCCTCGGTCTGCACAGGGACCCAACAGAAGGGCTTCTGGGCACGATTTCATTTTTTCATTTTCATGTGCAGAAAGCTTGAAAATCTTGATCTCTCCCCAATTCCCCATGTAGCGAATGGAAGACTAAAGCCCAGAGAGATGAAATGCATGGTGCACACCCCCAGATCAGCCGGGAGTAAGGAATAAAGAGCTGGTTTCCCTGATCCCATGACGTCAGAGTGCAGAGACGAGGAGGCAGAATGCTGAAGTCCAGCATTCCAGGAAGGGTCTTGTTGGACCAGACCACATTTAGTTTCTGACAACAGAAGACCTAGGGGTCTCTCCGAAGTTCCTGTTAATTAGCCAAACCCTTGAGGGACAGATTGAAAACTTCTCACCTTAAATGCAAATCTCTTCTCTGCCGGTTCCCCTCTTTGGACTTCCACTAAACAAATCAGCTTCCTTCGTGGTTCAGTGGTAAAGAATCTGCCTGCCAATGCAGGAAATGCAAGTTTGATTCCTGGGTAGGGAAGATCTCCTGGAGAAGGAAATGGCAACCCACTCCATATTCTTGCCTGGAAAAACCCATGGATGGAGTAACCTGGCAGGCTACAGTCCATGGGGTGGAAAGAGTCAGACATGACTTACCGACTAAACCACCACCACCAAACAAATCAAACTAGTAGGAAAACTGTCTTTGTTGGGACATCCTTTAGCTATGAGAACCAATCTGAACACCCACCTCGGGGGATCATGAATGGGGGAGAATGCACCACAGTATCTGGGGAGGTGGTTTGGAGGGACAGTGGGAATGATGGGACCCAGAAATGCTTGGGGAGCTAAAAGATCATGGGACTCATGGAGTTTTGAGGGTGTGGGTGGTAAGGAGGTCTTGGTCTTTGCAAGTTGCAACAGCCCCCTCAGAGAGTATGATGGGGTGGGCTCACCAACAAAAGGAGGATGGAAACAACTTCTACTACTGCAGAAAGACAGGAGGGAGGAAGGTAAAAGAACACAGGTTGCACTTGAGAAACAAGACTGTCATTCAACAGTGACACATTGAAGGCACCACCCACGCTTATGACATTTTCAGTCCAAAGCAGTTGAAATTTGGCAGCGGCGGCGGCAGCAACAGGCTGAAAGGGAAGGGAGTCAGGGATAGACAGTTAACAGAGGACTGGGTTTTGTGTCTGTTTCTTGTCTCAGAGGCAAGGGGGCAATGCCAGAAATCACAGGCTCTGTGTCCCCTTCTCGCCTCTTGTTGACATTTCAACTGTGAATTTTGTTTGCTCTTGATGATGTTGATTTTCTAGGTCTTGAAAATGTTGGAGAAAAATTACTTTGCTGTTCTTGTCTGTCTGGTAGTGGGATTCTATTGTAGTTTTCTTTTTTAAAAAATAGTTACTGAAGACTCTCTGGACCCTCTTCCTGCCATAAAAGCCTACCCCTCCCATTTCCACGGTCTTTATGGGAGTTGTCTAAAAATGTCCTCTCTTTTCCATCACTGTAGGTGGGTTCAGGGTCTGGTTTTTTTTTTGTGTGTGAGTTTGAGTGTATGTTGTTTTTGCTTCCAACCTTGATATGAAAAGTACTAAAAGCGTGGTGGTGGTGGTGGGGTCCAGTTACTATCTCATGCTTAGCAAAGTTTTGTGTCCATATCACTGCTTCCTGGGATTAGGAAATGCTTATCACAGGCACACACGACCCCTTTTCTCTACCCCACCCTTTCCACCCTTTTCTCACTTTTTCACCCAGAAACAGACAACACATGGTAAATGGTATATGTGCTCAACTGGACAACTTCTCTAAATTGTGCTACCTTTTTTTTTTTTTACATCATGGATTTCAGTTTCAAGTTAGGAGGAAAAGAAAAAAATCAGCCCCATGGTTTGGGCGTGTGAGTCGGCCACCTCAGCCCTGAAGTTGAAAGAGAGTGCCTCAGTTACCCCTTGGCTGAACTGTGGACCGTCCACGCTCCAGTCTTGCTCAGCTGCCCGCTGACACACATTAGGCAGGACGCAGGAAAAGCATGATTCCATGTCACCAGTAGGTTTATCATCAGTTGGTGTGGAGGGTGAGTGTGTAGGTGGATGTGCTGGCGGGGGACAGGGAAGACGTGGGCTGGGGTATTTTTTTGCCTCTCTCAGTTGAGTGTGGTCTCCAGGATTTCCCCTGTGGCGACAGCTCAGACAGTCACTTCCGTTTTGCTGTTGGTGATGAAGTATGGCTGTGGGGGTGGGTAGTGCGGGGTGCGAGTTCCCAAGGGGTCGCTGGAGCCTGACTCAGCCGTGCCAAGCTTGCCCTTGTTCCCATAAGCCTGTTGCCGCCGGAGAGACTGATCCTTGGGGTCCCAGCTCTTAAAGTTGGCAGTGGAGTTGTAGGCCAGGGGGTGGGGGGGCGTCTTGTTGGTGCGGGACTTCTGTCCATTCTGCTTGGCGGGGCCGTGCTCAGGGCTGAAAGCCCGCGGCTCATCCTCCACTCTTACAGGATGCAGAGGTAAGTTCCCCTTGGCAGCCAGCTCAGCCAGGTGCCGTCGCTTGGAGTAGAAGTCATCGTTTACCTTGTCGGCTGTACGATGGGACAGGTGGGTGGACGAAGGAGGGGAAGAGAGAGCAGAGAGAGGGAGAGAGAGGAGAGAGAGAAAGACAGTTAGGGATCGGCCAGGTCAACCCAAGAACAGCCTCTCAGTGGGCCAACAGTCCAACAAGACACAGACTAGAAACGCCACCTGGAGCAGACAGAAGGAAGGAAGACAGGGCCATGTGTTTTTCACAAACAAGACCAGGACCAAGAAGGTGAGGGCATCCCCAGCGGAATCTCTAGCTTCCCCCACCTCGACCCTTCTTCCCTCACCATCACACCTAGTGCTCTGCCCTCCTTGCCTTTCCCATAAAGTGCCAGTGTTGTTTCATCATTATGAAAACGATACCTCCTTATTAGAGAAAACATTGAACACATACTGCCCCAAACAATCAACATCAATACTTGTGCATATTTTCTCTTGGTTTTCTCAACAGCTTCAGTTGGAATTTGTATTAGTGCTTTTGTTTTTGCTTTCAACAGTTAGGCAGACTGGTGTTCAAATCCCACTTCTGACAGGTACTAGCAGTGTAACTTTGATAAATAACTTTTATTACCATCAGCTTCTGCATCAGGAAAGTGGCTTCAATAAAAAGGCTATTTTATAGGTTTGTTTAGTGGGTTAAGTGATACGATGTATGCAGTGTGCTTAGATGTTAGTCACCATTATTATCATCATTGTTATGAATAATTGTAATTTCCCATGTAACTTTCTAACAAGCATTTCTTCATATTTTTATGAATCATGAACAAAGAGCACTCTAATACCTACATAATATTTCAGTGAGCAGAACTACAAAAATCAATCAATTGTCCTATTGATGAACATTCAAGTGGTGCCAACATTTTGCTAATATAAATGAAGCTGAAATGGGAATTTTCTAGACTAAAGCTCTTTTTGTATTTAGAATTTTGAAAGGAAAAGAATTCTTAAAATATCTTTCAATCTATATCAGAGGATGGAAAACTATAGCCCACAGATCAATCTTACCATGTTAGCAATAAACTTTTGAACTTACATCTCTCAGGAGCCCAGAAAAATGTACTGCTCTTTTATCCACACTTCAAACATCTCATACTGTTCCATGTATGAATGTATGTAAATTCAGGGAGGTCACTGCCCTTCTATGTTTATTTTCTCATTTGATCCTTTCAACAACTACAAGAGGTGGTAAAGATGGGGATTATGACATCTGCTTGACAGATTAGGAAACTTTCCCACTGGTTTTTGTAAATAGTTTTACTGGAATTGTCCCCAGACCCATTCTGTTACCTACTGTCTGTGGTTGCTTTTGCTCTGCAGCAGTAGATTTGAGTACTTGTGACAGAGACTGCATAGGTTACATAGCCTGAAATATTTACTATCCAGCCCTGAAACAAATTATCTGAAGTAGAATTACTTGGCCAAAGGGTATAAACATTATCAAGGCCCTTTAAACATATTGACAAGTATGCTACAAAAGAATTATGCCAATTTCCACTTCATTCATTACATTTAGAGCACTGAATGACTCATTTCTTTTTTTTTTTTTGCTGTTTCTTCCTTCCTTCCCTTCTTCCTTCTTTCCTTTCCTTCTCTCTCAATTTATTTAATAGATTTCTGGGACTTTTAAATTTTATTTTCTCTCACAATTCTTTTATTAGGAGAGCCTCTATACCTTTAAAATTACCATGTTAGCAATAAACTTTTGAACTTACATCTCTCAGGAGCCCAGAAAAATGTACTGCTCTTTTATCCACACTTCAAACATCTCATACTGTTCCATGTATGAATGTATGTAAATTCATGGAGGTCATTGCCCTTCTATGTTTATTTGCTCATTTGATCCTTCCAACAACTACAAGAGGTGGTAAAGATGGGGATTATGACATCTGCTTGACAGATTAGGAAACTTTCAAGCTAAGGCATGTGAAATTATTTAACTGAGGTTACTCACTGCTAGTGACTGAGCCAAAGTAGAACCTAACTCCAATAGATGTTATTTGATGTTTTTGAAAGGCTGCAGAGGGAAAGGTTTGCTTTCAGGAGTGAGTGGACAAATATGCCCCCCTGCCCCCCTCTGCTTCTGTAGCAGAAAGCACTCATTGAGCTCTTTCCTAGTAGGTGTGGCCTGTACTTAAACTCCTCAGCACAATGCCCCAATAAGCCACATGTTAATTTCTAGGCTCAATACAGTTTAAGTTGGGTTTCTGTCCATGTTTAATACAAACATCCCTGCATAATGCAATCTTTCAAGAGAGTGCTCTCCTCTTCCTTGAATTCTAGAGCTGTCTGAAGACACAGAATATCAATGCCAAAAGGAACCATGGGATAGCTACCGACATGGGAACGAGTTATTCAAGTTAATAGTAAAATTGCTATCTTTTAGAGGAAAGTTCTGGGTTTCCAGTGCCATAATGTTTCAACAGAAGGAGGCTCTGACACCGTCTCCTTGAGCTTCAAAATTCATGTATCCAGTTATCTTCAGGACAGAGTTACTGGCATCTCCCTCTCAAGGTGGCCAAGCCTGAATACATCAATACCACTCAGTCTGTTCTTCAGACTCTTCCTTCTCTCGAGAGTGGGAACACGATCTCTCTGGTTACTTGAGCCAGGAACACAGGAGCAGGTGCTGATGTCATCTTCCTCTTCTCCCCAGCACAACTGCTAACCCACTGGTACTTCTAGCTGTGTCTACCAAATGTTCCTTTAGCCTATACAGCCAAAGGCATAGTTCTAAATGCAAATTTGACCATGTTACCCATCTACCAAAACCTCTCCAAACAATTTTGTTTAGTCATTCATCAAACAGCCATGGGCCAGGTGACAGACACTGGAAATACAAGGGAGAATCGGAAAAAGACAAGGTCCCTGACCTCATGGAGTGGATATTCTGCTAGAGAGGACAGAAAGTAACCAAATAATCCCACAAATTACATCAAAGTAGAATATGGTAAGTGTCATGAACTATCAAGTCTTTTGAGTATTTATAATAAGGTCTCTGAGCTGGTCAGAGAACCAGAAGTTGGAGCTGACATGTCTTACCCCTTCATTCACACCAGATGCTCTGATATTCATCTTTCAAGACTAAGCTAAGGTGTCATTTCCTGATTCCCCCAGCTCCCTCAGCAACCCCTACTCTATCATAGCACTGACTGTGCTGTTTTATAATTTTCCATTTTCACATCTATTTGCTCTCACTAGACTGTGAGTGCTTTGAGAGCAGAAACCTTATCTTTCCATCTGTGTGACTCAGCGGTTCTCCATGCTGGTAATGCATGGGAATCACATGGGAGAACTTTTAGAGCATTCACTTCTTCTTTTCCAATTTAGGTTCCTTTTAATTCTTTTTCTTGTCTGATTGCTGTGGCTAGGACTCCCAATATTACGTTGAATAAAAGTGGCAAGCGTGGGCATCCTTGTCCTGTTCCTGATTTAAGCAGAAATGCTTTCGGCTTTTCACCAATGAATATGATGTTAGCTGTGGCTTTGTCATTTATGGTTCTTATTATGTTGAGGTATGTTCCCTCTATGCCAACTTTCTGGAGAGTTTTTGTAATAAATGGATGTTGAATTTTATCAAAAGCTTTTTTTCCATCA
The DNA here is from genome assembly GCA_024291935.2 of Okapia johnstoni. Classification (NCBI taxonomy): domain Eukaryota; kingdom Metazoa; phylum Chordata; class Mammalia; order Artiodactyla; family Giraffidae; genus Okapia; species Okapia johnstoni. The sequence goes on along the minus strand of CM044307.1, from coordinate 124,260,447 downwards.
CTGACTCAATGGACATGAGTTTGAGCAAACTCCAGGGGTTGGTGATGGACAGGGAAGCCAGGTGTGCTGCAATCCATGGGGTCGCAAAGAGTCAGACACAACTGAGCAACTGACCTGAACTGATTGAGATGACCCTACGGTTTTATTCTGCAGTTTGTTAATGTGATGTATCACACTGATTGATTTGCAGATACTGAAAAATCTTTGCATCCCTGAGATAAATCCCACTTGATCATGGTGTATGTTTTTTATAGAATTACAGATTCCTGGATCCCTCCCCCAAACAATTTCATCAGAATCTCTGAGGGTGTGGTCCAGGCATTATCTTTTTTATTTTTTTATTTTTTTATTTTTTATTTTTTACCAATCACTTGTATTTATTTCAGGACATAATATACTATGTAGACCCAAGGACAGTACTGAATCATAACCCTGTTAAATATCTATAGGATATTTTATTTGCGAAGATAGGTCCTTAAAAACTGGACAGATTAATTATATAACAAATATAAAAATCAGATGAAAAATACGTTATTGCTCTCATTCACTCTGTCCTAATGTTAAAGATGTTACAAAGATACACAGATTATCATCATGCTGTTCTTTTGGGGGAGCTATATTCAAGCTGACAAAAAGGTGTTGTCAAAGGGATCTTTCTCTGATTTTTGCAAAGAAAAACAGTGCAAATTGTATTCTTAATGATTTAACTGTATCATGCTTGGCACATGGTATTATTATTTCTCCTACTGGAGCAAGTTCTCATTTTCTCAAAGCCTTTCCTCCAGCTTTTCTAGAAATAAAGCTTAAATATCATTTATTTCAAGCCTTCAAAATAAAGTTAACCTCATTTATACAGGTACCAGGTTGGTATACTCATATATATCTTTTCCAATTGCAGGCTAAGCAAAGGAATGCATTTACAGCTGTATTAATATATTAAAGCAAGAGAAATAATAAAGCAAATATAATCACATGTTAAAAATTGGTCTTCAAACATCATAGCCAATGATGCCACGCTTGCCTATGATCTCGCCAACATAAAACCACATCCAGACCTCAGTGGCCACCAAACCATTCAGTAGAGCTTCCTTAACAGTGAGCTGTTTGAAGCTACCAGTTTTAGCACTGTTGATAATTTTTTTCAAGCTCTGAATTGCTGTAGGGATCTCAGTAGGGGTTGGAGGAACCAGCTCAACCTTGGCATAGTACCAAAATGTGGCCAACCGAGGCTTCGAGTAAGTCACAGCAGCGTTGACCAGTGCCGGGGCCTTCTCCACGAGGTTACGGACAAACTGGGCCATGGTCCTAGGATGGAGACCCCGTCGCCCCGACTGGCCGGGTGAATGTCACCCACGCGGAAGGCCAGGCATTATTTTTTTAAAAGGCTCCCTGGATGATTCTAATGTACAGCCCAAGTGGGGAACCACAGATACAGCCCTTGTGTCTAGCATACTGCCTGTACATAGGTTTTGTTTTTTTATTTTTTTTTAAAAAAAATTTAAAAAGAAGTGATTACTCACTTTACTTTTCGTATCTCCAGCTGCCTCCCAGCTCAGGCACCCCTCCTTCATATAAAGTTTGACAAAGTCAGATCCCTCCATGACAGGTTGTTCTCCAGGGCATGTGTCACAGCTGCCTTTCTACATTTCTTTATTCAGTTCATTCATTATTGTCTAACTCTTCCACTAGAGTTTCAAGAAAGAGAGCCCGGGTCTGATTTTTTCCCACCATTGTATAAGCAATGTCCAACCTAGTTCCTAACAGACATTAGATACACAATAAATATTCAGTGAATAAATTATGATCAAAATACAAAGCACAGGTAATATCAGGACAACAGTAGGAGTGAAAGTTCTTTTCCCTCTTTTAGTCTCTTGCTAAAAGTCTCACCCACCATCATTCTGTACCCCCCAGCATCATTCAGAACCATTTATCCCCATATTTCTCTTTCCAATCAAGGGACTAGTCTAAGGTCACTCAGATCAAGGGTTGCATTTGAGGCTTCCTATTTCTGACAAACCCAGGAAACTGATTATGAAGAAGGTGTGCCAGTAAATTGGCAAGTTGATATCCTCTCAAAAAGTTCTAGATAAAAAAAGAAAGAAGGCTGAGCACCAAAGAATTGATGCCTTCAAAGCAAGTGAAAGTGAAGTTGCTCAGTCGTGTCTGACTCTTTGCGAACCCATGGACGGTAGCCTACCAGCCTCCACCATCCATGGGATTTTCCAGGCAAGAATACTGGAGCGGGCTGCCATTTCCTTCTCCAGGGGATCTTCCCAACCCAGGAAACAAACCAGGGTCTCCTGCATTGCAGACAGACGCTTTACCGTCTGAGCCACCAGGGAAGCCTACTGTGGGGCTAAAGAAGACTCGTGAGAGTCCCCTTAGACTGAAAGAAAATCAAATTAGTCAATCCTAAAGGAAATCAACCCTGGATATTCACTGAAAGGACTGATGCTAAAGCTGAAGCTCGAATATTTGCCCACCTGGTGTGAAGAGCTGACCCACTAGAAAAGACCCTGATGCTGGGAAAGACTGAGGACAGGAGGAAAAGCAGACAACAGAGGATGAAATGATTGGACGGCATCACTGACTCAATGGACATGAGTTTGAGCAAACTCTGGGATATAGTAAAGGACAGGGAAGCCTGGCATGCTGCGGTTCATGGTGTTGCAAAGAGTCAGACACACCTTAATAACTGAACAACAAAATAGTCATAGAGGCAACTCTTGCCATATCAGTGCTGGTGTGAGAAGCAGCCCCCACTAAGAAATCATGGAATCCCACACGGAGAGCCTACATCCTTCTCCACACTCAGCCCTGAGTAGGTCTCTTGGTGAACTTGGCACTGGGAAACCTCTGAGCTCTGAAAATGTTTGGTATATGGTGCAAAGGTGGGACAGAAAAGTCTGTAGGCTTTGGAATCAGAACCTGAGTATATGAGATGTTGATAATTTCAACCTCCTATATCGCTATTTATTTTGGTGTAAAATGAGGATAAAATAAGTAATCTGAGGTATATTGTTAGGAATAAATTATATGAGACATAGAAGCTATATAGCATAATTCTGAAAGAGAGTAACTATTCAAGACAACTATTTTGTCTGTCTTCTGGTTTATGAAGGAGGCACTAGACTAAATCCAACATTTACTGAGCACTCTGTGCCAGACATCCTGCTAAGCACAAAAGAAGTATTCATCCAAATCAACCATCCTCCCTTCCTTTCTTCTTTCCCTCTTTGCTTCCTTCCACTTGCCATGTGTGATGGGTGCCTAGTTCTCATTATGAGATGACATAAGAAGGGACCTTTTCCACTTGGGATGACGGGCTGGTTAAGGAATGCATCCTTGTGGATGCTCTTTTAGGTGGCATCTGAAGGTAAAAAGTAACAGAAACAGTACCCAGGTGAAGGCACATAGGGTGTATTACAAAAGTAGCTGTAATACTTTGCAATTTCTTCCAGTAGGAAGTAGAGTCCATTTCCCTACCTTTGGAATATGACCTGACCTTGTGTTTAGCTTTAATCAGTAGACTGTAGCAGAAATGATCTCATGCACATCCCAAATCTGTGCTTTTAGAAGTTCTACCGCTTCTGCTATCAGGCTCTTGGAACCCTGCCTCCATGTGCAAAAAGAAGCCCAGGTTAGCCTCCTGAAGGATGAGAAACCTGCATTCCAGTTGCCCACATTCACCACAGCCAACAGCAGCCTGGTACCTGCCAGATACCAAGTGAGGCCATCCTAGACCATTAGCCCACCTGCCATCAGCCATACAGATACCATACAGCCATTAGCTCACCTGCCAGCTGACCACAGATACCAAGAAGGCCTGGAAAAGAACAGCCAAGCCAGCCCAAACCAGAATAATTTCCCAGCTAACCCAGAACCACAAGCCGTATAAGTGGTTCCTATGTTAAGCCACTAAGTTTGGGGGTAATTTGTTATGCAGCAGTAGATAACTGCTACAGAACAACATTTACAAAAGCCCTGAGGTGGGAAGTAGCGTGGTAGTTTCAAAAACTGAAAGGATATCTATATAATAAAGTGAAGAAAACAAGGGGTTATCAGATCATCTAATGTTCTGTAGGGAGGATTATATTACTCACATCTATTGTCTGCTGCCCTCCCTTCACAAGACTCAGAGGTGTTTACTACAAGTGCAGAGCAAGTACAGACTTGCTGCCTCGGGTGTGAAACTGTCCTTCAAAGATTTATTTTCAAGATTATTTCAACGAGGATGTGGTTGGTGGTTAGGTGGATGAACTGTTCCCATAGCCAGAGAATGTAATTTTTGTGGAATCCTCTTTCTCAACCCCTCTGATTTAGGTATTGAGGACAGGAAAGAAATGCTTACCTCGCCACTCTCAGCTTTGTGCATTATGGTCCCTGTCTTAGTATATTAAAAAGCTACTTGTGAAAGAAATCACAGATTCATTGAGCAGCTTTGTAAGCCCCATTAGTAAATGCATTAACCTAATCATCTCGGGTATCTTGTGGGCAGATGGCTAGCAAGCCGACCAGGAAACAGGCGTGTGAGGCTTTCAACAACACTGGTTCTCTACGTTTTGATTTTTCTTCATTTAAAGAGAGAAAGAAAGAATGAAAAAGGTGCTTTCCTTCCAATAAGCCTAATTGCCTTGAAGAAACCAAGACTATCAAATTAAACTGTACCTTCCTCCATCTGTCTCTCTCTTAATTAGCAGCAGACACTGGTACAGGTGCTGGGTGAGATGGATCTTTGCCTCCGTGGAGATGGAGAGAGTCAAGGTAATAACCCGTTTTCAAAACAAGCTACATAGCTGAGGGTCTCAGCAGGTGACCTCCCACCTACCTTCTTTCCTTGGGACAAAGGTATCTTAAGGAGAGGTTCCCACAGCTCTTTCTCAGTTGGTGTTCATCTTGGGTCTCAGGTGATGGATTTCACCTGGTAAGCAATGTCCCAACCTAGGCTTTTACTAATTCCCCACATATCCCAATCTATGGTGCAAGAATATAGCGAAATAAGCTTCCCATCACATTTACAAATCAAATCCAAGTGATTTGCATGACTTGGTCTGCCTGACCTGATCCCTGGCTGTTGGTCCACGCTCATCCTTCCCACACTTACTATGACCTCACTTAGTGTGCTGGTTTCCCAGGGCTGCCACAGCAAGTTGTCACAAACTAGGCAACTCCAAACAACAGAAATGGATTCTTTCCCAGTTCTGGAGGCCAGGTGTCAGTGAGTCTGTGCTCCTTTTGCAGGCTCTAGTGAAGCATCCTTCCTTGTCCCTTCCAGCTTCCAGTGGTGGCAGTAATCCTAGCATTCTCTGCCTATAGCAGCACCCCCCGTCTTTGCCTCTGACTTCGCAGGGCTCTCCTCTGTGTGTGTGTCTGTGTGTCCAAACTCCAATTTGTTCTGTTTCTCGAATACATTGTCCACACTGTGGAAGTCTTCGTGACCTGGGCTTCACAGTGATGGAAAGACTGGAGCTTCTGGGGCAAGAGAACCAGGTTGCTGCCCAGCTCCAAAGCCCTGGCTGGAAACTTGCAGAGGCATCAACGTTTTCTATTAGCCATAGCTCAGGGGAGCTAGGATGGATGCAGGTGCAGGAGGCAGGGATTGGTTAAAGAGAGTAGCAGGCTGTGCTGACACACCTCCCTCCCACCTCCCCCAGCAGTAACCTGTAATCTGACTAAGAGCTCACCTTTATTAAGTGTATGCTCTGCCCCAGGACCCACTCCAGTGTTCTTGCGTGGAGAATCCCAGAACAGCGGAGCCTGGTGGGCTGCCGTCTATGGGGTCACAGAGTCGGACACGACTGAAGCAACTTAGCAGCAGCAGCTGCCCCAGGTATCCAGATAGGGAATGGACATTTGTTACCCCACTTAATACTCTCAAGGGCTTCCCTGGTGGCTCAGATGGTAAAGAATGTGCTACAGTGCAGGAGGACCAGGGTTTGATCCCTAGGTTGTGAAGGTCCCTTGGAGAAGGGAATGGCTACCCACTCCAGTATTCTTGCCTGGAGAATTCCATGGACAGAGGGGCCTGGCGAGCTACAGGGGTTGCAAAGAGTTGGACACAACTGAGCGGCTAACACTTTTACTTTCACACTCTCAATACCCTAACGAGATCAGTGCTATTATTGGTCTCCTTTCATAAATGGGGAAACTGAAGCAACAGAGCTTTGGCAAGGTGTCCAAGTGACAAGGCTGGGATCTGAATCCGGGGTACCTGGCTGAATTCCAAGTATCTTAGAATTTATGAATCTGTGGCAACAACACACCACTATTTAACCATCTGCCCACCTGATAGAAGAAACTCTTGTTTCGTTAACAAGTTTCTATCCACTAGAAAAGATTTTCCCCAAACTCCAAAGAAGATGGAGAGCAGAGTGAAAATTACACGGAGAAAACACTTTTCATGTTTCCTCCTCTCAAAACACTAGGGATTGAGATATACATGTAAAGCTTGTTCACACAAGGCGATATCAAAATGTCACAACTGGAAATCTCATGGTCTCAAATTTCCCCAGAAGGCAAGATACGATTACTGCTTTCTTCCTTAAAGTGGGACAGAAGGAAGGGAGCTGGGGTGTCATAAAACTGCCTGCCAGGTCCTCAGCGCTCAGTTGGCTACTGCATTAGAAACTACGGGTTTCACCTCCTCTGAGATGCACTGGCATTGGCTGGAATGCTGGCCAGTCACCAACCACAGGTGGTTTCCTGTTACAGAGCTGGTTGGGTAAGATGCTACATGCTTCTCATAGAACTGGGAGGAGCCTGAAGATTCATCATCGCTCCAGCCAGGCACATCCAGGTGCTTTAGACAAATCATCTCATTTATTTGTCTCCCTGCCCCACCCCGAGCCAATGAGGTAGATGCAGTTTCCTGGGTGTTTTATACTACATCACACCGATTCGCTCCATGACAATGTGGACAGATCCCATTCTGAGATATTCACCAATATTCTTTTCCCTCTGCTTCCACTCTCCCCTCCCCACCACTCAGAGAGCAGAGATCACTTTTGATGGTGACAAAGGGTTCCGAGTGCTGCTTCTGAATCCTACACTGAGATTTCAACAGCCACAGTAGAGTCTTGGAGGGTGAGACTTCAGCAATAAGATCTGAGAAGGCTGAGAGAGAAAGAAAGATTAGTGAGATTGAGAGCCTGGAGGATTCAGTGCATCAGGTTTATATAGCAGATAGCAGATTTTGGAAGAATATAGCCTTGCTTTTTGTAACTGTAAAATCTTCTTTACAATACAGTTGAAAGAACATGAACTTGGAAAGCACACGGACCTGAGTTCAAATCTCAATATATAAGCTGGAGGCCTTCAGCAAGTTACCTAAGTCCTCAAACCTTCCCCAATAAAATTGAAAATAAATAACAGTGCTGGCTGATTCACACTGTTATATGGTAGAACCAACAGAGCATTGTAAACTAATTATCCTCCGATAAAAAAATAACAATGCCTGCCTATGTGGTAGGGAGTTAGGGTATTCAAGAGCATCGTGTGAACTATACTGTGTAATGTGAAGTACTAATGTCCTTGCTTCATGGTAGGTATTCATTAGACAGTAGCCACTATTGCTTGTTGTCAGAAAATAAAAAGAATATAAAATGAGGATAACAAGACCTACTCTGCAGAGTGCAGCAGAGAAGTAAACAAGACAAGGCATGAAAACACAAACCACTATGCATGGCACACAGTAGGACTCCTTAAATGTATACCTCACATGAGACAATATTGTAAATACTGCTACTTGTCTCCCAGAACTCTTCTACCATTTTTTCCTGGGCACATGGCCACCCAGCCCTAGATCCCCCAGCCTTCTTAGAAGCTAAACTTGGCCATGTGGCTGATCTCATCAATGGAATGTTAGTAAAAGTGATGCATTCAATTTCCACTTCATATTACTCATGAAAATTGGTTGTCCTGGATGTCTTCTCTCCTCCTTCCCATAGGCCATGACAACAACTAACTACAACAGTGCAGACAAGGACAATATGGTAGAGGGTCTGCAGAGCAACAATGTTGCAGGAACCTGGGTCCCCCAGTGACAGCTTGGAGTACAGTAGCCCTACCAGTCTGGACCACTTCCTTTGGGCCTATGACATGAAACAGAAATATACTTCTTTCTTTTAAGCCACTGTATTTAGGGGGCCTTTTGGTTCACTAGGACAGTACTGACCTTTTATTTATATAGGGATGTTTTCTCAATCTCTACATTTTTTCTCTCCATCATAAGCTGAATTAAAAAAATAAAAGGGGAAACAGTTCATGTTGAAAAAAAAGCACCCAGGTATTTCACTCTTCTTTTGAAATACATGCTCTAAAGCTACAGAGGCTTCTGGGGCTGTCTTAGCAGGCAGAAATAAGAAAGGCAGAAAAAAAAAAGCCCAGCTTCCCAGGCAGGAAAGAGCCAAGAAGAAGATGGAAAGATTTGTCTTTATGGCAAATTAGTCCCATTTCACCTGGTTATGGGCCTTGCTGCAGAGATACAAGGAGGAAAAATCACATTTGAACAAGTTTCTAATGAAACCCAGGACTCCTGGCTGTTCCTATAGGGCTGCACATCTTTACTGAAGCCTTATCTCTCCAAGAGAGAAAATTGGGGATGAAAGAACAGGAGCCTGGCCCTTTTTGTCTCTGTCCTGAGAGCTCCCATGTTGAGGTTCTGCTACCTTTGTTGAGAGGGTTCTGAAACAGTTCCTGGCTTGGGCTTTGCACCAAAGTTGTCCACCAGCACCATTGGCCCCTTGGTTATGGCTGCAGGGAGCTCTCTGTGAATGTCTTGCTGCCAACGGACCTATGAAACTTCAAGCCCTCTGTCTCTTTCCTTAGGCAGTCCTACTGAACAGTCACTACTTTCTGAAAGGCTACTGAACAAAGACAGATGGCCTCACTGTCCATCCATTGCTGACCACAGCACCCTCTGCCTTGAAAGGTCCTAGGTGGAAACTGCACTCATTCACTGCCTTTCATCCTGCTCCATAGATGGAGATATTTCTTTTCAGAAATTCATTACTTGGTTTGTCTTATGATCAACCTCCAAGCTAGTGAAACTTTACACATCCGGTGATTTTTTAAAGGGAGGAAATAAAGGTTAGTTCTCCTTAATCCTACCTACCTCCTAGCAATGTACTGTAGCAAAGGACCATCTCAGAGTAGATGATAAGATTTGGTACCCTGTGTTAGATGAATGCGTGAAGGACCTCCATTCTTCCCTCTTCCCTATATCCATATTCTTTTTATGTGACTTTGAAATTCACCCCCACCCCCCAAAAGAGGATCTCGTTTCTTCACCATTGGATTCCAAGTTCATTCATGTGACTAATGAAGGTGAGCAGACATGACACACACAGGAGTTTGAAAAGTGCTTTTTGGCATTTGGCTGCTCTCTTGCACCTTTGTCCCCATCATGAGAACATGTCTGGGCTACCCTCTCTGAGGTTGAAAGACACCTGGAGCAGAATCAAGTCACCTCAGTCTTTCCAGCTGAAACTAGCCTACATTAGCCAACATTCAGCCAACCCTCAGATATATGGATGAACTCAGTTGAGATTAGATGAACCTCCTGTATCAGCATAAACCACCAGCACTTAGACCCCAACCCCAATAAGTGCTGAGCTAAATAATTTCAAGGCATGAGATTTGAGGTTGCTTGTTATGCAGCATTATTGTAACAATGGATAACTGATACAAATACCAATCATTCATTCACCCTACTCCCAGGAAGAGCACCAATTTCCAGATGGGGATCCGTGTTGCCTCTACTCTAAATCCACATGGTTTGGATGACATACCCCTCCACTCCTTACCTCCAACCATCCTCCAGTGGCAACAAATAACCCATTTCATTGCCCTAACATAACATGACATTTCATAACCATAACAATTTGTTTAGAGGTGAGTGGTCACATGACAAGGTAGTCAATCAGAGTAAAGCCTAAGATCTTTCCTTGCGGAGACAGAGGGGCCAATGATATTAAGGATCCCTGCCGTCCACTTACAGGAGAAGCAACCAGAGCTGAGGGCTCCACATGACACCCAACAGGGTAGAAGCAGCACTGGATCTAAACACAGGCTTCCTGGCTTCCACCTGGTTGATTTTTCTGCTATTTCCCACAGCCTCTTCAGAAAAGACAGCAAGATTCCCCTCAAATGTGATGCCCAGCTCCATTTAATAATTTATAAATAAAATATATGTTGTGTGTCTACTACGTGCCAGGGCCACCATGCAAGATTTGGGGGAATTTAGCATGAAGAGCATCTAGCCAGCTTAACCTCAGTACGTATGTGCTTCAGTCATGTCTGACTCTTTGAGACCCTATGCAGTGTAGCCAGCCAGGCTCCTCTGTCCATGGGATTCTCCAGGCAAGAATATTGGCGTCGGTTGCCATGCCCTCCTCCAGAGGACCTTCCCGACTCAGAGATCAAACTTGTGTCTCTTGTGTCTCCTACACTGGCAGGCATTTTTTTTGTTTGTTTTTTGTTTTTTACCACTAGCGCCAACCCCTTAGGCTCAGAAGGACACACTCAAATTAGTCCCCAGGGCTGGCACTCAGACCTCCAGCAGTGACCACTAGGGGGATATTTGCCTGGAAAACGTCAGGTATTAAAAAACAAATACAGTAGTGCAAGGTGGGCTACCCAAGTGGCTCAGCAGTACAAGAATCCACCTGCAATGCAGGAGCCACAGGAGATGCGAGTTTGATCCCTGGATCAGGAAGATCCCCTGCAAGAGGGCATGGCAACCCACTCTAGTATTCTTGCCTGGGAAATCCCATGGACAGAGGAGCCTGGAGGGCTGTAGTAGATAAGGTTACAAAAAGTCAGACACGACTGAAGAGACTAAGCATGCACACATGCCCGCAGCGTAAACTGGTAAGATCTGTTTGCCATTTCCTGGCAGATAGAATTCCCCTCCAAAGTCAGTTAGAGTCAACACAAGTGGAAGCAGGACACTTGGATCTTCAGGGACCTTGTCCTCTCTCTTTCTCAGCTACTACTTCTTTATCCAACCTCCCCTGGACACAGTCATCTCTTACCCGCTGTTTGTAAAGTGGGTTTATAGCAACATTCACACTCTGGATGTTGAGACATCAACTGGCTTTACTGATAGAAAAGAGATCAGATGTCAAAAGTATTTCAGGGACTTGCCTGGTAGTGCAGTAGTTAAGAATCTGCCTTCCAAGGAAGAGGACACAGGTTCAATTCCTGGTTGGGGAACTAAGATTCCACATGCCACAGGGCAACTACTGAGCCCACACACCACAACTAAGACCCAATGCAGCCAGATAAATAAATTTTTTTAAGTGTTTGGGAAATGATGGATTTTACAGAATTTGATAGTTTCTTTACCATGAGATTTTTTCAGAGCTTTAATTTGCTCACCTGATAATCTTAGTATTAATAATATCAGTTACTAGGTCATGTGTTTATCACTTTCAGCACACCAGGCACTGTGACACGTATTGCATACATTATCTCATCTTATCCTCACAACATCCTTAGGAGGGAGGTGATAGTGATGTGGCCACCTTGTAGATCAGAAATGAAGGGCTCAGAGAGGTTGAATGACTTGGAGAAAGTAACCAGATGGGACTGTGAATGGAGCTCAGGTGTGTCTGAAGCTAAGCCCATCACATCCTGCTTATATCTCCCTTTCAAGAAGCTAGCATGCGTGCTCAGTCGCTAAGTCATGTCTGACTCTTTATGACCCTATGGATTGTAGCCTGCCAGACTCCTCTGTCCATGGGATTTCCCAGGCAAGAATACTGAAGTGGGTTACCATTTCCTTCTCCAAGGGATCTTTCTGACCCAGGGGTCAAACCCACATCTCCTGCATTGGCAGGTGGGTTATTTACCACTGAGCCACTGAGGAAGTCCTTAAGAAGTTGGCAGATGTACAAACCCCTGACCTGTTATCACACCTTATGTAGACTGAGGGTCTGGAGGTTGAGTAGAAAAAACAGGGGAAGACCAGTGACCCCAGAGTTCCCCTCTCTGGAACCTCTTTTCTTCTCCCCTGATAAAGCAGAATAAATAAAGGTGCATTTAGCAGGACAGGTGAAATTAGCCTGGTTGGAGTAGAAAATTAGCCTCTAAGCCCTTGCTTCTGACCCATTCTGAAATATTTTCTAAATGCATCTGACAATAACAGGATGATATCAGGACACGGATGCTGACTGCCTCTACATGCTGTCACGGGCAACGTAATGGCTTTGTTTTTCACAAGGGAAGGAGAAAAAAGTTTACGGCTCAAATTAGCAGGTCTGTCATGTTCCAAATTGTTTGCGTTTCTAAAAATGGACATTGACATGTGAATAGTTATTTTCTAATACAAGACCCCAAAATCTGCCTCTCTCAAGGCAACAACTGGGTGATCAAGGGATTCTCATTAGACACGAGGGTCTAAAGCTCTCTCTCTCCCCATTCTGGAATAAGGGGTGACCCTCTCCATTCCCTGCTCTTCACTGAGGCTGCTTATGAGCCTCTGGGATTCTGATCAAACTACTCTCTTCAGAACTCTCAACCCATAGAAAGATGCTTGGAGACCCAATCAAAGGGTCTTAGGGTCTTAGTTTCCCGGCAAGATTTCTCTACTGCAGTGGTTTTTAAAGTATTGCCCCCAGACCAGCAGCATTAGCATCATCTCGGAACCAGTTAGCAATTCACCTCTTCAGGCCACACTCAAGGTCTAGTGAATGAGATGCTCCAGGATGGTGTCCAGGAAGCAGGTTTCAACATCCCTCTAGGGGATGCTGATACGCACTCAAGTGGTTCAAAGGTGAGGACCACAGGTCAGCCCACAGCTCCCCCACCTCCTCTCACAAGCATTCTACAGTCTCTTCATTATCCCTTCACTCCATTTTCTTCTCTTCATTCTCTACCACCCCAGTTCAGGGCATCGCCCACCTGGATGACTGCAAGAGCCTCCCAGTGGGTGGTCCCAACTTCAATCCACCCTCCCCTGATCCAGTCTCCAGGTGGAAACCAGAACTGTCTTTCGAGAAGGCAAAATGGCCCTACCAGTACCTTACCTACAGCCCTGCAATAACTTCTAACTGCTCCCAGTTCAAGGTCACTAAAGAGTTTGAGCTTCATCTGCTTGGGTCAGCTATATCCTTCCAACCACCAAATTCAACAAAACATACGCAGTGAAGAAAGAAGAGAACTGAATTTCCGGTCTGTTCTGGAAAAGAGCTACTCCCACCACACTCCAGTGGGAAATAACTCAACATTAGAGCCAGGCAGACATGGGTTCAAATTTCAGCTCCATCACTTAGCAGCTAGCTGACTTCAGATAAGCAAGACTCAGACTCGATCAGACACCCAGGCCCTTATTAATAAAGAGGATTAATAAAGGGGAAAGACAACACACATATGGCTGGGTCATCAGAGAATTCAATGATAAAATGATATCAACTGCCCAGCCCTCTGTCTGGCACATAGCAGGGGATAAATAAATTATCACTACCACCTGCCTCTGTCAGCCAGCTAGTTAACACACAGACTCAAGTGGACTAACTCCTTAACTTTCAGCTCATCGTGATAGCCAGGAGAGTTAAAAAGAGCATCTGTCCCCCAAAAGGCTAATCAATCCCAAGACCCAAGGCCAACAATCTGTTTATCACCCCCTCAGAAGTTGTGTTTTCCCCCTGCACTAAATTACCTTATGTTTTGCCATTTGCCTGTGCAGCTTTCTGAGAGGGGGAAAAAAAAACATTTCCTGGATGTCTTACCTGGGATGGTTTCTGATAGCGACATTTTCCTTCAGGCAATGAATATCAGGAATCGAAGAGGAGCACTTTTTAGCAACAGCCTGGAGACACGCCACCCCAGGTGTGCGCACGCGCGCATGCGCGCGCACACACACACACACACACACACACACACACACACACACACAACACCTACACACCGGAACTCAGACGGACCTGCAGATCCAGCCAACATGGACACGTGTGCACTGGGTCACACACAGACAGTGGGACACTCTGTGCCTTCATGGATCAACGCCAAATCCAACAACACCTAGACAAAAGGGCTAGAAAAAACCATACGGTACCTTTCGGTGACTTAAGTGTCGCCACTGTCCAGTCACCCTCAGAACTTCCTAAAAAAATAACAATGGAGAGATGCTGATCCGTTCACCGGCTACCCACGTGCATGGTGCCCTCACACCCAGATGCTGCTGTTGGCATCTCAGCTGCAGTCTTTAAGTGTGTGTGTGTGTGGTGGGGGCAGGTCTCAGGGGACTCAGAGAACAAGGCGAGGGAGTGAATGCACAACTGTGATTATTTGAACACTTCTCTCTGCAAGGTCCTGAAGCATTATTGAGATAATGCCCAACAAAGGATCAAAAAAGGTTCCCCTTGAAAAAGCCTAGATGTATTCAGAGAGAGACAGACAATTCTTAGGTGGTGAATCTGGCTCTAAATTTCAACCTAAGAAAGAAGGCAAAGTTTTAGTTACAAGAAATCACTATGGCTAATGAAAATTTGGATCCTCTTCTACTGCAATCCCCCTACTAAAAGGGGGTGGGGGTGCATCATTAGCTCCATATTCAAGATTGGGACAGGCTAGGCTCTGCTGACTGTGACTTTAAATGCAGGGCAGCAGACCAGGTGGGGTGGAGACCACCCTACCCCAGTCCCCACCACAACAATCTGTGTTTGCAAAACATTGTTGAATGAATGAATGAATTCAAGGTTCTCCAAGGAGTCACTCTTCCTAAGGTAAGGAAGTTCCCTTTAATGCAAAAGGGATCAAGCTTGTTATCTGAGAATCCCTAATGCCTGGAATTTTGATTGTAAATCAGTTTCTCCAGATTGAATTCCGTTTCAGATGTACTGGCTGAGCCCTGGGGTAAATCTCACATTATTAGCAGGAGCCCATAGTGTAACCCATTTCCTAAAGGATGGTGAGAAAGGCTACGGCTACACCTTACCCAGGTCCTCCATAGACCTTCTCTATACGATGGGATTTTTCTCAAAGCTGGGCAAACCTGTGCTCGTGCCAGTGCCGCAGCCTCTGCCCATTGGCTGGCGGCCTGACCAGTCAGCGTGCGCTACTAGCTCCCATTTCCTTTCTTAGGAAGCTACCTGGAAAAACCAAGTCCTTAATGTTTCTGCGCAATTTCCAGAGATATATCCGGCTGCCAGCTGGGAGGAGACACAGGGAACAGTCTGTGATCTGAATGATTACAGAGCACAGATCCGGGCCCATTTAAGCATTTCTGGTTGGCCTCCCAGGCGTGCCAAAGGACACTCAAAGTGCCACGTCCCCTCTGCGGGTATGAACTCTACACGCTCAACACTCAAAACAGTCGGGAAATTGGAGTGACAGGCGAAGAGTGACGAAGTTAAAATTAAGTGGGACCCGCCTGGGATGCCCTGAATGTTTCTTCTCCCTCTGAACCAGGATCACTGACATCTGGAAATAGTGATGTAGCCCCAGATCTTCCGGTGTGGGTGGACACAAGCCTGACACAGTCACTGAGTCACTAATTCCAAGGAAGCCATTTGCCCCCAAGTCAAATCTATCACTACCTTGAAGGCAGGAAACACACGGTGGTCATCCCTGTCTCCACTCCTTAAGACAGGGCTTCACTCTGGTAAGGCAGTAACACGTTTTGTTTATTAAATCTGGTGCTAATAAGGGGACTTAATAAGATGGTACAGAAGCTACCAAATATATACTTTAATTCCCCTTTTGTGCTTGGTGACACTAGTGAGAATTATTTAAACATTTGTTGGGTGAAAAATTAAATGCCTACGTAAATAGGATGGGCCTCAGGCATTGGGAGGAAGAGAACATGAGGAAACTTTCTGGGAGAGGAAAATATTTCTTTTCCTTCCTGGGATGTTGATGACTCTAGCATATGTATATTTCAATAATCACACTATTGTAAAATTATGATCTGAATCTTATACTATACATATTAAATTATACCTCAACTATAATATACCTTAAGTGTGTTATACCTCAATCATACTAGCATGATGAGAAAACTCTTACCTACAAACAAACAAAAGAAAAATAATTAACACCTTAGTAAGTCTTCCTGGACAAAAGAGGGAAATGAACCTCTTCAATCTTTTTTTGGGGGGGCCTGATAAGATCCTTCTGGTGCCAGAAACGGCTCTGTGGCAGATAGCATCATTTCATGGGAAGAAGAAGACCTGATTTGGGCTATCTCAAATATGACTCTTGGCTCTTCAGGTGTGACTTTGGAAAAATTACTTAACTGTACTGAGCCCCAGTTTCCCCCTATTTTGATGTTGGGATTGATACCTCCCCCAGAGGCATACAATTTGGGAATTCAGTGATACTAGCTCCCTTTCTTCTATATCAACAACAACAAAAAAACCAATAGAGTTTAATTCAAAGTTAAGTGGTTTATGTATCACTTAGGGTCTTTACACATGATGCCTACAGAAAGAGTAGAAAAGAATTCCTAAGTGCATTGTTGCTGTGGCTTTAAAAAGCGCTATTGGAAAACTGTAACAAGGTTCTGGGAAAACAGTCCACAGACTGTTAAAGAGTAACAGAGAAAATATTTTCTTATTAAATTCTGGAATTTAAAAAGAAAACACCACCTTTTATCAATAATGCTGGTACATCCTGTCTCTTTTACTTACTGGGCAGCCTAGGTTGCCCGAAAGCATCTAAAGGGCATGTGGTAAAGAACCATTAGCAGCTGAGGATTTCAGCTCTCAAGACACCCAGGGGAAAACTAGACCTGGGGCCAATAGGCACTAAATGCCAATGTGCAGGCAATTTTCCATTTTCCAGAGCCCCTCAGGAATTACATAAAAGTGTGGTCTTTTCCCAGCTTTGGAGGCAGGAAACAACCAACTCTGAGCCATCAGGTGACCCTTAGGGATATTTTCGCAACTGTCTTTGTAAACATTGACCAATGAGGAACCATAAAGTGGGTCCTCACATTGTCACCACCATTTCATGGGAGGGGCAGGCCAGAGGATTTGTGCACTTAACTGAATTTTCAGGTTACAGTTCGGCTCAGTCTAGAACAATGCACACTTCTTAACTTTTCTTGGTAGCAAACACTTTGAAAGTGTTTAAACACAAGCTGGAATCAAGATTGCTGGGAGAAATATCAATAACCTCAGATATGCGGATGACACCACCTTTATGGCAGAAAGTGAAGAAGAACTAAAGAGCCTCTTGATGAAGGTGAAAGAGGAGAGTGAAAAAGTTGGCTTAAAGCTCAACATTCAGAAAACTAAGATCATGGCATCTGGTCCCATCACTTCATGGGAAATAGATGGGGAAACAGTGGAAACAGTGTCAGACTTTATTTTTTTGGGCTCCAGAATCACTGCTGATGGTGACTGCAGCCATGAAATTAAAAGATGCTTACTCCTTGGAAGGAAGGTTATGGCCAACCTACATAGCATATTTAAAAGCAGAGACATTACTTTGCCAACAAAAGTCCACCTAGTCAAGGCTATGGTTTTTCCAGTGGTCATGTATGGATGTGAGAGTTGGACGGTGAAGAAGGCTGAGTGCCACAGAATTGATGCTTTTGAACTGTGCTGTTGGAGAAGACTCTTGAGAGTCCCTTGGACTGCAAGGAGATCCAATCAGTCCATCCTAAAAGAGATCAATCCTGGGTGTTCATTGGAAGGTCTGATGTTGAAGCTGGAACTGCAATAATTTGGCCACCTCATGCGAAGGGTTGACTCATTGGAAAAGACTCTAATGCTGGGTAGAATTGGGGGCAGGAGGAGAAGGGGATGACAGAGGATGAGATGGTTGGATGGCATCACCGACTCGATGGACATGGGTTTGGGTAGACTCCGGGAGTTGGTGATGGACAGAGACGCCTGGCGTGCTGCGATTCATGGGGTCGCAAAGAGTCGGACACGACTGAGTGACTGAACTGAACTGAACCTCACATTCCTGACTGAGTAAGGAAAGTTAATTGAGTGAAACAGAATCTTTCTTTGATGTATTATGGGAGTCATAGGTCTGGGCACATGGACCTTCATTGTCCAGGCTATTGATGGGGAGAGTTAAGAGGTTTGGGCTGCCTCTTAGCTGGCGTGAACTGTGCTACATAGTGCTAGGTCCTTGGGATACAACGATGAAAGGGACAGACTTGGTTCCTGACTCACTGGAACCTACAATAAGGAACACTAGATTAAACAATCGGAGAATGAATGAATGATTTGGACAAATAATTATTCAACTCCATCACTCCTTCATGTACAGAGTACAGTGAGGTTTCAGTTCAGTTCAGTCGCTCAGTTGTGTCTGACTCTTTGTGACTACGTGAACTGTAGCACGCCAGTGAGGTTTAGGGCTTCCCTGATAGTTCAGTTGGTAAAGAATCCACCTGCAATGCAGGAGACTCCAGTTCGATTCCTATGTTGGGAAGATCCACTGGAGAAGGGATAGGCTACCCACTCCAGTATTCTGGTCTGGAGAAATCCATGGACTGTACAGTCCATAGGGTTGCCAAGAGTTGGACATGATTGAACGACTTTCATTCACTTCCTTCACTTCAGTGAGGTTTAGCCTCTTACATTGCCCTGGTGTGTGCTAATACTTCACAATAACTGGGCAGGGAATTCCCTGGGAACAGAGACCATTCTGCAGCCACATGGTATACAGGACCAGATGTTACATTCCCAAATCCCTGAATCATAGAGAGAAAGGAACTCTGTTTAAACATGAATGAGTGTGATTTCAACGTGCAAACAACAATAAATAAAACATAAGATTGCTGTTTTTGTTTAGTCACTATAATAATGTTCGACCCAAAGAAGCTGAGGCCAGGGAATTTCAGTGACCAAAACCTCCTTGAGGTTCTGAATATTAAAGCCTCCAAGAAAACACCGATTTTCCAGAAATATTTTTGAACTTGGCAGTTAACCCTAAACCCTGTCCAAGCCTCACTTTATTGACCGAATTGAAATTTTTAGAAAATGAATCTGGTTATCAGACACTGCAGAACTTTCCACAGCAAACCATTTTTTAAACAACTCTCCTGGGTGGTAATGATTTTGTTAATGAAATGCATTTCATCCTTCACACCACGGTCACATTATGCCTTAATAAAGAACCCTTGAAAGAACATTTATTATAGGATTTGCATTTCATTTGGGCAGGCAGACTCTGGACTCCTGTGTAACCCACTGGGCAGGCAGTCACTCAGTCTGCCCCACACTGGACCTCACAAGACCACCACAAGACCATCTGTGACTCAGATAAAGCCTGTGAACTCCTATAATAGTCAGAAAAGAAGGGCAGCAAAGAAGAGGGCCACACCAATCATATCCAGAATCGAGGAGGGTTCTTCATCTGAGATCCCTCATAGTTTTTAGAAGATATAGGGGTGCTCCCTTCCAACTAAGCTATTCTTGGGTTGGGGCCAAAGATAAATTCATTCATTCATTCAGCAAACGTTTCAGGAGTTCCTGCTTTGTGGGAGAAAAGGTTACTCAAGTAGTGTTGAATAAACTTTCAGACTGCAAATTTAATTCCAAGTGCACTGCAAACATTTGCTGTACTAAGGAGCCCTATGTCAAGCCTGTACAGAATCAGGGAACTCTGCTGGAGGATCCATTTATGATTTACCCAAGAGCTACAAGGTGCTGAGGAGGAAGGAAACACCGGGCCTAAGTGAAGAAATGAGTTGTTTGGGGTAATGGGACCTGTTCAAAAAGAAAAAGATGTCAGGGTGGGATTTTTTTAATGTCAAAAGAAGAATGAAATAATAGCAGATGCTAGTCGTCACCTAAATGCAAGACTCAGAAAGGGAGGTGGGCCTCTGAGTAGTGCATGAAGTCTTCTGCAGGTACATTGGCACAGATGCCAAGTCTTCTCTCCTAGGCAACAGCCTTCATCCCTCCCTTGTAATATCTGAGTCTATTTGAACATGCTTAGGATGTATGTGCTATACAAACATGCAATATGGAATAGAGGGAATCTACAGTCACTGCTGGGCTTCCCTGGTGGCTCAGATGGTAAAGAACACCTGCAATGCAGGAGACCCAGGTTCAATCCTGAAGATCCCCTGGAGAAGGGAATGGAAACCCACTCCAGTATTCCTGCCTGGAGAATTCCATGGACAGAGGAGCCTGGTGGGCTACAGTCCATGGGGGTCTCAAAGGGTGGGACATGACTGAATGACTAACACTTTCACTGTCAATTCATGGTCACAGATGTAGATGAGGATTGAGTTGGGTGGAGAAATTCAACAGAAAACATGGGGTGCTGGTATGTGAGAGCTTATGAGGCTTGGGATTTAGGGAGCAGAAGCTGTACGCTCAGAATTATAAGCACCCTTCAAACTCTCTTCAAAAGGTTCCATTTGGAAGTCCTAGGATATTGGGGAATATAAATTCCTACAGATAGGTTTCTAAGCTCCAAGTTTGGGCCTGACTGTCTGCAGAGCACCAATATGCTTGTTTTATGAATCTGATGTCCGTAGACCATAGTTATGACAGCAGCCTAGACACGTGATTGTGTCTGTGCTTTAGTTTCTGTCCTTAATTTGTATTGGAATTAGGATATTTCATACTAGAATTGATCAGCTCATGTCTCCTATCGCATGTCCAAAGAGGAGCTTGGCAGAAGGGGGAGAAAATAGAATGAGAAGCTTATGATAAAAGAAAGCACATGGTCTGGATATCTTCTGTCTGCCCCAAGGCTTGACTTTGCTGTGAGTGCTGCTTCCATCCTATAGAATGCGGCCATGAGTCATTTGTTCAGCAGTCTGGGTCATCATCGAGGCCACCGTCACACTCCCTAATGTATGAATCAGAGGAACAGACTGAACCCCCACCCCAGGGCCGTGGGAAGGGAGTGGCAAGAGCACAGGCTCTGGAGTGATAAAAACACAAGCTCAAACTGCCCACAGGCTGCTTGATTTAGGGCAAGTTAAATTAACCTCCTCGAGTCTCAATGTTCCTAATCTGAAAACTGGGGCAATATTTATGCCTTCTTCTTTGGATCACTATGAGAAAATGAGGCAATGTTCTGTAAGAATGCCAATGCAATGTCACACACTTGATAAGAATGCAGATAACAGGAGCTCCAGGCTGTCTCTTTAACCTGGACATATGAAGCTGCCTGAGATAGGAATGTGCAGGCTTACCGACTTCTCCAAGAGAGGCTAGACTGGGTGGATGGTGAGCGTCTTCCACTAAAGGGCAGGACGTTCAGACCAGTGCCTTGGATCCTATGTCCAGGTTCCCTGAAGATTCACTAGGGCAGATGTTTGATGGTGAAGGGGCTGAGGTATCCACGGGATCAAATGAGTATCCATGTTCTCCTCTTCCCCCACCCACCCTGCCCCACACAGCAAGGTAGGACTTGACCTGGGGCCGAGAGAAAGCAGCTTGGGGGCTCTGGTCCTTAGTAAATTGTGTCCCAGGAACAGAGACCCAGAATATATTAGAGAGAGAGAGAATTAGACAGAGAGAAACAAAGAAAAAGGAGAAAGAGATGATTGATGGATGGATAGATGGTAGATGGATAGATGATGGATAATAGAAAGATGATGGATGATAGTTAGATAGAAGGATAGATGAGAGAGATCAGAAAGATAGAAAACGGAGTAGAAAAAAGTTAGAGATAAGGAAATGTAGAGGGAACAGAAAAGTGCAGGATAGGGAGGAGAAACAAAACAGTGCTTACCAACTGCCTTCAAGGAGGCGTACTTGTTGAGCTCTTTGCCGGGTGGCTGCTGTTCGTAAGGGTTGGAGATCTGGCCCAGGCTGGGATAGGAATGCGGATGGCCCATCTGCTGGAGCAAAGGGGAGGTGGGCACTGCGTTGTTCATCTGGGTTGTGTCTGGAAGGGAAGAGAACAGAAGGAGATGGTCATCAATGGGGCAAGAACTTCTACCCACCCTCACCATCGCCATACCCCTTGAGACCAAAACTCCTCGCCCTCTAGGGACAGGAGAGTGAAAGCAGCCAAGGATGGGCAGGAATAATGGCATCAGTCAGCTCTGCAGTCGTCATTGGAGCAGCTGAGGATGGATGGGGAAGAGCAAAGATACACCTAGAACACTTCCATCTTCCTCAATTTAATTTAAGTCCTATCACTGCGGGGGATACTCTTGTGATTGAAACAATATATATATAAAAGGATGACCAACTTCAGTAACAGCCAAAGAAATGCAAGTCAGAACAATGGAAGACCACTCCTCTGTCACGAAATTGGCAAAAACTAAAAGTATTGAAGAATACAAATCTGGCAAAGATGCTGGACCCTGGGCAGTCTCATAAAGTCATGATAGATATGTGATTTGCTGTATCTGCAGAAAGGAAGTGGGTAGTGCGTGAGTATGAAAATTTAAGATGGTTAGCATGGGTATATTCACCAGATAATGCCAATTCTAAGGATGGTGAATTCAGAAATATAAGCATCAGAATGTGAGGGTGGCAATTCCCTAGTGGTCCAGAGGCTAGGATTTCATGCTCCCAATGCAAGAGGCCCAGGTTCAATCCCTGGCTGGGGAACTAGATCCCACATGCTGCAACTAAGAATTCACATGCCGCAACTAAAGATCCCACAAGCCACAACTAAGACCAGAAGTGATCAAATAAACAAATAAATATTTTAAAACCTAAAAAAAAAACCCAGGGCTTCCCTGATGGCTCAGTGGTAAAGAATCTGCCTATCAATGCAAGAGACATGTGTTCAATTCCTTACCTGGGAAGATCCCACATGCCATGGAACAGCTAAGCTCATGTGCCACAACTATGGAGCCTGTGTTCTAGAGCCTGGGAGCTGCAACTTCTGAGCCCAGGAGCCCTAGGGCCTGAGCTCCACAACAAGAGACACTACTGCAATGAGAAGCCCTTGCACCACAACTAGAGCGTAGCCCCCACTCGCCACAACTAGAGAAAAGCCCTCACAGCAACGAAGACCCAACACAGCCAAAAATAAAAAAATAAATGAAATTTGAAAGTGAAAGTCGCTCAGTCTTGTCCAACTCTTTGCGACTCCATGGACTGTAGGCCGCCAGGCTCCTCTGTCCATGGAATTCTCCAGGTAAGACTACTGGAGTGGGTTGCCATTCCCTTCTCCAGGGGGGGTCTTCCCAAATAAAATTTTTAAATAAGTAAATAAAATAAAAAACAGCCCTATATATATATAAAAATATACAAATTTATATATATATATATATATAAAATTTTCTTTACCCTTTTGAAAATTAATTAATTTTAATTGGAGGATAATTACTTTACAATATTGTGGTGGTTTTTGCCATATGTCGACATGAATCAGCCAAGGGTGCCCGTGTGTCCCTCCATCCTGAACCTTCCTCCCACCACCCTCCCTACCTCATCCCTCGGTGTTGTCAAAAAAGAATGTGAGGGCATTTGTTAAGAGATGTGCATTGTACCATTGTTTGTGAAGTGAAAAATCAAAACCACACAGAAACCATTTGAACTCCTATCATCAAAACAATTCTTAAATTATTGTACATCTGTATTAGGTACATAATACGTACATACATACGATGGGCTATCATTCAGCTCTTAGAAAAAAATGAGTTAAAAATCAGTTAACTATACATTCAAACTGGAGAGTGTCTTATAATTTGTACTGGTAAGGGGAAAAAAGCAGATGTCAAAGTAATGTGAATAAAAATGTTTGGTTGAAAGAGAAGAAAGTCTGCATATTTTTGTGTGCTGCGGTTTGCAAAAATAGGTAAAGTCACACAAACTGAATATTGGGTACTTAGAGCGACTGGGATTCATGGAGAGAAGGGTTCAAGACATTTTCCCAGAGGAAATACTCTTTGTGCTATTAAAGGTTTCTGTCTTCACCCCAAGAGCAGTGGGACAGATGGACTATGGGTGGACTGGAGGCAAGCGGGAAATGGCAGTCACAGAGTCCAGGTGAGGTCTTTCGGGTTCAGATAAGATGGAGGAAGCAGTGGTTCTCCCCATTCCCAGGAAGCACATCTGTAGATCCAAATCAACATGGCGGCAGTTGCTTCTGGTCCCTTGAGAGATGCCCTTACCCCACAAGTGAGTCCCGGCTGTTTGAGCTGCTACGAGCTCATAAAGAAAGAAAGACAGCACTAAGTCGTGCTTGACTCTTGCGATCACATGAACCATAGCCCGCCAGGCTCCTCTGTCCATGGGATTCTCCAGGCAAGAATACTGGAGTGGGTTGTCACTTTCTTCTCCAGGGGATCTTTCCCACCCAGGAATTGAACCCAGGTCTCCCGCATTGCAGGCAGATGCTTTACCGACTGAGCTACATGGCTTCCCCTAATATACAGAGATTTGTTCTTGGCTTATGTGAGCCACCATCTTGGGTTTAATCTGTTTGATAGCCTTCACCCTCAATACCCCAAGGTGGGTGACAACAAAAGCCCAGCTGACACTAAGGTGCCAAGACTAGCCCTTTCCTCTAGGTAGGGATAACTCTATGGAGCAATGGAGGCTCCAGAGCTCCCTCGGGTTGTGACAAGTTTTAGAGCAGTGGTCATAGGCTTTTTCTGGAAAGAATCAGACTATAAATAGCTTAGGCTTTGCAGGCTATCCAGTCTCTGTGGCAACCACTCAACTCTGCCCTTGAAGCAAGAAAGCAGACATAGCCATTATGCTAACACAGGGGCATGGCTGTATCCCAATAAAACTTCATTTACAAATACAGGGGCAGCTGAATTTGGTCCAGCAGCCATAGTTTGACAACCCCTGGTCTAGACTTTATCTGAAACTGAGATCCCCATCCCAGTGTGGCTCCTTTATTTTTCTTATATTGTTTCCCTCACAACCTTAGAGGTGCGTGTGTGTGTTTGTGTGTGTGTGTGTGTTTTACTCCCTCAGAATCTCATACACCTGAAGCTCTCTCTCAAGCACTGCTTCTAGACAATTTGACCCATGACATGTATGGAATAAGTTTGGCTTTAGAAACCAATACACTTGAATTGGGCTTCCCTGGTGGCTTAGATGGTAAAGCATTTGACTGCAATATGGGAGACCTGGGTTTGATCCCTGGGTTGGGAAAGTCCCCTGGAGGACAGCATGACAACGCATTCTAGTATTCTTGCCTGGAGAATCCCCATGGACAGAGGAGCCTGGCAGGCTATAGTCCATGGGGTCACAAAAAGTCAGACATGACTGAGGAACTAAGCACACACTCGAATGAGAAGAGGCAGAGATACCACAGCTGAGACACAGAGATAAGGAGAGTATTTTTATCACTGCACATGCATGGGCCAACCCACAAGCCCAACTGTCTAATGGGAATATCGCCAAACATAAGCCAAGTCGCCCAGCCGCTGGCCAGCATCTGAGGAGGCGGGCATGTCCTTCTACCGTGATAACTCTTTGGCTGGCATTCAGCTGGGGCGGAAGAGTCCTAAGATTAATAGAGTTAGGGTGGAAATGCTGTCTCCCATAAATTACAGCTCTGTCTGTTGCCTGGACCCCAAGATCTGCTGACATTTTCCTCTCTAGAGCAACCTGCTAGGGAGGTCTGTTGGCTTCCCCTAGGCATGGCAAGTAAGACATGGTTTGTTTCCAAGTGTTGGTGTAATAGGAAGAGATTTACCTTAAGTTCTCATTGTTTGCTGTTCTGTGGATTTCTTTCACACACACACACACACACACACACACACACACACACACACACACACACATATTTTAGTGGACAGCTACTATTTTGTGTATTCAGAACAATCAGTTCCTTCGGTACACTGCTTCATCCCCGTTTGACTCATGTAATGAGCTGTCAATCACAATAACTCTCTTAGTTTGAGTTTTCCCATAAGTCACTGAGATAAGGACTCAAGTGTAAGCAGAAAAACATCTACTTCTGCTTCATTGAATATGCTAAAGCCTTTGACTATGTGGATCACAACAAACTGGAAAATTGTTAAACAGATGGGAGTACCAGACCACCTTACCTGTCTCTTGAGAAACTTGTATGCAGTCAAGATGCAACAGTTAGAACCAGACATGGAACAACTGATTGGCTCAAAATTGGGAAAGAAGTACAACAAGGCTGTATGTTGTCACACTGCTTATATAACTGATATGAACAGTACATCATGCAAAATGCCAGGCTGGATGAATCACAAGCTGGACTCAAGACTGCCAGGAGAAATAGCAACAACCTCAGATATGCAGATGATACCACCTTTTTGGCAGAAAGTGAAGAGGAACTAACGACCCTCCTGATGAGAGTGAAAAAGGAGAGTGAAAAAAACTGGCTTAAAACTCAATATTAGAAAAATGAAGATCATAGCATCTGGTCCCATCATTTGATGGCAAATAGATGGGGAAAAAATGGAAACAGGGAAGATTTTATTTTCTCAGGCTTCAAAATCACTGTGAACAGTGACTACAGCCATGAAATTAAGATGCTTGCTCCTTGGAAGGAAAACTATGACAAAGCTAGGCAGCATATTAGAAAGCAGAGACATCACGTTGCTGACGAAGGTCCGTTATAGTCAAAACTATGGTTTTTCCAGTCGTCATGTACGGATGTGAGAGTTGGACCATAAAGGGGGCTGAGCATCAAAAAACTGATGCTTTTGAACTGTGGTGCTGGAGAAGACTCTCCAGAGTCCCTTGGACTGCAAGGAGATCAAACCAGCCAATCTTAAAGGAAATCAACCCTGAATATTCATTGGAAGGATTGATGCTGAAGCTGAAGCTCCAATAATTTGGCCACCTGATGTGAAGAGCTGACTCAGTGAAAAAGACTCTGATGTTGGGAAAGACTGAGGGCAAAAGAAGGTGTAGAGGATGAGATGGTGGGAGAGCATCACTGACTCAATGGATATGAATTTGAGCAAACTCCAGGAGATAGTGAAGGATAGGGGAGCCTGGTGGTGCTACAGTCCATGGGTTGCAAAGAGTCCTACATGACTTAGTGACTGAACAACAACAATCAGGAAATACTACAGAAAAGGAAGTAGAGGGAGATACAGAGAATAAAAAAGGCAGATAAAGAGTGCAATGTCTGCAAGGGGGCAATGGTGAAGAATGGGCATTTAATCCCACTCTAGCCTTCTGATAAGTGGTGTTGAAATTCTATCAGTCCATGGGCAAGAGTCCCTGAGTATTTATATGCCAGCTCCCATCAGTCATTTGAGGGCTGCTTCTGAGGCACAGTAATTCCTCAGCACTTGGAACCTGCCACATTCATGGGCAGAGAAAGCCCCAATGGCCAGAGAAATTTTACTCAGAGATGTAAGTGAGAGCTGGCAGTTGGAAATCAGGTCAGAAACTCACCCCTCTAGTCACACAGTGAGCATGTGATCCAAATCAAACAAATCACAACACCTTCTTCTCACAGTGATTGGACCAGATGTGACCATGTGATCTAGGCTGGACCAATCAGAGTTCTTCCCTAAATGTTTTCTATTGGGAAGCTTTGAAGTCAATGGACCAGAAGCCCATAAATTCAAGTGGAGAAAGTCTTCCTTCACTGTGAAATAATAAGGACAAAGAGAAGTAGCACAGGAGATAGGGAAGCTCCTTTCTAAACAAGCTAGTGTGCTTTGAGGTTACTGGCAAATGCAACGTAGAGTTCTGACAAGTAAAATTGTCCAGATTCCTTCTGGAAATCTGGAACTGATCAGAAGAGAAGCTTCCCATGGAGTCTATGGAGTTCATCCAGATGGAATGGGCATTGCCCCTAAGTATCCTTTTTCTTTCTTTCTTATTATTTTTTAACTGTGCTTGATCTTTGTTGCAGTGCATAGGTGCTTCTCTGGTTGCACATGGGCTCAGTAGTTGGGCTTAGTTGCTCCACAGTATGTGGGATCTTAGTTCCCTGACCAGGGTGGGAACCCATGGCCCTTGCATTAGAAGGTGAATTCTTAACCACTGGGCCACCATGGAGGTCCCACCCCTAGGTTTTCAATACAGTTGCAGAAGAAATTTCAAGCAGCAGATTTCCTGAGTAGCAAGTAGAGAATACCCAAAGACTTCATAAGTTAATTATCTTAACAGCAGTTTTTTTTTTCTGAAAATTGATTCAAAACTAGTTGAAGAGCTGACACCACTGAAGCCCATCATCCAGTGGGAGCCCTTACTCCCATCTCTTTGCTCCCTCAGTCCCAGATCCCACCCACTATTGCTCAAACCCTGTAAACAGTCCTGCCAAGGGAAGGCTAAACAATTCATTAAGGGAAAAGAAATTTGTAGAGAGGTTATCACTTGGGATAGCCTTTTATATTATTAAGCGGACTACTTAATACATCAGTATAAAGCACTTGCTTTTGGATGACTTCTCTCAAGTGAAAGTGAGTTGCTCAGTCGTGTCTGACTCTTTGCGATCCCATGGACTGTAGCCCACCAGGCTCCTCTGTCCTTGGAATTCTCCAGGCAAGAATACTGGAGTGTGTTTCCATTTCCTTCTCCAGGGGATCTTCCTGACCCAAGGATTGAACCTAGGTCTCTGGCATTGCAGGCAGATTCTTTATCATCTGAGCCACCAGGGAAGCCCCAATTTCTCCCATGTCCTGAGCTAACTCAGGGGCAGTGGGTAGTTATTTAATGGAAGTGAGTAGGACCAAACTGGCCCTCCAAAAGGATTCCTCACAAAGGAGGATGAGCCTGTCGCAGAATCACGTTCCTGCTTTCACATTCAGGACAGCAGGAAGCAAATTTCTGGCAGTTTTTGATAGCCATATTGTACTAGCTTCCAGGCTTTGATTATTCAGAAATATTGAAATCCAGGCACAGAACAGCAATCAAGAATTAATAAACAGACTTTAGTGACTGGGTTTTTTTTAAATCTTATATTCATTTTACTGAACAGGAAAATTGACTGGACCTGACAACCCAGATTCTCTGTGAGTTTTGCACACATATATCCAGCTATGGAGGACAAACAAAGAATACACATGAGGTAAGCTTAGGTTGGCATCTAAGAAAAACAGAACAAGAGTGAGTGAAGAGAGAAGAGTGGGTGAGACCTGGGTAATCCCCTTCTTGCCAACTGAGAGAAGAAACATAAAGACAGGTAGCTAAGTCATTAAATATTTGAACATATGTATATATGTAGTCTGTATATGTGTCTATGCATGTGTATGTATATATATACATTATATGTAATATAAATAATTATATTACATAATGTAGTAATACATAATAATATAATAAATATATAGGTATATAAATATAAAATATATTTCAGATAACTTTATAAATCATATATACTAAGTGTATATAAATATTATATTTTATAATTACATATTATGATGGACTATACAGCCCATGGAGCTCTCCAGGCAAGAATACTGGAGTGGGTAGCCTTTCCCTTCTCCAGGGGATCTTCCCAACCCAGGGATTGAACTCAGGTCTCCCACATTGAAGGTGGATCCTTTACCAGCTGAGCCATAAGGGAAGTCCAAGAAGACTGGAATGGGTAGCCTATCTTCTCCAGTGGATCTTCCTGACCCAGGAATTGAACCAGGGTTTCCTGCATTGCAGTCAGATTCTTTACCAACTGAGCTATCAGGGAAGCCCACATGTTATGATAAAAACATATTTTTATATGTAGTGTATTTATATGGTATACATATACTATGCAAAAGAAATCATATATAGACATATATAACTATATGTCAAATGTATATAATTTGTATATAAAATATATATACTGTATAATTTGGTTTCCCTGGTGATTCAGTGGTAAAGAATCCACCTGCAATGTAAGAGATCTAGGTTGGATTCCTGGGTTGGGAAGATCCCTTGGAGGAGGGCATGGCAATCCACTCTAGTATTCTTTCCTGGAGAATCCCATGGACAGAGGAGCCTGGTAGGCTGCAGTCCATGGGGTCGCAAAGAGTAGGACACGACTGAGCGGCTTCACTTTCACTTTTCACTGTTATGCATTGGAGAAGGCAACGGCAACCCACTCCAGTGTTCTTGCCTGGAAAATCCCAGGGATGGCAGAGCCTGGTGGGCTGCCGTCTATGGGGTCGCACAGAGTCGGACATGACTGAAGCGACTTAGCAGCAGCAGCAGCAGCAGCATCACCTGGGAAGCCCTCAAGTTTCCTTAGTTTTACCTACTGCCCTTTTTCTGTTTCAGAATCTCACCCAGTTAGCACATTAAATTAAATCATCGCCTTTCTTTTGGTCTGTCTCTTGGCTGTGAATTTCTCAGACTTTCCTTATTTGTGATGACTTCGACAGTTTTGAAGAGTGCTGGTGAGATATTTTGTAGAAATGTCCCTCAGTTGGAATTTCTCTGATGTTTTTCTCATGACTAGACTGGGGTTATGGGTTTGGGGGAGGAAAACCATACAGATAAGATGACATTCTCAACATAACATATCAAGGATACTTTCTATGATGACATCACTATTGATAGTAGCCTTAGTCACTGCCTGAGGCAGTATTTCTCTCTTTCCACTATAAAGTTACTGCATTTTCCTCTCTTTCCACATCATAGTCTTGGGAAGAAAGTCACTATACACAATCCACACGTAAGGATCGAGGAATTACACTCCACCTCCTTGAATACGACTTCTCTCGTAGCTCAGATGGTAAAGCGTCTGCCTACAATGCGGAAAGCCCCAGTTCAATCCCTGGGTCGGGAAGATCCTCTGGAGAAGGAAATGGCAACCCGCTCCAGTACTCTTGCCTGGAAAATCCCATGGACAGAGGAGCGTGGTAGGCTACAATCCAAGGGGTCGCAAAGAGTCGGACATGACTGAGCGACGTCACTTCCTTGAATACAGAATGTCTACATAAATTATTTGGAATTTTTCATCATCATCAAGATTTGTCTCTTCTTCTGTTTAATTTAGGTTTCCCAGGTGGTTCAGTGGTAAAGAATCTACCTGCAATGCAGGAGACGCAGGAAACACAGATTCAATCTCTGGGTTGGGAAGATCCCCTGGAGGAGGGCATGGTAACCCACTCCAGTATTCTTGCCTGGAGAATCCCATGGACAGAGGAGCCTGGTGGGCTACAGTCCATAGTGTTGCAAAGAGTTGGACATGACTGATGATGACTGAGCACATACCCCATTTAATTATTAATATATATATATATATATATATATATATATATATATGTCACACATATATGATATTATTAATGTGGATACATGGATATACATTTTATACTTTGGATTATAATACAATACTATTTTATTTTGTTTTTTTACTCAAATATTTCCAGGGGAATCTCATTCAAGTGGCTCCTATATCCCTCCTCTTTTTTTTTTTTTAATAACTTCCTTATTTTCTAACAATGCAACATGCCCAAGGTTCATCTTGTTTATTTCCTGCCCCACCCTAGAATCCATTTCTCCAAAGACCCTGGCTCCTTTTCTTGGAGGATGATGTTAGAAACCAAAACGTAAGTGCTAAGGGTACTCATGGCTTTTAGTCCCTCTCAGCTGACTAAGGAAGTCAATGTGTATATACTGACTCATACATAGATACTTATCTATGAATATTTACATATGTAACCATCCGTATCTATATTAAGCTAAACATGAATTCATCTCGATATCTCCAACTCCAATCCATTATTACATGGATCATTCTAGCCTTCTCCCCTTGCTCGTTTGTAACCTCTCACCCCAACAGTGAGAAACCCGACTCCCGCCCTCCACCATCTATTTACTTAGTTGTTTAATTACAGTATGCATGTCTAGCAATATCAGAATTGTTAACCTATGAGCCTATGGGAAAACAACTGCACCAACTAGAATACAGTCTTAAGGACTATTTTTTCAAATTATTCACGCACTTTTCTTTTGCTTTCCTGAGTGTATAAACTTTATTCTGGATGGCCATGGCATCCATATAGCTATGTAAGGCTAGGAAATCAGGATTTATTACAGAAAGAACACAAAAACAGTGATAATGATATTAATTAATGATAAAGAAGGTGAAAGCACACTTATATACCTACTAAACAGAAAGGTGCTGTTATGTGTCAGGCACTATTTCATATACAAACTAATGTACTATTCCATGGGCTTCCCAGGTGGCTCAGTGGTAAAGAATCCACCTGTCAATGCAGGAGCTACAGGAGATGTGGGTTTGATCCTTGGGTTGGAAAGATCTCCTGGAGAAGGGAATGGCTACCCACTCCAGTATTCTTGCCTGGATATTCTCATAGACAGAGAGGCCTGGTGGGCTACAGTCCATGGGATTGCAAAGAGTCGGACATGACTGAGCAACTGAACACAACATATTATTCCAAGAGTCCCGATGATATACTATTATTATTAGCCACATTTTGCATAGAGAGGTTTTGTGGTTTACCCGAAGTTATACCTCTTGAATATGGCAGAGCCGAGCTTAGGACCTAGCAGTCTGACTCTAAAATCTGTGATCTTCAGCATTCCTTACTGCCTCAAAGGGCGTTAAATGCAAATTTCTGACATTCAGAAAGTGATTGTGCAGCTAGACAATAATAAAATTTGTCACGATATTGACTTTGGAAGGTAGTTTTTACTAAATACCTTTATCTCTACTCTTCAGCATATTAAAGATCACACTTGGTTGGCCAGACTGTAGAAGTCATGTGCTCTGACCTCTCCCACTTGGCTCATCCACTTATTCCTTCACACATATTTGAATGTCTCTGGCATGTCAAGCATTGTGTTTGGTGGACAAATTCTAGCTCTTACAGTGCTTACTGGTGGCTCAGGTGGTTAACAAATCTGCCCGCAATGCAGGAGACCTGGGTTCGATCCCTGAGTCAGGAAGATCCCCTGGAGGAGGGAAGGGCAACCCACTCCAGTATTCTTGCCTAGAGAATCCCAAGGACAGAGGAGCCTGGCGGGCTACAGTCTGTTGGGCTGTAAAGAGTTCGGACACAAGTGAGTAACTAACACTTTCACTTTTCACACTGCTTACTAACTAGAGAAACTCATAACTTTTTTCTAAGACTTTTTTCACAAGGGAGAAGTACCACATTTCTGCTTGGCCCACAGGCCCTGTTGCTCCTACCCAGGGCCCTTCTTCACCCTACTCTTTCCAAGACACCCTACTCTTTCTGTGCCCCATGCTGTAGCCTCAACAGACGCTCTCCCATCACAACATCCAGAACAACATGATGAAACAAGCATGGATTTCTATATCAGTCAGTTCTGGATTCAAAATCTGGCCGTTCATTTCCTAATAGCAACTTTGGGTGTGTTATAAAACTTCTCAGGTCTAAAATGAAGCTGTTGTTGTTTTTCAGTCACTCAGTCATGTCTGACTCTTTGCACCTCCATGGACTGCAGCACGCCAGGCCTCCCTGGCCTTCACTATCTCTCGGAGTTTGCTCAAACTCATGTCTGTTGAATCGGTGATGCCATCCAACCATCTCATCTTCTGTCGACCCCTTCTCCTCCTGCTCTCCACCTTTCTCAGCATCAGGGTCTTTTCCAGTGAGTCAGCTCTTTGCATCAGGTGGTCAAAATATTGGAGCTTCAGCATCAGTCCTTCCAATGAATATTCAGGGTTGATTTCCTTTAGGATTGACTAGACTATAACATAAATCCTCATAGGCTTTGCTATAAAGTTTAGAGACTGTGGATGTTCCATGCTCAGTATCACACATGAAGCATAGTAAGAATCCAAAATATTATAGCTAAAGCTTTATTGCCTCTGATTGTCAGGGAAACCAAGGAGGAGAGGGTATCTGTTTTCCCTAAGGCCCCCTCTGGACTCAGAATTCTTGGATACATTCCAGATTATTCAATTGTCCCAGAAATGGACAAATGAGAGAGAAGAAGCAGGAGATATTCCTGTGGGAGCCAACTGCACTGCTAATTCTCTTAACAACAAAAAAAAGGGAAGAGACATTCAGAAATTATAACAGAGCTCTGGCTTTTAGCTCCGTTTTTCTTTCCAATCCAAACATGTACATCCAGCATCCTTTTAAAGAGAAAACCTGAAAATTATAGTTTGAAACATCATGCAGATCCAACTCAAAATTACCCTGAATTTGTCAAAAGAGACCATAGAAGGCTAGGCTCTTACCAGAAAAGGTTGATGTAAAAAAAGAGTTAAATTCATCTTATTGAACCCTGGTGGCAGAGAGAACAGAAGGAATTTGTGATGGAGGAAAAAGTGTACCTATATCATTGGAAAACCTTTGGCAAATTGATCATGTATGTTACCCAAGAGTTTATGTCTTTAAGAATGCAAAAAAATTTTTAAATTTTGAGCATTTAGGATGTGAATATTTTGAAACTGGGGTTGTTAAGCAAATGTCTGTTTAATGTTCATTTCTGGCCATTTTGTATGCAGATTCTGAGGGACAGAGATTCACTTCAAATCTCAGTTTGTGCCCCAAGGAGATGATGGTCTAGAATAGGAAGCAGCCCAAGAACAACACAGGTGAAAAAGAGAAGAGCTAAAATCAGCATGGTTACACTATGATACAACAAACAGATTCTGTGAAGCCCCAAGGGAGTGGGTACCTAACCCAGGTTTATTGTCATTCAGCTGCTAAGTCATATCCAACTGCTTTGTGACCCCATGGACTGCAGCACACCGGGCTCCCCTGTCCTCCACTATCTCCCAGAGTTTGCTCAAACTCATGTCCATTGAGTTGGTGATGCCATCCAGCCATCTCATCCTTCTCCTCCTGGTTTAGAAGGTATATTTTGAAAAACACAGACTCTTAAAGACAGTAACAAGAAGAGGAGGACCTTTTAAATTTGTAGTAGCATTGTGTGTCGAAGAAGCTACAATTTACTGGCATCACTTCTGAAACAGGACATCTCTAAAGTGGTTAAACTCACCACTGACAGCTTAGTATTATCATTAAAGGATCAAAGGGTGGTTGGTGGTTCTATGCTTCAAGTAGCCATTTACCCCAGAAGTCAGTTTCATGAGCCAGTGTAATGATGGATGTTTGTCCCTTCACTCAGTAGACAGATGAATAGATAAAGAAGATGTAGTATATACACACACACACACACACACACACACACACACTGGAATATTACTCAGCCATAAAAAGAATTAAATAATGCCATTTGCACAACACAGATGGACCTAGAGAGTATCATACTAAGTGAAATAAGTCATTCAGATAAAGACAAATATCATATGATATCACTTACATGTAGTATCTTAAAAAAAATGAAAAAAAAAAAAAGAACTTGTTTACAGGCTTCCTTGGTGGTGCTAGTGGTAAAGAGCCTGCCTGCCAATGCAGGAGACATCAGAGACCTGGGTTTGACCCCTGGGTTGGGAAGATCCCCTGGAAGAGGGCATGGCAATCCACTCCAGTATTCTTGCTTGGAGAATTCCATGGACAGAAAAGCCTGGCGGGCTGTGGTCCATAAGGTCACAAAGAGTCAGACACGTCTGAAGCGATTTAGTACACACGCATGCATGAACTTGTTTACAAAACAGAAATAGACTCACAGATATAGAAAGCAAACTACAGTTACCAAAGGGGAAAGGGGAGAGATAAATTAGGAGTTCAGAGTTAACATATATACACTATCACATACAAAACAGATAACTAACAAGGACCTACTGTATAGCACAGGGAAGTATATTTAATATCCTATAATAACTTATAATGGAAAAGAATCTGAAAAAGAATGTACATATATTCTTAAATGTATATATCTAAAACACAACATTGTAAGTCAACTATACTTCCATTTTTAAAAAGGTTTAACATTTTTTTAAAAGATTAAATGAGGCCATATGAGTAGACCCTACTCCAATTCTGACTGGAGTCCTTATAAGAAAAGAACATTTGGACACAGAGATGGACAGGCAGAGGAAAGATCACGTGAGGACACAGCAGGCAGCCAGCCATCTACAAGCCAGAGACAAAGACTTAGAAGAAATCAAGCATGCTGACACCTTGATCTTAGACTTTTAGCCTCCAGAACAGTGATAAAATTAATTTCTGTTGTTAAAAAACAGAGCTCCCCTCCAAAAAAAATACCAAATGGAAAGGTTGTTTTATTTCTGTTCCTTCTTCTCTTCCCTTTGTGTTCTCTTCCTCCCCAATTCCGCTGATTTAAGTTTCCTTTTCTGCACCATCAAGGTCAGTCTGTTTTATCAGCCACACGGCGAGTAGCAGCCAGCTCTCTTGGACTTCGCTTTTGCTAGTCCTAATGTGCTGTGGGATTCGAAATGTGATACCCACACTTGTTAGAATAGATTGTAACCACTAGCCGCATATCAAAATACTATTTCTTCTGCAACGTGCTATTCGTTGGAGCGTCAGGCTTCTCATTGCGGTGGCTCCTCTTGTTACGGAGCACAGGCTCTCGGGTGCGCAGGCTTCAGTGGTTGCAGCTCTCGGGCTCCAGAGTGCAGGCTCAGGAGTTGTGGTGCACGGGCTTAGCTGCCCAGTGGCATGTGGGATCTTAGTTCCTGGAACAGGAATCAAACATGTGTCCCCTGCCTTGGCGCAGATTCTGGACCACGAGGGAATTCCTTTTTGAATTCTAATACAAAAAGGATGAGGGAGAAAAAGGATGATTTTCAGGCACCTGCTATGTGACAGGCAGCATGCAAGATGTTTTACCTAAAAGTCAACTACTCGTCTAAGAAAAATGCACTGAATGTATTGGTCTAGCAACAGCTATTCTAGTTGCTCTGAAATTTGTATTTGCTTTTTGGAGTGTATGTGCAGTGGATACGCATTTTGTTGATGGATCATTTGATGCCTGGACAGCAAATAACAACAACAAAAGCAAAATAACAGATGAGAAAACTGAGTTCAGCTTAATCAAAGACTGGGCTTCCCTAGTAGCTCAGCTGGTAAAGAATCCGCCTGCAATGCAGGAGACGTTGGTTCAATTCCTGGGTTGGGAAGATCTGCTGGAGAAGGGATAGGCTACCCACTCCGTTATTCTTGAGCTTCCCTGGTGGCTCAGCTGGTAAAGAATCCACCTGCAATGCAGGAAGCCTGGGTTAGACCCCTGGGTTGGGAAGCACCCCTGGAGAAGGGAAAGGCTACCCACTCCAGTATTCGGGCCTGGAGAAGTCCATGGACTGTACAGTCCATCAGGTTGCAAAGAGTCAGACATAACTGAGTGACTTTAGCTTAACCAAACACTATGGATGCTACACTGCTCAGGTGTGTATCCTTCAGGTGATAATGCAACACACATGCCCCATGGATGGAGCGTGAAGTATGTTCTCCACTGAGGCTCTAGTAAAGATGAGTCTGTATAGGGGTTGAAGAACTCTCTAGAGAGCCTCATTCAGGGATTGAGGACTTTTTGAACATGCACCCAAAGGGTCTTTAGCTCATGCTGTGTTTGAAGCTTCCCAAAGCCAATGCATATAGCATGCTACTTTTTGATTTCCCTACCACCTATGCATTTTATCTACTCAAGAGCCCACTTGATTGGGGTGCAAATCTACCCCACTCAGGGCCTGTCACAAAGAATGTGAATGATTGGTTATGAAATCCACAGTGATGGATGCTACCATCTTTCTCTTTTCTTTTAAAGTACCCCCAAATCTCCTCTTCTCACTCAAGATGCCAACCCCTCCTCCTGAGAAGTATTTGAAAGCAAAGTGAGAATACAGAGAGAGAACAGAGAATTTAGATACATATGTTCATGCTCCCGTTCAGCCACTCAGTAGTGTCTGACTCATCGCGACCCCATGGACTGTAGCCTGCCAGGCTCCTCTCTCCATGGACTTAGTGGAAGCAGAAGTGTTAGTCGCTCAGTCGTATCCAACTCTTCACAACCCTATGGACTGTAGCCCACCAGGCTCCTCTCTCCATGGGATTTTCCAGGCAAGAATACTGAAATGTGTTTCCATTTCCTCCTCCAGGGCATCTTCCCAACCCAGGGATCGAACCAGCATCTCCTGTGTCTCCAGCATTGGCAGCAAATTCTTTACCACTGGGCCACCTGGGAAGCCCAGAGACAAAAGACTTGGGTTCAAATCCTACTCTAGCAACATATCAACTGTGAGACCTTAATCAAATTAATTGACCTCTGACACCTCTGTTTCACTGCCCATGAAATGGGGGAAATGGGCAACTAAGTATTACCAATTGCAAAACAAAGGCTAACAAAAGAATTTAAAGCAGGACCTTTAAGAGGTATTTGCATACCCAGGTACCTTGCAGCACTCTTCACAATTGACAAGACGTGGAAGATCCCAGGTGTTCACCAAAGGATGAATGGATTTGAAAATGTGATATATTCATACAACGGAATGTTATTCAGCTGTAAAAAGGAAAGGAATTCTGACCCATGCTACAACACAGATGAACCTTGAGAACATTCTGTTAAGTGAAATAAGCCAGTTACAAAAAGACACATACTATAGGAGGCACCTAGTCAAATTATAGAGACAGAAAGTCGAATGATGGTTGCCAGGGGCTGAGCAGAGGAGGGAATTGGGAGTCAGTGTTTGAGAGGTATCTGAGTTTCAATTTTGTAAGATGAAAAGGTTACAGAGATGAATGGTAAGGATGGTTGTACAACACTGTGAACAGGCATTACACTATTGAACTATACACTCAGAAATGGTTAAGGTAGCAAAGTCTATGTTATGTGTTCTTTAGCACAATTTGAACAGAAAACATACATGCCAAGTACCTTACCTACACATCCTTCAATATACTCAAACCCACAGCATTAGTTAGGCATTGTATATGTGTGTGTATGTGCGCTCAGTCGCTTCAGTCGTGTCCAGCTCTTTGCAACCCCATGGACTGTAGCCCGCCAAGCTCCTCTGTCCATGGGGATTCTCCAGACAAGAATACTGGAGTGAGTGGCCATTTCCTCCTCCAAAGGATCCCGATTCAGGGATTGCACCCACATCTGCTGGGTGTCCTGCACTGCAGGCAGATTCTTTACCCCTGAGCCACTGGGGAAACCCAGTTAGGCATAACTATGCTCATTTTGCAGATGAGAAAACTGAGGCAAAGGGAAACTCTGAACCACTTGATCAGGGTCACAAGCAAAGAGACAAAGTCCAGCTCTATCCAAAGCCAGTGCTTTTTTCTCTACACTGATTCTCTATGAGGAGTTCAGGATGGGATAAAGCAAGATACATCCTGAAAACACTGATCTTCGTGCTTGGCACACATGAGAGCCTGTAATGTGAGATCCTTCCCCTCCCCCCAACATTTCTATGTTTTAAAAATTCAGGCCCCAAGGAAAAAACAACCTAACCATTTTCTTCTCTGAGAACACTCGAGGTGGTGATTGTTGAATAAACCAAATCCATTCTAATTACAGGTTGAGCAATTTCATTCAGTGAATAACCCACTTATGAAATAATCATCGTGTGCCATTCCTGGGCCACATATCTTCCTGGGTACTGCAGGAAAAGAATTAGAAAAGTCACACCCCAGCCTTTGAGAAGCTCACAATTCAATGAGGAGAACAGATAGCAAATAACTTCACCATAACATATGTGACATTAAAAGTAGGTTAGGAACAATAGTAAGTGAAGTAAGTCAGACAGAGAAAGACAAACATCATCTGTTACCACTTATATGTGGAATCCTAAAAAATGATATAAGTGAACTTATTTACAAAACAGAAATAGGCTCACGGACATAAACTTACAGTTACCAAAGGGGAAAGGGGGCTGTGAATTGGGAATTTGGGGTTAACAAATACACGCTACTATATATCAAAATAGATAAACAACAAAGACCTACTGTATAGCATAGGTAAGTAAATTCAATACCTTATAATTACCTACAATGGAAAATAATCTGAATAAGAATATATATATCCATAAATATATAAAACTGAATCACTTTGCTATACACCTGAAACAATGTAAGTATACTTTTTTTTTTTTTTTTTTAAGTAGACTTGTCATGGTCTTCTTAGGTGGCATTAGTGGTAACGAACCTGCGTGCCAATGCAGGATACACAAGAGACGCTGGTTCCATCCCTGGAGGAGGGAACGGCAATGCACTCCAGTATTCTTGCCTGGAGAATCCCATGGACAGAGGAGCCTGGAGGGGTCACAAAGAATCGGACACGACTGAAGCAACTGAGCATGCACACACACACGGCATGCGTACACAATGATCTCTTACAATTGTATGCCATAGGGTCCTGGGAAATAAGTTCAGAAACTAAGTGAATCAGAAGTCATGCGCCTTATAGACTCTTAGGAAATTTTCCTAATTGCCTGATGACTCTTTAATATTACAAAGTCATCAATATCCTGGGCCAACATTCACCCTAAGAAACAGACCTAAACAGATATTTCAAGTCTTGTCCTATCAATTTCACCCGGCTCCCAACACAACATTTTAACGCCCACATTCTTCTGCCAGGGTGAAATACCAGAAGGAGATTTTGGCTGTGACCCTTCCTCTTTACATTAAGAAGACTCTGTTCTGGGCTTCTTCCGTGACTCAGTGGTAAAGAATCCACCTGCCAAAGCAGGAGACGCGGGTTTGATCCCTGAAAGATCCCACACACCATGGAGCAACTAAAACTAAGCCTGTGTGCTACAACTATTGAGCCTGTGCTCTAGAGCCCAGGAGCCGTGACTGCTGAAGCCCATGCACTCTAGAGCCCATGCTCTGCAACAAGAGAAGCCACACAATGAGAAACCCACGCACTGGAACTAGAGAGTGGCCCCAACTAAAGAAAGCCCATGCAGCAACGAAGACCTAGCACAGCCAAAAATAAACAGATATTTAAAAATTAAAAAATAAAGAAGGCTCTGTTCCCATCCAGTGGCCTTGTCTCACCCTTGAATTTTCCAACTGGACCACGGATTCTTGAATTTCTACACTGAACCTAAAAATTAATAATTCACGGAAGAAACAAGAGAGAACAGCCTCTTTCCAGCCCCATCATCTTTCTCAGAGGATGGTCACCACTGGAGCCAAGACCAGGAGGCCTGCTTATTTAACAGAGGATTTTCCTTCAATTACTTAGAAGGAAAGGAGGAGGAAAGTGAGTTTGCTTGAGTACAATCTTGGTTCTACTTTTTAAAACCTGTGCAACATTCAGTAAATTTCTTAGCATCTCTGATTCTCTCTTTCCTTGCTATAAAGTAGTAATAATCATCATATCTGTCGTATAGAGGTGTTGGAAGGGCAAAATATGAGAGAGCTCATGAAGATGTTTATGCCTAGCACATGGTCAGCTTTCCTGGTGGCTCAGATGGTAAAGAATCTGCCTGCAATGGAAGAGACCCAGGTTCAATTCCTGGTTCAAGAAGATCCCCTGGAGAAGGAAATGGCAACCCACTCCAGTATTCTTGCCTAGAGAATTCCATGGACAGGGGAGCTTGGTGGGCTACAGTCCATGCAGTTGCAAAGAGTTGGACATGACAGAGCGACTAACACACATACACATGATTAGCACTCAACAGATATTAGAAAGTTTTTGTTATTGTCATGGAAATGTCTGACCACTCAAAAGTCTTCAATGTCAACAAACAAGATAAGAATAAAGTGTGTTTCAATTCTCAGACCACCTTATAATCAATATCAGGCCTTTCTAGAAGTATTGATATTATTACTAAATAGGTCAGCCGAAGTAATCCCATTGGCTGAGAAACTGGACCTGAAAATAGATCAAGCTAGCTAATATTCGTCTGGACACCACATCAGCATCTTCTGCTTCTAGGCACTATTGCTAAGTCCAAACGGGGCTTCTCTCTAAGGCCTTGTAGACCCACGTCTGGAAGCTGGCTTCTCTGCTCCACCTTCCCCAGGTCCCCGGTGCAGACAGAGCATGCGGGTGGGAAGTTGTCTGTGTTGCTGGGGATGGGGAGGGCTCTCCTGGCGTCTTGGAGCTAGATGACACTGTCAGATAGCCAAGTGGTTAAATGTTGAGGGCTGTAAATGAGGCTCATCTGTCAGTCGTGGGCGGGCACTGGCTCCATCTGCTGTGTCAGCAGCCTGGAGAGCGCTTGGAGGAAGCAGCTTATAAAGCATGAAGCCCAGGATGGGGAGCAGAAGCATCCTCAAAAGATGATAGAATGTGTACCTTGAAGACTCTCTCAATCCTATCAAAGTTTAACACCCTGATGAACAAAAGACCTCAAGAGGGCTTGGCCATGGTCACTCAGCAAATGTGCATGATGATTGCCAGGATGACAATCACCTCCCCAGGATTCCAGAGTACTTTTCTCTCCACCCAGACACACCTGACCCAACTTACACTTAACCCATGCATGGAAGAGAT
The DNA here is from genome assembly GCA_024291935.2 of Okapia johnstoni. Lineage (NCBI taxonomy): Eukaryota > Metazoa > Chordata > Mammalia > Artiodactyla > Giraffidae > Okapia > Okapia johnstoni. The sequence goes on along the minus strand of CM044307.1, from coordinate 124,218,355 downwards.
ACTCTGAGCAATGTGAGAATAACATCTCCCAGTTCTCTCTCTATGCTTGCATTTGTCCTTCAAATATCTGTTCCTCTCTATAAAACCTCAGAATAGACCTGATCACATTCATTCATTCATTTGTTCATTCAACAGATATTTTTGGAGTACCTCTATGTATAAGGTCTCATCCCAAGCACTGAATACATCCATGAAAAACACGTACCTAGTTCCTACCTCTGGAAGCCTGTAATCTAGTGGGCAAGACAGATCTTAGACAGAAAGAAAATGAGTTTTTGTAAAGAAAAAGTATTGGATACCAGTTGTCCCTAATTCACATGTTGCAGAATATTATGAGGAATTGACCACTATGTTTCCCCCTCACCCCACTTCTTTTTATTCAGTGACCCTTCTTCACTGGGCCAATGGCCATGGGGCAGCCAGAGTCTTGGTGGAGAGTTTTGCACAAAGGAATCAGACAGCCAAAGAGTCGCATTCCAGATTTTAACTTCAAAACACAGCATCGATATGGACAAATATTTGCTAAGTTAGCATTCTATTTCTGGCCCAGAAGATGTGAGGAATTCTGGGCTATAGGAGGGGCAAAAGTTAAATAAAAGACCAACCGAGTCAGCTGTTGGTGTATATTCTCTGAGATGAGGTTCTGTAGGTTGCCCAAAGAAACAGACACAAGCAAAAATACAGATCTCCCAAGTTCTCATATCCCCAAGCACATCGAAGAGTTGGGCCCTGGATCAGAGATATTCCCAGCTGATGAGCTGAGCAAGGTAAAGGAAAGGCCAAGAGAAGCAGGCTTTCCCCAGTAAGCAAATGAGGAGGCTTCCCCAGCCTTGTGTCCTCCAAGGTCAAAGACTGGCAAACAGTCTATAACTGGAGTCATATGTCTTCCCCAGCCTTTGGGTAACCACATGGCTGAATAACTCCAAGTCAACATCATGGCTTAGTTATTGTCTCAGCAACAGATGAAACACAGAAAGAAGAGAAGCGATGTGGGTGATCTGAGAGCTGCAGTCCTAGAAGACCATTATCTGTCTTAAGTTTCCACCCACCCTATCACCCACTCCTCCATGTGAGGTTATAATACAGCAATAAGTCTGCAATTATATTTTACTGGTGAAAAAAAATGGCGGTGAGTCAAAAGCCAGCTCACAGATGTAACGTCACCATAGTTGTTTAAGTGGGAGGGGGCCAAGTCTTGGGCTGAATTCAGACCCTCCCCCCAATGTGGGTCCATGTCCTTGAGTCTGACTGCTCTGGACCAAGCCTTCCAGGAGCAGTTGGTCCTAGCTGGTGATCACCACCGGGCACAAGAGAGGTAGTGGTTAAGATCTGGGTTCTGGAAGGAGGCTGCTGGACTTTGCACAGACCCTGGGGTCTGGTTGTTGCTGTTGTTCAGTTACTCAGTCCTGTCCGACTCTTTGTGACCCCATGGACAGCAGCACACCAGGCTTTCCTGTCCCACCATCTTCCAGAGTTTGCTCACACTCAGGTCCATTGACTCGGTGAGCCATCCAACCATCTCATCCTCTGTCGTCCCCTTCTCCTCCTTCCTTCAATCTTTCCCAGCATCAGGGTCTTTTCTAATGAGTCAACTCTTCGCATCAGGTGGCCAAAGTATTGGAGCTTCAGCTTCAGCTTCAGCATCAGTCCTTCTAATGAGTATTCAGGGTTGATTTCTTCTAGGATTGACTGGTGTGATCTCCTTGCAGTCCAAGGGACTCTGAGTTAAGCATCAGTTCTTCAGCGCTTAGCCTTCTTTATGGTCCAACTCTCACATCCATACATGACTACTGGAAAAACCGCAGCTTTGATTAGATGGACAAGACATAGCAGCACCACAGCCTGGACCATGTGGCCAGAGACAGTAGGAGAAAAGGGGCACCTCTACAGATGTGAGAATGGATGCCTCAGATCAGCCAAGAGCCAGACTGGGTGACATAGCCATCAGTAGAAACCACTGTAGACATATCATCACCAAAGGCCAAACCTGTACCCAAATATGCCTGGACAAGGTGTCAGCTCCCCCCAAATTTAGATGCAATCATGGGGACAAGGGTGAAGGCAGAATATATCGAGTAAGGAAATCTTAATTGCCGTATGTAAGTTTTTAACATCAAGCAGAATAGGGACATAAAACAGAATTAAGCTAAGTTAAAAGTCCGTCTAGTCAAGGCCATGGTTTTTCCAGTGGTCATGTATGGATGTGAGAGTTGGACGGTGAAGAAAGCTGAGCGCCGCAGAATTGATGCTTTTGAACTGTGGTGTTGGAGAAGACTCTTGAGAGTCCCTTGGACTGCAAGGAGATCCAATCAATCCATCCTAAAGGAGATCAGTCCTGGGTGTTCATTGGAAGGACTGATGTTGAAGCTGAAACTCCAACACTTTGGCCACCTCATGCAAAGAGCTGACTCATTGGAAAAGACCCTAATGCTGGGAAGGATTGGGGGCAGGAGGAGAAGGGGACGAGAGGATGAGATGGTTGGATGGCATCACCGACTCAATGGACATGGGTTTGGGTAAACTCTGGGAGTTGGTGATGGACAGGGAGGCCTGGCGTGCTGCAATTCATGGGGTCGCAAAGAGTCGGACACGACTGAGCAACTGAACTGAACTGAACTGAATAAATATAAGAAAATATATATAAATATATGTATATATTATAAACATGTACATATAGGTATATTTTGGGTGTCCCAGGTGGTGCTAGTGGTAAAGAACCTGCCTGCCAATGCTGGAGACTCAAGAGACACAGGCTTGATGCTTGGGTCAGGAAGATCCCCTGGAGGAGGGCATGGCAAACCATTCTAGTATTCTTGCCTGGAAAAATTCCATGGACAGAGGGGCTTGGCAGGCTACAGTCCATGCAGTTGCAAAGAGTCAGACATGACTGAGGGACTGAGCACACAAACAAAAGTATATTTGTATCTTGTAATATTTGTTATTTGTATCTTGTATCTTGTAACATTTATATGTATGTATTATGTATACTTTATTATACAAATGTTAATATGTATGTATGCAAAACATAAAATGTTATATAATTATATAATTAAATACTAATACAAATATAAATACACATTTATATATATTATATTTATGATCTATAAATTATATATAATAAATACATTCATATTTATAAAATGTATACTTTTTATATTATATGATTATATATACTACTTCATATTTTTTACAAATGTACTTATTTATATACATATATATTTACATTTTCAGAGAGAGAAACTGAACCTCAGTTCAAATTCCAGGTATGTCACTTTATTGCTCTTTATCTTTGAGCCCAATACATTTCTCTCTTGGTTTCTTTATATGTGACATTCTAACCAGAGTGATCCTCCCACCCACCCTTGAAAGCGTGTGGGCCTGTGGGAGAGGCCATTTTTAATTTTATCGGGGATAAAGAAGAGGCTTCTAGCCTTGCGGCTTACTATTCTGCAAGATCCAAGATGCTAAGAGCGCCTCTACTGGAAGACACTGGAACGAACCTCACATCCCTCTAAGACTACCTGGAGAAGCATTGTTAATCCAGACTCTTTCCAAAGTCACCTTCTGCCTGGCCAGGGGTGGGCATGAAACTGAGTCGACGGCCACCCCAGAAGAACCCTGCCACGGGGCATGTCCCACCCAAATCACAGAAGCAAGCCCCCAGTCTCCAAAGAATTCTTATCATCCATTCTCTCGTTTACTTCTTGCAGCTTCTCTGAAACATAGGAAGTACCACCTTCTCAAAGGGGAAAAGTGAAGTACATTTGATGCCAGTAGCAGAACACCCCCACCACAAGTTGTGACAACCAAAACTATCTCCAGACATTGTGAAATACTAGTGCAGTGGGGGTGCGCACAGAGATAGGAGCACAAAATCACCCCCAGGCAGAAACATGTTCTTCTTATATAAGAATATAAATACTCCTATGATGCAGCTCAGGGCCTGGAATATGGTAAGCATACAATGAAATTAAATTTATGCTTATGAAAATGCATTTGTGGGGTGTGTGTGTGTGTCCATGCACACACACACAAACATGCTATTTGCACATGGTGGTTTCCAAAATAAATTGTCAAGGATACAAGATTTTTTGTTTTTCTGGGATGCATTCAATACTACTCTGTGTTTATATTGCATTGTTAAAACAAAAGTAACAACAACAAAAAAAGTTGCTGTTAATTGGAACTTAACAACTCTTTGTTCTTGGATTGGTGATTGTGTGTGTGTGTTCATCTCTTTTGACTGATAACAGGCTCCTTTCAAACAATATTCACTTGGCGAAGAAAATGAATTTTCAGTGAAACAAGAAAACCCTTTCTCCATTCCATAAAAGAGACATTATCAGATCATTAAAGCATCGTTACATGTTGAGCTCCTAATGCACTGGTCTTTACTTGGGAGCACATGGCAATCTCAAGGAAGAATTTTTATTGCCAGATGAACAGATCAGGAAGTAAGATATTATGAAATGTGCTATTAGGCAGCAGATAAGTAATTAGGTGACAAGCAAAATACATTATTCGGCATTTCAAAATATTTCCACTTCATCACCAGTTCATTATGATCCCTCCTCCTCTCTCCTGGCCCACCAAGAATTTACATCAAGATTATTTACAAAAAAAAAAAATCATCAGGCTAAGTGAATTGTAATTAAGTCATATGATTGTTTTTAACACTACAATGAGCCTAAAGAGACAGGCATAAACAGGTTCAAATTACCACTGGCAGGCTGAATGATTGCTGTTCTTGCCAGCAGGAAGGTGATGGTAAAATGGTGTTTTCCTTATTATTTCACACACACACACACACACAAAGGAACTGAGGAGCCACGGATGGTGCCACAAGAAGGGAGAATAGTTCAAACCATAGTCAAGATGATTGTGTATTTTTAAAGAGACTCTGCCCGTTGCTTTGATGCCTTGACTAAGGACTGGACTCAATAACAAATTCCCCAGAGGAAGAGTAATTAGTAAGCTACCTGGTTTCTGTGCAGCCTTCCGTTCCTATCACCACCTGCTTGTTTCAGTAAGGACTGCTCAAGTGTTTCATGATATTAAGATTCACAGGTGCTATAACAGGGAAACTTCCGGTCCCCTGGCCCTCTTTGAAGAACCATGCATAAAGTTAGAGGCCATTTTATATGCATTGATCAGTTTGGTAACCAACTGATTTAGTAAGAATAATAAGCAAAGTCCCTAGCTTTTTTTTTTGTTTTTTAATAGTCTTGACTTTTAAAAAAATTAAAATGCATTCTTCACTTAACATGATAATCTCTAGAGCCATCCATGTTGCTGAAAATGGCATTTCTCATTCTTTGTTATGGCTGCATAATACTCCATTTACTTAAATCTTTTTTTTTTATCCACTCATCTGTTGATGGGCATTTAGGTTGCTTCCAGGTCTTAGCTATTATAAATAGCAAAGAACATTGGGGTGAATATTGGGGTGCTTGTATCTTTTCAAATTAGTTTTCATTTTTTCTGGATATATGTCCAGGAGTGGGATTGCTGGATCATATGGCAACTCTATTTTTCATTTTTTAAGGAATCACCATACTGTTTTCCACATACTAAGTGAAATACCACAAAGATACATATCATTTGATATCACTTATATGTGGAATCTTTTTAAAAATGATACAAATGAACTTACAAAACAGAAACAGACTGACAGACATAAAAAAGAAACATCATTACACAGAAGAAAGGAGTTGGGGAGATAAACTAGGATTTGGGGATTAACAGATACAGACTACTATATATAAAATAGATAATCAAGGACCTACTACATAGCACAGGGAACTACATTTAATATCTTACAATAACCTATAATGGCAAATAATCTGAAAAGTAATATATATTCATAAATTTATATGTAAGTATAACTGAATCAAGTTGCTGTACACCTGAAACATTGCAAGTCAATTACAAATCAATTAAAATTGTACAGGAAAAAATATATTCTTTGGTCAGTTGGGTTTTTTCTCAAAGGAGATATTAGCTTGATAAATACAGAAGAGAGAAAGGAGGGAGAGAGGGATGGAGGAAGGAAGATGAGAGAGGGAGAAAGAAAGGAAATTTTCTTATATTCAGCATGTCAGATGCTAGGGGAAGCATCTGCTCTTGGATTATTTCCTATAATAGCTACTGTAAAACTAGAGATAAGTCCTATTATTAGTATCACCTAATACACGTGGAAAGGATCAGAGAGAGAAAGCAATTCATTCAGTATCACATAGTTAATGATGCATCTTTATTTTACATACGTGTCTGTGCGTACACGTCTGTATAACTGTGCTCATGCCATCTCCTAAAATGCTCCAGTGGTTTTCCCTTCTCTTAGGACAAAGATGACAGGGAACCCACACAGCCCATGCACCTCTCCACCTTCCTACCTCTCCCACCACCTCATACTTTCAGCCACTTGCCTTCCTCCAGTTTCCCAAATGTCCTCGTCCTTTGTTCTTAATCTCTCAGGGCCAAAACATTGCAGATACTGTTTCCTTGCCTGAAACACTGTAATTCATCCACTTAACCCCTTCCTTTCTTTCTTGTCAGATTCAGGGGGAGGCTTCCCTGAACCTCCATGACAGTATTAACAGCATCAGTTATCGATACTCTCCTCAGTGCATACCTCCCTCATTTATGACATCTATCTCATTTGCAACTTCACACCAATCTCTGTGATTTATTGATGAATGGATAACCCCTCTATTTTACTTTTTGCAACCCCATAGACTGTAGCTCGCCAGACCCCTCTGTCTATGGACTTCTCCAGGCAAGAATACTGGAGTGAGTTGCCATTCCCTTCTCCAGGGGATCTTCCCAGCCCAGGGACTGAACCTGGGTCTCCTGCATTGCAAGCAGATTCTTTACCAAAGAGTCAGACACGACTGAGTGACTAACACTTTCACTTCACTTTCACTTTCTATCACACTGGTGGCTCAGTGGTAAAGAATCCGCCTGCGAAAGCAGGAGCCACAGGAGACTTGGGTTAGATACCTGGGTCAGGAAGATCCCTTGGAGGAGGAAATGGCAACCCACTCCAGTATTCTTGCCTGGGAAATCCCATGGACAGAGGAGACTGGCAGGTGACAGTCCATGGGGTCACAAAGAGTCAGACATGACTGAGCAACAGAACACACATGTACCCACCTACTATTATGTGAGAAGCATCAAAGTTCAGGGACTGTTGCATTCACCAGTGTAGCCCCTGCACCTAGCACAGAGTGGCTCAACAGATCTTCATCGTGGGGATGAATACATGAACAAATGAATATGTATTTTAAATGCCGATATTTTTAAACACATGAGAAACAGTTCAGAATTTGACTGCCACACCAGCCAGTGAACCAGAGTGACCCAGGAAAGTCCCAAGAGAAGAGACAGATTCAGGACTGGGACACAGAGCAGGAGTTTTTACCCAGAGTGATCATCCATCATCATTAGTTTTGGGGAGAGCTGCTGCTGCTGCTGCTAAGTCGCTTCAGTCATGTCCGACTCTGTGCAACCCCATAGACGGCAGCCCACCAGGCTCCGCCGTCCCTAGGATTCTCCAGGCAAGAATACTGAAGTGGGCTGCCATTTCCTTCTCCAGTGCATGAAAGGGAAAAGTGAAAGTGAAGTCGCTCAGTCATGTCCGACTCTTAGCTACCCCATGGACTGTGGCCTACCAGGCTCCTCCGTCCATGGGATTTTCCAGGCAAGAGTAGTGGAGTGGGGTGCCATTGCCTTCTCTGTGGGGAGAGCTAGTGATCGTATTACAAAGATTGTATCAGTCTCTGACTTCTGGCCCAGGCTTCTCATAACTGTTTTAGAACTCTAAAACCATTTAGGTCGAGAAACCTAAAGCCAGAGATCTGACAATTTTTTTTTAATTTCCCTTAAAAATGATAGATCAGCCGTTTGGTGTTTTTCATAAATTCTTTGGCCAATGTTGCATTTTTCCATCCACATTTTGCATTAAAGATTTGCTATGAAAATGGCTGTAAGAGAGGAATTTAATGCAATTGTGATTTTTTAAAGCTCCATCTCTCTAATTAATACCCCAGAGGGGGGATTTTTTTCTAACATAATGGCCTTTCAGTGTTAAAAGGGCTTAATATTATGGTAAAATATGTTAACTTGCCTGACACTCTGACCCAAATGAAAGAATGAAGAGGGAGCACATCTGTCTTCCTGGAGCTTCTGCCACCGCAAATGGTGTTGTTTTCGGTATTTTCATAATGAACTAATCAACTGCTTATTCACTAATTGCGTCTACATTAAAAACTTATTACCCTGGAAAAGGGCTGCTCTGCCATTGACCTTCTGACTAGAGGAGAGGGGGTGAGGATCACATGGCAACCATAAGGCAGAGGAAATGGCCAAACCCAGGGCAAGGATATCTTTCTCTTCACTGTAACAGGCATGAGGCTTTCTGTGGGGCTGTCATACACAAGGAGTTGGAAGTCCAAAAGCTGGAAGCTGCTTCTGCTTTGCTAGGTAGGGTCCATGCCTCAGTGGGCTTCACAATGCTAACCAAAAACAATTCTAATGATGACACTTACTCATGGGGCAAAGTGGTCGTGCCAGGCACAATGATGCACAATCTCCACTGCTACCAATAAGGAATGTGGGGCTCAGACAGGTCAAATGACTTGCCTAAAGCCACACAACTGGTCAATGTCAGAAGTAGATATAAATCATACCCTTCTAACTACATCTCCTGGGTGCCAAGCCTCTCAGGGGATTCTGGAAAAATGAGAAACTAGATGCTGACAAGATTTAGAGCAAATCCAAGATCTCTAGCTGTTCCTAAGCTCTCATTGCTCCTTGGCCAGCTGTCTTCCAAGACTCCCTCCTCTCTTTCATGATGTAGTATAGAGAAACAATGCTTTGCAGTTCACCAAGGCACACAGGAAGAATACATTTCCCAGCCTCCTTTGTGGGTAGACTTGGACCATGTGATTAAATGTTAACCAATGGAGCACTGGCAAAAGTGATGGACCTCAGGCTACTGCTGTGGCAATTCGGGAGGCCATATGCTTGGAGGGCATTGCTAAAAGAGCTGTGCTGCTGGATGTACAGCAGAGTTTGTATAAATAAGAAATAAAGGTTTATTGTATTAAGCTACTGAGTTTCTAGGCTTTTTCAATCACTGATGCATAGCCTAGCCTCACTTAACTAATCTACCCTCTCAAAGAATAATCAAAAGTCTCTATTATTCATTCAATTGACAGATTTTATTAAGCACCTTTTGCATCCAGAGAGACAAAGGCGATCGAGGCTGACATGATCCTATCTCTACGATGGTTAATTCTAGGTATCAACTTGACTGGGCCATGAGATGCCCAGATGTTTGGTCAAACCTTCTGGGTATGTCTGAGGGTGTTTCTGGATGAGAACATTTGAAGCAGCAGACTGAGTAAAGCAGATCACCCTCCCAACTGTCAGTGGTCCTCACCTGAAGATCTGAATGGAACAAAAGGCTGAGCAAGAGGGACCTTCACCTACCTGACTGTCTGAGCTGAGGTATTAGCATTTCCTTACATTCAGACTCAAACTAAAAAATCAACTCTTCTTGGGTCTCAAGTCTGCCAGATTTTGAACTGGAACTTCCAGTTACAGAAAAATAGAGGTAGTGAGAGGTAGAATGATAAAGATAGAGACAGAGATAAAGACAGATAGTGATAGAGATAAAGATAGAGATAGTGATAGAGAGATAGCAATAGAGACAGAGATAAAGGTAGAAATATAAAGACACATTTCCTATTGTTCTGGTTCTCTGATTAATGCACCCTTAAGAAAAATACTAGGTAGACAAACACAGAATTAAATAACAACAACCTAGGATACCTTCCACTCAGGCTGGGAATTATAGGTGGTTGGGAAAAGGCTCTCCAAGGAGACAATACTGTTTTAAAATGTAGCTTTTATTATATTCCAGTATGACAAGGCCAACAGATCAGGAGACCTGGAAATGTTTACCATTGAAAAGACAGCCTGTAACATTCTTAGATTCCAAGAAGATGGGGCATGGCACACCACGTGGGGCCATGTGGGGAAGCACCAGGGCCAGGGAGCACCAGGGAGGCAGAGTGAGGAGACAGGAGAAAGCGTGCACACTGTGGTTTCTATTGTGGTTTCTGCAACAAGAAACAGGAGAGGCAGAGTAAGGAGGTTTAGGAATGGTTACTTTGAATAATTTTGGTTGGCTCTGAGACATAAAAGCCATCCCTAATTGTCTAGTACCTAGACTTTGGTGATAATGGTAGAGGATGAGTGAGTGATCTAGAGTGTAGAAACCCTGAGGGAGGTGGCTGAGGGGTCTGCACTCTAGATTGGTTGGTTTGCATATGAAAGGCTCTCTTGAGATGAGTCTTTTACTGTCTCCAGGCATTGGCTACCACTGGGATGGAGAGACCCACCAGGGTCCAACAGGTCAAAAGATGTCAAAGCATCAAACAGAGAAACTAGAAGATATGGTTCTTAACAGGCATGTGAGCCGAGACCTGAATAATGGAAAGCCTCTTCAATCATGAGAAGAGCAAGAAGGCAGACTCTAATCAGAGAGAATAGCGTAGAAAATCAAATAAGTGAGACAGAAAAGGAGTGACCAGAAATACAGGAAGAAGACCAAGTCAAGGGAGGAGAGTGTTCCTAGGAGACGAGTGTGCCACTGAGAAATGGAGTAAAATAAGAATGGAAGCATATTCTCCTAATGAAAAAATAAATCTTAGTATTCTACACACTGCCTCCTTAGCTTCCCTACTTTCTCCATGATAGTCTGGCTTCTTTGCCCAGAAGCACTCCGTGAAGGTAACTGGTGACTTCACACTGGATCACATCCAACGGTCTTTCTTTTGCCCTTATTTTGATAGCATCTCTGCAAAATTTGAGGGTAAGTACCAGGTACACAGAAGTAAACAGACAAAAATATCTGCCCTCATGGTTGTGACATTCTAGTGGGGATGAAAGACAATACAACAGAAAAATGTATAATATTAGATAGTAGTGCCAAAATGAAGTAAAGCAAAGCAGGAAAAGAGAGAGCATAGGATGAGGAGGAGAAGACTTTGATTAGAAGTTGCTAGGAAAGATCTCACCAATCTTCCTAGCCAGCCATGCCAAGAAATGTGCACTTGATCTTCAAGAGAAAGCTGAGCGCCAAAGAATCGATGCTTTTGAATTGTGGTGCTGGAGAAGACTCTCAAGAGTTCCTTGGACTGCAAGGAGATCAAGCCAGTCAATCCTAAAGGAAATCTACCCTGAATATTCATTGGAAGCACTGACGCTGAAGCTGAAGCTCTAATACTTTGGCCACCTGATGCCAAGAGCCAATTCACTGGAAATGACCCTGATTTGGGGAAAGGTTGAGAGCAGGAGGAGAAGGGGATGATAGAAGATGAGATGGTTGGGTGGCATCACCGACTCAATGGACATGAGTTTGAGCAAACTCCAGGAGATGGTGAAGGACAGAGAAGCCTGGTGTGCTGCAGTCCATGGGGTCAGAAAGAGGCGGACACAACTTAGTGACTGAACAACAACAAAGGAGGTATTCTAAGTCTGGGAGGCACGGGAGTCCCATGACCAGATCTGTTTTATCAAAAGAGATGAGATGTAAAGAGGGAGTGAGAAGATGCTCCAGCAAAAGCCCAGAAGCATGAAGGAGTAATATATACCTGTGAGGACTGATAGTGTTCTGATATTGCTGCAATGGAGAAAGGAACTAGGTGACAAACCACAATCTTGGGGAAGTCCCTTCACTTATTAGGACTTGGGTTATCTCATCTATGAAATGGAAGATACTACAACTAACATTTGCAGGATCAAAGAGGGCATGTATGAAATCCCAAGCACAATCTCCTGCAAACAGTAGGTATTCACAAATGATAGCTACTATTATGACAATGACTTCCCATTGAGAAGGTTATGGCAGGAGAATCACAGGCTCCAGACACTGAGCAGCTGATAATATCTGCCATTTTCTTTTTTAAAAATTTTATTTATTTATTTTTTTTTGGTAACACTGGGTCTTTGTTGCTGCACACGAGCTTTCTCTAGTGTGGCAAACAGGGGCTACTCTTCATTGCGGTGCTTGGGCTTCTCAATGTGGTGGCTTCTCTTGCTGTGGAGCACAGGCTCTAGGTGCACCAGTTCAGTAGTTGTGGTGCACGGGCTTAGGTGATCCTCAGTATATGGGATCTTCATGCACTAGGGATCCAACGTGTCTCCCCTGCATTGGCCAGTGGGTTCTTATCCACTGTGCCACCGGGGAAGCCCTGCCATTTGCTTAAAGGCTCTACTGTGTGTTGTACTTAAGGTTGTGTGAGAGCTGGGCCATAAAGAAAGCTGAGCGCCAAAGAATTGATGCTTTTGAACTGTGTGTTGGAGAAGACTCTTGAGAGTCCCTTGGACTGCCAGGAGATCCAACCCGTCCATCCTAAAGGAAATCAATCCTGAATATTCATTGGAAGGACTGATGCTGAAGTTGAAACTCCAATCCTTTGGCCACCTAATGCAAAGAACTGACTCATTGGAAAAGACCCAGATGCTGGGAAAGATTGAAGGCAGGAGGAGAAGGAGATGATGGAGGATAAGATGGTTGGATGGCATCACCAACTCAATGGACATGAGTTTGAGCAAGCTCTGGGAGTTGGTGATGGACAGGGAAGTCTTGCACGCGGCAGTCCATGAGGTCGCAAAGAGTCGGACACGACTGAGTGACTGAACTTAACTGAACTAAGCCCACCATATGGGGCCAATGCTCCTTCTTGGGCCTGATTCAAAACCTCCCCATTGCTTTTATAAAGATCTGTTGACATGATTTATTGGGAACTCTGCCCATTAACATTTTTAAATGTTCGATAAATCCTCCAACCAGGCTAGTAAATTAATCTTAATAAATTCACAGCAGAAACAGCTTTGCTTGTTGATCAACACATGATAATGTGTTCACTCCCCTTTCTGTTATAAGAAGGGATGGTGTGTGTGGAGCTGAAGCCCCTGAAGACAGAGGGAAAAGACGCTGAAAAGTGCCTTCTCCACTCACAGAGGAGGAGTCTTAGCCCACCTCAGCCTCAGTTTCCCTATCATCTAATAGGACAAAAGGTGTAACAGAAATTTGTCCAAACTTATGACGCATGATACATTGTGACCAAGTGCCAACAATCCCATGAAACCAAGGTTAGTTTACCATTTGAAAATCAATGTAATATGAACATTATAATATTAACAATCATATGATTATTTCAATGGATGCAGAAAAATAATTTGCTAAAATTCAATACTATTACCGGTAAAAACTTTCCACAACCTAGGAATAAAGGAGAAATTTTCAACTGATAATGGACATCATACTTAATGGTAAGATACCCAATAGTTTCCTAGTAAAGCCAGAAACAAGGCAAGAATACCCACTTTCACCATATTTATTCAATATTTTATTAGCAGTTCTAGTAAGCACATGGAGAAGGCAATGGCACCCCACTCCAGTACTCTTGCCTGGAAAATCCCATGGATGGAGGAGCCTGGTAGGCTGCCGTCTATGGTGTTGCACAGAGTCAGACACGACTGAAGTGACTTAGCAGTAGCAGTAGCAGTAAGCACAATAAAGCAAGGAAAGGAATCCATGTCAGAAATTGTCTTTATTATCAGAATTCCTTTCCTTTGGAATCTACAAAAAACATAAAATAAACCTATCACAACTAATAAATGATTTCAGCAAGATCATAGAATACAAGATCAATATATAAGACTCAACTGTATTTCTATAGAATATTAATAGACTACTAGAAACTGAATGTGAATAAAGATACCATTTGAGATAACATAAAAATACTAAATAGTTAGAGATGAATCTGCAAAAGAGGTGCAAGTCCTATACACTGAAACCACATAACCTTACTGAGAGAAATTTATAAAGACTTTAAAGGAATAACACACTGGGTTCTTGGTTTAGAAGATTCAGTGTTGTTAAAATTTTGTTGTCAATTTTCTCCAAATTGGTATATAAATTCAGTGCAATACCAATCAAAACCCAAGCAGACTTCTTTTTTTACAGAGGTGACATGCTGATTCTAAAATCCATACAGAAATTCAAAAGGTCTGTAACAACCAAAGCAACTCTAAAAAGTAGAATTAAGTTGGCTTAGAAATGTTAAATAATTTTCCCAAGGTCAAATGAAGATCATGCCTCTCTCCTTCCATCAATGACATGTTATTGCCTTTATTGCCCTTCTCCCCAGTACCTGTCCTAGGCAGGTATTTCCAAACACACTGTTTCATGTCGTCCTTGCTATGACCCTAGAAGTTTATTAGCTTCCTTTACAGACAAAGAAACTGAGGCCCAAGTGACTTATGGTGAAACTAAGCTAAGGAACTCACGGTCTTTAAGAAAAAGAATATGGGCTGACTTAGAATTTCTCCCTCATTCTGGCAAATAAAAAACACTGTAGATAAAATACTCACAGTAAGACTGAGGATTGAGAAGAGTCATCTTTTGACAGACATAGGATAACTACTCCAACATAATAAAATAGAATGTGCTCAAAACCACTTCTTCTTCTTCTTATATCAGGATTTTCTCATGTAAATGAGAAATTTAATTTGCTTTCCTTTCAAAAGCATTTGCTATTGAAGTCTTTTTCGAGTGTCTGACATCTCTCACAACAATGGTCATATACCCATACGATAATAGCTAGCCACTAAGTCACATCACAACAAAATCCTGTGTGTAACACACAGTCAAGGCCCAGGAGTGGCCTACTTATTTCCAAGTTTACTCACTCTACCCCAATTCTATCACAGGGGAAAAAAAAATTGAGACAAGCTTTGAATTTGTCTTAATGGAATTTGACTTATCATTCCAGCAGTCAGCCTCATGTATCAATATTAAAGATGCACTCTACACCTAACACAGTGATTGATGCTAATGCAAGGTACCAAAAACAGCATCCTTACTTCTCTAAGTGTTTTTCCTCAACAGTTCTATTAGAATCACCTGCCAGTCTGGTTTAATTTGTTTCTTAATGACTCCTCTATCCACACAAGTATCTCCTGTCCCTGTTTCCCCCCCCGCCACCAAGAGAATGATACCATTTTATGTGAATGCATGCATGCTCAGTTGTATCCAACTCTTTGACATCCCATAGACTGTAGCCCACAAGGCCCCTCTGTCAATGGGATTTTCCAGGCAAGAATACTGGAGTGGGTTGCCATTGCCTACTCCAGGGGATCTTCCTAACACAGGAATTGAATCTGAGTCTCCTGCACTGGCAGGCGGATTCTTTTATCACTGAGCTATAGCAGCAGCAGCATACTAACTCATAAATCTAAAAAAAATCATGTTTATTTTCCTTATCCTTCTATACCAGCTAGGTCTCCAAGAACCTGAAACTGATATGCATACTCTCTGTCTCCAAGGAAAAGCTCTCTCCCACCTCCTTCCAAACATCCACCCTTCTGAACTTTTACTAAACCTTATATTACCTACTTGAGGACCTTGGGGACTCTATGGGCCAATTCTTCTGCTATTGACAGCCACATCTGAGGTCCCTCTCTGCCATCACATTTCCCCCTCCCCCACAATAAAATCTCCAAGGAAGAAAATCATTAGCAACTCCAATTTCTAGCACCACTGGGGAAAATAACAAGAAAGGGGTTTTTCTAATAGGGCAGCATCCAGACTCTCCAACCTCCAACCCTGGCCCATCAAAACTTTATCTTGCATGTGGTGGTTCCCAAAGGGTGCAATGCCCGTAAAAGAGACTGGTAGATACAGGACTTGGGGATTGAAGACAGGGAAATACAGAGACAGGAAGATACGTTCATCACTGCCTGGGTCCTAGACTTGGGTCTGGGCCATCATAGGGGAGTCAAGATGGCTGGGTAGAAAAATGCCTTTGAGTTTCTATGGACACGGCATCTTAGCTGTAGGGGGACAGTTGAAGTTGAGATGGGGAAAGTGCCAAAAGTCAAGACCAAGATGAAAGAGATGAGTTAACTGGTTCAGAAGCTGGTCAGAAAAAAAAAATGTGGCCACATAGGTGAAGAGAAGTTGTTTAGAAATACGGCAGTATCATGAGAGTGTTAGGGTCCAGCTCTGAGGTGAGGCTACCCATGTGGATGGCTGGGTCTGATGACACAAAGGCCTGGGCAGCTGGGAAAGATGTCCTCAGTGATGTGACAAAGAGTGACCCACTGACGTAGCAGAGGTCCATCCTCCCCTAATTTTGAAGGCATCACAGACATCTCCCAAAAGCCATGGAACCCTGGAGCCTGGACCTCCCACAGCCTATCATGCTCTCTGCTCTCTACCTCCTGGAACCCGCCAGGACAGAGAACTCTGAGAATTTCCATGGCTCCTTTGAATTATAGGTCTTTGGCTCTCATCAGGGTTTGCCTTTTCCAACAGATTATTTATAATGCTTTGGCTCAAGTGCCAACTTTTCAACTCCTCTTGCCATGGAAAATGAGACTAGGGAGAGAAACCAGGGCCATTTTGACACCATTATCTATCCTGAGGCTGAGAATTTACTTGTTTCCTTGAAGCCATCCAGTCTGAAAAGGAGAGCGCTGCTTTCTTCCCACCTTGTCTCAGCCAGAGGCAGCGAAATTAGAGGACTTCAGGGAAACATCATCCCCTTCCTGTCAGAAAGTTCCCAGCAGAAGTATTCTGATAGGTCTATGGACATATGTGACAAGGAGCTTGTTAAGTGTTAGGAGCTGTATCTTTCAACTGAGTCCAGGGAGGTTTAAAAAAAAACAGTCCCCAGAGAGCACATAGTAGAATTTCCTCATCAAATTTTGGTTCTCATATCTGATGCTCGAGTGTGGTCCTCCTGATTTGACTGTACTGGTGAAACATGACCCAATATCCATTAGATATGCCCCCATGTGGGGGGCTTCCCTAATGGCAATAGCGGTAAAGAACCTGTCTGCCAATGCAGGAGACGGCAAGAGACACGGGTTCGATCCCTGGGTTGGGAAGATCCTTTGGAGGAGGGCATGGCAATCGACTCCAATATTCTTGCCTGAAGAATCCATGCACAGAGGAGCCTGGCGGGCTACAGTCCATAGGGTCACAAAGAGTTGGACATGACTGAAGCAACTTGGCACGCACGCAAACCACGTAGGACCTTGTAGCCTTCTGTTTTGGGCTGCAGTATTTCATGGAAATAATAATTTGAAGGGACCAGGACCACTTATGCAGTGTAAAATACGAGGGGAGGAACAATCTCAATCAACATGTGTCAGCGAACACTCTAAGCAAAACAAATAACAGGCAGATAGGAAGCCCCTGGTGGTCTAGTGGTTGAAAATACACCTGCCAATGCAGGGGACATAGGTTCAGTCCCTGGTCCAGGAAGATCCCACATGCCGAAAGACCACTAAGCCCCTGTGTCACAATTACTGAGCCCATGCTCTGGAGCCCACGCTCCACAACAAGAGAAGCCACTGCAATGAGAAGCCTGAGCATCACCACTGGAGAGTAGGACTACAGCATCCCAGACTCCCCTGTCCTCCACCATCTCCCGGAGCTTGCTCAAACTCATGTCCATCGAGTCGGTGATGCCATCCAACTATCTCATCCTCTGTTGCCCCCTTCTCCTCCTGCCTTCAATCTTTCCCAGCACCAAGATCTTGCCAATGAGCTCTTCGCATCAGGTAGCCAGAGTAATAAAACATCAGCTTCAGCATCAGTCCTTCCAA
The DNA here is from genome assembly GCA_024291935.2 of Okapia johnstoni. Taxonomy (NCBI): domain Eukaryota; kingdom Metazoa; phylum Chordata; class Mammalia; order Artiodactyla; family Giraffidae; genus Okapia; species Okapia johnstoni. The sequence goes on along the minus strand of CM044307.1, from coordinate 124,200,661 downwards.
TGAATATTCAAGTTGATTTCCTTTAGAAATGACTGGTTTGATCGCCTTGCTAAACCTCTCTCCTTCCCTCACTGTTCACCAGCCATGCTAACCCTCTGTCTATGCCTGGAGCACATCAGCTCACTCTGACCTCAGGGCCTGTGCTCCTCGGTTTCCTCTACCTGGAACTCTCTTCCTTGGGTCTTCAGTCTTCCATAGAAGGGACCCCACTAACATCCAGGCATCAAGTCTCTCCACCTCCCATGATGTCACTGTCCCAGAGTCTTTCTAGCCTTCACCCACCACAGTATAAAATTAATTTATTTCTTACTTGTCAATTTTCTCCTTTCCCCACTAGAATACAGTTTCTCTGAGAGTAGACAGCTTGTTTGTCTTATCACCCACTTTATCTCCTGTGCCTAGAACATAGTTAGGCCCTTGGTGAAAATGGTGAAAAGAAAACCAAGAGTGAAAAAAAGAGGAACCATGTGAGCTCTCTAGGAGCAGGGATGGAAGGGAGTGAGACCTGAGCACTGAATGGTCCCAGTGAGCTTCTCCCAGGGGACAGACTGGAATCCGGGTCTTGGAGAATGGGCATATGATCCGACACCTCCATGAGTTATTCTCCTCCCAAGAGCCAAGACATCTATAGATGTTGGATGCAGGGGATGCTATGATGATATAGAAATGTCACAAATGTTTATCCAGAAAAAAGCTTATGCTCAAAGGATGCTCTGATGAGTGAACCAAGCGTGTCTCATGTCCACTTCTGTCAAACTCCTAAGTGACATTCAGTTCATTCTAGGGACTTCCCTGGTGGTCCAGGGGCTAAGACTCCACACTCCCAATGAAGGGGGCCCAGGATCGATCCCCGGGTTCGATCCCAGGGAACTAGGTCCCACAGGCCACAACTAAGAGTTTGTATGCCGCAACTCCAGCTCCTGCATGCCACAACTAAGACTCGGTGCAGTCAAATAAAACAAATATTTAACTCATCCTAGGCAAGGGAACGGGTTTCCCAGCTGGCTCAGTGGTGCAGAACTGCCTGCCAAAGAAGGAGACTCAGGTTCCATCCCTTGAGAAGGAAATGGCAACCCACTCCAGTATTCTTGCCTGGGAAATCCCACAGACAGAAGAGCCTGGAGGGTGTGGGGAGAGAGCAAATTAGCCAAGATGGCATGGTCAGGCTCTCTCGCCCCACAGCCCCTCGGTCTTGCCCTGTGTTTTGTAAATAAAGTTTATGTAACAGCTGAGATCACTTGTAGCATTGCGCATGTGCATCACAAGGCTCTAGCTTGGTCACAAGCTGCTTTGTGCGGTACGCCTGTAAGAGCTTCACCACAAAAGCCCTGGCTGGGCATTGGGGCTACATTGGAGTGGCATCATGGTTATGCTACATGAGGTTATGTCACGGCTATGTTATTGCCGCATTATGGTTATGTTGTGCTGCTGCAGCTGCAGCTGCTCCTTCCAGCCACTTAGCTCACGCCTTGCCTAGCCTGGCTTCAGCGAACAGTGCAGAGAGTATGAACAGTGAGACAGTTGGTGCCATGAGCAGGATCAGCGATACAGCAGGTTATGGTCCATGGGGTCACAAAGAGTCCGGCACCACTTAGCGACTGAACAACAACAAGGCAAGGGAACAAGACCTTTGCCAATCCTGAACTCCTTCTCAGAACTGAACAATATCAGGCCCCTTCTCTCATATCTCAGGAAGTCATTCTCAGGAACTTCCAGGAACCACTGGGAGTCTGAAGACAGATCAGCATCATAAACCAAGGTAGCCTATACCACTTATGTATCTAGGAAGGAACAGCCTTCTGGGAACCATCCCCTGAAACCCAAGCACTGGAGTACTTTCTAGAAACAGGGACGGGAAAGAAGGATTTGTTGAGGGCATATAATGTGCTAGGTACCATGCCCCAGCAATTCACAAGAGCTAACAGGTAACTTCCACCACAATTCTTAGAAATGGGCCTTGTTTTCCCGGGGTGGGTCTTGTTTTCCCAAGGAATCAATATTGTTGCTGACAGTGCTAGTTGAGTGGAGTTTGTTGTTGTTTCAATCATCTTAATCATCTCTCCCTACGTTTAGAGGTGTTTGGGGAGGTGCCCATCTTAAGAGTCTTGAAGAGAGATGGAATCATCCTCCCAGAAGTTGAAAAGACCAGGTAGTTGCTTTCCCAGCCTCCCTTGCTGCTCAGGAAGGGACATGTGACTAGACTTGGCCAATCAGATGCATCAGTCAGCAACACCTAGTTGGGAGCAAAACACCATGGCAACATACAGGGTCCTGGGAGGGCAATAGAGGGTCCTCAGAGGACAGCTTCTGTGGCAGGGTTTTGATGGTGGTTCTGGCTATTGAGTCTCTCTCAGTCTCTGCTTGTTTCACAAACTAGTTTCCCAGTGCATGAGTGTGTGCTCAGTTGCTCAGTCATGTCAGACTCTTTGTGACACTCTGGTCTGTAGCCCACCAGGCTCCTCTGTCCATGGGATTCTCCATGCAGGAGTGGGTTGCCATGCCCTCCTCCAGGGGATCTTCCTGACTCAGGAATTGAACCTGCATCTCCCGTGTCTCCTGCATTGCAGGCAGATTTTTTTACCGCTGCGCCACCAGGGAAGCCCTTAGTTTCCCAGACACCCTGGAAATTCTGTGAGCTCCTTAATATCCCTTCAACAAATTTGTTTCCAGCGAGAATCATGCAGAGGCAGGTCCCTTTGCTTGCAACTAAGAACTCAGGCTGATTCAGCCTTGGAGAAGACAGCAAGGTCATTCAAGGATTTGGACACTGGTCAGTATAAAGGCCGGAGAAGGCAATGGCACCCCACTCCAGTCCTCTTGCCTGGAAAATCCCATGGACGGAGGAGCCTGGTAGGCTGAAGTCCATGGGGTCGCTAAGAGTCGGACATGACTGAGCGACTTCATTTTCACTTTTCATTTTCATGCATTGGAGAAGGAAATGGCAACCCACTCCAGTATTCTTGCCTGGAGAATCCCAGGGACAGCGGAGCCTGGTGGGCTGCCATCTATGGGGTCGCACAGAGTCAGACACGACTGAAGCGACTTAGCAGCAGCAGCAGCAGCAGCAGCAGCAGCAGAAGCAGCAGCAGCAGTATGAAGGCAGAGCCCATGCTGTCTCCACTATATCTACACTGCTCTGGGAAAATGCTGATCCCATTTCACAGATGAGGCATAGAGAGGAGAGGTAACCACCCAGCCTGGAATTGACTGTAAGCTCCTGGTTCTCTCTAATGTACCACGATTCACATTCTGTTTCACCACTCTTCACCACAGCTTCTTGACATAAAAATCTTGTTTCAAATAAGGAGCCCACAATAAAAGGAATGAGACCCCAAACATGAATAGAAGCAGGAACTTCCCAGACAAAGAGATAGGGGTTCTCTTTGCAAAACAAGATTAAAGCCTGTGATCATGGCCAGTTCCTGGGAAACTGGGAACAGGAAAATGATTAACAGCAGGGTGGGGATGGTCTCCTTCCTGGGAGCAAGCAGGGAGGACAGCTGAGAGGCGGTGACACTGATCTGCTCTGACCCTGTTTTCATATGTGCGAAATAGGAATAACATCACTTCCTGCACAGGTCTGCCTGAGAACATCAGCGCAGGAATTTTAGCAACAACCTAGAGCACTTAAAATAAGCCATTCGCTGTTTGAAGGGTTTTTCCTATATGAATTCTTTCACTCCTCACCAAAACATGAATTGGGCACTATTGTGATCTCTGATTTCCTGAGGAGAAAGTGGGATACAGAAAGTTTAAGTGAGTTGTCTAATTACAGCAAATAACGGGGACAGCTGGGATTTGAACCCAGGGATCCTAGTTCCAAAATCAGAGACCATCAGGATTGTGCTAATCAAGTTTTATAATGGATGCAATAGAGTTTTGTAACTATAAATTGCTTCACACAGATTAGCAAAAAAAAATGTACTTGATGCCGGGATAGAGTAGAGTCTCTGAGTAAGGAGACATATATCTGTCTTGTAGCTCTACACCCAGCACCATGGTTTGCCTTACCACATGCATAGAAATCATGTTGGTGGAATGAGTGAATGAATGAACAAACACATAAGATGAGGATTCAGATGGTAGCAAGGAGATGGGAAGGAAAGAGCCACGTGGAACCAAGAAAGAGTAGCATACAGAAACGTCGCTCTAAATAGGGATCCTCTGAGGCAGGCTTGAAAAGTTTTCCAAAGGAAACTTGCAAATCGCTTCCATATATCTGTTGTATCAAAAAAAAAAAAAAAACTCCGTAAATGTGCCATTTCTTCATGGCTTCATTCTTCAACGGGGAACACCGTATGGAGTCATGCGCAACCAGAAGTGTGCAGAGGGTTCTGTGGATAAACAGCATCCTACAGGTGTCCCCAGCTTTTGGTGTTCACGGTTGTGTAAGGACGTAATTTCACACTGTATACAATCGGACCTCTCAGTGCATGTCTGCAGGACTGGGCGCATACGCCCAGGTGTACACAGTTAATAATGGGCTAACACTAATTTGAACTTACTATGTGCCAGGCTCTGTCTTAAGCACGTTGCAAACATCATCACATTTAATCCTCGCAGTGGATACAGTGGCACCCAGAGATGCATGTGGATGTGTGCATAGCTGTTTCTGAGCTGCACATACACAGATTTTTTCCCCGGGGGAAGCACAGGTTCAGACTGGCTGTCAATTTTCAGCTGCTTAACCCAAGCTCTATGAATAATGCCAGGAAGGCACACTTTCCTGGGCTGGAAGGAGTAACAATGAATTAAAAGCTAGATCATAAAGTCCTTTCAAAATACCATCCACTTAAGAAACAGCAGACACCCAGCCTGCGTTTTCTTGCTGTGTAAACACATTCCTACCACCCCACTCACTTAAATAAGGCTCACTCCACTTTGGCAACCCCGCAAACACATTTTTTTTTTTTACAGTTTCTTTTTCAAAAACAAGATTGCTCCCTCGGCAACTGTTTCCAAGCACATTCCCTCATTCTGGGAGAGGGAAGGAAAAAGCAAGAGAAAGCCTCTTGTTACTATACAGGGAACACAGAACAGGGGCAGGGAGAGAGATGCGGGGAACTTGCTGAGAAGCCAATGGGACAGGAAGATGTATTTCCCCCAAATAAAATTGGCCAAATGCTCCCCTGACCAAGTGATGTATACCCAGGACCCAGTAATTTTGAGTTCTTTTAAAGGCTATGGTCTGGGTTCCCCAACTAGGATTGTCCTCTTCTGCACTGTATGTGCTTGCATGTGTGTGTGTGTGTGTGTGTGTGTGTGTGTGTGTGTGTGTGTGTGTGTGTGTGTGTGTACACACATGCGCACATGCATGCAATTAAAGGTCAGAAGCCCTCCCAGAAGCAGTCAAAGTTATCTCCCTCAAAGAGGGGACATCTTTTGAACAATAACATTTTCTCCATAGTCTGTGGACTACTGACAGCAACAAAAATAGTCCCCAGGGCAGGGCTTGGGGGTAGAGCAAGGATAAGAGACTAGAAGAAAAGAACTCAGTCCATCCCATTCTATGCCTTTCATTCAATGACTAATTCTGTTCCACTCAATTCATTCTATTCCATCTGAGCCGAATATCTTACTCTATATCACTCCCTAGCTTCCACGGCACGCTATTCCCTTCTCAGACCTTCCATCCCACTGAAATTCCCACTCCTGCCATTCTACCTCATCTCCGTCCACTCTGTCCTAATCTGCTTCCAAGTCATCTCATTCCATTGAAAGTCAAGCTCTTCCATTTCAAGCCCCAGTGTCCCAGTTCATTCCATTTCATCCCATTTCATCATTGCAGCATCTTCTTAACCATTTCAATCTGTCCCAATAACTCCTGCCAGAAATATTTCAACAGGATCGGCGATGAGACCAGTCCTAGGTGCCATGAGGGGTCTGGAGAAATGGGCTGAGCCCCCATCTTTTCTCTCTTTTTTAAAATTTATTTAGTTTATTTATATTTTTGGTGGTGCTGGGACTTCATCGCTGTGCCGGGGCTTTCTCTAGTTGCAGTGAGTAGGGGCTACTCTTCGCTGCGGTGCACAGGTTTCTCATTGTGTGGCTTCCCTTGTTGTGGAGCATGGGCTGTAGGGCCTGGGCTTCCGTAGTTGTGGCTCACAGGCTTTAGTTACCCTGTGTCATGTGGAACCTTCTCGGGCCAGGGACCAAACCTGAGTCCCCTGCATTGGCAGAAGAATTCTTATCCACTCTACCATTACGGAAGTTGTGCACTCTCAGTACAGCATCAGAAGCCACCCTTATGAAACAAAATAAGGACCATATCACTCTATGGTCTTCACAGACCCAGATGAATCAAGAATCATGGGCAAGGGCTTCCCTGGTGGTTCAGTGGCTAAGACTCTGCGTTCCCAATGCAGGGGGCCCCAGGTTCAACCCCTGGTTGGGGAACTAGATCTCACATGCCACAACTATGACCTAGCACAGCCAAATAAATAAAAAGGATCATAGGCAAAACATCTGAATGCTTAACTCTACGCAAATCTCCATGCTTTGGTGCCATGTGGAATAGAGGTAAGAGCATAAACTTGGAAGCCACACTAATAAATGGTCAAATTCCAGATCTTCTTAGAAGCTGTAATAGACAAGGTTATGTACCTAACAGCCTTAAAAATGTCAGTGGCTGGACTTTCCTGGTGGTCCAGTAGTTAAGAATCCACCCGCCAATGCAGCAGACATGAGTTCAACCCCTGGTCCGGGAAGATTCCACATACTGTGGGGCAACAAAGCTGGTGTGCCACAACTACTGAGCCCTCGTGCCCTAGAGCCCATGCTCTGCAACAAGAGAGTAGCCCCCACTTGCCACAACTAGAGATAGCCCGCGTGCTGCAATGAAGACCCAGCACAGCCAAAAATAAATAAAGTTAAAAAAAATCAGTGGCTGAAAATAAAGTTTTATCTCTCACTCATGACTCACAGCTCTCACACATTGGATGCGGGCTCTGCTCCATGGTAGCCTCGCTGTCAAGACCAAGAGCAGCCTGTGTCTGGAACATTGACCATCACCACGGTGGGGGGCAGGAAGAGCACATGGCAGTGTATGTATTAGCACTTAAAGCTTCCGCCCAGAAGAGATGCACTTCATTTCTGCTCACATTTCACTGTCCTAAAAAAGTCACGCGCTTCCACTCATGTTCAAAGGTCGGGGAAGAGAAATCACACACTGGCCGCAGGAGATGTGGGTTCGATCTTGGGTTGGGAAGATCCCCTGCAGGAGGAAGTGGCAACTCTCCAGTATTCTTGCCTGGAAAGTCCCATGGACAGAGGGGCCTGGTGGGCTACAGTCCATGGGGTCACAAAGAGTCAGACACAACTGAGCCCACATGCACAGCACAGAGAAGGACAAAGACCACAGAAATGTTTATGTTCTTGGGAGGAGAATGGGAAATATCTGATGGGCAACACTGATAACAACCACACCAGCTGGGTTTCCATAGGCCCCTAATTTCATTTTCTTGAGCCTCAGTTTTCTCACCTGTAAAATGGGGATAATTATAACCTACTTCTCAGGTCTATTATAAATGATGAGATAGGAAAAGAAAGAACCCAGCACACACAGGTGCTTAATAGACATGAATTCCCTTTCCTAAACCTCTGCATTATCTCCCTGCCAACCTCCTCAGAAAAAAAAAAAAAAACATCAGAGACACAAACTAGATGGCTCTTATCTGGGGATAGAGAGGTGCTCTTCAACCTCACTCCTACCTCCCTTCCAGCCCTCGGATCTGTTGCCTCTCCCCGCAGCAGCTTCAACCACGTGCTCAATGATGATCCATCTGCTTTCCAAATGTAATTATATCACAACACTGATTTCTGATGGGCAGAGACCAATACCCAAAGCTGCTTTGTTCCCAAACATTGCAGAAAAAAAAAAAGGCACCACGCTTCCTTGGAGCAGAAGTGTAATCGGAATGAACAATCATCATACACAATATTGTCTCACGCTCCAGAAAAGACTGACAGACATCCTGGAACAGCAGGTTTGGACCCCTCCAGAGGGCCACATCCCTCTGCCTGCTGGAGCTTGTAATGGCTGGAACCAATCCTCTGGGACACGCTTTGGCTTTTTCTAATGGCTCTGTGGGAAGCAGAGCCTGCAGTCCTCTCCTCTTATGGGAAGTCACCCATAGGAGTTCCACAGTTCACTGAACACCACGACTGGGAGGACCAGGAGTGAGAAAGTTCCACCATCTATCAATGGATGAAGCCAACATGCATCAGCCACTTCCTTTCCTACATGAGAAGGCTGAGCACCAAAGAATCGATGCTTTCAAACTGTGGTGCTGGAGAAGGCTCTTGAGAGTCCCTTGGACAGCGAGGAGATCAAACCAGTCAATCCTAAAGTAAATCAACCCTGAATGTTCATTGGAAGGACTGATGCTGAAGCTGAAGCTTCAATACTTTGGCAACCTGATGTGAAGAACTGACTCATGGGAAGAGACCCTGATGCTGGGAAAGATTGAGGGCAGGAGAAGAAGGGGACAACAGAAGATGAGATAGTTGGATGGCATCACCGACTCAGTTCATCACTGACATGAACCTGAGCAAACTCCGGGAGACAGTGGAGGACACAGGAGTCTGGTATGAGGCAGTCCATGGGGTCACAAGGAGTCGGACATGACTTAGCAACTGAATAACAACAACAACAAAGTTTTCATTTATAAAAAGAGGGCATAATTAAATCATAGTCTGTGAAAACATTTTTTTAAATTGAAATACAGCTGATTTACAATGTTGTGTTAGTTTTCAGTGTACACCAAAGTGATTCAGTTGTTTTCACATTGTGGTGGCTTCCTTGTGGAGCCCAGCCTCTAGGGCACATGGGCTTCAGTAGTTTCAGCATGTTGGCTTACTTGCCCCACGGCAGGTGGGATCTTAGTTCCCACGTCCCCTGCACTGGCAGGCAGATTCTTAACACTGGACCACAAGGGAAGTCTCCTGATTCAGTTATGATCAGTTCATCAAACTGGGTGCCATATTCTTTCCTGATTAAGGATTATTCATGTGAGGTAGGCCAGTCAGATATCCGGTCCCTGGGATTTGAATCTTGACTCGAATTATCCCATAATGGAAAATTGTTGACGTTCGATCACCTTCATCACAGAATGTGCTGAAAGGAGCATAATAATTCCAGTTCTCTGAAACATCCCGGGTCTCTTTCCTTCTTAAAGTGAGGTTCTCTAAGCATTTCTTCTGATTCTGTGAGCTGTCCCACGTTTCTTCCAAAAGATAACTTATTGGCTTAAGTCATCCAGATATAGTTTCTGTTGCTTGCAACCCATAAGCCTTGAGATGTTCAGACACAGAGAGACACACAGAGATAAGCAGAGAAACCCACAGAACGTGAAGATAAAGCAGGCACATAGACAAACTCTCCTGACTTGTATTGAGGACAACAGACGTATTTTGAAGAAAAAAAAAAAGAGTCTGAAATAAATAGCTCGTCCAGATGAATTTATTTCTAGGGAGTGGTAGACTTGTTATATGCCTCTCTGGGTATTTTCACAGTTCCATTGTTGGAACTAGCCCCTTTTATTTATTTACGCTGAATGATAAAAGGAGTATGATAATATGTGTGAAATAAGGTTTCTACTTTGCTTTTTTCTCTGATCTTTTTCTCACAAAATTTAATCTAAGGAGCCATACTAATTCCTACTGGCAAAGCCTGCAGAAATGACTGCCACTTCTGTCCATTCATTCATTCAAAAATAAATTATAACACCTACTCTGTGCTAAGGAGCCTTAGAGATCTGGAGATTTTAAAAGTCAGACACCCTGGACCCAAGAGAGTTACTGTCATTCATTGAAAAAAATTCCCTGAGCATATCCACTAAGTGCCAGCTAGTCCATCATCCTGTTCTCATGGAGATTAGAATCTAGAGGTAAAGTTATGAACGAGACACGTGCTGGTGTAGAATGATCAGCAGGGAAATCTATTTTTTTTTCCTGAAAGAAAGTACATTTGGCTAATTAATAAGCATACAAAACATATTTAGTTCAGGATTTATAAAGGTTTAATTATGCAGTCATGTAAATTTAGAAATATTCTTTTCATAAGAGCAGGAGAGATAGATACTGATAGAGGAGAATTGAGGGAACACATCTTGGTGGATGAGATATATAAAGAGGATATAGCTACAGAGTATTTATATTCTCGTGACTGTAAGAGGAAGCTGAATTCTCTGCTGTTCAGCCAAATGGAGGCAGGATACAATACGCTGAAAAATCAAAGAGATTGGGTACCACTCTTTGTTGTTCCATATGTGGATATTTCTCCTCATGTTTATGATAATGTAAAAAAAAAAGTCCATATGCAAATAAATATGCAATAATTAGAGACACAGTAACCCATAGTTTGCTGTTTTCCATCTGGGAAATATGGGAACAGAGTTTGGGGGAGGTTTGAGATGAAGGCAGGAAAAAGATAATATGGAGAAAAATTAGAGGATTCAATGAAAGAACAAGACTATGTTCTTGATTGCATCGTACATATATATGATATCTACACGGGGTTTCTTCCATGGTCATGGTAGAAATCAGACAAGTGTTCATAGATGCCCTTTACCTCACCTGTCCAGCTTATCACCATCATTGCAAGGAGGAAGCCCTAGACAGTGTTTCCCAAACCTCATTATTCAAATGAATCACCCCATTATTAACATTTACATTCTGATTCAGAAGCTCAGGGGTAAGGTTGAAATTCTGCATCTCAAACAAGCTCCCAGGTGACAAGGATAATCCCAAAATACAGGCTGAGTAGCAAGGCTAGGAGTAGACTGATCTTATTATACTGTAGACAGTGGCGAGTCCTCCTTCTTAACTACTCTCCCCATCTCTTGCTGCTGCCAAAGAGGGCCAGGTCTGCCACATTGGTGAAGGATGGGGGACAGGGGATCACCATGCACAAGGATCAGTAAGAGCAGAAGAAGTCTAAGTCTGCCTTGGGGAACCCAGGATGCTATTCAGAACAAGCAACATTTGAGTCCACACTTGAAAGGTGAGTCAAGGTTTGCCAAGGCAACAGAGAGAGGAGGGCAGCACAGGGAGATAAGACAGCACAAGAAAAGACACAGAGGTATGAGCTAATATATTTGGGGAACTGTTGTTTTAGTCACTGAGTTGTGTTCTACTCTTTTGCAACCCCCAGTAGTTGTGTCTTACTCTTTGCTCCTACTCTTTTGGCAGACCATAGCCTGTCAGTCTCCTCTGTCCACGCTATTTCCCAGGCAAGAATACAGGAGTGGGTTGCCATTTCCTTCTCCAGGGAATCTTCCCAACCCGGGGATTGAACCTGTGTCTCCTGAATTGGCAGGTGGATTCTTTACCACTGAGCCACCTGGGAAGCCCATTTGGGGAACTACTGAAAGGTCAATATGGGTGAAGAGCAAAGCGCATCCTTCAAAGGTGAAATAAAAGATCAGGGTTTCTTTAGAATTCATTCTTGGCCAGAGTCAATACAGACAAATAAGCTTGGCTTAAAAAAAAATGATGACAATAATGTCTCCTGAGTGGTTCCCGCGTGGTGGGCATTGAGCTGTGCTCATCTCATCATCATCTCTTTGGACATCACAACGATCCCCATTTTAGAGCTGGGAAAACTGAGGCTTGTCCCAGATCCAGGAGCTAATAGACAAAGGAGACGGAATCTGATGGAAGGCTACCAGCTCCAGGCACCATGAATTTATACTATGCTCTACTACTCCCTTCCCAGGGCTTCCCAGGTGGCTCAGTGATAAAGAATCTGCCTGCCAACACGGGAGACACAGGAGATGTGGGCTCAATCCCTGGATCAGGAAGATTGCCCTGGAGGAGAAAATGGCAACCCATTCCAGTATTCTTGCCCAGATAATCCCACAGACAGAGGAATCTGGCAGGCTACAAGTCCGTGGGGGGGTGCAAAGAGTCAGACATAACTGAGCACAGCACACAGGCATGCTACCACCCCCAGCTGGTGACACAGTGGCCATTCCACCCTTACCTGTAGGTGGTTCCTGGAAACCTGTGACCCTGTGCCTGGAGAACATGAGCACTAAAACCCAAGGTATTGAACCATAGTCTCTTCACGTGGGCCCCTCATTTCCATTCCCAGTTGGCCAACTGGGCCGAGAATTTGAGCCTGGTCAGCTGAGTCCCCACTTTTCCAGATATTTGTCTCACATCAAGAGATCTTGGGGAGGGATATGTGCCAAGAATAGACCATTTTTCATACATTGGTCTCAGCCTCAGCCTTCACCAAGCAGGCAGGAAGCTCATCTAACTAGCTGAGAGCATCATTCTCCCCCCACCTCAAATATCCCATCCCTTCAACAGAGCAGTAAATATCCCCTTGCCTAGAACACCTGCTGCTGGTGGCGGTGGATAAAAGGAATTTGCACGCCCATCACCAACAGTAGAGCAGATGCTGACGTCAGAAGTCAGAGCTGCTGAAGTTACATAATTCCAGAGGCTGCTTGAGTGTGGAATAAGGCCACGTTTAACCTTAAGGAAGATAAAAATAGGCAAATAGAATCTTATTTCCCCATAAAAATTTTAAGCTTTAAATAATATTTTTTTTTAGTGATTGTAGGCAAGAATTGTGTTTGGCCCCAGGAAGTTTTTTCACTGTTGAATTATGTTCCCTAGGAAATAAATATAGGATATATACATGGCATGCTGTGCTCTGCATAGTCACTCAGTTGTGTCCGATTCTTTGTGACCCTGTGGACTGTAGCCCACTAGGCTCTTCCATCCATGGGGATTCTCCATGCAAGAATACTGGAGTGGGTTGCCATGCCCTCCTCCAGGGGATATTCCCAATCCAGGGGTCAAACCCAGGTCTTCTGCATTGCAGGTGGATTCTTTACCATCTGAACCACCAGGAAAGCCCAAGAATACTGGAGTGGGTAGCCTATCCCTTCTCCAGGAGATCTTCCCAACCCAGGAATCGAAGCAGGGTCTCCCACATTGCAGGTGATTCTTTATCAGCTGAGCTACCAGGGAAGCCGCATATACATGAGAAAGGCATAGCATATTTGTGTGTATGTACATGTAGGAATGAAGGTTTGTGTGTGTATGGATAGATATATAGATATGAATAAGGAAATGGAAAATGTAGATATAGAGAACGTGAGCTGTGTTTTGCTGCAATAAGGTGGTCCAGAATGTGTTACATGTGACTGGGTTGGGTAGGGAGCATAAGGTGTGTAAATTTCATGGGTGGGATAGTTTTGATACCAGTGTGTGGTATATTTCTGTGGCTAAAAGCATGAGCTATATGGGTGCGTGGTGGAAACTGGGCATTCTGTGTGTAGTGTTGGTGCATCTGCAGGGATGCGCAAGATATGTGAACCCAAGGCATTGCATCTGCTCTTGCTTATGTGAGCATGTGGTGGATTATTTCGCCCAGAGTGGGGAATGTGTGGTTGTGTGCATTCAGATTGTGTGGGAAACATATGTTGACAATATGTGTGGGTCACAAGTATGTGGTGATCATGCAGGTGTGTGCTGGAAGGGGTGTGTGCCTGTTTGTGTCTGTGGATGCACACACATGTCAAGGCTGATGACACCAGGAAAGATGGTCCCAGAACCTTGAACAACCCTCCCCAATGTTTACAACATCCTAGATCTTCCTCTAACCTAATTTCCAGAAAACTATTTGAAGGTGTTCTCCTGAATACTGACCTCCTGCTCTCCTTTGCCGCCGCCCCCTCCCCAGGACTCTAGTCCCTAGTTATTCCTTGGACCAGGCACAAAGTGTCTGGGGCAGTTGCATTTCTTGGTACATATAGGCTTCTCTCAAACTCTGGTCTAGAGGCAGAGGTTTTCCAACTTGATGGAGATGGTCAAAATCAAACTATAAAATAAAACCTGTCCTGAAGAGAAATAGCCTAGTGTTAAAGCTCACTTCACATTTCCCCATAAGAATTAAGAAAACATAGTGTGGCTTAGAAGAAATTCTCCAGCTTTAGGGTTTCTAATTTCTGCTGTTATTATTCTGCAGTCTGACTTTGGGCAAATCCCTCCTTTTCTTGGTTCTAGAATCTTTGTCTTAACTCCCACCCATTCCAGCCATGCCACCCTTAGTTGTCTCCCTACAGTCCTCAGATAGAGTCCAGTCTCCCTAGTGCAACACTCTAGACTCTTCATGACCTGATCCTACTAGTTTCTCATTTCCGGCCATCCTTCCATGCCACCATATCTTCTAGGCTCATCTATCCACTGATCCTTCCTCAAAGGCAAACTTAGCAAAGAAACACACGTCGCTGTCCTTTGTGCTGAATAAGCATATTTCCTCTGTCTTCCTTTCTGCAAAAAGACCAAGGACCGGGAAGGACACATCCTACCACAGTCACTTATGACTGATTCATTCATCCATTCAAAATAGTTTCTGGTAATTAGTAAGTTTCAGAAGCTCAATTACCTTCTAAAATACAGTGTGTGTGCATGTTCAGTCGCTCAGTCACGCCTGATTCTTTGCAACCCCATGAACTGTAGCCTGCCAGGCTTCTCTGTCCGTGGAATTCTCCAGGCAAGAACACGGGAGTGGGTTGCCATTTCCTACCCCAGGGGATCTTCCTGACAACAGGGATTGAACCAGATTTGCCTGCATCTCCTGCACTGGCAGGGAGATTCTTTACCACTAGAATACAGAAGCCAGCAAGAAAGACATGTCCCATGCCCTTGTAAAGCTAACATATTAAAATTAACTGAAATAAGTCTTTTCTCCATAAACCTAGTGCCATAACCTGTGCCTGAATCTGCAGTGAAGGAGAATTTGAAGGAAAGACTTCATCCATCAAGTTGGTGTCTCGTTGGTCCTGGCTAAGAGCATGAGTTCAGGATCAGGTACATCGGGGTTTGAAACCTGACTCCACCAGTGTTAAGGTGGGTGGTCTTGGGCAGGTTTGCTACACTCTCTGTGTTGCAACTGCTTCATGGAACAAATCTACCTCAAAAAGTTGAATGAGATGGTGTATTATTGTAAGGGCTCAATAAATGTTGCTTTAGGAAATATACACCTCGCTTCCTCCTAACAGACACAGATCATGCCCCTATCATTTCCTGAATGCTGGAATTTGGGTTTCAATTAAGGGTCTTGTCTATCAGGCTGAGGCTTCCCATGTCTTTTCAACTCAGATGGTAATTTTAGCTGTGAATTATTAATAAGGTACTAGGATAGTACATCATGATGACCTCCATGAGGTCAAGGATTTTTTTCCCTGTGTTTTATTCACTGATACAATTCAGTGCCTAGAACAGTTTCCAGCACAGAGTAGGTTTTCAGTGAGTATTTGTTAGGATAACAAATACTGTACCTGTCAGTAGGTTGCAGAAATTAATCTGTCTAATCATTGCTATTATTAACAGCTGCCACTTTCCCCATGAACTGTGAAAAGTCTTCCACAGTTCATCTCTGATTCTCTCCACAAAATCACAAGGCAGGTCTGAATATTCTTTTCTATAGGTGAGCAAGCTAAGTAACCTAAGACCCAGCGAGGTTAACAACTAGCCTAAGGCCACATAACTGCTAAGTGATAGAATTGGGATTTGAATCCAAGGCTCATTTCCACACTCCTGTGATACAATCCAGGAACTCTCACGGTTTCCTAAGAAGAAGCAGAGACTCTTCTCTCCACCCCCATTCCTCTGATGGAGCCCCCAAACTAGATGGTGAGGGACACAGGAAAAGAGGCTGGCATTAAGAAAACCTAGGGCTGAAGAAACTGCATTGTCAATAACTCTCGAAAAATCATGACACTAATTAAGAACGATGCTCCTTGTTCTGCCAAAAGCTCTATCTTCTTGCAGAGATCAATAAATCAAAACTAATTGTTTACTTTGTCTAGGCTCCTTCCCTTCTGCCTGTATTTTTTTCCTTCTTTCTTTGTATAATGTGAAGGTTGATGAAGGAGCCTCATCTTCACTAATGAAAGAAACTTAATTTGGGGGGCACTATATCCCTCATTAAGAAGAGCAAAATCCATTTAGTGGCGGCTTTTGCTGCCTTCCATTTGTCCAAACAAAGACCCAGAATCAGCAGAAGGCCAGTTTTAGCATGAAATTTAAGCTTCCATGAAATTTATATCTATTGTTTTAGGGAACATATTTAATGATAGATAGAAACAGCCATTAAAAATGACCACAGCAATTTCTTCACTGTTGTTTTTTTTTTATCTCTCCACTCTCTCCTCAATAGTGTATGCAAGAACAACTGTGGGTGGCCACAGAGAACTTGGAATTTAGAAACCAGGTTATCATGGAATACTAGAGATGTGTACAATTCTCTCCCCTAGATAGATACTGGAGGAGAAATAAATAATATTACCTTAAAGAACTAGCAAGAAAATAATCTGGGCTAATACATAATAGTAGATGCACTCATCAGAAGTGTTCTTGCCCAGCCACACATACAACAAGGAGTGTTACGGAAGGAGACATAGGGCATGCCCTTCCCAGGACTGTCTAGCAGATGTTTAGGGAAATCCTATCAGCTTAAATATGACTTATGGCACATATAATAGTTCAAATAATGGTTCAAATGCTGGTAAATGTTTAATAACCAGATTTTGGGGGAAGGAGCTCCAATTTGTAACATTTGCAAAGTACGATAGTGCACATATTCCCACTATGGTTCATTGCAAGCAACCAACATAAATGTTGGATTGGAAAGAGATGTGTACAATTCTCTGTAAACAGATTGTACAATCCATTGAATGTGAATTTAGTAAGAGATATATACAACTGGCTCTTGTGCATCAAAACCAGCAGACTCTGGCATCCGCAGTGGTAGCCTTTGCCTTAGGAATCCTTTGATTGTAATTGAGCTTCCTGTATGGTTTGGTCCTTGAGAGGAAATTTACTTATCTGCTTAATGGCTCTTTTTTCTTGGCCTCCAAAATCACTGTGGATGGTGACAGCAGCCATGAAATTAAAAGACGCTTGCTCCTTGGAAGAAAAGCTGTGACAAACCTAGACAGTGTATTAAAAAGCAGAGACATCGCTTTGCTGACAAAGGTCCATATTGTCAAAGCTATGGTTTTTCCATTAGTCACATACAGATGTGAGAGTTAGATCATATAGAAGGCTGAGCATCAAAGAACTGATGCTTTCAAACTGTGGTGCTGGAGAAGACTCTTGAGAGTCCCTTGGACAGCAAGGAGATCAAACCAGTCAATCCTAAAGGAACTCAACCTTGAAAATTCACTGGAATGATGGATGCTGAAGCTGAAGCTCTGATACTTTGGCCACCTGATGTGAAGAGCTGATGCATTTGGAAAAGGCCCAAAGATGCCAGGAAAGATTGAAGGTAAAAGGAGAAGGGGGCAGCAGAGGATGAGAAGGTTAGATAGCATCACCAACTCAGCGGACATAAATTTGAGCAAAGTCCGGAAAAAAGGCAAGGACAGAGAAACCCAGCGTGCTGCAGTCCATGGGGCTGCAAAGAGTGGGACACGACTTAGTGGCTGAACAACAACAGCAACAATAACAACAACAACATAATGGTTTATATATCAGTTTACTGGGAGTCAGTCTCTGGAACCAGTTCACATTAAGAGGAATAGCCATCAAGGCTGGGTAGCACAGCTGGAGTATAGTGAACAAATCACAATGTGACTTCCCCCTTGGACCAATGCAGTTGCCCAGGGGCCTTCCTTCACCTGCTTTGTAGCTGTTTGCTTCCTTCCTTATCAGTCTCTTTAGGTAGGCTCTGAATTCTAGGAGGATAGGTATGGAGACATATTCATTCTTGACACGCTGAGGTTTTAGGCTAAAAATTTTCATTAATATAAATAAGCAGGCTAATTAGAATAAAGGAAACATCTACTGAGGACCTTCATCCATGGCTACATGATGCTAAGTTCATCCTCAAAACCTTGACTATATCTTCTCCCATAAAATACTTAAAACAGAAATTACAGTGAACTTCCCTTGTGGTCCAGTGGTTAAGAATCTGCTGTGCAATACAAGGAATGAAGGTTCAATCCCTGGTTGGGGAACTAAGATCCAACATGCCGCAGAGCAGCTAGGCCCACATGCTGCAATTATTGAAGCCTGCACACTCTGGAGCCCATGCGCCACAACTGGAGGGTCCATGTGCCACAGTGAAGACCCTGCATGATGCAAACAAGATCCCGCATGCCACAGCTAAGACCCAATGCAGCCAAATAAAAAAAGAAAGAAGAGAAGAATTAGGAATAGCCTTGTAACCCTTGTCACAGACACTCTAACACTCTTTAAAAAGTCCTGAATGGTGTGCTCACCTGCTTTAACTTGGTTCACAGTAATGAGGTCTCTGAATCACCATGGAAATATCGCCCCCCTACCCCCACCATACTCCCTTGAAATAATGAGATGGTAATAATATAATGAACTTGGGGTAAACAAGAGGCAGAAATACTTTAATCCAGATGATGACCAATTAAGAGACTTTTTGGTAATACATTGTCTGCAGACTTAATGGTGGGGGGATGTTAATGACGTACAAGTCTAATATGAAGACTTGGAGTTTGAGTATTGTAGTCTACTGGTTTCTACTTGCAAAATTCCCATTACAGCTGGCCACAGAGGTGTACAATAAATTAGGTGCTGATCACCTGCATTTAGCCAAAGTGTGAAAATCAAGTGGATCCTAGAGGAACTCAGAAGCTGCCAAGATTTAAACTGCCTAACTCAGGCAGTATTGTTGGGGGACCCATATATATATATATATATATATATAGCTACGGAAGGGAACATGTGAGCTGTTACACATCTGGAGTTAAGGAAGACCCAATAAGTAGTTATGGCTACACCATTCAGTCTAGTCATGCTAGACACCCCATTTCTAATATAATCATAATGATTCCTGGAACCCTACTTCACCCAGTCCACACCCAGACATGAAAGACCTAGAGTCGGACCCCACAGCACGATCTCCAACTGGCTATGGCTCCAAGGATGACCTTAGGAATATTCCTAGAATGAGGATGATGCAACTTTATCTCAGGTAGAATGGAAAGTGCTTATTTTGGCTTGTGTGATGGGGAATCTTTCTACCATCTGAGTTAATTTCCTGTCTCAGCGAGGAAGATCTACAGATGTGTCCCTTCAGGGTCATCGATGTGAACTCTCAATCTCAGGGTCCAGCATTACAGCTGCAGAAAATATGGGAGGCAGTGACTACCATCATGTTTTTAGACAAATCCTCAGGACTTGGCTATTTTCTTCTCTGACTGACAACAAGTAGTGGCAATAAACCTCAATTAATTAAAGGACTAATAAATGAGGATACAGGAGCTCTCTGTGCTATCTTTGCAACTTTTGTGTAAATCTAAAGTGTTCTAAAATAAAACATTTTAAACAAACAAACAAAAATCCATTAAGTAATTCTCAACTCAATAGACATGAATTTGAGCAAACTCCGGGAGATAGTGGAGGACAGAGGAGCCTGGTGTGATGCAGTTCATGGGACTGCAAAGAGTCGAACATGACTTAGCGACTTAACAACAACAATTTCTAGTTTATTGAGAAGTTGAGTAGGGTTCCATAAAGGGAGCACTTTCCTGTTTAAAACTCTCCTTTGTTATCATCTCCACTGTATAAAAAACTATGCAGAAAAAAAAGACTAAAAGAAAAAAGCAAGAATGATAATAATGGTTGCCTTTGGAGGGTGGTAAAAGTTGCTCAGTCATGTCCAACTCTTTGCGACCCCATGGACCACACAGTCCATGGAATTCCCCAGGCCAGAATACTGGAGTGGGTAGCTGTCCCCTTCTCCAAGGGATCTTCCTAACCCAGGGATCGAAACCAGATCTCCCGCACTGCAGGCAGACTCTTTACCAGCTGAGCCACCAGGGAAGCCCCAATCAAGGCTATCCCCAAGAAAAACAAATGCAAAATGGCAAAATGGTTGTCCGAGGAGGCCTTACAAATAGCTGAGAAAAGAAGAGAAGCTAAAGGCAAAGGAGAAAAGGAAAGGTATACCCATCTGAATGCGGAATTCCAAAGAATAGCAAGGAAAGATAAGAAAGCCTTCCTCGGTGATCAATGCAAAGAAATAGAGGAAAACAAAACAATAGAATGGGAAAGACTGGCGATCTCTTCAAGAAGATTAGAGACACCAAGGAAATATTTCATGAAAAGATGGACACAATAAAGGACAAAAACAGCACGGACCTAACAGAAGCAGAAGATATTATGAAAAAGTGGCAAGAATACACATAAGAACTATACAAAAAAGATTTTAATGACCCAGATAACCACCATGGTGTGATCACTTAGAGCCAGACATCCTGGAGTCTGAAATCAAGTGGGCCTTAGGAAGCATCACTGTGAACAAAGCTAATGGAGGTGATGGAATTCCAGTTGAGCTATTTCAAATCCTAAAAGATGATGCTGTGAAAGTGCTGCATTCAATATGCCAGCAAATTTGGAAAACTCAGCAGTGGCCACAGGACTGGAAAAGGTCAGTTTTCATTCCAATCCCAAAGAAAGGCAATGCCAAAGAAAGTTCAAACTACCACACAATTGCATTCATCTCACACACTAGCACAATAATGCTCAAAATTCTCCAAGTGAGGCTTCAACCGTACACAAACTGGGAACCTCCAGATATTCAAGCTAATTTTAGGAAAGGCAGAGAAAGCAGAGATCAAATTGCCAACATCCATTGGATCATAGAAAAAGCAAGCGAGTTCCAGAAAAACATCTACTTCTGCTTTATTGACTACGCCAAAGCCTTTGTGTGGATCACAACAAACTGTGGAAAATTCTTCAAGAGATGGGAATACCAGACCACCTGATCTGCCTCCTGAAAAATCTGTATGCAGATCAAGAAGCAACAGTTAGAACTGAACATGGAACAATGGACTGGTTCCAAATTGGGAAAGGAGCACGTTAAGGCTATATATTGTCACCCTGATTGTTTAACTTCTATGCAGAGTACATCATGCAAAACGCTGGGCTAGATGAAGCAAAAGCTGGAATCAAGACTACCAAGAGAAATATCAGTAACCTCAGATACACAGATGACACCACCCTTATGGCAGAAAGTTAAGAGGAACTTTTTGATGAAAGTGAAAGAGGAGAGTGAAAAAGTTGGCTTAAAACTCAACATTCAAAAAACTAAGATCATGGCATCCGGTCCCATCACTTCATGGCAAATAGATGGGGGAACAATGGAAACAGTGACAGACTTTATTTTCTTGGGTTCCAAAATCACTGCAGATCATGACTCCAGCCATGAAATTAAAAGATACTTCCTCCTTGGAAGAAAAGCTATGACCAACCTAGACAGCATATCAAAAAGGAGACAGATTACTTTGCATACAAATGTCTGTCTAGTCAAAGCTATGGTTTTTCCAGTAGTCATGTATGGATGGACCATTAAGAAAGCTGAGTACTGAAGAACTGATGATTTTGAACTGTGGTGTTGGAGAAGATTCTTGAGAGTCCCTTGGACTGCAAGGAGATCCAGCCAGTCCATCCTAAAGGAAACCAGTCCTGAATTAGAAGGACTGATGCTGAAGCTTCAATACTTTGGCTACCTAATACTTTGGCCACTGACTCAGTGGAAAAGACCCTGATGCTGGTAAAGATTTAAGGCAGGAGGAGAAGGGGATGACAGAGAATGGTTGGGTGGCATCACTGACTTGATGGACATGAGTTTGAGCAAGCTCCGGGAGTTGGTGATGGACAGGGAAGCCTGGCATGCTGTAGTCCATGGGGTTGCAGAGTCAGACATGACTGAGTGACTGAATTGACTGACTTGGAGAATGGGCATCCATTCAAAAGATGAAGTATATATTTTTTTCCTATTTCTTATCATTTTTCTTTGTTGTCTAAATTTTACATCATTACTTTTTTAAGTGTCTTTAATTGTGGCTTTATTTTGCATTTCCCTGATTATTTTTTATTGGAATATAATCACTTTACAAGGTGGTGTTAGTTTCTGCTGTACAACAAAGTGAAAAGGAAGAGAGAGGAAGAGACAGAAGTGGAAATGGAGTGAAGTAAGAAGGAGGGAGGGTGAAAGTGGAGGAGGAGACCAGAATGAAAAGCAAGTTAAGAAGAGCGATGGAAAGAAGGAAGGAAAGGGAGGAGAAGGGAGACAAGTTAAGGAAAAGAAACAAGGATGGAAGAAAACAAACTACTGATAAAATCCAAACTTGTCATGAGAAAACAGAGTCTAGAGCGAAATGAGATTTCTGAGGTCAGAGGACAAAGAAAGGAGATGGCGTCATCGTAGTGAAAACTCTGGACCTCTCCTTCCCAACTCAGGACTCCATGTTTCAGGACAGAGGCTCCATTAGCTCCTCCTTCCTCTCCATCACCCCACAATGCAATAGGATTCCCACATAGCTGCTGCAAGCACAGGATGCCCAACAAAGCACAAAGGCAAAAGGGGGGATTGTGAAATCTAAAACTCCAAATAGGACATCAGACACACGGGTCATCTCATGAGCCATGAATCCTGCAAAAAAGATGTTGCCAAATAAAGAACCCTGATGACCTGCTCACGTGAATAGAGGAAAATGATTTGCAATGAGGGCTGCAATTGTTTGCATGTAAATAAGAGCTGTATGCCTGGAAAACCCTTGTCCTCCCAAATGGCTCAAATATTCCCCATGTGAGGTGTTTGTAATCCTGAATCACTGAGGAAAGCTCATACACATTCTCCCAGATGTAGCTCAAATATTCTTTACTTTATACAATTTCTCCTCATCCCCTCTCCTGACACAGAAGTAACTCCTCCAATTTTTCTCAACAAGATGGGTAAAAACTCTTCTGTTAATCCCTATCCAGTGCCTAGGACATTGTCAGACACTTAGCAGGAGGTCAATAATATTTGTTGGAATAAATCATAGTGTGTACTGATGTGTTAGTGTGTGTCAGGCACTGTATTAAGTATTTGATGAAGATTATTTAACTTAAATGAGGGTACGTATTACTGCTGTTTCTTATTTGACAAATGAGAAAACTGAAGCCCAAAAAGGTTAAGTGACTTTGTTGGTACTTGGCATTGGCAAAACCAGGCAGTCTGGTTTTACTAGGATTTCTTCACCACTGTGCTATGGGTGCTTACTCGCTCAGTCATGTCCAGCTCTTTGTAACCCCATGCATTGTGGCCCATCAGATTCCTCTGTCCATGGGAGTCTCTGGGCAAGAATACTGGAGTGAGTTGCCATTTCCTCCTCCAGGGGATCTTCCCAAACCAGGGATCAAACCCGCGTCTCCTACATTGCAGGTGGATTCTTTGCCTGCTGAGTCATTGGGGGACCACTGTGATATATTATAGTAATTCATGGGTACCCAGATTCCAACCAAAATCACTGCAGATGGTGACAGCAGCCATGAAATTAAAAGATGCTTACTCCTTGGCAGGAAAGTTATGACCAGCCTAGACCATATATTAAAAGGCAGAGACCTTACTTTGCCAACAAAGGTCCATCTAGTCAAGGCTATGGTTTTTCCAGTAGTCATGTATGGATGTGAGAGTCAGACTATAAAGAAAGCTGAGCACCAAAAAATTGATGCTTTTGAACTGTGGTGTTGGAGAAGACTCTTGAGAGTCCCTTGGACTGCAACAAGATCCAACCAGTCCATCCTAAAGGAGATCAGTCCTGGGTGTTCATTGGAAGGACTGATGTTGAAGCTGAAACTCCAATACTTTGGCTACCTGATGCAAAGAACTGACTCATTTGAAAAGACCCTGATGCTGGGAAAGATTGAAGGCAGGAGAAGGGGACAACAGAGGATGAGATGGTTGGATGGCATCAGCAACTCAATGCACATGAGTTTGGGTAAACTCCGGGAGTTGGTGATGGACAGGGAAGCCTGACAGGCAGTGGTCCATGGGGTCGCAAAGAGTCAGACACAACTGAGTGGCTGAACTGAACTGAACTGAACTGAGATTCAACCAAGTTTCTTAAGTATAGTGGATATTCAATAAATGATAGCAGCAATATTTCAAGCCAGGTGTTTGGAGGGGTCTTTTCCTACTGCGAGCATAAAGGAAGTATGTTGACTGTGGGAAATTTAAAAACAGTGATAAAACCAAACAACATTTAGTCTTCTTTGTAATATCACCATGCACTAGCAATTCTAAACAATTCTAGCAATTCTAAATGTCAGTAATAGAATACTTTTCCATGCCAAGATAGATCATTTCCACTCCCCCATCGACTGATACAACACTGAACGGTTGCTGAATGAATGAACAAACTAGTTGATAGAATTGAAGAGAATGCGAATGATGAAGAGGCAGAAAGCAGTTGATACAGAACAAGTCAATTACTTCCATGTCTTTGAATGAAAGCAAAGCCCATAGTCTAGCTTGACATGCTGCCTACCTTGGGTAATGTGAGTAAAACTAGGCAGAAACCAGCCAATTCGGCTGGATGGTCCTGGCACTCCAAAAAGATTTTTTAAAAATCCATATGCAAATACAAAGGGCCTTGCATCACCCAGTAACCTGAAGTGTGGGGACACAGAAATATCTCAACTTGGTGTTCCCATGCCGGCTATGTCAGTGATTGGAACTGCAGAGATGCAGGTAGGATCAGGGAAGAATCTCAAAGGGATTCACGAGGCAATGACCCAGGTTTCCACAGTCCAGTACTCATCACACTATTATTCCATTAGGAAAAAGAAATGAGAATCATGGACATTCCTTATGAGTAAGTTCTGTGTCTCAGGCCTTCGATAATCATTTCTCTGGGCATTTTATCATAGTAGAGCATGTGAGTTTCAGTATTTGCACATTTCCACATCAATACAGAATTCCCTAATATTTGGTTAAGCCAAAGTCCATCTAAGATCCCAACCAGCTCTGTAGCCCCCATCTGGGAGACTGCTCACGTATTTGTCTTCTTGTCTGTCTCTGTGACTAGATTGGGAGTTCCTGCAATGTGAAGAAGGTATCTCTCTTTTCATTGCTTCCTAAGCTGTAAAAGTATCCCTTGGTTTGTTGAGTGACTAAATGATGACCTTCCCTCTTTCCATCATGGTCTGACCTGGTGACTCTCTCTTAGTACACCCAAGTGATTGACTAGGTCACTCAGAACATCTTTCCCATCCATGAAGAGAACCTAGAGAGCTGAGTTGGGGTCAGATCCTAAAATATCTACCTTCCATCAGAAAGGCTTTCCACAAGCTGCTCACTTTTTCCCCAAAGTTTTCTCCAATGACCTTCAATGGATCATATCAGTGAAAGGGTCTTGACTAGGGGTTAATTGCTTTCAATATTTTTTAACACATTAATTTTTCTCTTCATGAGGAAGGCACGTGTCAGGATTTGCCGAACAGCCACAAGGAAGAAGTGAAGACACCAGAGCAGGGGTTCTCAACTAGGGGAGAGATTTTTGCCCCCAGGACCCAATGGGACATTAGGCAATGTCTAGACACATTTTTGGTTTTCCCAACTGGGGGAGGAGATGCTACTGCAACTAGAGGGGAGAGGCTATGGATGTTGTTAACACCCTAAAATTCACAGGACAGCCCCCTGTGAATTTTAGGATGTTAGCAAAGAATTATCCAGTCCCAAATCCCAACAGTGCTGAGGGTAAGATACTCTGCATTAAGCCATTGGCACTTAGTAGCAATTAATATATGAAGTCATAAATTCCACATTGGGAAAAATAATGATGATAATGATGTCAGCAGCAACAGCAATAAACAACTACTGGGTGGTAGACACTGTTCTAAGCACTTTGCACTTGAACTGTTTCAACCCTCATCCAACAGCCCACAGAGGCGGGGACAGTTAGTCTCCCTCTTTTACTAATGAAAATTCTGAGGCACTCGAAGTCACCCAGCTAGTAAGTATCAGAGCTATTATTCCCACCTCACCTGCCTGGCTCCAGATCTGTATTCTTAACCACGTGAGTGTGTTGGAGATCAGGGACCGTATCTGTTCTGGCTTCTAGATTCATCTCTTCAGGAAAGAGAGAATGCAACAGAGCAAAGCGTACTTTGTAGGTTTCTGTGGAAGAAAGGTATCAGGAGTGAACACTGAACAGTGACTAATGTTTGCAGTCGGAAGGAACAAATGGCAAGTACATGAGCCCAAGATTGGTTTCTGTTTCCACCATAGTGGTTAATGAGGGAGGTTGGTGCAGTGGAAAGAACATTAAGTCAGGAAGCAAAAAACATGGATTCGGGACACAGCTCTGCCACAAAGATATCCTGGGACTTTGAGCAAGTTTGTTAAATTCACCTCACCTTTCTCTTTTTTTGGCATATTCCATGTTTTTCATTTTAATTCTTGAGGTTGTATAGAGTACAAGTTGACAAACTATGACCCATAGCCCAAATATGGCTGTCACCCATTTTTGACAATAAAGTTTTATTGAGACATGGCCACACCCATATTATAAGTGTCATGTATGGCTGCCTTTGTGCTACCATGGCAGAGCTGAGAAGTTGTAATAGCGTTGGTAGGGTCAACAGATATTTAAAATATTTACTATTTAGTCCTTTACAGATAAAGTCTGTTGAGCCCTAGCGTAGAGGTAATTCTTTGTAGATTTTCTTTCTCAATCTATGAAGTAGAAAAACAAACACGCAAACATGAGCTGACCACTATCACTGAGCTACCATGACGGTCTAATGAAATGACCCACGTGAAAGCACTTTGAAAAAGAACTAAGAAATATAGGCCTCGTGCAATGTGACAGAATGAAAAACAAGCAAGTAGCGTAGGATTTGGAATCAAGCACATTTGAATCCAAGTCTAACCAATGATTACTATTGTGATTTGGGCATAGTTAGTAAATTCCGTGGTCTCAGTTTTCTTAACTGAGGATAAAATTATTAAACCATGGAGAGGGAATAATGCATAATGGGGATGGTGAAAGTGTTAGTTCTGTCTATTTGTGGCCCCATGGATTGTAGCCCACCAGGCTTCTCTGTCCATGGGTTTCTCCAGGTAAGAATACTGGAGTGGATGCCATTCCCTTCTCCAGGGGTTCTTCCCCACCCAGGGATCAAACCCAGGTCTCCTGCATTGCAGGCAGATTCTTTACCATCTGAGCCACTGGAGAAGCCCAGGGATAATTATACTCAATTCCTAAGGTTGCTGGAAGGGAAGATTCAGTGAAATATATTCAATGATTTATGCATTCGTTCACTGAATATATCATACGGTTTCCCCACTGTGCACCAGGAGCTGTGCCAATCACTGAGGGACCACTATGCTCAGACAGCATGGTCCCTGTTATCCTGGCACCTAGGGTCTAGTAGAATAGACAGACCCTGAGCAGGAAACTTCAGCACATGAAATTCATGGAAAACCGGAAGGGCCATTCAAATTAAGTGATACCATTACGAAGACTGCTGCCAACAGCTAAGAATTTTTTAAAGGTGTAAGACCTCTGAGTTCCCAGTTGTAAGAGTGCTTTGAGGGGTGACTGAGGGATTCACAAGAGTGGAAAAGCTTAACCCAGGGAAGGAGAGAAGGCACACAGGAGAACACTGTGTATATCTGAGCACTGGATAAGACATAGGGTAAGAGAGACCAGGGGCTTTCCTGGTGGTTCAGCAGTAAAGAATCCACCTGCCAATGCAGGAGACATGTGTTCAATCCCTGGGTCGGGAAGATGCCCTGGAGAAGGAAATGGCAACCCCACTCCAGCATTCTTGCCTGGAGAATTCCATGAATAGAGGAACCTGGTGGGCTATAGTCTATGGGGTCATAAAGAATTGGACACAACTGAGTGACTAAACAACAACAGAGGGCAAAGAGAGAAAGAGGAGGATGTGAAAATGGCAGGGCTAGTGGTCAAATTTCCCTCCTGGACACCATGAAACCATACAGAATGCTACACATCCACCAAGGATGCCTCCTCCCCTGGAGGAATGCAACCCCCCAAAGCCCATGCAACTGTAAACACACAACAAGACATTGCACAATCACACTTGTGTATACTGCAGCAGGGTATATATATATTTTTACTAAACTGGTTCCCTTTTCTTCCTGAGAAACTATCCCATATCCACTAGCCTTTCTTGTAATTAGGTTTAGCCATACAGCAGTTCTGGGCTTCCCCGATGGTGCTAATGGTAAAGAACCCACCTGTCGATGCAGGAGATGTTAAGAGATGTGGGTTCGATCCCAGGTTTGGGAAGGCCCCCTGGAGGAGGGCATGGAAACCCAGTCCAGTATTCGTGTCTGGAGAATCCCATGGACAGAGGAGCCTGGAGGACTACAGTCCACAGGGTCACAGAGAGTCAGACATGACTGAGCGATTTAGCATGTATGCATACAACAGTTCTGGCCAATAGAAGTTAGGCAGAATTACGTTTGCCCCTCCAAGACCCTCCAAGCCCATCCAAGTAAAGCATCCCATCTAGATCTCTCCTAGTCTGCTGGCCAGACACAGACCCATGGCCCTATGGGAAATGTGGAACCAGAAACTAGAAGAGTCCCTGAGTCCCTGAATGACTACAAGGAGCAGAGCTCACTAGCTATGCACGAGGAAAAAAACATTGATTATATTAATGTACTGAGATTTGAGGGTTGTTTTTCTTCTTCATAACCCTCATTAATACATATAAGTAACTTGATATTGCTGTTCAGTTGCTAAGTTGTGTCCAACTGTCTGCAACCCATGGACTGCAGCACACCAGGCTTCCCTGTCCTTCACTATCTTCAGGAGTTTACTCAAGTTCATGTCCACTGAGTTGGTGATGCCATCCAACCAACTCATCCTCTGCCACTTTCTTTTACTTTTCTTTTATGCTACCTTCGGAATGGAAGCTTCATGAAAATAAGAAATCTGTCTTCTTACTCACTCTTCTGTCTAGAACAGTCTGACATAAAGAAGATGCTCAGATAATATTTGTAAACCAAAATATTAGCAAGTTGAGGACAAGATAAACAGCAATAAATGACCTAGAGTCCTTGGAAAGATGAGATAAATGCATACACAGAAAACTGCTCTTCTGTAAACAGCAAAGTTCTGTGAGGATATTAATTTTTACCATCACTGCCGAGGTGGGTTTGCAAACGCTCAGGTCAGAGCTTGTGTACAGACGTAGCCACACAGAGTTCTTACAGCATCACGATGCAGACACAGGTACACAGATACAGCATAGCTGAATTCTTACAGCACAATAGGAACCCAAAGTGTTCATGTCCCAGACAGAACAAGAGATTTCCAGACTTCATGTACATATGGGACTCATGTCCATGCAGGACACTCCATTTCCCAAGGGCACATAAGCTGAGCTTACAGATTCATACATCAAGTGTAGGATTTGGGTCCAGATAATCGCAGAATGAATACGAATATTAACTCACACTTATCGAGTTCTTTGTAGCTGCTCAGCACTGTGATAAGAGCGTTATATATGTCCCTCCTTACTTGATTCTCTTATCAACCCTACCTGGTAGTATTATTGTTATCTTCACTTTCCAAGTCAGCACATTTAGGCTTAGAGACCTGAAGGGAGGGGCTTAAGGCCACCTGGCCAGTGGGGCTTCCTAGAGGCCTGACCCTGGTACGAGCCTTCCACCTTCCATCACCCTGTATCTTCATCTGAAACGTGGAAGCCACAATGCACACCTGATCGTCTACTAGGGGGATGAAATTAACTCAAACCATGGATGCAGAATTCACTGTTGATCATCTGACACTTAGAAATATGCCCCCTTCCTTCCTTTTTCCTTCTCTTCTTTTGCCAAGGATTGCTGTTTTGTCCTAGGCAAGGTTCTGGGCTCCAAAAGCCAGCAGCAAGCAGGGGCTGTGTCCCCAAATGACTCCGCCACAAAGGGCCAGCCAGTGTGCACCAAATCCTTAATAGTATTTAAACTTTGTCTGGGCACCTAATTATCTTAATGATGCAGCATTCAAAATAGCACAGTCTGAGTGAACCCCAGGAAAGGTCCCGTCCACAGACACAGGCCTATGAAGCCAGAGGAAAACGTCTAATAACAGAATTTAACAATTGCAGCCTTAAAACGGGGAAGGCTGACAGGTCTTCATGCAACCAAATCTGGGCTCTCCCCAAGATCCCTGCCTCCTGGCTGAGCTTCTCAGGATGCTTTGGCCTCTGAAATACCTCATCTCGGCTTCAGCCTCCCCTGCTTTGGGGGTTGTGACTCTTTTGTTATTATATAATTTAATTCTTACAATCATGTGAGGCCAACATGGTTAAGCCCATTTCACAGATGAGGACTGAGCCTTAGAGAGTTTGATTTGGAACAAAATTCCTAAGCTCTTCCTGCAGCTCAGTGTCCACCATGACAGCTTAAGAAATTGTATGTTGGTAGAGAACAGGCTGTGGTTGCCAAGTTGTGGGGTGGAGGGACAGACCAGGAGTTTGGGATCAGCAGATGCAACTATTATAAATGGAGTGGATAAACAACCAGGTCCTGCTGCTGAGCACAGGGAACTATATTCAATATCTTGGGATTAAACCATCACAGAAAAGAATGTACATATGTGCATAACCGAGTCACTTTGCTCTACAGCAGAAATTCACACAACATTGTAAATCAGCTATGCTTCAATAAAATAAGTTTTAAAGTAAATAAATACCATTTTTTTTAAAAAAGAATTTATGTCTTGGAAAAGAACCAAAGAGAAACCTCTCAAGAGCCGGCCTATATTGTGCTGGTTTCTGCCATATAGCAGTATTGTAAGGCACTTATCCTTCAACTAAAAATAAATATTTTTTTTAAAAAGAATTAACTTCAACTTTGAAGCACTAAAACAAAACAAAAACTGGCCTATAGAGTCTGCCCTTCCTTCCTATCTTTTCCTTTCTTTTCCTCCTTCTTCCCCCTTTCTTCCTTCCCAACTTTCTTTTTTCTTTTCTCCCTTTAGTCTTCATCCCCCGTTTTCTCGTCTTCCCCTCTTTTCTTATCTCCCTAGTTTCTCTATCTTCCCCCCTCAATGTCTGTCTCTATTCCTCTTTGTCCCTGTCTCTGTCTCTCTCTTTCTCCATCTCTCTATCTCTCTCCACCTCTGTTTCTGTCTCTCTCTCTGTGTCTCTATCTCTTTCTGTCTCTGTCTCTCTTTCGCTCTCCATCTCTACCTTGATCTCTGTCTCTCTGTCTCTGTCTCCCCCCTCCCTCACTCTCACGTGCTCTCATTCTCTCCCTGTATTGATTACCTACCTACTCTTTGCCTGGTCTCCTGCATCCCACTGGGACGTGAAGATCCATTAGACCTCGTCTCTGTCTTCCAGGAACCCACACTTGGGTACAGCAGGGAGATAAAGAGCCACACAGACAAGTGCAGTAGGAGGTGAGCGTGATGGTAAGGGAGGTCAATGGGCTGTAGGAGCGTAGAAGAGGGCCCCGGGGAAGGCTTGGTCTGCAAGGCAGTCTCTATTTCACTGTCCAAACTGCTCTCCTAGCTCAAGAGGTCACCTTCTGCATACATGGGGCTACCAAGGCTTTGTCAGCCTCTGTAGATCACTGAGGTCTCAGTTTGTGCCATGGAACACTTCAGGGCTTGCTGCTAGCTAAGATGTGTCAGGAAACTAGACCCTTCCTCATATCTTGTCCATTTCAAACTGGGCTGGCCATTGCTGACAGAGTCATCCTAGTTGTTAAAGAGAAAAAGAAATAGGTCTACTGTTTGCCTGTCTCTGTCTCTGGGCAATGGTGAACAGTCAGGTAAAATCAGGTATCAGCCAGCCAATGTCCACCTCTGGTCTCACAGTTGATCAATGTTCAGCATTTGTGAGAACAGATTTGTAAACAAAAAACACATAAATATATCCTGAGTGGTAATGATAGCTTTGCACCAGACTGGGTTTTCACAGGGCTTCCAAGGTAGCACTAGTGGTAAAGAACCTGCCTACCAATGCAGAAGACCCAAGAGACGCAGGTTCGATCCCTGGGTTGGGAAGATCCCCTGGAGAAGGTCACAGCAACCCACTCCAGTATTCTTGCCTGGAGAATCCCATGGGCAGAGGAGCTTGGCAGGCTATGTGGTCCATGGGGTCGCAAAGAGTCAGATGCAACTGAAGCGCTTAGCACAGAGATGAGAGCCATCCTTGTTGTTAAAAGAGAAAAAGAAATTGGTCTGATGTCTGCCTGTCTCTGTCCTAGGCAATGGTGAATAGTCAGGTAAAATCAGACAATCAGAGACTGTCTTGTGTTAAGGTCATCTTGTATAGATGGGCTGCTGCTGCTGCTAAGTTGCTTCAGTCACGTCTAACTCTGTGCGACCCCACAGACAGCAGCCCACAGGGCTCCCCCGTCCCTGGGATTCTCCAGGCAAGAACACTGGAGTGGGTTGCCATTTCCTTCTCCAATGCATGAAAGTGAACAGTGAAAGTGAAGTCACTCAGTCGTGTCTGACTCTTAGCGACCCCATGGACTGCAGCCTACTAGGTTCCTCTGTCCATGGGATTTTCCAGGCAAGAGTGCTGGAGTGGGTTGCCATTGCCTTCTCCTGTGTAGATGGGATGAAACATCATATTTGGAGTCAAACAGATTTTCATTCCTAACTGTGAGGTCTTGAATAAGAAACCTCAATTCTATGCAGCTCAGTGTCGCATTTTCCCAATGTGGATTATGACATCTGCATTGCAAGACTACTGATCAAAACGGAGATAAGCACAATGGTCCTCCATCATAAAATAAGAACACAATTTCTTAGAAAACTTACGATTTCTGAATTTATGACTCTAATTCATCATTACGGCGCTGTGAGATAGGTATCATCATACACTCACTTCAGGAGAGAAGCGAAAACTCGAATTACATCACTAACGAAACAGAGGGCCAGAATCTGAGACACAGTCCTTCCAAATGGCATACCCCACCCCATCAGAGAAGTTACTATCTGGAAGGAAATTAGTGGAGAATTCACATGGCAAGCCCATGCAGACAGTGGGAGACATCAATCGTTTCTACTTTGTTACCCTGTCCAGAGGACAGGTTAGAGGAGCAAGTGTGCCTGTCTAGAATTCCCTGAAATGTTATAGGTAACCTGCAAACAGTGAAAGGCTCCACATGCCTCATGCTTTAACAGGTTTGATCTCTCTTGGGCTTGGGAAACTGACACCCCACCCCACCTCCACACCGCCTCCCCACCTCCACAACCCCTCTCCTCCCCCTAGCTAGTAACTTTGGTCATAGGTCAACCTCTCTTCAAAGCCTTTCTTTGGTCTCAGCTTGAGCAAGCTCCAATTTGGTGATTGTTCATTATCCCCCCATTTAGGTAATTTTCAACACACAGTGGAGCCTTTAAACACTGAACAATGTTGCCAATCTTTTTCGGGCAGCCTCTGCTAGGCATTAAGAGGTAAATTGATTGCAGCAGGAGGGGGAATTTGGAACACAGTTTCTATTAATATTGATAGAGGAAGCCAAGTACATCCTGAAGTTGGGTCATGGGAGGGGGCATTAGACACCTGTATATGGACGGCTGGACTCAGTGTGAGTCAGGATTCAGTGCCCCTCAGTGAAGACTTTCCCCATCAAAGACAGCACCCCCAAATGCAAGATACAGTGGCATGGAGAAGGTACTCAATATGTCATCTTCTGCACACACAGGACTGCTAAGGCTTTGTGAGCCTGTGTAGATGACTAGTTCTCAACTTGTGCTATAGAATGCTTAAGGTTTGTTGCTAGCTAGAATGTGGCAGGGAACTGGGCCCTTCCTCATATCCTGTCAATTTCAAAATGGAGACAAGCACAGTGACTCCTCCATCATAAAAGAACACAGTAAATGGTACTTGCAGGCATGCGTGCTAAGCTGCTTCAGTCACGTCCAATCTTTGCAACCCTATGGACTATAGCCCACCAAGCTCCTCTGTCCATGGGAGTATCTAGGCAAGAATACTGGAGTGGGTAGCCACTCCTTCCTCCAGGGGATCTTCTCGACCCAAGGATTGAACCTGCAGCTCCTGAAGCTCCTGCATTGCAGGCGGATTCTTTACTGCTGAGCCACCGGGGAAGCCCAAAATGATACTTATGCTTTGTAAATTTATAACTCCAGTCCACTAAATACCTGCTGTATGCAAAGCCTTCTAATAATTTACCTTGCTTCATTTTCAGAATAACATCAAGAGTTCGGGGTAGTATTCATATTTTGTAAAAGAGAATACAGAGGTAAAAACCCAAAGTCACATAGCTCATAAGTTCCAGGATTTGAAATGTGATCTGTCTTGCTCCAACAGTCCCCTGGCTAATAACCGCTTTACTAGGAAAAGGGCTCACTTCCTGGATTCTTCCTAATATCTCTGTTTTGCCCAGATAGCGCTGCTTCTCTTGGAGGCAGTTGAAAAATTATAAGTTCACAATCTCCTATTCCCAGGTGGCTCAGTGTTAAAAGAATCTGCCTGCCAATGCAGGAGACACCAGTTCGATCCCTTGATCAGGAAGATCCCCCAGAGAAGGAAATGGCAACCCACTCCAGTATTCTTGCTGGGATAATCCCAGGAACAGAAGAGCTGGCAGGCTACAGTCCATGGGGTCACAAAGAGTTGGCCATGACTGAATGACTGAGCACTCACTTACTCATCTTCTATGATAACACAAAATGTTATTACATAACATCTGCCCGTTCTCACCTAGATTCTCAGTTTCTGTCACCTGTGCTCACCATCCACCTCATACCTCTGTTTTAAAAAGATATAATCTACCTGCCTTAATGTGTGCATTCAACAGAGTAGTCTTCCTATATTATTCAGAACAGCCATTTTATGAGCAGGTATCAATAGCAACTGGGTCATTCATACGCTATCCTACTATGGCAGCCAGGCATCATTAATCAATTTTCCACTGAGCAGCCACTACCAATGGGTCAGATTAGGCACCGAAGATTTAATCTATTCACCAGCCCTGACCCAAGCCCATCACAGCTCCTAAAAATATAAATGAATTTATCCTTTAGATTAACAAAATTTCTTCTTTCTTGCCTCACTTCCCAAGAGAGCAGAAAAACAAATTGACTGTGTTCAAATGTGTACCTTTACTATCACATCTCTCTTATTTTTTTAATTCCCACATACCCCCCTAAAGATTTGGATCCAGACAAATATCCTAGTTCTCAAACCCTAGTTCTATCATATTTGTTTGAGTTACATGAGCCTTGGGATGTTAGTTTCTTCATCTATAAGACAAGTGGGATAATATTGTCCCTGCGGGGTTGTTTGAGGATTAAATGAGCAAACATTCATAGGGCACCAAGCACAACACCATTAGTGACATTAGACCACTAATGTCAACACGCTTCTCCCTTCTCTCCCAAACACCAGTCATTACACTTGTCTATTTTCTCCTTACAGAAAACTGATTCTGAACAACACTATGCAGCAAACCTACATACCCAAGTGACATTAGATATTTCTTTTTCAACTTCTTGAAAAAAAAATGCCCAAATATCTTAAAGGTATCTCTTCCTCCTCCACCACCACTGCCTGACTGGTTTCCTATATTACAGAGATCTTTCCGTCCCATTCCCTCCAGCATTTTGGGAAGAGCATGAGTACCTCAAGTCAACCTGAAGACAGGGCTTTCCTGGTGGTCCATTGGTTAAGAATCCACCTGCCAATGCTAGGGACATGGATTCGATCCCTGGTCCAGGAAGATCCCACATGCTACAGAGCAACAAAACCCATGCACTGCAACTACTGAAGCCTGTGCTCTAGAGTCTACGCTCCACAACAAGAGAAGCCATTGCAAGGAGAAGCCAGTGCATTGCAACTAGAGAGAAGCCCCCACTTGCCAAAACTAGAGAAAGCCCAAGCACAGCAACAAAGACCCAACGCAGCCAAAAATAAATAAAAACAAAGACTCTGATGCTGGGAAAGATTGAAGGCAGGAGGAGAAGGGGGCGACAGAGGGTGAGATGGTTGGGTGACATCACTGATTTAATGGACATGAGTTTAAGCAAGCTCTGGGAGAAGGAAGCATGGCATGCTGCATTTCACGGGGTCACAAAGAATTGGACACCACTTAGCGACTGAACAACAATAATTAATAAATAAATCTTTTAAAAAATTCGAGGATAGCCACTTGCCAGAAGCAAAAACAGTCACTGGTGTCATGGCAAGAAATGGCTGTGTCCTAAAGCTGAAGAGGGCCTTTGGTTGAACAACAACTACAAAATTCTACAATAGCTGGTAAATGCCTAGAGCTGAATTATACACAGAGGCTGCCTTTCCTTCTGTCAAAACCAATGTCAGCCCCAGCTTATTTATTTCTTCAACAACAAAAGTATTGAGGCCCTACTCTGGGCAACCCATGGGTTATATCCACCAACCATCCCTCCAGGCACTTCTTCAATGAGCTGAAAAAAATGAGGTTAACCTTGGACATTGACTGAGAGCTTCCCTGCTATAGACACCTGTCCTGTGTGTGTGTCTGTGTATGTGCTGAACTTAGTAATCCATTACAAAAGTCACAATGATCCTGCAGAAGTTTTGAGCAGAAATGGACAAAATGAAACATTCAAGTTGTCTGCTCCCCTTTCTGCTCACAAGATTAACATGCATACTGTCTGGTGTAGACACTTGCCAGACATTGCCCATCCAACAAAAAAGGCATATTGAATATAATTCTTCATATATTAGAGCTTTCCTCTATTAGAGTTTTGTATTAATATCTTTGGGCTTCCCTGGTGGCTCAGACAGTAAACAATCTGCCTGCATTGCAGGAGACCTGGGTTTGATCCCTGGGTAGGGGAGATCCCCTAGAGAAAGGAATGGCTACCCACTTAATCTTTAATGTTCATATTTCCAGCTGAACAAGTAACACATAGTTATGATAGAAGATGCACAGAATGCAGAGACAGATTCTCTCAATTTCCCATCACATTACTGTCCAGGCCTGAACTGGGTCAGGTAACCAGAGTTTAGTGGTGGCAAGACCACTGGTCTAGGAGACAAATCAATGTGTAAGGAATTCCAGGTCTCTCCTGGAGTAGCTGAGTAACTTGAAAAACATTCCCTTAATCTTTTTGACTCAATTCTCCTATCTGTAAAATGGGTTTAAATTCTTGTTTTCCTATCTGTAAAATGGATTTTAAATACTTACCTCCAAGAATTACACTTGCTTAGCGAAAGGACTATCATACAGGTACTAAAAGCACAAATAAAAAGTGCCCATCCTCTTCCCTCCCTAATGGCATTATTATTTGATTAGCCTTGCCTTCTCTATTTCCTCCCTCAAAAAAGGCAGCCTTCCCATACTGTGGAGCATCCTTGACTTCTCTCTTCCCTTCTTTTCCAACCTGCCAGGGCTATTTCTCTCTCTCTCTCTCTCTCTGTCAGCATTTTCCTCTCTCGTAAATGTTTGCAAAGGCTGCTCTTTTGCATTGTGTTTTCACGCCTGGTTTTGCCACCTTCTTCACAGAGCTGATTTGACATAAATATTGATGTGTAAAAATATGTTTTCCTGGCCCCCCCATGTCCTCCTCCCTACATACTGCCACTGAGACATGGTGGAGATGGTGCCACCAGGCAGTCTGTGGGGCGCTGGGGCCACTAGATTCATCCCGCATCGTAGGGGGACCAGATGTTTGATGTGGAATTCCCTGGTAACAAGTCCTCACTGATATGCCAAAGGGCCCCAAAACTCTCTAGTGGAATTTATCATTCCCAGTCTATGAGAGTTCCTCAGGGGTGGGAGTAACTCTGTGGTCAAAGCTAAGTGTGGTCAAAGCTAAGAGAAATATATATATGATTACCTGTACCCCTCCTTTAATCCTTTCTCAGAGCTGCCTGCAGATACAACTACACTACTGTCCCCTCCTGTGGGCAGCTACAGTCATGCCATTTTTAAGGACGTGTCAGCTGGAGTCACCCCTTTCCCACCTGACCTCTAAGACCACACTGTCTTCATCTCTTTATGTCTTCCTGTCATGTTCTCATTCTCCCTGGAGTCGAGCCTCCTGTTTCCAAGGTCATCCACCATCCTTCTTCCAAAAACTGTACCTCCTAGTGACTGTTGCTGTGGAAGGTGGACTTGCCTGGTACCTTAGATCTCATGCAATTCAGAACAACAGCAAAAACAAAAGATGAGGCCTTTTTCAATAGGCCTCTTTCATCTCATAAAAGTAGTTGTCCAACAACTCAGTAACAGAATGTTTGCCTTGAGCTGAGCAAAAGACCCACACTATAGCCCTCTGAGGCTCTGATCAGGGGAAACGTGGTTTTGGGTATGAGAGAGTCAATTACTAGGTAGGCTGATAAGAAGTCCAGGGACCCCAGGAGCAGAAAGGGGTCTGGAGCCCTTGAGAAGGAGAAAGGGGTCCGAGGTTCTCAAGGAGGAGAAAAGGACAAACATTTTTTTCTACATTGCTTTGTCTTAGCCAATATAACAGTGTATCTTGCTTGAGGATGTGTTTCTCCTTAACAAGAACCTTCTGACTAATCTTGTTATCTTAAAACTTGTATACAGTGGGAGTGTGTCTGGTAAGATCTTTCTATTGTTACTTCTAATCCTGTTATCTCAAGATGTATGTTGTGGGAGTGGGTCTGATAAAAGTATACAAGGCCTTGCTAAGACTAGTAAGTGGGGGTGCAGTCTCCATCTCCCTTCTGATGTCTGTGTCAGAAGCTTTCTCTGTCCCCTCTCATACTTTAATTAAACTCGGCTACACAAAAGTTCTTGAGTGATCAAGCCTGGTCCCTGGTCCTGAAGCTAAATCTTCTTTGGAGATCAAGAATCTGACACTATTCACCGTAAGCTATCAGGTGAAGCCCAGTTCACCCTCAACTCCCCCTAGGTCAGTTTCTCTAACAGTGAAAGTGTTAGTCACTCAATCGTGTCTGACTCTTTGTGATCCCATGGACTGTAGCCAGTCAGGCTCCACTGTCCATGGGATTCTCCAGGCAGGAGTACTGGGTTGAAGTGGGTTGGGTGGAGTACTGGGATGGCGTGTCAGTCCATTCTCCAGGGGATCTTCCCAACCCAGGGATCAAACCTGGGTCCTCTGAATTGCAGGCAGATTCTTTAATATTTGAGCCACCAGCAAAGCCCCCACCTTCCCTGAAGGAAACAGCAAATAGAGACACTGCTGCCCACACCTTTTAGGAGGCTATGAAAAGAGGTGATTTACTTACAATTCATAAAATTATTAGTGACTAATGAGGATAATTAATAGTCACTAGTTGATATAATTATTCAGTAATATAGAACATAAGTAATAATATTTATTATTAATTAGTAATGAGCACTTACATCAGTAAGTAGAAATATGACATAAAAAATCTATTAGCAGAAAGAGACTCTCAGATTGGGTCAGAAACATTAAAATCTAGCCCTTATTTGTAGAACATAGTGAAATTACATGATGAATTATTCAAAAGGACACCGGTTAGAAAAAAATCAGAAAAGTAGAGTTCTGACATCAAAGATATCATTTGAGTCTGTTTGACCTCAGGCTTGCAGACCTCTCAAGAAGCTTCTGGTTTCCCAGCTGCAAATCAAGGACATGACTATCTCTAGGGGAGTGCGTGTGCTAAGTCAATTCAGTCATATCTGGCTCTTTGCGACACCATGGACTGTAGCCTGCTAGGCTCCTCTGTCCATGGGATTCTCAATGTAAGAATACTGGAGTGGGTTGCCATGCCCTCCTCCAGGAGATCTTTCCAACTGAGGGATCTAACATACATCTCTTACATCTCCTGCATTGGCAGGCATTTCTTTACCACTAGCACTACCTGGGAAGCTCCTCCAGGGGAGGGAGGCATGTAAATTTCAGGATATTCAGGCCTTGCTCCTCCAAGTGTGGTCCACAGACCTCAACTCTGAAGGAACAGCTGAGGTCAGCTGGACTCTAAGCTCAGAAGGGCTTTCACTAAAACCTTGGCCTGTTCCCTCACTAGCTCTTTGGCCCTGGGCGAATTACCGAATTTTTCTCAGTCTCAGTGTCCTTACCTGTTAAAGGAGGATACGTTTATATGTGTCATAAAGTCATTATGAGCATAAATAACACAAAACACATAAGAAAGAATAAAGTTGTTGTCACCATAGATATAGCTGAAATTAGAAAAATAGGGCATGATTTGTAAGTTTCACCATAAATTAGAAATCAAGTTGACATGGTCAATTTTTCAAGCAAGATATGCATGACCCAACTGCCCCAAGAAAAAATTGAAAATCACAGTAGACCAAAAGCCATTTAAAAATTGAAGTAATTTCTATGGTGCTTCTCTTTCAATGTTTTTTGTCAATCTTTCAACATTTCAGAATAAAAAGTCTGGGTAAAAAGAAATGTAGACAAAGGTGCTAGCTCAAGATAGTTTTCTAGCCAAATTATAGCAAACTTGCAAGAAATAGATAATTCCCATTGTAGTCACATTATTCTAGGACATAGAAAAGGATGGGACTTACCCTCAAAATTTTATGACAGCAGTATAATCTTAGTACAAAGACAGGACAAAGATGGTTAGAAATGTATCCCAAATCATTGCCTTTACTCAGCAAGGGCCACACAAGAAAACCTAACTCCATTACACACAGAGGTACAAAACAAAACAAAAAACAAACTGAACTAGGGTATCTGTAAAAGCTTGGCACCAGATCAATAATTTGTCCCATATATTCAGTTCAGCTCATATCAGTCATTCAGTCATGTTCAACTCTTTGCAACCCCATGGATTGCAGCAAACCTGGCTTCCCTGTCCTTCTTCAATTCCTGGAGCTTGCTTAAACTCATGTCCATCCAGTCAGTTATGCCATCCAAACAATTAATCCTCTATCATCCCCTTCTCTCCCTGCCTTCATCTTTCCCACCATCAGGGTCTTTTCCAATGAGTCAGTTTTTCCCATCAGGTGGCCAAAGTACTGGAGCTTCAGTTTCAGAATCAGTCCTTCCAATGAATATTCAGGACTGATTTCCTTTAGGATTGACTGGTTGGATCTCTTTGAGGGACACTCCAAGGGACTCTCAAGAGTCTTCTCCAACACCATAGTTCAAAAGCATCAATTCATTGGCACTCCGCCTTCTTTATGGTCCAACTCTCACAACTATACATGACTACTGGAAAAACCATAGCTTTGACTAGATGGACCTTTGTTGGCAAAGTAATCTCTCTCCTTTTTAATATGCTGTATAGCTTGGTCATACCTTTTCTTCCAAAGGAGCAAATGTCTTTTTAATTTCATGGCTGCAGGCACCATCTGAAGTGACTTTGGAGCCCAAGAAAATAAAGTCTGTCACTGTTTCCGTTGTTTCTCCATCTATTTGCCATGAAGTGATGGGAATGGATGCCATGATCTTCATTTTTTTAATGTTGAATTTTAAGCCAGGTTTTTCACTCTCCTCTTTCAATTTCATCAAGAGGCTCTTCAGTTCCTCTTCACTTTCTGCCGTAAGGGTGGTGCCAGCTGCATATCTGCGGTTATTGATATTTCTCTCAGCAGTCTTGATTCCAGCTTTTGCTTCATCCAGCCTAGAATTTCGCATGGTGTACTCTGCATGTAAGTTAAATAAGTAGAGTGACAATATACAGCCTTAACGTACTCCTTTCCCAATTTGGAACCAGTCTGTTGTTTTGTGTCTGGTTCTAACTGTTGCTTCTTGGCCTGCACACAGATTTCTCAGGAGGCAGGTCAGGTGGTCTGGTATTCCCATCTCTTGAAGAATTTTTCACAGTTTTTTTGTGATCCACACAGTCAAAGGCTTTGGCGTAGTCAATAAAGCAAAAGTAGATGTTTTTCTGGAACTCTCCTGCTTTTTCTCTGATCCAACAGATGTTGGCAATTTGATCTCTGGTTCCTCTACCTTTTCTAAATCCAGCTTGAACATCTGGAAGCTCCCAGGTTGTGTATGGTTGAAGCCTGACTTAGAGAATTTTGAGCATTACTGTGCTACTGTGTGAGATGAGTGCAATTGTGTGGTAGTTTGAACTTTATTTGGCATTGCCTTTCTTTGAGATTGGAATGAAAACTGACCTTTTCCAGTCCCGTGGCCACTGCTGAATTTTCCAAGTTTGCTGGCATATTGAATGCAGCACTTTAACTGCATCATCTTTTAGGATTTGAAATAGCTCAACTGGAATTCTATCATCTCCACTAGCTTTGTTCATAGTGATGCTTCCTAACACCC
The DNA here is from genome assembly GCA_024291935.2 of Okapia johnstoni. NCBI lineage: Eukaryota > Metazoa > Chordata > Mammalia > Artiodactyla > Giraffidae > Okapia > Okapia johnstoni. The sequence goes on along the minus strand of CM044307.1, from coordinate 124,158,677 downwards.
AGTTGACTTTGTGTTCCAGGATGTCTGGCTCTAGGTGAGTGATCACACCATCGTGGTTATCTGGGTCATGAAGATCTTTTTTGTATAGTTCTTATGTGTATTCTTGCCACCTCTTCTTAATATCTTCTGCTTCTGTTAGGTCCATACTGTTTCTATCCTTTATTGTGGCCCCCATGTTGCATGAAAGTTCCTTTGGTATCACTAATTTTCCTGAAGAGATCTCTAGTCTTTCCCATTCTATTGTTTTCCTCTATTTCTTTGCATTGATCCCTGAGGAAGTCTTTCTTATCTCTCCTTGCTATTCTTTGGAACTTGCATTCAGTTGGGTATATCTTTCCTTTTCTCTTTTGCTTTTAGCTTCTCTTCTTGTCTCAGCTATTTGTAAGGAGGGATTTCATTTAGGTCATACCTGAATGGTCTAGTGGTTTTCCCTACTTTCTTCAATTTAAGTCTGAATTTGGCAATAAGGGGTTCATGATCTGAGCCACAGTCAACTCCCTGTCTTGTTCTTGCTGACTGTATATAGCTTCTCCATCTTCAGTTGCAAAGAATATAATCAATCTGATTTCAGTGTTGACCATCTGGTGATGTCCACGTGTAGAGTCGTCTCTTATGTTGTTGGAAGAAGGTGTTTGCCATGACCAGTGTGTTCTCTTGGCATAACGCTGTTAGCCTTTGCCTTGCTTCATTTTGTACTCCAAGGCCAAATTTGCCTGTTACTCCAGGTATCTCTTCACTTCCTACTTTTGCATTCCAGTCCCCTATGATGAAAAGGACGTCATTTTTTTGGTGTTAGTTCGAGAAGGTCTTGCAGGTTGTCATAGAACCATTCAATTTCAGCTTCTTTGGCATTAGTGATTGGGGCATAGACTTGGATTACTGTGATTCGCATGGTTTGCCTTGGAAGTGAACAGAGATCATTCTGTCGTTTTTGAGACTGCACCCAAGTACTGCATTTTGGACGCTTTTGTTGACTATGACGGCTACTCCATTTCTTCTAAGGGATTCTTGCCCGCAGCATAGATATAATAGTCAGCTGAATTTTGTCTCCATCGTTGTAGCACTTTCCACTTCGTCAAAGTGTTTTGACAAAGAGAACCACTGAAGTATGAAAGTAAACTAAACAACCTTGGGAAGAGGATGTTAAGTCTTACAAGTTGAAAGAAAAGTCAAATGACACAAAATAACACTAACAAAAGTGAAACGTACAACCCCTTCCCCCCTCCACCCCGGCCTTACACCCACCACCTAGAGCTTACTAATTAAACTGAAAGAGAGACTCTCTGAAGTAAGAGGGAGGGTGGAGAAGCATGAGTCAATATCTACTTTTTTTTTTCAAAACAATGAATGAAAAGGTTCTGCTCCAGTTTTATTATTAACAAATGAACAGTGGCCCAGGTTCAACCTCTGGTTGGAGAGCTGAGGTCCCACAAGCTGCACGGTGTGGCCAAGAAACAAAACAGGACAAAAAGATGGAAAGAAAAAACAAAAACAAACACGAAGAGAACGAATTAAATGTACTCGTTGAGCACATAAAGGCAACCAGCAGAAGAACTTTACAAATGACTATAGAAATCATGGAAATAGCAGGAAAGGAGGGGGAAAGGAGACTAAAAAAGATCTAGATAAGTGATTCTCAGTTCTGGTTGCTCATTAGAATACCTGGGGAAGATTTTTAAACCCTGATGCTTATACCACATGCCAGAGCAAATAAATCCAACTCCTGGCTGGGAGCCAGACATCAGAATTCGTTAAAGCTCTGGATGGGATTCCAGCATGTGGCTAAAGTGGGAGGCACCAATTTAGAGCAAAAGATACGAGATGGAAAGGAAAGAAAACAGCAAGGAGGTATGAGAATAAGAATATCACCCAAAAGTGAAAACAGAATTAATCATAAACAAGTTATATCCTAAGCAGAAATATGGTCAAATAATATATTAAAAGAAAAAGACTCTCAGGATGGGTCAAAAAACAAAAAATATCAAAGCCCAAGGACCTACTAGATAGCATGGGGAACTCTACCCAATATCCTGTAATAAACTAAATGAGAAAAGAATTTGAAAACGAATAGATATATGTATATATATAATTGAATCATTCTGCTGTATACCTGAAACTAACACAATACTGTAAATCTACTATACTCCAATATAAAATAAAACTGAAAAATTAAAGCCTAGACTTTATTTCAGAGAAGGCACTGGTGACCCCCTCCAGTACTCTTGCCTGGAAAATCCCATGGATGGAGGAGCCTGGAGCGTTGCTGTCCATGGGGTCGCTAAGAGTCGGACACGACTGAGTGACTTCACTTTCACTTTTCACTTTCATGCATTGGAGAAGGGAATGGCAACCCACTCCAGTGTTCTTGCCTGGAGAATCCCAGGGACGGAGGAGCCTGGTGGGCTGCCGTCTGTGGGGTTGCACAGAGTCGGACACGACTGAAGAGACTTAGCAGTAGACTTTGCTGAGTGCCGAAGAACGGATGCTTTCGAACTGTGGTGTCGAAAAGACTCTTTCAAGTCCCTTGGATAGCAAAGAAATCAAATCAGTCAATCTTAAAGAAAATCAACCCTGCATATTCATTGGAAGGACTGATGCTGAAGCTCCAATACTTTGGCCACCTGATGCAAAGAGTTGACTCATTGGAAAAGACCCTGATGCAGGGAAAGATCGAAAGCAAGAGAAGAACAGGGCAACAGAAGATGAGATGGTTGGAGAGCATCGCTGACTCAGGGGACATGAGTTTGAGGAAACTCTGGGAAATAGGAAGCTTGGTGTGCTGCAGTCCATGGGGTCACAAAGAGTCGGACACAACTGAGCAACTAACAACATTCTCCAATATAAAACAAAATTGAAAAATCAAAGCCTAGCATTTATTTGCAAGTCACAAGTTGCACGATGAGTTATTTAAAAGAGTATTGTACACACTGCTGTATTTAAAATGGGTAACCAAAAAGGACCTACTGTATAGCACATGGAACTCTGCTGCTGCTGCTGCTAAGTCACTTCAGTTGTGTCCGACTCTGTGCGACCCCAGAGACAGCAGCCCACCAGGTTCCCCCATCCCTGGGATTCTCCAGGCAAGAACACTGGAGTGGGTTGCCATTTCCTTCATGGAACTCTGCTCAATGTGAACTCTGCTCAACTCTGTTATGTGGCAGCCTGGATGGGAGGGGAGTTTGAGGGAGAATGGATACATATATATGTGTGGCTGAGTACCTTTGCTGTTCACCGGAAACTATCACAACACTTAGTCAGCCATCCATGCATGCGTGCGTGCGTGATCAGTCACTCAATCAATTATACTGCAATACAAAATAAAAAGTTTAAAACAACAAATAAAAGAGCATTGTATTCCAAGCCGGAATATCTGGAGTCTAAAGTTGAAGATCTCACTTGAGGCCATGTGATGTCATGCAAGATACCTCCTCTCTTTAAGCTTCCACGTTCACAGCTGCAAACCGAGGACCTGGCATTCTTCAGGAGAGACTGCAGTGTGTTAAGAAATGGGCAAAAGCGCTCTAAGCTTCGGAATGCCCAGGCCTTGCATCTCAAAGTGTGGTCCACAGACCAGCCACATTGGCATCTTTGAAGAGCTTGTAAGAAATGCAGATTCTGTACCTACTGCAGACTCATGGAATCAGAATCTATATTGTAACAAGAGCCCTCTGGTGATGTGTGTACATATTTTTTTCTGCCACGTGGCATGTGGGATCTCAGTTCCCCAACCAGGGATCAAACCGACGCCCCCTGCATTGAAAGCATGGAGTCTTAACCACTAGAATGCCAGGGAAGTCCAATCTGTGTATATCTTAATGTTTGAGAAGCACCACTCTAGATGGCTATATGACCTTCCCTGAGTTAACTATGATTACCTCTGTAACCTTTCCAGAGTTATAAAGACAAGAGTTATTGCCTGTTCTTGCCGTCTCATTGCCTCTGTCTTGGCTCCCTCTACTCAAATGCCCTCCCCCCACCCTTGTCTAGCTAACCCCTCCTTGATCTTTGAGGCACAGTTTAGATTAAGCTTCAAGAAATATTTCTGAAAACACCCACATATATACCTCCCTGCTGGGTTATCTGACTTTCCTGTGCTTCTCTCTATCAAAATCTTCACCTGCTATAATGCATAATTTTTGGTTTATGTGGCATCTCTCATACACTTTTTTTTCAAACAAACAACTTTTTATTGAAGTATGATTGGTATACAATGTTTTCCACAGCAAAGTGATTCAGTTCTATATATATATTTGAATGTATATATACATTTGTTGCTGCAAATGGCAATATTTCATTCTTTTTTACGGTTGAGTAATATTTCATTGTGTATATATACCACTTCTTCTTTATCCATTCAGCTGCTGATGGACACTCAGGTTGCCTCCGTGAGTGCTGCTATGAATATTAGGATCCTTGTATTTTTTCAAATTGAGTTTTCCTCTTTTCCAGATATAAGTCCGGAAGTGGGATCGCTGGATCATATGGTAACTCTGCTTTTAGCTTCTTGAGGAACCTCCCTACCATTCTCTATAGTGGTTGCAGCAACTTACATTCCCACCAACAGTGTAGGAAGGTCCCCTTTCCGCCACAGCCATTCCAGCATTTATTATTTGTAGACTTTTCAATGATATTTACTGTTAACTTTTGAAGGGCACTTCAGGAAATGCCTACAATGTGCAAAAGATACTTGAATAACCAGAACTTACCACAGAAACCACCTGTATTAGTTTCCTATGGTTGCTGTAATGAATTATCACAAACTTTGTGGCTTAAACAACAGAATTTCATTCTCTCACAGTCCTGAAGGCCAGAAATTTGAAACCAAGGTCCAGGCAGGGCTGCTGTATGGGAGGATCTGTTCCTTGCTTCTTCCAACTTCTGGTGGTTCCAGGATCACTGCTCTGTGATCACACTGCATCCTCTGTATGTCTCTTATAAGGACACACCAGTGGATTTGGGGCTCAGGCAGGTAATCCAATATGATCTCATCTCAAGAAGCTTAACTTTATTACAACCTCTTTTTCCAAATAAGTTCAAATTCACAGGTTTTGGGGATCAGGGCTTGACTCTATCTTCTTGAAGACCACCATGGAGCCTACTGCACCATCTCATAAAAGGTATACCCAGAAATGTCTTCTGTGTTAATGCAGACCCATTTAACAGGTGCAGAAACTGAGGGCAAGAGTGTTTAAAAACAAATCAACAACAATTGCAAAACCTTCCCCAGCATTAGGACAAACCCGTATGTCTGTCTCCTGGGTGTTTGTCCCTAATGTACACAAGACCTCCCACCCATGATAAGTGCAAGGTGTTTACTGCATACACACCACGTGCCAGTCATAGTGTTAGGCCTTATCCATCTGTGAAATCTCCTCTGTCCAACAGCCCTAAAGGGTAGACTCTTATTGTTACCATTTTTCGGACAGGGAAACTGAGCGTCAGTTCAGAGAAGTGTGCTCAGCTACTCAATCATGTCTGACTCTTTGCAATCCCTTGGACTGTAGCCTTCCAGGCTTCTCTGTCCATAGAATTTTCTAGGCAAGAATACTAGAGTGGGTTGCCATTTCCTCATCAGGTGGACTCTTAACTGCTGCACCCCCTGGGAAGCCCAAGAAATGGGTCCAAATTATCAGAGGTGGATGCAAACATGAGAGCCAGGATTTGAACACGTGGCTCTCTGGCTCCATTCACGCACTCAGCAAATATTTACCGAATGCCCACCACGTGCCAGGAGTGACTAGGTTCAAGATGCACACTTTTCTAGATTTTACTCTAAGCACAGATTCAGAGAAGTTAGTGTCTAGCTCTGCTCCCTGTTCCACACCACCTGGCTCTCAAAGTATCTCGGTTTCACCTTATGTTTCACTTTCTCAAAGCGCGTTTTACCCCTAAAACTTAAGTTCCTCCCTGAGATCATCAGCAACATCACTCTGCCATCCCATAAACCACATTGTTCTGATGAGCTCTCTCAGAGCCTAGAACCTTTAGAGTCAGGATCACCTTGATAAGTTCCTATGACTGAGAACACGAGGATGTGACATTATCATGTTGCCCCCTTGCACACCTACACCTCACGCCATGTTGACTCCATGGTTGACTCTCCGCCCACCTAACACGGATTTGCTGAGTCCCCTAGACACCAGATGTCATGCATGTTTAAGTGAGCTGCTATTCAGTTGCTCAGTCATGTACGACTCTTTGTGACCCCATGGAAGGCAGCATGCGAGGCTTCCTTGTCCTTCACTATCTCCCAGAGTTTACTCAAACTCATGTCCATTGAGTCAGTGATGCCATCCAACCACCTCATCCTCTGTCATCCCCTTCTCCTCCTGCCCTCATCTTTCCCAGCATCAGGGTTTCTTCTAATGAGTTGGCTCTTAGCATCAGGTGGCCAAAGTATTGGAGGTTCAGCTTCAGTATCAGTTCTTCCAATGTTTAAGTGAGAGTCAGATACAAAAGAAGGTCAGATAGATTAGTAAGGTACAGTCCCAGGTTTAAGGAAGTTACAGCCCACTGGACCATTCAAGCCATGGACAATGCTACAGGCATAACCCTGATTACAAAGCAGGGTGGCATCAAAATAAAAATTTGTCTTGGAGACCCTAGAGTTATCCATACAGGAAGTGGAATTTGAACTTGGCCTGAAAGGCTGCTTAGATTTCTACAAGCCGATATGATGAAGGAGGTGTTTGGATAGTATAAGGGAAGGGTATTCTTGAGGTAGAAAATTTTTGCTTATAGATTTTTGTTCAAAGATTTTGTTCATAAGAACATCAGCACTGGAAGGAATTTGCTAGAATATGGCTTGCAAACCCAAGTGCCTACAGGCAGGGTTATTGGACAGCTGGTATGAACCAGTATGATAGATTTACCAATTATTCAAGCTCAAATTTAGCCTCATCGGGCTATTACAAGCTTTTATTATTTGGTGCCTGGGGGCATGAAGGTTGTTAAATATATTGAGTATCACCCTTGATACATGAATTAGGAAAGAAAAATGAGTGAGTGAAATAGGACAGGTGTAAAATAGCATGACAGCAGCCAGAAATATGAATAAGTAGACAGATACATTGATGATGATAATGACCATGATGATGATATTGGTGATAATGATGGAGGAGAAAGAAAGAAAGACAAAGAGAAGAAGAAGGGGAGGGGAAGAAGGGAGAAAGGAAAGGAAGGAAAGAAAGAAGGAAGGAAGGAAAAAAGAAAGAAAGGAACAGTTAGCTGGATGGATGGATGGATACATGGAGCTAGGCATCATACCTAGTTACAAAGCGATAGATGGAAAGCCACAAAGCATAACGTCAAGTGAGGAAAAATGTAAGAGCAGAATGAAGTGCAAAATATGAGACAATGTACATAAATTAAAACATAAAAATATTATACATTATTTACTGAAACATAGACATATATGTAAAAGTTAAAAGCAAACCTACTTGTAAGAGAAAGCTATGAAAATCTTAGAAAACAACATAAGAGAAAAACTTCACGGCACTGGACTTGACAGTGATCTCCTAGAAATGACACCAAAAGCAAAGACAACAAAAGAAACTACATAAATATATTATGTCAAAATCAAAAACTTCTGCGCATCAAATGAGATAAACAATAGAGTGAAAAAATAACCCGTGGAATGGGAGAAACTATTTGCAGATCTTACATTTGATAAGGGGTTAATGTCCAGAATCTATAAAGGACTCTGAAAACTCAACACTATTAAAAAAAAAAAAAAAAAAGAACAAGAAAATTCAAAAATGGGCAAAGGATTTGTACACACATTTCTCCAAAGATACACAAATTACTAATAAGCACATGAAAAGATGTTCAACATCACTAATCATCAGTGAAATGCAAATTAAGCCTCCACCTTTGGGCATCCTGGTGGCTCAGTGGTAAACAATCTACCTGCCAATGCAGGAGACATGGGTTCTATCCCTAGTCAAGGAAGATCCCACATGATGCAGAGAAACTAAGTCCTGCACCACAACTACTGAACCTGTGCTCTAGAGCCTGGGAGTTGCAATTATTGAACCCACTCCTTTACTAATTGAGCTCACTCCCTTACTAAAATTACCAATTACTAAAGCCCGCTCACCCTAGAACCTGTGCCCCTCATTAAGAAAAGCCACTTCAATGAGAAGCCCACACACTCCCATGAAGGGTAGTCCTCACCCGCAGCAACTAGAGAAAAGCTAGCCCCCAATCGCCATGACTAGAGAAAAGCCTGGCAGCAAGGAAGACCCAGCATAGCCAAAAATAAGTAAATAAATATTTTTTTTTAAAAAAAGACCCCGAATTCTCATGCCCGTGAAGATGGATACTATCCAAAAAAGATAGGGGGGAAAAAAACAGAAAAATAACAAGTGTTGGCAAGGAAATTGGAACTCTTGTGCATGGCTGGTGGGAATGTAAAGCAATGCAGCCACTATGGAAAACAGTATGATGGTTTCTTAAAAAATTCAACATAGAATTATCATATGATCCAGCAATTCCACTTCTGGGTATATGCTATCCACCCCTACCCTCCCACCCAGCCAAAAAAACATAAGACTAAAAGCAAGGACTAAAACAGTTTTTGCACACTTATGTTTCAAGATGCATTATTCACAAGGAACAAAAGGCGGAAGTAACAAAGTGTCCATCAACAGATGAACGGATAAACACCAGTGCAATATTTATTTATGATGGAATAATCAACCTTGAAAAGAAAGGAAATTCTGACGCAAGTAATGAACCCTGAGGCCATTATGCAAAGTGAAATAAGTCGGTCCCAAAGGACAAATACTATATGATTCCACTTATATGAGGTACCTAGAGTAGTGAATATATAGAGATAGAAATTAAAATGGTGGTTGCCAGGGGTTAGAAGGAGGGAATGGGGAGTTAGAATGTAATGGGTACAGAGTTTAAGTTTTGCTAGATGTAAAGAGTTCTGGAGATGAATGGTGGTGGTGATTGTACAATTAATGCCAAACTAGTAAATCTTGTTATGTAAATTTTACAATTAAAAATAAATAATTTTAACTATTTACTGTTAAAAGGTAACACATTGTAATCAACTATACTTCAATACAATAAACTTTAAAAAAATAAAGTTAAAAGGTATTAGAATTAGGTATAAAAAGAAAACACACAAAATTCATGACTATAAAGGGACTTCCCTGGTGGGCCAGTGGTCCCAATGCTTCCACTGCAAGTGGCACCGCTTCAATCCCTGGTCAGGGAACTAAGATCCTGCATGTCACATGGTGCAGTAAAAAAAAAAAAAAAATGACTCTAACTCCCTGATTGGAAGAGGGTGGGATATAACACTTGGAGATAGCATTAGGGAAAGACTTTTTTTTCTCTTTTTGATTTTTGGTACTTTTTCTTTATTTTATTGTGCTTCTAACTTTTTTTTAAATTGAAATACAATCAATTTACAATGTTGTGTTAATTTCTGCTGTACAGAGTGATTCAGGAAAGACCAGTTTCAAGATGACCAGTAACATATTGGTTCTGATGCCAAATATATACATGTATATGAAGAAATATGATCAAAAGTCAACAATTATTCATTCTGGGTGGTGGAAAGCTGGGTGATTGCTACTTAGTTCTTTGCCCTTTTCCTCAAACTAGAAATTAGAATGAAGAAGAAAAAAATTGGCAGTTGGGGGAGACTTCAATATTATGACTTTGCTAATAGTCAAACCTCTGTGCTCTGGGAACAATAGTCATTTATTTCTAGGACTATTTAAACCAACACAGGTAAACTCTAAAAATTTTCCTGGTACAATTTCAGGCTTACAATAGGTACGAGGCAAATATTTGTGCAAGAAAGGAAGGGAGGGAGGAAGGAAGGCATGAGGGAAGGAGGAAGGGAGGGATGCTTGCTAGGTAGTTTAGGGCAGAGACCTGCATTGACTTGGAATCAGATTAAGTGGCCATTTGACTATGGCCACAAAACCCATTTCCTCCATAAGATAGTGGCCTGTGCCTTTTTTCAGGTTCCAGTATGTTCGGCTCCCCCTCCTCTGCGGGTTCCAACAACACAGCCTGAGAATGCAAACAAATGAGCCACTAATTTTCAGGACATTCTCAATTTCTTGGCTGGGTCCCTGCAGCAACTGAATATTAAGCATATTAATTCTGACCTCCATGCACAAATTCCTTTGTATTGGTTGCAATAATGAACTTCTCAAGCAAGACAGTTTTCCCAAGACTTAAATGTCTCTTCTTGTCCAATGGGTGATACCCACAAGTCCTGAAGGCAGCCAGTTAATTCAGAGATGTCTTTCTAAACAAGGATGACCATACTCCAGTGTGGGTGGTGGGAAATTCTGACCAGGCAAACTCCAGGCTGGGTCAGGATGGATACTGCCTGGAAAAACACATCTCTCTATCCTTAACCTACTCCTAGCCCTATACCTAATCCAAACCCCTTATCCCTAACCCTAAAAGACTGTGAGAGCCCTATTATCTAAACATGTGTGCATGCTAAGTCACTTCGGTCATGTCCGACTCTTTGCAATCCCATGCACTGTAGCTCACCAGGCTCTTCTATCCTTGGGATTTCCCAGGCAAGAGTACTGAGTGGTTTGCCATTCCTTTCTCCAGGGGATCTTCCCAACTTAGGGATTGAACTCAGGTTTCCTGCATTGCACGTGGATTCTTTACCACCTGAGCCACCAGCAACAAATCCTACTTGTGCTTAAAACAACAGCAACTAAAAACCTGTACAATTTAGAATCAAATTTCATTTGCCCACAACTGACCTCAGGGATTCCAACAGTAGGTGTGGGTATAGTCCTAGAAAATACATTTTGAAAAACTTCCTCTGGAAATTCTAAGGCATAACCCTCATCAGTTCAGTTCAGTCGCTCAGTCGTGTCCAACTCTTTGCAACCCCAAGAATCGCAGCACGCCAGGCCTCCCTGACCATCACCAACTCCCGGAGCCCACCCAAACTCATGTCCATTGAGTCGGTGATGCCATCCAGCCATCTCGTCCTCTGTTGTCCCCTTCTCCTCCTGCCCCCAATCCTTCCCAGTATCAGAGTCTTTTCCAATGAGTCAACTCTTCGCATGAAGTGGAATATCTGGAAGTTCAGGGTTCACGTATTGCTGAAGCCTGGCTTGGAGAATTTTGAGCATCACTTTACTAGCATGCGAGATGAGTGCAATTGTGCAGTAGTTTGAGCATTCTTTGGTATTGCCTTTCTTTGAGATTGGAATGAAAACTCATAAAGCCCCATAAAGTTAATACATTATAAATGTGTATCTTGCAAATGAAAATCCAAACCTCTTCTTTCTTTCTTCCTTCTCTCCTTCCTTCTATTAGGCAAATAGGTATTGAATATATATTGTTAGGCTTCCCTGGTGGCTCAGTGGTAAAGAATCTGGCTGCTAATACAGGAGATGTGGGTTTGATCCCTGGAAGTCCTTTCTTTTTAATGGTGTGAGCACCTGGACTAAAGGTAGCAAGACCTTTTGGGTCATTTTTAGAAGTCAAATGGTAAAGGACAAGAGCACTGAAGTTAGAAAGAGACCTGGTCTTGAATATCAACTCTGTTTCTTAGCTTTGAGTCTTTCGACAAGTTTCCTAATGTCTCTGGGCTTTAATTCCTACATCTGTAAATACAAGATAAAATGAACCTCCATGGATATCAGCCATGAAATGACAACCCACTCCAGCATTCTTCCCTGGAGAATCCCATGAACAGAGGAGCCTGGCAGGCTACAGTCCATAGAGTCGCAAAGAGTTGGACACGACTGAGTGACTAACACTTTCTCTTTCTTGTCCCTTGGACAGACACGGGTTCAATTCAGGACTGTCTGAGACTGAATTCCTCAGGTGCCCACAGGATAAGCCAGGAGGCTCTGATCATGAGCTCTCTCTCTATCACAGCTCCTCGGCTGGCTGACTGGCCTCATTGACCTGTCACATCATCAGGATACTAGCTCCAAGTCTCCAGAAATCTTTGATTCTCGCTAAAGTTTCAGGTCCCTCCCCTCTGTGCTTTTGGATGCTGAAACAGACCAAGCGTAGCATAAACTGAAAAGGGACCACGTCTCCTCCCAGAGAAATGAAGAGCAGACACCACATACTATTCATAACCCGCTATCAGGGTTCACCGTTCTAGCACAACATTCATCTTTTTTGTCTCTTTCATGAAAAGCCCTTTTCAGGAGGGAAACATTGCAGCTGCTTTTACAGGACTGCACCCGTCTCCTCTGGAGAAAAAGGCGAGTTCAGACAGCTGTAGCTGTCTTTGTGTTTCCTCTTCCTTGGGGTGGGCTGGGGCAGGAAGGGGAAGCTTGGAGGAGCAACTGATGGGTGGAACTGCTCCAGCACATGGCAGGGCATGGAAGGTCCTGAAAATCCCACTGCAGGCTGGGTGGCACTCATGTAGAGAGTATCCAGGGCCACAAGGAAGGCTCAGCCACCGCCCTTTTGATGTGGCTGAAAGGACATTTTAATAAGGCTTAGAAGCTAAGTTGGGCTTCCCAATGGCTCAAGTAGTAAAGAGTCCACCTGCCAATGCAGGAGATTTGAGAGATGAAGGTTCAATCTCTGGGTCAGGAAGATCCCCTGGAGGAGGAAATGACAATCCACTCCAGTATTCTTGCCTGGAGAATTCCACGGACAGAGGAGCCTGGTGGGCTACAGTCCTTGGGGTCGCAAAGCAGGTGTTGGATGATGGAAAAACCAAGCCATCAGTTTCTCTTTTTTTCAATATTTCATTTATTTATTTACTCATTTGGCTGCCCTTGTCTTGATTGCAGCACGTGGGCTCTCTAGTTGCTGTCCATGGGCTTTCTGGTTGTGACGCATGGGTTTACTTGCTGCACAATACGTGGGATCTTAGTTCCCTGACCAGGGATCGAACCCACATCCCCTGCATTGGAAGGCAGATTCTTAAGCTTAAATATAATCTTACCATGTTCTGTGTGCTTAGTTGCTCAGTCATGTTCGACTCTGTTTTTTTTTTAATTTATTTATTTTAATTGGAGGTTAATTACTTTACAATATTGTAGCAGTTTTTGCCATACATTGACATCAATCAGCCATGGGTGTATATGTGTCCCCCATCCTGAACTCCCTTCCCGCCTCCCTCCCCATCCCATCCCTCAGAGTTTTCCAAGTATACTGGCTTTGAGTGCCCTGTTTCATGCATCGATGTTCAACTCTTTGGACATGACTCTTTGATCCAACCCAGGGATCAAACGTGTGTCTCTTGTGTTTCCTGCATTGGCAGGTGGATTCTTAACCACTGTGCCACCTGGGAAGCCCATAAGCTTACTATAGGCATCCACCAATTTCTCTCCTAGATAGCTACCCAAGACAAATGAAAACTTATCTCCACACAAAGACTTGTATGAACATATTCAGAGTAGCATTATTCATAATATTCCCAAAGTGGAAAACACTCAGGTGTCCACTAACAGGTGAATGGAGGGGTCTCTCCATATGTTGTTGTTGTTGTTCAGTCACTCAGTTGTGTCTGACTCTTTGTGACCCCTTGGACTGTAGCATGCCATCTACACCATCTGTCCCTGTCCCTCACCATCTCCTGGAGTTTGCCCAAGCTGATGTCCATGGAATTGGTGATGCTATCTAACCATCTCATGAAGTATTATTCATCAATGAAAAAAATGAAGTATTGATACCTGTTACAACCTGCGTGAACCTCAAAAACAGCCTGACATACAAGACCACATAGTGTATTACTCCATTTGATATTAAATTTGCCAGAATTGGCTAACTTATAGAAATAGAAAATAGATTAGTAGTTGCCTGGGGCTAGGAATGGGAACAAGAATAGCATTTTACTGGGGCAATGGAAATGTGCTAAAACTGTATGGTGGTGATAATTGTTAAGTTTACTTGGAAAAAAAAACCTAGGGGCTTCCTTGGTGGCTCAGTGGGAGAGAATCCACCTGCCAATGCAGGAAACACGAGTTCGATCCCTGATCTAGGAAGATCCCATGTGCCATGGATCAACTAAGCCCATGCACCACACCATTGAGCCTGTGCTCTAGATTGCAGGAACCACAACTACTGATCGCATGTGCCACAACTACTGAAGCCCCTTGCACACCCTAGAGCCCACACTCTGAAACAAAAGAAGCCACTGCAATGAGAAGCCCATGCACAGCAACTAGAAAAACGCCCGAGAAGCAACAAAGACCTAGCATAGCCCTAAATAAATAAATAAAGCTTTTTTTAAAAAAAATCTAAATCGTACATTTAAAAGAGGTGAATGTTATGCTACAGTAAATTGCACCTCCATAAGCCTGGATTTTTTTTTAAAGTCACCAAACATTCAGATTTTTTTTTTTTTACAAAACCTAATAATGTGTGTATGAGACACCCTGGGAGTTTGCTACTGTCACCCCATCCCTAAGCAGGAGTCAGGAAAAGGAATGATGCCAATATGGGGCTACCCCTGAAGGCTCAAAACGAAATATGGGAGGCTGATGCCCAAAATACTGGGTACGTTTTTTCAGTGGCTTGATTTTTAGAATCCTGAAAAGCTCAAAAATATCACATGACTTTGGAATCAGGTGTGCCAGGTCAAAATGGCCACTTGAATCATGGAGTACATGTCCCAGCCTCGTCTGTTCTATATCACCCAACACTTGCTGCTTAGCGCACCCAGGGAGGTCCTAGTCCATTCTGGACATGAAAGTTTGGAAAGCATATTGAAAAGTTGACTCTACCCAGGAAATCTGTTCTCCAGCCCAGGTTCATGAGAGTCTCCTGTGATATCATCAGTTGTGCGGTGAGTTGTTTCAAATCATGAAAAAAAAGTTTATAAGTGACTTGCTTGAAAAAAACAAAAGTCTGGATCAGAGTCAAGATTTCCCCAGTGGTAAAAAAAAGCAATCTCTCTCTCTCCATCAACTTTCTAGCTCCTTCTGCTGATGTTCACTCCATTTTGTATTACATTATGAACATTTCCCCAGAGATTAATAAGCACACCTTCCTATGTGTCTTGCTCTTAAGGTAGACTTCCTTGTCAGCTTTCCTTGCCTACCTTCTTAAATAGCATTTCCTCCCCCAACTCTCATCTGCTCATCCAAATTTCTTTTCTTCTTAGCTTTGATCATCACCTGATACATGCCCTGGTGGCTCAAATGGTTAAGAATCTGCCTGCACTGCAGGAGACCTGGGCTCAATCCCTGGGTCAGGAAGATCTTCTGGAGAAGGGAATGGCTACAACTCCAGGCAGTATTCTTGCCTGGAGAATTCTTGACGTAGCCAAGAGCTGGACACCACTGAGCAATTAACACTTTCACTTCTTTAACATATTACAGACTATTGTCCCATTCGACACTCTGAGAAGTCCAGGACTCTTCCTCTTTTCTACCAGCTGAATTCCAAGTACCTTGTACAAGGCCTGGTCTGTGAAAAGTGTTAGGATACTATCAAACTATAGCTGAAAACCTCAATTCTTTGAAAAAAATCTAATCAAACCAACTCATATCTGTAGAACCTACTATATATAAGGCTTGTGCTATGCCATATTAGACTCCTATTCATATTCCTACTTTCCAAGCTGATTTATGATGACTCGAGATTAAAGACTATGTGTCTCAAAACACTGCCACTGTTCTTATTTATCCCCACTCACTCTCCCAAAATGATCTACTTGCCTTTGGTTTCACCTGCCACCATTCATTCTCCAATGCAATGTCATGCCATTGAAGGTTCTGATGACCTGGCCCCAACCTACCTGGTCAGCATCATCTGCCAGAATTATTCCTTGACCCCAGTGTGGCTCCCATACAAGAAAATAATGCAGCCACAGTACCTGCATCCAACTGAACAATCTTTCACCTTGTGAATTCTGGACCCTATTACTTGTCTGCACCTTGGCTTCCCATCTAATTATTTGATCTTTGCTAAATCTAAAGTTCAACTCTGATCATTTTATAAGCATTTATTATTTCTATTCACTCCATCACTTACTGAACATTTAAATGAAAGCAAGATATGCCATAAAACAAATGAATGAATATTACAAAGTAGAAACAGACTCACAGGTACAGAGAACAACCAACAGTTACCAGTGGGGAGATGGATGGGAGGAGGGGCAAGAAAAGAATGGTGATTAAGAGATACATACTACCATGTATAAAATAAATAAGCTACAAGGACATATTACAGGGGACAGGGAATATAGTCAATATTTTATAAAAACTCTAAATGTAGTCTAGTCTATAAAATATTAAATCACTATGGTATACATCTGAGACTAATACAGTATTGTAAGTCAGCAATACTTTAATTGAAAAAAAAAGACTGGCCATTTTAAGATGCCTACTATGTGGAGCACAAATTTCTCTTGCAAGTGACAAAACATATTTAAGCTAGCTCA
The DNA here is from genome assembly GCA_024291935.2 of Okapia johnstoni. Lineage (NCBI taxonomy): Eukaryota > Metazoa > Chordata > Mammalia > Artiodactyla > Giraffidae > Okapia > Okapia johnstoni. Next base: position 124,142,311 of record CM044307.1, on the reverse strand, counting down.
AGCCAGGGAGAAGAGAGGGAGAATTTTTTTTTTTTTGGTTTATGCAACTAGAAATGTGGAGGTATGACAGGACCCAGAAACTCATTATGACCAAAGTTCTCTCTTTCACCTTCCTTCTCTTGGTTATATTTCCTCTGGTTTGGCCTCATTCTCAGGAAATGCTTTCCCACCAGGTGGCAACAACAGCTCAGTGTTTATATGTCTCTTGGCACCCATCAACTTGGAAGGCTGAAAAGTGCCTCTTCGGGATATTTCTAGCCAAAGTCCCAGGGCAGGCATGGATTGGTCTATCGAGGTCACATGATTTCCTCTGAACCAATCCATGTGACCAGAGTCATGACACTGTCGCTGGAGCTGGAGATTACAGTAAATCTCATCAAAACTGAGCTGGCTGAGTATAAACAAGGTTTGGGTGCCCAAAGGAAGACAAAGCTGCCTACCACACTTAGTTCCTATCAGGCACCTTATGTGCATCACCTCACTAAATCACAAACCCTCTGGGTAGGTATTATTATTCCTTAATAAAGAAAGTGAGGGACTTCCCAGGTGGCTCAGTGGTAAAGAATCTGTCTACCTATGCAGGAGATGTGGGTTCAATCCCTGGGTCAGGAAGATCCCCTGGGAAGGGAACGGCTACCCACTCTAGTAGGCCTGCCTGGGAAATCCCATGGACAGCTGGGCCTGGTAGGCTACAATCCATGGGGTTGCAAGAGTCAGGCATGACTTAGTGACTAAACAACAACATGCACCAAATATTCTAATGAAGAAAGTGAGACTCAGAAAAGTTAAACAAGTCACCCAAAGCCATAGAGCTAGTAAGGAGAAGAAGTGAGGTCTGACTCAGGAACTTAACACACACCAAACTCACTTCTGTCCTCAGGCTCTGGGCTGGGCCCAGAAGATACAGTGATGAAATATGCACAATCTGTGCACACGGGAAGCAGACACACTAGTATACAATTATGATATGATGTGATAACATGTGGTATGATTCACATCAAAATCTGGGAGGTAATAGAACTTCGTAGCCAAGAGACCAGGCTCTTGAGTCATTGAAAACTGGGTTCTAATTCCAGCTCTGCCACCGAATTCCACATCTGCCAAAAGAGAAGAGGGGGAGGGCTGCAGGGGTGAAGGCAAAGAAGCAGAGGCAGAGCTGTACCTGTGGAAATAGGGAGATCAGGGTATACAGAGGAAGCAAACCCTGGTGAGATGCAAGAGTGAAGCATGTGCAACCAGAAGGCAAATGATGAAGACGTTCCATGCCAATATCCAAGATGGTGCGCTCAAGTTCAGTTCCACATTTCCTAGCCTCCAAGCTCTTTATTCCACACCAGGCAGTGCCAAGTTTTCAGTAAACCCAGGAGGAGCTGGATAACTTGTAAGGATGAGGTTTCTCAGCCGCTGGCAGCTCTCTTCAGCAGCTGAGCTTGATTCTTCCTGACAGCACAAGCACTTGCCATGCCCAAAATGAAACTGACTGCTTAGAAAGTTCAGCTCCCTTTCTGTGCTCTATTTTCTCTCTCCCCAGACTCACAGCCATTCTGCTGGCACAGGCCCAGACCTCCCTCCTCCAGAATCTCCCCACAACGAGTCTAATTGGGATGCTGCGGGAAGCCCCATGGGGACAGCCTGCCCATCCTCCCTCTAAGCTTCCCTACAAGAAGCTTTGCAAAAATAGGAAGCAGGAGCCAGGAAGACCGGAAGACCTGTTGTGGTAAGCAAGGAGCAAGGAGGCTGGTGGCCTGAAATGCAATTCAGATAGGACCCACTTGGGACTGAATGCAGCAAGCATTAATGATAATAGTGCGTCTCCTCCAGTCTTAGACACCTTCGCTCCGCAAATAGATCTGCAGATGCATGGTAGGTTCAGAAACACTTTTCAAGATAAAAGAAACCTAATCACCACTAATGATACTATGTATAAAATAGGTTACTAATGAGAACCTACTGTATAGCACAAGGAACTCTACTCAATGCTTTGTAGCGACCTAAATGGGAAGGAAATCCAAAAAAGAGGGGATATATGTATACATATGGGGCTTCCCAGGTGGCTCTAGTGGTCAAGAATCTGCTTGTCAATGCAAGAGACACAGGAGACGGGTCAATCCCTGGGTCGGGAATATCCCCTGGAGGAGGAAATGGCAGCCCACTCCAGTATTCTTGTTGGGAAATCTCATGGACAGAGGAGTCTGGTGGGCTACAGTCCATAGGGTCGCAAAGAGTTGGACATGACTGAGCATGAACGCACCCATACCTATACACATAGCTGATTCACATTGGTGTAGAGTAGAAACTAACACAACATTGTAAAGCAACCATACTCCAATAAAAAATTTTTTAAATACTTGTATTCAAGGTCATTGCATTTGTACTTTTACGAATATACTTCATCATTTTAAAATGTGGAGTAGAAAAAAAAAGCATTGACAGTAAAGAAACACAATCACTCTGCTAGCTATATACTCTTACAGTATATTTTAAAAATGTTAATATTAAAAACATCAGCATCAAGGAAAGACAACAATTAAAAAATAACTTACTGAGCACATAGTACATAGATTGTTTTTTACAAATTTTAATTTTGCTTGCTATATTTTCTTGATGTGAAGCATTTCTCATGTTCTAACCAATATCTATCTTCACAAAAGCCCAATGAGGTAGTATTTATGCCCGTTTTATGGAAAAGGAAACTGAAGCTCAATTAAATTCAGCAATCCACAATGGCATAACTAGTGAGCAATGCAGTAGGAACTCAAATTAAGATCTGTCTGAATTAGAGCCCATGTATTAAAAATCAGTTTCATTGAGATATAATTTACATACCATAAAATCCAGCCATTGTAAGTACACAGTTCTATGGGGGACTTTTAGTAAATCTATAATATTTTGATCATTACCACCCTCTAACTTTAGACATATCCAGCATCCAAGAAGCTCCCTCATGCCTACTTGCTCTTAACTCTTGCTCCCACTTCTAGCCTCAGGCAACCTGATCTACTTACTGTCTCTTTAGAGTTTCCTTCTCTGGATATTTCATAATGGAATCATACCACAACCAGCTTATATATCTGGTTTATCCCATTTAGCATAAGGTTTCTGAGGATCACTCACGTCATAACAGTTCTAGTATTTCATTTCTTTATATTGCTGAATTGTATTGCACTGCATGGATATACCACATTTTGTATATCCATCCATTGATTGGTGGACATTTGGATTGATTCCACTTTGAGGCTATCATGAATAATGCTTGCATAAATTTTCATGGATATGTCTTTGTGTAAACATATGCTTTCATTTCTCTTGGGTAGATTCCTAGCAATGAAGTTGCTAGCTTGTATGGAAAGTTTATATTTTAAGTAACTGTCAAACATTTTCCAAAGCCACTGTACCATTTTACATTTCCATCCATAACCATACTGTTCACTAGTAACATGTCCTACCTTGACTGAACTTCAGACTTGTCTGAGAGTGTGGAGAACAGGTGAGCTAAGCCCCTTGAGACAATGAGACAATGCTTTCACATGAGTCCCTTGCAGAAGAGCATTGGTTGGGGATAAAGATGAAAGCAAGAGACTTGGATGACCTGAGAGAGAGAGGGGTGGGGAAAGGGGGAGAGAGAGAGATGTGGGGATGATGCAAGAGCCAGGTGTGTGACCCTTGGAGCATTCTAGAGAGGGAATGAATGGAGAAACTGAAGGCTCTGGTTTCATGAGACATTTTAGTGTAAAGCCAAGTAAGATAGTTTTGGAGCTCAGGTAGTAGATTCTATCTCAGCATTGGGGAGAGAGCACTTCTCACGACTCTGGAACCTTCAGAGTTGGAAACTTTGTGCACATTAGGACACAGAGTCAGTGTGTGGTGATTCAAGGGCACCAGCACCATGAAGCATCCTCAAGAGCTTCTTAAGTCACAAATAATGACAATGAGGCCAAAGCAGAAGAAAAAATCGTGGCGGACACTGTGAAAGGAACGCAGCCAGACAAATGCAAGTACACGGTGGACCTGCCGTGAGAAATCTCGACAGAGAGAACGTTTGCACGGGCAAAAGTCTGTGTGTGTGAATGATGATAACAGTCAGAAAATGTGAGCAATCTCTGCCCCTGTGACTCCATCATTCCCCAAGGCTGAGAATCCTGGGAAGACTGGGTCACACATGATGTATGAGAGGGGAGCTGATTCCCACTGGAGACTTCTTGCTTTGCAGATGTGAGAGCAAGAAACTTCCTTCTCATCAGCCACTGCTTCTCCCACTCACACACTCATGAGACATTAAAGATACTCCGAGGCCCCAGATGTGCAATAAGTCATCCAAGAAAGATAATCATGTCCCCCTAGACATCATGGAAACTCTATAAATCAGGCTCAAAGGAGATTAATGATCAAACCCACACAGGAGAAATCTTTAAGGAGGGAGATTTCATCCTATCCCAGAGAAGCTTAAGGATGAAAAGAAGGAGGAGGGGGTCTTGGTGGGTGTCTTCCTTAATGTATGGCATGAGCTCTGAAGTCTGACACATCTGTGTTTCAATCCCAGCTCTGCCACCGACTAGTCATATGACCTTGGGTAAGTTGTGCCATCTTCTTGCCTCAATTTCTCCATGTTATAATTAAGAAAACTACCTTGCAGGCTATTGGGAGAACTAGAGATAATGTAGTCAGAGATTCATGCATAGTACGCCTTCAAAAAAAGTAGAAATAAGAAAAGATAGGGACTTCCCTGGCAGTCCAGTGGTTAAGACTCTGCACTTCCAATGCAAGGGGCACAGGTTCAATCCCTGGTTGGGGAATTCTGGTGTGGTGCAGCCAAAAAAAAAAATTAATTTCTGGATACTTAAAAAAAAAAAGATTTAAAAAGGGCATCGCTATATGAATAGACTATCAGAAACCGTCTGTTCCGTCTGCCAACCCATGACCTGTGTCCCTTAAGAATGAAGTCTGGAGGTTGACTTAGCAATTTATCCTTTAAGTTAAGATGACTTTTGGCCCAGGGAGAATAATAATTATTTTTCCCTGAATGGTGACTGCATTGGATGCCATATTGATTGGGGATTGGGGACAAAACAAGTCATGGAGAGTGAATTCTCCCCAAAAGTCAAGGGGAATCAGTGGAGCATCATAGTGACAGAGAAATGCAGAAAGGACTGGGGCAGGGGGGAGTCTGGAGAGAGGACAGAAAGGGGAAACCAGTTACGACCTCATGAATGAAAGGCTTCCCAAGGCCCAGCCGTGACCCTGACTTTATGGTGTGATCAACTTAACTAAGAAGGCTGAACTGGGGCATTAGATGGGTTGGAAAGGAAATCTCTCCTCTCTCTCTTGCCCCTAATATTTCAGAGGGGCAACAATGGCTACCATGGACTCCCTGGGCCTGAGAACAGAGGGACCTGGAAGAGGTAAAGAAAGGATACCTCTGGGACACAGAGGGCAGGCAAGAATTCTACCAAAATAGCAGTAATTGTAATTTCCCCTGAAGGCTGCTCTGGCCTGGAGCCTGAGCCAGGTGCATGGAGATGCAACAACCCACTGGAGGAATCGTAACTGGTTATTTATTGGTCACGGTGGACACATGAGGTTCTGAGTCCTGGGGACCAGCATGGGAGTTCATACACACAAGACTCAGCCCCAGGTGTGCTACTCAGACATGCAGCCTCAACTTCAAGAGATGCGAACCCAGAAGACTTTAGGGAGGAGAACAGGCAGGGTATATAAATTAGTCAGGTGTACCTGGCCCAGAGTTAGCTGGGAGCATGCACCCCACCTGCAAGAGGGAGCCATTCTCAGCATCACCATCACCCATGCAGGAATTTGGGTCTGGTGTGGCCAGATTCTCCCAATGTTTTCATGAGCAGCCCAAATCTGGAATTTACTCTGAAAAAGCCAGCAGTTACCTTAAAATATTTTTTATTCTATATGCAATTATGTTACTCAAACAAAACGCAATTGCTGGCCAGGTCTAAGGACTCCAGTCTGTAATGATAACCCTAACCCTAACCTTTACCCAGTTATTTCTCTATTTTTAAGGACTTGTATGCTGCTCTTTTTCCTAGAGTGGAAGCTTCAGGAGGGCAAGCATAAGCTAGCTTGTAATCTCTCAGTCTCTGGGGTAGCCCTGAGGACAGGGTTAGACCTAGGGTATGAGAGAGCCAAATGAGGACCCATCATTTTTATCAAGCTACACCTGCAAGTTGCCTGCGTGCTAAGTCATTTCAGTCATGTCCGACTCTTTGCGACCGCATGGACTGCAGCCCATCAGGCTCCTCTGTCCATGGAATTTTCCAGGCAAGAATACTGGAGTGAGCTGCCATACCCTTCTCCAAGGGATCTTCCCAACTCAGGGATTGAACCTGGGTTGCTTACATTTCCTGCATTGGCCAGTGAGTTCTTTACCACTCTTGCCGCCTGGGAAGCCCACCTGCAAGGTATGAGAAGCAAAAAGGGGGCATTCATCTGTATTTGTGCTGATATGCTTTGTTTTGCATGGTATTTGAAAAAGACAAGTTGAATTACTAGCAAACTTACAAAAGCTGGAAGACCTGATATTAAAATCTGCTTCTCTGAGTTCTCCTGAAAAATCGCCTCTGGGGCACATGAGCTCCCCTTCCTGTATTCCCAACAACCAGCTGGCGAGGATTAGCATCCATCCCTTAAAGACCACTGTTCCTTCACATCAGTCCCGCTTCCTGTTGCATCATAGGCTGGCCCCTGTCAACTCCTGGGTTCTCATCACCACCTCCAGGTGTCAAGGGAAATGGTCCAGGATGGGAGGCTCAGAGGTCCACGTGGAGATCCAGGCTCTCCAAACTCCTGAATTTTCCCTGGCTCAAATATTGCAGCTAAGGAGGGAGTTATAAAGTACAAGTCCCATCATGGCCCTTCTTGGTTCAACATCACCCAGTGCTCCAGCTCACACAGGGAAAAAGGCAGAATCCTCTGAAGAAGCCACAAGGTCAGAAACAACTGTCCCCCGCCCTCCACTGAGATGTTGCTGTTCAGTCGCTCAGTCGTGTCCGACTCTTTGTGACCCCATGGACTGCAGCACACCAGGCCTCCCTGTCTTTCAGTATCTCCTGGAGTTTGCTCAAACTCATGTCCATTGAATCGGTGATGCCATCCAACCATCTCGTCCTCTGTCGTCCCCTTCTCCTCCTGCCTTCAATCTTGCCCAGCATCAGGGTCTTTTCCAGTGAGTCAGCTCTTCACATCAGGTGGCCAAAGTAATGGAGCTTCAGCTTCAGCATCAGTCCTTCCAATGAATATTCAGTGTTGATTTCCTTTAGGATTGACTTTCCCTTTCTCTTCCCTGTACATTCTGCTCCAGCCACGCAGACTTCTCACTGCTTTCAGAACGCACTGAGCACTCTTCTGCCTCAGGGCCTTTGCACTTGTCCCCTCCTCTCCCTGGGCACTCTCCTCCCAGATACCTCACTGCTCATTCCCTCACCTCCTTCTGAAATGTCACCTTCTCAATGTTGCTGGCTCTGGCTACTCTATTTGAAGTCACAACTATATTCCCTACCAGCATGCCCTGTCACCCACCCTGTTTTAATCTTTCTCCATTGTTTTTACCACCTTCTAATGTAATAGATTATTTTATCTGTTGCTTTTATTTTGGCTGTGCGGGTCTTTATTGCGGCACATGGGCTCTTCATTGCAGCACACAGGCTTTTTCTAGTTGTGGCTCATGGACTTCATAATCGTGGCATGAGGGCTTAGTTGCCCCACGGCATGTGGAAACTTAGTTCTCCCACCAGGGATCAAATCCACATCCCACACACTGCAAGGCAGATTCTTAACTACTGCACCACCAGGGAAGTCCCTGTAACATAAAATTTAGCTATGTATTAGGTTTATTACCTATCTCCCCTCTTCTACAGTGTCCCACTACATTAGGGAAGAGATGTGTGTGTGTGTGTGTGTGTGTGTGTGTGTGTGTGTGTGTGTGTGTGTGTGTGTGAAGAGATTTTCTATGTGTCATTATCCAGATCAGAGGTCGACACGCTTTATCTGTAAAGGGCCTAATAATAAATATGTTAGGCTTTACGGGCCATATGGTCTCTGTCACAACTACTCAATTCTGCCACTGTAGCATCAAATCAGCCGTGGACAATACGTAAATGAATAGATGTAGATGTGTTCCAATCACGCTTTGATAGGCAGCAGCTGGATTCAGCCTGTAGGCCATAGTTTGCCAACCTCGGATATTAGAACAATGCTTTATACACTCAAGAAATGACTAAGACTCCATCCTTCCAATGCTGGGAAAGATTGAAGGCAAAAGGAGAAGGAGGCAGTAGAGGATGAGATGGTTGGATGGCATCCCCGACTCAATGGGCATGAATTTGAGCAAACTCTGGTGAAGTGAAGGACAGAGAAGCCTGGCATGCTGCAGTCCGGGGGGTCGCAAAGACCATGCTCCCAGTGCAAGGGGCCTGGATTTGATTCCAAAGAACTAGATCCCAAATGCCACAACTAAAAGAACCCTCATGCCACACGATGATCAAAGATCCTTCTCCACAATATGACCAGGGGCCGTGAAATAAATAAAATTAGATTTTTTTAAAAAAAGAAATGTTGATTGAAAAAATCCAGCAGCTTTTAATGTCAGTCCCTTATACACACACACACACACACACACACATATATATACGCCATTTCCTTTTAGCTAACTACTGTTCACTTACTCTTCATAGCCGCCCCATTTTGCAGATGAGGAAACCAAAGCTTAGAGAGGCAAAGGGAGCTGTCCAACATCACAGAGTCTGAAGGGGCAGAGCCAGGCCTATCAGAGCTGGGCCACCGACTCCAGAACTCCACTGGGAATTTCATCCAGCTCAGAACTGAGCTCCACTCCCAAGGCAGCAACTGCCCCCTGAACAGAGTGGATGGGAGCCCAGAAGTGGTCCTCAAAGAGAATCTGGACATTCTGCCCTGAGCATCCTCCAGAAGCCTGTCAAGACCTTCAGGTTAATTCTGGATGTCTCATTCTCTGAGCCTCCCTCCTTCCTCACTATGGCCTAAAAGCAGTTCCCATGCTCTACACAGGGAAGACGCTCTCCTTTCACTTGCAGAGAACAGGATTCAGAACGTCAGGGAAATTCTAGGGATGGGTCGGCCCCTGGAAGAGGGCATGGCAACACATTCCAGTATTCTTGCCTGGAGAATTCCATGAATGGAGGAGCCTGGCAGGCTACAGTCCATAGGTATGCAAAGAGTCGGATATGACTGAGTGATTAAAACACATGCTCGCACGCTCACGCACGCGCGCGCGCACACACACACACACATTCGGGATGTCAGCACACAGAGAACAGACCCCAAGAGGGCACAGCAAGAAGCGGCTATTTGCAAGCCAAGGAGAAAGGCCTCATAGGAGACTAACCTTGCGTTCACCTTGATCTTGGACTTCCAGCCTCCAGACTTGGGAGAAAATTAATTTCTATTGTTTAAAGCCCCCAGTCTGTGGCACGTTGTTATGGCAGCACTGGCAAACTAATACAATAACATGGGGTGGAATGGTGATTTTTCAGTTATGAGAATAAGAAAAATGGACCTGATTTATTAGAGAGACAAAATGTAGCATCTACAAGTAAATCAAGGAAAGCAAAAATTTAATAAAAGAACAAACGAAATTCTGTTAGGATTTAAAATCCTTTTTACATTAATGTTGCTGTTGTGCTCAGTTGCGTTCAAGTCTTTGTCACCCCACAGACTGCAGCCTTCCAGGTTCCTCTGTCCATGGGATTCTCCAGGCAAGAATGCTGGAGTGGGCTGCAATGTCCTCCTCCAGGGGATCTTCCCAACCCAGGGACTGAACCTTCATTTCTTGTACCTCCTGCATTGGCGCAGGTGGGCTTTTTACCACTAGCGCCACCTGGGAAGCCCCAGTGTGTTTATACACAAGCCCAATTATCTATATATTTTATATTCCTTGAAAAATGGAGGGGGCCATTTCAAACCTGCCATAAATGCTTCATACATCCAAAAAATGTATATTTCAAAGTTTAAGTTCTTTGGTGGATAAATCGTTGTCTAGAACAGTGCCTTTAAAAAAAAAAAAGAAATTCAGAAAGCACAACGCAGGACCAGCAAGTGAGAGAGAAACAGAGACTCCTTGGTTTGCTGGGGCTCTAATGGGTTTACTGCAGCAGATAACAGCTAATCCCGAATTAGCTAAGGAAAAGGATATTGGCCATTAATTATCAGAGCTGGCATTAATGGATGCCAATTACACACCTGGGATTCATTTGGCATTTTATACACATTGTGTTTAAATATTACAAGACAGGCAGTGAGGAAACCGAGGTTTGGAGAGCTTGCCACTTGCTGAGATCATTGTTGTTCAGCTGCTAAGTTGTGTCCGACTCTTCTGTCATTGGGGATTTTCAGGCAAGAATACTGGAGTGAGCTGCCATTTCCTTCTCCAGGGGATCCTCCCAGATCAGGGATCGAACTCATGTCTCCTGCACTGGCAGGCAGTTTTTTTGTTTGTTTTTCTTTTTAACCACTGAGCCACTAGGGAAGCCCTGCCTACGATCACACAGCTAAATGTCCCAGGCAGGCTTCACCCATCAGCATCAAAATTACCCAGCTAACCCCTGCAGAAGTAGGAATTCAAACTCAAGTCTGACTCGAAAGCTTTCACTACTGAAACCTGAGCTGTAGTTCTCAAAATGTCAATTCTCAGGCCCCACCCCAGACCTAATAAATAGGAAACTGTAGCCATAGGCTCAGCAATGTGTGTTATCACAAGCCTTCCAAGTGACTCTGAGGCACGTTCAAGTTTGAGAACAACTGGCTAGAGTTTATTGTCAAGCAGAATAATCCTACTCACTATTTACTGAGTATTCACAAGATGCCAGATAGTAGGTTCAATGCCAGGGATACAGAGATGAGAAAAAATATCACCAGCTTCTGCCTGTGTAGCTTAACTGTCGAGGGTTTGTTGACTGAATGTTATACTCTGTCAAACTTAGAAATACAAGGCTTCTTGTTGTTCTTGTTGTTTAGTTGTTAAGTCATGTCCGACACTTTGCAACCCATGGACTGCAGCACGCCAGGTTTCCCTGGCCTTCACTATCTCTCAGAGTTTGCTCAAACTCATGTCCATTGAGTCCATGATGCCATCCAACTATCTCATCCTCTATCACCCACTTCCCCTCCTGCCCTCAATCTTTCCCAGCATCAGGGTCTTTTCCAAAGAGTCGGCTCTTTGCATCAGGTGGCCAAAATATTGGAGCTTCAGCATCAGTCCTTCCAATGAATTTTCAGGGTTGATTTCCTTTAGCATTGATTGGTTTGATCTCCTTGCAGTCCAAGGGACTCTCAAGAGTCTTCTCCAACACCATAGTTCTAAGGCATCAATTCGTGGGCACTCAGGTTTCTTTATGGTCCAACCCTCACTTCCATATGTGACTACTGCATAAACCATAACTTTGACGATATAGACCTTTATAGGCCAAGTGATGTCTTTGTCTTTGCCTTTTAATACTCTCTCCACTATGACCCGTCCATCTTGGTGGCCCTGCATGGCATTGCTCATGCTTCAATGAGCTACGCAAGCCCCTTCACCATGGCAAGGCTGTGATCCATAAAGGGGATGCAAGGCTAGGGGTCTGTAAAATAAGGACTGCCTGGACCGCAATCTTCTTCCTTGACATGTAGCAAATATTGTGCCTGAAGTCCACACGAGCTAGAACAGTCCTGAAGAGGAAGTTGGCAGCCTCTCAACACTTAAAAACCTTCCTCCCCAGAGAAGACAACTCCAGATTCCCAAACAATTAACTACCTTCAGCTCAAACGCCAATATATTTGACTCCTGATTGGTAGTCACTCACTGTGTGTGGACATGGGTCCCCTGGGTACCAAAGACATAAAACCTTGATACAAAGGCAAAGTTCGTATCATGTCAAGGACAGCAAAGTGTATTTCCATTAGTTCAGTGTCACAGCCCTTCTGGAGGACTGGGCAGTCCAAGATCAAGGCAACAGCAGCAAACTAGGTGTCTGGCGAGATTCCTCTTGGTTCAAAGATGAAGCCAGCAGTCTTCTTGCTATTTCCATACCTGGCAGAAGCAACAATTTGTATTTTCATGTCCCTTCCCTGACCTAGTGAGGTCACCATATTCACATTTGGGAAATGATAATTTGCCTATTCACTCACTGTGCCTTCCCCAGTTAATTAAAACATGCAGAATGGAGGTGGTCCACCAACCCAGAAACCAAACAGCCAGGCTGGCCATTTCCCAGCAGCCTTAGCTTAGCTTGAAAGCACAAAGACAAGCTGTGTATGTGTATTGTGGGCTAATGGGTCTCATCGTCCTCAAAGCAGAGGTAGGAATGAACAATGTTTCAAGCAGATGCCTGCCAGTCTTCTAAGAAACAGGTTCCAAACACATGGTGCCAGCAAGTATGGTCACAAACAGTGTTTGCTCAGATAATTCTCCTCTTCTTTCTCCTGGTTATCCCTGGGGCCTAGGGAGTATTAAGAAACCATTGAACCCAGCAAGTTTGCTCTCTCAAGAAGGAGGGGGAAGAATTGATGTCTGTAAAAAGAGGAAGCTGCAAGGAGAAGGAAGAAATACATATTTCCTGAACAACCACTTTGTGCCAGGCACTATGCTATGGCCTTATGTATGTGTGTGCTTGCTAAGTCACTTCAGTCGTGTCCAATTCTTTGTGACCCTATAGACTGTAGACTGCCAGGCGCCTCTGTCCATAGACTTCTCCAGGCCAGAATACTAGAGTGGGCTGCCATGCCCTCTTCCAGGGGATCTTGCTGACCAAGGAATCAAACCCGCAGCTCTTACATCTCCTGCACTTGCAGGTGGGTTCTTTACCACCAGCACCTCCTGGGAAGCTCCGGCCTTACACATAGATTGTCATTAACTTTTCTGACACTCTTCCACAGTTAAATTAATATCTCTACTTTAGAAGAAGTGATCAGAACTCAGAGAAGTTAAGTGACTTACCCAAGGACACACAGCTAGTACAGAGCATAAGTTGAATTCAATCCCAGTCATGCTTGACTACAGAGACCAGAGTCTTGTCAATTACATAAGACATTAACTCTTCATTACACCCAAAGCAAGGTCTATAAGCCAATTAGAAGAGAGGTCCAGAAAAGTCCATCACCAGGGAATGTATATTTCGTCCCTAATATCAAACGCATAAATCTCATCTAATGGGAAATGCAGCATGTGTGGTGGTGACACTGAGACAAATGGAATTAAAGTTGGCTTTCTGTCTGACTTTGAGAAAATATTCTGAGTATGTTTTTCTATTTTAGGCACAGTTACAACCCGAGCAGTCAAAGTGAATTAGTTTGGGGTATTTTTTTTTTCATTTTTGCCTAGTCATCTGTAAACAAGATCTATTAAAATAATTAAATGCAAATTCGGTAATTTCTGCAACATTTAACTCAAAAATAGCAGATTTTATAAGAATGGGTATATTTAGCACTCAAATGGCTCTTCGCTTACTTTTGTCTAATGGCCTATTTCAAAGTCATCTTCCAAAGAGGTGAAGTTCAGCTACATGTTTTGTCAACCGCTTTGTGCAGTTCTGAGGGGGGTGAAAATCACATCTTCTATCCTCCCAAATCAGAGGACCACATCTAGGGAATTCATCACATTTTACCTTTTCTCCTTTCCTGTGACAATGACAATCTTTTCTTTCCCAGAATCCCTTCTGCTGGTGCTTTGGCAAAGGACAAAGAGAGAACGGAAAAGTACTGAGAAGCGGAGACCTGGGCAGCGTCCTTGAAACGGGAGATGGGAGACACAGGAATAGGCCTTCCCCTGACGGGGTATTCCTTTATGGGGTGTGGCCTGAAGCTGGGCAGAGTCCAGCTACAGAAAAGGCAGATGAGGGAGGAGGCAGACAGAGGGGGAAAGTGAGCCACACCTATTTGAATCCTTGGTGCTCCTCTGCTCTGCCAGAGGAGTGAGCATCTGAGTCAGCGACGGTTTCATCTGAGCTCCTTTGTCCTGGCACCTCTCTCTCTCTCTCTCTCTCTCTCTCTCTTTGCTGTGCTAAGTAACTTCAGTCATGTCCGACTCTTTGCGACCATATGGACTGCAGCCCACCAGGCTCCTCTGTCCATGGGATTCTCCATGCAAGAATACTGGAGTGGGTTGCCATGCCCTCCTCCAGGGGACCTTCCCAACCTAGGGATCAAATCCACATCTCCTGTGGCTCCTGCACTGCAGGTGAACTCTTTATTGCTGAGCCACCTGGAAGGCCCCAAACTCTCTCTCTCTGTCTGTTTCTCTCTCTCTCTCTCTCTCTCTCTCTCTATATATATATATATATATATATATATCACATTGTACCATGTTGCATATAGAGAGAGGCTTGTCACTGTGAGAATGCAAAGAGACACAAAGGCTGCAGGCAGGGGAGGTCAAGGAAGAAAAATACCCAACTCCTGAGGAAATTCTGTAAGCCCACCTGAGCACCCAGAAGAAAAATCCAGGGCTGAATTGGAGCAACAGCTCCCCAAAGGAGCTGTTCCCAAAGGGGAACAGGGTTTTCCCCCAGAGACCTGACTTTCTCTGATTTATAATCTGTCTGTTCCCTCTGTCTCCCATGTGCACACTTCATAACTTAGATTTTAATAGTTCTTCACTCTTTTTGATCCTTACCTGAAAATCAGTGACAGCTAATACGGACTCCCTCCTAAGCAGACCCTTCCCGTCCCAATTACTCCATTGTATCCAGAAACAGTCATGACCGACCACCTTTCTGCTAACATTTATTGTAACTTTTATTACCAACCTGCCATTTTATGTATGATTCAGGGAATCTTGTCAAAAGTCCTGTAAGATGAGCCTTATCAACATCCCCACTGTTCAGATGAGCAAACAGGCTCAGAGACAGAAAGCAACTGGACCAAGATCCTACAGCTAGTGGCAGAGTCAGGCTTTCTGAAACCCTTTGTTACAGTGAAAGACAGAATCTACAGTAGAAGTTCCTCCTGATCATGTTGTTACCTGAGGTTGAAGTCAGGTCCAAGGCCAAGTCCAGAAAAAGAAGGATCCAGCTCCCCAAGCCGTCTGCCCCATATTCCCCTCCTCCTCCAACTCTGCTGCAGATCGAAGACTCTATGCCCCGAGCAAAACCTCAAGGTGACCTCCCTTAACATCCCAGCTTCAGTATTTCTACAAATGGGCTTTGGTGTCCAAAAGAGCTAGGTTCATGTTCCCCTCTGTGTGTGTGTCCTGTCACTCAGTCATGTCCAACTCCTTGCAGCTGCGTGGACTGTAGCCCGTCAGGCTCCTCTGTCCACGGGATTCTCCAGGCAAGAATACTGGAGTGGGTTGCCATTTCCTACTCCAGGGGATCTTCCCAACCCAGGCGTCAAACCCACATCTCTTGTATCTTCTGCGTTGGCAGGCAGATTCTTTACCACTAGCGCCACCTGGGGAGCCCCATACCTACCTCTAGTGTTCACAATAATAATTCATAGTCTCTTCAAGCCTGGTTCTTAGAAAAATGAAAACTTCCTTATAATGCCTGAAAATCAGCCTCTTATCCTCTGGAGGGAAACCCAGCCACTGGTTTCCCTCCAGAGGATAAGCTCACTGGTCTCTTCCTTGTGCCTGTGCTTAGTCGTTCCATCACGTCCGACTTTTTGTGACCCCATGGACTATAGCCCGCCAGGCTCCTCTGTCCATGGGGATTCTCCAGCCAAGAATACTGGAGTGGGTTTTCATGCCCTCCTCCAGGGGATCTTCCTAACCCAGGAATCGAACCCAGGTCTCCCGCATTGCAGGCGAATTCTTTACCATCTGAGCCACCAGGAAAGCCCAAGAATACTTGAGTGGGTATCCTATCCCTTCTTCAGGGGAACTTCCCAACCCAGGAATCGAGCCGGGATCTCCTGCATGGCAGGTGGATTCTTTACCAGCTGAGCTACACAGGAAGCCCAGTCACTGCCTTAGCATACCTGTTTTTCTTAGTCCTGAAACACAAAGTATCCTAAATTTCATTCTAACGGCACCACGTTTGCCTGGGACAACACAACTCAAGCATCCTTTGACTCTATTCTTAACACCTTCCGATTCATCAGCACTATTTTTTCACTCTGGATAATTTCTTTCAATCTTTCAAACTACTACCTCTCTCTGAAGCTATGTCTAATTGTTGACGAAATCAAGTATTAAAAAAAATTTTTTTGGCTGAGCTGCATGGCATGTGGGATCTTAGTTCCCCGACCAGGCATTGAACCCATGCCAAACCTGCGCTGGAAGTGGGGAGTCTTAACCACTGGACTGCCAGGGAAATCCACAAATATTTCATTTCAGTGAGGATATTCTTGATTACTATTCATTTTAGTTGGCCTTAAAAATTTTTTTATCTCTTTTTTTTACAATATCCTGTGCTTTCATGATTGTCTTTCATCCTTCTTTTATTTGATCATTTTCAACAAACTGATTTTATAATCTCTTACAGATGGTTCAACTGTCTCAAGTTCCTGAGATGTTATTTCTTAACTTTCCTTTATGTAAAATATCTAATGATGCGGCTTATAATTTTTTAATGATAAGCTCCTCATCAGAGGTTCTTTATTCTGTGAAAGTTCTGTGAGCCAAGGGATGCAGAAGTTACCATACAAAGGGGTCTTCCTTGGCCCCAGGTGAATTTATACCTTAATTTCTCATGTTAAAATTTCTAGGGACCTCCCTAGTGGTCCAGGGAAACTAAGATCCCACATGCCACACGGTGCAGCTGAACAGTAAAACAGCAACAACAAAAATCTGCTCCAGGTGGGTCCACCCACAGATAACACAGATCTAACCTTTCACTTTCTACTGGGTATTATCTTTTCTCAGGGGCTTCCTGGATGGCTCAGTGATAAAGAACCTGCCTGCCAATGCAGGAGATGCTGGTTTGATCCCTGATTCAGGAAGATCCCCTGGAGAAGGAAATGGCAACCCACGCCAGTATTCTTGCCTGGGAAATTCCATGGACAGAGGAGCCTGGTGGGCTATAGTCCATGGGATGGAAAAGAGTTGGACACTTTTGTAGCGACTAAACAACATTTCCTTTTCTCAACCTCGAACCCTGGGTGGACAACAACCTTCTCGGAACATGTGGATAGAGTTTCTCCACCCTTTTAATAAAGGAAGCTGCATTCTAGCCTTAAGTGGGGATGTCAGTAGTTACTATAAATTATATTCATTAATAATTGCTGTTTAGTTGCTAAGTCCTGCCCGACAGGATTCCCTATCCTTCACTATCTCCCGGAGTTTGCTCATGTCCATTGAGTCAGTGATGGTATCCAACCACACAATAGTAATAATATATTCATATTATATATATATATTTCTCTCTCCAATAATTCTACCTTGTGTGAAGAAGGGAGAGGGCTATGCCAGTTGAGTCTGCCATATTGCTAAGTATACTCTATCATGCCATAACTTCCAGAATGATACTTCTAAAACACAAATTGTATTCTGTTACCCTACACACACACACACACATACACACACCCTCAACCCTCACACCTACTGTGTTTACCTTCCTGCCTTGTCCTCCTCTTGACTCAAGAGTCAATCTCCACCCTCATCTCTCAACACACCCATTCCCACTCTAGCCTCCAGCCACCTCACTTTCCTTCAAATGAACAGGGTCTCAAGCAGACCGCCCCACCTTGGAGATCATACACAAGCTGTTCCTTCTTTCTGGAATGTTCTTCCATCCTCTTCCTCAAACCCCACCTGCCCAATTCCTAATTTCTCTCCATTCTTTCAATCTCCTTTTGATCACTCCCACAGAGAAAAGCTTTCTGACCCCAAACCAGGTCAGGCCACTTGCTTACAGGTTTACACAGTACCCCAGACATCTTCAGAGCAGTTACCAAAATTGTCATTTTTATTGCACAAAGAGTAGTTTAATTTTTGTCTTTGCCACTGGACTGTAGCCTCCAGAAGAAAGACCCCAGCTGGATGGTGGACCGCTGCCCCCACTGTCTAGCACAATAAATATTTGTTAAATAAATGTGAGCACCCAGGCACCAGCTCTCTGTCACCCTGGCTAATGTGGACCTGAGCTCACAGTGTTTCCCCGAGAGCCCCATCCAAAGCAAGAACACCATTGTTTGGGAGGCTTATACACCATGTGACCAAAATTTGCTTTGAAACAGCGGGAGGAGGGTGGTCACTGAGTTCATGGAGACAGTTCCACAAAGCAACCGCTGCTCCCTTAGTTGCCTGTTTTCAGAGAAGCAGCAGAAAGAGGCTCGCTGGGTTTGAAGAAGGATGCTTGGGCAGGTTCAGTCTTGAGTCTGTCCCCCTCTCTGTGTGAATCTGGGTTATTTGATCTTTTCTGGGCCTCGGTTTCCTTGTTTTTAAAATAAAGGGGCTGGTCCAGATCATCTTTAAAAAAAAATGGTTCAGCTCTTTGGAGAAAACTGATAGCAGGGATAAGCTCATGGTAAGAGGCAAGCAGTTTCCATCTCATTCCTCCTCCAACGCCTGCTAGCGCTGGGGACCTCAGCTCTGTTCTTCGGTTCCTGTGTGGATAAGCTAGAGCTACTCACAAGCCCCGTTTCCCTCCGCCTTGGTCTCCAGTTTGTATCCAGCATGGTGGAGTTGATGCCATGGGTGCCCTGCCCAGATTCCCTTCACCATGGCGGGCACATCCCCCACTAGGGAACCATGACTGCTGGTGACTCACAGCCACCCTCATCGCTGGAAAATTGGCTGCCACTGAATGGAAGTTGCCTCGCCAATGAGGTTCCATCCCCAGGGCCTTGGAACAGCCTGAATGGCCCAGCAGCATAGAAAGCCAGACACCTTGCCTTAAAGAGAAACCAGCTCTGAGATGCGATGGAAGCCCAGTGTTCCCCACAGGATCAGCCCATAGGCCAGCTGAGACCAACACTTCTGAGCTCCTCTCCTGTGTTCTCGAGGGAGTTAAACACTTCCGGTTAATACTCCACTTATGCTTCAAAGCATTCGCCCATAAAAAATTCCCCGTCCTTTTGTTTCTCTCCCTTGGGATTTTCTGCTGCTGTTGTCATTATTGTTGCCTTGGCGATTACCTAAAGAGTCAGCCGTGACTCCCAAGTGTGGCAAAATACTGAAGAGATACTGAGTGCAGACTGTTTCTATCCACAATCTCAATTCTGAATCTACATTTGGGGCAATAAATTGGGTCATTCCCCGCCCCCATTCTCCATTCCAGTTATCAGTAGAGGCCATCCCAAGTGCTGGGCCGAGAAATATTCTCAAACCCAATCCTACCTAGACAAAATGCTGTAGTACCTGGGGGGTGGGGGGTGTCACAAATGTAGGTATTAGGGGCAGAAGGGGCACTAACTGATCACCTCGGAACAAAACCATACCTTGAAGGCTTGCTCCAATGCCTCACTTTCCTTGTAGCCAGAAAGCCCTTCCTCATATTCTACCTAAATAATTCATATTGCAATTTCAGCCCAGCCTTCCTTTTTCACATCAGCTGTGAGGACTGGCTTGTCAGCCTCATCTGACCCTATTACATTCATGATAAATGGTGCTATAAAGTTGTCCTTCCCATCTCTTCTTCTTCCCTGTGTGAAGTGACCCCACCCCACCGCTTCAGGTAAACTCCAGATGAGGTACTCTGCACAGAAAATGATTGCAAAGCCCAGATTGCTAAGAGACTCCACCTCTGGGGACCACATTTTCTATCCCTTCTTGGATACAGATAAGACTCCCTGAATTAAATCAAATGAGACTAGGACCATCTAGTCTCACCCTAGTCCTACAGAATCTAATGACTCCCTTCTCTGACAGTGTGTCTATTTCATGTTTCCAGTGATAGTCAATCCACAACTGAAGTTGCCACCAGCCAACCACTGCAAAGAATTGATTGCAATTCCAGTAAATGACAACCAAAGAAAAGGAGGTCCCATTCATGCAAACACACCATGTCCTTGTTCTTGTCCTTCTTTTAGGAAATATCCTCTCCCTCAGTGTCTAGGGTCTCACTGAAATTGTAAATCACTGTCCTTCACCTTCTCCTAGCCAAGGAACATACATATAAGCCAAGCAAGACCAATGGGACTCTAACTGGGAATTCAGCCCTCAAATGCAGCAAAACAAGATGGAGATAAAGGCTGGAGCTGCTCAAGTGCTGGAGTCTAGACAAGACGGTCCCACTGCCCTGCTTCCTTAATAACCGCAATCCCTGGTTTCTGGCTCCCTACCCTTCCCTTACTCTTACCCACTCAGTATGTTCTAATGTTCTCCTTTCTCTTATGTTAGCCAAGGTTGGTTTCTATTGCTTGCATCAATGAATACTAATGTGTACTGTTAACACTCCAAGAAGGTGTCTCCCAGATTTTCTAAACCTTAATTATATATTTTTTAAAAAAACAACCATTTCACACTTGTGCTGGCAAAAGAGTTTGAGCCTGGAAGTCAATGGAAAAGAGTCTCTGTGTATCAACTGAATAATGTCATGAGAACAGAATTTTTGTCAAGCAATCAGACTACTCTGAAATTAGTTTTGTGACATTGACCTAATGTCTCATTAAAATTAGGCAAATCAAGGGGAATGCAGATGCCGTCAAAATGAACGAACATTGTCAGAAGAAGATGGATCTTTCTGGAAAAACGAATTGTTTGGGGGGGCGTTGTGATTGTCATAAGTGCCCTCTTCTTGTTAAAGTAGTTTTGCAAAAAAACTTGAGTGTAATTTACTAATTGTACAGTGAAAATCACTTAACAGTGGAATGGGTTTTATGCTATCATTTTTAACTGCCCACATTTTTCTCTGTGTTACTGTAGTTCCTCATCCTAGAATGTTGACAATACTAACAACAAGCTGACAATATGTAATAGATATCACTAAGGATTTTACCTTGAATTACCTGAATTATTCCTCATAAGACCCCACGAGATAGGATCTATCATCAAACATGCTTTTTAGATGAGAAAGTCAAGTTTTTTGAGAATTAATCTCAAGTGTGCAAAGATTGTAAGGTACACAGGCTAGAATCCACACTCTGTACCCCCAACTACCATATCATTGCATTTATTAAGGTCTTCTATGTGCCAGGGTCTGTACTAGACATTTCAGAGGCTTCCCAGGTGGTGTTAGTGGTAAAGAACCTGCCTGCCAAGAGACTCAAGAGATGCGGTTTCAATCCCTGGATCAGGAAAATCCCCTGGAGGAGGGCAAGGCAACCCACTCTCTGGAGAATCCCCTGGACAGAGGAGCCTGGCAGGCTACAGTCCATAGAGTCACAAAGAGTTGGACTGATCAAAGCAACTTAGCACACATGCATGTCACATTCAATCCTCCCCACAATCTTCCGAGGTAGGTTTTTTTAATACCCATTTTACAGAAGAGGAAGCTGAGGTTCAGAGATATTAAGTAACTTTGCATACGGTCAAGATTCAACTAGATTCAAACCACAGCTGTCTGGCTGCTACAGAGCCTAACTCTAACCACTCTCATGCCTCCTCCAGAGGAAGTCAGACATGCCCTTTCTCTTTATCCTCCTAATTAGTTTCAAACCTATTTTTGAGGAGTTTGAGCACCACCACTCCCCAACCTCCAGTGTCTAGTACTAGTTTTCACACCCTTTAGAATCTCCATCAAGTTTCTGCAGGATTAAATGGGTTGATAGATAATCTATCAAACACTTACAATAGTGCCTGACACCCAGTAAATGCTATATACACATTTGCTATTTCTCTTTTTATCATTATCATTACTTAAGAGAATAAAACAAGCACCTGTTTTCATTCCAACCACTTCTGTGTTCATTACCATCATTACAGTTGTATTCAAAAAAGCAGATCCCCTGAGATTTCTTTTGCTTAGGCTTCTATTCATCTTCTTTGGCTTCTTTTTACTTGTTTTTGCTGCATTTTTATGACTGTAGTATAACTTTTTGTGTGTCCTTACAAGTAGTGATAACAGAAGGATAGACATATCAGGCTTTCCTTTCATGTAAACCAGACTTCCGCCCCCAGTTAACTGAAATGGACTGAGACTGGCTGTGATTAGGCATGGCAGCAGTTGGGATAGGAATCATGTCATACTCTGACTTCTCTCCAGGGTCTCCTTCCAAATCATTTTGTCTGGTGTCCACCTAAGGCTGGTATGCCAACACCCAGCTCTCCCACCTTCAAAAGTTTCTTATTGAGTCTTTTGCCAGCCTAGGGGGAGCTATGACTTCCCAGTTGGGCAGAGAAAGAACAATAGCAGCATTTGGGGCTGTTTCCCCATACCCTACCCCCGACACATAGAAATGGGACTCTGGGGTCATTTTACCTAAAGCAAATCCTGCTTACTTCCTGGACACTCCTGATTGGACCAGACATGATCATCTGATCCAAGTTGACCAATCAGAGTCTTTCTCCTGAAAACTTGAAATTAATGGTTAAAGACTTTGCTTAGTCTGGATTTGCGTTTGAAGTAAGAGGTCAAGTAAATGTGCGGATCAAGATTTCAGTTTTGAGGAGATCATTTTTTTTGCCATGTAGACAAAGGAAGCTGGTCTGGAGAAAAGGAATAAAAAGATAAAAAGGAGAGGGGCAAGCGGAAAGAGGGAGATGAAGGTAATCACTAAGCAAACCTGAGGTCAGGAGCTATTCCTGCAGAGAAAGGCAGAATAACGGCTCTGGTCCTGCGGCGTTTCCAGTTCCTGGCCCTGGCTGCTCAGGAAGCTAGGCTGGACTTCTGCCAGTGGAGTCTGTGAGTTTCTGTGGGTCTTTCCAGCAAATAGCCCCTTTGCTTTATGTAGTTTGAGTGGGTTTCTACTTCTTCCCTCAGAACCCAGTGGTAACCAAGGTAAACTGTCGCTGACACTAAGAGCTAATGAATGCTCCCGAGATTTTTTAATTTTTATATTATATTGGGGTATAGTTGATTTACAATGTTGTGTTGGCTTCAGGTGTACCTCAAAGTGATTCAGTTATACATACACATGTGTGTTCTCCAGGCAAGAGATTACTGAAGTGGGTAGCCATGCTCTCCTCCAGGGGATCTTCCTGACCCAGGGATTGAACCTGTATCTCTTATGACTCCTGCATTGGTAGGCAGGTTCTTTACCATTCACACTACCAGGGAAGCCTATGCATACACATATATCCATTCTTTTTCAGAGTCTTTTCCAAAGAAGACATACAGATGGCTCTTGTGATTTAAATCCAATGGAAAGGACACTAAAACTGATTTATTCATGAGTTCAACAGGTATTTACTGAAAGCCTAATACCTGTTGGGCACTATAACAGGTATTGGGGATACAATGCCAAACACATTAGAGAAAAACTATTAATCTGCAGAGATGACGATCAAGCAGATTCTTGGAAAAGAATGGAGGGGAAATAAGGAAATCAGTGTTCTCAAGATGCTTTTGCTAAGGCCACATAACAAAGCCTCAAGAAGCCCATCCAGTAACTTACTGATCGGGCTTCCCAGGTGGTGCTGGTGGTAAAGAATCCACCTGCCAGTGCAAGAGATGTAAGTGATGCTGGTTCAATTCCTAGGTCTGGAAGATCCTCTGGAGGAGGACATGGCAACCCACTCCAGTATTCTTGCCTGGGAAATCCCATGGACAGAAGAGCCTGGCAGGCTACAGTCAATAGGGTCACAAAGAATCAGACGTGACTGAAGTGACTTAGAATGCAACTCACTGCTTGAATTTAAAACAAGTGGACAAACCTCTATGTTGATCCACACCACAAAAACAGCACAGGTGTGTGTGTGTGTATGTTTGGAAGAGGAATTGACTAGGCAGTGATGAGATTAATGAGTTGTATCGTATATAACTTTATACTCTGATGACTCATACAGAGATGCTCAGATTTGGGATGTTCGTAGAGGCTGAGCAGCATCTTAGGAAAAACACAGTATCCATAGTTTGACCCCTAGTTCTCAACAGGAGATAGTTTTGTCCCCAAAAGGATGATTGACAACATCTGGAGATATTTTGGCTGTCGTAACTGGAAAGGATATGCTACACTGTACAGGACAACCCCCTCAACAGAAAATTATCCAGCCCCAAATATCAACCATATTGAGGTTAAGAAATGCTGAGTTAGATAAATCTTGGTTCTGTCTCACCAGCTGTGTGACCTTTGGCAGGCTGCTTTTTCCTTGAGTTTTATTTCATCCTCTGCAAAATAGGAAGCTATAATATCTTTCATATAGGCTTCCCTGATGGCTCAGCAGGTAAAGAATCCTCCTGCAATGCAGGAGACACAGGAGATATGGGTTCGATCCCTGGGTCAGAAAGATGCCCTAGAGAAGAAAATGGCAACCCACTCCAGTATTCTTGCCTAGAGAATTCCATGGACAGAGGAGCCTGGCGGGCTACAGTCCACGGGGTCGCAAAGAGTTGGACATAACTGAGTGCAGAAGCTCATTAGGGCCTATGGGCTCTGGATTGGTGATTTTCTGAGGTTTAATTAAGATAATACATGTGAAGAGGCTGCATAAAGAGGACAACCAAGGCAACCAATAGATACTACGAACTGAATGAGCTTAGCTGTTCTAGAAATCTCCAGGGTGAGTTTTCAGAACCAAAAGAATACCTTGGGGATCCCAGAGACTTAGCTGATGGTTTTCCCAGTCCAGCCTGGCTCATCTCCCCGTCGTCTTGTCTCTTATAGGCAGCAGACACAACAGAGCACCTTGGATTCAAAAGATCTTTCTAAGTGTTCAAACCATGAGGATGGATTCCAGATCCCTTGACTTTAGGACCTAGAGGACCAAGCAAGAATCTCTAGCCAGCCAGGCCCTCTGTCTCCTAAGGGGCTGATGCCTGATGCTAGAGATCAGAGAACGGTGAATAACGGAGACTTCTTGGGTATATAATTATGCTGACTTCATTGCACCATTCAAGCAGATGATTAGGAAATTTCCACCCCCGCTACTCAGCTTCCTTGGTGGTCCTGCCCCCCAGATGTGAATCAGGGATCGAGCCTCATGCTTCTTGGTTTTGACATCTTCTCATCCAGGCCCTGATGCTTCAGGCCTTGAGCCTGAGTCACTTACGGTATAGGGCAGATATAAGGTCCCAGATGAGTGTGTGTATCTCTACCATTAACCGGGTT
The DNA here is from genome assembly GCA_024291935.2 of Okapia johnstoni. Taxonomy (NCBI): domain Eukaryota; kingdom Metazoa; phylum Chordata; class Mammalia; order Artiodactyla; family Giraffidae; genus Okapia; species Okapia johnstoni. The sequence continues at coordinate 124,117,249 of CM044307.1, read as the reverse complement.
CACTTTCTTCCCCTGCTGAACACAGAGAAGCATAAATAAAGCTAGCAATAAAAGTAATAGTGAGAATGATGATAATAAAAATAACAGTTCCACTAGTGAACTTATGGCTGCCATGGGGGAAGAATGAGGGGAAGAGATACCTAGGGAGTTTGGGATCGACATATGCACACTCAGTTCAGTTCAGTCACTCAGTCGTGTTCGACTCTTTGCCACCCCATGGACTGCAGCATGCCACGCTTCCCTGTCCATCACCAACTCCCAGAGCTTATAAACTCATGTCCATCGAGTTGGTGATGCTATCCAACCATCTCATCCTCTGTCGTCCCCTTCTCCTGCCTTCAATCTTTCCCAGCATCAAGGTCTTTTCAAATGAGTCAGTTCTTCCCATCAGGTGGCCAAAGTATTGGAACTTCAGCTTCAGCATCAGTCCTTCCAGTGAACACCCAGGACTGATCTCCTTTAGGATTGACTGGTTAGATCTCCTTGTAGTCCAAGGGAGTCTTAAGAGTCTTCTCCAACACCACAGTTCAAAACCATCAATTCTTCAGTGCTCAGCTTTCTCTATAGTCCGACTCTCACGTCCATACATGACTACTAGAAAAACCATAGCTTTGACTAGACAGACCTTTGTTGGCAAAGTAATGTCTCTGCTTTTTAATATGCTGTCTAGGTTGGTCCTAGCTTTTCTTCCCAGGAGCAAGTATCTTTTAATTTCATGGCTGCAGTCACCATCTGCAGTGATTTTGGAGCCCTCCCCCCAAAATAAAATCTGTCACTGTTTCCATTGTTTCCCCATCTGTTTGTCATGAAGTGATGGGACCCGATCAGTGTGTCATGTGCACACTGGTATATTTAAAATGGATAACCAACAAGGTCCTACTGGATATCCCAGGGAACTCTGCTCAATGTTATATGGCAGCCAGGATGGGAGGGGAGTTCAGGTGAGAATGGACACATGTATATGTATGCCTGAGTCCCTTTGCTGTCCACCTGAAACTATGACAACATTGTTAATCAGCTATACTCTAATATAAAATAAAAAGTTAAAGAAACAAAAGTTTTCCTGCAAATGTAGAAAGCTGGCTAAAGAAGGATGTGTCTTGTTTGACTGGCATGGCCAGGCAGGGAAGAAGAGACAAGAGGTGTTTACTCACAATGTAACACTCTTCAAGGCTAAACACTCAGTTTTTAGTGTGCATAAAAGTAACCGTAGAAACTTGTTTTAAAAACATAAAAACGTCTGATTTGGGTTTGATTTTGTTTGGGTGAACAAGAGATGGGCCTCTGTACCTATACAATTGGAGAAGTCCTGCTCTGAGCCAGGGGGCTTTCAACTTTAATGTGCACCAGAATCCCCTAGAGGGTTTTGTGTTCGTTTCCTGTGGCTGCCATAAAAGTGACCACAAACTGAGCAGTTTAAAACAGGAATGTGTCCAGAGAAATCATACAGATGGCCAATAGGCACATCAAAAGATGCTCAATGTCACTAATATTTAGAGAAATGCCAATCAAAACTACGAGATACCGCTTCACACCAATCGGAAGGGCCATCATCAAAAAATAAATCTACAAATAATAAATGTTGGAAAGGGTGTGGAGAAAGGAAACCCTTGTACACGGTTGATGGGAATGTAAATTGGTACAGCCACTATGGAGAACTATATGCAAGTTCCTTAAAAAACCAAAATAGATTTGCCATATAATCCAGCGATCTCATTCCTGGGCATACTATCTGGGAAAGATGGAAACTCTAATTTGAAAAGATACATAAACCTAATGTTCATGTGCTTAGTCACACAGTCATGTCTGACTCTTTGCGACCCCATGGACCATAGCCCGCCAGGCTCCTCTGTCCATGGGATTCTCCAAGCCAGAACACTGGAGTGGGTTGCCATGCCCTCCTCCAGGGGATCTTCCCAACTCAGGGAATGAACCCAGGTCTCCCACATTGCAGGCAGGTTCTTTACCATCTGAGCCACCAGGGAAGCCCATCTAATGTTCATAGCAGCTCTATTTACAATAGCCAAGATGTGGAAACAACCTGAATGTCTATCAACAGATGAATGGATAAAGATGTGGGGTATACAATGCATATATATGGAATTTGAAAGATGGTAACGAAAACCCTATATGCGAGACAGAATAAGAGACACAGATGCATAGCATAGAACAGTCTTATGGACTCTGAGGGAGAAGGTGAGGGTGGGAGAATAGTTCTGGGAAAATAGCATTGAAACATGTATATTATCATATGTGAAACAGAACACCATTCCAGGTTCGATGCATGAGACAAATGCTCAGGGCTGGGGCAATGGGATGACCCAGAGGGATGGGATGGGGAGGGAGGTGGGAGGGGGGTTCAGGATGGGGAACACATGTAAACCCATGGCTGATTCATGTCAATGCATGGCAAAAACCACTACAATATTGTAAAGTAATTAGCCCCCAACTAAAATAAATAAATTTATTAAAAAAAAAAAGATGTGGGGTATACAATGGAATACTACTTGGCCATAAAGAAGAATGAAATAATGCCTTTTAGAGGAACATGGATGGACTAGAGATTATTATTCTAAGTGAAGTCTGAGAAAGACAAATATATGATATCACTTATACGAGGAATGTTAAAAAGGATACAAATGAGCCTTATTCCAATCTCTGCCTCTGTCTCCACACGCATGCACCTCTGTGTGTCCTTTGCTCTTTTCTCCTCTTACAATGACACTTGTCATTGGATTTAGAGCTCGCCCTAATTCAAGATGAGTTCATCTCATAATCCCTACCTTCATGACATCCACAAAGACTTTTTTCCAAATAAGTTCACATTCACAAGTTCCAGTTGGACATATCTTTGGGCAAGAGCAGGCATCAATCAGTAGAGCCCTTTCCCCAGAATTTGCATGTCTAACAAGTTGCCAGGTGATGCTGACGCTTCTGGTCCAGGAAACACACATTGAGGACCATTGTCTTAGGCAAAAACTCCACACCCGAGTGACTTGCTGTTCTGAAATTTAACGAGTGTCAGATGTCTACACTGAAAAGGGCAAAGACTCTTGCCCCCATCTTTCACCCTTGCCTGCCTCATCAGTCCCTGTCCTGCTTCCCCAGTAACCCCAAATTAATCTTCAAGAAGCAGCAAGTCCTACTGTACAAAAAAGTGGAGGTGGGGGGAACTTTGAGCTTAGCCAGACCTGTCTCTGCATCTTGCCAAACTGTGTGTTTGGACGAACCATTTCATCCCTCTAAGCCTTAGTTTTCCCCACTCTAAAATGGGAATAAGAATCTTGCCCAGCCCAGGGGCTTCCCTGGTCGTCTAGTGGTTAAGAATCTGCCTGTCAATTCGGGGGACATGAGTTCAGCCCTTGGTCCAGGAACATCCCACGAGCCGTGGATAAACTAAGCCCAGAAGCCGCAACTAATGAGCCCAAGCACTACAATTACTGAAACGCATTTGCCTAGAGCCTGTGCTCCACAACGAAGAGTAGCTCCCACTCACTGCAACTAGAGAAAGCCCGCATGTAGCAATGAAGACCCAGTGCAATCAAAAATATAAAATAAATGAATAAATCTCAAAAAAAAAAAAAGAAAAGGAATCTTACCTGGTCCGATTCTAGTTCTTAAAGGCTGAATGGGCTATATGTGTAGATGCAGCTATTGCTATGGCTAAAAATGTCAGCAAGCCAGCAGTCCTGATAAGTGGCCTGGCTGCTGATGTGTGATGGGCACAGGGTAGCAGGAAGGACCACGGGTCTAATTCTGCCAAAAGATTACTCAAACAAAGTGTATCTTTGGCCCTCACTTCCTCTCCTAGTCCCACAGAGGCCCAAGTTCCTCCCCTCCCACCAAGCTACTACCAAGCTACATATCCAACAGCGACGGGGGCAGGTAATCACCTGGGTTGTTGCCCACCCCCGAGGATGAGCCTTGTTAGCTTTGATGTGGCTGGCTTACCAGCCTTGGTTCCAGGTCTCCTCCCAGCCACCGCTTTGCAACACCACTGAAGCGGCTTTGACACTTTGAGGACACTGGGGAGACAGCCTGGGCCAACCGGCTGCCTGCTAGGAGACTGATGGGCACTCAGGCCTTCAGAAGGAACTAAGCTGGAACGAGGGATGAGGCATCATCTAATCTCCTGGGACTACATAGAAATCGGGCTCTCTGATCGGCATCCCTGCACTGGTAAAGCAGTGAGGAGGCATCATGGATTCAGGAGGCGTGCTGGCATCAGAAAGGTCTGGGTTCACACCAGGGCTGCCTGGCTAGCTAGCTGGGTGCACTCCAGCAATGCCCCCACCTCTAGTATTCCATCTGTAAAGTGGAGGTAATAGGAAAAGCTGCCTCGTAGGGTGCTGGGAGGATACAATGAAATAATCCACATTTAAGTGTTTGTCGAGTTGCTTACCCAGGATAGATAAAGTACTCAAAAGTACCCTAATGGCTGATTCCTCTCCCTTATATGGAGGGAAAAGCATAGGGCCAGAATCACAGGTTCACAAGACCCCAATGGGATGTAATACCTAGGACCCTTGCAACTCTTTTCTTTAAATACACATAACATAGAACATACCATTTAACTCTTTCTAAGTGTACAGCTTTGTAGTATTAAGTATTTCACACTGTTGTACAACCATCACCATCATTCATCTCCAGAATACTATATTGCTCTTAAAAGATAAAAAGGCTAGGATTTCCCTGGTTTAAGACTCCAAGCTCCCAGTGCAGGGGGCCAGGGTTTGACCCCTGGTCAGGGAACTAGATCCTGCACACCACAACTAAAGATCCTACACGCGGCAAAGAAGATCCCAAACGCCACCGCTAAGACTCGGCACAGCCAAAAAAAATTAAAAAAAAAAAAGATGATGAGAAAGTGGGTGTCACATGCTAGTTCCTGAGACCTACAGGGCTCCACAAACTGGCTGGCTAGTTACTCCAGAGAGAGAGGAACCAGATCAAAGTATGGGGCCGGGGTGGGCAGGAAGGTTCTTGAAAAGCACCTCACTCCCGTGCCTCCATGAGCACAGATCCCAGATCCTTCTAGCCCGTCTCTAGGATCCCCAGGGCAGGTGGCGATGCAGACTTTTTAATGACAAGACACATCTGAGTTTAAATCTCAGCTCTGCATATACCTGCCATACAGTCTTAACCATGTTACTTCTCTCTCCCTCTCCTAATCTGTAAAACGGGGAGAAAAATACCACCTACTTCATAGGTTCGTTAATGAGTTGATATATATATATAACGGAGATTGGGGGTGACATATACACGCTACTATGTATAAAATACATAACTAATGATAACCTACTGTACAGCACAGGGAGCCCTACTCGATGCTCTGTGGTGACCTAAATGGGAAGGAAATCCAAAAGCAAAGAGAGGATATAGGTATATGTGTGGCTGATTCACTTTGCTGCACAGCAGAAACTAACAGAACTGTGTAAAGAAACTGTACTCCTATAAAAAACAAAATTTTAAAGAGTTTAGCAAACAGTGGCTGATAAGTAGGTAAGAACTATTACCAATATGGACCACCCTGCCCCTCCAAGCAGCATGCATGCCTTTTTGTAAATCTGTTCAAGTGGCCTCATTCTGTGACTCAGAGTCTTCATTAGGACAAGAATCCCCTCCGCAGCTTGGGAGCCCTGCCCACCATGGCACACTTCGATTCCTTTCATGTTCCAGAGAATATCCCTCCCCCAAAGGGGACCAAGGACAAGACTCGCCCCCCAAATCTGCCCACCAACCCAGAGTCGGGCCCCAGCCCGGCCAATCACATGTGCTCACCCTGCAATGGTTGCCTAGGTAACCAGCACTCCTGTGCCAGCCCAGAGAGACTGGGTGCTGGGCGAGGGGGCGCCAAGGAGGGCCACAGAGACAGACCCAGGGGTGGCAGCCCGACAGCAGGAGGGTCAGTGAGAGAGGGGGACGGAGGACAAGGACAGTCATGGAGACGAAGCGACACAGGCGGGGACCAAGGGGGTTAGAAACGGAGCAGTGTGGAAGGGGAGGATCCCCTCTCTTCTCTGGCTGTTTTCACGTGTCTCTATACGTATATACACACAGACACACCTGCACACATAAAATCAAAATACACATGTGTACAAAATACACACACACACACTAGAACACTTTCTCCTTCGCAAATCGCAGGGAAAGTCGGGCTTCCTAAAGGTCCGGCTGCAGTGTTTGTTGGCATTTGTGAAGCTTATCAAAGCCTTGGCTCAAAACCAATTTATTGACGGAGCTCCCGGGATGGGATGGAAGGAGTGCCTGGGAAGAGACACTCCTCTCCGTCTAAAGGCAAAGCCACTTCCAACTGTCACACAAGGTTTGGCACTTTGAAGGGACCATCTGCAAGGTCCCTTAATGACAGAGAGAGGGAGAATGAGTGTGTGTGTGTGTGTGTGTGTGTGTGTGTGTGTGTGTGTGTGCATGCACGCACATACATTCACACCCCTTTGAAGAACCTTTTTCTTTTCAGGTCCACAAAACAACAGGAAAGTGATGAAAAAAACACCACCATGTATACACCATCTCCTCTGGACCAGGCACCACTTACATCATCAGTGTCATTAGCACAACAGTGGTGGCTACGAACCCATTTCATGGAGGAGGAAAACTGAGTCACAAGGATGTGAAGAGTGCTGTCCAAGCAGCCACACCATGAATGGAGACACTGAGGCACAGGAAGGTGAAGAGTGCCATCCAAGAGCTAACAACTGTCAGTCATGGACCCAGGATTCAAGACAAAGGAGCTGGATCTCAGAGCCTGGAAATTGAACCACTCAGCTATTTAGCCCCCAGGATAATGACCCCAGCCTGGAACTGATGAACAGAGACTACATAGCTAGTTAATGCCGGTGCCTGGGCACTTGACAAGGAACATCTGAAGTGAGATCTGAAGGGTGAGGAAGAATCAGTGAAAGGAAGGAAGGCAGGATGCAAGGTGGGAGTGTGAGCAGATAAGAAAGGGCGTGAAGCCCTATTACAAAGCCTGGATGCAGTTAGTGTGGTGGCAGCAGCAGATGCAGATGGAGATGGGCAGGCAGAGGAAGTCCAGGTAAGGCAGAGCCTCAGCTGGAATAGAGTTCAGATTCTACCCGGAAGACAATGTCAAGTCACTGAAGACTTTTTTCTTTAGGAGAGGCATCACATGATCAGATTTGCCTCTTAGATAGAACACACTGGTTTCCGCCAAGACAACAGACTGAAGGAGGTAAGCCCTGCTGGAGAGGTATAGAATCTCATCTGATTTTTCCCAGAGCAGCAGAAGAGGCAACCAACGCACAGAGAGGAGAAGCCATTTGCCCCAGAGTCACTCATCTGGAAAGTTGTGAATCCAGATTCCAGCTTGAATTCATCCACGTCCAGAGCCCAGCTCTGCGGGACCTTCACAAACACCTGGGTGTTATTTACAGGCTCACTCTACTCTCAGCCAAGAGGCTGGAAGAGATTCTGCTGTGGCCGTTTCTCCCTCACTGGGACTAGATTCTACACTCATCACTGAACTGGAAATAAGTATAAGCACCCACTCTGTCTCTTCTGGGTGTTTTTTTTTTAATTTATCTATTTTTAATTGAAGGATAATTGCTATACAATATTGTGTTGGTTTCTGCCATGCATCAACATTCATCAGCCATAAGTACACATATGTCCCCTCTCTCTTGAACCTCCCTCCCACCTCCCACCCCATCCCACCTATTCTGGGTGTTTTGACATCAAAAGTATAATTTTCTATGTAACATCACTACCCCTGTCTGTGAAGGCCTTATAGACACTAGCTATTTCTTCCTATTTGAACGTTTGGCCTAAGACTCAAAGCATTTAAAGCTTGAGGGATGGGAGATGAATTGAGACAGTAGCATTATATTTAATACCATGTATAAAATAGATAGCTAGTGGGAAGGTGCTGTAGAGCACAGAGAGCTCCGCTCAGTGTTCTGTGATGACCTAGAGGGGTTGGATGGGGGTGGTGAGGGTGGTCCCAGAGGGAAGGGATACATGTATACATACTGCTGATTCACTTTGTTGTACAGCAGAAAGTAACACAACATTGTAAAGCAATTACACTTCAACTAAAAGATAATGAAAGAAATACACATGAAAGAAAGAACCACATCAAAAAAATACATCTATAGACATAGATGTGGCTCAGTGGTAAAGAATCTACCCGCCAATGCAGGAGACACAGGAGATGTGCGTTCTATCCTTGGATCAGGAAAATTCCCTGGAGGAGGAAATAGCAACCCACCAGTATTCTTGCCTCGGAAATCCCATGGACAGAGGAGCCCGGCAGGCTACACCCCATAGGGTCTAAAAAGAGTGGCTGAGCATGCACACACATATGGACACAGATATAAAGAGAGACGAAAGTGCGCAAACAAAACGAAAGAGATAAATGGGTAAAGCTTGAGGGGCCTTGAAGGTGCCCCAGCCCAGTACAGAAGGGGAAACTTCTCCAAATTCCAAGTCCAGCCTGGGATCTAAAAGCAGACACTTAGAAAAAGGCTTCTGGAGCCTCTATGAATGAAGACCCTGGACTCCAATGTAACCATGCAATCCCTTTGCTAAAGAATCTTCCGTAAGTCTGAAGAACAATAGATCTGCTAAAAGTAACTGATCACAGAGGCCCTGTTTTGGGTTCACTGGATTGACAATCATTACAAAAACAACAGCATTTGTTTACTGCACCCTTACTATGTGCCAGGCAGGGTGGAAGTTCCTTTACCTTCATTCCTTTAATTCTCAACACGTCCTTATGAGGCAGATATGATTAATATTCCCATTTTACGGACAAGGAATATGAGGCTCATAGAAGTGAAGTGACCTTACCACATTAACCAAATTATTAATCAATTTATTCAACACATATATTAATTGAGTGCCTCCCATGTACTAGGCACACTTCAGGATAACAGGGTTACTCCACCGAACACCAATAAACAACCACAAAAAAATGGTTCTCAGGGAATTTATAGTTTAGAGAAAAGAGGCAAAAAACAAATAAATATGCAAAACATAAATAAGCATGATGATGGTGATTAATAAGTGCTGTAGAGAAAAAAAAGAGAACAGCTGAAGGTGATATTATATATGTCAGGATCCACTAGTTATGCTGCAGTAACAAACAAGCCCCAAGTCTCAATGGCTGGTCCAGCTCTCATTCACACCCCACGTGAAATGCAGGCAGGAAGAGGGATATGTTTACTCTAGTCCCTTGGGGACCTTGATGAAGGCTTCCTCTCAGCATGTTCCATCTCCACGGACAGGGGACAAGGACACGGAAAATCACACACCGGCCCTTAAAGCTTCACCCGAGAAGTGACACCTGTCACTTCTAGTCACATTTCATTGGCTAAATCAAGTCACAGAGCCACTCTGAACCTATGTTAATAATAGAAGAAGAGTGATCCTACCTTGTCCCTGGGAGGTAGGGAAACAGAGGATAGTGATCAGCCCTCCTCGGTGAGCGACAGAGACTAATCGAGGGGGCGGCTTTGAGTCGACAGATCAGAGGAGCCCCTTTGGATAGCAGCTTACAGGACTGGGATTTAAACCCTGATCTTTCACAAGCCCACACCTTTTCATGAGGCCAGGCTACTAGGATGAATTATCAACAGACCCTGGCACAAAAGACCGTTCACGCACCACGGGTACACAAGACCAAGGTCTGCACACAGATTGAGCTGTGGCAGTCAGTGCATTGTCAAGGTCTAGTTCAGAGTGATGAAAGACTTGCCAAGTCATCCTGACAAGCAGAGATTCTAGGAGCTCCAGACAACAGTCGCTGCTTCTGCCTTTCTTGCAGCATTCAAAGGACGTAACACCTTGGTTGTGAAACTTATTTTCCTTTCTCTGTTCCTTTCTACAGGAGAGCCATGGTGTGGAAAAACATGGTAAGCCTTCTAACCTTCTTCCATAGCAACAGAATTGTCAAAGTAGGCAAAGAACATTAAAAGCATTTAAAAAGAGGAAAAAAACATCTCACCCGAGAGCTAGAAAAGAGTAAAAGGCCACCTGGATGCCTGAAGTTATCATTTTTACATCAAGTGCCTGAATAAACGTGTCTTTTCCATGTGAACAGTGCTAGTTTCAGTTGGAGCCCTGGATGCAGTTTTGACCTTGAACTCTGTCCTCTTCTCTCCCAAAATTTCTTGCTTATGTGTACATCCAGCTGACCCTAAGGATGAGCTGGTATCCTGACTGGGGTCCAACCAGCATGATGGAGAGAAGAGAGAAAGAGGAAGAAAAACAGGGAAGAGAGAAGAGGAGGGAAGAGAGAGGCTGAGGAAGGGTTAGAGAGAGGGGGAGAGAAGACCAGCACCAATCAAGTGTGCTCGTTGTCAAGGATGCAGAGGACCAGAGGCAGCACACAAAGGAGTGAAGCACAGGTGTGATGGGCATCCTTGTTAAATGAGGTCCACAGTCTAGGAAACCCAGGGGAGATAAAGGCGAGATCTCGTAGGCTAAGGCCAGACTGATCCCATGAAGGAAAGGAGACTAAACCTTGCCTGATGTCTATTTCTCACCATCGTCCTGAGAGGGAGGATTTGTCCCCATCAAGCAGATGAAGAGGCAGAGCTCAAGGACGGATGGAGTACGTGGTCCATCAGGTCTGAGCTCAAACATCACACCTTGGTGAGACTGCCCCTCTCCTGGGTACCTCCTCCCCATCGCCCTCCCCCTTGGCCTTGGTTGCTTTCTACCCCATCACAGCTCGCTCAATCCTTTGTTCTCTTATTTTTCGCCTGCCACCACAATGGGAAGACAAGAAGGGTAAGTTTCCTAACTGTAAGGACCTGTCTCTGTTCATTTCCTGCTAAAACCCCAGCATCTGCAGAAGTGCCCAGGATATGGTAGGTACTCAACAAATACCTGTTAACTAAATTAGTGGTGGTGTTAATGGTAAAGAACCCACCTGCCAACGCAGGTAGATATAAGAGACGTGGGTTCAATCCCTGGGTTGGGAAGATCCCCTGGAGGAGGGCATGGCAACCCACTCCAGTATTCTTGCCTGGAGAACCCCATGCACAGAGGAGCCTGGCAGGCTACAGTCCATAGGGTGGCACAGAGTCGGACATGATGGAAGTGACTTGGCACATACACACAAATGAGTGACCTGCCATGACACCTCTTTGACTCTCAGCTCTCAGCTGCAGAAATTGAGAGTTGAAAGGTAAAATACAGAAAATGGGGTGACAGTAAAGTCTTGGATCCAGACAGAGGTGCAGGAAAGCCACTCAGAGCCTGCCTTAGCCAGGAAGCCTCAAGAGCACTGGGCAGGGATGGGGGGCATGAGGGGGTCAGACACAGGCCAAGCCAAGCTCAGAAATGGGTGGAGGCTGCCCAAAAAGTGGGGCTGGGGAAGCACGTGCATTTTCCTGATGCCAGAATGCTCCAGGCTTGATTATTCAGGGTCACGGTAAATGACCCCATCTCTGAGTTGGCGCATTTGCACTGGCCTTGGCTTCAGGCTCCCCACCCTCCATGTCTCTGTCATAGTCTCTACCACCTCTGTGCCCCTGATGAGAAGCCACCACTCACTCCTGCTGGAAAGTGGCGAGAAGCAAATAAAAATGCCCAATACATGAAAATAACCGGCTTTCCTGGTGTAAAGACAGGAGAGGATGCTGAAGGATCCTGGCACACAGACATTCTGCATAATTGTCACATGGATGCACCATAAAAAATCACTGAAATAGAAGTTGGTGTGGTCCTCACTTTACAGATTAGGAAACTGAGGCTCAAATAGGAATGAGGTGTTTTAAACACTTTGTAAATGCCAGGCACTGTCCTAAGAACTTGACATGAACTCTTTTTTTCCCTCAGTTAAGGTTACAACCAACATTGAGACACATGCTTTTAAAACCCATTTAACAGATAGGGAAACTAGGGCACCATGAGACACTAAGGCACTGAGAGTCACTCTGCCAGTAAGCCATGGATCTGGAAGCACTCACAGCAAGTGTGTCTGGCTCGTGATACTGTCAGTCTCTCCCTAAGAAACCAGGACTAGGGAACTTCCCTGGTGGCCCAGTGGTTAAGAATCCACACTGCCAAAGCAAGGGGCACAGGTTCCAACCCTGGATGGGGAACTAAGGCCCCACAGGCCTCACAGTGCAGCCAAAAGAAAAAAGAAACCAAGACTAAGGTGAAAGCAAGTGAGCCCTTCTCCTTGCATGTAAAATATAAGAGGTGGGCACCAAGAAACTGAGTCATCAAGATAAATAATATTTTAATGCAATAATTTTAAAAGTTAATTCAAAAAAATCTGTGATGAAACAGTGTCAACATTTAAAATAAAGACAGAGTGAGTAACTGTGTTGTGCCAAGCCAAATTAAAGCCTGTGGTTAAGAAATAAGCAGTAATACCCTCTTCAACTTTGTCCAGGAAACTCCTAAGCAACCAATTGATATCAGGGACTCAGGTATGATAACTCATACCTTCAAACAATAAAAATCCCAGCACTTTTCACAGCACTTGAGCAAACATTCTGCAAATGAAGCCTCAGTAAAACCAGTTGAGGTACTTCAAACCTAAATTGGAATCTCTATTTTTCAGCTGTGGCAGCTGGGACACAGAGAGGTTAGTGATCCTGTGATCCTGCTCTGGATCACACAGCACGGTCCATTGTGCCTCGCCACAGTTCTCGCTCTGTGCCACAAAACTTCCAGGGCCAAAACAAATCACCATCTTTGCCTACGAGATTTCTCTCAACACTGCGCTATCTTCCCAGTCTGCATGGAGTTAGTTGATCACTCCAGTTAGGGCTGCCGATTCAGCAAATAAAAAGACAAGATGCCCAGTTAAATTTGAAATCCAGATAAACATAAATAAATAAATCAACTTTAGTATAGATCCCATGCAATATTTTCCTTCCTCAGTTGTATGGAGCTCTTTCCAGCCTGAAGGACCTTACGTGGATCCTTCTGTTTGGGCTTCCCTGGTGGCTCAGACTGTAAAGAATCCACCTGTAATGCAGGAGACGTGGGTTCAATCCCTGGGTCAGGAATCACCCCTGAAGAAGGGAATGGCTACTCACTCCAGTATTCCTGTCTGGAGAATCCCATGGACAGAGGAGCCTGGCGGGCTACAGTCCATGGGGTAGCAAAGAGTCAGACAGGACTGAGCTACTAACACTTTCAACTTTCCACCATTCAATGGCTCCATCTTTTCTGTCCTTTGAGTCTCAGCTTAAATGCTCCTTTCTTGGAGAAATCTTCCCATCACCTCATGTCTCACTCTCTCTGCCTCTTGTTCGTTTCCTTTACAGCAGGAATCACACCTTGCAACTGTTTACCTTTTGGCCAACTACTTGGTTTGAGATTGCCTCTTCCCAGTGGATTGCAAGCTCCAAAGGGCAGCTTGCTCCTTCCAGTCTCCCCCCAGCACTGAACCCAGTGCTCGGCACATAGTAAGTGCTCGATAAATGTACCAAGCCAACACAACCAAACCATTAGGCACTCCCGGTCCAGCAGCATCTCATGTGTCTCCAAAGAATTGTCCAAAGCGACCTCATATTCATGCTCCCCTTAAAGCAGGCAGTGCATAAATCCGCCCAAATCAAAGGCTTTGCCTGTATCCAACAGTCTTAGACCTTGAACCTCACCAACCTTCAAGTTACTTCCCTTAACAACAATAACAACCCCCCAAAATGTATTATATAACTCTAGATGGGGGAAGAGTCATCAAAAATATTTCCTTGCCTGGCATCATCCTGTTATTATTTTGACATCTGTGTAGGCTGCAGAATGATTCTTTTAACACTGTGTGTGAGGCATATTTATATCTCTGGCTAGAGCACAGAGCATATGCAAAGGCTTCGGAAGCCTATTCTAGTATGTCTTGCTTGTAGCCGTAGCAGGTCCCGTGCAGAGGGCCTGAAAGAGCATCCCTGCTGTTTACTATGTTTAAGGAGATAAGTTTCCATGTGGCAGGGGAATAACCAAACCCTGCTTCTCCTACCTGACAGTTCCATTGGTCTCAATGGAGATGAGAACATTGGGAACCAAAGGTTCCTGTCCTCCATCCCATGCACCTTGATTTGAAGGGACACCATCTGATTCAAGTAACAGCAGCAGCAGGTGCCATGGACTGGGAGTGCTGTTATGCCCAGCACTACTCTAGACTGTTTCCAGACATTATTCCTTCCAGTATTTACCATCAATCACCCTCTATGATCAACTTTGGGCTTCTCAGGTGGAGCGGTGGTAAAGAATCCGCCTGCCAGTGCAGGAGACATGGGTTTGATCCCTGGATCGGGAAGATCCCCTGGAGGAGGAAATGGCAATCCACTCCAGTATTTTGGCCTGGAGAATCCTATGGACAGAGAAGCCTGATGGGCTACAGTCCATGGGGTTGTGAAAGAGCCGGACATGACTGAGCAACTGAGCACACATACATACCACACACTTTACAATCAGCTTCACTCTGCACACTTCTCAGAGGAGGAAACTGGGGCCCAGAGAGAGGTTAAAAAAACGGTCTTGCGATGAGTGACTAAAGAAAATGTGGTACATATATACGATGGAACACTACTCAGTCATAAAAAAGAATGAAACAATGCCATTTGCAGCAACATGGATGGACTAGAGATTATCATAATAAGTGAAGTAAATCAGACAAAGAGAAACATCATACAACATCACTTATATGTGGAATCTAGACTATGACACAAATGAACTTACCTACAAAACAGAGACAGACTCACAAATATAGAGAACAGACTTGTGGTTGCCAAGGGAGAAGGGGGTGGGGGAGGGATGGATTGGGAGTTTGATATTAGAAGATGCAAATGATTATACATAGAATGGATAAATACGGTTGTACTGTATACACAGGGAACTGTATTCAATATGCCATGATAAATGGAAAAGAATTCTGATTTATAAGATATAAGATATTGTAGCATCACTGACCCAGTGGACATGAATTTGAGCAAACTCCAGGAGATAGGAGAGAACAGAGGAGCCTGGCATGCTGCAGTCCATGGGGTCACAAAGAATCGGCCATGATTTAGTGACTGAACAACATAAGTGAATCACTTTGCTGTACAGCACAAATTAACACAACATTGTACTTTAAAAAGATACATGTGCCCTAGTGTTCACTGCAGCACTATTTGCAATAACTAGGACATGGAAGCAACCTAGATGTCCATTGACAGATGAATGGGTAAAGAAGCTGCGGTACACATGTACAATGGAATACTACTCAGTCATAAAAAGGAAATTGCTGTACAACTCAGGGAACTCAAACCAGGGCTCTGTAACAACCTAGAGGAGTGAGAAATGGTGTGAGGGAGGTTCAGGAGGGATGGGACATATGTACACCTATGGCTAAATCACGTTGATGTATGGCAGGAATGAAACCAATATTGTAAAGCAATTATCCTTCAATTTTAAAAAATTTACTTAAAAAACAAACAAGCAAACAATCTCATGCCTCCAGTTAACCAGATGAAGAACAGGAGACTTCAACTTCATCTGTTCCTTCCAAAGGTAGACATGCTTCCCAGGGAGAGCACAGTCCACACCACTGCCACCCTCACCAGCAGCGCCTGGCTGAGGAAGGAGGGGAGGGAGAAATCTGGATGGTTTTCATGGGGAGAGTAAGCTTCCTGAATTCCAGTTACTCACCTGTAAAATGGGGATAATAATAGTAGTCACTCCTGCACTGGTTTCCTAGGGCTGCGCTAACCAAGTACCAGAGACTGGGGGGCTTAACTTCATTCTTCCACAAAACCGAGGTGTCGGCAGGGCTGGTCCCCTCTAGGGCCGTGAGGGAAGGATGCGCTCCCAGTCTCTCTCCTTTTTTCGGAGATGGCCGTCTTCAACCTGTGCCCCTTTCCCTCCCTCTCTCTCCCCCCACCACTCCGTGTATCTCTTTGTCCGAATGTCCCCTTTAATGAGGACATCAGTCATATTGGAGTAGGGCCTACCCCTATGACCTCACTTTAACTTGACTGCCTCTGTCAGGAGCCCATTTTTTAATAAAGTCTCATTCTGAGGTCCTGGGACTTCAACATATAAATTTAGGGGGAGACATAGTTCAACTTGGGTCCAGTCCTTGGGCTGGGAAGATCCACTGGAGGAGGAAATCGCAACTCACTTCAGTACTCTTGCCTGGAAAACTGCATGGGTTGAGGAGCCTGTTGGGTTACAGTCCATGGGGCTGCAAAGAATCGGACACAACAGAGCACACGCGTACACACACACTCACACACAATTCAACTCATTATACGACCTCATTAGAATGTCTTATTGATGAATGCAAAAAGTACACACAGACACACTTTTCCAAATGTTCATCCACAAACACATAGCCCGCACATACTTGGGTCAAATGGTCTAAGATAAGACCTGAGGAATTTGAGGTGCACTCTTGGTTAAGAATGACCTGCTAGAGTAAGTTCTCAAACAGCATAATGCATCAGATTCCCGTAGGAGTGGATTCAAAATGCAGATTCCCAGGCTCTTGCTCCTCAAACTCTGATTCTCTGGTCTGTGATGAGCCCCAATAGTCTGCATTTTTAATAAGCAGTATACAGGGAATCAGGGATCCCTGCCAGCCACCTTCCATACGTGGGAGTCCATGCCTAGCAGTTTACCTCCTAGAAAGCCAGGGCAGCTGGATGGGCACTCTGGGAATCTCAGTTGAGTACAAGGCCCCAGCCTGGATTACATCACATACTCGTACTCAGTAACGCCCTCTGCTGGCAGGGGCACTGCACCAAGGCCATTTTCGCCTTTGCTAGCCTCATAGAAATAGTGACAGACTTGATTTTCTTGAGCTCCAAAATCACTGCAGATGGTGACTGCAACCATGAAATTAAAAGATACTTGATCCTTGAAAGAAAAGCTATGACCAACCTTGACATCATATTAAAAAGCAGGACATTAGTTTGCCAGCAAAACTCCATCTAGACAAAGCTATGGTTTTTCCAGTAGTCATGTATGGATGTGGGAGTTGGACCATAAAGAAAGCTGAGCACCAAAGAATTGATGCTTTTGAACTGTGGTGTTGAAGAAGACTCTTGAGAGTCCCTTGGACTGTAAGGAGATCCAACCAGTCAATCATAAAGGAAATCAGTCTTGAATATTCATTGAAAGGACTAATGCTGAAGCGGAAGCTCCAATACTTTGGCCACCTGATGTGAAGAACTGACTCATTGGAAAAGACCTTGATGTCAGGAAAGGTTGGAGGCAGGAGGAGAAGGGGAAAACAGAGGATGAGATGGTTGGATGGCATCACTGACTTGATGGATATGAGTTTGAGCAAACTCTGGGAGATGGTAAAGGACAGGGAAGCCTGGCGTGCTGCAGTCCATGGGGTTGCAAAGAGTTGGTCATGACTGAGCAACTGAACAGCAATAAGCCTCACAGCCAATGAGTCCAAGAGCCAGTCTTCAACCTAAACATACAAAGGTACAAACCTGCCAGACTCACTGTCTCCCCAAACCTCCTGTGTCTATAATACTTTCTACCACTTCTTCCTGATAATACTGGAGGCTTAACCAGCCCTAAAAAAGAAACATACCCCTTTCCCATCCTAATAAATTAATGCCTCTATAGCACTCATGCTGTGCTTGGCAATCTTCTGAGCATTCTGTGTGTCCTGATTCATTTGGTCCTCAGCCACGACACCATGAGGTGGGTGGAACATCTCATAGAGAGGAAGGAGCAGTCACTTAGCTAAGACTATAGAGCTCATTAAGGAGCACACCCTAGAATTGAACTCAGGCAATCAGAGTGCAGAACGTGCTTGCTGTCACCCCTTAAATTCACCATCACATAACTGATGGTGACCTAGTCTGATCCATTGTAGGAGTCCCTCTCTAGCTCTAATGGTGGTCTACATATCTGACCTTGATGTCCAGGGTGATTCCAACATAGATGGACCAACGCGGATGCAATTTCCAAGGGAGGTGGATTTAGACAATGGGCTTTTATTTGCTTGTGTTCAGCCCCATATTCAGTTATTGGACCCTTCCATGTAGATAAAGTCTGGTTTTCCTCCACCCTGGAAAAATGCACTTCTCTCCTCCTGCCAATGCTTCTCCATACAAAGTGAACATCCCCAGCACACTTGATGCCGTTTAGTGCCAAGCGATGCATGCGGAATTTCCCTCCTCTTCTGCTGCCCCAGGGTAAAGCATTCCACAGTTCAGTCTATTAAAGCAAATGACACCTATATCTCATGCATCCACTCTGCTGATATTTCCGGGGCTCCTGCTAAATGTCAGACCCCAAACGGTGTCATGAGGAGTCCATGCTCTCCTAGAATTCACGGTCTACCAAGGAAGCCAGACTTGAAACCCAGTAAGAACATCAGGGTCCCAAGCATCATGAAAACCATGTGTTATGGCATCTGCCAGAGTCCTCAGGTCTAGATGGCAGCCCCCAAGGCCTCCACCCACCAAGGGCTCATGGGTTCTCACCAAGGACACATGGTAGTTTTTCAGCCACTCTCAGTTGAGCCCAAAGGAAAGGTTTTTCTAAAAACTTTGGTTGAGTCATGAATAGCAGAATGTCAACCCTGCTGCACCCTCGGTGATTTCACAGACTTCTCTGCTACCCAAGAATGTATCTCAGTATTTCTCTGGATGGTGCCTGGCCTCTAGAGTTCTGCGAAGGAAGCAGGTGGGTGGACATAGAGGGTGAATTTAGCATCTGCTCAGCTATTGTAAATCAGAGTGGGATGCTGCCTCGTTCTTCAATGGGTCCCACAAAGTCACATTACAGTTCCCAGGTGACTGGGACTCAAGCTGGGAGTCTAGGGACCTTCCTGTGACCATCACCAAGGATAAAGAAATAGTAAACTGAGAGCTGATTCATGTTGTTGTGCAGCAGAAACTAACACAATGTTGTAAAGCAATTATACTCCAATTTAAAAAAAGAACAATGAGAGATTTCCCTAGTGGTCCAGTGGCTAAGATTCTGCACTCCCAGTGCAGGAGGCCTGGGTTCAATTCCCAGCCAGGGAACTAGATCTCATCTGTCACAACTAAAACCTGGTGCAACCAAATAAATAAATAAATACTTTTTTAAAAAGAGAATAAGGAAATAGAACCTTCAGGGCACAGAATTAGAGAGAGAAACGTTCACTCATTCATTCATCCCCAAAATACTTACGTGGAACTTATCTTGTGCTAGATTTAGAGAGACAGTGAGCAGCAAAAATCAACATGATCATTGCCTAAAGGAAACAGAACAGACTAGGGGTTACAAGCACAGATTCTAGAACATGGGTGCCTGAGTTCTAATCCCAGTTCTATTTACTGGCAGTATGATCTTAGGGAAATCACTTACTTTCAGTGTGGCTCAGTGTCCTCATCTGTATATCGGGCACAATCATAGTACCAAACTCATGAAGTCATTGTGTGGATTCCACAAACTAATATGAGTACAAATGCTTAGGACAGTGCTGGACACAGAGAAGGAATTTTAAAGGTGTGAGCTATGATGATAATGAACATGGCCAAATTGTGGGGAGGGCTACTAATGTAACAATAAGACACATAGATGTGAACTTGTAGCTGTGATCACTGGGACACTTTAAGAGCAGAGGGTAAGAGGATTTGATTTGGAGGTATTGGGGAATGTTTCCCCAAGGAAGAGCTATTTGGGTGAACAGGTAGCAGCTAACTTGTTTTAGATTAGAGAGAATAGTGAAGAAGTCAGAGAGAGCAGCATGTGCAAAGGTCCTGTGGCAGCAGGGACAGTGAAAATTTCCTAGTAGTAAAAGGAGGGCTGCATGCCTAGAAGGCACAGAGTGATGGGAACATAGGTCATGACGGGGCTGGAGATGCAGGCAGAGGCCAGAGAGAGGCAGCCCACATAGATGTTGCTTTCAATGAAGCATCTGCCTTGAGGCAAGTCTAAACCCTCGCCCACACCAGGTAATTCTTATTTGCCTTTTTAACAATCATCTCCAGAGGAGTCACAAACCCCCTCAGCAAAAATCCTACTGTTGCCCTGAAAAATAAGTCAAATTTGTCAGCTATTTTTAAAAGGAGGCTGTGATGGAAAGTTGAAGGCCTTCTTCTTGATTCGCCAATAAGAATTTCCAGGGCTTTGTGTGTAGTCGAATGACTTACAAGACTCCTTGGTTCCCAGAAATATCGGAGAGTTTAAAATAGAACAGTCATCATTTGCTGCTTAGGAAACTTCAGTGTTATACAGAAGGCGCAAAAGCAAAGCAGTAACGTTCATTGAGAGCCAACGCGCACCAAGTGATGAGCCAGTAGTGGGCTCCACGCGGGTGCTTCTTAGGTGGTCTTCACACTCGCCCTATAAGGTAATCATTCCCTCTCCCCATTTAAACAGATGACAAAACTCAGTCTTTGTACATGGTTTGCCTAAGGCCACTGTTTAAACCTAAATCTACAGTATTTCTACTATCCTTGATTAGTGGTCAAGGTGAAGCAGAAAGACAAAGCAATGGTTAAAAGCTGGGCTGTGGGGACTTCTCTGATGGTCCAGTGGTTAGGAATCCACCTGCCAATGAAGGGTACATGGCTTTAATTCCTGGTCCTGGAAGATTCCACATGCCACGGGGCCACAACTACTGAGCCCGCATGCCTAAAGCCTGTGCTCTGCAATGAGAAGCCATTTCAATGGGAAGTCCATGCAGTGCAACTAGAGAAAGTCCGTGAGCAGCAATTAAGACCCAGTGAGACAAAAGAAATAAATTTTTTAAAAGTTGGGCTGTCAGGTTAGCTGGCTGCTCTCTTTAGGATAGCCAACCTTAATGTTTCGTCTGGGACTACCCCAGTTTTGGCTTCCCAGGTGGTGCTAGTGGTAAAGAATCCACCTGCCAATGCAGGAAGCATAAGAGACTCGGGTTTGATCCTAGAGTCGGGAGGATCCCCCGGAAGAGGGCATAACAACCCACTCCAGTATTCTTGTCTGAAGAATCCCATGAACAGAGAAACCTGGCAGGCTACGGTCCATAGGGCTGCAAAGAGTCAGATATGACTAAAGCAAGTTAGCCCACACGTATGCATCCCAGTTTTAACACTGAAAGTCCCATATCCCAGAAAATCCCGTTGTTCCAGGCAAATCAGTGTGGTTGCTCACTCTACTCCCATGCCAAAAGCAACCAGGGAAACCCTCACAAGTCAGACTTTTGAGTAAATTTTGATCTGAGTAATATTGCTGGCACCTTATTAAAGGCAGGCTTCCAACACCTCTCGGCCCCTTTAAAATTAAAATACACAACAAGCAGGAATAATTCCTACCTAGGAATAAAGCGTTTCACGAGCTGGTGGCATATAGGGTGACCATGTTTTCCAAACCATGGTATCATTTATTCAGTCATCAGATGTCTGTTGAACTGAGTAACAGGCATAGTTGTATGGGCGAGGAACAGACAGCTATAGTTTCTGTCCTTTTGAAAGTTACAGTCTTGTAAGGAAGACATCAAATTAAGCAAAATTCTATGTAAACAAAATAATGTCTGATGTGGGGACTGATGGGGGCTTTAAAGAAGATAAAGTAGGTGATATGGAAAGGAGGGACTAGTGATAATGATGTCAGATGTCTCTGGCTGAGATTGTCATGGAGGGTCTCCTGGGGAGGCAGTGGCATTTGACTTGAAACCTGGACCATGAAACCATGTCCAGCACCTGCGGGCAGAGCATTCCAGGCAGAAAGGAGAACCGGTGCAAATGTCAGTCTCTGAGGTAAGAAGGAGCTTGGTGGGTTTAAGGTCTGTGAGGAAAGATGGGGGAGGCTGAGCTCAGGGAGGTGGAAGGGAGATGACAAGGTGAGGTCAGAGAGAGAGGTGGTGGTGGTGGTTTAGTCGCTAAGTCATGTCCAACTCTTTGCGACCCCATGGACTGTAACCTGCCAGACTCCTCTGTCCATGAAGTTCTCCAGGCAAGAATACTGGAGTGGGTTGGCATTCCTTCTCCAGGGGATCTTCCTGACCCAGGGATCGAACTAAGGTCTCCTCATTGCAGGCAGATGAAGGGGGTGTTCAGAGACCAATTCAGGTGGGCGAGAAATCTCTGGAGGGCACCAGAGTGGAGTGATATAGTCAATTTCCCTTTTTATTTTTTTATGGTAGCAGCAACTAATTTATATTTTTTCCAAACTTTAAACTTGTTTTATTTTGTTGCAGTATAGTTGATTAACATCACTGTGGTAGTTTCAGGTGAACAGCACAATTTCCCCTTTTAAAAGGAATACTTGGTCTGCTATATTGAGAATGGATTGTGGGGGACTATAATGGCAGCAGAGAGATTGTGGTTGTAGCTCAAGCAACACGTGATGGAGACTTGGACCAGGGTAGAAACAGAGAAGGTGAAAAGAAGTGATTGGCTGGAAACATCATCATGGAGGTGAGATGGCAGCCCTTGACTGATGAAGGTTGGATTCAAGAAGGAGAAGGAGGGAATCTTAAAGGATTTCTTGATTCCTAACAACTGTATCAACTTGAGAAACTCATTTAAATCTTCTGAGCCTCAGTTCTTCTAATCTTAAGGGGAAATAATCATCCATGATGAACCTAAACAGCATATTGAAAAGCAGAGACATCATTTGTTGCCAAGGTGCATTGTCCATCTAGTCAAAGCTATGGTTTTTCCAGTAGTCAAGTACAGATGTGAGAGTTAGGCCATAAAGAAGGCTGAGCACTAAAGAACTGATGCTTTCAAATGGTGGTGCTGGGGAAGACTCTTGAGAGGCCCTTGGACAGCACAGAGATCAAACTAGTCAGGCCTAAAGGGAATCAACCCTGAACATTCAGTGGAAGGAATGATGCTGAAGCTCCAATACTTTGGCCACCTGATGTGAAGAGTCGACTCATTGGAAAAGACCCTGATGCTGGGCAAGATTGAGGGCAAGAGGAGAAGGGGGCAATGGAGGATGAGATGGTTGGATGGCATCACTGACTCAATGGACATGAATTTGAGCAAACTTCAGGAGATACTGAAGGACAGGGAAGGCTGGCGGCTGCAGTCCATTGGGGTCGCAGAGTCGGACACAACTGAGCGACTGAACACCACCACCACCCACTGACAGTTGCAAGGAAGACCAAATATCTACTTCTTAGCACAGGGCTCAGCTCAGGTGGCATCTTTTTTAAAAAATCTATTTTTCCATTAGTGTGTTTGAAGTGTGGCTGCCACTGGGAAAGAAAAATGTATGGTTAAAAATATGTATGGTTTAGCTTAATTCAGGAAAACAGAAGTGACTCTCCTGCAGTTTGGAGCCATATGGATTTCTTGGTTGGGTGGACTCATCTGAATAGGGTCTGTAGACTGTCTGTCAGCCAGTTGTATTTTTGCCATAGATTGTGTAGCAAGATGATTATTTCAGTGCAATTGGCAGCCTCGGGTATTTAAGAGATGTGTTTGACTCATTTCTCAACAACCAGGATGGAGCAAAGGAGGAATGTCTCCTAATAATGACTGTTTGCAGAGCTCTCAGAAGACAAAGCCCAACAAAAGGTCTCCTTGGCCTTATTTCTTCCCTCCCTCACACATAATCTTTAATCATCCTTAGAGCCAAACATTTGGGGTGACACATTCACCACGAGTTATTACAGAAAAACGATTTCATTTCCACAGCCCAGAAGTATCTTTAGAAAGGAAGAAAAATCTCTAAATCATCACCAAAGGCATCAAGCCCTTAGGTGAATGGATTCTAATTTGGAGTTTTATACAATATTGCTTGTTCCTTCTTTCCTTTTCTTGGCTTATTCTTATTCTTATTTTTAATGACAGAGGGTTTCTAGCATCTGTAGGTTATTGAGGTTTGATTGGTCCTTCCTCCAAGACTTAAGGCTTGCAATGAGAAGTGTTGAAAGTCAAAAAGTGTTTTAAAAATATGAAAACTTTATGGGGGCATGATTGAGGACAAACTGGGCTGTATTGTACAGTGGTCCTCCCTCTGGAGATATGGAATAGCCTCAAAGATTCACTTTTATTTGCTCATTTGTTTGTTTAAACCATGTTTTGTAAACCATGTTGTCTTAAGCAGAAGGGGGAGGCAAGGGGGAGGGGAAGGCAGAGGTAAAGGAGGAGGAGAAGTAGGAGGAGAGGGGAGGAGAAAGCGGAGGAGGAAAATCACAGGCAGATAGGAAGGAAGGTAGTAAGAACAACTGGAGAGTGTTAGGCATCCAGAAGCAGCTAATACAGAGTATTCAGTCCATATTCTGTGCTAAGCATTGTTTAGAAGCATCATCTCACTGAATCCTCACAAACACCCTCTGACACAGAAATCATTACTAACCCCGTTTTTCAGACGACAAGACTGATACTCAAGTTATTCAGCTAGGAGTGGCAAAGCAGAACTCCAGAGTATACTAAATTATACTGCATCTACGCATAGGGATTTACTCATAGCAAATACTTGGGATTTTCCTGGTGAATCCGTGATGAATCTTTAGGAGATAGAATGTGACAAGAAAGGAACTTGAGCATGGAAGCAGAACTGAACTCTAATCAGTTACTAATTTGTTAAGGGACTGATGATGCCTCATGCTCTAGTTTCTCCATTTGGAGTCTATGATAATATTTACTATAGTTTTATTATAAATGTAATGGAAACTTACTATAGAAAATTATAAACTGTTAAGTGGAGGGGGGTTCAGGATGGGGGGACACCATGTACACCTGTGGCTGATTCATGTTAATGTATGGCAAATACCACCTCAATATTGTAAAGTACTTAGTCTCCAAATTATAATAAATAAATTAATTAAAAATTAAACAAACAAATAAACAAAATTCTCCAAGTCAGGCTTCAACAGTATGTGTTACTGTGAACTTCCAGATGCCAACATCCATTGAATCATTAAAAAAGCAAGAGAGTACCAGAAAAACATCTATTTCTGCTTTATTGATTACGCCAAAGCCTTTGACTGTGTAGATCACAACAAATTGTGGAAAATTCTTCAAGAGATGGGAATACCAGATCACTTTACCTGCCTCCTGAGAAATCTGCATGCAGGTCAAGAAGCAACAGTTAGAACTGGACATGGAACAACAGACTGGTTCCAAATCGGGAAAGAAGTATGTCAAGGTTGTATATTGTCACCCTGCTTATTTAACTTATATGCAGAGTACATTGTGCGAAATGCCAGTCTGGATGAAGCACAAGCTGAAATCAAGATTACCGGGAGAAATATCAATAACCTCAGATATACAGGTGACACCACCTTTATGGCAGAAAGTGAAGAGGAACTAAAGAGCCTCTTGATGAAAGTGAAAGAGGAGAGTGAAAAAGCTGCCTTAAAACTCAACATTCAAAAAACGAAGATCATGGCAGCTGGTCTCATCACTCCATGGCAAATAGATGGGAAAACAATGGAAACAGTGACAGATTTTATTTTGGGGGGCTCCAAAATCACTGCAGATGGTGACTGCAGCCATGAAATTAAAAGACACTTGCTCCTTGGAAGAAGAGCTATGACCAAACTAGACAGTTTATTAAAAAGCAGAGACGTTACTTTGCCAACAAAGGTTTGTCTAGTTAAAGCTATGGTTTTTCCAGTAGTCATGTATGGATGTGAGAGTTGGACTATAAAGAAAGCTGAGCACTGAAGAATTGATGCTTTTGAACTGTGGTATTGGAGAAGACTCTTGAGAGTTCCTTGGACTGCAAGGAGAACCAACCAGTCCATCCTAAAGGAAATCAGTCCTGAATATTCATTGGAAGGACTGATGCTGAAGCTGAAACTCCAATCCTTTGGCCACCTGATGTGAAGAACTGACTCATTGGAAGTTCCTGATGCTGGGAAATATTGAAGGCAGGAGGAGAAGGGGATGACAGAGGATGAGATGGTTAGATGGCATCACTAACTCCATGGACATGAGTTTGAGCAAGCTCTGGGAGTTGGTGATGGACAGGGAAGCCTGGTGTGCTCCAGTCCATGGGGTGGCAAAGAGTTGGACACAACTAAGCAACTGAACTGAACTGAACTGTATATGCATTTTACCACTGTACCTTCAAGGATAAGAAAAAATTAAAATTTAAGTTGTTTAAAAAAAATAATTTATCTATAATTTCTCTACCCAAAGATTAAATTTAACATTTTGTTATCTATCAGCATATCTATATCCATATTTCTATCCATTTCACAAGTAGGATCATATTGGTCATACAAGTTTGTAATCATCCTTTTTGAAAACTTCCCACTACATGGGAAGTAGTGGGACATGACACCTTTTCATGTCAACAGTTATTCTACATGATCATGATACAGTGTCATAATATTTTGTTTTATCTAGCATCCCCTTTCTTGGACATTTAGCTTGACACCTCCAAGCTGATTTCCTTGGGATCACTTCCTAGAAGTTATTTCTCCTTTTGAGAAGAAGATGTTAACCTCTATCCCTGCAGAGACACGTAGGGCCAAATGAGAAAATAAATATCAAAGAAAAAAATCATCAGTGGGGACACAGATGCTGTACCCAGCCACAGAGAGGGCAGATCTGACCCCCACGCCATCACCTCTCCTATTTGAGTATTTCTCAAGGTGAGAATCACCTGGCAGCAGAAACTGAGTTGGGGGTAGGAGGTGTGAAGCTAGGACATTTTGTCTACGCTGCCCCAGGAGGAAAGCAGCAGGAAAAAAAGAGGACTCATTATCCTTTCAGAATTTTTCTTTTGTCTAATTTTCCCCTCTTGTCAGGGAAGATTTAAGCTCTGGATAAAGAAGAAATTCACATTGTCAAGGGCTGCTCTTCTTTTAGTTACAACACACGCAGCGTGTTTCACTATCTCCTGCTCCCTCATCACTACCAACACGATCCGGTGGGGAAAACAACAGAGAGGACACATTTCCCTCTCCAGAGTGTAAAGAGCAAAGCCAAATTGGGTCATTTCTCAATGAATCCTCCTTTCAAACCTGGAATAAGAGAAGCAAAGGAAATGATTACCTACTGTGAACTGGCTGCACACAGAATCTTAGGTCATCTGGTCAACTTGCCTATTCTACAGCTAGGAAAAGTAAGACAAAAACATTCTTCAACTCCCCAGAAATGGCACAGTTTTTAAGGAACAGGGCCATTCCAGGGCCCAGGGATGCTAACTTCCAACCAGAGCAGGCTGGGACCATTCATCAGTGTTGTTTGCTTCCCCTATGCCATGAAACACTTTCATCACTCTTAGACTCGTACTTGGCAAAATACCAAGTAAGCCTGCAAACTCAATACACACACACACACACACACACACACACCCCTAATCAGAAATTAGAATAGCTGCTCAAAGCTTTGGATTTGCCAATAATTCCTGAATAGTGCCCACTAAGCCCAGCACCAAAACTAGACTTCTTTGAAGGTTTCTTTTCCTTTTGAAAATTCCAGCACCTCACACACTAGACTAGAAATGTTTGTTGAATAACTAAAAGGTTTAATGAATTGAATGACAGAATCAATCAATAGATAATAAGAGAAATAAAATATTGAATGAATGAGTGAATGTACTTAATTGAAAAATTAATTCATATCTGACTTGTCTACTCAATGAAACCCACACATATTAGACCAATCAAGTCTCATGACCTCTGTCCACTGTGTAGTTCTCTTAAAGTTCAAAGCTCATCTTACAACAGAGCTTCCTTTCTAGACTCCTAGACCCTAAAGCACTTTTTAAAAGATGCTCTTAAGCCCATGGGCTTCCCTGGTGGCTCAGACAGTAAAGAATCTGCCTGCAATGCAGGAGACCTGGGTTTGATCCCTAAGTCAGGAAGATCCTTTGGAGAAAGGAATGGTCTCCCACTCCAGTATTCTTGCCTGGAGAATTCCATAGACAGAGGAGCCTGGTGGGCTACAGTCCATGGGGGTCACAAAAAGTCAGACATGACTGAGTGACTAACACAAACACACTTAAGTTCATGAGTCACTTTCAATGGATCGAAAAGCTCACTAGAAATTGCACGCTCTACACATGCCTGGATCTGCTTTGGGTTACAAAAATGTCTGCCCTCCTTATCATTCTGATCATAAGTTCTGATGATCTTATCTGATTTTGAGTTAGCAAAGTGAAAAAAATCAAAGAAATTGCTTGTTACTTCATCATCCAACTTTGTTTGAGATATGCCATTTATCAAAACAACAGTGTCTGTGTGGGGAAAACAAATAAAAAAGGAGTGATTTTGCAGGCAGATGGTAGAGACATGCTACCTCAAAGCTGAGTCTTCAGAATCCATCTCAAGAAATTCCTGATGTGGGGGATGGTGCCTGGGATGATGTCTTTCAGAAAGCCTCACAATGTTCAGTGATAAGTTCAGCTAAGCACTAAAAAGGCTGGACACTAAAAATAACATGAATCTTGACATCTGCTGGGCAAAATTGGAATCCCCTTGCAGAACGTGTGAGCCCAGGCAGGTTTCTCAGTTTCTCTGAGTTATCGGGTCCCTCTACAAAAAGGAACATTAATAACTTCCACCTTCCACAGAGGAAGTGATGATCCAATGAGGTGTGTGTGCGCACTCAGTCATATCCGAATCTTTACAACCACATGGACTGTAGCCTGCCAGACACCCCTGTCCATAGAATTTCCCAGGCAAGAATACTGGAATGGTTTGCCATTTCCTTCTCCAGATCCAATGAGGTTATGCATTTTAAATACTCATCATAAGGTCTGAGACATGGCAATTTCTCAATACACTTTAGCAGTTTTATTATTGAATATTATTAGTAATCAATCCATAGGGCTGTGTGAGCCTCAAGTGAAATATAGTGGATATAGAATCTAGCACAGATTCTGGCACTCAGGAGGTACTTAGTATTTATTTCTTGTCACTTTTTTTTAGATGGCCCTGTTGGGGATCCTCTGCATTTATCCTTTTTCTAAAAGGGCAGAATCATTATGCAGTAAACATCCCGGCACCCTCCAGAAAGCCACTATCACAAAGCTAATCCCTATGCCCTGGGCAAGGAAACTGACCATAAACTTCTCTCTGTTGCCTAAGAAAGCTTCTTGAAAATAACAGCTGCCCATGCGCCACCAACTGGGACCAGATATGATCCCCCAGGCTCCAGGATGTCTTCCTGACTTTCCCCATGATAGATGAGGTGCCAAGGGCTGATGGTCTGATTGATGGAGGGAAGGAAGCTTGCTGGCCCATGGCAGGGAATGAGCTTGCTCCCTTCTTTCCATGATGGACAGAAGGGGCAGATGAGGATTGAAGAAGGCTCTGAGGAAATGGCCAGAGAAGTCTTGAAACATTGGTCTCAGAGGCATTCAATCAGGGCAAGAATAAAGAGTAGAGAGTTGAGGGGATTCTTATGGATTAAATGTGTAGCCCTCCTTAGTTTATCTTTTGAGAAAATACCCAGCCAGACCCATTGGAGAGAGAACTATGGTAGAATTTAGCTTCAGATTGCAGGTTCCCCTGGCAGTCTCAAAGGATCCTTCTAATTTATCCCATAGCTCCATTTCTACTTTGTGTCCATCACTCGTTTATGATGAAACTGTCCCCTAAAGTTGACACTAGTGTAATGAAAGAAACAAAGATAATATGCATGACATCTATATACAAATTTTGTGGAACTGATAATATGTCAGAATAACATATTAGCACTTATGACATAATGATATCAAAACAAAAATGAATTTTAGTGAGGTCTGATTTACTTATTGCTTTAAAAAAAACACATAGTTTTAAAATAAAGGGGACAAGAAAAAAAAGAAGGCTGGTCAGTTTTTTTCTCATGGCCAGAATTGAAAATTTTCTCATCCACTTGCCAACATGTTCAATATTCATACTGTTTGCCTGGGCGGAGGTGGGGGTGGGTGTTGGACACAGTAGTATGCAAGAGAGTACAGAGTATAACGGAAATCCAGAATGGGAAAGGCTCATCTACCCTAGAGGTTCCTGGGACACAATTGGGAGAAATGAGGTTGTAACTGAAGCATGAAGGAGGAGAGGGAATTGGCCAAGCAGAGGTGTATATTTTAGACAAAGGAAAAGACTTACATGTAGAAGAAAGACTGAAATGTCTAGGAAACTGAAAGAAGCTCGTGATGGTTGGATTTAAAAGCGTGAGGGAAGAGGAAAGGGAAAATAAGTTAAAAGCAGACCAGAGTTAGATCAATGGGGTTCTGTAGGCTATGGTAGTGTTGTTATTCAGTCGCTCCAGGCTTCCCAGTCCTTTGCCATCTCCCAGAGCTTTCCCAAACTCCTGTCCATTGAGTTGATGATGCCGTCCAACCATCTGGCTATGGTAAGGAGCTTAACTTTCCTTCTGAGAGCAATGGGAAGCCACAGAGGGCTTTAGGCAGGAGGAGGTTCATGAAATTCCCTTTTATGAAGTGTGCTCTGGCTGCTTTGTAGGAATATTGGTTCTCTCAATAACTAGCTTGTGATTATGGGTTATTCACACATTTTCTGAGCGCTTTTCTGGAAGATGAGGAAAGTGGATTGATAATATGACATCATAGCAAGAATCCATCCTGGCTCCCCCTTCCCAGGGCAGGCCCAAGAAATGCTCTGTGTCACCCAGCCCCCAAATCATTCAGAAACTCTTTAGTCTGGGAGTCTGGATCTCATAACCTGAATGCCTCCCACACTTAAAAGCAGTTCAAAAATCCTTTGTCAAACCAACAAGGATCTACTGTGTAGCACAGAGAACTATACTCAAAATCTTGTTAATAACCTATAATAGCTGCTGCTGCTGCTAAGTCGCTTCAGTCGTGTCCGACTCTGTGTAGCTCCATAGACGGCAGCCCACCAGGCTCCCCCGTCCCTGGGATTCTCCAGGCAAGAACACTGGAGTGGGTTGCCATTTCCTTCTCCAAGAGTGTAAAAAAGAATACACATACACACACAAACATATACACACACACATATGCGCGCGCAGCACACACACACACACACACACACACACACACACACACACACACACACACACATATATGGCTTCCCTATCAGTAAAGAACCTGTCTGTCAGTGCAGGAGACATTAAAGACACCAGTTCAATCCCTAGGTCAGGAAGATCCCCTGGAGGAGGGCATGGTAATCCACTCCAGTATTCTTGCCTGGAGAATCCCATGGACAGAGGAGCCCAGCAGGCCACAGTCCATTGGATTACAAAGAGTTGGATATGACTGAAGCAACTTAGCACACACTCATACATAGAGATATATGTATTTATATAACTGAATCATTTTGTGGTATACATGAAACCAACACAATATTGTAAATCAATTACATTTCAATTAAAAAAAAACAACTTTTAAATCGTTTTGCAGCCAAATAGGATCTGAATTGAGGGTCAGGAACTACAGCGTCCCTCAAAAACATCCCTTCTTGCTCAAATACACTGTCATTCTCCATTCATCTAGTATACAGCAGGGCTTTGTACAACACACAGCCACAGAGGAAAACTCGCCTTTTCCCAGGAAAGGGGGGCAGGGGAGCCAATATCTGTCTCACGGCAGCATCACCTTCAGACCACAGCTTCTTGCTGATGTCTGATTAATATGCTATTGCACTTGGAGAAAATTAATGGGTTTTGATGGTTATTTGGAGCTTGCCTCCTCAATTCCACTGCGAGAGAGTTACGAATTTAAACAAACATTGAAAGAAAATAAATCTGTTCTCTGCACACTCGTTGGAAGGTCTGACTTAATAGGCCTGACCGTCTTGAAATTTGGATTGAATTCATAACTGTGACGTGGGCTGGCTTATCAGGGAAGACAAGCCGCAGCTGGGGAAACGGCCAGACCCTTCCTTTCCAGGCACCACACACCCTCTCCCAGCCGGGCAGCCACACAAAAGTTCCCAATCACTCTCCATCCCATTATCCAGTTTTATTTTCTTCACAGGACTTAAATCTGGGTCTAAAATTAGCTGGTTTATGTATTTGTTTACTGATTTGTCATCTGGAGACTGAAATCCTGCAGGAGATTTACTGCTAACCATTGTCATCTCAGCCATTATTTTCAATGGAGCCCACCACACAGTGAAGCTCAGTAAATATTTCTCAAGTGAGTAAGTGAGCAAGCAGTCTTTCATTAGTCATGGCATATCCATGGACCATCTATATTATTAAAGGGAGGCAGTATGGTGTACTAGTGAGCAGTAGAGGCTCTGGAAGCAGAATGCATTGAAATCCTTGCTCTGCCATTTACCCCGTCCCTGGGCAAACTACTTATCTCTCTACACCTGTAAAATGGGTTAATAACCCCCCTTCATAGTGAGCATTCAGGGAGATCACACATGTAAGACCGTTAGCACATCACCTAGTAAATACTTAATCCAAGTTCTCTATTAACTTCCTTTCATATTGGCTCACAATTTTGACTTAAGTACATTGGTAAGTCTTTATATTTCTCCCACTAAAAATAACAAACATGTGGAATCTCTATGACAATCTTATGAAGTAGTGACTACTGTTATCTCCATCTCACAGATCAGGAAACTAAGGAGATTTCCCTGTGGTCCAGTTGTTAAGAATCTGCCTTGCAATGCAGGGGACATGAGTTTGATCCCTGGTCTGGGAACTAAGATCCCTCATGCCAAGGAGCAACTAAGCCTGCGTGCCACAACTAAGACCCAACACAGCCAAATAAATTAATGAATTTTTTTTAAAAAAGGAAACAGACACAAGAAACTGGTCTGAGGTCACACATTAGAAACTGCAGTGCACAGATTCAAACAGGCAGAGTCCATGTGCTTAACTCCCAACTGGTGTCCCCCATGGAATACTCGTGAGGTTTTTCAAATAGAGGCAGTAAATATCACTGTAAACTTTCAATTTTTTCTTATTCTTTATGGTGGAAAAAATGAAACATGCCAAAAATGGAGAGAATAGTATTTTTAAAAGGTTGAAATGATCATGAAGCTATTACCATAGAGTCAACTTGAGAAACACCAGTGGGTCATTTATCACCTGGTGGGAAATTGCAAGGGTTTATTTAATCCTCTCAGTAACTTAACAGGGACACCACTCACCTCTGGACCATCATATAAACATACTATTGCCTCTGCCTGGAATCTTCCAGTGACCCCTTCCTCTGCCGTATCTTGCTTACTTTCCAGTCTCAGCCCCATAGCTTCCTGGGGATCCTTTCCTCTGAATTCTTCTCTTTGCATTGAAAGAGACCTTAAAGTCATTGGTCTAATACCCCTAGTCCCTGAGATCTACATGCCTTCTGCTCACTCTCATATACCCGGCACCTACATCAGTGCCGGCACATAATAGACACTCAGTAAACAAATGTTGTGTTGGAGTCATCATTTTTCGCATGAGAAAACAAAAGTTCAGAGAGGTTCAGTAACATGCCCAAGGTCAGACAGCCAGTAAACAGCAGAGCTGGGATCCCAATCGGTGCCTTTCTAGACCCAAGCTCTTCCTGCCACCCAGATACCCACAAGTGCCACGCGGATTTGACTTGTTGCCCCTCAGACATCAGGAAACTAAATTAGACATCCTCTAGGACCCCAGCCTTCAACAGGATTTTCAGATTCCAATTCATGAAACAGATCACAGCTTGAGTCTACAAGATCCCTGTGGGTCAGTTTCCAAGCACAATTTAAATAGGGCCCTTTCCACTAGTGTGGGACCAGCAAGACATATTTGTTTAGCCAGGCTAAGTTCTGGAGCATGATACAAAAAGAATAAAATATTTTCTATTTTATTTACTGCTCAGTGGTAAAGAATACACCTTCCAATGCAGGAGACCCAGGTTCAATCTCTGGGTCAGGAAGATCCCCTGGAGAAGGAAATGGCAACCCACTCCAGTATTCCTGCCTGGAGAATCCCATGGACAAAGGAGCCTGGTGGGCTACAGTCCAAGGAGTTGCAGAGTCGGACACAACTTGGCGACTAAGCAACAAAACAAGCTGATAAGGCACTTTTGGTAGAGAGAACAGCAAAAGTCCCAAAGTGTAACATGCATGGCTCTGGACCTTGCAACCTCCATTCAAGGAAGGGTGTGAGGCTGTTGGGACAGTGAGTTCAGCCTATGGAAGGCTAAGGAGTTTGACCTTCCTGCTGCAAAAAGGGAGAGGTCAACTTTGGGTCCTCAGAAAAACAGACACATCTTAAAGTCCAACACAGGAGTGGTAGAGCAACCACAAAAGTCCCCATGATAAGGAGTGGGGAGTTGTTTATCAAGGTCATTTCTGTTTCCTCCTGGGAGCACAGCTAGACAGCATCTCTCAGGCTCCCTTGCCTGTGGCCATGTGACTGAAGTTCTGGCCAACAGACTATGGAGGCAACTAATGGAGTCACTTCCAGATCAGACCCATTAAATCCTCCCAAAACATCTTCCATCCCTCTGCCTACATCACCCAGACCCCCTAATGTCTAGATAATGATGCCCAGGCCAACACTGAAAGCCATATGACGAAGCTGAAACTTTCTCCATCCTTCTGGGTTCTCAAGTGGCTGCAAGGAGCAGAGCTTCTCATCCAACCTCCAATTCCGAGCGGCTGTCCAGCAACAGTTAGATTTTATTTGAATACAAAATAAGTTTCTGTTTTATTAAGCCCCTGAGATCCTGGGGTTTGTATGTTCTGGAAGTTAGTATCACCTTAAGCAATATACCCCTTGAGTTAGATTATTCCGTGAATGTTCTTCGAGCATCAACTATGTGGCCAGGTATGCTTCTAGGCATTTGTGGTAAACAAGGAGAAGGGCTCTCATACAACTTTAGTGGGAAGAGACAAACTGCAAGTAAATAAGCAAATAAGATCACATTAGACCATGATAAGAAAAAGGAGATAAAGGAAATAAAATGAGAAAAAATATATAAAGGAAATAAAACAAGATGATGTAACTAGAGTGGGAAACAGGGAACTTACTCTCAACAGGGCAGTCACTTCCCTCTGCCTAATTTTTTGGAAACACAAAGCCCTGTTTCAGGACCCCCAAGCATTCTAGACTCTACAGGACCAGAGAAATACTCAAAGCACGTGTCTCTTGATCCCCTTCATCAAAAAATTGAGCATTCAACTCAGTGGAAGTCAAATGATCCTGTCTTGGGAAGAATTTGACGAGAACAACTAAGGCATTCATCACAGAGGCTGGGCAGATGTTTGCAAAGCCTGTCGGTGCTTGGGGAGTTTGGCTCAGCTATATGTTGTCCTATAAATCGCCATTGTATTTCCCACTAATTACAGTCAAAGTAAATGTGCCATTTCATTAATCCTAATACCAGCCCCCAAAGGAACAGATTCTGTCAATGAGCAGAAAGCAATCACAAGCATGGTATTAAAACTTTGCCAAGTAGCAGGTTAGAACCTCTTCCAGGTGCTAGTCAATATGAACACAATCACAGGGTTAGGTGGATGTGAGAATCAGCCCACGACTTCGGGTTTTCTTTATGGCCAGTGTTCAAACTGTCTTCTACAAGCTTGCAACCAGAGTATTTTGGAAGAGCTTGGTAGTCACACCACTTATTAAAATACAGAAATGCTTCCAATAAATGCTGTGTGTGTGCTCCTTCACTCAGTCTTTGCAACCCCCTGGACTGTAGCCTGCCAGACTCCTCTGTCCATGAGATTTTCCAGGCAGGAATACTGGAGCGGGTTGCCATTTCCTACTCCAGGAAAACTTCCTGATCCAGGGATCAAATCCTTGTCTCTTGCATTTCCTGCCTTGGCAGGTAGATTCTTTACTACTGTACCACCTGGAAAGCCCTCCTCCAATATAAATTAGGAGTAGACAAATACTGCTGGAATATAAATTCCATTTATATGAGGTATCTAAAATAGTCAAATTCATACAGTCAAAAAGTATACTGGTAGATGCCAGGGTCTGGAGTGGGTAGGGTGGAGAGGGAGAAAGGGGAGTTAGTGTTTAGTGGGGACAGAGCTTCAGTTTAGGAAGGTGAAAAATTTGGGAGCTGGATGATGGTGAGAGTTGAACAACAACGTGAATGTACTTAGTACCACTGAACTGTACAGTTAAATATGGTTAAAATAATATATTTTATATTCGGCAACTTTTACAATAAAAAATATTTTTTAAAGATACAGAAATGCTTCCATGCATGCGTGCTCAGTGGTGTCCAACTCTTTGCAACCCTTTGGACTGTAGCCCCCCCAGGCTCCTCTGTCCACGGGATCCTCCAAGCAAGAAGACTGGAGTGGTTGCCATTTCCTCCTCCAGAGGATCTTTCTGACCCAGGGATTGTACCTGAATCTCCTGCATTGGCAGGCAGATTCTTAAGCTACTGGAGCCATTGGGGAAGCCCCATGCAAAGCTGCCATACTTATGGGTAATAGCCCCTGTCCCTTGAACCCTAAATACCCACCTGATTATCATATACTACAACCCCTCTCTCTAAGTCTCCTAGACCTTCTCCCAATCCAGAAACCAAAAGCTCAACCCAGGCATTTGGGGAGAGATTGAGAAAGAGCTCGAATATCTTGCTGATTGGCTAGTGCTGATGTCATGTAAATATTTTTGATATTACCCCTAGACCTACATCAGAATTCCCGAGAGTTTGTTCAAATTGCAGATTCCTGAGTACCAGCAAACACATACCGAATTGCAGTCTGTGGAGGTGAAGCCCAGCAGCTGGTATTTTATCAGGCATACTTAGCCAGAGTCATGTACTCTGAAATTTGAGAACTGCTAGTCTGGGCACAGTGTTGACACTTTGCCAAAATGAGGAGAAACTGGGTTTTGTGTTCATCTGATCTGATCAGCAATTTTGAAACTTGATCCGAGGCTTCCTTAAAACAAATTCTACACTGGGATTTCAAAACACAAAGTAAGTCAGAACAGAGCCGCATAGAGACCCTTGTTTGTAAGTCCAAGCTCCGAGGGTAGAGCATGCACCACGGAAGCCATACCTGGGCTGTCTGACTCTGGCAGGGAACAGGACAGCCAAAGCAAGGACAAGGCATAACTTTAGATGAGGGAGAAGCCTAGCAGGTTTCAAAGTCTGATAACAGCAGAGCAGAAAGCCAAGGATAGGCCAAGAGCTCAGTGTCTTATATCTGCACCAGCCATGATGAAGAACTGGAGTGCAAGGCACAAAGGGAGATCAGAGAGAGGGGACAGAGAGAGGCCAACAGGATAACAGGTTGGCCAAATAAGCAGGCTCCACTTGGCCAGGAAGGAAATGGTGAGGAAAGGGTTCTTTGAGGGGCCCTGCACTGCTCCTGTGGACAGTTACACAGGTCTGATAAAGTACAAGACAGCACGTCCAGCTGTGAGTTGTTGGGAAGAGAAGATGTGTGTTTGCCCAAAATTGCATCCTAAGTACCTCACCCAGTACTTGCATAAATTCTGCCCTCAATAAGATAGTATTTGTTGGATGGATGCATGGATGCATGCATGGCTGAGTGGATGGATGGATGAATGGATAGATGGGTGGGTAGATGCATGCATGCATGGGTGAGTGGATGGATGGATGGGTGAGTGGATGGATCGATAGATGGGTGGGTGGATGGATAGCTGAATAGATGAGAGGATGGAGGGCTTTATATCTGCAACAGAACCCATTACTTGCCTCTGGCAGTCAGGGATCATTGAACCCAATTCTGGCTCCCCACTTCAAATTCCAGAAAAGTCTGTCTTGCTCGAGAGAAAACAGACTTGCTCCAAAGAAAAAAGCTCAGTAGAGCACCTTAAGACAATGTTTGTTTATGAGTCTTTAAAAATCCTATGTTTATTGTTCTCTTGCACCAAAAATCTACCTAAGAGTCCCCATACCTTAGCATGATAGGAATAAGGAAAAGAAGTTTTCCTTTACTGAGTAGTTCTTCAACACTTTTAATTCAAAAATTCTATTGGGATGTTTTATACACCAGATACGGCATAAGGCACTGATGATAGATCAGAGGGAAAAAATAGGCCAGGTTCTTCTCTCTTGAAGTTTGCATCCTAATAGAGAATCAGGCCATAAACACCATAAACATGAAAACATGCAAATGAATGAAATTATTTGGAATGTGATAAATCCTATGAAAAAAATTTAAATGAGGATATGCAAAAGAAAGAGACTAAAAGGCACGAAGCTTTTCAGAAAAGGAGACCATTCTTAGAAATGGCATTTGAGCTGAAATCGGAATGACAACAAGACAGTCATGCAAACATTAAAAGAGACTAGCACACCAGTCAGCAGGGTTAAAGACCAGAGCAAAGGCCCTACAAGAGTCACATGTTTGAGGAATAGAAAGGAGGCCAGTATGATTGGAACTGAGTAGTAAGGCAAAAATAGATGAGCCAGAAAAAGAGGCAGGGATCAGAGCAAGCACAGTGAGGAGTGTGCGGGTGGTTTGATGATCTGATTTGGTTTTGAAGGACAATTCTGACTGCTGTGTGGCAAACGGACAGTAAAGGAAGCCAGAGCAGAATCAGGAAATTGGGTAGGAGGTGATGGCAGACCACCAGCAGGGAGATGACTTGGACCAAGATGATGCCAAGAGGCAGAGAGATTCAGGAAATGTTAGGGAGGTGGAACTGACAAGACTGAAAAGCAAAAGGAATTAAGCAAACTAGCAACCAATGGGCATGAGGAGGAGATGGTTTCTCATCCCCGTTTTTTTGGGTCAAGAAACTGAGGTCCAGGTCACACAGCCGGGAACTATGAGGACCAGGATCTGAAACCATGTCTTTGTGTCTCCAGAATCCCCATGTTCTTTCCAATCTTTCTCCTTTTTATGGAGCTTTTGTTCTTGTGGTCATTGCCAAAGAACAGGTGTGTGGGGTTTGTGCATTCCCTGTATGCCAACTCCTCCTCATCTGGGGAAGAAGAATTAACCTTTCACTAGTTAACACCATGCTGCTTATTGATTTAGGCAAATGCTTGGCAGCTCCAATTCATCTTCCAAAGGGTAATGTAATAAGAGCCTGGATTATGTTGTCACTTTCTCAGGGCTCTGAACAGGCCACCCTCCTTGTTCTCACAATTTCCTCTTAGAATTATAGAAATAAACAACCCCATGGCATTGACACATTGGCCAGGCATGTCTTCTTCCACAGATGGAAGCAGGAGGTGGAGGCATGGAAAGAACTGGAGATAGAAGTTCTCTAATAGCTTATGACCTTGTGCAAGTCACTTAACCTCTCTGAGCCTTAAAATACCTGAAAAATGGGGTAATACCCTGTCCTGTCAATCTTGGAGAGTTCAAGGAGAAACAGGAAAGACATTGTCATTTGTGAACTGAAATGTGTAACATTAGGATGAATATTATGAATTGTTCAGTATTCAATGAGGGAATGAGTAGAGAGAGCCACTGAGTGATTCAGTAAACATTTATTGGCTCTCTACTCTATGCCAGACACTAGCAATTCAGTGGTGG
Source organism: Okapia johnstoni (assembly GCA_024291935.2). Taxonomy (NCBI): domain Eukaryota; kingdom Metazoa; phylum Chordata; class Mammalia; order Artiodactyla; family Giraffidae; genus Okapia; species Okapia johnstoni. Next base: position 124,078,026 of record CM044307.1, on the reverse strand, counting down.
GTAAAGTAGACATGAGAGGTGGTCTCTGATTCCATGGAGCTTACAGTCTAGTCAGGGAGAGAATGAACGAATGATCGCCTCTGCAAATACATAATGTCAAATTGTTAGAACATATGTGTAAAGGAACATGCAGGGAAGACAACGTATGTCATTTGTGAACATTTAATAGACTGGATGTGAAAGGACCAGTTAGGAGGCTGCTTCTGGAGTTCAGGCAAGATATGGGGGATGGCACCATGGGGATAATGGTGTAGATGGGAGGAGATGCAGGCAGGCAAGGAGCCAGGGTCTGAGCTCTCAGCTTGATTCTTTGTCCAATCTCCTACCAGAAGAGTTTATATCCGCCCCATTCCCTCACCAGCATCCTGCCCAGAACTTCAGCCCCCCAGGCCCTCTGAGCCACCTCTTCCACCACTCACATCCTCCCTTGTTGCTGCCCACCCTCTAATCTTGGTCAGATGCTCTGCAAAACCAACACTGCTGATGCCTGTTATGTAACACTGTTGTTTCTATCTTCTGAGAACTAAGGGGGAGAAAAGTCTGCCTGACGAGTAATTCCCGTATGTAAAAAAACAATCTGCCAGAGACCTGGGGAAATGTACCTGCAGTTCCTGTACACACTGGCAGATACACCTGCTTGCCTGATGACAATTCTGCCTTCAGACATCCTGGAAGCAGAACACAATTACACACGAAAGGTAAAAAATGCCCTTTCCCATTTCAGGGACTGAGACCACCACTTGGAGGTTTAACGAGTGTGTGTGTGTGTGTGTGTGTGTGTGTGTGTGTGTGTGTGTGTGTGTGTGTGTGTTTCATTGTTCTCTGTTTTCTTTAAAAAAAAAAATTGCCCTGAGGAAAACGTTTGATTTCTCAACTGCAGAGTGAGGATAATAACAGTGGCTGGTGAGAATAAAACGAATGCATATAAATAGGGTCTTACATGATACCTGGCATATAGTAGGCATTCATTAAAGGGTGTTTTGAGCTGCGTTTTAGTGAGGGCTTATTCTGTTCCCAGGCTCTGTGCGAACTGCGTTACCTGTATTTTTAACATTGACTCCTGAGGTGCTGTCCATGGTTCTGATTCTCTCCCCCCCCCCCCAACACACACACCCCACCCTCACCCCAGCAGCTGATGCTATTTTCCTCCTAATTCCAGGAAGCATCCACCATCTCCCTGGAATTCTTAATCATACGACTTTCAGAAGACAAAATTTTAAGTCTTTTTAAAAATAATCTTCATCATTTATAATTTACATACAATTAAATGCAACCACTTTAATTGTACATTTTGATGGCTTTTGACAAATGTGTATATCAGTTTAACCACCAAGATACAGAATATTTCCATCATCCTCAAGTGTCCCTTTGGGTTCCATTTTAATAAATCTCCCACATCGCAGTCACAGAAAAATTCTTATTTACCTTCAGTCACTATAGATTTGATTTGTCAATTCTTGACTTAATAGTAATATAAAGTATATAGTACATAGTCGTTTATGTCTCTTTTTTCTCTTAATGTAATTTTTAGAATCCATCCATGTGGATGCAGATATCTGTAATTTATTCATTTTTGTTGCTCATGCAACATACCATATACAGTTTACTTATTTATCGATAGATGGACTTTCAGACTATTTCCAGTTTAGAGTTATTTTGAATAAAGCTGATACAAATATTTGTCTTTATATACAAGTCTTTGCATGGACACATTTACATGAATTTTGAATAAGTACCAAGCAGTAACACTGATGAGTCATAGAGTAAGTGTAGACTTAACTTTATTTTAAAACTGTCAAACTCTTTTTCTGTTGTACCATTTTATACTCTCAATGTATAAGAATTCTAGTTGCTCTACTTTTCTCACCATCACTTGATATTGTCACTGTTTTTAATTTACCATTCTAACGGGTGACATCTATCTTATTATGGTTTTGGTTTGCATTTCTCTGATAATTAATGATGCTGATCATCTTTTCATGTGCTTATCAATCATTTGTATATTTATTTGTGAATTATCTGTTCAAACCTTTGCCTTTTTAATACTATCAACACACAAGATCTTCATGGTAAGAGTTATTAAAACTGAGACTTGAAGGAAGCCATAATCAACCTCAGGATGACACAGTCCAAGAGAATATTTCCCTTTACTCCAAATTATTGAGCTCTTTGAACCCACAGCAGTGCCCACCTTAAGATTCTGGGTGTGGATACACCACAGAGAGGTAGGTAGACTGGGACAGTGGGTGTCTACCTTGTTATCTCTAACTAATCCCTTATTAGCTAGTTGGCCCCATGTAAGTCATTTAACCTCTGTAATTCTCATATCAATTATCTTCAAAACACAACCTTCCTAAATGTGCTGGAAAGACTGAAGACAGTGTACATATGGTGTCTGTTGCATAATAAACACTCAAGATACAAAACTTTTAATTCTATCTTAAGCATATTAGTTATAGATTGCCACAACAATGCTGCTTTAAAAACCATCCCCCATGTGAATCACTTTACTGCATACCTGTAACTTATAAAATTTGAAAAGACTCTGATGCTAGGAAAGATCACAGGCAAAAGGAGAAGGTGATAGAGGATGAGAAGATTATATAGAATCACTGACTCAATGGACATGAATTTGAGCAAATTCCAGGAGATAGTGAAGGACAGAGAAGCCTGCAGTGTTGCAGTCCATGAAATCACAAAGAGTCAGACCCTTCTTAGCAATTGAACAACAACAACAACTTATATAATATTGTTCATTAACTATACTTCAATTTTAAAAAATCATCCCTCAAATGCTGTAGTTATTTTCAAAATGTGCTTATTTAGCTCTCAAGTCTATGGCCAGTGACTTAGGTTACCCTTAGGTTACATATAGGTTTCCCTTCCCGTTTCAGCTCAGCTCACTCACATGTCTGGGGTTGGTTGGCTGTTGACTAATCTAAGATAATCTCAGATGAGGTTGCTAGAGGTTTCTTCTTCACATGCCTCTCGACCTCCAGCAGGTTCATCCAGGCATGGTCCCTTGGCAATGGTGGAAGTACAAGAGAGCAAGCAGAAACACAAAAAGACTTCTCAGTCCTGGACTCTGACCTGGTACAGAGACACTTCAACCATATTGTATTGGTCAAAGCAAATCACAGGTTCAAGAGGTGGGAAAACATCTCCACCTCTTTGGTGACAGAAACTGCAAAGTCACGTGGAAAAGAGTGTGCATACTGAGAGGCTGAAGAGTTGGTTCTATCGTGCCAATCTGCCACACAAAACTTAAGATAAATTTAAATTACTTCCCACTCTCGAATCTCACTAATTCTAGCCTCAGGTTGAATATCTATGATCCAGTTTCCCTCCTCCCAGAAAAAAGAACAGCCCAATGACCTGACTCTGTAAGATGTGAGTCAGTGTCACTGTTTGTTAGCAAGTCTAGCAGGACCAGGAAGTGAAAGAGAAGCTGAGAAGTTAGGTCATTTGTAAGGAGATGTTAATGGTACTCACTGCCTCTACACCCTCCCTCCCCCGACACACACACATACAGCTTTATTCCTCTGTGTTACCCCCTATCCTGCTAAATGAGCTGGACTCCAAGGAGCCAAGCAGACTACCTCTCTGCTTGAGGGAGTGAAAACTCTGGCCTCAGATAGAGATATTTATCAACTCTCCATCACCTTATCAATCATGAGCTAAGCCATCTTGGACTTGAATCCTGGAAGTAGTGGAGTTATACTAGAGCAATTTGAGATGACCTGCCTCATTATGGACACCTACTTAGGTAGTCTGACCAACTCATAAGGACCATTCTGTTGGTCTCCCCATCTAGAGACATAATGGTGGGCTCCTGGAAGTCTATTTATACAACAAAACAGCAGCACCCCCATGCTTGAATCAGGTTGCTTACATGTAAGAGAGCCCCTGACTCAAGCTGGGTCAGAGTCCTCGCTTTAGAATTTTGAATTGAGATATTCAGTCCTTCTGGTGGCTAGCTTTTTAATAGTGTGGGGCTGGCAGATTCTGCCCATTATGAAATCATGTGGATCAGAAAAGCAAAGAAAGAAAACATTTCAGGAAAAGAAAACAGTGGAGCATAGAGCAGTTAAAATCTAAATGGCTTCCAAACCTCTGATTTGGAGTAATTTCTTATAGCGGAATCTTGTTGATTTTGTCAGTATTCATCCCTCCTTATTCGGGTACTAATACATTGAGGTTCCTGTGAAGAACCACTCTTTCCAACTCTCCCTCCAGGTCCATTTGCATAAGATCTGACGATACCCTGAATTCCAGGGGAACATATGACACCCAAGCCTGGCAATAAGAGAATCGCATCACTCTGACCACAATTATAATTTCAGGAACATGATCCAATTAGAGCCAATAAATCCCAGGATTTAAGCAGATGAGACTAGAAGAAAGAAGCACTCTATCTTTTCAACTAGACTTGGAATGTATGGCTGTGAGTCAAGAATCACTGGCCACCATCTTGCCACCACCAGGACTAAAGCCTGCTTGAAAACGGAGGCAGCAGAAGGCAGGACTGAGAGATGGAAACCAAGTCCCAGTGACATAGCAAGGGTTTAGTTCCTTGATCCAGCTGTGACTGAATCAAATCTTCAGGGAACCTTTTAGTTGTAAGCCAAGAAACTTTTCTTGTCTTCACAAGTGTGAGTTGGGTTTACTGTTTCTTACAACTAAAGGTCATAGCCATGACTTCAGTGAAGCCAAGTTACATTCCTGTCCCTGAGATAGCATTCTAATAAATCACTCATTCTTTTCTACCCATGAAGCCCAAGTCGTTTCTCTAAGCAATCAAGAGTTACAATTCAGCTCTTTCTACTTTTGATCATACGAGGATTTAAAGTGAGGGAGTGAGGCTACACTAATATTTACTCTGTACTATGCACTATGCCAGGCACTTTACCTCATTATACAGACAGTTCTATTATCATATAACATATGCATTCCAAAAATTCACTGCACTATGCAAAACTGTACAATAAAAACTACAAAGTTCATGGGGAAATGAGGCTGGAGTACAACACTCAAAAACCTCATCAGTGACACATTAAAAAATACAGCAAACTAACAATAATGGAAGCACAGTTTTACCCACATTAAATCATTTTAAAATACATACATACTATAACAAATATGATCCTTTACTCTGGAAAAGACCTGAAGTTGGCTTATGAAGGGCTTCTCTGATGGCTCAGTCAGTAAAGAATCTGCCTGCAGTGCAGGAGACCCATGTTTGATCCCCGGGTTGGGAAGATCCCTTGGAGAAGGGAATAGCAACCCACTCCAGTATTCTTGCCTGGAGAATTCCATGGACAGAGGAGCCTGGTGGGCTACAGTCCAGAGGGTCACAAAAGAGTCGGACATGACTGAGTGACTAACACTGGTTTGTGACGGTGGGGGGTGGGAAAACCAGCTGATGAGCTATGAGGTGATAGAACTGATATCAGCTATCTGAAGTCAGACAGGAAGTTTTAACACCAGATGAGGATGGGTGTGGCTCAAAATTTAGGTATTGGGTAGATGCTTGAGGTGTGTGCACGTTGCATCCCTTGTGTTCTTACATGGCTCATTTCAGCTGAGCGCAATTGCCTTCATTCATGAAATTGTACATAAGCAAACATGAAATTCACATTATGTTCAAATTGCTTCCTAATGTATCAATATCATGGGAACAAATTCATGTTTCTGGGACAAGTGTTAGAGCAGAATTAACAATCTCATATGATCTTAACCTTAATCTTACGCCACAAATATTAGTTCTCTCATTTTGGAAGAAAAGACCTTGAGGTTACGGGAGCCAGTGAGTGGCCAAACTTAGATGCAAAGCTGTGTCCACCAGACTGTAGTGCTCACGCGCTCTCCACACTGGCAGGCTCCATCTCAGCACCAGTGTTTCCTAGGTTACGTGTCTAAATTGCCTTACCCTTGGCTGTCTTCTCCTCAGGTTTCAGGAATTACATAAGATTCTGCACTGAAATTTTAAAAATCTGGCACAGGATGTAGTGACTGCATCATGTTTCTCACTCCACCTTGAATTACTCCATCTGTAAAATGGGGCGGTGTCCATTTATTACCCACCCATCCCATGGAGAAGGTGAACTGGCTGTATTAAGGCAATAGCCTCAAACAGTTCACAACACCTGAATACATGAGGCTTCTTCATCCAAACCACTGCATTTGACACAGGAGGGGGCTTCCCTCGTAGCTCAGATGGTAAAGAATCCATCTACAATGTGGGAGACCTGGGTTCAATCCCTGGGTTGTGAAGATCCACTGGAGAAGGGAACAGCTACCCACTCCAGCATTCTTGCCTGGAGAATTCCACGGACAAAGGAGCCTTGGAGGCTCCATGGGGTTGCAAAGAGTCAGACATGATTGAGTGACTTTCACTTCACAAACTGCAGGCCAGAGAGAGCAGGGGACTCACCAAGGTCACATAGGAAGGTGGTAGCAGGAGAGTGATTAAAATCTGGGGCTGTGGATGCCTAACAAAGTCATTTACAGTATGCCTGGAATAAGACTCATTGTAACCATGGTGCCCAGTGGCACCTGCTTAAACCACTGTTTACTCAAACTAGCCCCTCCATCAACAGAGCAGAGCTACAGAAATGGCCAGGAGGTGTGTGCTCAGCTTCCTAAGCCTTGCAGTTTCACAAAGTCACTTGGCTGCACATAAACACACAGCCCATTATTCTGACAGAATGATAGCCCCACACTACAAGCCAGGCTAATCAATCACTCAACCATTGTTTACAGAAAACTCCCCTCTCTTTTGTTGTGAAAGGGCCTTTCAGGATTCATCTCCCCCATTGCATTCTTCTCCTATAAGTGCTTTTATAGGGTTTGCCTACCCAGAAAATGGCATTTCTTAAGACACAATTCTGTTCTACCATATTTTATTCATCAAAGCCTTAAAGAGCTGCCAATCAATACCCTTGGCCTGCAGAAGATAACTAGCCCAGACTATGACACTACACAACGTTGGGTGATTCTAGCCGAGAGTAGAATTGTGATGTTTCAACTCACTCATGGGATCTGGATTTTGGATTGGCTTCAGAAGGAGGGTCTGAAATAAAGTCTGAATGCAAATAGTTTATATAGTAGGTAGGAAGGAGGAGGGAAGTTAGACAGAGAAGGGGCATAAGACAATCCAGTCTTAAATGGCAGGGGGCAACTGATGCTCAATCCCCACATTGAGGATGGAGGAGAGGGAACTCCTATGAGATGCTGTAGAATATGCCTTGGGGTTACTTCACCCAAGAGATGAGAAAACTGGGGTATCCATTGCTGGCTGAGAGCTACTTCCAGAGGTATCAACTCTCCAGCACTTGTAGGCCACCTCACATGCAGGAGAGCATGCCAGAGAAAGCCCTCCTACAGAGTGAGCGGAAGGTTCCTGTAGTGGAATGCCATCACCAGATACAGGCGTGAAAGTGCCAAGGAGACAAGTGTAGACACCCATACACCTGCTACACTTGGATACAGGTAAGCACCCAGTTTTTTTAAAGTCACTTATAATATTGAAAATAGTAATAATACATAGATGAACTTATTTGCAAAGCAGAAATAAAGGCGTAGATGTAGCAAACAAACATACAGATACCAAGGGGGGAGGGAGGGTGGGATGAATTGGGAGACTGGGATTGGCAAATGCACACTAGTATGTATAAAACAGATAACTAATGAGAGTCTACCATATAGCACAGGGAAATCTACTCAATGTCCTGTGGTGACCTAAATGGGAAAGAAGTCCAAGGAAAACAGGATACATGTATATGTGTGGCTGATCCACTTTGCTGTGCAGCCAAAACTAACACAACATTGTAAAGCAACTATACTCCAATGAAAAAGTCGTAATAATAGATTCCACTGATTACTGTGCTTACTGTGTGCCAAGCATTGTGTAAACACTTGATTCAAAATATCTCACTGAATCCTCACAGCACTGTCGTAGGGTAGGTCTTCTAAGTATCCTTATTTCAGAGACAAGGAAGTTGATTCTTGAAGAGCTGAAATAAGTTGCCTAACTTCAAGGACTCAAGAAGGAGCTGAGATGAGATTTGAACCCATATGTGTCTGACTTCAATGCCTTTGCCTTTCTTTGACTTCATGCTGGTCGTAGAGATCACAAAAGTGATGAGACAGATGTATCCGTCTCATTCTGGAGGATGACGGGTCTGAAAGAGAAATGGGTACCCAGCCAGAAAGGTTATATCCAGGAAAGTTCTATGTAGAAGACCTCTATGGCATTTAAGTCCATTTCTCCATCTTTTAGTAACAGCACCTCTGCATTCCTCTGAGAAAGGATTCCACTCCAGTTTTGGAGGGCTGACCCCACCCTCCAACTCGATTACATGACCCAGGCCTGACCAATCATAGAATTCCACTACCATCCCCAAATAGTGATAGGTTCGAGGAAGGTCGTGTGACCCTGATGAGTCCAATGACAATTTATGCCATAAGGATAATGTAAGAAGCTCTTTTCCCTTGAGGGTGCTGAACTGAGGAACATAAATTGCCAAGAACTGGCTTTGCTACCACATGGGGAGAGCCTGTCTGCAAACGAAGCCATATCAACAGAAGTAGAGCCAGAGAGGCAGATTTTTCAATAAAATTTACTGAGGTATAATTTACACAAAATAAAATACACCCACGTGAAGGGCACAGTTTGTTACTTTCTGACACTTGCATATAGTCAAGTAACCACCATGACAAACAAGAGATATAATATGTCTATCACCTTAGAGGGGTCTCAGACCTGTTTGCTGTCAATTACTCCATCCCAACTCCCAGTAAAAGCCCTTGATGCTGGGAAAGATTGAAGGCAGGAGGAGAAGGGAACAACAGAGGATGAGATGGTTGGATGGCATCACCGACTCAATGGTCACACTGGGCGTGCTGCAAAGAGTGCTGGCTGCAAAGTTACCATAGAATCTCATGTGAACATACAAGATAGTGCCTGGCTTCTTCTACTCAATATCATGCTTTTGAGGACAGAACAGATTCACTCTTCAATGCTGAGAATTAGCCCCATTGTGTGGATATTCCAGCTTGTTTATTAATTCTCCTGTTGATGGACATTTGGGTTGCTTCCACTAAAATTTCCTTGCATTTGATGGCAATTCCTCCTTGGGTAACATCGACTGTTTGTGACCCTATGAACCATAGCCTGCCAAGCTGCTCTGTCCATGGGATTCTCCAGGAAAGAATAAAGAAGTGGGTTGCCATGCCCTCCTCCAGGGGATCTTCCTGACCCAGGGATCAAACCCATATCTCTTATGTCTCCTGCGTTGGCAGGCAGGTTCTTTATCACTCGTACCACCTGGGAAGCCCTACAACCCAATGTTGAGAAGAGAAATCTGAGGTTCCCTGTTTTGTTGCTCAGTAGATAAACTATAGCCCCAAAGTCTTGGGTGTAGCAGTTCAGATGGTTGCAGGGAGTCTATTCAAGATCTCTTCCAGACAACAAAACTCCAGGAAGTTATGGTACCCTGAAGGCAGAGCTAATAACTTTGAACCTTAAAACCTGATGCTTTGACTTTGATCCAGGAGCGACACTGATTTCCTCTTTCTTCAGCCAAAGTCTTTGAGTTTCACATTCTACTCCTATAAAATGGAGATGATACTAATCATCCCAGCTAATTGGAAGTTTTTCATTGTATTGAGTGCTTTATATGTATTACACAGGTAATACTCAAAACAATCCTATAAGAAGATTCCCATTATTACTCCTATTAACATATAGGGAAATTAAGGCTGACAGAGGTTAAGAACCAACTCACAGTGAATGTAAAATGGGATAATCACTATGAAAAACAGCATAGAGTTTCCTCAAAAAAATTAAAAATAGAACTACCATAAGATCCAGCAACCTCACTTCTAAGAAAACACCCAAAAGAATTGAAATTAGGATCTCAAGAGCTATTTGCCCTCCCAGGTTCATTGTAGCATTATTCACAGTCGGCAAGATAGGAAAACAACCTTAATGCCCATTGATTGTTGTTGTTTTTCAATTGCTAGGTCATGTCTGACTGTTTGTGACACCATGAACTGCAGCACGCCAGGCTCCTCTGTCCTTCACTATCTCCCAGAGTTTGCTCAAACTCATGTCCATTGAGTCACTGATGCCATCCAACCATCTCATCCTCTGTCACACCCTTCTCCTCCTGCCTTCAATCTTTCCCAGCCCCACGGTCTTTTCCAATGAGTCAGTTCTTCGCATCAGGTGGCCAAAGTATTAGACCTTCAGCATCGGTCCTTTCATTGAATACTAAGGATTGATAGATGAATAATAAAGAAAATGCATATCCATACAAAGGAATATTATTCAGCCTTAAAAAAAAAATAAGGAAATAATGCCACATGTGACAATATGGATGAATCTGGAGGACACTATGCTAAGTGAAGCCAGTGGCGAAGGACCAACATTACACAATTCCACTTACATGAAGAATCTAAAGTAATGAAACTCCTAGAAGCAGAAAATAGAATAGTGGTTGCCAGGGGGTTGTGGGAGAGGGGGAAATGGGGAATTGCTGTTCAAAGGGTATGAAGTATTAGCCATGCAAAATGAATAAGTTCTAAAGATCTGCTGTACAAAACAGTGCCTATAGCTAAAAATGCGCCATCAGTCTCAGTTGTGTCCAACTCTTTGCAACCCCATGGACTGTATCCCTCCAGGCTCCTCTGTCCTTGGGATTTCCCAGGCAAGAATACTGGAGTGAGATGCCATTTCCTCCTCCAGGGGATCTTCCCAATCCAGGGACTGAACCCGCACCTCCTGTGTCTCCTACATTATAGGCAAATTCTTTATCGGTGAGCCATTGGGGAAGCCCATAGTTAAAAATACTGCAATAAAAATTGTAAAATTTTGATGAGAGAGTAGATTTCACACTAAGTATTCTTGCCACATTTTCTTACATGAGGAAAAAAAGAATGGACCCACAGTTTAAAACAAGGACATTAGGGTGTCATCTATGTCTGACTCCAAAGCAGGCAATGAACCACTATGTTCCACTAACAAATGCACTTCAAGTGCCTATTCGGGGTGACACGCCAAAGCAGTGGCTCTCACCTTTGGCTAAACATTAGAATCCTTTGGAGATTTTAAAGGATCCCAATGCCCAGGACATACCCTGAAATAATTAAGTCAGAATCTTTGGAAGTAAGACCAAGGCATCATTATTGTCTAAAGCTCCCTAGGGCTTCTGGCACATTGCCAAGCTTGCGGACCAGGGGTCTAGGGCAGTGGTTTTCCAACTTGAGCATGTATGAGAGTCACATGGAAGGCTTGTTAAACAGACTGCCAGGGCCCATGCTCAGAGTCTCTGATCCAATGGATGTGGGGTATGTCTTGAGAATTTGCATTTCTAACAAGTTTCCAGATGATGCTGATATTGCTGGTCTGGGGACCAAATTCTGAAAACCACTGGTCCAGGATGATGAAAGTGAAAGTGAAAGCCACTCAGTCATGTCTAACTCTTTGCGACCCAATGGACTACACAGCCCACGGAATTCTCCAGGCCAGAATACTGCAGTGGGTGGCCTTTCCCTTCTCCGGGGGATCTTCCCAACCCAAGGATCGAACCCAGGTCTCCTGCATTGCAGGCAGAGTCTTTACCAACTAAACTATCAAGGAAGCCCAAAAAAGAATAATTAGCCCTTGCCTTTAAATGTGTCCTTACCTGGGTCTCCTGCATTGCAGGTAGATTCTTTACCACCTGAGCCACCAGAGAAGCCCTATATAATAAATAGTTACAATCCAATGTCATAAGTGTAATGATAAATTAAGTATGAGGTATTCTAGAAACTCATAGAAGGAAGACATCACATAGGCCTAAAGATTCAGAGAAAATTCCAAGAGGGGATGATGCTATACTGAGTTTTAAAGAATCCTCTTAAAATACTGATATCAGTCCCAAGGTGACTATGACATCGCTGCTGTTGTTGTTGCTTAGCTGCCAAGTTGTGTCCGATCCTTGTGCCACCCTATGGACTATAGCCTGCCAGGCTCCTCTGTCCATGGGATTCTCCTGGCAAGCAACTGGAGTGGGTTGCCATGCCTTCCTCCAGGGGATCTTCCAGACCCAGGGATCGAACCCAGGTCTCCCACATTGCAGATGGATTCTTTACCGTCTGAGCCACTAGGGAAGCCCCTCCAGGATTATGACATATGTGAAATCTAAAATATGACACAAATGAACCTATCTATGAAACAGAAACAGACTCACTGGCATAGAGAACAGAACTGTGGCTGCTAAGGGGGAGGAGGTTAGGGACAGATAGATTGATGAGAGCTTGGGATTAGAAGATGCAAACTATTATATACAGGTTGGATAAATAACAAGGTTCTACTATATAGCACAGGTTACTATATTCAATATCTTGTGATAAATCATAATGGAAAAGAATATTTAAAAATACCTATACCTCAATTAAAGACAAAACAAAAAAATCAAAATGACTATGAGGATAAAAGAGAGAAGGTAGCAAGGCACCTACATAGGACCTGACTCACAGTAGATATTCAATAAAAGCCCTTTCAAACCAAGTACATGGGATCCCACAATCTTCCATCCAGACATCCCTCCTCCAAGATCTGCCCCCCTCTTCATTAGTGAAGATGCTCAACATATTTGCATTTGACAGAAGGTATCTGGTACTGAGATGCCAACTGCACTACTGCCACTTCCAGGCAAACAGAGACCTCACCCTACAGAAGATGCTAACAGGGATAAGCCAGCACCACAGGAACATGGAAATTCACCCAACCCAGGAACTCTGGGTCTACGGTGTGGCAGGCATCATTCAAGGCGTTTTATGTGCAGGTTCTGCAAAGGTGGATACTAGCTGGGGATGCTGAGGCTCCAAGAGCATGCTGAGGCTCCAAGAGGATGCTGAGGTTCAGAGAGGATGCAGAGGCTCTGAGAGGATAATGAGGATGCTGAGGCTCAGGGAGCTGAAATAACTCACCTGTGGTCACACAACCCATTAAATGGCAAAGATAGGACTTGATCTGGGGTCTGTCTTGTTCCAACCTTCTCCTTATAACAGACTATACTGCTTCTCTCTTGGAAAATTCTGCCTGACTTGCTCCAATTCCAGCATTGGAGGATGTAGGGAATCCAAACCCTTTAATATTTATTTGTGGGACTGGCTCTTCTGCAGTGCCAAGTGGCCAAGGGTGCCAAAAAGGGTGTTGTCACTGAACCTGCCAAAATCTGCCTCTGTGCCCCACCAGCTGGGCTGCCCAAGGCCCTGAGTTCCAGTTGCCAAAGGCAAGGTGGTGAATGCCAGGCTGGGGGAGGAAAGCAGTGACAGCTTCTATGTTGCAAAAGAGATGTCCGAGTCTTGACCTCTCCCTACAGCTGCTAGTAAGAAGCCGACTCCTCTTTGTGACTCCATGGATGGTAGCCCACCAGGCTCCTCTGTCCTTGGGATTCTCCAGGCAAGAATACTGGAGTGGGTAGCCATTCCCTTCTCCAGGGGATCTTCCCAACCCAAGGATCAAGCCCAGGTCTCCTGTACTGCAGGTAGATTCTTTACCATCTGAGCTACCCTGGTATATACTGTTACTCCCTCTCTGCCTCAGCCTCTCCTATCCCTGAATTTTAGGTGGTAAATCACTTTCCACCATATTCTCTTATCCTTTCTATGTTTCTGTTGTATACCATTCCGTCCTGGGTTGGATAGGAAAGTCTGTCCCCCACGAAAGTCTGTCCAAGTGCGAATCCCCAGAACCTGTGAATGTGACCTTAAATGAAAAGAGGGTCTTTGTAGATATAACCAAATGAAGAATCTCATGATGAGGTCATCCTGAATTACCCAGATGGGCAGGCCCTAAATACAGTGACAGGTGTACTCACAAGAGAAATGCAAAGAGAGATTTGACACATAAAAGCACAGAGGAAAGAAGGTCACATGAAGGCAGAGGCAGAGGCTGGAGTTTTGCAGCCACAAGACAAGGAATGCTTGAAGGCAGGAAGGCAAGGAAGCGTTCTCCTTACAGATTTTGGACTTCCCTGGTGGTCCAGTGGTTAAGACTCAATGGTTCCAATGCAGGGGGCATGGGTTCGATCCATGGTCAGGGAAGTTCCACATACCTTGAGGAGCAGCTACACACACACACACACACACACACACACACACACACACACACACACACACACACACACAAATCCTTATAGATTTTAAGAGAGAGTGTAGCCTTACCAACACCTTGATTTCAGACTTACAGTCTCTAAAACTGTAAGAAAAAAACTTTGTATTGTTTTATAGCCAGGCAGTGGGTAGTGATAGGATCCAGCTGCAAGAGAACTCTAATGCATCTTCTTCCCAGCCCTCATCAAATTTCCACCTCAACCCTTAGAGAAAAGAATAGCCAGTTAACTCAGTCTTCATCCTCTTCCTCCTCATCCCAGCTCCCAACCTTCCTACTTCACATGGGAAGAGAAGTAGCTCATCTGAATGTCTGGAATTAGATGCATGGATTGAGCCACATTTTACTAATGGTACTGAGCCTTAAATATCAGAAGCCTGGCTCTGTATCCTATTTTACACTTGCGTCCCTCATTTGTAGAAGACTGTTTTGCAAACATGCCTTCAGCAGGACCACTAGAAGAGAATTTCTCAATGTCATCACTACTGTTTGGACTGGATCACTTTTCATTACTTGTGTATGGAAAGCAGGGGGGTCAGGACGTCCCTGGTGGTCCAGTGGCTAAGACTCAGAGCTCCCAGTGCAGGGGAACTGGGTTTGATCCTTGGTCAGGGAACTAGATCCCACGTGTCACAGCTAAAGGTTTACATGCCACAACTAAGACCCGGGACAGCCAAAATACAAAATAATAATAATAAAATAAATTTTAAGAAAAGAGTGGGTCCTGTGATTTCTAGGGTATTCAGAAGCACCCCTGGCCTTTACACGCACTAGATGCCAAGAGCCATCACCCTCCCCCAGGGATGATGATTCACTGGGTCATTGGTGGTCCAGTGGTTAAGACTCCACTGCAGGTTTGATCCTTGGTCAGGGAACTAAAATCCCACATGCTGAACCAAGCATAGCCAAAAAGAAAAGAAGGACTACATACACTGGCAAATACCCCTAAAGAAGGAGAGAGAGGAAAATCATCCCAAGTTGATTCACTCCTGCTCCACAGGAGAGTCCAGCATCTACGAGGCTTGTAGAAAGGGTAGAAACACCCTGTCATCTCTGTGAGACTGAATGAGCAAGCTCAGCCTGGCACACCCAGCCCTTCCAGACTGAAATAAACCAGGAACAGAAATCCCAACAAGTTCTGGGCCTGACCTTCTTGCTCCAGCACCAATCATCAGAGGAGCCTAGGACTGGGGAGATATTTGGTGTCTGCAGATAAAGATAAATGCAAGACTCTATGTCTTGTGTATAATTCCTTCAAAGAGAAGTAAGTGATAGGATATGCAGCTCACACTGAATGCCTGACAGTTATAACCACAAGGGTCTTGGAACTTATTGCTCCGAAGTATCAGAGGCCTAGTGTCGTTCGGTACATTTGGACCGTAGAATCCAGAAAGGAAGGGAGGTTGGAGATGGAAAGGATGTGTTAAAGAGTCTTATATGCCATACTGATATGGATGGATTAAATATTCCCCCTACCCTCAAATTTATATTTTGAAGTCCTAACCACACAGTGGCTATGCTTGGAGGTGAGGCCTTTAAAGAAATTAAGGTTAAGGGAGGTCATAAAGGTGCGGCCCTTATCCAATAGGATTTGTGTCCTTATAAGAGACACCAAAGAGCCCCTGCCCTTTCTCTCTCTTCCTCTACCTCAGCCTTGATCTCTACCTCTAACTCTCTTCTTGGACACAGGAAAGTTCATGCGAGGGTATCAAAAGAAGGAACCATCTGCAAAAGTGAGGAGGAGGGGCCTCACCAGAAACTGAATCAGCTGGAACCTTAATCTTGGACTTCCAGCCTCGAGAACTTCGAGAAAACAGATTTCTGTTGTTTAAGCCACCCATCCTATGGTATTTTGTTATGGCAGCCTAAGCAGATAAAGGCTCACTCTAAGGAGTTTGAACTTTGTCCTATGGGTAGAAACTTTTCAAAACTCAGTTCCTGGACCTTCTGCATCAGACCTCCTAGAGGCCCTTGCAAATGCAGACAACCCACACCTGCTGAATCAGGGGCTGTGAAGGTGGGGCCAAGGAATCTGCATTGTCATAAGAGCACCAGGTGATATTTACACACATTAAAATTGTATGACTAGGACTTCCCTAGTGGTGCAGTGGATAGTAATCCACCTACCAATGCAGGGAACACAGGTTCAATCCCTGATTCAGGAAGATTCCACGTGCCGTGGAGCAACTAAGCTCATGTGCCACAAATACTGAGCCTGCATGCTGCAACTGCTGAAGCCCAAGCACCCGAGAGCCCAGGCTCCACAACAAGAGAAGCCACTGCAATAAGAAGCCCAAGCACCACAACTAGAGAGTAGCCTCCACTCGCCACAAGTTTAGAGAGAGCCCACATGCAGCAACAAAGACTCAGCACAACCATTAATTAATTAAACTTTTAAAACTGCATGACTGTATGGCAAAACAAATACAATATTGTAAAGTTAAAAAATAGATAAATAAACTAATTAAAAAAAATAACTGCATGACTAAAGTTGACAAGTGACTGGGAACCTATAAAGAACTTTAAGCAGACATATTTTGGAAATATTTCCAGGTGCAGTGCCTCTCCTGGACTGAAAACGGCTGGGATGGAGGCAGAGAGAACACTGCAAAGTCTGCACGTGTTGAGACTCTTCTCTCTGCTGCTTTGCAACTGTTTGCCTTCATCCCCATGGAACAACTCTCCTCTTCCTACACGTTGCTCAAAGACACAGCTTGTAAAAGATGACCCATGAAGTGAAGGATAGTGTGCAGGGCAAATGCTAAGAGGTAGGGTAGACAGACTGAGGGTAGGAAAAGAGAATGAGTGAAAGAAAAAAAAAAACAGGAAGGAAACAGGAGATACTGAGAAACTGGTCTTAATTGACCATATTTAATGACTTCCTCAGGAAGTGGGGCCAACTGGCACGAGTCTAAATTCAGACTAGAAGCCAGATCCCTCTTGCCAGATCTGGGGCCAAAGCTTTGAGTGCAGGGCATGAATAATGAGGGGGAGCCAGGCCAGCATGAGTTCAAGATGCCCTCTCCACAGAAGGGTTCTGCTGATTACGAATGCCTCCAAGACAGGCAAAGAGTGGGGAGCAAAGGCTGGCCTGGGCAGGGATCCAGCTATGGTTACCTCTGTCCAATCAAGGGCTGGGACTCTGAGCTGGCCTCTCAGTCAGTAGGGGACAACATAGGACTTGGGGAAGCGTGAATGAATGGTCTTAGCTGGTACAAGGAAGAAATCCAAGTTCAGACATTTCTCCTTTAAGTAACCAAAAATCTTTAGGGTTAATATACACACATTACTCTATATAAAATACTCACACTACTATATATAAAATAATCAACAAGCACCTACTATATAGCATAGGGAACTCTACTCAATATTCTGTAATAACTTATAAGGGAAAAGAATCTAAAAAAGAATGAATAGATGTATATATGCAATGAAATCACTAAGTTGTACACCTGAAACTGACACAACATTGTAAATCAACTATACTTCAATAAAATTTTTTAAACGAATAAATAAAAATATTAAAGTAGTCAAAAATCTCCTTTTAGAAGGAAATACAGGCATGAGGGGATTTCCTTAAGGCCAGTTGATCCTTTACTGGATGAAGGAATTAGATGAGATGGCCTCTAAGGAAAGACACTCTGGGTTGAATGCATGAATTGGTATGACCTGAGGAGGGAAGAAGTTAGCAGAGTCCCTGTCCTTGCAGCACTGGTGTCATGCAAGGATGTATTCAAGACCCTTCTCTGATATTTACAAGCTGGGGAGCCTTGAGCCAGTAAATTAACTTCCCTAAACCTCAGTTTCTCTTACCTGTAAAATGGGAATAATAAACTATCTCGTAAGGTTATCATGAGGATTAAATGAGATAATCCATGGACGGTGCTTACCACAATGCCTGACACATAGTGGACAGTTTGTATTATCTGTTAATATTTATTGTGGTTGATGATGTTATCTTCAAAGAATAAGGACTTTCAATAAGAGAGATTTAAATGGGAATCCCAGCTTAGCCAATAGCCATGAGATTTTCAACAAATTACTTGATAATTTTGAGTGTCAGTTCCCTTTTCTACAAGATGGGGGTAATTATTCCAACTTAGAAATCTGTTTATGAAACTTCAATGAGATGATGTATAGAAAAGTGCCTTTCACAAAATCTTACATCCTATCTTTTCAGAAGAGAAAAAGTTCCCATGGGTCAAGGACCTCCAACATATACATAAGCATTCAGACTCCTGCTTAACACTTCAAAATGTGTTTTGAAATTTCTAATACCAGAGAATACTCACCTAGGTCAAAATTGCCTTTCTGGGGGATTATGTTTTTAAACGTCCCAGGAAATTGCCTAAGAAGCAGGGTATGTCCCTGCATGTTGGTGTTGACTTCATCTCCCTTCATGATTTCCCACACAGCCCATTCCTTTAACACGTGGTATAATGCTTTTGTAATACTTTCAATATAAAGGTTGTCAGAGGTCTAATCCATCAGCCAATCAACAAATAGAATGAATGTTCTGGGACTTCCCTGGTGGTCCAGTGGTTAAGAATCCACCTTGCAAAGCAGGGGATGCGGGTTAGATCCCTGGTTGGGAAACTAAGATTCTACATGCCTTGGAGCATCTAAACCTGTGCATCACAGCTAGAGTCCGTGCACTGCAGTGAAAGATCCCGCATGATGCAGCAAATATCCTGCATGACACAAATAAGACAATCTGTGGTGTGGAGAAACATGAGGAAGATGTTCCAGCTGAAAGCTCTAGGAGGGCTGAAACCATCAGCGGCTAAGAAGCTAAAGAAATTAATTTGTCTTTGTGAAATTGGCACCAGACTTCAAAGGTATTGATGAATCAGCTGCTCCAGACACCTTTGATTTCCAGGGGCAAATCTCTGTATTTATGCAGAGAGCAACAGTTCCCTCCAGTCACAAACTACTCAGGCACCCTGTCTGCTTTCTCGAGTGATTTTAGGTGGCAGTCCCTAAAGCCCCCCCCAAAATTAACCCCAGATGCTCTGAAAACTGGGTTCAAAAATCAAGGTGAAAAAATTCAATCTGTTCTCAATTTTCTGCAGCATTAGGAAACAGGGAGCATAAGGTAGACTAAAAAAGCCTGGGCTTTAGAGAGCTAGACCTGAGTCTACACCCTGCATTCAGTACTTATCAGCTGGAAAAACTGTTTAACCTCCTTGAACCTCAATCCTCTCATCTGTATAAGGGGAACACTGCCTTTCAGGTTTGTTTATAAAGCAGGGGTCGGCCAACTTTTTCTGTAAAGAGCCAGAGGGTAAATATTTTAGGCTTTACAGGGTCATATGGTCTTTACCACAATGACTCAACTCTGCCATTGCAGAACAAAAAGAGACACAGACAATACATACATAACTAGGCACGGCTGTGTTCCGATAGTACTTTATTTACAAAAATAGACAGCCAGCTGAATTTGGCCCATGAGGTATAGTGTGCCAGCTCCTGGCTGAAACACATAAAACCCACAGTCTACACGTGAAAGACACTCAAAAATGGTAGTGATGATGATGATGATGATGGTAGCAATGCTGATTAACACAGAAGACCCACCAACCAGTCATCTGTTGCGTGCTCTGTTTGTCCAGCCCTCTGCACACGTGAAAGCTGTCACTTCAGCAATGTCCGACTCTTTGTGACCACATGGACTTTAGCCCGCCAGGCTCCTCTGTCCATGGGATTCTCCAGGTAAGAACACCAGAGGGGTTGCCATACCCTCCTCCAGGGGATCTTCCCAACCCAGCAATCAAACTGTGTCTCCTGCATTGGCAGGCAGATTCTTTACCACTAAGCCACCAGGGAAGCCCATCCAACCCTCTACTAGATGCTAAAGGAGAGAAGTACCAGGCAGATAGATAAAGCCTCCATCCTCAAGTCACTTTTGCTTATCGAATAGGTAAATAACAGGTAAAAAGGAACACAGCAGTGAAAAAATATCAGATGGGTGTATTTGAAATCCTGTGTCTCTATGATATTTTAAACAAAAGGCTCATAGTGAGATCTGATTCATCAGGGTGTGTGTGTGTGTGTGTGTGTGTGTGTGTGTGTGTGTGTGTGTATGTGTTTAACAGCCTTAACCCTGGTTCAAAAGTCACATCAGTCCTCCGCTGTGATAGACAGCGTCACACTTCAGACTGATGCAAAGCAGTAACCCAAGATGAGATGCTCTTTGAAAATTCCCCCTTTGGTGTTCATGCTCTTTCTGGAGTCAGAAGGAAGAACCAGGGGATGTGACTGTAAAGCCCTCCTGTTGGAACTATTGCCAATATAAGGAAGTAAGCACAAATGAGAGACTGGATTGGATTAATTAAGGACATTATCACTCACTCTGTTTAATTACCTCTGAGCAACCATTCCCAAAATGCTGTCAGAAGATGTTAACAAGTGTGCCCAGAAAATAACAAGGGAAGGGTCAAATGATTGTAGGAAATGCCCCTTCTTGGAGATTCATAAATCCTATTAACCTCCTTTGAATCCTAACACTGAGAGTCCCATTTAAATTGGTTACCTTGGGAAGCTTGCTCCAGAGTCAGGCAAACCTGGGTGTTAATCTCAAATCTGGCTCCAACCTCGTTAGCTTGGGCACATGCCTTTACTTCTCTGTGCCTCAGTTTTCTCATCTGTGAAACGGGGAGAATAAAAATACCTACTTCATGGAGCTGTATGAGGGTGAAATGAGATGGTGCAGGTGTCTCACCTGGCAGGTGTCTCTATGTCCAGTGAGAGCTTTAAAGGTATCTATCATTTTTCAATCTGCTTTGACCATGCTAACATCCAGCTCCAACAAGCTTGAGCAAAGCAGAAGCAAACACAGAGATGTGAAAAGTGGGGCGTTGTGAATTAAAGATGGGCCTTCAGAGTCAGCCTTCTTACAAGTACATAGCAGGATATTTGGTGAATAAATGCTTAGAACCTCTGGATGCCACAAGCTGCGGCATGGGACAAGCAAACTGGATGCAACCTCTGGCCATTTGGAATTTAGTCAACTGTATCTTTATTGAGTCCATGGCCCTGAGTCACTCCCAGGAGCCACTGGCCTTGTGTTCCAGGCAGATGAAAGCCTAACTTCCTTGCAAGGCTCTGAAGATCACAAGCAAAAGGCTTGAAGGCCAACACAGGCCCCAGGCTAAGAAATAAAGGCCTGCCAGCCTCCTTGTCTCTGGGCCCATCATTCCAGAGGAAGCTGGTGGCAGCCCAACCCTGGCAGAGGACAAACAGCCTTCAGGGGACGTGTTTTCATCAGGGTTGGCTTCAGAGCTCATTAGCACTGGGTGCTTGGAAGCCCGCCAGCCCTGGGGTCCCTGATGCGGTTGGCAAGTCCCACCGCGTTGCCAAAAAGCCTCCTCTGATCCCAGCACGGAGCATAGAAAGGTCCTGCCTCCGTGGCCTCTGACTGCTTAATCAATAATAACTTCAGAGAGGGAGAGAGAGAGAGGAGAGATAGGCAGTGAGAGAGGCAGGCCCCCTTCTCCCTGTCTACCTCCACTTCCCCTCCCTCTGGGATGCTGAAAATAGCCTAATTAGATTGTCCCCCTGCCTGGGTACCATGGAGATAGCAAGCACAGAGGCTGTGACAGCTCTCACACACACTTCTGAAAGTTCTCTCCTCCCCGTCTGGCTGTCGTTGATGGAGATACAGAAGCCCAGCACCACAGGACCAAGAGGAGGGGAAGTTACAAGGCGAGGGTGATGGGCAGGTGGTTTAAGTAAAGAAGATGACGCCCGCAAGGGCTTCCCAGGTGGCACTAGTGTTCAAGAACCTGCCTGCCAGTGCAGGAGACATAAGAGACTAGGGCTCCATCCCTAGGTAGGGAAGATCCCCTGAAGGAGAGTATGGCAACCCACTCCAGTGTTCTTGCCTGGAGAATCCCAGGGACAAAGAAGCCTGGTAGGCTACAGTCCACGGGGTTTGCAAAGAGTCCAAGACAACTGAAGCAATAGGCACACAGGCAAGAGAGTGCTTGCAAAGCACTGACGAGGCACAACCACAGACCCTTGTATGAAGCGGTGGCCCAGGGCAGTACTAACCCTGACCTCATTCTCTGTGATCTGGTTCTGCATCCAAATTGCTTAGCAAGCACTTATGTGCAATGTGTAGTGGGCAGTGGGTTAAACACAGATGTGCTGAAAGTTCCTCATTATTTATTTGAAATGAAAAGAGGGTGCACTCCTGCCCAGCATTCTGACCTCATCTCTCCCACCTCGTTCCCCCTTCCACTCACCGTGCTTCAACCCTCCAGTGCTTTTGCTGCACCATGATCACACAAGCTTGTCCCCACCTCAGGGCCTTTGCACTTGCCATTTCCCAGCCTGGACCTCCCTTCCCCAGGTCTGCCCATGGCTGACTCTTCCTCATCATTTGGGTCTCCGCTCAAAGGAGGAGAGGTCCACCCTGATCATCCCATCATGTCACTTTCTGTAATGTTATGCTGTTTTCTTTCTCCTTAGAACTGATCACAGTCTAAAACTATCTTTCGTGTCTGTTTTCTGCCTGCCCACCTGTACAAGAAAGTGTGCTGCAGCCCAGTGGGCATTATGTCTTTCTGGTTCACTGATGCCCAGATGTATTAGGTGCTCAATAAAAAATATTTTGGGGGGACTTCCCTAGTGGTCCAGTGGCTAAGACTCCACACTCTCGATGCAGGGGGCCTGGGTTCAGTCTCTGATCAGGGAACTAGATCCCACATGCTACAACTGAGAGTTCACAA
The DNA here is from genome assembly GCA_024291935.2 of Okapia johnstoni. Classification (NCBI taxonomy): domain Eukaryota; kingdom Metazoa; phylum Chordata; class Mammalia; order Artiodactyla; family Giraffidae; genus Okapia; species Okapia johnstoni. The sequence continues at coordinate 124,055,130 of CM044307.1, read as the reverse complement.
GCCGCAACTAAGACTCAGCACAGCCACACAAATAAATGTAGTTGTGTGCTTAGTCACTTCAGTTGTGTCGCTTCGCTTCTTTGCAACACTATGGACCACAGCCCGCCAGGCTCCTCTGACCATGGGATTCTCCAGGCAAGAATACTGGAGTTGGTTGCCATGCCCTCCTCCAGGGGATCTTCCCCACTCAGGGATGGAACCCATGTCTCCTGCATCTCCTGCACTGCAGGGGGATTCCTTACCACTGAGCCCTCGGGGAAGCCCAAAGAAATAAATAATAAGTATTTGAGGTATATATTTTTGGAAGAAATGAACAAGAATATCTTGGAGGAGGTTCAGTTCATTGAAGCAGAGATTTGCCAAGTAGAGTCATTCAACTGGCTTTCTTAAAGGCCAGATACTTGTTGTAGGAGGCATCTGATTCTAATAATGCTTGATTATGAAGTTGTACAGGTTAATTAGTAAAGGTCTAGGCTCAAAAAAACAAATAATGCTAGTAATTCTGTTTTCCTGGTTATTCAGTTTTACATTCCTGAGATTTCAGCTAAAATTCTGTTATTCTAATGATTGAATGTGTCAAGTATTTAGGAGATAGTATTACCTCTAAGAATCTATAACACTAATGATTCTGATGTTAAGATTCTCTTGGTTTCTCATTATTTATTTAAAATGGATTCTGTCAAGCTAAGCACAATATTCTATTGTCTTAAGTAGGGGATCTTAATAAGAGGGTTATAAGCTGAATCTGATCCATTAACACATTTTGTCTGGGCTCCTCAATGACACTCTGCAAAATGTTTTTAAAATTAATTATGGCCAATACTCACAATTTAGGATGTTCTTCCTTTTAAAAATTGGATTTCTGTTTTCTCTTTCCTATAGAATGGAAAAAGCAGCCTTGCTGAACCCCCAACCCCACCAAGCAATGAGGGGCTGCGGTGGACTGTCACCTGCCTCCTCCAGACAAGACACAGGTGCTGCCATTTACCATCTTACTTCGAGGGGTTCACCTTGGCTGCCTGGCCCTTGCAGGCATATGAGTTTGCAACCTGGGCCACGAGGCTCCAGAATCCAGTAGTTTTGAATCTAAGTTCCAGTGTGCATTTGAGACTCCTGCAACCTCTGCCTAAAATTAGTAAAGCTACAGAAAAGAATCTGCTACTGCAGCATCTGTAGCCAGGTTCCTCTGAGGTTTCTGATTTCAGCTTTTGACCCTTCAGCCTTCCCCACATCCCAGGATGCTGGTAATAATATAGCGTGCGTGTGCATGTTAAGTCACTTCAGTTGTATCCGACTCTTTGAGACCCTATGGACTGTGGCCCACCAGTCTCCTCTGTCCATGGGATTCTCCAGGCGAGAATACTGGAGTGGGTCGTCATGCTCTCCTCCAGGGGATCTTTCCCAACCCAGGTATCAAAACAGCTGCTCTTACATCTCTGGCATTGGCTGGCGAGTCCTTTACCACTAGCACCACCTGGGAAGCCTGATAATAAAACTGACCTTTTCCAGTCCTGTGGCCATGGCTGAGTTTTCCAAATTTGCTGGCATAATGAGTGCAGCACTTTAACAGCATCATCTTTTAGATAATAATGTAGGGGACAGGAAAAGGGGAGGAGGAAATGAGATCATTGCAGAAGGCAGACCTTCCTGCAAATAAACAAAGTCCCACTTTTATTAGAAAGAAACAGATGAGAACCTTAACAGTAGTTAGGTCCACATAATAGCATCAGAATCGGCTTTTCTGTTTCTTTTCCTCTTTATCGCTGCTGCTTCTGTTCAGTTGTTCAGTCGTGTCCGACTCTTCGTGATCCCATGGACCGTAGCCCACCAGGCTCCTCTGTTCATGGAATTGCCCAGGCAAGAATACTGGTGTGGGATGCCATTTCCTTCTCCAGGGGATCCTCTCAACCCAGGGATCGAACACTATGTCTCCTGATTGACAGGCAGATTCTTTGCCACTGAGCCACCTGGGAAGGCCCTTTTCTATTTATTACAATGAGTATATTATTTTATAGTAAAAAAGCAATTACAGTGATGCGTGTCAATTATTTCTGAATAAAATTGAAGAAAAAGAAGCAAAACAGAAAAACAAAAAACCTCCCCTCAAGGCATATGACCCTGAACAAATCCTGTACTTTCTCATCTTGCCTTTGCTCCTGCTGACCCCCAGCCTTCCTGGAATGCCCTTCCTGACCTCTTCCAGCCATTCAAAACCCAAATCAAATCTCACCCTCTCTATAAGGCACAGTGGCTCAGAATCCAGCTCAAAACCAGACGTCTGGAGCCAGTTCCCAGCTCCCCCACCTACAGCTGGGAAACTGGGTTAACCATTTTGTCTCCCAGCTTATTTCCTCCTCTATAAATAGGGATTATTATAATGGCCCGACTATGAGCTGCTGTGATGTTTAAATGATAAAAAAAAAAAAAAATACACACAGACACACTCCCTCTTAGAGCCTGGGACCTGGTCAATGCCTACTCAGTGTTAACGCTAACTACTCGCCATCCTCACTGGGGTCCTTATCCTCTGATTTACAGAGGCTTTGAAACTGCTGATTGGTGGTTGTAAACTGTCTAGTGTCACTCACTTACTGTTTTATGGATGCTTTATAGTCATTGTATGACATGTTTTAGTCAGTCATTAAACATCTTTCAGGCACTGTCTTAGTTGGGCGGAGGCAGACGTTGAGACAAAGATCTGGATGCGTTAGTGAGATGACGACCCCTGGAAGTCTCAGCAGGGAAGTGAGGATGTGACACGAGGGGAGGGTGTGCTGATGAGCAAGTTACCCCTGACACGGCTGGAGCACACTCACGATGGGGACCGCCGAGAGCGCGTGTGAGGATCATCTCATCATGGTTGCACCCAAGCAGTGAGGAAGCTGGGCTATTAACCCTCCAATGCTCATCTAAATTTAGAAGATATTTTTGAATTAATTTTTATTAGAGTATCAGTTCAGTTCAGTCGCTCAGTCATGTCCTACTCTTTGCAACCCCATGAATTGCAGCACGCCAGGCCTCCCCGTCCATCACCAACTCCTGGAGTTTACCCAAACCCATGTCCATCGAGTCGGTGATGCCATCCAACCATCTCATCCTCTGTCATCCCCCTCTCCTCCTGTCCCCAATCCTTCCCAGCATTAGGGTCTTTTCCAATGAGTCAACTCTTCGCATGAGGTGGCCAAAGTATTGGAGTTTCAGCTTCAACATCAGTCCTTCCAATGAACACCCAGGACTGATCTCCTTTAGGATGGACTGGTTGGATCTCCTTGCAGTCCAAGGGACTCTCAAGAGTCTTCTCCAACACCACAGTTCAAAAGCATCAATTCTTCGGCGCTCAGCTTTCTTCACCATCCAACTCTCACATACATACATGACCACTGGAAAAACCATAGCCTTGACTAGACGGACCTTTGTTGGCAAAGTAATGTCTCTGCTTTTAAATATGCTGTCTAGGTTGGCCATAACCTTCCTTCCAAGGAGTAAGCGTCTTTTAATTTCATGGCTGCAATCACCATTTGCAGTGATTTTGGAGCCCCCAAAAATAAAGTCTGACACTGTTTCCACTGTTCCCCCATCTATTTCCCATCAAGTGATGGGACTGGGTGCCATGATCTTAGTTTTCTGAACATTGAGCTTTAAGCCAACTTTTTCACTCTCCTCTTCCACTTTCATCAAGAGGCTCTTCTTCACTTTCTGCCATATTCGAGTATAGTTGTTTGCAATCTAGGAGACCCCAGTTCGATTCCTGAGTTGGGAAAATCCGCTGGAGAAGGGATAGGCTACCCACTCCAGTATTGTTGGGCTTCCCTGGTGGCTCAGCTGGTAAAGAATCTGCCTGCAACATGGGAGACCTGGGTTTGATCCCTGGGTTGGAAAGATGCCCTGGAGAAGGGAAAGGCTACCCACGCCATTATTCCAGCCTGGAGAATCCCATGGATGGTATAGTCCATGGGGTCACAAAGAGTTGGACACAACTGAGCAACTTTCACTTTTCATAGCTGCTTTACAATGTTGTGTTAGTCTCTGCTGTACAGCAGAGGGTATCAGCTATACCTAGACATATATCCCCATTTTTTGGATTTCCTTCCCTTTTAGGTCATCACAGAGCACTGAGTAGAGTTCCCTGAGCTATACAGTAGGTTCTCTTTAGTTATCTATTTTATACACAGTATCAGTTGTGTATATATGTCAGTCCCAATCTCCCAATTCCTTGCACCCTTTTCTTTCCCTCCTTGGTATCCATATGTTCCCTCCTCAGTATCATATCTCTACATCTGTGTCTCTATTTCTATTTTGCAAATAAGATTATCTATATCATTTTTAATATAATTTTATGTATTTATTTATGGTCTTCCCTGCTAAGCAGGCTTTTCTCTACTTGCGGTGGCTTCTCTTGTTGTGGAGCACAGGCTCTAGGGCACTTGGGCTTCAGCAGGTGCACAAGCTCCCGGGCTCCAGAGCTCAGTAGTTGTGGCACACGGGCTCAGTTGCTCCGTGACATGTGGGATCCTCCCGGACCAGAGATCGAACCCATGTCTCCTGCATTGGCAGGTGGATTCTTTACCACTGAGCCACCAGGGAAATCCCTATCTATACCATTTTTATAGATTCCATATATATGCATTAATATACGGTATTTGTTGTTCTCTTTCTGACTTACTTCATTCTGTATGACAGACTCTAGGTTCATCCACGTCTCTACAAATGACCTAATTTTGTTCCTTCCTATGGCTGACTATGATTCCACTGCAGTTATTTTTAATTATTATTTACCCACCGATGTTCCCTAAAATGTTAACACCCTGACACTTCCATTCTGCTCCGTTCACCTCTCAGGCATGCTCCTGTGGTCAAAGAAAACCCTCACGTGGAGCATCATCCGTGCAGGAAAGTAGAAATCTACAGCTGGTATGGAAGAGGGACAAGCTGGAGGAATAAAGGCAGGGCACCATTAACACCAGCTACAGTCACCTACGAGTGCCGGGCACCGGGAAGACTAAGCGACTGCTCCTCCTATTGTGGGATTTAAAGGAGACAGTCATGTAAAGACACATGTACAATAAGAATACAGAAGCAGAGGGACTTCCCTGGTGGTCCAGTGGTTAAGACTCCATGCTCCTCATGCAGGGGGCCTGGGTTCAATCCTTGGTCAGGGAGCTAGATCCCACATGCCACAATTAGAACCCAGCATAGCCAAATAATAAATAAATAAAATTTATGAAGAAAAGAATAAAGCTAGGGGGTAGATATGGGGGAAGGAAAGGAAGCTCAGGAGGAAAGGGATATATATATATATATATATATATATAATTATGACTGATTCGCGTTGTTGTATGGCAGAAACCAACACAAAATTGTAAAGCAATTTTCCACCAATTAAAAAACACATAAATTTTTTTTAAAAAGAGTATAGGAGCAGAGCTAGATGACAGGGCACAAGAGGGGTCTGAGGGAGGGAGAGGCCAGTTCTCTGCAGGGACCTGGAAGAAACAGCTGCAGAGAAAAAAGGTGGCATGAGCAAAGGGTTGCCGGGTCACACTAGAGCAGCCAAGAGCAAGTCTGCACGAGGCCATAAAAGAGTAGGGGCTGGGAGAGTGTACAGAGGGGAAAGTCATGAAGGGTCCTGAAGGCCATGTTTAAAAGCTTGGGTTCTCACCCTTGGGCAATGGAAGGCTCTCAAGTTTTTAAGTAACGCAGCAATGTGAAATTATCGGGATCTTGGATCCCTCTGGCTGTGGTGGGGAGAAGAGTTGAAAGAAGGCAAGAACAAAAGCAGAGACCAATATGGCGGCAACGGCAATAAATACAGGCAAGAGATAAGGAACGTTTGTGGGTGCAGAGTAGAGAAAAGGAAGCGATATGGGAGGTGTGGGAACTACAGGATTGGGACCTATTGGGTGTGGGAGGTGTGGAAAGAGGGCAGAGTCTAGAATGAGTCTCTGTTCTCTGGTTTGGGGAAACAGGTGATGGAAAGAACCGTCTGCTGAGACCCATGAAACAAGAGGAGGGGCTGGGCTGGTGGGAGAAAGGATGAATCTCTTTTTGAGGTCCAATAGAACATCACATATACATTTGGCTACATGAGTCTGGAACTCAAGAAAGAGACTTGAGAGTAGGAGATAGACGTTCTTGGAGGACAAGGACTTGGTGTGTGTGGTTCACTGTAATATCTCTAACACCTAGAATAGATGCTGAAGAGGCACATGGATAGTACCCGTTGACAGAATAAAGGAGTATTTGGGGGGGGGGGGGCTCACCAGCATTGAAATAGCCCTGAGGCAGCAGGTGTGCAGGAAAGGTTTGGAGGGTGATGAACAGATAGCTAAAGACACCTACAGTTGGAGACAGGTAGGAAAAGAGTAGCCTGAACTATAAGGACTTCCCTGGTGGTCCAGTGGCTAAGCTCTGTGCTCCCAAAGCAGGGGGCCCAGGTTTGATCCCTAGACAGGGAACTAGATCCCACATGCTGCAGCTAAGACCTGGCGCAGCCAAATAAATTTTTTTTTTTTTTAAAAGAGTAGCCTGAGTTGGATGGTCTGAAAGGTGGAAAAGAAACAGAGGAGAAAGTACAGCATGGAAACCAAGGAAGGAGTGAGTTTCAAAGACCAGAGAGTGGCCAGCGGAGTCAGACATGAGGTGTAGCCGAGTAGGCTGGAGGAGAGAGTGTATCCCATTCAAGGATGGTATCTATGTGCCCCCAGGAGTGTAAACATCTGAAGCAAGGTTCCCAGTCCTTTCATCACAGGGTATAACACACTTCATTTTCTTTTGTCTTTCCTCATTTGCCTATCCAACATATATGTACTCAATACCTATAGTGAGCCAAGCAGCATGCACAGTACTAGCACCACAGTAATGAACAAGACAGATAAAAATGACTGATAATTTATGATACAGATGAACCTACTTGCAGGGCAGGAATAGAGACGCAGATGTAGAGAACAGACATGTGGACACAGAGAGGGAAGGGGAGGGTGGGATGAGTTGGGAGAGTAGGATTGACATATATACACTACCACGTGTAAAACAGCTAGCTAGTGGGAAGCTGCTGCATAGCACAGGAAGCTCAATTCGATGCTCTGTGAAAACCTAGAGGGGTGGAATTGGGTGGGGTGGCGGTCCAAGAGGGAAGGAAAAGAGGTATTCATATAGCTGACTCACTTTGTCATACTGCAGAAACTAACACAACATTGTACTTGCATTGCAATTATACCCCAATAAAAAAAGGTCTGATGAATGAACGAATGAATGAATGAATGAAGTCCCCAGTGACTTGCAGAGTCCTTGAGGACAGAGTTCTGAGTCATGCTTCACTGGCATCCTCTCTGCCCTCAGCCACAAGTCAGAGAGACAGAGAAAGTGCTCCATAAATGTTGACCGAGTGTCAAGGGCTGACTGGTATGTTGATATAGTAGCAGGGAAGTGGGACTCCACTCCTCTCCACCCATCACCCTGCTGATGGCTGGTGGTTTGACCTCTCTGGTTCCAGGTTTAGGAAGCAAGGCAAGGGACAGGCGCTCAGAGCAAACACACCCACTCAGATTGCTGGGGTCACTCTGGCCCCTTCTTTTGGAGGAGGAAGGAAAGAGTCTGGCAGGCTTATTTTTCTTCCTGCCAATGATGCTAACACTCAGATGTGAGTCTCTTCTTTGCACAGATGATATGCTAGCTAATAAAAGCTCATCTGAAATCAGTCTCTTGGAGAGTGTTTGTGTGTGTGTGTTTGTGTGTGTGTGTGCATGTGTGTGGCTTCACTGCCCATCTGTAGCCTAAGCTGCAGGGAGACATATGCCTTTGTGGGTGACTTTGCAATTGAAAAGGACTCCAACATTCTGCACTCAACTCTCTGAAATAAGAGCCTCCCACTGCTTTAGACCTTCCCTGCTCACAAGCCGAGGTCACCCAAGAAATGCCATTTGGCGGCAATGCTTTTCCAAACAGGCAGCCGTCCCTGGGACATTAGTGCCCAAGAGGCAGAGTGTCTGTTTGCAAAGATCACCTGCTCCTTGTCCCCACCAGCATCCACCCCCACTTCTCTGATCACAGTTCCTCCCCTCCCCTACTCTGCAGCCATGCGGTCAGTGGGGTCAACCTCAGTGTCCGGTTTCAAGGGATAACCCTTGTCCCGGGCCTAGTCAATCAGAAGGTCCCATCGGCCTGAGGATGGGAACAAGGATGAGAAAGTACTCAGATTTGTCCAGTGAGAGTCAATCTCAGGAACCTCATGGAAGATTTTTTTCCTAGAAGTGGAGGAGAGAAAGAGCTGGATTTAAATTCCACCTCTGCACACCTCCCTGGTGGCTCAGACAGTAAAGCGTCTGCCTGCAATGTGGGAGACCCGGGTTCAATCCCAGGGTCAGGAAGATCCCCTGGAGAATGAAATGGCAACCCACTCCAGTACTCTTGCCTGAAAAATCCCATGGACAGAGGAGCCTGGTAGGCTATATAGTCCATGGGGTCGCAAAGAGTCAGACATGACTGAGTGACTTCACTTTCTGCACACTTACTGTGTGCCGTTGGGCAAATAACTTATCTGAGCCTCATTTTGTTCAATGGCCAAATGGTTATCCAACCATCCAGCGCTTGCAGGATGCAAGATGACGACACATAGTAGGTGCTTCATAAACAGCTTCCCCCACACTCAGCCTCTTCTTCCTCTATGTTTCTTAAGAGCTGATCTCATCTATCTGGAAACCTTCCAAAACTCATAAATTTAAATCTCCAGCACTGATCTCTCTTTTGATCTCCAGACTCATCTATCCAACCACTGACTTGGCATCTCTGTCTGGACGTTTCCCAAGCGTCCCAAACTTAACAATGCCTCAAATCGAGGACTGAGCCACTCTTCCCCAAACCAACTCCCCTAAAGCATTCAGTCACCTTCATCTCAGAAATGGCACCTCCAATGGTCTCAACCAGCCAACCCAGAAACCCAGGAGGCATCTCCCATCGTCAGAACTAAGCCATCACCAGGTTCTGTTGATAGTCTCTCATATATTTCTTGAATCTCTCCCCTTTCCAAAAACATCCCCATCCCACCCTAGGTTCAGTCACCATCATCTCCTTCCTGGATGATAGCACCAATCCGCTCTAGACTGAGCATCTAGAGATCTCTTTGTAGAAGGGGAATCTGGTTGAAGTCACCCCCACTGCATAAAGTTTTCCAATGGCTTCCCAGGACTTTTAGAATAAAATCAGAAATCTTTACCTTAATTCAAAAAAGAGCATGAACTGGTCCAGCCCAGCCTTCTGGCCTCACCATTGACCATTCCTTTGGACCTGACCTTGGAGATATTTAACACAGAGACCTGACCATCAAGCAACCTGACTTCTGGTTCCTGAATGACCATAGGCTTCCTTTTGAGCTTTGACTACACAACATCTCTTCTCTGGGGCTTTTTTAAAATGGACAAGCGGGACACTAAGGAGCCTTACAGATCTGTCAAAAGCTGGGCTTTTTTCTATAGCTCCTTTGAGGCAGACTTAAAGAAGAGACCAAATATATACACACAGTGGAATACTCCTCAGCCATAGAAAAGGAATGAAATAATTCCGTTTGCAGCAACATGGATGGACCTAGAGATTATCATACTTAGTGAAGTAAATCAGACAGAAAAAGACAAATACCATGTGATACCATTCACATGTGGAATCTAAAAAAATGATACAAATGAACTTATTTATGAAACAGAAATAGACTCAGAGACACAGAAAACAAATTTATGGCTACCAAAGGGAAAAGGTGGGAGAAGGATAAATTAGGCACAGGAGCTTAACAGATCTACACCCTTCTATACGTAAAATAGATAAACAACAAGGATCTACTCTACAGCACAGGGAATTATATTCAATCTTATAGTGACCTATAATAGAACAGAATTTGAAAGAGAATAGATAGATATGTATTGATATATAGTAGATATATATGTACAACTAAATCTCTTTGCTCTACACCTGAAATTAACACATTATAAATCAATTATACTTCAATCTAAAAAATAGAATGCAAGGCCAGCATATGGCTTATCCAACAGCTATTATTTCATCCTGTCCCACAGAATATTATGGATGTTGTCACTTCTGCTTATTGTTGTTGTTAGTAGTATTTGAAGATTGCTTTTATGCCCTCTGTCTTGTAACGAAGAGAATGTTTCTTGCCATTCGAGCAGGTTGGGTTTTTGCAAGTGGCCAAAACAAACAATTCTCAGAAATACACACCAATGTTTGAAAAGATCAGAATACATCAATCTTAGGGAGACAGAGGCTTTGAGGGCAAAGAAATCTGGGTCTAAATCTGGATTTGGCCATTTTGGAACTTACATAACCTGGAGCAAAATGGGTCATGTTCTTCCCATGTTTGAAGCCCTTCCTTGGTTTCCCGGTGATCTGAGACTAAAGTCCTGGGTCACTGCCATGGGGTCTAAGACTCTGCGTGTTCTGGCCGTTGCGACTGCTCTGATCTCATTCTGCACCACACCCCTCTCATCTCACTCTGCTTCAACCATGCTGACCTTCTCGCTCCTGAAATCTTTCCCACTTTGAGGTTCATACACATGCTGTTTCCTCCAGTGGGATGTGTGCCCCTTGACAACACCAACTATTCAGTTTCAGCTCACTGTTATCCTCTTAGGGATGCTGCCTTTGATGGTCTACGCACCCCCAAGACTCTGTCTAATGTCCTTTGTAGATGCCCTCACAGCTCCCTCTAATTAGATCTCAACAGCATAGATCATGGCTGTCATTCAATACTTAGTTAAGAATGCAATTTTGAGCTTACATTCCTATTAGAGTGCAAGCCCTATGAAGACCCAAGTGCCAAAGAATTGATGTCTTCAAACTGTGGTGCTGGAGAAAACTCTTGAGAGCCCCTTGAAATGCAAGGAGATTAAATGAGTCTATTCTAAAGGAAATCGATCCTGAATATTCATTGGAAGGACTGATGATGAAGCTGGAGCTCCAACACTTTGACCCTGTGATGCAAAGAGCCAACTCATTGGAAAAGACCTTGATGCTGGGAAAGGTTGAAGGCAAAAGGAGAAGGGGGCAGCAGAGAATGAGATGGTTGGATGGCATCACCAACTCAATCAACATGAATTTGAGCAAACTCCGGAAAATAGTTGAGGACAGGGGAGGCTGGCATGCTGCAGTCTATGGGGTCGCAAAGAGTTGGACACAACTTAGCGACTATACAACAACCTACAAAGACAGAGATCACTGACGCTCTCCCAGGGCATCGCCAGCTCCTACCACAGTACCTGACATTTAGATCATTATCAAATGAATGAATGACTGTGAAGTGATTTAACCCCCTGTAGCCTCTGCTTTTGCACAATGAGGATAATCAGGACTAACTCCTGGAATGATTGCAGGGAGAAGCAGGGAAATTCTGCAGGCTTATTATCATGCCTGGCCCATGTTAAGGGGATTCATCAAAGGGCACGATTTAGGGATACAGAGCATAGTGTTTCCAATTCTGGCTCTTCCACTTTGTAGCCATGTGACTGTGACAGACACCTCTCTGATCACTCAGAGCTGTTGTAGGGGATTAAACAAGATCTTGCAAGTCAAGGTCCTGACATAAAATTGGCAATTTGTGAAGTCCAAATGCTATTACTCTAAGTCAGGTCAGTGGTTTTCCATCAGAGAGAGCTTTATAAAGCACTGATGGCCAGGCCCCATTCCAGATCAATTAAATCCATTTATCTAGGGTAGAATCCTTGGTGATTGGCATTTTCCCCAACCTATTTATTATGAACATGCTTAAGCACACAGAAGAGTTGAAAAATTTCTACCATGAATGCTCATATATCCACAACTTAATTTCTACATTTAACGTTTACTATTCTTGCTTTTTCATATATTTATCGAACTTTTCACCCATCAATCCGTATTTGTGGGGTTGCTTTTTTTTATTTTTTTGCATTTCAAAGTAAATTGCAGATAGCAGCCTATCTTCCCCTAAACACTTCTGCATGACTGTTGTGTCATGAACTGAAGTTCGGTTATCTGTTTATATTTGTCTCTTTGGAAATAAAATTTATTTAAGAATGTAACACCAATCTGAAATATATCACTTTATGGGTTTAACAATTGCATCTGCATGCATGCTCAGTCGCTCAGGAATGTCTGACTCTTTGAGATCCCATGGACTGTAGCCTGCCAGGCTCCTCTGTCCATGAAATTTTCCAGGCAAGAATACTTGACTGGGTTGCCATGTCCTCCTCCAGGGGATCTTCCTGACCCAGGGATTGAACCCGAGTCTCTTCTGTCTCCTGTATTGGCAGGCAGATTCTTTGCAACTGTAACACCTGGGAAGCCCCCTTGCATGCTACCATGTAACCTCAATCTGTATCAAGACAGACAACATTACCACCACTCCAGAAAGTTCCTTCAAATCATTCCTCAGTGAATGCATACCTCTAACCCCCACAATCAACCATTGTTCTGATTTTTTTCTACCATAGATTAGTTTAGGGCAATGGAGTTTTCAATACTCTAAAGGAGCAGAAATTAACATTGTAAATCAACTATCCTTTAATAAAATTGTTAAAAAGTGCCCTAGGGGAGTTTCTTTGTGAAGTCAAAATTCAGAACCAAAGACCTAGTTAAATGCATTTACCCTAGTGAGTCTCAGGAGAGGGGAGGAGACTGGGACATAGAAGAAAGCCCTTCTGACCTTCTGAGTCAACAGGCCCTGGAATTGGCCAGGTAGAGGAGGAGGAAAACAAGCAAACACAATTGTAACATTCTCAAAATGGCAAAGCTCTTACAGATGTAAAACAGATTCAGGATTGAGGGTGTGTAGGGGGAGGAGAAGTGTATGATTGTGAAGGGGTAGAATGAAGAAAAGCTTTGTGGTGATGGAATCTTATTCCAGCAGGGGTTACAGTAATCTACCCATGTGACAAAACGGCAGAGAACTATACACACACATTGTACCCATGTCAAATTCCTATTTTTGATACTGTAACTATAATTATGTAAGATTGAACCAGTGGAAGAAACCTAGTAAGGAGTACATGTAACCTCTCTGTACTATTTTTACACCTTTTTGTAAATCTACAATTATTTCAAAAGTAAAAGTTATATTAAGTGAACACCTTTGACAAACAAAAAAAAGCTAACACAAAAGGACTACAATCAGCTATGATTCCATTTGTACCATGTTGGAGAGCATGCAAACCTACTTCATGGTAGAAGGAATCAAAACAGTGGCTTCCTCTAGCAGTGGTCCCCAACCTTTTTGGCACCAGGGAGCAATTTTGTGGAAGACAATTTTCCCATGGATCAGAGGGTGAGGATGGTTTGAGGATGATTCAAACACATTACATTTATTGGGCACTTTATTTCTATTATTATTACATCAGCTCCACCTCAGACCAACAGGCATTAGATCCCAGAGATTGGGGACCCCCACCCTAGGGGATGGGGGCGCTGACTGAGAAGAGCTCTAAGGGAGTTTGGGGGATGATGGAAAGGTTCTCCTTCCTCATAGGGGAGTTGGTGATGCAGGTTTATGCATCTGTCAAAATTCATTGTTCACTTAAGCTACTGTGCAGTTCCCTGTATGTAAATTATACTGATTAAAACAAATTCAAGGCTGAGGATTTGGCAGTGGGGGACTTGCAGACACCAATTACATGCATGCTAAGCAGTTTTATCCCCAGAAGACTCAGCACTGGGTGCCTTATATAAAACGAATTTTGGCCGTCATTTATCAAATTTTCTTGACAAACTTTATTTTTTTCAAAATTACAATTCAGCATGCCAAAATAACAGACCCAAAGGAAGCTTTCTGTCTGAGTGGAAATAAGCAACTGAAGGTCTCTTGAAGGCTCCACCCTCAGGACTTCCCCTTCTATCCCTTAAGACCCTGAGACACATCCAAAGATCCTTAGAGATCATGGATCCCAGGTTGAGAACCCAAGGTTAAGAGCCAAGTAAGCAGTCAGAATGGCTGCTATCCAAAAGTCTACAATCAATAAATGCTGGAGAGGGTGTGGAGAAAAGGGAACCCTCTTACACTGTTGGTGGGAATGCAAACTAGTACAGCCACTATGGAGAACAGTGTGGAGATTCCTTAAAAAACTGGGAATAGAACTGCCATACAACCCAGCAATCCCACTGCTGGGCATACATACCGAGGAAACCAGAACTGAAAGAGACGCGTGTACCCCAATGTTCATCGCAGCACTGTTTACACTAGCCAGGACATGGAAGCAACCTAGATGTCCATCAGCAGACGAATGGATAAGGAAGCTGTGGTACATATACACAATGGAATATTACTCAGCCATTAAAAAAAAATACATTTGAATCGGTTCTATTGAGATGGATGAAACTGGAGCCCATTATACAGAGTGAAGTAAGCCAGAAAGAAAAACACCAATACAGTATACTAATGCATATATATGGAATTTGAAAGATGGTAACGATAACCCTATATGCGAGACAGAATAAGAGACGCAGATGCATAGAACAGTCTTATGGACTCTGAGGGAGAAGGTGAGGGTGGGACGTTCTGGGACAATAGCACTGAAACATGTATATTATCATATGTGATGCGGAACACCATTCCAGGTTCGATGCATGAGACAAATGCTCAGGGCTGGGGCAATGGGATGACCCAGAGGGATGGGATGGGGAGGGATGTGGGAGGGGGGTTCAGGGTGGGGAACACATGTGAACCCATGGCTGATTCACGTCAATGTATGGCAAAAACCACTACAATATTGTAAAGTAATTAGCCCCCAAATAAAATAAATAAATTTATTAAAAAAAAAAAAAGAGCCAAGTCAGTTGCATGGGTGAGCACTGCACAACTTCAGACTATGATGTAAACAACATCACTTGGAGGTGTGCAAGGCAGCAGTCTTGGGGGCCATGCTGTAACACAATCAAGACAAGTAGGCCTGGAAAAGGTGATGAATGATAACTAGGACATAGTCAGAGCACTAAGTTCAAGAGAGCATGGTGGGGCTTGGAGCAAACTGATGAACTCAGCCCTGTTAAAAGTAAGGACAGCTGCTACTCACCTCCGACTGATTGTTGCTATGTGGGAAAACGAGCTCAGTACTGCCAGATCTGAATTTTTTCAAAAGAAGCCAAAAATCTGGATTTCATATGAAGCTTCCCAGTTTTTAAATGCTAGGAATTAAGTTCATTTTTTAAAAAATTATGTAGCCCAAATCAAAAGTATATGCAAGACAAATACACCTCTGGGTCACCACTTTGCAGCTTTGGGTTTGATAGTTTCATCAGAAAGTATCTGAGTTCTTGGCAACAAATAAAAAGAGACACGTATGTATCACACCCTCTGTGCCATGGATATATCCAGGAATTGGAGCGGTCTGCCTTCTGAGTCAGGAGACCTCAGTCACACCTCCCTGCAATTTCCAAGGAATTATGCAACTCAGCAACACAGGCAGCAACACAGGCAGAAACCCCAGCTTAGGAAGCACAGAAAGAGCTATGGTACTGTTCCCTGCATGTCCATCCACCCCTTGGCCAGTGATGCACCTGAGTGGACACCATTGTGAAGGCAGAGATTACAAGATTGAGGTACCCAGATCTCAGACTCAGAGCAGCTCAGCATAGGCACCATTTAAATGAATAAGCAAGAGAAAACTGCTTACTTAATACACTCATTAGGGGAGTTTGGGAGAGAATGGATACATGTATATGCATGGCTGAGTCCCTTCACTATTCACCTGAACTATCACAACATTGTTAATCAGCTATATTCCCAATACAAAATAAAAATGTTTTAAAAAATAAAATAAAATTCACATTACATCTGTGTCTCTGTATTGGTGTTTTTCTTTCTGGCTTACTTCACTCTGTATAATAGGCTCCAGTTTCATCCACCTCATTACACCTGATTCAAATGTATTCTTTTTAATGGCTGAGTAATATTCCATTGTGTATATGTACCACAGCCTTCTTATCCATTTGTCTGCTGGACATCTAGGTTGCTTCCACGTCCTGGCTATTATAAACAGTGGACTCTGTGGGAGAAGGCAAGGGTAGGATGATTTGAGAGAATAGCATTGAAACATGTATATTATCATATGTGAAACGGATCGCCAGTCCAGGTTTGATGCATGAGACAGGGTGCTCAGGGCTGGTGCACTGGGATGACCCAGCGGGACGGGATGGGGAGGGAGGTGGAAGGGGGGTTCAGGATGGGGGAACACATATACACCCATGGCGGATTCATGTCAATGTATGACAAAACTGTACAATATTGTAATAAGCCTCCAATTAAAATAAATAAATTAAAAAATAAAAATAAAACTTCCTATCGAATAAAAAAAATTCACATTAGATTATCTAAAAGCAGGCTCTTCTGTATAAATAAATACATAGAAATGAATGCAGACATCTCACGTTTTTCAAGCCCTTCTTCCATGTCATTTTGAGAAATCCTCCGAGATTTAGGAGGAACGCTAATGATGCAAGAGTAGAAGCCAAGTGAGGAAGCAGGAGAGAGCAGGAAAAAATTCAGAAGCCAAACCATCATTTTGTTGGGCTGAAGGCCAGATGGACATTCAAAAGACACTCCCAGGACTTCCTTTGTCGTCCAGTGGTTAAGAATCTGCCCGCCAATGCAGGGAACATGGGTTCGATCCCTGGTCCAGGAACTAAAATCCCACATGCTACGGGGCAACTAAGCCCATGCACCAGAACTACAGAGCCCTGGCACCTGGAGCCTGTGTTCTGTAACAAGAGAAGCCACTGCACATTGCAACACAAGAGTAGCCCTGGCTTACCACAACTAGAGAAAACCCACACACAGCAATGAAGACCAAAAATAAAATAAATTGAAAATAATATTTTTTAAAAAGACACTCTTGTTTGGGTTTGGGACAACCTCAACTGACTGGAAAAGATCAGTTTTCATTCCAATCCCAAAGAAAGGCAATGCCAAAGAATGCTCAAACTACCACACAATTGCACTCATCTCACATGCTAGCAAAGTAATGCTCAAAATTCTCCAAGCCAGGCTTCAACAGTATGTGAACTGTGAAATTCCAGATGTACAAGATGGATTTAGAAAAGGTAGAGGAACCAGAGATTAAATTGCCAACATCCGTTGGATCATCAAAAAAGCAAGAGAGTTCCAAAAATACGTCTACTTCTGCTTTACTGACTATGCCAAAGCCTTTGGCTGTGTGGATCACAACAAACTGTGGAAAATTCTTTAAGAGACGGGAATACCAGGCCACCTTACCTGCCTCCTAAGAAATCTGTATGCAGGTCAAGAACCAACAGTTAAAAATGGACATGAAACAACAGAATGTTTCCAAATCGGGAAAGGAGTATGTCAAGGTTGTATATTGTCACCCTGCTTATTTAACTTTGCATGAAATGTTCCCTTGGTATCTCTAATTTGCTTGAAAAGATCTCTAGTCTTTCCTGTTCTATTGTTTTCCTCTATTTCTTTGCAATGATCGCTGAGGAAGGCTTTCTTATCTCTCCTTGCTATTCTTTGGAACTCTGCATTCAAATGGATATATCTTTCCTTTTTTCCCTTGCTTTTCGCTTCCCATCTTTTCACAGCTATTTGTAAGGCCTCCTCAGACAGCCATTTTGCTTTTTTGCATTTCTTTTTCTTGGGGATGGTCTTGATTCCTGTCTCCTGTACAATGTCACGAACCTCCATCCATAGTTCATCAGGTATTCTGTCTATCAGATCTAGTCCTTTAAATCTATTTCTCACTTCTACTGTATAGTCATAAGGGATTTGATTTAGGTCATACCTGAATGGTCTAGTGGTTTTCTCCACTTTCTTCAATTTCAGTCTGAATTTGGCAATAAGGAGTTCATGATCTGATACACAGTCAGTTTCTGGTCTTGTTTTTGCTGACTGTATAGAGCTTCTCCATTTTTGGCTGCAAAGAATATAATCAATCTGATTTTGGTGTTTACCATCTGGTGATGTCCATGTGTAGAGTCTTCTCTTGCGTTGTTGGAAGAGGGTGTTTGCTATGACCAGTGCGTTCTCTTGGCAGAACTCTATTAGCCTTTGCCCTGCTTCATTCTGTACTCCAAGGCCAAATTTGCCTGTTACTCCAGGTGTTTCTTGACTTCCTACTTTTGCATTCCAGTCCCCTATAATGAAAAGGACATCTTTTTTGGGTGTTAGTTCTAGAAGGTCTTGTAGGTCTTCATAGAACTGTTCAGCTTCTTCGGTGTTACTGGTCGGGGCATAGACTTAAATTACCATGATATTGAACGGTTTGCCTTGGAAATGAACAGAGATCATTCTGTCATTTTTGAGACTGCATCCAAGTACTGCATTTCGGACTCTTTTGTTGACCATGATGGCTACTCCATTTCTTCTAAGGGATTCCTGCCCACAGTAGTATATATAATGGTCATCTGAGTTAAATTCACCCATTCCAGTCCATCTTCGTTCACTGATTCCTAGAATGTCGATGTTCACTCTTGTCATCTCCTGTTTAGCCACTTCCAATTTGCCCTGATTCATGGACCTAACATTCCAGGTTCCTATGCAATATTGCTCTTTACAGCATCGAATCTTGCTTCTATCACCAGTCACATTCACAATTGGGTGTTGTTTTTGTTTTGGGTCCATCCCTTCATTCTTTCTGTAGTTATTTCTCCATGATCTCCTGTAGCATATTGGGCACCTACCAACCTGGGGAGTTCATCTTTCAGTGTCCTATCTTTTTGCCTTTTCATACTGTTCATGGGGTTCTCAAGGCAAGAATATTGAAATGGTTTGCCATTCCCTTCTCCAGTGGACCACATTCTGTCAGACCTCTCCACCATTAGAGATACCAAGGGAACATTTCATGTAAAGATGGGCTCAATAAAGAAATGGTAGGGACCTAACAGAAGCAGAAGATATTAAGAAGAGGTGGCAAGAATACACAGAATTGTACAAAAAAGTTCTTCACGACCCAGACAATCACGATGGTGTGATCACTCACCTACAGCCAGACATCCTGGAATGTGAAGTCAAGTGGGCCTTAGGAAGCATCTCTACGAACAAAGCTAGTGGAGGTGATGGAATTCCAGTTGAGCTATTTCAAATCCTCAAAGATGATGCTGTGAAAGTGTTGCACTCAATATACCAACAAATCAGGAAAACTCAGCAGTGGCCACAGGACTGGAAAAGGTCAGTTTTCATTCCAACCCCAAAGAAAGGCAATGCCAAAGAATGCTCAAACTACCGCACAATTGCACTTATGCCACACACTAGTAAAGTAATGCTTAAAATTCTCCAAGCCAGGCTTCAGCAATACATGAACCGTGAACTTCCAGATGTTCAAGCTGGTTTTAGAAAAGGCAGAGGAACCAGAGATCAAATTGCCAACATCTGATGGATCATCAAAAAAGCAAGAGAGTACCAGAAAAACATCTATTTCTGCTTTATTGACTATGCCAAAGCCTTTGACTGTGTGGATCACAATAAACTGTGGAAAATCCTGGAAGAGATGGAAATACCAGAGCACCTGACCTGCCTCTTGAGAAACCTGTATGCAGGTCAGGAAACAACAGTTAGAACTGGACATGGAACAACAGACTGGTTCCAAATAGGAAAAGGAGTACGTCAAGGCTGTATATTGTCACCCTGCTTATTTAACTTATATGCAGAGTACATCATGAGAAATGCTGGGCTGGATGAAGCACAAGCTGGAATCAAGATTGCCGGGAGAAATATCAATAACCTCAAATATGCAGATGACACCACCCTTATGGCAGAAAGTGAAGAAGAACTAAAGAGCCTCTTGATGAAAATGAAAGTGGAGACTCATAAAGTTGGCTTAAAGCTCAACATTCAGAAAACTAAGATCATGGCATCCAGTCCCATCACTTCATGGCAGATAGATGTGGAAACAGTGGAAACAGTGGCTGACTTTATTTTTCTGGGCTCCAAAATCACTGCAGATGGTGACTGCAGCCATGAAATTAAAAGACGATTGCTCTTTGGAAGAAAATCTATGACTAACCTAGAGAGCTTATTAAGAAGGAGAGACATTACTTTGCCAACAAAGGCCTGTCTAGTCAAAGCTACGGTTTTTCCAGTAGTCATATATGGATGTGAGAGTTGGACTATAAAGAAAGCTGAGCACTGAAGAATTGATGCTTTTGAACTGTGGTGTTGGAGAAGACTCTTGAGAGTCCCTGGGACTGCAAGGAGATCCAACCAGTCCATCCTAAAGGAAATCAGTCCTGAATATTCATTGGAAGGACTGATGCTGAAGCTGAAACTCCAACACTTTGGCCACGAAGAAGAAGTGACTAATGCAAAAATGTGACTAATTGGAAAAGATCCTGTTGCTGGGAAAGAGTGAAGGCGGGAGGGAAAGGGGATGACAGAGGATGAGATGGTTGAATGGCATCACCGACTCAATGGACATGAGTTTGAGTAAACTCCACGAGTTGGTGATGGGCAGGGAGGCCTGGCGTGCTGCAGTCCACGGGGTCACAAAGAGTCGGACACTACTGAGCGACTGAACTGAAATGAACTGAACCACCTGATTCAAGTCCCTTTCCCTACCTGGGTCCTACTTCAGCCTACTCTGTTAGAATCTCCATACATGTGGCCAAGAAACCTGCTTTCTCAGCAAGTATCTTCAAGAAACTCAGACACACACCAAATTCAAGAAACACAAGCCCCCAAAATCTTATCCACTCCTGTGTCTTCAAATTCTGTTTGCACACCATTAGAAAAACACATATATCTTTATCCCAGAACTCTCTTGTGAGTCCAAGACACCAAAGATCATCTGCAGACTTGATTTTTCTAGTTGGGCACCTCACAGGTATCTTAATTTTCTAAGAACAACACTGAAGTCTTGATCTTCTTAGTAAATGACACCACAATCCAACTAGCTGCCTATGCCAGAAATGCAAGAATTGTCTTTGACACCTCTGTTTTCCTCACCCATGACATCATATCCCTGACCATGATCCACTGATAACCAGTTCTACATTTGTAAGGGTCGGGTTTTGGTGTAGAAACAAATAACTCTAAAATCTGAGTGGTTGAAGACCACGATGAGTCAGTTAGAGCTCTGCCTGACTCTGTAGAACTTATCCTCAAAATGCAGGCCAAGTTCAGGACATTCTCAAGATGCAGGCAAAGTTAAGGACTATGCCATGTGTCACCTCATTCCAGAGCCAGGGTGAGAGCAAATGATAGAAACACAGGAGGCTGCTAGATGCACATGAGTTCTCTTAAAGCCTGTTCTCTGACTGTACCCTGTTGGTTCTGCCCATATTCCATCAGCCAAAGCATGCCATGTGGCCAAGCCCAAAATCAGCAGAGTGAGGAAGTACATGAAGCAGATAGTGAATCTTTACAGAATGATGAGAGAGTCCTTGGTGACATCCAAAATATGTCCTAGATCCATCCACTTCTCTCTGTTACCATGGCTCCCATCCTGGTCCAAGTCAGCATCATCTCTGACTGGTTGTCCACACAGCCCCCCAACTACCTGCCTGCCTTCAATGGCTCCTCCAATCTGTCTCCACCCAGGAGTCAGTGCGATTTGTTCACAGGGTTGATCAGCTCATGGTGGGCTCTCTGATGGCTTCCATTGCACTTAGGAAAAATTCAAAATCTGTATTGATCGCTAAGGCCCAACCAAAGCTGTCACTAGACCATCTCTCTAGACCAGGTATATTGAGCCTGGAGTCCACGGACCCGCACTGGGTTCCTGCCTTCGTTCCCTCTCTTCTCTGCTCTCACGCTGCAGCCACACCAACCTTCCTGCAGGTCCCTCTAACTCACTGTCTTCATTTCTAGATGCCACCTCACTTCCATTCTAGAGGCCATTCCCTCCACCTGGAATGTGTTTCCCATTCTCCTTGCTACCTGAGCTTCCTCCTACTCACCTGACAGGTCTCAACTTACAATACCCTTGCTCAGAAAGACAAAGGATTGCCCAGTCTAAATGAACTCTTCATATAGTTTCTTAAATAACCTGTATTCATTACAAATTGAAATTGTAAGTGGGCAATTACCAGCTTGATGTCTGCCTCTCTGCCACATGGTAAATGCCACGTGGGCAGGTGCTGTGTGTCTATGTTACCCACCATCAAGTCACCAGTGTTGGACATGGTATACATAGTAGATGCTTGATGACTGCTTGCTTTGGGTTTTTTTTTATTTTGTTTCTTTTTTTTTTTTTTTTTATTATTAGGGTTTTTTTAAATATTTTATTTATTTCTTTGGCTGCACTGGGTCTTAGTTGCACCATGGGGGATCTTCAATCTTTACTGTAGGATGCAAGATCTTTAGATGCAGCATGAGAACTCTTAGTTGTAGCATGTGGGATCAAGTTCCCCAATCAGGGACTGAACCCAGGCCTCCTGCTTTGGGAGCACTGAGTCTTAGCCTCTGGACCACCAGGGAAGTTCAGACAACTGCTTGTTGAATGAATACCAAATGCTCTTTAACTGAGCACTTACTTTCATTTCATCCTCATACCTGATCTAGGTATATTAATCCAAGGAAACTGAAGCTCAGAAAAGTAATGTGTCTAAAGTCACACATCTAAAGCCTAGATACAAATCCAGATGTATCTATTTCTGGGGTCCACACAAGTAAGTGTTGTCCCTTGTTGCTTCCTCTAGAAGAAATGCAAAAGTAGTTTTGCAGGACATGAGACGATCCATCCTGTGTTCTTTGCAATGTAAGTCAACCTCCAAGACAAGAAGAAAGTCAATTCCTTCCTCTTGCAAAAACCCTAGCTGAGGGTTAGCACAGGGTACTCTGGAAGGAACTAAACTGTTCCATTCTCCCCTCAACCTAGCCTCCACCATGAAATGAGTGATCTCTTTTAGAGAAAGAGAGAGGAATACACACAAAGATGAATTGCTTAAGAATCCAAGATGGAGACAAAGAGTATGGCACAGGCCATGTGTGCTCAGGGCCAAATGGATTGTATGGACGATGCCACACTAGAAGTGGGATGGCACTTCTGTGCCTCAGTTTACCCAGTTGTGAAATGGGGTGATAAGACTCGTCCCAATCTTCAAGTGTGGGAAGGAAGCTACACATTCGAAGTGTTTGGTTTTACCTAGAAAATCACAAGCATTCAGTGATGACCCCTTTGCAAAATGCCAGTCACCCCTAGACAATTTACAAAGCAAAAATGACAGTGACCTTTGAGGATACTATAGTTACAACAGTGAAGAAGGGAATCCCGTGGTTAAATTGCTGTAAACAACCTTTAATTATGGCATAAAAAGCCCAGGTCTCTGAGACAGAACAACTGGGATCTAGAGCAGATTCTAGGTCCTACCTACCCTGTGATCATGGGCAATGTTTCTCCTTCCATGAGACTTAGTTTTGTTTTTGTCTGCAGTCAAGAACGTTAACAGCACTCTTTTGCCAACTTCTCATTCTCCTACCACTTTCACAGATTTTACTGAACAGTATACCACTTCTCCAGTGGCCCAGTAGTAAAGAATCTGCTGGCAATGCAGGAGGCGCAGGAGACACGGGTTAAAATCCTGGGTCAGGAAAACCCACTGGAGAAGGGCATGGCAAACCACTCAGTATTCTTGCCTGGAGAATCCCATGGAAAGAGGAGCCTGGCAGGCTACTGTCCATGGGGTCTCAAAGAGTCAGACACAACTGAAGCGACATACACGCATGCATACCACTCATAATATTATTTATTAAATATTTCTAATTTATACCCATTTATTCAACACATTCTCATCAGCACCTACAATATGTCAGACAATCCTCTAGGTACTGAGGCACTGTTCTAGATGACTTTTTTTTTTTTACTGAATATCTATTTTTCTCTCATCCTAAGCAATAATATCCATGAACTCATGGGACTGATAAGCTAACTATTGGTATTTTTTTCTAACATATATTACAATCAATGTGAAAATAACAACAAGGTCCTACTGTGTAACACAGAGAACTATATTCAACATCCTGTGATAAACCATACTGGAAAAGAATATGAAAAAGAATATATGTCTGTATAACTGAATCACTTTGCTGTACAGCAGAAATTAACACAACATTGCAAATTAACTCTACTTCAATAACATTTTTTTTTTAAATCAACGTAAAAATTGTAGAAGGAAACAGGTCCTTTAACATCGACATTAATCTCAGGTAGGGGAACCTGGTGGCTCAGATGGTAAAGAATCTGCCTGCAATGCAGGAGACCTGGATTTGATTCCTGGATCAGGAAGATCCCCTGGAGAAGGAAATGGCTACCTGCTCCAGTATTCTTGCCTGGGAAATTCCATGGACAGAGGAGCCTGGTGGGCTACAGTCCACGGGGTCACAAAGAGTTGGACATGACTAAGTGACTAACAATCTCAGGTGCTCCAAGTAATACAAGGTGGATGCTTTTGGAGACCTGGATAATAGCTAAGATTCCTGCTAACTCTCAAAAATGTTCTGTTCTAGATTTCTCTGGAGAGACTGACACACTTTATCTCCTCTCTTCCAACCTACCCTGCTCCAGCCACGAACAGAGTGACATTAATTAAGCAATTATTCAGCGATTACAAGAAGTTTTTTTCTGAGCCAGAGACTAGGGCTCTGTCAGTTTGAGAACATGCTTGAACTTTCTGGCTCTCCACTTTTAATTCACACCCCAAACTTCAGGCACTTTCATCTTCTCTCTTTCAGTCACAGAGGACTTGGGTTTACTCTCAAGCACTGTTTTCATCTTCAAAGGATATTATCAACTTGCAATGATGTCTCTATATCTGACATGGGAACAGCTCCAAAAAAACTCATAATCACCCTACTAGACAGCTTTTCCCAACAATAGTTAATAAGTTGTACATAATGAGTCTAAAACATATGTTCTGAGTTGCCTTTGAAATCCAAAAAAAAAAAAAAAAAAAAGGTTTGCAAGGAAAACTTTCCCAGCAATCAGTTAAAACCCTAAAACTTCAGTAGAAAAGTGGGCTAAGGACAGGAGTGCTAATTCACAGGAGAAGAAATACAAACAACTCATAAGCATATGAAAAGGTACTCAGCTCCTTAATCAAAGCAAATGCAAATCGAAACAACAAGAGAGGACTTTTTTCCTGTTTCAAATTAACAAAGGGTTACAGTATGATCATTTTCCATGCTAGCTAGAGTGGGGTTTAATAGGGACTGGTGTTAGGAGAATGGTATTTCCACCTTGCTGGAAAGCAGTTTGATACTGTGTTTTGGGATCCTTCAAAGAGCTTCTAATATTTGGCTCAGTACTTTCCCTTCTAGGACTCAACCACAGAAAACCAGAGGTGATCTGTCTGTCAAACATGTCTTGTTTAATGGACAAAGGAGTCTAGCATGATGGGTTTTCTAAGATCAGGGTTTCTCCACCTCAGCACTCTTGACATTTGGGGTCAGACAATTAATTCTTTGTTGGAGGGCTGTCCTGGGCATTGCAGGATGTTTGGGGCCTCCTTGGACTCTACACACGCCCAACATCCCTCTAGTTATGACAATCAAAACTGTCTCCAAGGCTGGGGGGTACGGATGGAGTGGGAGTTTGGGGTTAGCAGATGCAACCTATTATATACAGAATGGATAAACAACAGAGTCCTTCTATATAGCACAGGGAACTATATTCAATAGCCTGTGATAAACCATAAAGCTTCCCAAGTGGCTCAGTGGTAAAGAATCCACCTGACAATGCAGGAGACCTAAGAGACACTGGTTTGATCCCTGGGTTGGGAAGAACCCCCACAGGAGGAAATGGCAACCCATCCCAGTATTCTTGCTTGAAAGAATCCCATGGACTAAGGAGCCTGGCAGACTACAATCTGTGGGATCTTAAAGGGTTGTACACGACTGTGCAATAAACCATAATGGAAAGCAATATGAAAAAGAATATATATATATGTATACATAACTGAATCACTTTGCTGTACAGCAGAAATTAACACAACATTGTAAGTCAACAATACCTCAATAAAATAAAATTATAAAAAAATTGTCTCCATACACTGCCTCGTATGGCCAATGTTCCTTGGGGTGACAAAATCTGCATCGAGAACCACTGATCTAAGAATAAAAACTTCTAAATGACCTAAATGTTCAGGTATAACAGAATGGTCAGATGAGTTACAGTCTGTTCAGAAGATGAAATATTATGCAATCACTTAAAATGTTGCTTTCAAGGAGTATTTAATGACATGGGAAAAATGGTGTATGAAAAAAAGCAAAGAAGACAAGTACTTAACTAGTCATTAATTGGCCCCAATCATTTAATTAGTCATGCTTTTCCTAGAAAAACAGACTGAATGGAAATAAAGCAAATGTCCACTGCAATTATCTCTAGGTAGTAGGATAAAAAACCAGTTTTCATTTCCTTTTTTAAAACACCTATTGGCTCTATAAGCTCAGAAAATGGATTTCTAGTCTGAAAAACCTGGCTTTAAATCCTAGTACGGCCACTATCTATTACTCGTTAACGTTTTTTTTAATTTTTTATTTTGAAATAATTTTTATTATTTTTTAATTTTTACTTTATATTGAAGTATGGTTGATTTACAATGTTGTGTTGGTTTCAGATGTACAGCAAAGTGATTCAGATATATTTATATGTGTGTATATATACACACATATATATCTATTCCTTTTTTATTGGAGTATAGTTGCTTTACAATGAATGCTGTATTAGTGTCTGCTGTACAGCAAAGTGAATCAACTTTATGTATACATATATCTCCTCTGTTTTGGATTTCTTTCCCATGTAGGTCACAGCATTGAGTAGAGCTCCCTGTGCCAGACAACTGGCTCTCATTGGTTATAGTCATGTATATGTGGGGCTTCCCTGGTGTCTCAGATGGTAAAGGATCTGCCTTCAATGAGGGAGACCTGGGTTTGATCCCTGGGTTGGGAAGATCCCCTGGAGAAGGGAATGGCAGCCCACTCCAGTATTCTTGCCTGGAGAATTCCATGGACAGAGGAGCCTGGCGAGTTACAGTCCATGGGACCACAAAGAGTTGGACATGACTGAGCAAATAAATACACACACACACAGTGTATACATGTCAGGTTCTTTTTCAGGTTCATTTTCCCATATTACAGAATATTGAGTAGAGTTCCCTGTGCTACAGGAAATAAGTAGGTCCTTGCTGGTTATCTATTTTTTAAATAATAATGTGCATATATGTAAATTCCAAACTCCTAATTACTAGCTCTTAACCTCTAACGTGCTGTGACTTCATCAATCAAACAGGAATAACCATGTATCAACTGCAAAGAGGGTAAAGAGTAAACAAGTTAGTGCACAGAAAGTGCTAAGCAAGGTGCCTGGTGGATCATAAGTATTCAGCTAAAGGTGAGTTCTCATTAAGAGGTACTACCTTTTTAATTAAGATCTTTTTCTTAAAACACACAACACCAAGACAGAAGGAGCTTGTTCAGTTTCTCTGGGGAGAGATACGGCCTGAGAATGAGAGATCGCTGATGCTCGGGGATCTGACATTGAACAGAACTGTTAGTGGTGGAATGAAAACAGCAATGAAGAATCCATCTGGCAGTGGAGACGGTCTGCGGGGAAACGTTATTTGAATTAGACAGGATGGAGAGATAGCTTCAAGTTAAGAGTACTGACTGAAGTGTCAAGAGCCATAAATTTAACTGCCTAACAGGTTAGACTACCAATCTAGGTCTTACAAAGAGGCATTGGGAATTGGCACTGGAAATGTTCCCAGGCGAGCCGTGGTCCATTTCATCTGAAGCCTGGAGAGCCACGAGCCCCAGGGCTTTGAAGGAGAGCCCCGGAGGTCTGCGGGTACTAGTGCTGGGATGGACTGAAACAATCTGGAGACTTGTCTTCAAGATCTTGCTGTCGTGTCCTGCAGATTCCTTTTCCTCTTTGGATCTCTGACAATCGATGTATTCAGATAAGCAGATTGGCTTCATTTAGAAGAATAGGAACCCTGGAGACCAACCACCTAGAGGTGATTTCTGGGCCTAGCACAGACTAGCTATTGTATCTCTGGGTGAGTTGCTTACTTGATGGGTCTAAGCCTTCATTTCTGCCTCTACAAGAGGTGGGTGATGGTATCTACCCTCTGTAAGAGATTCAGCATGGAGCCAGGTAACTCCCAGCAAGGACTTAAAATGGCAGCTCTAATTGCTTTCTTTAAAGTTACTTCAGGAACTTCCCTGACAGTCCAGCAGTTAAGAATCTGCCTTTTAGTGCAGGGGATGTGAGTTCCATCCCTCGTCAGAGTACTAAGATCACACATTCCGCCAGGCAACTAAGCCCCATGCGCCATAACTACTGAGCCAGTGTGCCACAACTAGAGAGAAGCCCACATCACAACGAAGACCCAACACAGCCAAAACTAAAACAGTAAATAAATATTAAAAGCTACTCCATACACAAACCTACTATATATAAAATAGGTAATCAGCAGAGACCTATGTATAGCCCAGGGAACTCTACTCAATATTCTGCAATAACCTATATGGGAAAACAATCTGAAAAAGAAAAAAAAACATATGTATATGTATAACATATGTATATGTATAATCACTTTGCTATACACCTGAAACTAACACAACATTGTAAATCAGCTATGCTCTACTATAAAATAAAAATTAAATTTGAAAATAATAATAAAATAAAAGTTATTTCAAACATAGAACTTGAATCTCCTTCAAAGTGGAATTCATTGTTTCAAAATTTTGAGTGTGGGGTAGGTCAATGGGTAGATGTACAAAGGATGAATGACAGCAGTTCTTTAGTCCATCAAGACTTCTCAGGGGTTCCAGGGTTTATCACTATGTTTCTGACCTGTGCCAGGTCCTGGGTAGGCAGTGGGGCTACTGTGATGGCCAAGAAACAGTCCCTTGGTCTCAAGTTGCTCAGAATCTAGTAGAGAAGACAGAGAAGGAAGGCCTGCTTCATTCAGACAGTGAGAAGAGGAAGCAATATCAGGCCATGATAGCACACAGGCCCTGGAACCACCCTCCCTTTTATCTTCAGGTCTTGAAGCCATGTGAACAGGTGACTTTACCTCTTCAAGCCTCAGTATTTTCATCTGTAAAATGGGAGAATACTATCAAATAAAAGAATAACAGTCACGTTTCTCCTTCATAGGGTTGTGTCAGGACAAAATAAAGGGGATGCCCTTAGAACTGTGCCCAGCACACAGGGTTTAATAAATGTTAGCTTGGTTATCACGATTAACATCTGAGTAACTACTTATATGGACCCTAGAAAGGCAGTCTGGTTCTCTGACTTGCAAAGGGGTGGGATCCTCCCAGGGGGAGTCAGCCTATCCCCTCCAATATCCAGTTTGGGCAGACCTCAGGGGCCATGATCACACCACACCCGAATTCCCCCTTAGCATCACCACACAGATCTAGAGAAAACTTTCTCAGGAATCAGGATGGACACTTTCATGGTTTTACCCTCCTCCCCCAAAACCACAAAAGATGTATGACTGTGGAGCAACTCACCCATTTCCTAAATGGAAAAGAGACTCCAAATCACTTTGAAAAGTAGTATCAGGACTTCCCTGGTGGTCTACTGGCTAAAACTCCATGCTCTCAATGCAGGGGCCCCAGGTTCGATCCCTGGTCAGAGAACTGGATCCTGCACGCCACAACTAAGACCCGGTGTAACCAAATAAATAATTAAATATTTAAAAATTAATAAATAAAAGCAATACCTCACTCTCCCCATCTCCTGTGCCATGCACACACATACACACACACACACACACACACACACACACACACACACACACACACACACACACACACACACACCAAACAGTGAGGGGCGGGCAGGGGGTTGTGTGAGAGGGGAGAGGGGTGGGAGGGAGGCAGGAAGCGAAGGAGGAAGCCCTTTAACAGGAACCAGAAAGGGTGATGAGGAGCTAACCGTGGGCAAGGCAGGATTGTCTGAGGATGGACACAGGGACCAGATACCTGAGCACATGCTCTCCTGCCTCACCTGACCGAGCAGACAGGTGACAGGTGTCTCCTCTGTGCCTATTCACCTGAACACCTGCTGGTCCGGCTGCCCCCCAGGTCACTCTGGGTGATCCTCAGACTGAATGGACTTGCAGTCTCCTGCTGATCTTCAACAGAACCCAATTCTTCCTTTTCCCTGGCAGAGGCTGGGCATTTGGGCAAACACTAGTGCTTGAGGGTTTTGCTAAACAAGGGAGGCATTGTGACATCTGGGAGAAATGCCACCACAAAATGATTAAGTTGGACCAGCCTGCCTGCCATTCTCAAGTCCACACACACACACACACACTTCTGAGTAACCCCATGTGTGCCTACTTAACAAGGTGACGGACAAAATATTTAACAATCCTGACAGTGCATCTACTAACCAAGCAGAAAGGACAAAGAACATAACTTCAGAGAAAGTTCTGGAAGTCCCCTGCTGTTATCTTTTTATTTTAAAAATCTTGGGAAGGTTAGGCGATACAAGGGAAGGGTCAGGGTGGCAGGCAGGCACTTGGGGCACCAGGGCAGTGGTTGTTGCCCAGCTGGCATGGAAGTATTTCAGTATTTTAACGCCCACCGTGGGCACACTGGTGCATACCAGTCAGACTGAACGTAGGCTCTCAGGTGAGGATTTGCGGGTGGGTGGTTTATTAAAGAGCTGTTCCCGGGGAGAAAAAATAAAAACAAACAAACAAAAACAGTAAGAAAGCAAGGAAAGCAGAACAAAGAAGGGAGGAAACCCTGGGCTGGCTCAGGACTTGAATCAAAGCCCCACAGATGGTGACCTCAACCTGATTCCATGGGGGAGTCTGGAGCAACAGTCAGCCCCACGGTCAGCTGATCTAAGGCTAGAGAGCCTGACTGTCATGTTCATGCATCTGGAAGGCAGGAGTTGAGGGCTGCCCTGGGAGCAGGATACAGAGCAAAGCAAAGCACCTCCAGGGGCTGCCCAGGTAATCCTCTGAAAAAGAGCCACCGGTCCCACCCGGAAGCAAGAGTCCAGGAAAGTCAAAGGCTGGACACCATGAAAACGGCAAAAAATAATAATAATAATTGGTGGATTTAGATGGAGTGCCAGAACTTCCCATGACACCAACTGAATGTCAGCCTAAGTCCTTAGACAAGGAAGGAACACATGCAAATGATGGCTATGGGGCCTAGAGTAGCATGGGGTACCAGCTTTGGGGTTCAACATTTCTCCTACTACATAATTCATTTCAGAACAAACTCCTTACCTCCATTGTCAACCACTTCCATCCCAAAGAGTAATAAAAGCTAAAATTATAGTATAGAGTAGGGTTCCCAGTGGCTCAGCAGTAGAGACCTGCCTTCAATGCAGATGTGGCAGGAGCCTTGCATTTGATCCCTGGGTCAGAAAGATCCTCTGGAGGAAGAAATGGCAACTCACTTTAGTATTCTTGCCTGGAGAGGAGTCAGGCAGGCTGCAGTCCATGGGGTCATAAAAGAGTTGGACATGACTTAGTGACTTAAGAATAACAACAGCAAATGTATAGAGCACCCACAAGGGACAGGGGACCATGCAGATGCCATGCTCAGCCTCACAACAACTTCTCAAGGTGGGTCATATTCTCTCCACCTTACAGATGAGCAAGCTGAGGCTTGAAAAATTGAAGTGAAAGTGAAAGTCACTTAGTCGTGTCCGACTCTTTGTGACCCCATGGACTATATAGTCCATGGAATTCTCCAGGCCAGGATACTGGAATGGGTAGCCTTTCCCTTCTCCAGGGGATCTTCCCAACCCAGGGATCGAACCTAGGTCTCCCGCATTGCAGGTGGATTCTTTACCAGCTGAGCCACAAGGAAAGCCCAAGCCTCTTCTATAAGTTTCCACAACAAATAAATGGTTGTGGAGAAATTCCAATCAATCTCAAATCTACAGGACTCCAGAGCTTCTGTTCTGTCCAACTGCCATTCCTACTCAACATCTCCTCCTCTGGATGCAAACATGACCAGACACAGGCTCTGAGCTGAGGATTCAGGTGCAGTGAGGGTCATGCAACATCTCGTGCAGGAAGAGACTTCCTTAAGTGGGGGAAATGGGTCAGGGAAGAGGACGGAGCTGTGCATCAGGCAGTCTTCAGGAGCCTCCCAGCCCCAATCCCCCGATTCCAGCTGGAGCTCTGGCGTGTACATCAGGCTTCAGAGTTAGTTCCAACTCGAAGCAAAAGAACTAGGCTTTCACATGCCTGCACCACATAGGCACCCAGAGCATGGGTAGAAGTGGAATGGCTCCAGTAACCCAAGGGTGTCCTTCAAAGAGAGGTAGGCAAGGCTTCCCTGGTGGTTCGGTAGTTAAGAATTCTCTTTGCAATGCAAGGGACACTGGTTCGATTTCTGGTCCGGGAAGATTCCACATGCGGTAGAGCAACTAAGCCCAGGTGCCACAACTACTGAAGCCCACACACATAGAGCCTGTGCTCTGCAACAAGAGAAACCATCACAATGAGAAGCCCACACACCGAAACAAGGAGTAGCCCCCATCTCCATAACTAGAGAAAATCCACGTGCAGCAACAAAGACCCAGCGCAGCCAAAAATAAAATTAATAAATAAATAATTTTTTTAAAAAAAGAGGGGGGGAGCAAGCAGACCATAAGAGCAAAGGCTAGAGAGGCATGCCTAAGGAGCCAGAGGTGATGTGGGCACCATCCTGACACCCATCATTCTTAATGAAGCCTGGCCGTCCTTTCCCTAATTCTTAGCTTTTACCCCCAAGAACCTATTTCCCTACTGCCCAGGGGGAAAAAAGTCTCCCTTTCTGATAGTCTAAAGATCATCTCAAAGACCATTTTCAAGAGCTGATTACCTGAGCCTGGCTCTAATCTAAGGAAAGTATCCCATTTTCCACCTCTGTAGAGAAAGAAACATAATCAAGTAACTTGTCCCTGGCTCTTCGGCTTTATTCATACAGATACCAGTAAATAAAGGAAAATTTGACTGTTCACAGAACTTCAGCAAATTGAGCTCCTATTTGGGGGCAAAAATAAAGGCCGCTGAGATTTAATATGAAATCCTTCTACAAGGAAAATGATTGAATACATTATGGGGGCTTCAATTTTTACCATGACAGATATTGAATGAGCCTTTCATTTCTTTCTGCTGTTCATTTCCTCGATGCTTGAGGCTCTGATATTGAGAAAGAGATGGAATCAGTGTCTTCGCAATGGAGTAAACGGGTAGGAAGGCCAAGGGCTCCAGGCTGGAAATGCTGGGATAACATGAAGGAGGTCTCATACAAGGAGCCCAGGATGGACTTGAGCTTCAAAAATCAGTGCTAAATACCAAGTATTTAAAGAAAAACACCAAGAGCGGAGTCGAACGGGTGCCCATGGGGGAGTCTTGAACAGGAGCTAATGCCAAAAGCCAACAAGCCCTCATTATCCTAATCATGTACCATTTGGTTGTAAGAAACAAAAACTCACTCAAACTAGCTGGAGATGAAGGGGACTTTAATTGGAAGAATCAGAAGAATTCAAAGCAAAAGGGTGAATAAACAAGAGAATTCAAAATCAAAACAACAGGGACTTCTCTGGCAGTCTAGTGGTTAAGAATCTGCCTTCCAATGCAGGGGACGCTGGTTCAATCCCTGGTTGGGGAACTAAGACCCAACATGCCATGGGGCAACTAGGCCTGTGCTCCACAGCTACTGAGCCCACCAGCGTGCCACAACTAGAGGAGTCCACGTGCTGCAAGGAAGACCCAGCACAGCCAAAAACAAAACCAACAAACCACCCCCTCCTCTCTGACTCCACATAAACACATAATGTTGACTGAGGTCCTACTATGTGTCAGGCCCTGTGCTGAATGCTTTACCTGCATTATTTCACAATTTACCTACACAGAAAGTCTCTGAGACACAAACATCCCCATTTTTCAGATGGGAAAACTGATGCTAAAGTAATTTCCCAAGGTTGCACAGCTACAAATTGGCAGAATTAGAATCCACACTCTGCTCAACTCGGGGCTCTGTGATGACCTTGAGGGGTGGGATGGAGTGGGGATGGGAGGGAGGCTCAAGAGAGAGGAGACATATGTATACATACAGCCGATTCACGTGTTGTACAGCAGAAACCAACACAACACTGTGAAGTAATTACACCCCAATTAAAAAATAAATTTGAAAAATGTTAAAGGAAAAAATTCACACCCAGTCCTCAAAACAACTGTCCTCTATCACCAGTCACGTGAGTTCCATCTCAGCTTCTTCTCTCTGGGTCTGCTACATCCTGAATGCTTTTCCCTGCAGGCTGGCTCTTCCTGCCTCAACGAGCTTGTGAAGTGGCAAAATGACCAGCCCAAATCTGGTTCTGGTACCCAAGGGAAAGTACCTGGATGGGAGACTTGAGCCCACCCATATCAACAATTACATTCAATGGTACCCAAAACCGTCTGATGCAAGTGTCTGTGTCTTTTGGTTCAAATTCTCAGAGTAAAGAGTCTGATTGGTTTCTTATCCCTTCGGCTCTGATGATGAGCAAGACCTCACCTTGTAAAATCAGGGCAGCTCGTGGTGGGGTGGCAATTTCTCTATGAAAGTGGGTGTGTGACATGGGAAAATGGGAGATACTTACAATGCCCTCATTTATATACGCCACACTTCTTGAGTGAGCATCTCATTCTTCCCAGCTAATCTAGGTGCCAGGGCTTCCAAGATTAAGAAGTTATCATATGCTCCCTTGGGAGGCTCACCATATCTAGAATAGACGCATCACTAAACCATGGCCATCCAGCAAGATAAGTGCTGTGGTTGGGAGAGACAAGGAGTGCTGCCACCTCACAGACAAAGTGTATCTGGTCTGGCCCAGCAAATCAAGGAAGAGGTCCTGAAGACAATAACATAGGAACCCAGTCTTGAATGAATGAGCAGGCATGACCAAAGCATAGTGTATTCCCGAAAGGTGTGATGCGCTGGAGAGGTCTGGGGAATTGGGCACCATGGGAAGGTAGCAAGAGTGGAGGAGTACCAGAAAATGAGGTTAAAAAGGTAGACAAGGGCCAATCCATGAGTGACTTTCTGTGCTAAGAAAAGAAATGTAATCATTTTCCCAAGCAGCCACACAATCTAGTGCAGTGCTGTCCAATAAAACTTGTCATGATGATGGAAATGGCCTAAATCTGCAATGACCAACATGGCAGCCACTGACTGCACACTTGGCATATGGCTAGAGCAATGGAGTAACTGACTTTACTTTATTTACTTTCAATTCATTTATATGGCCAGATGTGGCTATCGGCTGCAATGTTGGACACCCAAATCTAGCCATAAAGCTGTGAGTTCCTGAGGAAGACTTGAAACTGGCTCCAAGTCAAACTGGCTGTGTGACTCTGAGAAAGTTCCATAACCTCTCTGTACCTCAGTTTTCCCATTTGTAAAATGGGATGATAATAACATATCTCCTAGGAGTGTTGTGAGGATAAGTAAGTCGATACATGTAAAGCAGTTGGACAAACACCTGGCATATTGTAATAACCCAGCAAGCATCTGTGTAGTTTGGAAGGTGATGGGAAGCTTTGAAAGGTGCTAACAGCAAATTTGTTTTATTATAATTCTGGAAGCTGGAAGTCTAAGATCAAGGCATCAGCAGGCTTGGTCATCCTCTTTGCTGTGTCAATGGCCATCTTCCCCTTGTGTCCTCACATGGTCTTCCTGCTGGATGACTGTGTCCCAGTCTCTTTTCTTATAAGAACACCAGTCATACTGGATTAGAGCCTCATTTTAACACAACTAGCTCTTTTTTTTTAATTAATCTATTTATTTTAGTTGGAGGCTAATTACTTTACAATATTGTAGTGGTTTTTGCCATACATTGACATGAATCAGCCACGGGTTTACATGTGTTCCCCATCCTGAACCCCCCTCCCACCTCCCTCCCCATTCCATCCCTCTGGGTCATCCCATTGCACCAACCCTGAGTAGTTGTCTCATGCAACGAAACTGGACTGGCGTTCTGTTTCACATATGATAATATACATGTTTCAATGACGATCTGAGAGAATACCATTGAAACACAACTAGCTCTTTAAAGAGCCTATCTCCGAATATAATCACACTGTAAAGTCCTGGGGTTTAGGCATTGATGAATTTGCAGAGTGTGGAGGCACAATTCATATAAGAGTAAAGACACTACAGACTGAAAATCAAGATTGACAGTTCCATTTCTGACCTATATACTGGATCCTTTCTGCATGAGCCACCTTAGAAGAACCAAGGGAAAAGCAGAGGACCTGGGAGGAGTTTCTGGCATGGCAGGGGGCTGACATGGACTGGGATGGGCAGGGACCACTTGGATCCAAGGCAGAAGCTGCCCAGCGTGGCTGGAGGAGGACACCCCGGAAAGAGGGTTCTAGAAGTTTGGGCTCTGATGCTCCTCTACCATTTCCCAGATACATACAGTGCCTGCCCCCGCAGCCCAACTCAGCCCTCTGGTCCAGATGCCATCAAGGAAAAAATCAGGCCAGAGTAAAAGCCGTGTGCTTGTGAGGTGCTGAGAAATGGGGACAGGACAAAATGACCTCAAGGAAGTTGCTCCCTCAAAGAGAGGTGAGGACTTCTCCCTTTCATACCCCCAAAGTGATATGTGTGAGTAGGGAAAACAGAAAAGCTCCATGAGGAGGCGCTTCCTGAGGGGCAAAAAGTGATGCCTGAAAAGCCGTCTTGAATGGTGAGCAGTGATCGTGGGTGCTTCTGTCTGGTGTTCTCCATCGTAGGGCTTAATCCCTCCCCACCCTCTGAGCTCATGGGAACTGACCTGGGGGTCTGGCCTTCATCCATCCACATTGCCCATCAGAGTCATTGCCCAATTCCTCCAGGGTGACATGAGCTCATAACCCAAAATAACAAGACATTTGAGGATCAAAATAATTTCAAGGGGAAAACAACACACTGGGCTTCAGATGCCAACAGAAGTAAGAATATAAGAACAGATGGACTTTGGATATAAAAATTAGCCTTTTGTAAAGCATATTAAAGAGATAAAAGAAAATATGAACAATACAAATCAAAACAAGAACAAGAAAATACTTTTTAAAAAACCAAGCTGAAATATCACACATGAAAAATGCAATGGTTGAAATAAAGAACACAATGGATGGATAAATGGAGACAGAATGAATACATCTGAAGAATGAATTAAGAAACTAGAAAACAATGTTGAAGAAATCTTCTAGAAGGAAGCAGAGAGACAAAAGATTTTGTTGAAGTACAGTTGATTTACAATGTTGTATTAATTTTAGATGTACAGCAAAATGAGTCAGATATATATATAATATACATATAATAATATATATTTATCTCTTTTCAGGTTCTTTCCATTACAAGATAGTGAATATAGTTCCCTCTGCCATACTTGACATTCATATATTTTTTACACAGTAGTGTATATACGTTAATTGGGATTCCCAGGTGGTTTGGTGGTAAACAATCCACCTGCCAATGCATGACACACGGGTTCAATTCCTGGGTGGGGAAGATCCCCTTGGAGTAGGAAATGGAAATCCACTCCAGTATTCTTCCCTGGAGAATCCCAAGGACAGAGGAGACTGGGGGGCTACAGTTCTTGAGGTCACAAAGAGTCAGACACAACTGAACAGCTGAGTACACATCCATATTCCAAACTTCTAAATTATCCCTCCCCAAACTTTGCCCTTTGGTAACTCTAAGTTCATTTTCTATGTCTGTGAATCTATACTATTTTGTAAGCAAGTTCGTTTGTATCACTTTTTAAGATGCTACATATAAGTCATGTATGATATTTGTCTTTGACTTATTTCACTTAAGATGATAATCTCTAGGTCCATCCATGTTGCTAATAATGGCATTACTTCATTCTTTTTATGACTGAGTAGTATCCCATTGTATATACGTACCACATCTCCCTTATCAATATCATCTGTTGATGGACATTTGGGTTGCTTCTACATCTTGGCTAATGCAAACAGTGTTGGTATGAATATTGGGGTGCATGTATCTTTTCTAATTAGAATTTTCATCTTTTCTGGATATATGCCCAGGATTGGGATTGCCAGATCATATGCTAACTCTATTTTTAGTTTTTTAAGGAGGCCAAAAATGTTTTAAGCTAAGTGATATGGAGAATAGAATTGCTAATACAAAATAAGAAGATTCCAGGAGGTGGAGAATAAATTGAGAGACTGGGATTAAAATATGCACATTACTATATACAAAATAGATAACTAATAAGGACCCACTATATAGTACAGGAAACTGTACTCAGCACTCTGTAATGGCATATATGGGAAAAGAATCTTAAAAAAAGAGTGGATATATGTATATGTATAACTGATTCACTTTGCTGTACCCCTGAAACTAACACAACATGGTAAATCAAATATACTCAAATAAATTTTTTTTAAAAAGTTAAGAAGATTCCCAGAGACAGGAATAAAAGTGAAGAGGAGTAAACATTTGAAAAAGTGTTAGATACAAATTTCTCAAAATTTGTTTAATGTTCTATAAAGTCCCAAAGAGAAGAAATGAGGAAAAGCCCACATCTACACACATCATAGCAACAGTTAGAACTGGGCATGGGACAACGGACGGGTTCATAATTGGGAAACGAGTACATTAAGGCTGTATATTGTCACCCTGCTTATTTAACCTATATGCAGCATACATCATATGAAATGCCAGGCTGGATGAATCACAAGCTGGAATCAAGACTGCTGGGAGAAATATCAACAACCTCAGATATGCAGATGATACCACTCTAATGGCAGAAAGTGAAGAGGAACTAATGAGCCTCTTGAAGAGGGTGAAAGAGGAAAGTGAAAAAGCTGGCTTAAAACTCAACACTCAAAAAACTAAGATCATGGCATCCAATCCCATCACTTCATGGCAAATAGATGGCGAAAAAGTGGAAACACTGGCAGATTTTATTTTCTTGGGCTCCAAAATCGCTGTGGACAGTGACTGCAACCATGAAGTCAGAAGATGATTGCTTCTCCGCATGAAAGCTATGACAAACCTAGACAGAGTATTAAAAAGCAGACATTACTTTGCCAACAAAGGTCAGTTTAGTCAAACTATGGTTTTTCCAGTAGTCATGTATGGATGTAAGAGTTGGACCATAAAAAAGGCTGAGCGCCGAAGAATGGATGCTTTCAAATTGTAGTGTTGGAGAAGACTCTTGAGAGTCCCTTGCGCAGCAAGGAAATCAAACCAGTCGATCCTAAAAGAAAGCAACCCTGACTATTCATTGGAAGGACTGATGCTGAAGCTGAAGCTGAAGCTACAATATTTTGGTCACCTGATGAGAACAGCGACTCATTGGAAAAGACTGATGATGAAAAAGATAGAAGGCAGGGGAAGAAGGGGGCAACAGAGGATGAGGTGGATGGATGGCATCATCGATTCATTAGACATGAGTTTGAGCAAACTCTGGGAGATGGTGTAGGACAGGAAAGCCTGGCATGCTGCAGTCCATGGGGTCGAAAGAATCGGACACTACTGAGCAACTGAACAACAACAAGACACATTATAAAGTTGTGTGCTGTGCTTAGTTTCTCAATTGTGTCCAACTCTTTGCAACCCTATGGACTTCAGTCTACCAGGCTCCTCTGTCCATGGGATTCTCCAGGCAGGAATACTGGAGAAGGTTGCCATGCCCTCCTGCAGGGGATCTTCCCAACCCAGAAATCGAACCCAGGTCTCCTGCATTGCAGGCAGATTCTTTACTGACTGAGCCACCAGGGAAGCAAAGAGGAAATTCTAAAAAGTTTCCAAGGAAAAAGAGACCACATTTTTAAAAAGAAAGAATCAAATTGACAT
Source organism: Okapia johnstoni (assembly GCA_024291935.2). Taxonomy (NCBI): domain Eukaryota; kingdom Metazoa; phylum Chordata; class Mammalia; order Artiodactyla; family Giraffidae; genus Okapia; species Okapia johnstoni. Next base: position 124,015,379 of record CM044307.1, on the reverse strand, counting down.
CAGAATTTTTTCATCAGCCATACCAAATGCAAGAATACATGATTATCCAGTAGTTACATGAAATGTGACTAGTCCAGATTCTGATATGCCTTAAGTATAAGAGATACAATAAATTTCAAAGGCTTGGACAAAAAAATACAAATTAGCTCAGTAATAATTTTTATGTTAATTCCATGTTGAAATGATAATATTTTGGATCTACTAAGCTGGATAAAATATACTAGGATTCACACAGTTCTATTTTTTCAAATGAAACTATTAGAATATTTAAATTATTAATATGGTGCACATGTGTGGCTCACTTTATACTTCTATTTTATATCACCATTTAATTCCATTCTGCTATCGTATTTCTTTCTTTAGTTACAGTAATCTGAATTTTCCTTTGTATTTACTCATTGGCTGTTTACCCCAATTAGAATCTAACTCTATGAGAGCAGGGACCTTAAGTGTTTTTTTTTTAATTGCTCTATTCCAATTCTTAGAACACTGTCTGGCATAAAGAAGGCACTCAAGAAATATTTATTGAATGACTAAAAAAAGAATACATGCAGGAATGATTTCAAGGAATTTAGTAAAAAAAAAAATAGAGCTCAAAATGTTATACCCAATTAAGCCATCATTGAAATATGAAGGCATAATAAAAATATTTTCAGGCATAGAAGTCCTCAAAGATTAGCCACACAAAGCCCCACCTTGAACACAATTTTGGATGAATTACCTAAATAAGAGGGAAGACATATCCAGGAGATGGTACAAGATATATAGCTGTAGATGATCAAATGCCTTGATGCTGTCTTTAAAAAATAGCTAGGACCAAATAAAAAGAGAAATTATAACCAGAAAAACAGAGAATTAAAAGTCTCCAGATCGTACTCAAATAGTGGTCCCTGGACCAGCAGCAAGAGCGTCACCTGGGCTTGTTAAAAATGCAGGAACTATTGTCCCACCCACAATGTACTGAAACAGACTCTGCATTTGTAATAAGATCCCCAAGTGATCTGAATGCACTTTGAAACTGAGCAGCTTTACCCAGATAATACCAAAGCATTAGATGTAGTGATAGGAAGGAAAGAAATCAAAGTATGGGAAAGTATGTCAAATTCCTATCTTATTAGAGAGGAGATACTGATACCCAATTTTTGAAAAGAAAGCATTTAAAAGTTTAAAAATGTTAAACGTGAAACAAATAAAAAAGTAAGGTAAATTAAAATAGATAAACAACAGTCAAAACAAATGAACTCTAGCAACAAACAACTTTATGGATGAATCTAAGCAAATGGAGAAAAACAATGGAAGTTCCAAAAACTTACATAGAGTGTGCTGCACATTCTGCAAGGTTAAAGACAACCAAAATAAAAAAATAAACAATTAGGTATATAAACAGAAGCAATAAATGAATCAACAGGAAAGCAAGAAAATGATGCAGCAGCACTGAGAACGGTAGTTGACTTTGATGGAGGAAGGCATGGGGTGGGGTTTAGGGACTGAGAGAGAACCGTAAGGTTAGATGTGCTTTATCATCAATATTACAGATTTTGTTTGGGGCATGAGTTCAGAGGTGCTTCTTCCATTATTAAAAATAACAAACTTTAACAATTGAACAGAATTAATGAGACAAAAGCAAGTCCCACATGGAATGATGAATGAAAGTGTGTTATAAACTAACGATTATCATCCATCCCTGGTGGCTCCGAGGGTAAAGAATCTGCCTGCAGTGCAGGAGACCTGGGTTCCATCTCTGGGTCTGGAAGATCCCCTGGAGAAACAAATGGCAACCCACTCCAGTATTCTTGCCTGGAGAATCCCATGGAGAGAGGAGCCTGGTGGGCTACAGTTCATGGGGTCACAAAGAGTCAGACACGACTGAGCAACAAACACTTTGTGTATGGTGTTAGGGGTTAATCTGATTTTATTTCTGATCATCCTTCCAGTTTTGTGTACCTGAGGTCCAATCCCTTAGGAGAGTGTCTAGCATATGGCAGATACTGAAAAGGTGCTTCATGAATAAATAGAGCACTCTGATAGCAGTGTGAAGGATCAATCAGAAAGGGATCAGATAAAGACCAAGAAGGGATGGCTGTATAACCCAGGCAAGACCGTCTGGAGGCAGGAGTCAAGGGCATAGCTAAGGGAAGGATGGAATCTGAAGGTTTAATGCAATAGAATCCACGAGACCTGGAGACTAATCAGATGAGGAGAAGAGAGGCATCAACGTTAGTGACCGAGTTCTGAGATTCCAAAAGAGATCATGGATCATCCCGTAAGTCAAAGACACTGCGTCTCACTGTTTCATTCCCTTGTTGTTTAATTACAGAAACTTTCTAATATACAGAAAATGTGAAAGGACTGGATGTGAATCCATACACCTACATACTCACTCACACTTAGATTCTACGATTAATACTTGACAATAGCTTCTTTTACATACATTTGTCCTTGTATCTATCTCTCTAGTCACCCATCAACTCTCTTTTTTCTTTTTTCCAAAGGGGGGCGGTTCCGGTTCTGTCACGTTGCAATGGAAAGAAAACAAACTTAAAACAAAATGTATCACCGCCTTAAACACAGAAACCAAATGTTCTGTGATGCTCTCAAACACCACCAACCTCCCCCTCCCACAAGGTGGCTGCACCCCTTTAAGGCTGCTTCTAAAGTCATTCAAATTAGATATTAAACAGATAACTCTGAAAACAAACACTGTTGCCCTTAATTGTTCTTTATGGGAGTTTTATGGAGGTGGCAACTGGCATCACTGGCATTTGGTCTGGGGTTTGGAAACACACTCATTGTCTACTGTTTCAAATTATTTGCCATCTACACAGAGCATAATTGAATTCTGAGTGCTTCAAATAAAGCTCAGACGTCAGGTTACAATCCAAAGTGACTCCTTGGGTTACACAGTGGCTCTTCCTTCTCTGTACAAATTGGCAATCATAATTTGATGAAATAGGGCTGCACTTAAGAAAATTCTCCCCCAGGGGGAGATAGAAGTCAGGCTTGTTTCTCCCAGAATAAACAGTAAGCAATCTGATTATCCTATACTAAGTAGGTGATGCCACTTCGGTTCATGAAGGTAGGCGCTACATGGGGATTCAGGCTTCCATTTTATTTTCTGGAGAACATCATCCTCTCACTGTGTCATCTGCCCATTTCCAAGCACTCTTTTTCTTTCCCTCTATTCTCTGCCTCTGCACCACCTAGACCCTCTGCAAGGCTCCTCCCCATCCCCTACCCTTATTCACATAAGATGAATGTCCATCCCTCTCTCTTGCTTCACAACTTTGCTCAGGTGTCAGTTTCAAAGACGCCTCACCTGATTCCATCAAGTTGGGCTGTGTTCTCCACAGTACCATATTCTTCCCTCCACACGAGTTCCTCCAGAGGGGCCTTCCTGGTGGTCCAGTGACTAAGACTTCATGCTCCCAATGCAGGGGTCCTGGCTTCAATCCCTGGTTGCAGAACTGGATCCCACATGTTGCAACTAAGAGTTCGAGTGCCCCAACTAAGACCTGGCGCAGCCAAATAGATAAATAAATATTTGGGGAAAAAAAAAAAAGAGTTCCTTGAGGGCAGGAGCCATTTCCTTCATTTACCTGTCCAGTGACTGCTGTAGGATTATCCAACATAGTATCTTCCCTTTCTCATTCATTCAACAGGTATCTGGCTTTTGTTTGTTTTAGTTACGGCATGCAAACTCTTAGTTGCAGCACATAGGCTCTATTAATACTTACCTAACCAGGGATCAAACCTAGGTCCCCTGCATTGGAAGTGCAGAGTCTGAGCCACTGGACCCCCAGGTAAGTCCCATCCCTGTATTTGTTAAGCATCTACCAAGAACTCTTCTAAGCATGTGGGACACAGTGCTAAACAAGACAGGAAATGCCCTGCCTTCATGGAGCTTACAGGCCAGTGGGAACATCACACACACACACACACACACACACACACACACACACACACACACACACACACACACACACACAACAGGAGCTATGCCTATAAGGTCTCCATCTTCCTTTAACCCAGAAATATAGAGCCTGAGCTTTGATGCAGAAGGAATCCTAAAACTTACTAAACTTGTAGCCTCGGGCAAATTTAGATGAGCCTTTTTGGACCTCAGTTTCTTCCCACATTAAATGAGTAGGATAAAAATCTACCATACACAGTAGGTAGTGAACACATAATTTCTAATGTATGTAAATCATTAGCCAATGCCTAGAACATAGCACAATTTGCAGCTATAATTATAATGATATAAAACTCAAATCAGGTAAAGTTACAAATACAAATGATTCCAAACTAATGCTATAACACTGTTGGTAGGCATTCCTACTGTCCACTGACAGTCCTCATTTTTCTTTTTCCAGATAGGATCGAACTTTATAACACCCCCCCTTCCTTGGAGCTATGGATAGCTGTCACTTGATTTTGTCAATGACATAGCAAAGGAAAACTTTATTCAGTGCTTGGCCACAATTAGGTGCTAAACAAATATTTGTTGGATGACTGGATGGATGAAGGGTTGGTTGGATGGATGAATGAATGAGAGGCTTGTGCATATAGGTTACCAATGTACAAGAATTAGCTAATTTAGCAGCAGACACAGAAGTGTATATATAGAATCGGCCACTGCATGACTTGTCACCTTCTCTTCACCCTGTCTTGAATGATGACAACATTGCAGACAACAGAGGCTCTGATAAACTGGGTTTCTGAATACGTACAGTTTGCAGCAGAGCCTATCTGCAATAACTTACAGCATGAGTAATAAACCTTTTTGTTTTAAACCACTGAGATTTAGGGGCTATTTATTACTGCAGCATAACCTAGACCATGGTGACTAATACACACCTATTCTTCTAAGTTCTTAAGCTCAGAAATATGTTCAATTTGCTCTCTGCTCACACTATATTATCCTGCTGCTGCTGCTGCTGCTGCTAAGTTGCTTCAGTCATGTCTGACTCTGTGCGACCCCATAGACGGCAGCCCACCAGGCTCCGCCGTCCCTGGGATTCTCCTATATCACTCAAATTCACAATACTCTCCTCCTCCAGAGAAACCATGCAACCCTAGATGATTTTTCATTTAAAGTGTCAACTCTTCCTAAAAGCCTTCCCTGACTTACCTTCAGCCGTTCTCCTCTGAGACCCCAGGTGTATCTGCCCATTTTAACCACCCTATCTCATTTTCTCTACCTGGAGTGAAATTCTAGGCAAAGCCAAGCCTGGAATCAGGGTAAGTCTGACTTTCAGCCACAAGACTTTACTGTCTCCCACTGTAAACATCATTTGCCTAAAAACCATTTAATATTTAACCCCCAAAAGGCACTTTGCATTGGAAAGCCTTAGCCACACGTTAGCACACCTGGAATGATTCAGAGAGATTCTGAGAATAGAGAAAATATCTTTGGTTCAAGCCTACAAGATAACTGAATTTTGAAGGAGGTAAGCATCCTTTCCAATCTCTGTGATTCAGTTGAGACAGTAGCAGAATAAGAATTATTCAGTGGGGGATGCTGAATCTCAAAGCTTTCAAGCCAAGAGATGATGTTCACATGGCCAGGACCATAAAAGGACAGAAGAAAATCCAAAGGACCACACTCTTCAAAAATTAACGAGTTTCCTTTCCTAGAGCCATCAGCAGGAAGGCAACCTATGATTTGAAGGCATCCCATGATTGGTTCAAACATGCTGCCAAGTGAAATTAACTGAGAATCACAGTAAAACTTTGATTTTTCAGGACACTCTGGGTCATCAGATTTTCTGATGAATTAAAGTTTAACTAGAATTTTTTATTAGTTTAATGTTCATTGCCAAAAACGCTGCTCAAATAAATGAAATCATTATCCTTTTTTTTATAAGGCAAGCCATTGAGGATAACTTTAAGTCTTTCTAAGATGACAAAGGATCTTGCCAAAATCTGGGTCATCATCCACCTCCTGTCAGACTCCTCACTCACCAGTTCTGTCTTAAACTTGCCAATTCCTGATTAGATCGAGCCTATTCATAATTCCATGAGTGTGCCTCTTGGTTACCACTGCCTGGATGACCTTCCTTGGTCATCACCTAAATAGTCTTAATAATCCTTTAACTCCCAACTCCCATAAATCCCAACTATTGTGAAGGACCTAACAGCGCTAATCTCAGAGTCCCCCACAATTTGCTCACGTGATTGTACTAGTTTCAAACACAGCACATGACAATTAATTTGTTAGCTTATCCATCTCCCCACGCCCCACAACTACCCACACTTAACCAAACATTCCTCAAGAACAGGAAATGTATCTTATATAATTTGTGCTCATATAGTGCATAAGGACTTCCTGGGTGACTCAGATGGTAAAGAATCGGCCTTTGATGCAGGAGACCTGGGTTTAATCCCTGGATCGGGAAGATCCCCTTGAGGAGGGAATGGCTACCCATTCCAATATTCTTGCCTGGAGAAGTCCATGGACAGAGGACCCTGGAGGACCCTTTGAGTCCATGGGGTCACAAAGAGTCAGATGCAACTAAGCAGCTAACACTTATTCAGTGCTTGGCCACAATTAGGTGCTAAACAAATATTTGTTGGATGACTGGATGGATGAAGTGTTGGTTGGATGGATGAATGAATGAGAGGCTTGTGCATATAGGTTATCAATGTACAAGAATTAGCTAATTTAGCAGCAGACACAGAAGTGTATATATAGAAAGACATATAGATACTGATAACATAAATGTAGACATAGGGAAAGACAGAGAGAGAGATAATCCTAGCTTCACAATAATTTTCACAGGGAGTAACCTAAAAATGCCAGTGAATTGAGGATTCTGATGAATAGGGGTTTTGCTTAGATTTAAAAATCACTAGCTAGCACAGACTTTGTGTGCAAAGCAGTTAGGCTACATGCTTAATTTTCAAAAACATAGCCTGTGTTTTTAGGGAACTGTCTATCTGGTTCCTCTGCCCTTTTCATTCAGTAAGCTCCTTTAGGAAACTACCCCTCTCCCATTGGATACAATTTTTATAAAATTATCATCAAAGATGTCCTGCCCTCTCCTGGCCAAGGAGTGGGCCAAAGCTTTTCTAAACATATGCTTTCTCCCCATAATCTGAATCATGAGTGTGTGAATACAAGGACTCAACCTAGACAGGTCTTCATTGCCTTTCTGTGGATACCCTGGAGCTCCCTGGTTCCTGTCCTGCCAAGGCCTCATACTTCAGCATCACTGGCTTCTGCTGCTTGCAACCCCAGAATCCTGACCATGCCAATGCTGGAGACCCTCTCCTCTGTCTTCACCTCTCCCTGAGCTCCACTCCCAATAAATAATCTTGAGGCCACATAACACACAATAAAGAAAGCAAGCACACTTTGATGCCATAGGTTACAGAACCCAGAATGGAACTTAGAGAATACCTCATTAATCCCCTCCAAATAATATCTGGACATACAGGAAGAGCTTTGTCCAGGCCACACAGCCAACTGGTGACAAAACTCAGACGAGAACACAGCCTCTGTTCCTTTCATTGTACCCAAATCAATGATGCCATCCTTACCTCTATGAGTTTTCTTTTTTTAATATTTTATTTCATTTTTTTATATTTTGGCTGCTCTGGGTCTTCAGAGCAGCACATGGACTTCTCTTGTTGCGGTGCTCAGGCTTAGTGGGATCTTAGTTCCCGAATCAAGGATCAAACCCACGTCCCCTGCATTGGAAGGCAGATTCTCAACCACTGGACCAGCAGGGAAGTCTCCTCTACAGATCTTATTTTGAAAATTTTGAAATACTTTTTAGGGACCTATCATTAACAGGAAGAGTAGTTATGAAAATTCAATGTTACATATATATAAGTTGTGTAGCTCATATGTACTAAAAGCAAAAAGGCAACTATCATTATCATTTGCACATTTTATTAAGTGCATTTTGTCTGCAGAAGGAAAGAGAAGTGATGGGGTAAACTACTCTTATCTTGTCCAGTAGCCTGACGACTCTGTTCTGAAATCAAAATGTTCCTCTTGCCTAGTGAGTGACCAGTGGTCTGTAGCCAATATCTTTATGGGAGTCAAGAATCCATTCCATTAGAATTGAGCTGTCCATTGAAACACAGTGCACACTCCCTGGGGCTTTCTGTCTTCTGAAAGCATCAGCTCAGTCTTGATCCCGGACCATTTCAGAAAAGTGGACAGCGTTTGAGAAAAAAAAAGGACACAGGAAAACTTTCTTCGAATATTAGACTCAGCTGCCAGGTTTCTCAGGAAAAGTGAATGGCATAAAACAGCCTGTGAAATGGGCCCCTGCTTCTACACTTGCCCTAAAAATTCACTCTCCAGAAAAATATTACCCAATCATGCCATTCCACTAGGGCTTCCCCGGTGGCTCAGTGGTCAAGAATCTGCCTGCAATTCAGGAGTCACGGGAGATGTGGGTTCGATACCTGCATTGCAAAGATCCTCTGGAATAGGAAATGGCAACCCACTCCAGTATTCTTGCCTGGAGAATTCCATGGGTCGAGGAGCCAAGTGGGCTATAGTTCATGGGGTCACAAAGAGTCAGACATGACTGAATCGACTTAGTATGCACTCACGCACCACTCCACTGAGCAAAACCATGCATTGCTTCCTGGGTCACTTATAACTGCTCTCCAGTATGATAACCAATAGCTATTCACAGCCATTCCAACTGAACTTTGAATTCATTAAAATTGGCTAAAATTAAGAATTCAGTACCTTAGTTGCACTAGCCACATGTCAACTGCCCAATAGTCACATAGGGTTAGTGGTTACCATGTTAAACAGAGCAGATATAGGACATTCCCACCATCACAGAAAATTCTATTGGACAGTGTTGACTGAGAAGAAAGACTAACTGCGCTTTAAAAAAATTCTATATAACTTCACTCCTTCCAATATCTCTAACTCCATTATGCATCTCTTGTGTTCTTGCTCACTTCGAGTTACACTGGACTCTTCAGTTTGGGGCATGTGCTCAGTTACTCAGCCATGTTCTACTCTTTTCAGCCCCATGGACTGTAGTCTGCCAGGCTCCTCTGTCCATGGAGTTTTCCAGGCAAGAATACCTGAGGGAGGGTGCCATGCCCTCCTCCAGGGGATCTTCCCAACCAAGGAATCGAACCCCTGTCTCTTACGTCTCCTGCATTGGCAGGCGGATTCTTTACCACTGGTGCCATCTGGGAAGCCCCTTGTTTGGTTTTAGACCCTGCCAGACTTTGTCCTGCCTCAGGACTTTTGCATCTGTGGTTCTCTTTGGCTGGAATACTCTTCCACTCTGCCCTACTGTTCCTTCTTTTTTTATTTTTTTATTTATGGCTGCACTGGGTCTTCATTGTGGCGAGTGTGTTTTCTCTAGTTATAGTGAGTGGGGACCACTCTTCCTTGCAGTGCAAGAGCTTCTCATTGCAGTGGCTTCTCTCGTTGTGGTTCCTGGGCTCTAGAGCACAGGCTCAACAGTAGCAGCACACGTGCTTAGTTGCTCCAAGGCATGTGGGATCTTCCCAGACCAGGGATCAAACTCTTGTTCCCTGCATTTACAGGCAGATTCTTAACCATTGGACCACCAGGGAAGTCCTTATTGTTTTTCTTCTTATCTTTCAGGTTCTAATTCAAATATTTCCTTTCCAAAGAGCCCTCCCTGACCACCCTAGTTAACGTATGTCCCTACAGTTTTGATCCCTGGGTGGGGAAGATCCCCTGGAGAAGGGAATGGCAACCCACTCCAGAATTCCTGCCTGGGGAATCCCCATGGACAGAGGAGCCTGGCAGGCTACAGTTTATTGGGTTGCAAACACTCAGACAGGACTAAAGCAACTTAGCACAGCACACACACAGCACAGTTTTAATATCAGTGCTCACAACAACTGGAAATGGTCATACATATTTACTTATTTCTCCCCCATGGGCTCTGCTTAGACACACACACGCTAGAAATATAAACTCCAGGAGAGCAGAGATTTTTCCCTAATTTTTTTAGGACCACATCCCTTGTGTCCAGAAGGTGCCTAGCATAGAGTAAGGGTTCAAGAGAAAAATGTGGATTAAGTAGGCTAAATACAATGCAAAGACAGGCCAGGATCCAAGGGGCAATCCTGTAACAGGAAAGCTAATATGAATAACCCCATGGGTACCACTAAAATTGAGCTGAACACTGAGCTGAAAAGGAGCTAAGAAAGTCTGCCAAATACCAGCTTTCTCCATTTTTACAGGATTTTCTTTACTTTGGCTGCCTTGATTAATTGCCTCCCAGATCCACCCCAAGAACAACGATGATGGCATTAATAATAATGGCCATCATAAAAATAATCGGGTACAGTGCCTGGTGCTCAGGGCTCATCCTCCTAAATAGAGATGATCTACACAACAGCACAGGATGAGTAAGGAGATGCATGAATTTTTTAAATGACAGCATCCCCCGAGCATAGGGAGCATGCTTGCCTCCCCAGTTATGCACCAAATTAGGCCACAGTTTCCCCCATCTCCTTCCCAAGCTTCAGAGGCTGACTCATGCTTCACGGGAAGACCTTTTTCCCCATTCAAGAGCAGGAAGCCAGCCAAAAGACAAGCGGGTTTCTGCCTGCCTCTGTGACACAGCTGGGCACAACCTCTACCTCCCCCATCACCTCCTTACCCACCAGTAATCTGAGCTCCCTGGCTTCTGACAAGGGCTTCAGGATTTACTAGACAGCCTCAGAAGGTAGGCAAGCTAAGGGGTCCTCACAGCCTTTACTGCACAAACTCAGAATGTGGAGTGGGAACAAGGTCAGCAGGTATCATCTTTTAGATGTTGGACACAGAGTTTTGCTTTTGCCATTTAGGCTGGAAAATTAGAAGCTTTGAAGACTGAGTAGAAGAGGAGACCTGACCGAGTCTGTCTTACTGCTCAGGTCTCAGGTGGGGGTCTTTACAGGATCACTGGTTTCCCTTCTCTCCAAATTCCCATGACACCTCCAAAATGTATTCTTCAGTCAGTCTGTAATTGTCTCAGGCAATGAGCATTTCATCCATTCGTTCATTCAACAAATATTTAGGGAGTCCCTACTGTGTATCAGGGCTTCCATCAAGGCTCAGTTGGTAAAGAATCTGCCTGCAACACAGGAGACATGGGTTTGATCCCTGGGTTGAGAAGATCCCCTGGAGGAGGGCATGGCAACCCACTCCGGTATTCTTGCCTAGAGAATCCCCACTGACAGAGGAGCCTGGGGGGCTACAGTCCATGGGGTCGCAATGAGTCAGACACGACTGAGTAACTTTCACTTCACTTTATTTACTGTGTTTCAGGGCTTCCCTGGTAGCTCAGATGGTAAAGAATCTGCCTGCAATGCGAGAGACCCAAGTTTGATCCCCGGGTTGGGAGATTCCCTGGAGAAGAGAATAGCAATCCACTCCAGTATGCTTGCCAGGAGACTTCCATGGACAGAGGAGGCTAACAGGCTACAGTCCATGAGGTCACAAAGAGTCAGACATGACTGAGCAACTAACACTTTCACTTTACTATGCATCAGGCCTTATTCCAGGCACTGGAGAGAAATAAAAGAATTAAAAACCACTGTCCTCCTGGGAGCACATTCTCCTGAACTTTTAAGTATTTGCTCCTGAAAAATAAGGATATCGTCTGCTATTCTTTTTGCTGTTAGCATTGAATGTGTGCTGTGTGCTGTGCTTCGTCACTCAGTCACGTCTGACTCTTTACGACCCCATGGATTGTAGCCCACCAGGCTCCTCTGTCCATGCGGATTCTCCAGGCAAGAAAACTGGAGTGGGTTGCCATGCCCTCCTCCAGGGGATCTTCCAAACCAAGGGATTGAACCCAGGTCTCCCACATTGCAGGTAGATTCTTTACTGTCTGAGTCACCAGGGAAACCCAAGAATACTGGAGTAGGTAGCCTAGCCCTTCTCCAGGAGAATCTTCCCAACCTAGGAATCAAACCGGGGTCTGCTGCATTGCAGGCAAATTCTTTACAGGCTGAATTACCATGGAAGCTCCTAGTAATGAATATTTGAACACAAAAAAGAATAAAGGATAGCGTGATAAACCCCACTTATTCATCACTCAGCTCAAGAAATAAAAAACTACAACTCCACATAAAGGCCTCTGTGGACCCCTTTCTCTCCCATATCCCTCCCTGCTTCCACACCAAGGTATCCAGGATCCTGAATTTGGTGCTCAATCTTAATCTAGTGCATGGTCCCTAACCACTTATCACATTGTTTTGCCTATTTTACATTCTGTGTATACTTTCCAAAACACAACTTTTTTTACACATTATGATCTAGGGCATATCGTTTCGGCTCATCTGTTTATTTGCTGCTTCTAATGCAAACTTAACACTGAAGAATAATACCACACAGAAAAGTGTACACATCAGAAGCGCACAGAATGATGAACTGCCACAAAGTAGTAAACACAGCAGCATGATCAGCAGCCAAATGAAAGGGGAAAAAAAGATCATTTCCTGAGTCCCTGCAGCTGCCCTTCTCACCCCGACCCTTCACCTGGGGTAACAAGTCTCATGGCAGTTTTAGCATTGATAAACGTTGCTTGCTTTAGAATAGGGATCAGCAAACTGTGGCAAAACTACACATGGTGAGCCAAAGCCAGCAGGCCGCCTGTTTTATAAATAAAGTTTTATTGAAACACAGGCACACTCACTTGTTTACATACCATGCATGGCTGCTTTTGTACAACAATGGCAGAGCGGCTTAGCAGCAGAGACGGTACCGCCCACACCTAAAGAATTTACTGCCTGTCCCTTTGTAGAAAAGTTTGCTGACTCCTGTTTGGAATATCACGTACTTGGAATCACACAGTCTGTACACCTCTGGGCCTGGCTTCTTTTACCCGAAAGTGTGTGAGTCACACATGCATTGTAGTTTATTCATTCTCACTGATGTGTAGTAATTCCTTTTATAAACACGCCACGATTTATGTATCCATATGTGGATGGATGTTTGGGTTGCTTCCATTTGGGTGCTATTATGAACAGTGATGCTATGAACATTACTTTCACAAATTTTGTTATTGAAGCACAGCTGATTTACAACATTGCATCAGTTTCTGGTGGACAGCAAAGTGATTCAATTATACATAAATATATATTTTTTTTTCTTTTTCCTATTCTTTCCCATTATAATTTATTGTAAGATATTGAATATCGGTCCCTGCACCATACGGCAGGTTCTTGTTCTTTATTTTATTTACTGTTGTCGTTTGGTCTCTAAGGCGTGCCTGACTCTTTTGCGACCCCATGGACTATAGTCTGCCAGGCTTCTCTGTCCATTGTATCCCAGGCAACAATACTGGAGTGGGTAGCCATTTCCTTCTCCAGAAGATCTTCCGGACACAGGGATCAAACTCAAGTCTCCTGAACTGGCAAGCGGATTCTTTATCACTGTGCCACTGGGAAGCCCACATATATGTGATGTCCTATGATATTTGTCTTTCTGTCTAACATACTTCACTTAGTATGATCATCACTAGATCCTTCTACATTGCTGTAAATAGCATTATTTCATTCTTCTTATGGCTGAGTAGTATTCCAGCCATAAGAATACTTGTGTATTCTTATGTATGTATGTATGCATGTATGTATGTATAAACCACATTTTCCTTATCCATTCAACTGCCAATGGACATTTAGGGTGCTCCCATGCCTTGGCTATTGTAAATAGTGCTGCTGCTATAAACATTCTTTTTTTTTTTTCCTTTTCATGCCACATGTGGGATCTTAGTTTCCTGACCAGGGATTGAACCCATGCCCCCTGCATTGGAAGCACAGAGTCTTAACCACTGGGCCAGCAAGGAAGTCTTGCTGTAAACATTCTGGTATACATCTTTTGGAATAGTTCATATGTTATAATTACAACAAGCCAATCCATGATATAAGCTTACCATAATTTATTTATACATTCAGCTGATAGTGGTCATTTAGATCAGCAGTTCCCAAAGGACTCTGCACACTGGAATTACCTGAGAGCTTCGAAACATAGTGACAGCTATGTCCTACTTCCAGGGATTGTGATATACTTGATATGGGATGTAGACAATTTTTAAAACATCTCTGGGTGATTTTAACATGCAAACATGCTTGGGAACCACTGAATTAGACTGTTTCCAATTTTTCACTATTACCAACACTGCAATAACTATTCTTTGCAAGTCCTGCTGTGCCCATAGCCATGGGCTCCTTTAGAATCTCCACCTGGGGTTGATTTGTGTTCTTGTATGCAGAAACCAATACAACACTGTAAAGCAATTTTTCTCCAATTAAAAAATAAATTAAAAAACAACAACAAAAGAAAAAAAGAAAAGAAGAAGACTCTCCACTTGGGAGAGAAACTGCTAGTTCAAAGGGTATGAGCATCTTTCAGTTTCCAAGACGTTTCCAAACTGGTCTTCAAAATATTTCTCCCAACAAGACCATGTCTTCTTCATTTCTAGATCCCAGAGATTTTCACAAATCCTAGCACACAGGAGGCACTTGGGAAATTTCTACCAAATGACTAGAATCAGTCAAAAATTCAAGAGATAATCTGGACCACAGCCTTCCTTCCGGAAGGTGAATATTTAACTACCTTGGATAGAACTGAGTGTTTCTCAAGTTCAGTGGCTCGGTAAACACACCTGGCAGCTTCCTTTAAGATTTCTGCTTTTTCTTCATCTATTCAACAAATACTTCTTGGCACTTATGTGACAGGCACTGTGCTGAAAATGAAGGAGACATGAGGATTCACAGTGTCCAAAGGAAATAACTGATGTATACAGTCAGTGCAAAGGAGAAAGGAATTGTCCCAAAGACAGGGTGGGGTAAGAGAAGCAGAAAAAACTCTGAGATACACAGAGATCCTGGCTTTGCCACTGTCCAGCTATGTCAGCTTGATCACATTACATAGCTTTTCTAAGCCTCGGCTTCCTAATCTATAGATGAGAGTAATGATGTCGTCCTCATGGAATTTTTCTTTTTCATCCAAGCCAAAACATTTTAACAGGTTGCCATATACTCATGGGATTGTGACAAGGATTGTGAAGCACAGACTCGGTACCTACTGGCACTCGTTACCATATAAGACATAAAGAGATTTAGGAATTCTAGGGACTTCCCTGGTAATCCAGTGGCTAAGACTCTACACTCCCAGTGCAAGGGTTGTGAGTTTGATACCTGGTCAGGGAACTAAGATCCCACATGCTGCAGGGCATGGCCAAAAAAGAAATTTAGAGCTTTTCGGATTCGATTTGTGGACACAGTGGGGGAAAAAGGAGAGGGTGGGACAAGTTGAGAGGGTAGCATTAACTTATACACACTATTTTGTGTGAAATAGGGGCTTCCCCGGAGGCTCAGCAGTAATGAACTCACCTGCAACGCAAGAACCGCAGGGGATGTGGGTTCAGTCCCTGGGTTGGGAAGATCCCCTGGAGAAGGGCATGGCAACCCGCTCCAGTATTCCTGCTTGAACAATCCCATGGACAGAGGAGCCTGGCCGGCTACAGTCCATAGTGTCACAAAGAGGCGGACACAACTCAAGCTACTTAGCACGCATGCACTTGTAAAATAGATGGCTGGTGGGAAGCTGCTACATAAAACGAAGAACTCAGCTCAGCGCTCTGTGATGACCGAGAGCAGTGGGATAGGAGGCGGGTGGTGAGAGGGAGGCTCAAGAGGGATATATGTATATGTATACCAACACCTGATTCACGTTGTCGTACAGCAGAAACCAACACAACGCTGTAAAGCAATTTTCCTCCAGTTGAAAATAATTTTTAAAGTGCTGTAGAGACTCGAGATGGGGGAAGCTCTTTCAACATTGAAGCCACAGGAAGGAGGTGGCGTTGGAGCCTGGCCTTGAAGGCTAGTGGTGGAATTTGGACATGGTGGAGCTGGGAGGTAGAAGTCCCTGAGGTGAGTAAAATCATAGAGGCAGAAAAGCAACGTGTTCTTCAGAGGATTCTTGAGAGTTCAATTTTGATCAGTGGTGCCAAAGTAGGGGCTAACTTTGCCCTCCAGGAGATATTTGGCAATGTCGGCCCTAGTGGTAAAGAACCCGCTTGCCAATGCAGGAGATGTAAGAGACATAGGTTCCATTCCTGGGTTAGGAAGATTCCCTGGAGGAGGGCATGGCAACCCACTCCAGTATTCTTGCCTGAAGAATCCCATGGACAGAGGAGTCGGGAGGCCTACAGTTCATAGAGTCACAAAGAGTTGGACACGACTGAAGTGACTTAGCACATATGCATAGAGACAATTTTGATCGTAACAACTTGGAAAATGCTAATGGCATCCAGCAGAGAGAGCCCATGGATGCTGCTAAACATCCTTCAGTAGACAAGAAGCCCCTCCAACAGAGGATTATCCAGCCCAAGGTGGTAATGGTGCCAAGTCAGACATCAGTTTCAATGGAGCATTTGGTAAGAAAATTTTCCCCATCCTTCAATTCCTGAGATAAGCACTCACACTTACTACAAGGTTTTCCATAAATACCATTTTTTCCTCATCATTCATTTCAAGCATCATCTTGCTCAGTTGCGCAGTCGTGTCCGACTCTTTGCAACTCCATGAACTGTAGCCCACCAGGCTCTTCTGTCCATGGGATTTCCCAGACATGAATACTGCAGTGGGTTGTCATTTCCTCCTCCAGGGGATCTTCCTGACTCCGGGATCAAACCTGCCTCTCCTGCACTGGTAAGTGGATTCTTTACCATCGGGAAAGTCTTCAAGCATAATATTATTACCATTTTTTGATCTCTTACTATGTACTAGATGAGCTTCCCCTGTGGCTCAGTGGTAAAGAATCTGCTTGCAAGGCAAGATTCAGGAGATGCCAGTTCAGTCCCTGGGTCAGGAAGATCCCCTGGATGAGGGTATGGTAACCTACTCCAACATTCTTGCCTGGAGAATCCCATGGACAGAGGAGCCTGGTGGGCTTGAGTCCTTAGGGTTCCAAAGAGTCGGACACGACTGAAGCAACTTCACACGTGTGCACTAGATGACATGCTAAACTCTTTACATGCCTCATCTCATTTTGCCCTCAGAACAACCCTCAGAGGTGGGTAGCATTTTAGAGACAAGAAAACTAAGACTCAACGAGACTAAGGCCACATGGCTGCCAAGCTGTGGCAGAGAAAGTAAATCTGGTCCACTCTACACTGCCCCTCCCTGCAAAAGTATTCACCATCACCCCCTCGCTAGACTTCCCTGGTGTTTCAGTGGCTATGACTCTGCACTCCCAAAGTAGGGAGCCCAGGTTTGACCCCTGGTCAGGGAACTAGGGAACTAGATCCTACATACTGCAACTAAGACCTGCCGCAGCCAAATGAATTGATTAAATATTTTAAAATTTTTATTTAAAAGAAGCAGTCACCCTCTCGATGACAATGACAGTTCCATCCATTTTTTCTCTGAATAATTTAGGGTTTGTTCGTCTGATTCCAAGTCAGTTGGGAGAATTTTCTTATTATCACATTTCCAACTCCTGGTAGAGTGCCTTGAACACAGGAGGTGCTCAATAAAAGAGAGACAGAAAGGAGATTAACGTCTGCCAGGGGCTGGGGTGAGGAGGAATGGCAGTGACTGCTAATCAGTATGGGGTTTCTTTCTGAGGTGACGAAAATGGCCTGTGAATTTTCACAGTTTTGTGACTGTACCAAAAAATGAATTGTATAACTTTAAAATGTGAAATTTTATGGTATGTAAATTATATCTCAAATATTTATATGCACACAGACATATGTCAACAGACTTCAAACAGGGTTGCAGTTTAAGCACATCATCTCTTAAATTTCCTAGGTGCTGAACTTTCAAGACAAAAACAATAATTTGTTGACATTGCTGGATCAAACTTTTCCTGAAGGCTATATACATATACATACACGTATATATAAACATATATATACGTGTATATATATACATATATATAAATGAATGAATCAGTCTAAGCACCTACTATAAGAAACTGCCATGATCAATAACCCATTAATTTCCATGATCATTAATTATAGTTGCTCACTTGCTTAGAATTCTAATAGATATATTTTCTCAGTTGAGGCTTTTGACAGCCCCAAAGCATTAAAATAGGGCAGATATGACTATTCATGTTTATTCCAGGGGGAAAAATCTCAGAGAGATTTAAGAAATTTTTCTGAGGTTACACAGCTAGGAATGTCCTCCATTTTCTGTTATGTTCTTGAATTCTGGTAATCTGTTCCTCTGTACTTCATAAAAGCTTGGCAATCTGGTGATTTTTTTTCCATCTCAGGCCAGATTGTGTGTCTATAAAATATTACCCTTGACCAAACCACAATATCAGACTTCAAACAGAGGTGTAGTATAAACACATCTGTCTTGAATTCCCCAGAAGAAGAGCTCTCACAACAAAAATAATAATTTTGTGACACTGGCATGGCTGGATCAAACCTTTCCTGAAGGCCAGCATACTGTGGGACATTTTAGTTATACAGCTGACCAATTCTATTAATTGAGTCAGATTGAATTTCTGTTGCATAGACATGCAGAAAACTCCAAGGTCTTGACTGATACACCATCACCCCTTTGGTTCATGTTATATCTATGATGCACCATAGAACTGATCACCTTTGAATCATTTTTATTTTTCGGGCAGCAGATACTTGTATCTACCCGCCAGGGGCCAAGGTCCTGGGCTTGAGTTCGTGAAACAATCTTGCTTCCTTCAAGATCAGCTCTGACTGTATCTTAGCTCAAAATTCTTTTCAAACACAGCATCTCGGGCTAGATCTGGAAGTGGACTGATTCTTAATGTAGCCAGGGCAGGTCTGGGAACTGGCCCAAATTCAGCAGGAATTTGTTCAAATGAAAACTGTGATTTGTCAGTGTTATTAGTCTGTAAGGAGTAGCCCTTTGAAGATTCCTTGTTTGCAGGGAGCTTTTCATTTAGTTAATTATAAGGCTGTGACTTGAAGGGTTCCAGAAGCCCCCTCAGCGAGGACTAGAGGGAAGGGATTACATGAGTGATTTTCTCTCGGCTACAACACCCAGAACATGTGAAAAAGCTTGTTTTAATGCCTTCTGCCTGAGGTGAGTATTATCTGTGCTGTGCTGGGCTTAGTTGCTCAGTCGTGTCCTACTCTTGGCGACCCCATGGACTGTAGCCCACTAGGCTCCTCTGTCCATGGGATTCTCCAGGCAAGAATACTGGAGTGGGTTGCCACGTCCTCCTGCAGGGGATCTTTCCAACCCAGGGATCGAACCCAGGTCTCCCTCATTGCAGGCGGATTCTTTACCAACTGAGCCACCAGGGAAGCCCAAGTATTATTTGACTCTGGCATCAATTTTCTCAGCCTGCCTTTCACAACATGACACCAAAGTCTCTACCCCCATGATACCTTGGGATACCAATGGGCTGGGGAGCCAGAAAGGGAGGATTTAAATGCCACCCAACCATATCCTGGCCCTGTGACCTTGGGACACTTATATATCCTCTTTGTGTGTCAGTATCCCCCATCTGGAAAATGGGAGAAATAAGAGTAGCTACCTCCTAGGGTTATTATGAAAATTAAATGACATCAGCATATAAAACATTCAGTAAGGCACCTGGAAGACAATAAAAGTTCAATAAATGCTACCTCTTATCATTATTACTATCAGTTATCCCCCACACTGAACAATCTCTTCCTCCTCTGGACCCCCATCACCCATCTTGTCTCCATCACGCCTTTATCACATGCGCTCTGATATGGTTATTTATGCCCTTGTCAACATCTCTCCTGATACACTATGAGGCCCTGAAGGCCAAGGCCATGCTGCATGTATTTTTGACACTATTTCCCATTCCCAGTCAGGCTGCAGGAAAGATCCAGGCTGCTGCCTTGCTTCTGTCTGCTTCCTCCCCACCATCCTGGGTCCTGTAGAGATGTCCCTCACGCCCCTCACCTTTCCCACTCATCTTGCTCATCACATGCACACACGTTCATGCTCATCTCACGACACCCTTTCAGCCAATGATTAAAAACAAGTGGTATTTATGTAAATGCATGGCTGAGTCCCTTCACTGTTCACCTGAAACTATCACAACATTGTTAACCCACTATAACCTCAGTACAAAATGATTTTAGTGTTAAAAAAAATAAAAAACAATTTTTTAAAGAAGTGTATTCAGTACATATCAAGTTTCAATTATGGAAGGAGAAAAAGTGCCGATTATCATGCCTACAGTTCACTTAGAATGTGTTGAGAGGGTAGATCTCACATTCTGTGTTTTTTTAACCACAACTTTTAAAAGAGCAATGAAATACTGATACGTGTTACAGTGTGGATGAGCCTTGAAAACACTCTAAGCTTAAGAAGCCAGCCAGACCATGGGACTTCCCTGGCAGTCCAGTGGTAAGGATGTCGTGCTTTTACTGCCAAGGGCATGAGTTCAATCCCTGGTTGCGGAAGGAACTAAGACCCCACAAGTCGTGCAGCATGGCCAAATAAATAAATAAATAAAACCAGAACTGAAAGGCCACATATTGTGTGATTCTTTTATATGAAATGCATAATAGGCAAATCCATGGGGTAGAAAGTAAATTAGTAATTTCCAGGGCTGAAGGGATAACTGCTCATGGCTATGAGTTTCTTTGGGGATGGCGAAAATGTCCCAATATGAGACAGTGATGATGGATACAAAATTTCGTGAATATACTAAAGCCAATGAATTGCACACTTTCAAAGGGTAATTTTACTGGTATGTAAATTAGGTATCAATAAAGCTGATTTAAAACAAAAACAAACAGCATTGAAAGTACCCAATACCTCTGAGGTGACCTAAATGGGAAGGAAATCCAAAAACAAGGGGATATATGTATTCTTATGGCTGATTGACTTTGCCATACACTAGAAACTAACACAACATTGTAAAGCAACTATACTTGATTTTAAAAAAAAATTTTTTTAAGCTCCCAGAACCAGGCTACCCATCTTGAGGAAGCTCTGTCAGCAAGCAACAAAAATGATGGTGGGAACTGAAGCAGAAACAGATGTGATTGGATGGACCCCGAGCAGCAGCTTACACAGGATGGAAAGGCTGAAAACTCAAATTGGAAGTAGGACTGGGATCAGACAACAGGAGCCAAGCTCCCTCCTTGTCTCCCCAAGCACCCTGTGGTAAGAACACGCTGGACTGTAAGAATTGGCAGAGGCCAGGCCTGGGGAGAACTCTGATTGGTGCAATGTGGTCACGTGACCGTCATCGGTCAGTCCCACCAAGATACAGCGAGTGAGGGGAACAAAGAAGAAGAAGGCTAGGCTTCCTGGGTGGCACTATTGGTAAAGAACCCACCTGCCAATGCAGGAGACCTAAGAGACGTGGGTTCGATCCTGGATTAGGAAGATCCCCTGGAGGAGGGCGTGGCAACCCACTCCAGTGTTCCTCCTTGGAGAATCCCATGGACAGAGGAGCCTGGTGGGCAAAGAATCAGACATGACTGAAGCGACTGAGCACGCATGCACACATACAAGGAAGGAGGTTAAAGGCTAGCTGTCTTAGCTCAGGTTGCCATAGCAAAATACCATAGACTGAGTGATAGGCATTTACTTCTCACAGTTCTGGAGGCTAAGAAGTCCAAGGTCAAGGTCAAGGTGCGGGTGATTCAATTCACGATGAAGGCTTCCTGGCTTGCAGATGGCCACCTTCCTGCTGTGACCTCATATGGCAGAGCGAGCTCTGATGTCTGTTCTTCTTATAAGGGCACTAAAGCCATCGGGGGGCTCCACCCTTATGAACCCCTCTAAACCTAATCACCTTCCAATTAGGGGTTAGGCTTTCAACATAGGAATTCTGGGAGGACAAAAACATTTAGTCCATAACAGAAGTGAATGTGGCAAGTGTCATTCTCACAACTGTGGGTCTGAAAAGTAACAGTGAGGGGGGTTAAAACCCCCTGAAACCAATGACCCCAGGATCTGCAGTTTTGTATCCTGACTTTGGTTCCCACTGTCTTTGAGCAGATCCTTGAGCCTCCCTTGGCCTCAGTTTCCCCTTCCTGCCTCCCAGGGCTGTTGTCTTAAGAATCCAAGGTCACATGCATAATGTGACAACAGAATAGAGCTGGTACATGATGGCTGGGACATGGAGGGTGTTTCCTGCTTGTCTGGGAGGGTGAGCCTGGCCAGGGCAGGCAAGGTGGGCCAGGTGTTGGTCCTCAGGAGGCAAGTCTGGCTATGGCCAGAGGCCTCCATGCTGGGAGCACGGATGTCAATGTTGCCATGGGAACCACTGATTCCATTTTAATTACTCTTACTGGCCTGAAGTGCTGGCCCTGGGTTCTCAGTCTCAGCCAGGCTGGAAGATACAACTCCCCAGCAGAGAAAGGCCAGCTCTGGCAGGGATGTGTGATCACACCTGACAGACAGTCGACTCACAGGGCTTGGCGGAAACCTGACTTGGTGAGTTCACTTGCTGTTCCCCAGGGGATGGTTCTAGTGCAATGAGCTGATTTACCAGATGCTCTGGTTTCACTCGCATTTTAGAATGCGAGGATATCATCTCTCTTCCCCTTCTTTCTCCTTCTTCTTCCTCCCTTGTGAAAACACCTTATTAAGCCTTTTGGGCTCCATTTTTTAAAATATTTTATTAAATATTATTTTATTTTATTTGGCTGCATCAGATATCTTTGCATCATGAAAGATCTTTATTTGTGACATGCAAAGTCTTACTTGCCACATGTGGGATGTAATTCCCTGACCAGGGATTGAACCTGGATCCCCTACATTGGGAGCACAGAGTCTTAGCCACTGGACCACCAGGAAGTCCCATCTCAGTTTTATTTCTGGTCACTCCACTGGCTTCACATACACAGTTAATTTCATAATACCTCTGGACCTTTGTCCTTGCTGTCCCTTCTTCTCTGAGGCCAAACCAGCTTATCCCCACTCCCACAACCAAAACTTAGCTTGAGAGTCACCTCCTCCAAGAAGTCCTCCTGACCACCTCCTGTCCCTAATTATATGCTCCATTTCTGGGCTTCTTTGTATGAGGCCATTTATGAACATCCATTTGATGTCAATTTATCCATTTCCATGCCTGACTCACCCATGACACCATCACCTCATTTTTGCCATTGAACCTCCAGCTCTGAGGGTGACACATAGCAACAACTCAGCTAAGCAAAGAATGAATCTTGGGAGCTGACTATAGACGTATCACAAAGGCAAAGGGACAGCAGGGAAAGTCACACAACATAAGGGGGTTGGTTGGAGGAAAATGGCATGAACCTCATGCACGGGATCAAGGTTCCCACTCAGCTCCTCCCCCATTTCAGTTCAAGGGTTCTCATATTTCCTCCCTCATGGTCCACCACCTCCCACCTCCAGGCCTCTGCATGTGCTGTTTCCTCTCCCTGAATTGGCCTCCCCTCAAAATGCCCTCCAGGCCGTACCTGCTTTGTCAAACTCCTATATGCCCACAGGAGTTATGTATAACTACAGCGTCTTCTCTTCTTCCAGGAAGCCTTCCCTGATTCCCTTCTTCCATTTCTTTGGCCTTGCCTATTCCCAGCTTAAAGCCTCTGTCACACTACATAACAGTTACATGTGGAAGTTCTGTCAGACCCTTTGGATAGTGTGATCTCTAAAGAGCAAAACCTGAGTTCTATTTGTCAGGATATTTCCAGCACCTAGTCAGTGCCCAGCACATAGCCGTCAAATTAATCAATGCTCCCTCTTAACCTCCACAGGCTAACCTCCAAGGGCCTTGAACAAATCAGCTCACCTTTGCATGTCTTAGTTTGCATGTCCACAAAATGGTGGTGACAGGTTGTTGTGAAAACGAAATGTGACAATACAGGTAGAACACTCTGCATCCAGCATGACGTACGTGCTCAATACAAGTTCAATACAAGTTACGTACCATGACCCTCCAGGGAGGCAACACTTTAACAACTGTTAAAGATAAGATGTTGATGAATTCCTGTTATTAAGACAAAAGTCTGGCTAGAGGAGGAAGTATGAGATCAAGAGGCTGTTTATTCAATAAATGGTTAAAGCATCACTATCAGATATAGAGAAGAAAATCTCCTGAGAGTGAAAGAAGAGTGAGACTCTCCCATCACTGATTGACAGCTCACATTCTATTTCCCCTCGCTCCACTTCAAAATTCACAACAACTGCTTTTAGAGCCCAGTTCGGCTCATTTTTATTCAAGTTTTGAGTAATAAGCCATACACGTGGCTCAAAAGTCAAAGCAGTATAAAAACGTTCACATGCTACAAATGCTGGAGAGGGTGTGGAGAAAAGGGAACCCTCCTACACTGTTGGGAATGTAAATTGGTACGGCCATATGGAAAACAGTATGGAAGTTCCTTAAAAAACTAAAAAGAACTACCATGTGACCCAGCAATCCAACTCCTAGATACATATCCAATTGTTTGTTGTTGTTCAGTCGCTAAGTCCTGTCGGACTCTTTGTGACACCATGGACTGCAGCATGCCAGGCTCCTCTGGAGTTTGCTCAAATTCATGTCCACTGAGTCAGTGATGCTATCTAACCATCCCATCCTCTGCTGTCCCCTTCTCATTTTGTCTTCAATCTTTCCCAGCATCAGGGTCTTTTTCAAAGAGTTGGCTCTTCGCATCAGGTGGCCAAAGTATTGGAGCTTCAGCTTCAGCATCAGTCCTTCCAGTGAATAGTCAGGGCTGATTTCCTTTAGGATGGACTGGTTGGATCTCCTTGCAGTCCAAGGGACTCTCAAGTGTCTTCTCCAGCATCACAATTCGAAAGTATCAATTCTTTGGCACTCAACCTTCTTTATGGCCATGCTCTCACATCTATACAGGACCACTGGAAAAACCATAGGTTTGACTAGATGGACTTGTGTCAGACCTTTGTCTCTTTAATACTCTGTCTAGGTTTGTCATAGCTTTTCTTCCAAGGAGCAAGCATTTTTTTAATTTCATGGCTGCAGTCACTATCTGTAGTGATTTTTGAGCCCAAGAAAATAAAATATGTCACTGCTTCCACTTTTTATATCCAGAGAAAACTCTAACTCAAAAAGATACATACACCCCAATGTTCATTGCAGCACTATTTGCAATAGCCAGGACATGGAAGCCGCTTCTATCTACAAAAGAATGGATAAAGAAGATATGGTACATATATATAATGGAATATTACTCAGTCATAAAAACAATGAAATAATATCATTTGCAGCAGCACGGGTGGATTTCTTGTTAACATGAGATTATCATGTTTAGTGAGTAAATCAGGGCTTCCCTTGTGGCTCAGCTGGTAAAGAATCCGCCTGCAATGGGGGAGACCTGGGTTCGATCCCTGGGTTGGGAAGATCCCCTGGAGAAGGCAAAGGCTACCCACTCCAGTATCCTGGCCTGGAGAATTCCACGAACTGTATAGTCCATGGGGTCGCAAAGAGTCAGACACGACTGAGCAACTTGCACTTTTCATAGTTGCTTTACAATGTTGTGTTATTTTCTGCTGCACAGCAAAGGGAATCCATTTATACATAGATCCCCTCTGTTTTGGATTCTCTTCTCCTTTAGCAGAGGCATGGATGGACCTAGAGACTGTCATGCAGATTGAAATAAGTCAGAAAGAGAAACGCACCTATGTGGAATCTAGGAAAATGGTACAGATGAACCTATTTGCAAAGCAGAAACAGAGACACACATGTAGAGAAAAAAACATACGAACACCCAGAGAGGAAATGGGGGGTGGGATGAATTGAGAGATTGGAATTGACATACATACACTAATATGTATAAAACAGATAACTAATGAGAACCTCATTTATAGCACAGGGAACTCTATCTTCTCAATGGTTTGTAGTGACCTAAAAAACATTTTTTTAAAGGCACACATGGATATGTCTGTGGCTCCCACACCTGTCCCCATACATCTGCCCCACACATACACACAATCAATATATAGCCTCTTGGGGTACCTTTTCTTCGTCCTTCCAGTGTGTCCTTAATCAAACACATGTAAATCTAAATACCTACTCCGATCCACCTCTCTTTCTGACACTGTCCTGAACTTGGTTTTCGCCATTCAACATGTCACTCTGGGGACCTTCTCTATCAGGATATGGCATGTGCCATTGTTGGGGGTGGAGAGCGGGCCTTTACAGCTTACATCCCCACCCCCATCCATCTGGTCTAAAGTGACCTTCCAGAAATGAATTCCAAGTGTGATTTTCTTCTGTTTAAACCCCTTCCACAATTTCCACTGCTCTAAAGAAAAACACCAAAACTTCACCTTCTCCCCAACTCCTAACCCCCAGCCCCAGGCCCCCCTGAGATTATGCCTGACCTACCTGTTGACCTGTCCACATCCATCTCCACTTTCTTTGCCACTTTTTCTCTGCTCTGGCCACGCCAGTCTCCTGTCGAACCCTCCAAAATTCCAGCCACGAACCCCTTGCCCAAGGCTTTCCCAGAACCATGCAGCTCCCTCTGCTGATCATGTTCCACCTGCTCCTTTCCTTCAGCTGCTCTCCTACTTGTCCTCTGGGTCTCAGCTCTAGCAAGGAGGAACAGGAAAGTGTTCCCTGACCCCTGACACAAAGCACCCCCCCCATTGCATTCTTCACTCCACGTGGTATAAAGATAATTTTATAAGCAACCCCACTTCTAGATGATTAGTGCCCAGGCTCCCCAAGGAGACACACAGCTACAGGGAAGAAGAAGCTTGTTCACTTTATTCATCACAGAATCCCCAATGCCTGTAAGCCCTTGGCACTGGTTTGTAGTAGACATGTTTATGGAAGGAAGGGAGGAGAGTGGTGAGAAAGAGAAAAAGACAGGGAGGGAGCAGAAAGGGAAGGAGGGAAGGGGAGGAAGCAAGGGTGAGGAGAGCTTGGGAGGAAAAAGGGAGAAGGAACAGAGGGAGGAGGGGAGGGGAGGGGAGCGAGGATCTGGGTATGAAATGGATTTATTAAGCAAACTCCCTGTACCTGGCCCTACACTAGACGCTGGGATGGAGCGAAAGGGAATGATAAATAGAAAAAGAAAAAAAAACACCCTGTTTGCAGTCTAGCTGGAGATGATTCATTTACACAAGAAAATGCAACTAGAGTTCAAGCCTCCAGAAGATCAGGGCACAGTACTAAACAAGCACACCCAGCAAATACACTTATGAAGACTGTGAAGCTTGTTTTGACCTATTTATAAAGTGTTTCTTCAAAGATTTCATAAACATGTGGTCCCAAGTGCTATATAATTAGAAAATCCTAATTCCTATTTCTAGACCTTTGCACTTTACCATTTCCCTTTAAATGTAAGCTATCTTTCTGGGGTTGTTTTTTAATCAAAAAAGCATCTTCATTTGAAATAAAGACCATCATTTTCTCCCCCAAACTCATATTTAGAGTGTTTAAACTGTTGGTTCAAGGGTGAGTGTCCAGGGCTTGGGCTTCCCTGGTGGCTCAGATGGTAAAGAATCCGCCTGCAATGAGGGAAACCTGGGTTCAACCCCTGGGTCAGGAAGATCCCCTGGAGGAGGACATGCCAACCCACTCCAGTTTTCTTGCCTGGAGAATCCCCATAGACAGAGGAGCCTGGTGGGGTACAGTCCGTGGGGTCGCAAAGAGTCAGACACGACTGAGTGACAAAGCTCAGCACAATTCAGGGCAGCATGGAGCAAAGAGCCAGACAGCAGCTGGGGGTCTGGGGTCTCCCGGGCTGTGAACTAATTTTCTGGGTCATCCTGAGCAATCGATGCCCCCCTTCTCCAAGGGTTTTGGTTTTCTCTTCCACACAAGGAGCTGAATGAACTGATGAATAAAGGATGTCCCAGCCCTAACAATGATTATCTCCCTCTGCCCTGGTTGTTCCACCCCAAAAGAGAAGACCTTTTATGAAGAGTATGAGCCCCTTTTATTTTTTTAAAAAAAATCTTATTTATTTATTTGGTTGTGCCAAGTCTTAGTTGCTGCGTGTGGGATCTTTATTTGTTTGTGGCATGCATGATCTTTAGTTGCAGCATGTGGGATCTAGTTTCCTGACCAGGGATTGAATCCAGGCCTCCTGCATTGGGAGTGTGGAGTCTTAGCCACTGGACCACCAGGGAAGTCCCACTGAGCCCTTTTCTTCACTAGCTGCCCTGAGATTTTCCTCCTCCAAAGAAAAGACGGGAGAGGACATCATTTCAGTTGAGGTTTCTAGAGTGTTTACAGAATCACAGCCTTCCCTCTGCAGGTGTGGACACCCCAGGGGATGCACCCAGTAAATGTCCTCTGAATTAGTGAAATGAGTGAATGAATGAACAAACTGACTTCAGGAATCTTGCCCAGAAAAGCCAGCAAGCTTACCAACCCCTGCACAGAGTGGGACTGGGCTCAGTTCCTCAGGGCTTGCACTGCACTGCTTTGTCTGGGAACCAGGTTCTTTATTAATCCAATAAAATATTTACGGAGCATCTGTTATGAACCTAGCACTCAGAAATCTAACGATGAACAAACAAGTCTAAATAATCTTTTAGAACATAAATCAGATCACATTACTCTCCAACATAAAATCCTTCAGTAGCCTCCCATTGCAATAAATATAAGATTCAGAACCACCACACACACCCCCACCCCGCCATGGCCTTTAAAGTCATGGTCAAGTCTTCCTCTCTGACATTGTCTGTTGTCACTGTCCTCTTTGTCCCCTAGGCCCTGCTGCACCAGCTCAGATGAGATCAGCTGAGCCACAGCCAACCCTCAGACCCAGCTATCACATGAGAAAGTAACTGTTGATCTAAGGTCCTGAGATGTTTTTGGAGGGGAGAGTGTTATTTGTTACACAGCTTTATTGCAGTAATAGCTGATTGAAACAGAGTGCCATCGTTTACTAGAAGCAGAATCTTAGGAAAGTCAGTTAACCTCTTTGAATCTTAATATGCTTTAAATTTTTTGAAGATATATATGTCTCTTCTCCATTTACCTCCAGTGACAGTGGGACAACAAATAAAAAAGGCTTTGAAAACCGTCAAAGCCTGTTGCAAATATAAGATAGAATATTCGGCAACAGTCTTGCCTACCCAGATCCAGGGGAAGGTCTGTTGCTGTCCTGACAGTGAAGCATGCCTCAGCAGGCCAATATCAGCCATCTTATGAAGACATATTGTGCCCAGCACATACACACTCTGAACCAAGGCCCACAGTCCCAGCCTGACAAAGATTAGGGCTTCAGAGAGAAATTCCCACAGGCCAGCAATCAAAAGACATTTTTGCTGCTAAAACTATCTGTGGAAAACTATCATGAATACACACAAGGTTGGCAGCACAAAGATGCCCATTATAACTTTGTTCATGATGGAAAATGAGAAACAAGCTGAATGTCCAACAACAAGGAACTGCTGCTGCTGCTGCTAAGTCGCTTCAGTCGTGTCCGACTCTGTGCGACCCCACAGACGGCAGCCCACCAGGCTCCGCCGTCCCTGGGATTCTCCAGGCAAGAATACTGGAGTGGGTTGCCATTTCCTTCTCCAGTGCATGAAAGGGAAAAGTGAAAGTGAAGTCGCTCAGTCGTCCGACTCTTAGCGACCCCATGGACTGTAGCCCACCAGGCTCCTCCATCCATGGGATTTTCCAGGCAAGAGTACTGGAGTGGGGTGCCATTGCCTTCTCCGACAAGGAACTGGGTACATCCATATGATGGAATAGAATACAACCATTTAAAATAATGTCAGCTGAGGGATTTTTTTTGCAAGCAATGCTCGTTGGAAAACTAGAAAATTCACAGAGTTGATTCAGGAGCCAATTTGAGAAAAACAACAAAGCAAATAGCCAGAATTTTGGTTCCTCTATTTACACTTCAATCAAAGAAGCTCTATTTTTATTCATATTATGGATTGACTGTTTATGGCCCCACCTAAATGTATATGTTGAAGCCCTAATCCTCAACGTGATAATAATGGGGGATGAAGCTTTGGGGGTGATTAGGATTATATGAAGTGATGGGGCTGGAGACCTCATGATGGGTTAGTGCCCCTATAAGAACACAGCAAGCAGGTGACTATCTGCAAACCAGGAAGCAAGCTCTCTCAGGAACCAAATTGACTGACATCTTGATTTTGGACTTTCCAGGCTCCAGAACTATAAGAAATAAGTCTCTGTTATTTGAGCCACTCAGTCTATGGTTTTCATTATAGCAGCCCAAGCAGATTAAGACAATCTGTCTAATAAATTTCATTTCCAAAGACAGTGCTTTACAGAAACGGTCCAGGAGCTGCTTACACAAGTTTGAAAACCATCACTAGAGAAGAATGTCAAGGTGCCTCTGCTGAGCTGTGAAAGGGAAATGGCCAGTTACAAAACAGCATGTATAGCATTATTTTAGTTTGTAATAAGGAGAGAGAGAAAAAAAAATCAGACAAGATAAATACGCCCCAATATGTTAGCAGCGTTTATCACTAGGAGGTAAGATTAAAAGTTTCTTGCTTTGATGAATGCTTTTCTACCTTTTCCAACTCTCTCCTTTTAATTTTTAATCTTTGGCTGCACCACATGATATGTGGGATCTTAGTTCCCTGACCAGGAATCAAACCTGCGCCCTCTGCACTGGCAGCATGGAGTCTTAACCACTGGACCACTAGGGAAGTCCTGATTAAAAGTTTCTTTTGATTGATTTTTGGCTTCCCTGGTGGCTCAGATGGTGAAGAATCTGCCTGCAAATGCAGGAGACCCAGGTTCGATTCATGGATCAGGAAGATCCCCTGGAGGAGGGCATGACAAACCACTCCAGTACTCTTGCCTGGAGAATCCCATGGACAGAGGAGCCTGGAGGGCTACAGGTCATGGAGTCGCAAAGAGTTGGACACGACTGAGCAGCTAACGCTTTTTCATTCCTTCTTTTTGCTTATTGAAACATTCTAAATGTTTGATGATGAATAAAGCTATAGGAATAAGAAGCAACACACAAATATACTTTTTCTGTGTGTCTATAATAAATCAGTCATGCCATTACGAGGAAAAGTGAACTCATGGTCTTTAGGATCCAAGAATTAGTTTCTGTAAATGCAATCCCTCCTCCCCTCCCCAACACCCCAGCTGGAACAGACATTCAGAGACACACATCAGCTCAAAGCCTGGAGGGGCTGGCTATTCTCAGAGGTGTGATGAGCACTGGAGAGAAGGCTGCTTATGGAAGGAGTCACCTGACAAGGAAACCAGGGAGCAATGACCACTAAGTGGTCAATCCTAGTGTGGTCATTGGCTGGAGTGCTGGTTGGGGAGAGCGTGGGCAGCCCCCCAGGAAGAGATGCAAGTTAAAGATGAAGACTGAGGAGGCAACTTACCAGCCCACAGGGAGAAACAAGTGGAAATATCAAGCAGGGGGGAGGGAAAAAACAGTAATCCACACCTCCTGGCTTCAGTTTTCTCATCTCTTAAAAGGAGATTATAAGGAATCTTACAATTCCTACACTACTATTGTAAGGAAAGAGCATCAGAAATACGCGCAGACCTGTTCACCTGAACTTAGTACATAGTAGGTGCTCAATACGTGTCTTCATTTATTCCCTGCCCTCTGGGTATGACAATAAGACAAGTGTACTTGACAAAATGAGTTGATGAAAGGCATAATGCTTTATACTGTGGACTCTAGAATTATACGGTGGCCTCCAGAATTATCATCTCTGGACTGTCATCCCTGCTTCACCGATGAATGGCTGTGTCATTTGAGATCTGTCATTTAACCTCTCTGACCCTTGGTTTCTTCATCTCCAAAACAGAAGCAATAGCAATAGTGATGCCTATCATGCAGAGTGATTTTTTTAGAATTAAATAACATTTAAAAATGTGAAGTACTCAGCACAGAATCTATTCAGCCCCTAGGATGGGTCCTGTAAGAAATATCTACTACTATTCTTCATTACCATAAAAAAGAATTAAGAAAAAAGTTCCACTGGGCTGGTGGGAAAGTGTCAAGAAAAATGAAGTGGGTAACATAACCCCCATCAAACCACCATGCATGCACACACTGCTACTATGCTATCTTCTAAAAACACGAATCTATCCACATCACCCCTCATTCGATGGCTACCCGTTGCCCTCTGGATAAAACCGAGGTTCCCTAAGCAATCTGAACTCTGCCCACATTTCCTGTCTCATGAGCTGTTATTTCCCCCATGTGAACACTATGCTGTCTTTAAGGATTGAGAGGCTCTGACTCTGTGCCTTTGCACTGTCTGTTCCCTCTGCCTGCCATGCCATTCCCCATGCCTATTTTCACACTCTGTACATTTCCAGTTCAACGTTGCCTTCCAGAAAACTCATCCTTCAAGTTTCAATCCATCTTGTCCCTTCTGAACAGTCGTCCATGATTATCTCTCCACTATCCCAGGCTGAGACCAGATCATGTGCTCATCACTTTAATAACAATTCTCAGAAAGCCTAAACCCTGAGGTTGTCTCTAACCTGAGGCAGTAAGAGAGGAATGTTGCTGTTCAGTCGTTAAGTCCTGTCCAACTTAACAGAACTGCCCCACGTCAGGCTTCCCTGTCCTTTACATCTCCCAGAATTTACTCAAACTCATGTCCATTCATTCAGTGATGCCATTCAACCATCTCATCCTGTCACCCCCTTCTCTTCCTGCCCTCAATCTTTCCCAGTTTCAGGGTCTTTTCCAATGAGTCAGCTGTTCACATCAGGTGGCCAAAGGATTGGAGCTTCAGCTTTAGCAACAGTCCTTTCAATGAATATTCAGTGTTGATTTCTTTTAGGATTGATTTGTTTGATCTCCTTGCTGTTCAAGGAACTCTTAAGAGTCTTCTCCAAAACCACAATTCAAAAGCATGAATTCTTCAGCGTTCAGCTCTCCTATGGTCCAACTCTCATATCCATTCATGACTACTGCAAAAACCGTAGCTTTGACCATACAGACCTTTGTCCTGCAAAGTGATGTCTCTGCATTTTAATACTCTGTTTAGTATTAGTATTGTCATACCTTTTCTTCCAAGGAGCAAGTGTCTTTTAATTTTGTAGCTGCAGTCACCATCTGCAGTGATTGTGGAGCCCAAGAATATAAAATCTGCCACTGTTTCCACTTTTTCCCCATCTGTGTAAGAGAGGACTAGGTCTTACTTATGTCTCTTTAGCCTATGTCAGGTCCTCTATGAGTGCGAGATAAGAATAAATTAATGAATCAAATATTCAATAAATCAATGTCCTTATGCCTCCTGATGGCTAAGAGCACTTAGAACCAGGGGCTGGGGTTCCAACCCGACCTCAGCACCGATGAACTTGGCAACCTTGGGCCAATGACTTCACCTTTCTGTAAGTCAGGTTCTCACCTGTCATGTGGGGCTCATCTTAGTTCTACCTTCCTGCGTTGTCATGAAGATTAATCAATGTCTGAGAAGCACTCCAAACACTGCCTAGCACAGAGTAGGCACCATATAAGCACTGGCTGTTTTTATTTGAAGGCCTTCTTCCACATGCCACCTTCTCAGAAAGACCACTCCTGCCCACCTTACCTGTGATATCCCACATACACCATCACTCTCTATTCTTCTGTCCCGTTTAATTCTTTTCACAAACCTTATCATTTGGCAAACTTGCATGATTTTCTTATTTATTTCAAATTGATTATTAGGACATCCCTGGTGGTTCAGTGGTTAAGAATCCACCTGCCAATGCAAGCGACAAAGGTTCAATTGCTGGTCTGGAAAGATCTCATATGCCATGGGGCAACTAAGCCCAGGTGCCACAACTACCGAAGCCCTCTTGCCTAGAGCCTGTGCTCTGCAACAAGAGAAGCCACTGCAATGAGGAGCTCATGCACCACAACTAGAGTAGCCCTCACTTGCTATAACTAGAGAAAGCCGGCATGCAGTAACAAAGACCCAGTACAGCCAAAAAAATAAATAAATAATTCTTTAAAAATAAATGAGTATTAGTCTTTCCCACTAGCATACAAAGCCTGACAATACATGGTTCCTAAAACAGGCTCAGTGTACAATAAATGGTCAATAAACATTTGTCAAGGGGCTTTGCAATTGGCTCAGTGGTAAAGAATCCGCCTGCCAAGCAAGAGACACAGGAGACACGGGTTTGTTCCATGGGTTAGGGAGACCCCATAGAGAAGGGAATGGCAACCCACTCCAATATTTTTGCCTGGAAAATCCCATGGATAGGGGAGCCTAGTGGGCTACAGTCCATGGGGTCACAAAAGAGCCAAACAAAACTTAGGGACTGAGCATGCACACAAACATTTGTCAAAGAAAGAGGACAGAAAGGAGGAAGATGTCAATTCTTCCTTGAAGAATACCTCTCCTACAATTCTGAGAAGGAAATAAATGTTTGGTCCTTGTTTTCCTTCCTTCTGCATATTTCTCCATCTTTAGTCTCACAGTCTAAGCTCCCTAAAATACAGTTTCCCCCTCAAAGCTTCTTCCTTTATAAACAAAATAGCTAGCGGTCAGTAATAAAACCTGGGAAAAATCATTTGGAAAAAAAATTATTTTCTAATCAGGAGAAAAATAGAGACATATAGACCCCTCCACCACCACCATCCTTATCTGGTATGCACACTGACTGCTAACAGTTCTCAGCTGTCATTTTTCCCTAGAGCAGGGATCGGAAAACTACAGCCCATAGGCCAAGTCAAGCCCACCACTTGTTTTTATCAATAATTCTTTACTGGGACATGACCATATCCATTAATGATTTATGTTTGGTCTATGGTTGCCTCCCTAATAACTGAAGAATTGAAATTGCAATGGAGATTGTATGGCTTAATAAAGTCTAAAATATTTGCTCTCTGACCTTTTATGGAATCTGCCAACCCCTACTCCAGAGCAATATTGTCCAGTAGAAATATAATGTGAAGCAGATGCAAACTATTATATATAGAATCAGTAAACCACAAGGCCCTATTATACAGCACAGGGAACAATATTCAATATCCTGTGATAAACCATAATGGAAAAGAATATATATATATTGTTAGGACAGCAAGGAGATAAAGCCAGTCAATCCTAAAGGAAATCAATCCTGAATATTCATTGGAAGGACTGATGCTGAAGCTGAAGCTCCAATACTTTGGCCACCTGATAGGAAGAACTGACTTATTGGAAAAGACTCTGATGCTGGGAAAGATTGAGGGCAGGAGGAGAGCGGGGCGACAGAAGATGAGATGGTTGGATGGCATCATCGACTGAATGGACATGAGTTTGAGCAAACTGCAGGAGAAAATGAAAGCCAGGGAAGCCTAGCGTGCTGCAGTCCATGGGATCTCAGAGTCAGAAATGACTTAGCAACTGAACAACAACATATACCTGAATCACTTTGCTGTATAGCAGAAACTAATACAACATTGTAAATCAACCATACTTCAATACAATAAATTTAAACAAATGATATAACCCAAATGAATTTCAAAAATTTTTAAAGAAATTATGTGAGTCACATATGTAATTTCAAATTTTCAAATAGCCATATTAGAAAAAAATGAAATTAATTTTAAAAATCTATTTTATTTAACCTGGTATATTCAGAATGTTATTTCAACATGTAATCTACTTTATAGTTATTAAGGAAATATAGATATCTTTTTCTTCACACTAAATCTTCAAAATGTGTTGAGTATTTTACACCTACAACATATCACAGTTAAACCTAGCCACATTTGAAGTGCTTCATAGCTACATATGGCTATGAGCTACCATATTGGAAAGGACTACTCAAGAGAGTCTCCTTTGGTTGACTAGGAAAGGTTTTACCCAGAGGTTTTACACATGGGAAATAATATAAAATACACATATTGGTCTCTGCCCCTGGTTCCTGGCACAGAGCCTCTGAAACCTTAGTAATTTCCTAAGCGATATGAGAACTAATAGCATCTTTTTTCATATTCTTTTCCATTATGGCTTATTATTGGAGGCTTCCCTTGAGACTCAGATGATAAAGACTCCACCTGCAATGCAGCAGACCCAGGTCCAATCCCTGGGTGGGGAAGATCCCCTGGAGGAGGGCATGGCAATCCACTCCAGTATTCTTTCCTGGAGAGTCCCATGGACAGAGAGGCCTGGTGGGCTACAGTCCATGGGGTCGCATAGAGTCGGATACAACCGGGTGACTAATATACACATGTTTTATTGCAGTTTATTGAATATAGGTCCCTGGGCTATACAGTAGGACCTTGTTTGAAGTGTGAAAGGTGCTCAGTTGTGTCTGACTCTTTGCAACCCCATGGGCTATACAGTCCATGGAATTCTCCAGGCCAGAATACTGGAGTGGATAGCCTTGTCTCTTCTCCAGGGGATCTTCCCAACCCAGGGATCGAACCCAGGTCCCCCGCATTGCAGATGGATTCTTTACCAGCTGAACCACAAGGGAACCCCAGGACCCTGTTTCTCCATTCTATATATACTAGTTTGCATCTGCTAATCCCAGACTCCAAGCCAGCTCCCCCACCCCCGACCCTCCCTTCCCCTTGGCAACCACAACTCTATTCTCTATGTCTGTGTAAATAAGTTCATCTGCATCATATTTGAGATTCTACATATAAGTGATATCATATGGTTATTTGTCTTTCTCTGTCTGACTTACTTCATTTAGTATGATGATCTCTAGATCCATCCATGATGCTGCAAATGGCACTATTTCATTCATTTTTTATGACTGAGTAGTGTCCCGTTATATATATACACCATGTCTTCTTATCCATTCATCTGTCAATGCACATTTCGGTAGTCTCCAGGTCTTGGCTATTGCAAATAGTGCTGCTACAAACATAGGGGTACAAGAGGATCTTTTGTTCTAATATTTGGTCTTTGACCACAGGTCCTTACAAAGAGTTCCTAAATTCTTTGAAATTTCCCTGATGGGTGAGAGGAATGTCTTTTGTTCTAATGAAGCAATGCTTCACGGGGTCCTGGATGGGGGCTGGTCACCAGAAAGACCAAACTATGATAAGAAGCTTGGGAGTTTCAGCCCCATTCCTTATCCTCCAGGAAGGGAAAAATGGGGGTAAAAATTGACTTAAGGATCCATCACACTTATGGGATGAAGCCTCCATAAAGAGTCCAATGGTATGTGGATCAGAAAACTTGCAGGTTGCTGAAAACATGAAGGAGCTTGAAGCTGTGTATACCACCTCCCCACACCTTGCCCCATGTCTCTTTGCCATCTGGATGCTCCTCTGCATCTCATCAAGTTGTTGTTTTGTTGCTCAGTCATGTCTTACTCTTTGCGACCCTATGCACTGAGGCCCACCAGGTTCCTCTGTCCATGGGATTTCCCAGGCAAGAATGTTGGGGTGGGCTGCCATTTCCTTCTCCAGAGGATCTTCCCGACCCAGGGATCGAACCCACATCTCCTGCACTGGCAGACAGGTTCTTTACTGCTGAACCACCAGGGAAACCCACATCTCATCATACTCTTTTATAATAAACTGGTAAAAGGAAGGAAGTGTTTCCTGGAGTCCTTTAAGTCATTCTAGCAAGTTGTTGAACTCAAGGAGTAGGTCATGGGAAGCCTGATTTATAACCAGTCAGGCAGAAGTACAGGTGACATACCTGGCACTTGCAATTGACATCAGAAATATGTCTGATCTGTGATCTGAGCTTCCTCCCATTAATGTCATAACTGAACTATAGGACAACCAGCTGGTGTCACAGAGAATCGTTTGGTGTGGGAAAAATAACCCTACACGTCTAGTGTGAGAAGTGGTGTCAGTGTGATCGTAAAGGAGACTCACACAGGAAGAAGAGTAGGTTTTTCCTACACAAAGCCACAGCCAACCATCACTAACGTGAAGATGTCGGAGATCAACCCCACAGCCTCAAGGTGATGCCAGCTCTGTGATGCTTCAGAGCTCGCCATGGGAGCAGGCTGTTGCCGGGCTCCAGAGTAGACATGCTGTTTCCTTCCTCTCCTGCCCGCCTCCTGCCACCATCTCTCCCTTCCAGATCTTTCCTGAGATACCCTTCACCTCTAAAAAGTGACCTGTGCAAGAATCCCCGTTTCGGGCTCTGATTCTAGGAAAGTTGTCCAAACATGAGGATAAAAGAATACAAATATTTACCGAGTATCCATCACATGTCAGACGCTTAATAACTTATCTCATCACAAAGCTATGAGGTAGCAAATTTTAGCCCCGCTTCAAAGATAAGGAAACTTACATAGATAAGTATACTCAGCCATTTAACAACATATTATGGGGTTATTTAAAATTATACTTGTGAAGATGTGTGATAGTACTTAAACACTTACAGTATAATGTTGATATGGAAAAATAAGACAAAAATGTGCTATGTGAATACATGTGTCTCTATTTTTTTATTTTTCTGGCCAAGTTGTGTGGCATAGGGGCTCTTCCCCTGAACAGGAATTGAACCCGTGCCCCCTGCAGTGGAATCATGGAGTCTTAACCACTGGACCACCAGAGAGGTCCACATTTGCTTCTAAAATACAAACATTCTTTAAAAGCCTGAGGGGATATACAGCACAACGCTATCAGTAACTTACTCTGGGGACTTCCCTGGTGGTCCAGTGGTTGAGAATCCGCCTTCCAATGCAGGGGATGTGGGTTTGACCCCTGGCCCAGGAGCTTAGATCACACACGCCGCAGAGCAACTAAGCCTATGCACGACACCTACTGAGCCCATACACTCTGGGGCAGTCACACCACAACCAGAAGGAAGCCCACCAGTCACAACAACAACAAAGATTCCATGTGCTGTAGCTGAGACCCAAAGAAGCCAAAAACAAACAAATAATTTTTTTAAAAAAATTTACTTTGGGCAATCAAAATGAATGGCTGTTTGTGTTTATTAATGGCTGTTTATTCTACAATTTAATAAGACCCTGCAGGGACTCCCCAGTAATAGACCCCCTGTGTCCCCCACTTCTTGTTTATAAAGGAAGCCTCGGGCTCCTAGGCAGTCCCCAAGTTCCAAAGAGCAGACGCAAGCAGTTAATCATTAGAGAAGCAGAAAAAAAAAAACCAAAAGAAAACAGTCAAGCAAAAAAGGTAGTAATAACTAAGTAGATCAGCCATAAAAAGAGCCATAGGACCCCAAATTCCTCTGCAAAGGATGAAAATCGTAGGCCAACTCATGTCCTTGGGCTGTTTTTCAAAAACTAGGACCCCCACCAGAAAGAAACACAGAGATTCAAGGCTGGATGGAACCAGAGGGTTAATGATCAAGACACCAAAAAATACCCTGTTACTTCAGCACCAACCAATCAGAAAAGAAAGTCCATGAGTTGATCACATATCCTGTGACCTTCATCCCTTTAAAAACGCTTTCCTAAAAGCAATCAAAGACTCTGAGCCTTTTGAGCACTAACCTCCTATGCTCCTTGCTTGGCATGTATTGCTTGGCACCTGACAATAAACACTTTACTCAAGACCTCCCTGGTGGTCCTGTGACTAAGAATCTGCCTGCCAATGCAGGAGACATGGGTTCCATCCTTGGTTCAGGAAGATCTCACATACCGTGGAGCAACTAAGCCCATGCGCCCCAACTACTGAAACCTGCATGCTTAGAGCCTGTGCTCTGCAACAGAGAAGCCACCACAATGAGAAGCCCTCATACTGAAACCAGAGCGTAGCCCCTGCTCGCCACAACTAGAGAAAGCCTGCATGCAGCAATGAAGACCAAGCACAGCCAAAAAATAATTAATTAAAAAAAAAACACTTTTCTTCTTCACTATAACCATTAAATTGGCTCTGCTCCACACTAGGCAAACAGACGCAAGTTCGGTTCAGTAACAGTTCCTACCATTCTGTAATTTCCGTTTTTCCAAGAAGAGAAAGGGGTCCATTTCTGATGAGGTTTGGTTTGCCTTGAGTGCACTGTAGTATAATAGTTAGAGCTTGGTTTGGTTTGGGCTGAGTCAACCTAGGGTTCACATCCCAGCTACACCACTCTGAAGTTCTAAGGCCTTGGGCAAAAGAGTTAACATCTCTAAACCCAATTTTCACATCTGTGAAGGGTGGACAATGACATATTTCATAAGGTTGTTATGAGGGTTACATGTTATTGCTCAGTCGCTAAGTTGCATCTGACTCTTTGCAACCCCATGGATTGTGGCACGTCAGGCTCCTCTGTGCTCCACTATCTCCTGGAGTTTGCTCAAATTCCTGTTCATTGAGTCAGTGATGGTATCCAACCATCTCATCCTCTGCCACCCGCTTATGAGGGTTACATGAGGGTTTGCATTGGAAGTGCTCAGTATGCTGCCTGGCACATGGTAGGCTCTTGGTAGATGGTAGATCCATAAACAGAGGTTGTCCAGCCCCAAGAGTCATGGTCTTTACCCTACTCCATGTTCCTAGATGGAATCCCTAGATCCCCATCATGATCTTAAAAACCTTCTTGATTCAGGCTGCCCAAGGCTCTGCAGTAGGACCCACAACTGGCAATTTTTGAGCCAAGGAACAGTCCCCAATGCAGGGGGATCACTCTCACTCGCATCCCTGTGTAACCATGCCACTCGAGTTCCACTTCCCAGCCTCCATTTCCCACTGTACACTAACAGCTCCAGGGGCTGGAAGTTCTTTCCCCCTTCTCTTGAACGTGATTAATGAGACTTAGATTGGCACAGTGATAGATGAGTTATCCTAAAGGCATCAAATATTTAAAACTGAATCCTCCTTTGACAAAAATAGTCTGTGAGTTTCAAGAGCTGCTGTCCTGCTGTCCCTGTTAGTGAGCACGTGATATCTACAGGTGCTGAATGAATTCCTGCTAATCACTGACCAATACCAAGGGCTAAGATACCCTTTTCTCCTTTTGCTGTCCCTATGAAGGCAAAGTGTGTGCTTTCCACCTTTATCTTAAGTGACCAGACTTGTTTACAGCTGCTCCAAATAATTACGTCTGACCGCATTGCGTCGAGCACACCCCAGACCGTGCACTCCTCTGATTAAGGGTTTCTAAATGGAATTCTTCCCTGGAAATGAGCCTGAAGTGGATTTCTTCCCTTGAACAAGCTACTATCCCAGATATCCACATGGTCCTTGGAGAAGAATTTTTGTACCACATCATGCTTCCTTGGTATACAGCCTTCCACCTTTCTTCTGGGTGTATCTGCTTCCCCTGTACCCACATGAACTTGCTCATCCTTGAAGTTCTTCTGGATTCCTCATCATGAACCCAAGTCCAGAGAAAAGAAAAAGTGAGTGTTAGGCGCTCAGTCATGTCTGACTCTTTGCGGCCCCAGGGACTGTAGCCCGCCGGGCTCTTCTGTCCATGGGATCCTCCAGGCAAGAATGCTGGAGTGGGTTGCCATGTCCTTCTCCAGTCCAGAGAAGAGTGACCTCCATTCTGGGATCACCCTGGATTACTGTGAACTCCTCTCTTCTCTGAACCTCTGGATTGGTTGCTGGGAATAGCAAATACTTGAGCTTTCAAAGTCCTAGGGTCTGCATCACAACTACTCAATTCTGCCCTTGGAGCGCAAACAGCCATAGACAATACATGAACAAATGAGCATGTCTGTGTCCTAATAAAACTTTATTTATAACATTAGCAGTAAGCAGGATTTGGCTTATGGGCTGTAGTTTGCAGATTCCTGCCCCAGAGACCTGCAGTGGCCGTTCTCAGTGCCCTGCTCAGATCCCTTTTACCAGCTGCTGATGGCTCCCAGCTCTCTTCTTCTCCACTTTGGCCAGCGGAGACTTCTCTACTAAAAAATTACTTCACCCCTACGCCCATCCAATGGGGTGTCCAGGGCCAGTGAATGGGTGACTTAGGGGCAAGTACAAAAGGCCAGCCACTTGTCTTAAGGCAGAAACCACTCTGTGGTACAACTGATGCTCCAGAGTTCCCTTTGGGATCAGGCAGAAGTCAGTCTCCAATCAAGTCCAATACTTGCTCAGCTTTGTCTCTTTCCCCATCCTCCTTCCTCATCCCCCTTCTCCTAAGAGCCTCCCTTGGTAAATTAAATCCTCCCAAACCCCTGTCTCAGGCTTTGCTGCTAGGAAACTCAACTTGAGATAAGACATTAAAACCCACCCTGGTTCCCTACTGGTCTCGTCTTTCTCTCTTGGCTGTCTTATGCTTCCTAGGTTTATCTTTCCCAGTACGACTATGAGTTCTTAGAGGCTGAGGAGTGAAATGGAGGATGCACCTTCAGCACAGAGTATAGGACAAAGAATGCAGGCTTTTTATGTTAACAGCCCTGGGTTGAAATTCCAGCTCTGTCATTGACTTGGTTTGTGACATAATGACAATAACAGTAGCAGTGATACTGGTGACAAAAGGTACCGCACAGTGGGCAGTATATTGTGTGGCAGGCACTCTGCTAAGCCCTTCTTATTAGTGATGTCCGCATTCTCCCAGCACTGCTATAAGGACCCCTAGGCTCAGAGACTGCCCAGGTCACCCAATTTATGGATGAGAGTAAGGATGGCTATCTTGAAGGGTTGCTGTGGTAACTAACATGAAGGTCAAAGTGTTCAGCAACCAGCAGATGCTACCAAAATATTTCACTTTATTATCAGTTCTTTTTATTAGTAGACTGGTATCCCAAACAAGAAATATTTCTATTTTTAAAATATATTTATTTTTATTTATTTATTGACTGTACTGGGTCTTAATTTGCAGCATGTGGGATCCAGTTCACTGGCCAGGGATTGAACCCTGGCCCCCTGCCTTGGCAGCTCAGAGTCTTAGCCACTGGGCCACCAAGGAAGTCCCCATTTCTCATTCTTGATTTGATGCTTTTTCTAGCACTTTGATATGTACACCACTGCCCCGTCCACCAAACGTCCCTCCCACAGCAGTGCCCTGCCAATATCTGTTCAGGCAGGAGGCAAAGGGGCAACAGAGGATGAGATGGTTGGATGGCATCACCAACTCAATGGACATGAGTTTGAGCAAACTCTGAGAGATAGTGAAGGACAGAGAAGCCTGGTGTGCTGCAGTCCATGGGGTCACAAAGAGTCGGACACGACTGAGCGACTTAACAACAACAACAAAACTCACCTCTACACCCGGTGCTGCATCTGAAAACACCTCTGACTCTCTGTCCAATAACTTTCCTTCTGGCTGGAAAACACACTTGGTCTCCTAGTTGCCTTGATGGTAACTGGTCGGAAAATACACCTTTGATTAGCTCCCCTATCTTGCTTACACCTACCTAACAGTGTTTTCTGGGATCACCTCCCCCCAAAAAATCTTGTCTCAAGGTCAGCTTCTGGGGAAATTCAAGCCAAGGCAGTCCCCAGGCCTCTTGACACTGAAAAAGTTCCTACACTTTTCCAAACACCCATACTGAAGTGTGGAGGGGGAGTACTTCCTTTTCCTGCATAAGAAAATGTTTGCTCTCTGGCTAGAGATCTGGCTCTAAGAGAGGCAAGGTCATCTCACAGAGAACTGCCCCTAAAAGTCCTATAATTGCACCCCCTGTGCCTGTTCTGCTCTCTCCCTCTCCAGCTATTTCCATCCATTTCCTTCCTGTATTTCAAGAAACAGCCATGATTTTTAGGACAAAATAACCACATGGCTTTAGGCTTAGCACTCTTCCAGGCAGGAAGGAATCATGATAACAGTAATGTCAAGAGCAAATATTTCTTGAGTGCTCGTCATGTTCCTCAAAGGAGGTAAGACTTTACATAAATTAGTTTAGTTCTCTTAACAAGAAGAAATGTGGCTGTTTGGAGGCCAAAAGTACCTAGAAATCAGTTCAAAGTGGGCCAGTTCATTTAGTCAAAGATTTGCTGGGAAAAAAGAAAGGATTCGTTGAGCATCTACTAAGTTCCAGATGACTAAGTTATTCAGGGTCCCTCCTCTCTCAGAAACCACATTCAAATAAGAGTCGTTGTTTTCCTGAGAAAACCATAATTCAAACAGACATGTGTACCCCAATATTCATTGCAGCAATATTTACAATAGCCAGGACATGGAAGCAAACTAGATGTCCATCAATAGATGAATGGATAAAGATGTTGTGGTGCATATATACAATGGAATATTACTCAACCATAAAAGGAGTAGGAAGTGGCAACCCACTCCAGTATTCTTGCCTGGAGAATCCCAGGGACAGAGGAGCCTGGTGGGCTGCCGTCCATGGGGTCGCACAGAGTTGGACAGGACTGAAGCAACTTAGCAGCAACATAAAAGGAATGACTTTGAGTCAGTTCTAGTGAGGTGGATGAACCTAGAACTTGTTATTCAGAGTGAAGTAAGTCAGAGAAAAACAAGTATCATATATAAACACAAATATATGGAATCTAGAAAAAATGGCATAGATGAACCTATTTGCAGGGTGGAAGTAGAGATGCAGACATAGAGAATAGACTTGTAGACACAGCAGAGGAAGGAGAGGGTGGGATGAGTTGAGAGAGCAGCATTGAAACATATACACTACCATACGTAAAACAGATAGCTAACAGGAAGTTGCTGTATAACACAGAGAGCTCGACCCCATACTCCGTGACAACCTAGAGGGGTGGGACAGGATGGGGGGTGAAAAGGAGGTTCAAGATGGAGGGGACACATGTATATACATGGCTGAGTCATGTTGTTGTATGGCAGAGCCAACACAACATTGTAAAGCGATTGTCCTCCAATTAAATGCATGAAGCTGCGCACATAAAGTCAGTGCTCTGGGACAACCCAGAGGGACAGAGCGGGGAGAGAGGTGGAAGGGGGCTTCAGGATGGGGGAACACATGTATACCTGTGGCTGATTCATGTTGATGTATGGCCAAAACCATACTGTAAAGTAATTATCCTCCAAATAAAATAAATAAATTATTGTTTTAATTTAAATAAATAAAAAGAGCAATGGTTTTTCAACTAAAATGATTTTGTCCCCAGGGGCCATTTGGTAGCATCTGGAGACATTTTTGGTTGTCACAGCTGGAGGGAG
The DNA here is from genome assembly GCA_024291935.2 of Okapia johnstoni. NCBI lineage: Eukaryota > Metazoa > Chordata > Mammalia > Artiodactyla > Giraffidae > Okapia > Okapia johnstoni. The sequence goes on along the minus strand of CM044307.1, from coordinate 123,970,610 downwards.
GGGCAACTTGATCTAGCGGGTACAGGTCAGGGATGTTGCTAAACGTTCCTCAATGCACAGGACAACCCTCATAGCAGAGAATTACCCAGTCCATGAGGTCCAAAGTGTCAGGGTTGAGAAACCCTGTAGTAAAGGAAGGAGAAGACAGAATAACAAATGAACAAGCAAACAAAAAAACCACTAAGTATTTCAAATTTGAACCTAAGCTAGGTTTCAGTTATCAATCTGTAAAATGCTATTTACATCATACTGATGTAGATACATCAGTTTCTACAAACGAAAGCAGGGCCATTTTTTAACAGGCTGCCCCTAACAGTATGGAGGTCTTGGCCGCACACCCAAGGGCAATCAGAAACAAGTTTCCCCTCTCCATCACATTCCAGAGCTCAACCTCGGGCTGAGCTTGACGACTGTCATCTCTCATCTGCCCCTCCCTCCTTCCGTAAAGAGAGATGCATTGATGCGTCTATTCAATCAGTTTACACATCTTGGTTTTTTATTCTACCTCGTTTCACAAAGGGTTTCAGGCAGTGAAGCAAAATATAAATAAACAATCTTACATCAAAACCAGGGACAACAGGTGTGTGGGGTTGTTTTCTTTATGGTTGTTGTCTGTTTGGAGTCTCTTATCTGAGGAGCTCCTGCTGAAATATGACACACGCGCACACACATACAAACACACATTCACTGCTCCATAGCGATACTGTGCAGTCTATGGATTGATTCCACCTACAACGTCCAGCAGTGAACCCTTGATCCTAGACTAACCAATCAGAGCACTACTTCATCAGTTAACATGATTGGTCCAGGGATGGGCACGTGACCTACCAGAAACCAACCATAGACCACTCCCAAGTTTTTCCCCAAAGTTGTAGAGAAATAAGCTCTTTCCTTCTCCTCGGGTCTGGAGGCTAAGGACAATGTCAGATTAGGGCTGCTGAAGCCAACTTCCCTTCCCAGGGAAAGAGCTTGTCTGAAAATTAAGTGGAGAGAGGCACACAAAATCTAGAGATGAAGAGAGAGTCAGACCCCTGAGAACACTGGCTGAGTCCTAGCTATGCCTGAAATGCTTGACCCACTAAGTTCCTGTCTGCGTTCGGTTTCTGTCACTTGAACCTAAAAGATTATGACATATTACAGGGCATATGCCAAGATAAAAGCAAAATGGAAACGGGGAGCAGGACATGAGGGTGAACACAGGTTTGAATTTGGCTGTGTGTTTCTCAGTAGGCAAAGTGAAAAGGGAAAGCTGGTTACATCATTTTCATGAGTGCGCTGAGAGAAGCGAAGCCTTTCCCTAGCACTGACTGCTCAAAGCATCATAAGAAAGGAAACACTGAGATAGAAGTACGGTGCTTTATCTGATTGACACCTTCACGAATACAAGTAGTAAACCGTCTTTTACAGACTCGGAAGCAGATGCTGGGGGACTCACTCTTCCCCAGTTGGTCAACTTGTTTCTGTGGGACTGAGAGAGAGGCAGTGTGCTCCAAGGATGAACTTTCCTGAAGGTTTTCTCCATGTGTGAACATTCCTAGAACCGGTTCCAGGACATTGTAACCACGACTGATCCTCAGCCCATTTCTGCCTCTCCCTTCTCAGAAATAAGCTCATTTCAGGACTTCCTTGGTGGTCCAGTGGTTAGAATCCACCTGCCAATGCAAAGGATGTGGGTTTGATCCCAGAAAGGGGAACTAAGATCCCACATGTCACTGGAGCAACTAAGCCCCTGGGCTGCAACTGCTGAGCCCGAGTGCCACAACTAGAGCATCCACATGCATCAAGGGAAGATCTGCTTGTCCCAACAAAGATCCCATGTGCTGCAACTAAGACCTGATGCAGCTAAGAAATAAACACATATTTTTTGAAAAAAGAAATAAGGTAATTTGTTTCAACTTCAGAAGGTTCCCCTCTTCCCTTCAGAGGAGGAATGTTCAAAAGAATTGGAGCCACCTGCCCTCCAGCACTAATGAAGATGCACTGAGGGACCCACAGAGGTCAGAGGTCTCAAGAGCTTCCCTCTTCTTCATATCCTGTCTCCATGATTAACTTAGGCCATTGGGAGCTCATGTTACCATCAGACTGTAACAGCACTAAGGATTTCAAATGACTCCAGCCAAGTAACAGGTTACCCCAGGTTCCCTGTTCTTACAAGCAAAAAATTGCCAAATGTGCCCCCAAACTTGTCTCGGAGAAGTGATGCTTTGATGAAGTATATTCTAACCATGTGTCTCACTCAAGTACCATAAACACAGGCAGGTTTGTAGCAAAATATTATAACTGTGACACTCAAGTAGACAAGATTTGGTTGTATTATTTGTTCCTCCTGTCTATTTGTTTGCTTGCTTTCACTATCCTCAGATCTATGCCAAGGGTTTTATATGCATTATTTAATTTCATCTTCACAGTGATCCAAGGAACCAGATAGTAACACCATATCCCATGAGAGGAAAAAGAGGTTATATACTTTGCCCAAGATCACACCATTAGCATTAACAAGAGGCAGAACCCATTAATCTGAACCCATATCTAAAGGACCCCTGAACCCATGCTATAGACTCTGCCTCAGACCCTGGTGAACAACATGGAACCACAAATGGGCAGAAGAATCCCTTGCTCCTGAGGCTCATCCAGACAAAAAAGCCTTCCTTCCCACCAAGGCTACACTAAAATATGATATCTTGGAGGTGCTGAGTCACTCAGTCGTGTTCAACTCTTTGTGATCCCATACACTGTAGGCCACAAGGTTCCTCTGCCCATGGGATTTCCCAGGCAAGAATACTGGAATGGGCTGCTATTTCCTACTCCAGATACGTGGGAGGAGTCAACCTTTGAATGCCTACCGCCTCCGCCAGAGTATGGATAAGTTAGTTGAACAATTAGGGCTCTTAGTGTTTCTCAAAATATGACCCAGGACCATCTATGTCAGGATCACCTGGGAGAAGTTAAGGCTGTTAAACAGGCATATATCCACTGTCATGGAATGAATGCTTGTGTCCCCCACAAGTGCATATGTTAAAGCTCTAACCCCCAAGGTGACTGTATTTGGAGATGATAAAAAAGATGATGAGATGGTTGGAGGGCATCACTGACTCAGTGGACATGAGTGTGAGCAAACTCTGGGAGGTAATGAAGGACACGAAGGCCTGGTGTGCTGCAGTCCATGGGGTTGCAAAGAGTGGGACACAACTGAGCGACTGAACAACAACAACAAAAAGAGATGATAAAGGTTAAATGAGACTGTAAGGCTGGGGCCCTAATCCAATAGGGCTAGTGCCCTTCTAAGAAGAGATTTGAGGCTTCCCAGGTGGCAGAGTTTGGTAAAGAATACATCTGCCAATGCAAGAGATGCAAGTGACATGGTTTTGATCCCTGGGTAGGGAAGATCCCCTGGAGAAGGAAATGGCAACCCACTCCAGTATTCTTGCCTAGAGAATCCCATGGACAGAGGAGCCTGGTGGGCTACAGTCCATGGGGTCACAAAGCATCACACATGAGTGAGCAGGCAGGCACACACACACACACACACACACACACACACACACACACACAAACACACACACACATATACACAAAACAGAGATTTCTCCTTCTGTCCACCAGGTGAGGATGCAGTGAGAAAGCAGTATCTGCAAGCCAGGGTGAGTGCTCTCACTAGGAACCAAATTGACCAGCACCTTGATCTTGGACTTGCCAGCCTCCAAAACTATGAGAAAATAAGTTTTCTACTGTTTAAGCAACATACTCTATGGTATTTTGTTATGGTAGCCTGAGCAGATGAAGACATCTACTGGTAAGCGAAATAAGCAAGGTGTGAAAGTGTTTACAAATGTTAATAAATATCTTCAGGAGAACAGACAATAAGCTTATTACAGTGATTGCTTCTGAGGAGGAGAACTGTGGACTGGAGGGTAGGGGACACCTTGTGTTTATACCCTTTTGTACCACTTCATTTTTTTCTCCATGTACATGTTGATTATTCAGATAGATGAATGCATTAATTTTTTAGAAATACTGAATGTAAAAAGCAAGAGGACACTGCCCAGAGGCTGGCTAAGCTGTCCTTCTGGGGAAATCTCCAGCTCCACCAACCACCTAAAACTCAATTGCTGAAAGTCTAACAAATATGCAATGCTAGAGTTATAGGTACAAAAAACAAACGGGTTGTTGCCAAAGGGGAGGGGATGAGGAGAGGAAAGAAAGAGGTGAGGGAGATTAAGAGGCACAGAATTTTAGGTGTAAAATAAATGAGTCACCAGTATGAAGAGAATGTGCTTATAACAGCTATGTAATATCTTTGTATGGTGACAGTTCATAACTAGACTCACGGTGATCATTTTGAAATGCATAGAAATACTTTATCAGTCTGTTGTGTAACAGGAACTAACCTGGTGTTGTAGGTCAATTATACCTCAGAAACAAAGTCATGGAAAAAGAGATCAGATTTTTTTGTGGTTACCAAAGGCAGGGGTGGAGGAGAATTAGATGAAGGGGCTTCCCCAATGGCTCAGCGGGTGAAGAATCTGCCTGCAATGCAGGGGACACAGAAGACGTGTGTACGATCCCTGGGTTGGGAAGGAACCCTGCAGAAGGAAATGGCAACCCGCTCCAGTAGTCTTGCCTGAGAAATCCCATGGACAGAGGAGCTTGGCTGGCTACAGTCCATGGGGTAGCAAAGAGTCAGACACGACTTAGCAACTAAGCACATGTGCAGTCAAAAGTTAAAAACATCCAGTTATAAGATAAATAAGTACTGGGATGTAATGTACATGTAATAAATCTAACTAACACTGCTATATGTTACACATGAAAGTTGTTAAGAGAGTAAACCCTAAAGGTTCTCACCAAAGGAAACTTTTTTCTATTTTTTTAATTTTGTGTCCATAGGACATGATGGACGTTCACTAAACTTCTGATAAGCATTTCAGGTTGCATGTAAGTCAAATCATTATGCTGTACACCAACTTATACAGTGCTGTATGTCAATTATATCTCAATAATATCGGAAGGAAAAAAAAAGTACTATAAGTAAATGGCAAGAGACACTGCCCAGACGTTTGGGTGAGCTGTCCTAGTGGGACATCCTCAGCTCCACCACCGACCTAAAAGTCAATCCCTAAATCTCAAAAAAACATGCAATGCAAGGGCAATGGTGGACTTGCATAATCCAGGGGACTGAGCTGTGGTTCTTGGAAGGACCAGCTAATTGTATGAGGGTGAAAAAGTGAAAGTTGCTCAGTCCGAGCAACTTGTCCAACTCCTTGTGACCCAATGGATTGTAGCCTTCCAGGCTCCTCTGTCCATGGAATTCTCCAGGCAAGAATACTGGAGCAGGTAGCCGTTCCCTTCTCCAGGGGATCTTCCCAACCCAGGGATCAAACCCAAGTCTCCTGCATTGCAGGCGGATTCTTTACCATCTGAGCCACCAGTACCTAGTGGTATTTTCTGCTCCAGGTTATAACAGTGATCTCAGTAATGACATCATTGGGGTAAGGTACAAATAAATAAGCCCCACTACCCTCCAGCCAGTACATACTATGCCAGGGGGTGGGCAAGCAGGTGAACCCCGTTATGGGATTATCCATGGCACCAAGTAGGAATTTCACAGAGCTATTCATTGGAATCCTGTCTTGTGCAGAAATCTAATGCCAGAGGGAGCAGCTAAAATCATGCTCAGCCAAAATTACCCACAATGGCGGTTTCTCTGGTTGAGCACCAGATGAAGTAAGTGGCTTCTGTTTGGTGGCCAAGTTATATGAAAAATGCATATCTTTAAATGCTAGAATCACACTCAAGAGAAGCTCGTGGGAAGTGAGTCTGTCTGCGGCAAAAGCAGACTCATGTCTCCCGTCTCACTCAGAGCATATGCTCATTGTGTGGAAGGGTGAGCAGAAATACTCGCATTATTTATGTTGTGCTCTCTCTCTCCCCCTCTCACGCCCCCTCTCCCATTTGCTTCTTCCCATCCCTGACCTGAGATCACAGAATAGAATTCACATGTCTTAAAGGCACTTCTGCCTCCCTCTCCTCCATAGTAAGGTAAGAAAAGATGGCATTGGACTGACCTGGCTCTTCCTCCAATCATGGAAACTTAGAGAATTATTATCATCAGATCCCAACTGTTCAAGCATCCAGTTTCCTAGCAACCCTCAAAACGCTTTGGTGAAGGGTTAGAACGAGGACTTCACGGGTAAGCGGGTAAGGTAGTGGCAGCTGTGTTGGAGATGGCTTGGGAGCTTCCCTGAATTGTCTTAAAAGGCCATTCTCATCCATCGTCCCAGCAACCCAGCAAGACACTGTTAGTCACAAAAGTGATGTAAGGCAGCCCAGCTGCTCAACACTCCCAGAGGCTCGGGTCTAAATTCCTTAACCTGGACTCAGGGGCCTTCCATTCATCAGTTTCATCACTCTTCACTTCCGTGGGCAGCCCCTCCACCCCAGCAAGGCTGCTTCCTCTCAGACCACCTTTGCAGCCTTCTCTGAACGTCTTCTTCTATACACCCATGTTTCCACCCACATCTCCTTCCTTACCAACCACATCCCCTCCACCCATCCCACACCTCATGTTGTTGTCGTTTAGTGGCTAAGTCATGTCTGACTCTCTGCAATCCCATGGACTGTAGCCAGCCAGGCTCCTCTGTCCATGGGATTTCCCAGGCAAGAATACTGGAGGGGGTTGCCATTTCCTCCTCCAGGGAATCTTCCCGACCCAGGGATTGAACCCGCATCTCCTGCTTTGGCAGGCAGGTTCTTTACCACTGAGCAGCCTAGGAAGCCCACCCACACCTCACACCATCCTTCTAATCACTTGGCTGCCCTCCCCTAGGACTGCTTTCCCGTAATCACTTAACTCGGACTACTGCTGCAGACATCGTATAGGTTTCGTTATTATGCCTAATTAGAGATACAGGGCAAATTCATCCCACAAGAGCTAAGCCACAGAGGAGGAGAACAATGCAGGAAAGATGGCCAGGCAGCATCTGGATGTTGGCAGAACTGAGTGGTTTGAAGGGACTCAGACAGATATCAAGGCATATATAAATTCAGAAGAGCAATCAGACAAAAGATGGGATATGTTTGGACCTTGGTTTCTCTCTCTGAATACTCAGCATCCATCCCTCCGTCTTCTGCCCAGAGTCTCAATTTCATTTTGGAGACTTTTGTCTTCCTCCCTGTGTGCAATCTTGGTGAGACTGTCAATCAAGGTACCAGCCCTCCCTAGCCAAGGTTGAGCATGTGACTCAGTGTGGGCTAGCCAGACACTCCCCAGGACCTTAAATTTAAGTGGAGTAGGCACAAAGAAAGAAAAATGGTTATAATGATTGATGTCTGCAGGGAAGCTTTGATGAGACCACAGGTTAGCTCAAGCTACCAGCCCTGGTTAGAGCTGCCCTGATTCTTACTATGCCAAGCTTTGTTCTTCAAATGACCCTTCAGTTCTATGAACCATCCCATATTCTTCAAAAGAGCTCCCTTTTTGCTTAAGTCGCATAGCACTGACTTCTGTTACTTATTTTTAATTTCTTTTATTTTTATTTTTTGGCTGAGCTGTGTGCAGCAAGCATGCAGGATCTTAGTTCCCTGACCAGGGATTGAACCCATCCCCCCTGCACTGGACGTACAGAGTCCTAACCACTGGACTACCAGGGAAGTCCCTGATTTCTATTATTTACAACCAAACCAGCCTGATATGGACTATTTACATCGAGACTTGAAGGATGACCGAAACTAGAGTGCACAGAGAGGAGGAAAGAGAATTGTTAATAGCTTTGCCCTCCACTTGCTCTTTTAAGCCGCTCTAAGAGGTTGGCTAGTAACTTTGGAATGGGCACACTCCATATCAATGTTGTTATTGTTATCTTAGTCACTAAGTTATGTCCAATACTTTTGTGATTTTATGGACTATAGCCTTTCAGGCTCCTCTGTCTGTGGAATTTTCCAGGCAAGAATACTGAAGCAGGTTGCCATTTTCTTCTCCAGGTGATCTTCCTAACACAGGGATCGAACTGCATCTCCTGCATTGGCAGGTGGATTCTTTACCACTGAGCCCGCTATCAATGATAGGGAAAATTAATAGGGAAGCGCCCTATCAATGAGGTCTGCCTGAAACCAGAAAGGATTGCCTTGGGAAATAATAAGTCTACCACCAGGGAAGGTGATTAAGTCGGACGGAGTAAACATAAACCCAGTAGCATTCTTCTAAGTTAGTTCTCCAGTATCTCATTTCCTCCATATGTATCAATAATTGCTACACAAGAAGATATTTAATAGAAATATCAGTTTGAAAAACATTGAAATGAATGCAATTATAAATGGCTTTATTACCCTTATTCTCAGTCTTAAGGTGCTAATAAGATGCACTGAGAATCTCCAAGAGGAGCATGTAGCAATTCCCAAATTTACCTGGACAAGAAACTCAAGGATCAGTGTTCAGTGGAACACCCACTGGGAAGCCCAGTTAGAGGGACAGAGCAGTCCTGGGACACACTAGAACAGAGGTAAAGCACCTAACACAGTGCCTGGCACATAGTAAGTGCTCAAAATTGTAGCTATAATCTATACAGACGCACCTCAGAGATACTGCAGGCTCAGTACCAGATGATGCAATAAAGCGAGTATCGCAATAAACAAGTCACACAAATTTCTTGGTTTTCCAGTGCATATAAAAATCATGTTTACACTAGCCTGTAGTGTAGTAAGTGTGCAATAGCATCATGTCTGAAAAAATGTACATACTTCAATTTCAAAATATTTTATTGCTGAAAAACATTAACCATCATCCAAGCCTTCAGCAAATCGTGATCTTTTTACTGGTAAAGGAGTTGAAATATGACAAGAATTACCAAAATGTGAGACAGAAACACAAAATGAGCAAATGCTATTGGAAACAATGCTGCTGATAGATTTGCTTGATTCAGGGTTGCCACAAACCTTCAATTTGTAAAAAAAAAAAAAAAAAGCAGTATCTTTTTATGGCTGAACAATATTTTATTGTATATGTGTACCACATCTTCTTTATCCATTCACCTGTCAATGGACATTTAGGTTGCTTCCACGGCCTGGCTGTTGTAAATAGTGTTACAATGAATATTGGGGTGCATGTATCCTTTCAATTAATTGTCATTAATTAGCTGTCCCTTAAATGTGTTTTAACACAACACTGTAAATCAACTATACTCCAAAAAAAAAGTTTTAATGCAGTATCTATAAAGTACAATAAAGAAAAACTTAATAAAACAAGACATGCCTATAATTAATATCTCACTTTGTTCTCATTTCTGAATATCATTTCTCCACATTTAGGAATATGACCTCTTCCCCTCGCTCACCAGACTCTAGCCCCCTTGGGCTTCCTTTGGTTCCACAGATGAAGTAGTTTCCAGCCTCAGGACCTTTGCACATTCTGTTTTCTCTGCCTTCACTTTCCCCTGTGCTTCACTTGGACAGTTCCTTCTCACTCATCCTTGGGTCTCATGTGAATTGTCACCCCCTCGGTGAGTTACCCTGTTATCCTTAACCCCATCATCTTCCTTGTTTCCTCCTACACTTATCACAGTAACATCTCTTATACTTTTTTAATCTATTAGATTTGCAAACAGTCCTATCCCCCTCAAATGTAGACTCCAGAGGTCATAAACCTGGCTGAGTTTTGCTCCATTAGCACAGTGTCTAACTAGATCTAACAAGAAAAAGATTAATTGAATACTTGCATAAGACAGAAGTAATTCCCTATACAAACGATGGGCTTCCCAAGTGGTACAGTTGGTAGAGAATCCACCTTCCAATGGAGGAAACACAACAATGATTTTTTTCAACATCAAAAATATACTATTGAAGTATTCAGGTCTAGGTTGACTTTCCTACAGGAAACAAAGGAACGTAGTTCTGTTATGTAGTTTTATGGTAGAATGACTTGTTACATGTAAATAGCTTAAAGAACCTAGAAGAACAAAGGGTTGTAATATGCCTCAGACTATCCACTCATGTATTCATCCATTCATTAAAGACATGCTAATCACCTACTACACATCCAAACACCATATGTTAGGCACTATGCATTGAGGCCTTCCAATCCATCAAGTGGGTTTATATTCCCTCAGTTTATGTTCCATTTATCTTCCCTCATTAAAAAAATCATAAGTGCTTAGACTTAAAGGGTGTATGTCAATAGGAGTATAAATATAAGGCAAACAACACTATGCTCCTAGCCAGCTCTCACAGCAGACATGGTTAATCAACCACAGCACTCATGCCCACTGGGTTTGAATCTAACCTAAAAATCCCTTTCAACATTTTTCTTTAGGCAGCCCCTTCCCAGCACCCAAAAGGGAATTTGTGTGCCTACTTGGAGTAAAAGAAAGAACCCAGGTTTTGAAGTCAGACTACAGTGTATGAGATGGTTGGATGGCATCACTGACTCGATGGACATGAGTTTGAGTAAGCTCCGGGAGTTGGCAATGGACAGGGAAGCCTGGTGCGCTGCTGTCCATGGAGTCACGAAGAGTCAGACACAACTGAGCGACTGAACTGATACTGATACAGTGTACTTGAATCCATGTATCACATGGATAGCTTCTGATATATGGTATCTGACATCTATATCTGTTTAACCCGTCAGATATAGATAACCTCAGCCAGGATACCAGCTCATTAAGAGAATTAAATGAGATAATACATTGGAAACATCTGGCAGACAGCGTCCAGTAAATGCTAACTATTAGTGTTATTACACTTACCCAAGTAAGCCTCATAAAGTCTTTCACATACCATGATGCTTAATCAAATGTACTGACATGAACAATAACCTGCTGAAACAACCACAGCAGGATACAAAGCTGGAAAACCGAGCAAAGGGAACCAACAACCATGTCCTCCCTCCGCACCCTTTCCCCACCATGATATATCCCATTTCTTTCCCATACTTTTACTAAAAAGTATTCTGAGGGGCAGAGGATGCTCAGAATATTCGTGATGGAAAATTCAGAGACTGCATCTTTTGTTCTTGAGTGCTTTTCTTAGCTTGACCTGATTTTGCTCCAAGGGTGAGGATTATAAGATCGGTGGCATATTGGGGGCATTTTGGAATTCAGAGTCAAAAGGTAGGTAAGTACTTGATCTTAACCATAGATGTTATACCCAGGGCTCATGGCTTGCCACTGAGGACTGCCCAGTTATGGGATATGAAATAAATCTGTGGATCTGCTGGGGTTTTTTTTTCCTTTGTATCCACTATCTCCTTCCTCTGGATTTTAAGACTTCCTTTTAAATATAATAATTAAATGTGGAACATAACTGTTGGGGATTTAATAGTCTTCTTGGTAATATTTGAAAATCAACATTATAATCCTAAGCAGGCTGTTATTACGGTTACTTGGCATACACGGGAGTTGAGTTTTTTTAATTGTGCACATCAACACAACACAGTTATTTCAAAAATGTTAAATACGCCCAACTCCCTCCTTAATTTGCTTTTGTGGTGATGAAATTGAGAGCCAAGATGGAGAAGGGATATTGCGGGGGACCTAAGACACAGAGAAGTCCAAAGGAATGACATGGGAGAAAACGCTATTGAAAAAAGTCAATTGTGCTCAAATTAGTGGACTGGACTTGGTGTGACACTTCATAATTTCCAGGTAATGCTGGAATATGTATTCATGATTTTTTTTATTATATGTAATTTCTCTGGGCATGCAACTTGGCATTTGCTAAACTTTGATAACTGCACTAAAAGTTTAGTCCATAAGAAAGAAAACCCTGGTGAACTGACAAGAAAAAGTATGAGTAGCAATTACTTGAGAAATGTGCTCAGTGATGTATTTTCTTCTATTCATTTTTATTTATTTATTTATCTGGCTTCACTGGGCCTTAGTTGTGGCACACAGTCTAGTTCCCTGACCACGGATTGAACCCTAGCCCCTTGCTTATGGAGCATGGAGTCTGAGCCATTGGACCACCAGGGAAGTCCCTCAGTGTTGTATTCTGACAGTACTTACTCAACAATTTTTTTATTGAGCACCTAATATAGAGAGATAGACAAGTTCCCTGGTGTTGTGGAGCTGACCTTTGGATGGGGAAGATACTAAAGAAACAAATGAACAAGATGATGTTTAGGTAGTGATATGAGCTATGACGAAAAGCAAATGGTGACCTAATAGATATCAATAACCTCAGATATGCAGATGACACCACCCTTATGGCAGAAAGCAAAGAAGAACTAAAGGGCCTCTTGATGAAAGTGAAAGAGGAAAGTGAAAAAGTTGGCTTAAACCTCAACATGCAGAAAACTAAGATCATGGCATCCGGTCCCATCACTTCATGGCAAATAGATGGGGAAACAGTGGAAATAGTGGCTGACTTTATTTTTCTGGGCTCCAAAATCACTGCAGATGGTGATTGCAGCCATGAAATTAAAAGATGCTTACTCCTTGGAAGGAAAGTTATGACCAACCTAGACAACATATTAAAAAGCAGAGACATCACTTTGTCAACAAAGGTCCACCTAGTCAAGGTTGTGGTTTTTCCAGTGGTCATGTATGGATGTGAGAGTTGGACTATAAAGAAAGCTGAGTGCCAAAGAATTGATGCTTTTGAACTGTGGTGTTGGAGAAGACTCTTGAGAGTCCCTTGGACTGCAAGGAGATCTAACCAGCCCACCCTAAAGGAGATCAGTCCTGGGTGTTCATTGGAAGGACTGATGTTGAAGCTGAAACTCCAATACTTTGGCCACCTGATGCGAAGAGCTGACTCATTGGAAAAGACCCTGATGCTGGGAAAGGTTGAGCGCAGGAGGAGAAGGGAACGACAGAGGATGAGATGGTTGGATGACATCACCGACTCGATGGACATGGGTTTGGGTGGACTCCGGGAGTTGGTGATGGACAGGGAGGCCTGGTGTGCTGCGGTTCATGGGGTCGCAAAGAGTCAGGCACGACTGAGCGACTGAACTGAACTGAATAGAGAGTTATGGTTCTGGGATTCCATATGTAGGGTGAGCTACTTTCTATAGGGAGGCTTCCCTAGGGGGATAACTGTATAGCGGAGACCTAAATGCATAATAAATGATTCAAATAGTGGGGCAAGGCAGAGGGAAAAGCAAAAAGAAAGTCCTTACCTAAGGCAAAAGCAATCCTGGTTCATTTAAATAAGAAAAAAGAGAGCTCCCTGTGGTCAAGTGAATGAGACAGTGTTTGGGCCAGGTTATGCAAGATCAAGTAGGCAAGTGAGGAGTTTGTTATCATTATTGCAACAGAAATGGGCAATGGAGAGCTCAGTTTCAGAGTTTTAAGCACGAAGTGGCATAATGAAATTCAGGTGAAGACCCCCAAATGTCGCTTTGGCCCAAATTGCCCAATGCCAAATGCAAGAGCACTAGACCTGGGGTTTGGAGTTTGGGATTCTAGTCCTTGTTCTGCCACTTAACCTGTGCTGTTAGCTTAGACCGGTCACAGCTAGTTAAGTGGCTGGGCTTCATTAGTTTATTCACCAAGTAATTACTCATTGTCTACTGTGTTGGAAAAGATCCTGATGCTGGGAAAGACTGAAGGCAAGAGGAGAAGGGACGACAGAGAATGAGATGGTTGGATGCCATCACTAACTCAATGGACATGAGCAAGCTCCAGGAGTTGGTGATGGACAGGGAAGCCTGGCATGCTGCACTCCACGGGGTCGCAAAGAGTCGGACACGACTGAGTGACTGAACTGAACTGAACTGTTTTCAGGTCTAAATGTTGGGAATAGAGACACACAGAGAAGAGCCCACAGTCTGGTAGAATAAAATCACAACAGAGTTAGCATACTTCTGGATATATTTGAGTACCCCGGCTAAAGAGGCAATAGTCCCAAGGTGGTTTTTCTAAAAGTTAGATGAGATAACCTAAGTATTGGAAACTGTGGGTAATTTATAATGGTAGATTTTGCTTATAGAAATCACCATTCTTTCCTATGCAAGTGACAGAAACTCAACTCAAGTTGATTGAGTTTGAAAGAAATTCGTTCTGTTACCAAAAGGCCCCTGGCTTCAGGTATGGCTGGATCCAGGAACTCAATATCAGAACTAAACTCATTCTCTCCTCTTTTCCATTCTGCCTTTCTCTTCCATGTCTTTATTCCATGGCAGGATGCTCCCTCCCCTTGTGATGGCAAGGTAGCTTCAAGCAGTTCCAGGTGTGCATCCTACCTCCTAGCAACCCTAAGTGATTTTTCTCTCCAGCAGTTCAATAACATGATAGACCTTATTCACATTGAAATAAAATGAAATGGTCTAATTTACATAGAATTAATAATCATTATGGCTGGAGATTACTTTGTATCTACGAAGAGGCTATGATTAATGACAGAAGCAAGATTTTCAGTACCACATTTTGTGAAGAGTTTCATAATTATATGTATAATGGTGGTGGTTTAGTCGCTAAGTTGTGTCCAACTCTTGCAACCCCATGGACTGTAGCCTGCCAGGCTCCTCTGTCCATGGGATTTTCCAGGCAAGAATACTGGAGTGGGTTGCTATTTCCTTCTCCAGGGGATCTTTCCAAGACAGGAATCGAACCCACTTCTCTTGCACTACAAGCAGATTCTTTACCCACTGAGCTATGAGGGAAGCCCATAGGTATAATACTCATGTAAATTAAATAACAACAAATACATGCTTAAAGAACTGTACCAGGATCTGAACCCACCCACTTCTATGCTTATTAGCAGGACAAAAATCTTCATAAGGAACAATTTTTAAAAATATGCTTATACAATGGTGACCATTTTGTAATATACCAAAGTGTTAAGTCACTACATTGTGTTCCTGGAACTAACATAGTGTTGTGGGTTAATTATACTTCAATGAAAAAAGAAGCAGGATCAGGGTTTAACTTCAATCATTGTTCTAGTCTATGGATTTGGGGAAAATAGCCTTATTTGTATTTTCTTTAAACAGAGGCAATATTCTCTCATGTCTTTAAGTGTACACCTTATGTGTAACTGAACCACTTTACTAAACAGTAGAAATCAACACCACATTGTAGGAAAAGTTAAGACTCCAAGCTCCTGATGCAGGGGGCCTGGGTTCAATCTCTGGCCAGGGAACTAGATCCTACATGCTACAACTAAAAGTCATGTGTGCTGGCCACAACTAAGACCCAGCACAACCATAAATAAGTAAATATTTTTTTAAAAAAACACAACATTGTAAATCAACTACACTTCAATGAAATAATGTTTTTAAAGTGCACATTCTTGTCTTCACTAATACAATTTTAAACATATTAAACATGAAATTTCTCTCTTAAAAAGAAAACCTGCTTATACAATGCGTCTGTCAGCTATTATCAAAGGATTGTTTGACTGAGGACCTTCCTTGACTTTGAATATATGCACTAAATATTTTTAAACAATGCCTCTGAAGAATGAGGTGCTTTCTCCATTCCTTATTAGTACTTAATAAAGGAAATCAAAAATTACATGCTGCCCTTGCACAGCTTTCAATTCATGGGCTTTAGGCAGTTCAATATTTTGTTTAAATATCTGAGTATCTGAATAATTTAAATGGCTTTCTTTGGATAACATGTAAGGCATCAAACTAAGGAGGAACTGCACCAATAACTATGAAGTCTATCCCTGTGTTTCACATCCTTAAATTCATTTCCAAGATGCCTAGCATATAGTAGGTACTCAATACATACTCATCCAATGAGCAAACCATTTAAGGAATGACCGATAATTCCCCAAAATGTAAGTCTATGTTTTCACTTTCAACTGACTGGAGGCCAGAAAAAAAGAGAGAAAATATAAGGATGATGGAATGAGATGTTTCATAAAATCAATTTCATTCAGTTTAGGAGTTGTATTTTATTTTGAGAGCTATATCTAACCTAAATGTTTGGTGTTACAATGCCCATATCATTTGTGAAATGATGCTGATTGTTTTTCATAGTTACTTTTTACATCATTATCTTCCTTAGCCAAATTGAAAGCACACTATGTTGGTCCTTCCATTCTTGTTTTTGTTTTAACTTTTTGTCACCTTTGAAACAAAAAATGTGGTAAACCAAAGACAAAATGACTCCCAAAGTTCCTTCTAGCTCTGAAATTCTGTAAGATAGACTTCTTGCTGGGTGGCTTGAATAAATACATCTGGGGCATGATTCAGCACCATGGACAAATCTCAGAGAAGGCCCATCTCCCTGGACTAAGGACTGGATTTCAAAGTGTAAAATCCAGGCTCTGCTTTGAGCGTGGCCATCTTCGTCTGAGCACACAACTCCAGGCCTAATACTTAAATTAATGAGTCTATGTCTCCATTCAATGAAATATTCAGATTATGATTACATTTAGTTTCATTAACTGCATTCTCAGACTAATGTGACGGGATTTCCTTTTCAACTTGTAATTAACTTTACTGAGAATTCTTAATTGGGATTTTTTTCCTAAAGCCTTATTACAAATTCTTTTAATATATGCATTATGGTATTAAACTATGTTGCTTAATTTTATATTGGCTGTTATTTTTAAAAGAAGAAAATATTCAGGGACTTCCATGGCAGTGCAGTGATTAAGACTCTGTGCTCCCATTGCAGGGACTGCAGGTTCGATCCCTGATCAGGCAAAAAAGATCCCACAATTCTCAGAAAAGAAAAAAAAAGGAGAAAATATTCAGTGCTAATCTCCAAGAACAGCAAGCTGACCTGAACTCAGAAGCTGTTCAAAGAATCTGTACTCGAACCTGAAAGCTGATCCTGAAGTTTTGGGCTTCCCACATCAGACATGGCATTTTAACTTTCCTACCAAAAGCAGTGTGACCCTAAATGACCAAATCCTCTTCTCCCCTTATATAATTTGTATAAAACTAATCAGACGTGCAAGAGAGATCTATATTCTAGGCCCGGTAGTCCTCTTCTCAACCAAAAGCAAGCAAAGTTAGTACATAAAAATCTTCTGCTTTCTTTCACTCTGGTTATTGGAAAGTTGTTGGGGACGATTTCTCTCACAGAACAGAATACCTATTTCTCAGGAAAATCTGTCCTCATTTCCCTTCCCTCCCCATCAGCCCCAGGCGTTTTGAGGAGGCCGGCATGATGCTCCCACATTCCGTACTTACTTCCATCATGCTGCTTTGTGAGTACCTGTTTCCCCTTCCGTCTCCCTGACTGCATCACAGTCTCCAGGAGGATATTTCTTATTTTTCTCTCATTCATCCTCATACCTCCAGTTTTCACAGTGCATTGTGCCTGACACATAGCAGAATTTTAGTAAATATTAGTTCAGTGTTGATGAAGATGTGGAAATATTAATGACAAGAAAGCAAAGATTGGTGAATATCTGAATCCTCCAGAAATGATGGCTCTATCCAGTTGGTCCGTTTTCAAAGATGTGTGTCATCTAATACAGTGATTCTTAATGAGGATCAATAAACAAAAGGAAGAAGGAGAAAAGACATAATCTGGTACATCATCCACTGCATATCCTTGAAAGACATGAGAAAAGTCATGAATAGAGTTCATGCCTGAATCCATGTCTAGGGTCTGAAGTGTTAAGTGTTAATTGCTCAGTCATTTCTGACTCTTTGCAACCCCATGGACTATAGCCTGCCAGGCTCCTCTGTCCGTGGGATTCTCTAGGTAAGAATACTAAAGTAGGTAGCCATTCCCTTCTCCAAGGGATCTTCCCAACCCAGGGATGGAACCCAGGTCTTCTGCATTGCAAGCAGATTCCTGACCATCTGAGCCACCAGGGAAGCCCTAGGATCTGAACTCCTTACCAAATATCTCAGGGGCCTGGGGCAGGTTACTTAAACTCTCAGTGCCCTAGTTTCCTCATCTATAATATGGGGGTGCAGTAACTATTTCAATTATTTCATGTATTGTTGTGAGAAGGAAAATGCATGCATGTAGTAGGTGCAGAACAAATGTTATTATTTCACGTATTCCTCTCTTTTTTAATCCACACTGTCAATCACACAACAAGCATGTTGCATCTTTTAGTCCCTATACCTAAATAGAAATGCTCTCCCAAAGGAGCTGGATAGGCTTTCCCTAGAATGGAAAGAGCAGAACTTGGCATCTTTTAAACTAAACCAGACACTGTGATAAGCACTTGGGCTTTCTTTACAAATAGTCCTACAGCTGGTTGGAAGCACTTTGGAAAGGCAATGTAGATCCAATTAGGCAATGCCATGTGGCCAGCATTAGTAGCAATTTTTGAAAAGAGCCCAGGAGATGACTTACAGAAAGTGGTATTTTTTTTTCTTTTAAGGGATCTGTTTCTGTTGCTTGTGCATACACACACACACACAATCTCATTTTTCTAGGTGGAAATACAAGGCATGTTTAGGGCTAGACAGATTTCTATGGGTCTGGTATGCTAGTGTAAGTAAATATTAAAATCAACACTCAGAACAAAAGCTCATGTGTTTTAATGGGACTCAAAGAAAAACATAAGACAGGAACAAATGGCTAAGAATGGGACAGCTGCTGCACCCCAGTTATTTCTTCGGGAAAGAGTTGACAGTTTCTTCAGGTCTCATTTACATCAGAAACAGTAGTAGTAAAACACACACACACAAATGGGGTTATCAACGGGCAGCAGGAAAATATGTTCACTGTCAAGACAACTGCACAATAAATGCATGCTGATGAGCATCACTGGCCCCTAGTCTATGGACCACTTTAGCATCAATCCTCAATTGTTCTACAAATAATAACAGTAACAATCAATACACATTACCAGGCATTATATTAAATCCTTCATATGTGTTAATTCCTTTATCTCCAAAACAATCTTGTAAGGTAGATGTTAGTTTACTCTTTTCAGTGAATGGAAAACTGAAGTTTACAGAATTAAATTAATATTTCCAAGACTCCACAGCTCACAGATGACAGAGCATCCATACACCAAATCCAACCACGTCCACCTCCCAAGCCCGTGTCTCCCATGCCCTCATTGCACTGTCTCAAGGACATATTGTCTATTATTTAATGAGCGTCATCATATGTCAGGATCCCATTTATAACGCTGAATACTTCAGGAGAAAACCAGGGCTCCAATCTAAACCCACACCAAGTGAACTCAGGCCACAGCACTAAACCTAAAAAAAATTTTAGGGACTTCCCAGGTGGTCCAGCGGTTAAGAATCAGCCTTGCAATGCAGCAGACACAGGTTGGATCCCTGGTCGGGGAACTAAGATCCAACACACCACGGGGCAGCTAAGCCCGAGCCACAACTAGAGAGCCCGTGTGCTGCAACACAAGATCCCACATAATGCAACGAACATCCCATGGGCCACAACTAAGACTCGATGCAACCAAATAAATAAGTATTTTCTTTTAAAGTGTTTTTAGTGGATCCACTGTGAACCAACTCCCTAACTCTTAGCAGTGCTATAATCTACTGACCTGTGTGCAAAACTATTTACAGTCATAGATCTTCAGATGGAAAGACTACCTGTCCAGTCATTTCAGGAACATGAGTGTTGGTAGCTGTCACTTCTTGTGTGCTTAGTCGTTCCGACTCTTGCATCCCCAGAGACAGTAGCCTGCCAGGCTCCTCTGTCCATGGGATTCTCTGGGCAAAAATGCCCGAGTGGGTTGCCATTTCCTTCTCCAGGGGATCTTCCCAACCCAGGGATCGAACCCAGGTCTCCTGCATTACAGTCAGATTCTTTACTGACTGAGCTACGAGGGAAGCCCTTCTTAGAAGAAAGTTAAAGCCTCATATGAGTTGAAATTAGTCAAGTCTCCTCAAAACTCAAAAATCTCAAGGGTCCTACTAATGGGTTCCCCTGGACTTCTTATGAAGCTCCAGTGAGGGATTCATTCATACACGCATGTAATCATTCATTTGACAAATATCTGTTGAACTCTGTATAATTTCTAGGTAGTGGAGGTACCGAAAAGAATAAAACAAATGCAATCCTTGCCCCTACCCCAGGAAGCTTAAAACAGCAATCTCCACCCCGCTTCTCAAACACAGCCTTCTTGGAGGCTAGTCCCACTTAAGTCCTGAGACTGAGACATTCTCCATCTCACCCAACTGATTGTTCAGGAGTCTGACAACTGATTCAAGGGAGCCAGGTTGATGGTTGGTCAGAAACCAACCACATTTTCTCTCTCTGGATAAAGTGAACTAAAAGACGCTGTGATTGAGCATATTAAGGACAGAAACAATAGTGATGCATTAACCCACTCTACCTCCTAAAGTCCCTGAGGTGTCCTGATTCTCATCCTTTCTAAACCTGGATATTCACCAGAAGATAATCCACATGCCTCCATTAAAGTTCAGGCTATGGACTCAGACAGACCTGGGTTTGAATCCCAACTCCTCTGTGTATTAACTCTGATATGGTGGACAAGCTGTTTAACTTTCAATTTTATTATGGATATTTTCAAATATACACAAATATAGACTAGAATAATGAATCCCCATGTAGTTGGCCACCTGGCTGTAATAACAGTATTTTTTCCCATTTTGTTTCATCTACCATCCCCCACAATTTTATATATTCCAAGTGATGTTAAAAGTAAATCTCAGTTATCATGCCAGTTCTTTAGTTTCCATGAATCTCGGTTTTCTCCTTCATAAAACAGGGATAACGATACCTCTTCCACAGACTTTTTCATTTATTGGACAAAAATTTATGGAGCTTCTGTCATGAGCCAGCCCAGTCCTGACATGGGGAGTACAGCTGTGACGATACGAAGCTTTTGTTCTTGTGGAGTTTACAATATAGTGAAAGAGGAATAAATTTTAAACATCAGCATGACAACTTCAAAGAATACAAAAGTTATAGAGAGAATAGTGGGAAAATGGGGAACAGTAGGTGACTTGGGAGCCAGAGGTCATCCTCTCTAGTGAGGTGGCAATAGGGGTGACAGATGAGATGCAAGAGGCCTGGGACCCTGTGCTATAGGCAAAAAGCACAGCAAGTGCAAAGGCCCTGAGGCAGGAATAAGCTAGGCTATTTAAGCGTTGCTTTGCATATTAAAGGAGTTAATACATTCAAAACACTCAGCACCTGTGCCTGGCACAAAGGAAAGCAAAGGTGTCAGTCACCCAGTCATGTCTGACTCTTTGCAACCCCTGGACTAGAGCCCTCTGCCAGGCTCCTCTGTCCATGGGATTTCCTAGGCAAGAATACTGGAGTGGGTTGCCATTTCCTCCTCCAGGGGATCTTCCCCACCCAGGGATTCGAACCCCTGTCTCATGTTTCCTGCACCAGCCAGCAGGTTCTTTACCACTAGCACCACTTGGGAAGCCCTTCTTTTCCTTTATACATTATGACAAAATATTGAGGACAGTTCCCTGTGCTATACAGTAGGCCCGTGTTGGTAATTCCTCCCGATTTTTAGAAAGTATGTAGGAATATTCCTTCTAGTATTTGAAAAAAATGAAGTATGGGACATCCTAGGTGCCTTTGTAAATACGGACAAATGAATGAAAATCCATTTAGCCCTAAACATGAGCTGTACAACCTCTTCAGAAACTAAGTCATGGATCTGCTTTTCATCTGACTCCTAGTAAAGCCACTTGGAAATGGTCCTCGGGGAGGACAGGGTGGGAGTAGAAGTTAGAATAAGAATCCAGCCTTTCTGATGAGTTCTATGCCCTGAAATAGCAAGTCAGCCTTTCACCAGAGTTTGGGGTGAGATCTCACTTGCTCAGATTATGCCCGTGAAATAAATACTACAATATTGACTCCATTCAAAAGTGGAGTTGTATGTTTGTATGGAATGTGAGGGTCCTTTGCCCCATGAATAGATATGAGAGCACAATCAGGACATCAGCTGGTTCCATTCCAACACTGAGCAGGTGCATAACTTAACGAGAGGTTTTCATAGACACTGGGCAACACTTTTTATACAGTGGCAGTAAAGGCTGTGTAATTGCCACTGACTTATTTCATGTTGTTTCCAGCCTTTGCCACATCATTAAACAATACTGCACAACCAAAATTCTACTATCAAGTCAGCTGCAATAACTATAACATAGTATTCTGGATTGAATTCTGGAGTAGAAAAGGGACATCACAGAAGAAACTAGTGAGATTCAAACAATACCCACCATTTGGCTAAAAATAATGTATGAATGTTCACTTCTTAGTTTTGACATATGACTACGGTGTACCATAGTCTTGTAAGATGTTAACATCAGGGGCAAGTGAGTGAGGGGTACCCAGAACTCTGTGTACTACCTTTGCCACTTTCCTATAAATATAAAATTATTCCCAAATTAAAACTTCATTTCAAAAGAAGTGTGCTTTTAACACAAACAAGTTGAGAAATGTTGATCCAGGTTGTATTTTGCCCCCACAGTCCCTCACTCAAATCTCACAATCTTGACACTAAAAGAAGCCTATATTTACCCTGGACTCTCAGAAGGTGGGGTTGGGGGGTGTCACTGGCAAGCAGGGCAACTGGGTTGGGGGAGACAGCGCATGTTCACAGTACTTGAGAACAAAATGCGCCTTCAAAAGCAAACTGTAATTACGCAGAAGCCGAGGAGCTTATGCAGAAAATCACTCTCTCATCTGAATCTACATCCTGTTAATCAAAGAGGTCCAAGCCCTTTTGATTATCAGACTAAATATTTTTAGGCAATAACACTGGATGCCTGAAAAGACCCTGAACAGCATCTGCTGAAGATAAAAAAAGGCGAGTCCTGCCTCTATCACAGGAAAAATAAACCATAGGAAACTGATAAAGGTTGGCAAAAAAATTTCCCAATATTGAAGCCTTTTCCTCCCTATTTGCCTTCCCTCTAGTCCTTCCCAACTCCCCTCCTTCCAAATATCCAGGTTTCTAGACTGACTGCTGGTTCTCTTAGTGTTTGAACAAAGCATAAGGAAAAGAGCAGAAAGTGATCTAGTGTTAGTATCAAGAGGAGAAGATGATTATTCTCTTAAAGCAATGTCAAGTGGGTCACCAAACAGAAATAAAGATAACATTTAAGTTGGAACTTCAATCAAATCTCATAACTTGAATATTTAGTGAAGAACACCCTAAAAATGGCACGATGTGCTCCTTCTTGTTGTATCACAAATAGATGCATCTTTCCATTTTTGTAATGGTAAATCTTTGTAGCTCCTGCAATGTCCAGAAAAGGGTTTTATATTCATTGTGTGCTCGGACTGTTTGTGACCCCATGGACTGTAGCCCACCAAGCTCCTCTGTGCATGGAGTTTTCCAGGCAAGAATACTAGAGTAGGTTACCATTTCCTGTGCCATTATATTCAGTAGTGGCATTCTAATTCTGGCACTGAAAGAGTTGGTCTTACTTTCTGATTTTCAGACAAGATTCTTTCTCTCCTAGTTCTCTACTAGTCAGTGGGCTCTGGAGACTGCGTGGCTTCCTGAACCTTTAATAACAATAATGTCAATCACCTAGTTCTTATCTTTTCAATGAACTCCACAAATAATTGTTTCTTTTGAACACGTGATTTTTCCCACATGTCCATAATATGTAAAGAGCTCCTGTAAATCAATAAAAGACAAACACTTCATTACAAGTAAATTTTATCACTACCAATTACTGAATTAATTTGTTATTTAAATTAAACTCATTAATGTAAACCTATAGAAAAGCTATATGCTCTTATTTTCCAGATATTCCCATAAATACTAGGAAATAAGGATGGAACCAACCTAGTAGAACTACATAAAATTAATATCTGTGGTAATTCCTAGGAGAATGCAATGTTTATGACATTGTACCTGGAATTCTCACCTGCAGTTTGTCAGGAAAGCTCCAGTGCAATTCCACCCAGTAAAATATTACAAGACACATTTTGTTTCTTTGTGTAAAAGATCACTGATACTGAAACACAAATACAGACTAAAAGCAAGACTCATAAATAAACCAAGTTAGTCTGTCTCAGGAGACTTCTGAAATGCTCAGTACCTAGAGACCCATCTCTGAACCACAATTTCTTTTCAGTACAATTTTAAACAAAAATCCCTTACCAAAGCAAGACTCATTAATGTTGCCTGCCCTTTTGCCTGACGGAGTGGTGTAATTTGAGTGACTTCAATGAGTTTGTTATTCCACTCAAGAGCTGATTCAAAATCATCCTAGAAATTGAAACTTCAAATGAGAAGCTTTCAACAGCCACTTTTTTATAGCCAGGGACTCAACACCATTTCAGCTTTCTCTACTTCATGGTCATAGTCACTTGCTTATAATATTTAGGACTCATATACACCTAGGTTCAACTTATTTTCCACTGCATTCTGAAAGAGAATGTGCTCATTTCCATCAAAGCCAGAATTGGATACGACTGCTATATCAGAGTTGGCACAATTCACCATGCCTTTCGGGGCTGTGAGATTTGGTCATAAAACTTCCAATGACTGGTGTATTTTGCTCTAACATGTGGCTATTTCTCTTATCATTTTTATGATCCAGTTTATAAATAATGTCAAGTTATTTAATAGAATGGAACTTAAGACTTTCTACTTAGTTTCAAACCACATACACATCAACTTTGCAAACATACTGCAACGTTTCCAAGGCCATGAACAATTATCACCATGCAGAATCAGGTAATTTGCATCACCAATGTCAAATTCCACAGACTTATTCCTCTACAATTGAGCATGAAAATTTGCAACCAAACAGTGCAAAACTATGATTCAGCAAATAAAACACCAATGCTGTTTCTGGTGGAGCTTTAGCAAAGGTGACCCAGACTAGAAAAACGTGCAAAAATGCCAGAACTGTTTCTGTTTTTAAAAAACCTCCAGCCACAACTAAATGCATCCTTTAAATTTTCTGGCTTTTATTATTTTAAACCAAGCCCTACACATTACTTTAATGTGGGGCTTACTTGAAAACATAATTGCTAGGAATAACCATGATAGTACACTACTGTCAAAAACAAAACAATCTTGTTTTTCCCCACTCCCTATAGTCAGTACATCAGCTCCATAATATATGTTGTATATACTGACCTTTGAACAGAAAGAAAATCTTTGGGATGACACTAAGATTCCCAGGTATGCTCTGTCAGCTAAAGAATACCTATTGAAACACAATAGCAAATGCAACTTTTTTCCCCTGGGAGAACAACAGAACAATTTGCTTCTGTTGAATCATAGGTACACACCCAAACGAACAACATAACCACAACTCAAAACCCCCCACATACATGCACAGGTACACACACACACACACAGAGTTTGTGGATTATATTTATGAAACTCTGGTTTCATGAAAAATAAATCTAATTCTTCTGAACCTATCTGTCAGCTGAAAGCCATATGAAACCTAAAAGTGACAACTGGTCTACCTCAGGAGGCAGACAGATAAGCAAATGAACCATTGGTTAACAGATTACCCAATCAAGATGAACCAACAAAATGGGTTATTGGCTAACAGATTTACTATCTAGGATGAATCAACCAAGTAATTCTTTGGTTAGCTAAGTACCTAACCATGATGACCAGCCAAGAGGGCTATTAGTTAACATATGACCAAGATGAACCTCCAAAGTGGTCTGTTAACAGAAGAACCAACCATTAGCAATCCACCACATGGATGACTCTTTAATGGAGAAACAAAGTGAAATCTGAGGATGCCACCCACAGTTAGAGCCAGAAGAATAAAATAAAACTTCTTAGTCAACAAAGAGAAGCTCCTCATGGACCCAAACACACACCATGAAATCTGGAGGCGTGACCACCACTTGGGTCACCGTGGCACTGGAACTGGATGGCAGAGCTATACTTACGAAGATTATTTATGGGGGTTCTGGTATCCATGTTCTCATAATGCTGGACGTGGACCACAATGTTGAGATCTCTCTCCATGTGGTCAGTGTTGCAGTGGCCCTGTGGCCTCATGACGTCTGCAAGGGCCCTGAAAGGAGAGAAAATTTAAATTGATTCATTCAAAACAATGACTAGCACCTACTTTTCCTGAAAAATTGAAAGTGGCTCAGTCGTGTCCAACTCCTTGTGACCCCATGAACTGTAGCCCACTAGGCTCCTCTGTCCATGGAATTCTCCAGGCAAGAATACTGGAGTGGGCTGCTGTTCCCTCCTCCAGGGGATCTTCTCAACCCAGGGATCAAACCCAGGTCTCCCACATTGCAGGCGGATTCTTTACCATCTAAGCTACCAGGGCTTTGGGCTTATGAACAAAAGACAAGACCCCTTTCTCCATGGAGCTGCCATTCTACTTAGGGTGGAGGGGAAAAAGACATAAGTAAATAAGATCACGGCAATTAGAGATTACATAAGGATCTCCTGCAGAAGAATTTACAAGCCTCTCACATTACTGATGTAATAGAAGTTTTACCCACTTTGTAGAGTTATTGAGAGGATTAAATGATGAATATATGTAATATACCTGCACCCAACAGGTTTAGTCACCCTTTATAACTAATCCTAATAATAATAAAAAATGTTTATTCCCAGGTGGTGGTAGTGGTAAAGAATATGTTTACCAGTGCAGAAGATGCAAGAGACATGGGTTTGATCCCTGGGTCAAGAAGATCCCCTGGAGAAGGAAAATGGCAACCCACTCCAGTATCCTTGCCTGGGAAATCCCATGGACAAGAGGAGCCTGGTGGGCTACAGTCTATGGGGTTGCAAAGAGTTGGACACAACTGAGCACAGCACAGTACTATAACTAACCCTAGATACCAACACTTCAGGTACAGCTACTGCCCAGTATTAGTAACAATAAGTAACATTTACTGAGTACTTCTCATAAGCCAGGCACTATACTAGTCATGAGGGTTTTTACTCCTTCTTTGCAGATGAGTCAACAAAGACTCAGAGAGGTGAACTGATTCCATTTACTTGAAGTGTTCAGAATAGGCAAGTCCATACAGACAGCAGACTAGTGGTTGTCAGGGACTGGGGGTGTGGGAGGGAAAATGGGAAGTCACTGCTAATGAGGGATGGGTTTCTTTTTAGGATGATGAAAATGTTCTAGAATTAGACAGTGGTGATGGTTGCTCTACTTTCTCAATATACTACAAACCACTGCATTGTACACTTTTAAAAAAAAAACCCTAAATAAACTGACAGATTGGCTGATCAGGAAAAGCCTTCCTGAGGAGGCATCTGAGCTGAGCTATGAACAGTGAGAAGGAGTTACTGCCATAAAGAGGATGAAAGAACATTCCAGGCAGAGGGGTCAGCAAGTGCAAAGATCCTGAGGCATGAAAGAGTTCAGATCTGAGGGACAAGAAGGCTAATAAAGCTGAACTGCAGCCAACAAGTGGGAGAGTGTTACAAGGTGTGGATTACTATATCCATTCTCCAGAATAAAAAGACTGCCCAATGGGACTTCCCTGGTAGTCTAGTGGCTAACATTCCAAGCTCCCAATTCAGGGAGCCTGGGTTTGATCCCTGATCGGGAAACTAGATCCCACATGCTGCAACTAAGACCTGGCACAACCAAATAAATAAGTAAATATTTTTTAAAAGACTGCCCTGTTGGGCTACAGTCCATCAGGTAGCAAAGAGTTGGACACGACTGAAGCAACTTAGCATGCACACATGCCCATGTTAACCCAGCTAATCAGTGGAGGGACAAAGATACAAACCTGAATGTCTTTGAAATCATTATTTAAGCTCCTCCCGACCCTGTAGAGTAAGCAGGACCTGAAACTTGAAAGGGGCTACAGGAAAGGAATGTTTGAGACACAAGACAGATGTCTCCCAAACTTAATTTGCCTTTTTTTCACTTCTAAACATGTTCTTTCCTATTTGCAGGGCAGGAATAGAGACCCCGACATTGAGAACAGACTTATGAACACAGCGAGGGCAGGAGAGGGTGGGATGAACTGAAAGAGCAGCATTGAGATATGTAAAACAATAGCTAATGAGAAGTTGCCATATGCTGATTCATGTTGATGAATGATAGAAACCAACACATTGTAAAGCAATTATCCTCCAGTTAAAAAAAATTTTTAAGAAATATATTAAAATAAAAATAAGTAAATACATAGGTTCTTTAGTGAACTTCAGAGGATCTCTGAACTTCTCTAGAATTGAACAGAAATTTTATTTGTGCATTTTTCCTGAACAAGAAGCCATAGTTTGGGATTTCTCTGGCCATCCAGTGGTTAAGAATCTGCCTTCCACTACAGGGCTCAATCTCTGGTCGGGAAACTAAGATCTTCCATGCCGAGGGACGACTAAGCCCGCACCACAACTAATGAAGCCCACAGTCTACAACGAAGGGCCCGCACACCACAATGAAGACCCGCTGCAGCCAAAATAATAAAATAAGCAAATAAAAATAAATAAAGAAGGCAGATTGAGGCACTATCAAGTCAAAAAAAAAAAAAAGAGGCCATAGTTCTCACCACATTCTCTAAATATTTCTCTCCAAAATTTCAAAATATTTGAACTTTCAAGAGGATAGCAAAGTAAATGATCAGGGTGGCTATCCGTGAATTTGGTCAGCACTGCCATCGGCAGATTCCCCGGCTCCTGCTGAGTGCCAAGATTCATGAAATTCACCAGAAAGCCAAGGATACTTTTCCCCAAGGCAGCCCTTCCCAGAGCAGGCATGGGGACAGGGATTCTCAGAGCCTCTGTATCCTGGACAAGGTGTCTTCAAGGCGTGTGGCCTACTCACTCGGGGATTGCCTAATATAGTTTGGCAGGGGGGGAAGGAAATATGACAATTTCTGTGCATGGTCTTTAGTCATTAAAAATAAGAAATGAATGTGTGAACTGAGGCTGGAGTCCTCACTTGGAACGCCCATGTCAGATGGTGAGAATCAAGAACCTTGGACCAAGGTGCCAACCTTGTCAGTGGCATCATCTTTAGGGTGCATCACCTGTGTTGTAGTTAAATATACCCCAAAGGGATGTGCAAGCAAAGAATCTAGTTTTACTAAGCTAACCATCACTACATGGACATGGGGCTTAAGAATGTTCCCTCACAATAAAACCACAGCCTGGAGACAATACTGATGAAACAAGTACAAGAAAAGAATAGACTGGACCCTCTCCTCTTCAACAGCTTCTCACGAGGTTAAAAAAAAAAATGATGGCCTATTCAGATCAAAATGAAATCAGCCAAAAATAATTCAAACTCTCATGAAGAATATTCAAAATGTGGATTTATGTATGAATGATGAGCTTCATCCTCAACACACATTAGTATGTTATTACACAAAGTCATCACCATTGGCAACAAATTGTAAATATTTGTTTCACCTTCAGTTCTGTTTAATGTATCTGCTCTTATATATGCTTTAGAGTATATTTAAACAACAAGGTCCTATTGTATAGCACAACATTCAAAAAACGAAGATCATGGCATCCAGTCTCATCACTTCATGGCAAATAGATGGGGAAACAGTGATATACTTTATTTTCTTGGGCTCCAAAATCACTGTGACAGTGACTGCAGTCACAAAATTAAAAGACGCTTGCTCCTTGGAAGAAAAGTTATAACAAACCTAGACAGAGTATTAAAAAGCAGAGACATCACTTTGCTGACAAAGGTCCATATAGTCAAAGCTATGGACTGTCCAATAATCAAGTATGGATGTGAGAGTTGGACCATAAAGAAGGCGGAGTGCCAAAGAATCGATGCTTTTGAACTGTGGTGCTGGAGAAGACTCTTGAGAGTCCCTTGGACTGCAAGGAGATCAAACCAGTCAATCCTAAAGGAAATCAACCCTAAATATTCATTGGAAGAACTGATGCTGAAGCTGAAGCTCCAATACTTTGGTCACCTGATGTGAGTAATTGACTTATTGGAAAAGACCCTGATACTGGGAACGATTGAAGGCAAGATGAGAAGGGGCAGCAGAGGATGAGTTGGCTGAATGGCATCATTGACTCAATGGACATGAGTTTGAGCAAACTCCAGGAGATAGTGAAGGACAGGGAAGCCTGGCATGCTGCAGTTCATGGGGTCACAAAGAACCAGACATGATTTAGTGACTGAACAACAACTGTATAGCACAGGAAAGTGATAAGCCATAATGGAAAACAATAAGAAAAAGAATATATATAGCTTAATCACTTTACTGCAGAAATTAATACAACATTGTAAGTCAACTATCTTTCAACAAAATTTTTAAAAATAATAAACACTATAGTGTAGCTAATAATTGTTTGCTAGTATATGCATATATTGTATGTGATAGTCACTCAGTCATGTCCAACTCTTTCCTATCCCATGAACTATGGTCTGCCAGGCTCCTCTATCCATGGAGTTCTCCAGGCAAGAATACTGGAGTGGGTTGCCATTTCCCTCTCCAGGGGATCTTCCCAACCCAGAGATCGAACCTGGATCTCCTGCATTGGAGGCAGATTCTTTACCATCTGAGCCACCAGGAAAGCCCATTTATTGTGGTGTATACTAGAAAACATGTTACAAATAGGGATGTGTTTTTTAAAACTTAGTAAATCAGACAGTGAAAGAACCAACTATGTACTACAAGCCAAACAAATGCCCAAGGAATTGGTATTTATGTGCAGCACCCACTCTGAGTGCTTCTCAAACTTGAATGTACACACGGATTACCTAGGGGGTTTTGTTAGGATGCAGATGCTGATTCAAGATATCTGCAGCAGGCCCTGAGATTTGGGGCCAGGTGATGGAGATACTGCTGGTCCACACTCAGAAGAGCAAGATCCTAAAGGTACTGTGATGGTAAATGTTATGTGTCAATTTGACTGGGTGCCACAGGGTGACCAAAGATTTGGTCAAACATTATTCTGGATGCCTCTGAGTGGGTGCTTTGGGATGAATTTAACATTTAGATTGATAGACTGAGGAAAGCAGATTGTCCTCCACAGCATGGGTGGGCCTCATCCAATCAGCTGAAGACTGGAATAGAACAAAGGCTCATCCTCCCCCAAGAAAGAGAATTTTCCTGCCTGATGGCCTTCAGACTGGGACAGGTCCTCATGGTTCTTCAGTGACTTATAGGTTTTCAGATTCAAACTGGGACCTTAGGACTTCCCTGGTGGTCTAATGACTAAGACTAGATGCTTCCATTGCAGGGAACACGGGTTTGATTCCTGGTCAGGGAACTAAGATCCCACATGTTGTGATGCACAGCCAAAAAGTTAAAAAAAAAGAAAAAAACCTTGGACCTTGACTCTGCAGATTTTGTACCTGCCAGCCTCCATTATCATGTGTGGTAAGTCTGTATAAATCTCTAGATAGGCAGATAGTTAGACAGATCTCCTGAAGATTCTGTTTCTCTGGAGAATCCTGACTTAATACAGGCACCTTATGGAAGAAACTACACTTTTCCTTGATATCCCTTAACCCAGTTCCAAATAGCTGAAAGATTGCCATTTTTGAAGTTGAAGATGATGGAACACTGGCAATTTCATAAGGTTCAACTTAGTGTCTATTCACTTGTACATTCACTTTTACATCACCTGCCTCCTGCTATGGACCGTGAGCTCTGTGCCTGCACTATTCCCTGCAGTCTCACAGCTCTCAGTCCAGTGCTGGATCTACTATAGGTACTCAATAAACACCTACTGAATGACAAAATCCATGAGCAAATAAATGATGGAATGAGGAGGTACCTTATGTCATGTAAACCAGGATGTCAGGAATCAGAACTCCTAGGTGCCAGGTACTTTACCAGGACTCAAGTGACTGATGGGGAAAGACTGCATTCCTTACTGCGAACAATAATGGAAGGAGGCAGATGATAAACTAGTAAGCCAGTACATTAGTAAGTTCATTTTAGACTGTAATGTGAAATGAAGCAAATCACACTGAATGATGGGCTGGAGCGGGTGGGAGAGCATTGGTAAATAAGCCTAGGGGATCAAGGACAGCTTCTCAGACAAGGTGACACTGAGCTAAGACCTGAATGCTGAGAAAGGGCCAACCAGAGAATTTGAGGCAAACCAGCACAACAACTCCAAGGAAGCAATAAGCATGGCATATCTGAGGAACAAAAAGAAAAGCCTGCATCCCTTTTCTTTCCAATTACAGAGAGTAAATAAAAGACCCCAACATCGCTGAATGGAGCTCAGAGTTTCAACATCTTGCTTCGAAGCCTCCAGGGGTTCCAAGGTCTGAACTGTTTTCTGACTTTTAAACATTTGAATGGGGTTCCTGAGATTTTCCTCTTGTACCAGAAGCATCATTTATTTTTCAAGGATCTAAGGGCAATAGACATGAGGTTACTTTCTGGAGTAGTGGTTATACAGGTGTAGCCATGTGTCCAAGTTCATGAAACTACACATAATATGTGTACACTGTATTGTGTAAATTAGACTCCAATAAAGTTGATTTTTAAAATGCAAGGTCTCAGTGCCCAAAGAGAAGCAAAACATATTCTGCGAGGAAAAATAATTTAGATAGCCAGTGGGAATTTGCTATATGATGCAGGAAGCTCAGGCTGGTGCTCCATGACAACCTACACAGCTGGGATGCGGTGAGGGGTGGGAGGGAGTTTCAAGAGGGAGGGGATGGAGGTATACCTATGGCTGATCCATGTTGATGAATGGAAGAAACCAACACAACATTGTAAAGCAATTATCCTCCAATTAAAAATTAAAATTAAAAAAATAATTTAGAGACTTTTTGTGGCCAACAGCATATGCATTCATGGGCTTCTCCAGCCTGGGCAGCTGGTGGAAGCTACAGGATAACCATAAATGTATAAGAAAAGGGAGATGGAGGGGAGGCTGGAATAAGAGAGGAAAGGCAAGAGCAGGAAGGACGTTTATCACTTGATGCCATTTCTTTGCAAGAGACTCGAGGATATGTGAATCATGCTTGAAAAACACACGGGACATGGTGCTATGTAATTTGCCACTTGGATTTCTGACTGTTTGAAGGTGGGCAAAATAATGACATGTGTTACCTAGTGGCTTCGAATGTAAAGAGCTTCAAACATGCATTCCTGCCCTCACTAATGCCTTTGCCAAGAGGGCTGGCCCTGCCAGGGGCAGATGCAGGAAACATCCATAGCCTTGATCTGACTCAGGCTCCTTGAACCAGCCCTGACACGTGCACTCTTATTTGCAGGGCATCAAGCACCTCTCTGTGATCGGCAAAGACTGAAGTCCTGGATGTCAGTGCTTCAAGGCAGTGCAGCCTGGTGGTCAAGGACCCATGCCATAGCCTCAGACTGTCTGGGCCTGAAGTCCACCTTCTCCACTTGCTAAGGGATTTTGCATCCTCTTGAAAAGCAATCTGTGCGTCTGTGAAAAGCAGACTGTCATAAAGCTGACCTCCATGGGACATGAAATTAAATGAGAATTTACACACAAGCTTATGGCAAAATCGCAAAGCCAGTAAGTGTCCTTGAATATCAGCCAGGCCAATGAGAGTGTGTGGGATGAACTGGGAGATTGGGATGGCCATATATACACTACTATGTATAAAAGAGGTAACTAATAAGAACCTGCTGTACAGCACAGAGAACTCTACTCAGTGCTCTAAGGAAATCTAAAAAAGAGGAGATATATGTATAAGTACAACTGATTCACTCTGCTGGACAGCAGAAATGAACACAACGTTGTAAAGCAACTATGCTCCAATAAAATTCATGGCAAAGCTTTGGCCTGGGTGATTTTTTTACTAACTTTTATTGGGATTGACATATATACACTACTATGTATTAAATGGATAACTGATGAGAACCTACTGAACTTGCTACCCGTCCTCCTAAAATTCAACGCAAGTCCAGAGAGGTGACGAGACTTGGCCAATGTCACGCAGCTAAATAGACAAAGCAGAGCAAGCACTAGGCACAGAGTTCCAGACTACAACTTCACCTCCTTCCATAGATAAGGGGGAGAAAATTCCAATAAGGGTGATGATAAAGGGTAATAGTCACTGAGCAGTGACGCTATGGCAGGTCCTGCTCTATGAAATGTCTAAGCCCAGTCTCAGTGAATCTTCACACAGACCTATGACATAGGGACCCTCATCATCCCATTTTTAAAGACAGGAATCTGAGAATCAGAGATGAGCCGCAAATTTCCCAAAATTTCACACTATTAAGTGGCTGAGCTGGGACTGAATCTGGAGCCATCTGGCTTGAACCCACTTGTTTTCAGATCAGCCCGACGACCTCTCTGGGGACTGCAGGGAACATGACTGACTGAACTGGGGACCAGGGCGGTTGGGGGGGAGGCAAGTGAAATTAACCTGAGAGGGCCCTAAAGGGAACAGATGCCGCTTGAAAATACAGGCCCAGTGTTACCAGATCTATTGGTTTCTCAAGAGAAATCGGAAAATCGGGATTTCTATGCAAAACCTCCCAGTTTTTTAAATGTTGGCCATTGGTTCTAAGTTGGTTTTAAAACACCGTACACCATAGAGGCTAAAGAGATTTCACAGCCAAACGCAGTGAGCCTTGAGTGAAATCCTGGTTTGAAAACCCAATCTCTAAAAGACATTTCTGGTGTTTGACTGGGAAAACAGTAATACGATTGGCTATTTGACAATGTTATGGAATTTTTGTTCCTTTTTGGGGGAGGGATGCTGGAACTGTGTTATGTAGGAGAAATGTCCTTGTTCTTAGGAGATCCATGCTAAAGTATTTAGGGATGAAGTGTCATGTCTGTAACTTATTTTCAACTGCTCCGGCCAAAAAAAAAAAAAACGAAAAAAGAGAGGAAGGGAGGGAAAGAGAGAGGAAGGAAAAAAGGAAGGAAGGAAAGAAGGAAAAGGAAGAGAGAGAAAGCCATAAAGCAAACGTGACAAAATACTAATAACTGTTCAATCTAAATGAGCAGTCTTTGACTGGGAGTGACTCCGCTCCTGGATGACTTTTGGCAACGTCTGGGGACATTTCAATTGTCCCAACTGCAATGTGGGTGGGTGCCACCTGCACCTAAGCGGGCAGAGTCCCGAGATGCTGCCAAACACCCAGCAATGCAACCGATCGCCTCCCACAGCAGAGAGCAATCAAGCCTCAAATGTCAAGATGCCAAGGGGAGGAGATCCTGCTCTAGATGAAAGATACACTGGAGTTTATGTTTATTCTTCTTTCAAGTTTTCTGTATGTTTAAAATGTTTCACAATAACAAATTGGGAACACCTTAAGAATTCGTGTGTGCATACTCAATCGCTTCAGTCGTGTCCAACTCTTTGCGACCCTATGAACTGTAGCCCCCCAGGCTCCTCTGTCCACGGGATTCTCCAGGCAAGAATACTGGACTGTGCTGCCATGCCCTCCTCCAGGGAATCTCCCAGACCCAGGGATCATACCCATGTCTCCTGTATCTCCTGTGTTGCAGGCGAATTCTTTACCCACTGAGCCACCTGGAAAGCCCAAAAATAAGAATACAGACATTGAAATATGTTGCAGACCAAATAAAATGTGTCTGCATGGTTTGGTACCATTTGGTACCCACCATTTGCAGTCACTTCTTCCAATAAATAGTGGTTGAATGTGGCTGCGGTTATATCTGCTGTAGAAGCATCTATACAGTTTTCTCCACATCACAGGCCAGGCCTGCGCGTACTCTGGAATTGCTGTCTCTCCTTTTTCAGTCCTAATCAGCCCAGAAGGAAGCAGGTGATGTGCCCAGGCCTCTAAGCCTGGAAACTGACCTCATCAAACACAAGCACACTGGTCACTAGGAGCAGTCAAAGCTGTGACGTGGAGCAGCACATGCTGTAAGTCTTTGAGGAGAAGGTACTCTCAGGTGAGGTAAGAACCAACTTCCCACCCCAGTGACCCCTGCAGCTCGAGACAAAATAAATTAAGAGGCTGCAGCCAGCAGGTTAATTTCACCTGAAAGCCAACATACAGTCTCTCTGATGCAGAGTCTGGCGTGCTGGACCCAGCCAAACATCCTATGGTCCATGCGGGCAAAAGCAAATGAGCCATGGCTGGGATATGAAATGATTAACTGCATCAGTAGAGCAGGATGCACTTGGTTAGTACTCGGGGCAGCCCCTAGCACCACAGAAACACACCCAAAGGCACAGGGGCAGAATCAGCAACAGAATGTAAGTAAGAGTCACACTGAATGAATCCATCCACCCTCCATTCGAGAAAAATGTTCCCAAGTCAAGTGTGGACCACTTTACACAAGCCGTTCAGGGAGGTGGTAAAAATGCAGACTTCTGAGGCCCAGATAGATGGATTTAGAATCTCTCTGGATCAAGCGCAAGACTGTGCATTTTAGGAAGCTCCTCAAATTCTGATGCTCACTCAACCTGCAAACATCTGCCCCAGACACAGCTGACACTGGGGGAGTAAGGAATGCGCAATTTTCTGTGTGACCTTGAGCCAGCTACCAACCTCAGCTATGATTTGCTCCTATGTAATAGAGAATTAGCACCTGTCTCATCACTGTGCAAACTAAATGATGTTTACACACACACACACACACACACACACACACACACACACACACACACACACACACACCTAGTACAGTGCCTGGCACCCAGAACTGCTCAGCAAATGTTACTTCCTTTTCCTGGACTGTGACTGACTGAACACCATAAAGCCTGGAGAGATACACAAAAGTATAGATGTGAGGGCCCCACCCTAGAGATCCTGACTTGAACCATCTAGGGTGGGGCCCCTGGCAACAGGGTTTTTTTTTTTTTTTAAAAAGCATTCCAGGTCACCCTAAACGTCAGCCAAGGTTGTAAACTACTAAGTCATCAGTAAAAATCAAGCATTCTTTCTTTTCAGGAGTATGTACCTTCACTCCAGCCTGGAATTCTCAAAATGTATGCAAGGAGTGCCTATGTTGGGGCTCTGCGACCCCAGGACTGGGTAACCCCTAGATTCCACCTCCAAGGAGACCTTTCCCAGTACCTGTAGAGGAATGTGGCTGCAGCCTGCCGGGCTGTAGTAAACGGAGCTGCAAGGGGGCAGAACCAGCAAGTTGAGTCCCTGCTGGCCTCAAGCCAGCATCACTTTCTCCCACAGTTGCCCAAAGGTTAGTGCTCCTCCCCAGCTTCCCACCTCCCTCCTCCCGCCTCTCCACCCCCATCCCAACCGAACCAGGAGGAGAGCTCCGGAAGCCCTGGTTTGCAAGGCAAAGGCTCCAAGGAGATTTCAGCAGAGGAATTAAGTCGAAATCTACCAGGCAGCCTACCCATCCCTGGGTGAATTTCCCTACCGAGGCAATAGTCACTGCCGCAACCCTGCTTCCGAGTCTCGCTGGCAACACCAGACCGTTGGCGAGGACAGCGGGGGTACATGAAACCATCGGCCCGTGGGGTTGGCGATCTGGTACCTTGGGGTGGCAGGAGGTGGGTGGTGCCGTGCTTGACTCTTTTGGTAGGTCAGGTTTTCTTGAAACCCCTGGGGGCGGGGGGATTTCTGTGCCTCTTGACCTCACCATCCATGCACACCTCCCTGCTAACCCAAACCGAGAGGAACTTCCTCACCTCTTCCCCCAAATTCTTCCTTGGTGGGGGGGCGGAAATCATCCGATAATCTGCATATAAATAGAAAATAATTACTAGTGAGGTGGTGGTGATGTTCCTCGCCTATTTTTGGTGGGTCTCTTTGTTGAGATTTTTTAGGCAGGCACACGGAGCTCGTGCAGACACACGCGCGCTCACAGGCAGTCGGAGGTTCGGGTGTGTGTGTGTGTGTGTGTGTGTGTGTGTTTGGGGACGAGGGGGGGGAACACATGGCGACTCTGTTGCACGTATACGGGAAGAGAATAAACCTTGTTCCCCAGTCATCCGGCTGTGTGCAGGCGACCCCGCGCTCTTCACCACCAGCCCCCATCTCCCCTCACCCCAGCCGGGACCCCACACCAACCCCTGGCCTCTCCCCGGCCGGGGGTTGCATCCTCCCGTCTGCGTCTTCCGCCTCCAAAGTTACTGGGTTGTGCGAATCTATTTAGACACTTAAAAAAAAAAAAAAAAAAAAAAAAGGCAAATAGCTCCATTAATCCCCAAATGCCTTCTCCCATCTGCTGCGACTTGCTCGTGCTGGGACTTGCATAATGAATAAGGCAAAAGGGAAAGTTGACGAATCAGTGTGTCTGAGGGGGGTGAAGGCACGCTGGGAGAGGGCTCCGGCCCTGGGAGGCCACACCAGCCCGCGCAAGGGGCTCAGAGCCACGGCTGAGGTCGCTGCCCACGGCAGGGAGAGGTGGCAACTGGAGAGAGGGACGAGGGGGTGATGCGGGGTGGGGGGGGGCGAGGTCCCAATTCCAGGGACCTGGCAGCTCGGCGGAAAGCGAGGCGGCCGCTCCGAGCAAAGCTTTTGTTCTCGCCCTCCCCGCACTCTCCACCTCCCTCGCCACATTTTCGCGAGTCGTACGAGTTGCAGGCGGCACACACTCCTTGCCTCCCTCCCTCCCCGCCGCACACGCGCGCGCGCGGGCTCACACACGCCCCCCTTCCCTTTCGGGCTCGCCGGCCCCTGTTTTCCTAGAGGCTAGTATGCAGAATCCGAAGGTTGGCCCCCCCCCCTCCCCAAAACCAAGACTCCAAAGGCACGGGCTCCCACGCTGTGTATCTCAAGTCCGCTGCAATACTCGGCGCGAGGGGGCGGCAAGAGAGCGGGGTGGGGGCGGGGGGGAAGACACCCCTAACCCCCACACACACTCTCACATCCACACCTGTGCTGAGCTCCCCGTCCCCTCTCTGCGCTCCCAGCCCAAGTTGGCTGCCTGGGTGACATCCCCCCGCAGAGAGGCCGGGGTGGAGGGGGAGCGCCATTGCCTCCGGGAAGGTGGGGAGGGGAGGGACAGCGGCGCCCGGAGCGGAAGGGGGGGGGCGCGGGGGGCGGCAGCCCACCTGGACATGTGCTCCCTTTGGGGCCGGTGCGCTTTCTCCAGACCCAGCTTGGTGAAGATGCCCACGAGCACCATGACGGCCACCACCCCGCAGATGATGTAAACGATCAGGTTGGTCTTGTCCTTGGTGGGGTCGTGCAGGGGGTCGTCCTTGCGCGCGGGGGGCTTGCCGGTGTTGAGCCAGAGCGGAGTGTCGTAGTTGGTGCAGGTGCTCTGATTCAGTCGCCGCTTCTTAAACGTGCAGCAGAACCGGAAGCCACAAGTCCCGCAGCAAAAGATGAAGTCGCCCGAGCTGCAGTTGAACGGCGGGTCCCACTGGCCCATGACATCGAAGTAGCCCCGGCAGAAGTCCGGCGTGGGCGCCCGGGTCGGGGGCGCGTCCGAGACCCCCACGCCCTCGCCGACCTCTCCGGAGGCGGCCCCGGAGCGGTTGCCCCCCGTCAGCACCACCACGCCGCCCAGCTGCGCCAGCTGCCCGTGCCCCGCTCGCTCCTGCGCCCGGCACACGCGGGCGCACAGCTCGGTGAGGAAGCAGCCGAGGAGCAGCCGGAGGACGCGGCGCATCGTGTCTCCCAGCCCGGGCTCGGCCACTCGGCCGCCGCTGGAGCCGCTGCAGCCGCCTCTCGAGGCGCGGCCGAAGCTGCCGAGGCTGCTGCCGGGGGCTGCGAGCCGCCGAGGGCCGCACATGCAGGGAGCGGCGCGGGGCGCTCGGTGGTCGGCGGCCACTGCGCTCGGCTCAGCCCGTGTTCGCCTCCAGCGCGCCGCGCGCCGAGGGGCCGGCCGGGGAGGAGCGCGCCGGGCCGGGCGGGGGGAGGAGGAACGGGGGCCAGCGCGGGGTGCAGGTCCGGCTGGCTCCCGGGGGAGGCGGGGGCCGGAGAGCAAGGGCGAGTCGGGCGGTGCGCGCCTCCCCTCGGCCGGCGGCTCGGGACTCGCCGCCCCGCGCCCGCTCGCAGGCTCCCTGCTCTCCTCTCCAGCTCGCCAAGTGCGCGGGAGAGAGCGAAGCGACACTTGTGGAATGAAGGGAGGGCAGGAGCGAAGGGGGAGGGGGAGGAGGGCGGGCAGAGGAGGCGCGGGGGGAGGGGGGGGCGGGAGCGAGCTCGAGAGGGGCGGGGGCGCGGGAGAGGTGACTCCGGCGGGCGGGCGGGAGCTAGGCTGGGGGCGTGCGGAGCCGAGCCGGGCTGGCAGGCGGACGGGAGCGAGCTCCGGTAGCCGCAGTGGCTGAAGGCACAGCTCGGATTTCCCGGCAGGTGGGGGACGGCGGCGGGACCTCCCGAGCCCTCACTGGGCGGGAGCCGCGGCTCCGACCTGTTCGGGCGCAGGGGCGGCTCCGCCCGTGGCTTTTTCCCGGGTGCGTGCGCAGGAGCGG
Source organism: Okapia johnstoni (assembly GCA_024291935.2). Taxonomy (NCBI): domain Eukaryota; kingdom Metazoa; phylum Chordata; class Mammalia; order Artiodactyla; family Giraffidae; genus Okapia; species Okapia johnstoni. The sequence goes on along the minus strand of CM044307.1, from coordinate 123,930,571 downwards.
CGGCTCGAGTCGGCCCACCGGGGAAAGGGGTGTCTCGAAGGGTTGAGGGACAGACCAGGTGGCTTCCTCTCCAAGACAGAGTGGAGCGCGATTTGATCAGGATCGTCCCTTCCAGGTGCCCGGGGGCTGCCTGGCCCTTTCCCCGGCCGTGCCCTCCAACCCGAGGGCGCCACCCGCCCGGCTGGGTCGACTCCCGGGGCCCAGGCGAGGACCAAGGCAGAGCTAGGAGGGCGCCTGGGCCCGGGGTAGGCACCCCCGGGAGAGGGGCTCGGGATGAAATAAAGTCAAAGAAACGCAGGGAAGGTGAGGCAGTGGCCACCGCCGAGGCGATGACCTGGCCCCAGAACGTCTTTCCTTGGGACTCTCTCCCAGGCCCCTGGACCTGCCACTTGGTCCCTCATCGCCGAAGCCGCCTTCCCCGCGCTCTACAGGAGGGCCACACCGCGGCGCCGCCTCTGCGCGCCCAGATCTGGTGCAGCGCAAGGCCTGGGCGCCCAGCCTCGGCCGCCCTCCCGTACCTGCAGTCCTCGCGCATCGTTCTCAGGGAGCCGGCTGGCCCCTGTCCCCACCTACTCCCACCACCACCCCGGATATCCTTACCGGAGCTGCTGAACCAGGCCTTGCTTCCTCGGCTCCAAGTCTCCCGTCGTCAGTGTTTCCAAATCTGCCCTAGCTCACATCAGCCGATTCCAGCCAGCCGTCGGCCTTCTCCCATTTCTCCCACTTCTTCCTCTCCTTGGCTTGAATTTGACTCCGGTAGCCCCTAAAACAGTATTTGTACCAAAGCTGCTACACCAAATTTAGATCCCCACACGCCCCTGCTTTTTGTTTTTTAATTGCATTAACTAAGTATACACTTTGCAGTCGGCTAGGCGATTTGCAGGCAAATGTTTCCACCACCCCTCTTCTCCATTTGGCTGCAGTCAAGGGCTTCTCAGGGCATTTCCGAAGAATCAAGAGCTTGGGCCACAGAGAAGATGACATACTAGGGTGGGGGTCTCCTTAATTGAAAAATCATGGAGTTTTAATGGGACTGTTTTGCAAATTTTCTCAGCAGCAGAGGGGGTTCCACTCTATATGCCTTCTCTTTGAAGAAATGGTCACCTACTCTCTCCCTCTAAAGACTAGCAGAGAATGACCCAATTCCAACAAAAACACACCAGGGCCATATTGATAGAGCCATATCCAGGAGTGAACCAGCACTGGAAGAATCAATGAATTACAGGCTGTGTTATATCCCAAATCCCTCAGGACAAGCGTGAGATTGCATAGTCTGAACTCCTCGTGTTCATCAGAACAGGATCCCCAAAACAAGAGTGTCCACCCACACCTGTGTCCACCCACACCCACCACCACGGTGTGAGTCTCTGCAAACGCAGGCATTGGTGTGTGAGCTGACCACAACTGACATTTATTCAGTGCCTGTAACATACCGCTAAGCTTGCTTGTTGTAAAATCACCTCCTCACGATGCTTAAAGCAGTGCCTCGAATGTAGCAGACAATCTGGGAATATTTGCTGAACCGTTGAGTGACTGATCTCATTTAACCCCCCCCCCCACCCCCCGCCGCCCGGTTAGGTAATTTTTCCAAGCCCACACAACAGAGGGAGAGACTGAGGCCCAAAGCAATTAAACCAGGTGCCCAAGGAAGCATAGTGAAGAAGTGCTGCTGTTGACATTTGACCCAAGAAATTTGACTCAGGAGCCTGTGTTCTAACCACTGCAGGTAGCGCCTTCCTAAAATAGGCCTCCACACCCTCCATCCACCTGGCAGTATATTATTATTTCTTTTTTTTTACTGTCATACCACATTGAAATATAAAGCCCAGGCTAGAAAAGGCTTTGACTCTGGCAAGAGTCCCCCAGCATCTAGAACAATGTGGATGTGGGAAATACTTTGTTGTTGTTTAGTCGCTAAGTTATGTCCAACTCTTGCCCAAAGAATGTAGCCCACCAGGCTCCTCTGTCCATGGGATTTCCCAGGCAAGAATATGGGAGTGGGTTGCCATTTCCTCCTCCAGGGGATTTTCTTAGACCAGGGATGAAACTGCAATCTCCTGCATTGGCAAGCAGATTCTTTACCACTGAGCCACTGTGGAAGCCCCCCAAAATACCTACAGGCTGTTTTAATGAACTAATTAAGATCTTTGATGTAACACCCTGTCTTTAAGAGAGGACAGGAACTCTTAGGGCTGAGATAGACATGCAGAGGGTTTGAAATATTTTCACATGAGAATTCAAAATTGAGAAAGGCTGCTCCAACACATTTGCTTCAGTCCAGGAAGGTGAGGCTCAGAGAGGTTAAGGGCTTTGTCCAAGGTCACACAGCCAGCAAATGGGAAATGCAGAGCTGGATACAGAGCGCCGGGCCCCTAATCCCAGGTCTCTTGCCATCCTACCCCACCGCACCCTATGTGACACTTCCCAGCAAACATCAGGGCTGAGGGCAAGACCCTGACAGAAGGCTGGATCACAGACACCTTCCCGCAAAAGAGGTATGAAAGCATTCCCAAACTTGATTAAAAAAAGAAAAAGAAAAAGCTTAGCAAAAAGAGACGAAATCTAGACTGAAAAGTCCATTTCAGAAGCAGCCTCCAATCTCTGCAAAATAATGCCTGTCACCAGGACATTTGAGTCCGATCCTCAGAGGAGACCGGCTCTGGAGGCTGCTGCCGGCTTTAATTAACAGAGACTGCCCCCTGTTTGTGACAAAGAGAGTGCAGGAAACGGCTTTGGGAAGAAGCAGACCTAATCCACTCTGCGTGGCTTATTTGCCAGAGTCCAAACCTGAAGCCTTGTAAGCTTTGCCCCAACCAAATTCCCTTCCTGCTCCCGCCTGCCGTGGCTGTCAGTGTCCCCTGGAATATTGCCCGAGCCTATTTCCTAAGAATTGGAAAAAATACTTAGAGGAGAGGGAAATCATCTTCATTTTACTCCTCAGAAGGAAAAAAGTCGATTTCCTCTGGGTATGTCAACTCAGGAAATAGATTCACTACTTCCTACCAGATGTGTGATTATTGGGAACATGCCCCCATTCGGAACATGTGATTGACAAGATATTTCTTTCAGGGTTTCTGGGGATGAGGGGTGGGGAGCATTTATAAACTTCCTAATTGAAACACCTGGCAAGTTCATGGAAGATGAAAAATCGTTATTAAACGCCACCCCCTACCATTACCCAAATGAATTCATGCAAATGTGTTGAAATTAAAACGTAGCTCTTAATGAAAGTGCTTTCTATGAAAGAGATGATGACATTATTATTTACAACACAGGGGCTTTTAATATCTGAAGAAGAATCTCATTTGCTCCAGCCTTACTGCTGTCAGGCTGCAATGTGTGTGCAACATTGAGAATGCAACTGTGCCCCACCCCCCTCCAACAATTGGTAGAGGTAGCGTTGTAAGGAAGGATGTTCACTTACCAGAACTTGTAATGAAGAATGCTCGCTTACCAGGACTTGTAACCCATGTCCAGAAGCAGCTCAGCAAATCAGATGATTTGTGCAGTGGTCCTCACTCCCAGGAGTTCTTTGGTAATTGTCCTCATCCGGTGCCTTGGGTTTTCAAAGTAGTCTCTAAGCAACTGTTAGCCTTGAGAAAGAAAAAAAAAAAAAAAAAGATAAGAAGGCATTGAAACAGAAGCTGTTGGTTTAAATCCTCAGAGAGCTTCCCAGGTGAAATTCCAAACTGGCCCATCTCCGGAGAGAGAAGGCAGGAGAAAGAGGCAGCCACTTCAGATTAGCAGGATTAATAAACAAGGGAACTTACAGATGAGTTTGTCTTGAGTGGCTGCAAGAGGAATAGATCTGCACCCATCTGCCAGCCTTAACCATTTATTTAGACTTTTGTATCCTTGGAACAGCTCCTAGTGTGGGAAAAGTGGGTGAAATGTACATTTCAAGGGCCAAGGAGAGTCAGGAGCCTCTCATTGCCCGTGTCTAGCTCTCAGGCCAACGGGTGGTCACATCCTCTCTATGACCTTCTCCAACAGAAGCCAAAGTGTAGCTAACACCCTGCCAGTTTCAAGTAACATGCTGACTTGATATGTTTTATTCTCTTGTTTTGAAAAGATTAGAAGTTTTATTAGAAGAAGAAAAGTAGGTCTGCAATACCGTTCTTTCAGACCCGAGGTAGTGTGTGAGATGACTTTTGGCGGTACTCCAACCAAGATTTTTTTAAAATTTTAAGTGACTTTAGCATATTTTTATTTACTTATTTTTATTTTTTGAACGCACCATGGGGCGCGTGGGATCTTAGTTCCCCTACTAGGCATCAACCCATGCCCCCTACTGTGGAAGCATGGAGTCTTAAACCCTGGACAACTAGGGAAGTTCCCCCAACAAAGATTTTTTTTTTAATAGTTTTATATTTGTTGGCTGGAAGAAAATGCACAACCTAAAAAGTTGAGAATTACATTTTATTTGGTGGACATTCTAAGGACTTCAAGTCAGGAAGACAGGAAGATAGGACTCTCAGCTCACTCTGAAAGAGTGACCTCCGAAGAGGTAAGGAGGGAAGCTGGATATACAGGAGTTTTGCAACAAAGGCCAGGTTATAGTGAAGAGGAAAAGTTAAAATTTTACATAACCTCCTGCTCCTTCTGCCTCTGTAACTCAGCTTGCTGCTTGCAAAGTCTGGATTACGTAGGTCACGTAGTCTCAGAAAGTGGGGATTTACAATACTAGGAACTGGAGCTTATCTCACTCACCCTTGTCCTGATCTTTGCAACTGCCCAGCCCCTGCAATCCTGCTTAATTATGCCTGTCCGTGTAAAGGTCACGCATCCCCCTCCCTGTCTTGACTGCTATTCCCACACGCGCGCGTGAAACCCCTTAGTTTAAACCAGCCTATTAGCAGCTAGTGTTGCCCACTATAGTCTGTCTATAAAAACTCTGTCATCCCTTTGTTTGGGGCTCAGAGCTTGGAGTGTTCACTCCTCTGGGCCCACCAGCGTAATAAACCTGAGTTCTCCAACTCTCCAAGTGTGGTGCTTGGTTTCTCAATTATTGGTTTCTGCAACAATCAGAACATAAAAAAAATTACTGTTAATTAAAGAAAATCAGATATCTCAAGTTAATGAATTTAGCGCCTTTCTGCGTCTGGGAAAATACAAGACTCTTGATGTAGGAGATAAATGGGCCCCTGGGCCAGACAGCTGACGTTTGTCAAATGGAGCAAAACTGAAGTTTTAGTCTTCAGCCAGACAGGAATAATACTTGTTTGCTTTCCTCCATTGATACGAGGGACTAACTAACAGAGGGGCATTTGTTGCAACAAAAACAGAAATGGGTGAACAGCCTTTGGTACATACTAGTCAAACCACCCTACAAGAGTTAAACAATCTTGGTTATTCTTTAGCTATTACTACAAACAAACAAACACTTGTAGCTGGACTTGTCCTTCACAAAGCTAACTACCCTCTTTCTCCATATAGGTGATGCTCTGCACCTGTCATACGTTTCCCCTACATGCAGGTCACGGGCCGATAACTTCAGGGACACAAGACCCGGCTGTGAGTTGTCTAATGCCAGCTGTAACTGTTTTGAAACTTTGTAAGAAAAAAAAGAAAAGCAAGACCTTCAAGAGGATATAAAACCTCTCCCTATCCCCGAGAAAGAGGGAGCACAGTTCTTGAGGCACTAGCTCTCTGTGTTTCCCTTTCATCTGGCAAAGATAATAAGGCTACTTTTCTATTTCCTCCAAACTCTGTCTCCGTATTTCTATTTGGCATCAGCGAACAGGGAGCCAAGGTTTTGGCAACAGTCTGGGCTCACTGAAATCATTCATTTGATGTGCACCTCAGCTGTCTGGGGCCAGTATCCTGCTTTTCTGAATCCTGAATTCCCTCTGGGTGCACCCCTGCAGGTGAATGCCATGGCTAAAAGCTTAGAAGTGGGCAGCTATAGTGGCTTGATGGTGGCAACATCCTTTGTTTACTGATACGCAGGCAACATCTTTTCATTGGCATATTTATTTCAATGTATATCAGGAAAAAAATGATGTCACATCAAACACATGGCTTCAATGTTTAAGGTGTAGTTCTTTCAAGTATATCAATTTAAAGTCAATTTAAGAAAAATAATAAATAAAATAAAAATTTTATTAATAAAATACAAATAAAGAAAAGAATATGAAGTGGCTGGTACTGAAAACCAGAATTGAGGAAACTTGGCCTTTGGTATCAGGACAGAGTTTCTCAGCTTCAGCACTGATGACTGGAATGGTTAATTTACTCTCTGTAGGATGTTTAGCAGCATCCCTGGATTCTACCCACTGGAGGTCAAAAGTACCTCCCAGTTGAGAAGTGAAAGTGTTAGTCCCTCAGCTGTGCACAACTCTTTGAGACCCCATGGACTATATAGCCTGCCAGGCTCCTCTGTCCATGGAATTATTCTTCCCTGGAATGGCTTGCCATTCCTTTCACCTGGAGATCTTCCAGACACAGGGATCAAACCCAGGTCTCCTGCACTGCAGGCAGATTCTTTACCATCTGAGCCACCAGGGCTCAGGTATGGCAACCAAAAATGGTTTACAAAAAACATCCCCTGGGGACAAAAAAAAAAAAAGCACTGAATCTTGTTTATATTTAAATCCCAGCAGTTTCTCAAATGAGGTTGAGGATCTCAAATCACTTAGGCCCTCTAAGCCTCAGTTTCCTCACCTATAAATGGGGATAAGAACCGTGCCTCTCCTCAGACCTGTTACAGACACTCCATACTTTGGGCAGAGTGATAAAGCACAATGAATGGAACCTGATATTGGCCTTGAAAATAACACTGCCATTTATTTTATCAGCAAAATCAGTTAATTTGTGAATATCAGAGAATTGCAGTGTGGCATTAAGCAAACATTCTGTGTAAGTCCAGCAGACAAAGGCTACTCAGTCACTTCAGTCCTGTCGGCCTCTGTGACCCCATGGACTGTAGCCGGCCAGGCCCCTCCGTCCATGGGAGTCTCCAGGCAAGCAAGAATACTAGAGTGGGTTGCTGTTTCCCCCTTCAGGGGATCTTCCTCACCCAGGGATCGACCCGCGCATCTTATGTCTCCCGCACTGGCAGGTGGGTTCTTTAACAGTAGCACCACATTCCATGCAGCAAAAGTCCCCATGGAGGATCCAGAGACTCCATGGTGGTGCTGGCTTCCTAGTGACTGAATTTGGACAGTTCTCATTGGCTGAGCCTGTTGCTGGGCGGGGAAAAATCTTCCTCAGGCTGGGGTGGTAAGGAAGAGACACCTTCATCCGGAAATGCAAGGTATGTCTCTTCCAGTTGGGGGTCTGTCGTTTAATGAAGTGGTAGTGCCTGAGAGTTTCCCCTTCTGGCCTCCAGACTCCATTTTAATTAAAAGAGGTTTCCTTTATTCAGTTTCACACTTAGCAGTGAAACCATCACTTATTACAATAAATCTGGAAAGTCCACAATGTGTCAGGCACTACACCCGGATGTGAGGAGACAGATGACTGAGACAAGAGTCTTGCTTTCCAGGATCTCAACATCTGCAGATCGAGATAGAATATAGAGGCAGGGCAGGCTTCCTGGGCATGCAGTCTTTGCAGCCCTACAACACGGCTCCATGCTTAGGGAAGGCTCCGTGCTTGATTTAATGCTCTACAGTTACCTTCTTAAAATTCCAACTGATTTTTGAACACAGGGTCCCACCGATTATATAACCAGTCCTGTATATAGGTAATGCAACTCCAGCAGAAACAGAGGTGTTGACTTAAAAAATATTCACAACCTAAAAGTTGAGAATTATATTTTATTTGATGGGAATTTAGGACTTCAAGCCCAGGAGGCAACATCTCAAGTAACCCTGGCAGGGTGGGGGTGGGGGGCAGTAGGTGTAGGTTATATAGTAAAGTTTTGCAAAAAGGCAGGTAGTCTAAATCTTAAAAGATTATTGTAAATTGAAACCAGGGATCCCAAGTTAAGGAATTTAGCACTTTTCTATGTATGGGAAGATGCAAGAGTCTGACTCACTGAAATCATTCCTTTGATAGGCCAGTTTCCTGTGTTTCCACATCCTGAGTTCCTCAGGGCTCACTGTAGGGAGTGGCTGCCATCTGATGGCTGCTAAATGGCAGGTATTCTTTCCTTCCTGAGTTCCTTCAGGGCTTACCCACTCACCATCCATGATGGCTGCAATTCTTGATGACTGTGACATCCTTTGGTTACTGATATGGCAGGAAATACTCCATTTCTCAGAGATCAATCTTACAGAAACTTAGAAGAGGACGTTTAGCTCCACCAACACAGAAAAGGAGGACTTCCCAGAGGCGGTGACATTTGAGAATGTTAATTTAAGTTAAATGTTTCTAAGCATTCTCAGAAATGTCGCAGGAAAAATTTGGGTAGATGCTCTTTAAAAGTAGTTCTCAGGACTTCCCTGGTGATCCAGTAGTTAAGATGCTGCCCTTCCACTGCAGGGATGGGTTCAATCTCTGATCAGGGAACTAAGATCCTGCATGCCTAGCAATGCAACCAGAAAACAGAGGGGCGGGGAGTACTTCTCAAAAGCTAGTCTGAAGAATAACACCAATACGTGTTGAGGTTTTCACTGGGCCATTTAGAGAACTGAGAAAAAGTAAGACTGATGAAATAAGTGTTCAAAAACACATATTTTAATTGTTATATATTATTTTTGTATTATAATTTACTTTCTAAAGTATGTTGGACTTACTCCACATTAGTTTCCATTTAGTCTGTGAAAGTGGAATTGTTAGTCACTCAGTTGCATCTGACTCTTCGCCACTCCATGGACTGTAGGCCGCCAGGCTCCTCTGTCCATGGAATTCTTCAGGCAAGAATACTGGAGTGGGTTGCCATCCCCTTCTCCGAAGGATCTTCCCAACCCAGGGATCAAATCTGGGTCTCCTGCATTACAAGCAGATTCTTTACTGTCTGAGCCACAAGGGAAGCCCACTTAGTGTGTATGTGTGTGTTATTTTTAAAAATATTTCCTACCAGAGAAAAATTGGCAAACCTACCCTTCCCAATTTTTGGTTATTTTACTATAGATGAAATCCCAGAGTCGGACTAATTTTAAAACATCACAGTAGCTTCCATTTACAAGTAAAGTGGTAGGTTGAAGCAAGTATCTGAATAATTGAAGTCCCTCCAACTCTACTGTGAAACCAAAATAGGTTTGGGGGGTCATGAATTTTCCTGCTAGCTATATTAAAATAACTAGGTTTATCCCTAGGAATCAACTGAGACTAGGTGATAATGCCCCAACTGTATAGCCAGTATCTCTCTGCTCAGATAAATGCCTATAAATGAGATTGTATCTTTCTTTAACATGTAACAAATTATCCCCAAACAATGGCTTAAAACAAGTAATATTTGTTTAGCTGATAGTTCTGTGCAGTGGAAACTTTTAGGTTGGCTTCAACTGGATGATTCTTCTGGTCTTGGCTGGGCTCACTCACGGATTTGCTGTTAACTGCCAGGTCACCGGGGTGCTGGTTGTTCTGGGACAGCCTTCAGCTGGGTCAGCTCCACTCTACCCCATGAGGTTCGTTATACACCATCAGGCTAACCCAGGGTATTTCACATGGTGTCTGGGCAGGCTTCCTAGAATTTGAGAGAAAGCATGAAAGCCCAGTTGAGACCCAGGTTGGAAAAATCACACCATCACTTCTGCCACATTCTGTTAGCTCAAAGCAAGCCATAAAACCAGTCCCTATTCAAGGAATTAGAGAAATACACTTCTCTTGATGCGAAAAGCTGTAAAAAGTCACACTGAAGAGGGACCTGCACACAAGGATGTGTGAATGACAGCAGCCATTTTTTGTAGCAGCTCTCCTGGTCTGTTTGGGCTTTGTTGTTATTGTTTAATCACTAAGTCTCGTCCGACTCTTTGTGACCCCGTGGACTGTAGCCTACAGGCTCCTCTGCCCGTGGGATTTCCCAGGCAGGAATACTGGAGTGGGTTGCCATTTCCTTCTCCGGAGAATCTTCCCGACCCAGGGATTGAACAGGGGCCTCTTATGTCTCTGGTACTGGCAGGTGGGTTCTTTCCCACTGAGCCACCAGGGAAGTTCCCTGTTTGGGCTGCTATAATGAAATACCATAGATTTGATGGTTTATAGACAAGACAAAGTTATTTCTCATACTCTGGAGGCTGGGGAGTCTAAGATAAAGGCAGGAGCATGGTCACGTTCTGGTGAGTCCTCTTCCTTGTTCATAGCCAGCACCTTTTCATTGTATCCTCACATGGTAGAAGAGGGAGGGGATCCCTGTGGGGTCTTATTTATAAAAACTACATTCCCATTGTGAGGATGTCAGGCTTGTGACTTAAAACACTTCCCACAGACCCCACATTCTAATACATCACATTGAGCATTTTGATCTCAACCTATGGATATGTTAGGGATACAAACATTCAGACCACCACTTATCTCAAATCCCATTACTACCAACCACAGTAGAATAAAAAGCTCCATATCTAGGAATTCCCTGGTGGTCCAGCAGTTAAAACTCCATTCTTCCACTGCAGGAGGCACAGTTTCCTTCCTTGCTCAGGGACCTAAGATCTCCCATGCCAAGTGGCACAGCCAAAACCAACAAACAAAATCTCCATATCACCAAGCTTGCCTAGCCAACAATATTCAAGGAGAAACTTATATACATGAATTTTGCTGCAGCCAAAGAAGCAACAGAAGGGACTTCCCTACAGCTCATATGGTAAAGAATCTGCGTGCAATGCAGGAGACCTGGGTTCAATCCCTGGGTCAGGAAGATCCCCTGGAGAAGGAAATGGCAATCCACTCCAGTATTCTTGCCTGGAGAATCCCATGGACAGAGGAGACTGGTGGGCTATAGTCCATGGGGTCACAAAGAGTTGGACACAACTAGGTGACTAACACACACACATATACACAAAGAAGCAACAGTCACATAGAGCTGTGTTTTCACCTACATATTCAGAGCCAAAGAATTGATGCTTTTGAATTGTGGTGTTGGAGAAGCCTCTTGAGAGTCCCTTGGACTGCAAGGAGATCAAACCAGTCAATCTGAAAGGAAATCAGTCCTGAATATTCATTGGAAGGACTGATGCTGAAGCTGAAGCTCCAATCCTTTGGCCACCTGCTGTGAAGAACTGACTCATTGGAAAAGACCCTGATGCTCGGAAAGACTGAAGGCAGGAGGAGAAGGGGGCGACAGAGGATGAGATGGTTGTATGGCATCACCGACTCTATGGACATGAGTTTGAGCAAGCTCCAGGAGTTGGTGATGGACAGGGAAGCCTGGCATGCTAAAGCCCATGAGGTCGCAAAGAGTCGGACATGACTGAGTGACTGAACTGAACTTGGACATTTGAAATTTCAGTGCATTAATGTCCAGCCATGTGTCCAAACTGGTAAAGTGGAAGGTCTTTGATGCTATCCTTTATTTCAACTTCCATGTCCTGTTAATCACCACATTCTGTCAGTCCTTCCTCCTAAACAAATACCAGGTCCTTCCTCTCCTTTCATCCCCATTGTCATGGCTTCAGTTCAGACCTCATTTTTCACAGTGACAATTACACTTCCCCCTGGTGTCACCTAACCCTCTGTGTCCTCATCTTGAATCCAACTGCCTCTCATTCATTTAACAATCCTTTATTGAATGATCACTTTGTGCCAAGAGCTGTGCTAAGGACGAGGGGTACAAGAGGAAACAAGATACAGCCTATATTTTGGTAAAGAAAAGAAACAAGAGAACAAATTTATTAGTCAGGATAGGACATCTGCTATAAAACACAAGCCCAAGATCTGTAGTAAATGATGACTTAGGAATCACAGTTTCTCCCATCATGTAGCTCCACCATCCTGAAATCATTTACCTTAAGCCATGTGGATACCACGTGGAGCCGTGCATGTGGATGAAAGAGCAGAATGATTGAGGGAGGCAACTTACAGCCATGCCTGAATGGGGCACACATCATTCCCACTGTATTCTGTTAGCTGAACTCGATCCCATGGTCCCAACTTAAGCACAAAGGAGGATGGGAAATGTAGTCTCCCTATGCTCTCAGAGGAGGTAAGAGAATTGGTGAGTATATAACCAGTCCTTGCCTCACAGATCATTACATGCATATAACAGATGCTACAGCTGGAAAAGTATAGCATCCTGTGGGAAGCAGGAGAAGGTTTAATACATTTACTGTACCCTGGCATTCAAGAAGGTATGGTGGTGGGCTGAATAATGGCATCCAAAGATATCCAACTCCTTATGTCCTCATCTTGAATCCAACTGCCTTTCATTCACTTAACAATTCTTTATTGAATGATCACTTTGTGCCAAGGACCATGTTACCTATCCAAGTTCTACCTGACCCCGAAACTCAGTACTTAGCAAAAGGGACTTTGTGAGTGTAATTAAGTTAAGGATCTTGAGATGCAGCAATTACCCTGGATTATCCAAATGGGCCTTCAATGTAATCAGCAATGTTCTTATAAAAGGGAGACAGAGGAAGATTTGACTGCAGAAAAGGGAACCGAAATGTGATGACTGGAGCACTGGAGTAGTGCTCTTTGAATAGGAAGGAAGGATCCACAAGTCCAGGAAGCTGAGAAAGGACACTCGGAGAGGAAAAGGCAAAGAATAGATTCTCCCCCTGGAGCCGCCGAAAGGAATCAGTTCTGCTGACACCATTGATTTTCACTCATTAAGACTCAGTTTGGACTTCTGGCCTCCAGAAATGTAAGAGAATACATTTTTCTTGTTTTAAAACATTAAATTTGCAGTAATTTGTTACATCAGTAAGAGGAAACTAATACAGGCAGTCATGCCACCACTGAGTTCCAGACAAGGGTCGCTCATAAGAGACCCAGGCAAGAAGGCAGGAAGGCAGGGAGCGTGTGGAGGCTAAGGCCGAGAGGTAGCCAAGGTCCAGATCTAACAGGATTTGGTGGGCAGGTTGAATTTTAACCTGAGGGCATTAGGGTGGCCTTGAAGCAGGTGTGACCTGATCAAGGTTTGCATTTTTGAAGGATGGCTCTGCCTGCTCCTTGGAGAACAGACCAGGAGAATCAGTGCTGGAAGTAGGCAGTCATTTGCTTCATTCCAGGAGAAAAGTAGAAAGACAGTAATCTAGGGGCTTCCTTGGTGGCTCAGACGGTAAAGAATCTGCTTGTAATGCAGGAGACCTGAGTTCAGTCCCTGGGTCAGGAAGATCCCCTAGAGAAGGGAATAGATACCCACTCTGGTATTGTTACCTGGAGAATTCCAATGACAGAAGAGCCTGGGGGGCTACAGTCCATGGGATAGCAAAGAGTCAAACACAACTGAGCAACTAACACATACATACATAATCTAAAGTAATGGCAGAGGACTAATTGAATGCGTGGGTGGACTCAGGAGGGCTTGGTGATGAGCTGCCTAGGCTCCAAATATTAACCAAAGGCAAAAGAGCAATCTCCTCCATTAATATCAGCTGTACCAACTCTGATGCTCAAGAGTATCTTCAGAGGCTGTAACCAGCTTAGCCACCTATACAGGACAGAGATCAAATAGAAAGGTCCAGAGGAACAGGGAAACTGCCTGGGAAACCTAAGTGCTACCCCACGGAGGTCCTCTTCCAAATCCTATTGCTTACCAGGGCCACCATGCCCTTTGTAACTTGAGTAAAATAATTCAAATGCCATCTCCACATAATGGGAAATCCAGCATTAACTCCCACCTCCACCCCACCTCATGATCAATAGGGATTTCTATTTCTCCTAATCTCTTCTGACTCTGATTTCCTGCTTCTGCTTGTACATTTATGCCTTACTGATCTCCAGTATGTTAAATATATAAATTAATATATTATATATATATTAAATATATTTAAATACATAAATTATATTTAAATATATAAAATATAATATATACATTAAATATATATATTTATACACAAAATTTTTCAAGACAGGGTAAAAAAAAGCAAGGCAAAAATAAAAACACACTTATTGTTAGAATATATGAACCATTTCTGGAAAGATATACTAGAAACAGTGGTGACCTCTAAGGATAGGAACTAGAAAGGAGGGATAATTTACTCTCCTCCTTATAGTTTTGTGTACTGTTTTATCTTTTATTTTATTTTAATATTTAGTTATTCAGCTGTATTGGGTCTTAGTTACAGTACATGGGATCAAACTTCCATCCCCTGCACTGGAAGCCAGATTCTTAACCACTGGGCCACCAGGGAATTCCTCTGTGTGCTGTTTTTTAAACCTTCCGTGCACTTTACCTATTTAAGAGAAGTAATCAAAGTGTGTTTAATGGGAACTTCCCTGGCGGTCCAGTGGTTAAGAAGCCACCCTTCCACTACAGGGGATACAGGTTCAGTTGGGGAACTAAGATCTCAATGCCAGGTAGGTGCAGCCACACACACGTAAACACAGAAATCTAAAAGGAAAGAAAAAGAGGAGGAAAGGATGAGGGTAGATGAAAAGAGAAGATCATGAGACATCTCAACAACAGCAACCTTCTGAGTTCCATTCCTAATGCCTCTATGCTCACAGATCCTTGATCTTAATCAAATGATTTCCCTTCTTCAGGTCTCAGTTTTTTTCTCTGGAAAACAGGTCAGCAGAATTTGGTGCTCTCCAAGGTCCCAACTCCAAAAATTCACCAACAGAGCTAATTGCTTGGGCAGAACTTTCAAATTAAAGCAGTAATTGTGCCAGCTTCCCCCAGCCACCTAAGATGTTCCCATCATAATGTGAAATGGCTTTTTCTTTATTAGAGTCATCTTTGGAATCAGATGCCTTAAAAGTTAGAAAATGAATCATAAGCAACATATTTGCAAATCATGTAGAATAAGGGATGATTTTTTTTTTTACAAGAGGCACATTTGAGTGCCTAACCAGCCCTTGACTCTCTCCAGAGAAGAGTCCCTGCTTTCCCACCCTCTGCAACCTGGTCAGAGGTGGCCCCAGACGACCGATCAGAAGGATCCAATCAATGATAAACCTACCTAAAGTCAGTTAGAGTCCCCCTCAAGAACTTGAACTAAGAAATGTGGACTGAGGGAGAATGAAGGTGAAAAGGCCCATTATATTAATGCTTAGGAACTAGACTGAAAGTAATATGAGGACAGAGATTGTGACAGTCTTGTTCACTGCTACATGCCTGGTGTCTGCCACCATTCTAGCATACAACAGGTCCTCAATAATCATTAGTTGGAAGAAAAAAAATAATCACCAGCCAAAAGTTTCATAAATTCTCATTGTTCTAGATCCCTGGTACTACCCTGTTGTTATTGTACAGTCACTCAGTCATGTCTGACTTTTTGGTACCACCCCAGCTCCTTTCCTTTTGAAAATTAAATTTCCAGTTTTTCCTGGAATTTTATGGGGTTTTATCTTTCTTTAAAAGCCCACTTACCTCTAGAGAAGGAAATGCCAACCCACTCCAGTATTCTTGCCTGGGAAATCCCATGGACAGAGGAGCCTGGTGGGCTACCTTCCATGGGGTCACAAAGAGACATAACTGAGCGCGCGTGCACGCGTGCACACACACACACACATACACACACACACACCAGCTGGAAGGACAGGGCATGGGGGTGTGCAGCCAAGACCCTTGAGCTAGATCCTGGGTTTACTAGTTCTGTGACCTCTGAAGACCTCTCTAACTCACCTGTGATGAGGTTTCCTCATCTGTAAAATGAGAATTTGTAAGAATTGTACAGAAGGACTAAATTAATAAGTATAAATGAAGCACCTAAAAAAATACATAAAGGCCCATTTACACCTAAGTTAATCTAAATAGATTTTGGTTTGCTTCGTCCAGAAGAACCCTAAAGGCACA
Source organism: Okapia johnstoni (assembly GCA_024291935.2). NCBI lineage: Eukaryota > Metazoa > Chordata > Mammalia > Artiodactyla > Giraffidae > Okapia > Okapia johnstoni. The sequence goes on along the minus strand of CM044307.1, from coordinate 123,914,784 downwards.
TATTTTTTAGCTCAGTAATATAAATCATTTTTTTCCCTGAGATAACTTTTTAAAATAAAATATTATCAAAATTCATATTACTGTATTCCCTGGTTCAAATCCAGTTCAGTAAACATGTATTATGCTAGGAGGTATGGGGCAGCTCAGAGATGAAGAGAGCAATGTCTCTACCATCAGAAAGTTCACAATGAGACGGAGAAAGACAGATACACAGTTAAGTCATTCCAGTAGCATATCATCTGAAAGAAGAGGTTTAAACAATGTCCTCTGGGTACAAATGGAGAAAGGGATAAATATCAAGGAAGACTTCACGGAGGGGGTGATCTTGAAGATGAGCTTTGAAGAATGAGTAGGACGTCCCAGGGAAAGTGTATCTTGGACAGAGATAACACTTTGAAGAAAGCATTGGAGCCAAGGAACACATGGTACGTGGGGCAACACGTTAGAATGAAATGGAAGACGAAGCTAGAAGGGTGTAAGGAAATGTAAGAGTGAACCATGTGTCTTCACCCAAGATCCCAGCCCAGGGGTTTAAATTATTCAGTCCAGTAGGGATTCTTTTAAAGGAATAGCACATTTGGCAAGTCTCCAAGTGCTAAAGGGAGCCCATGAAGTCCTGGAAACTCTATAACACGGAAGAAGAAAAATTATCAGAACCTAATCTCAACAAGGGTCATTCTTTCTGCTCAAAATGTATGCTGTTCCTCCCCGGAAACATCCAACAAGCAGGGAACGCTCTGTCAGTACCGCACGAAAGTGGTTAACAACGATTCTCTTTTTGAAGTGATGAAACTGTTCTGAAACTAGAGAACTGTGATGGTTGTACAACATTTTGAAGATAGGAAAAGCGGATGAATTATACCCTTTTCCTGGGACATCCTACTAACTCTTCAGAGCCCATCTTCAGGGTAATAGTCCATTGTGTGTGTCTGTATGTGATCATATATATTCTTTATCCATTCATCTATGGATGGACATTTAGCATCCATGTCTTGGCTGTTGTAAATAGTGCAGCTGTGTACACTGGGGTGCTTGTATCTTTTCAATCAACAAGTCTCCTTTAAGGAATCTGTTTTTGTGCACAAGATACTAGTATCCTTGTACATAAGACATAGACAAAAAAAGTTTATTGTAACATTGTATTAGGGAAAAATTGGAAGCAACATAAATGTCCATCAATAGAAGACTGGCTAAATAAATAGCAGAATAAATAAATAGGATAGGCCACTAAAATTTGGTTACCTTTAGGCAGTGCTACTTAAGAGGGATATTTTTCCATATAATTTTTTCATTTCTTGCTTGATTTCTTGTGGCATGCCTTACTTTTGTCCTTTAATAAATCAGCAAGTTTTCTTGCTGAATATGGCTTTATTGATTCCCATGGAAAATATGTGAATTCTTCAACTTAGCCTACTCATACTTTATTGAGTGAAACAACATTTATGAAAAAAACAAAGTCTATGTTTATTTTATTCACATTTGAGGCACAAAAATATTAAAGGGTGGGCATGTTTTAAAGATAGCCACCTGAAAGATACTTCCTAATCTTGAATTCTTAAATTAGATCACGGTGGTGGTGGTGCTGGAGGTGGTGTGTGCACAGTCTTTGTGACCCCATAGACTATGGCCCACCAGGCTCCTTTATCTATGGGATTCTCCAGGCAAGAATACTGGAGTGGGTGGCCATTTCCTCCTCCAGGGTGTGTTCCTGATGCAGGGATCGAGTCTGGGTCTCCTGCATCTCCTGCATTGTAGGCAGATTCTTTACCATTCAGCCACCATTCTTATTAAATCAGGGCCGTGTTAAAAACCCAGTGTCTGTCATCCACTAGTTGTCCCTTGGTGAATTCATAAAATGGATACGAATGACTAGATGTATCAAGTCAGCAACAGAACCAGCGTTATTGGACCAAGTGCTGTCAGTGTTCTACCCAGATTCCCTTGGTTTCCTACCATGTCTTGTGACCCTTGCCTGCATCAGTGTGCTTTTGCTTCTGTTGCTGTGCACAAGGAAGTCATTAGAGGAAGGAAAAAAAAGGCTACTGGAGCAGATTTGATTGGATTTCCTAAACCAGAAGTACCCAGAGGGTACCTCCCTTTGGTCAGGGACTTATGACTATCCCTTCTCCAGCAGATCTTCCTGACCCAGGAATCGAACCAGGGTCTTCTGCATTGCAGGTGGATTCTTTACCAACTGAGCTATCAGGGAAGCCCACTTACAAATACAAGAGTATGAAATTCCAGCTCTCTTGACTTGGGTCAGAATAAACTCTGAGGGACAGCTTACATTCCAGCGTCCCCTGGAGTTACCCTCTGTGGAACTTTGTCTACAATCACACTTTTGCTTGGCTTCTTGTCCTTCCTTTATGGGAAGTAGTTCCTTCATCAATCAATTACATATGAATTCTCATCTCAGGGTCTTCTTCGGTAGAACACAGTCTTGGGCGATCATTCTTACAAGTTTAAACTCAAAACCAGATGCCAAAAGCACAAAAACCATTATCTAAGACCAGCTTCTTCAGTTTCAAGTTTTCACAAAACAGGATGATTCAAAACATGGCTGGTATGATGACAGTTTCTCACGGGTTCAGCTCTCGTATTTGCTACTTAGACTCTAACCTGCTAATGATTCTGTCTATTGAAAGATTCATTATCTTTTCTTGCTCATGTGTATAAGACCAGTAGTTCCATGGAAGAAATCAATTAAGTTCTCCTAATTACACGTATCCTTGGAATTGTCCGCATCTGGAAAGTCAATAAAAATTTAGTGGGTTCATTTATTTCTTGCACCTACCTGTCTATGTTTAAAGAGTAGAATTGCTGTTCTACTTCAAAATTGTTTCATGCACCTAAGGCGAGAGAGAGCGATTTCTCTTTGAAGGGACCTCACTAGATTGTTCTGGGGGTTAAAAGAGGTTAAGTTCAACCTGGTCTAGAGATATGGCTCATAGTAAGCGCCCAATCAAGTAGTCACCTTCCTGCATTCTGAAGCTGTAGCCTGTAAAGATATTCTAGTTCTGTGATTTCCTAAAGTATGGTGGCATGTGAGAATCACCTAGAGTGCTTAGCAAATGAAGATTTCTGGGCTCCATCCTTCTGAATGAGAATCTCTAGGAGATATCCAGAAATCGGCATTTTGTAAAGCCTTCTGTCTGAGCCTGAATCGTATTCCTTCTAAAGTTTAGAAATCATCATCACTGATTCAGTAGCTTTCAAACAGAGTGATCATGAGAATACATGTGTGTTCAGCAGTATGTCTTTGAAAATAACAGAAACTCAAATGAAACTAACTTCAGCTAAAGGAAAAAAAAAAAGAATTGGGAAGATTTATTCAGAAAATTAAAAACTCCAAGGCTAGGTTTAGGTGTGGCTAGATCCAAGGACTCAAATGCTGCCTTCAGGAATCTCTCTTTCCTGAGACTTCCCTGGTGGTGCAGTGGATACGAATCCACCTGCCAATGCAGGTGTTTCCTCGTTTGATTCTACGTCTGGGAACTAAGATCCCACATGCCATCGAGCAAATAAGCCCATGTGCCACAACTCCTAAGCCTGTGCTCTAAGGCCCACGGGCTACAGCTACTGAAGTCTACACACCTAGAGCCCATACTTCACAACAAGAGAAGCCACAGCAGTGAGTATCCCCCGCTAGCCACAACTCAGAAAGTCCACACGTAGGAACAAAAATCCAGCGCTGCCAAGAATAAATAAATTAATTAAAAAAAAAAGAAGCTCTCTCTTTCCTCTATCTTCTGGCCCTCATAACTTCTCATTTGACTTCATTTGCGGGCTCCCCATGTGATAAATGACAGCCACCAGCAGCACTGTCTCACTTTGCCTTTATGCTGTTGATCCATAAAGATAGGGGTGTATTTCTTTTCCAGTGGTTTCAGCAAAGCTCTCTGGGAGCTATCTGATTGGTCTAGCTTGGGTCACATGCTGATCTTTTAACCAATCAATAGTCAGAAAGGTACAGCGCTCTGAGAGGTGAAGCTTAAGTCATGTGTCCATTCCTGTGGCAGAGATGTCAGTGTTGACTCCACCTAGGTGGCACTAGTGGTAAAGAACCTGCCTGCCAATGCATGAGACATAAGAGACCCAAGTTTGATCCCTGGGTTGGAAAGATTCCCTGGAGGAGGAAATGGCAACCCACTCCAGTATTCTTGCCTAGAAAATCCCATGGACAGAGGAGCCTGGTGGGATACCGTCCATAGGGTCACAAAGAGTGGACGTGACTGAAGTGACTTAGCACAAAGTCAATTAAATGGGTTTCCCCCAAGAAATGTGTCCTGTTGCCAGAAGAAGGGGAGAGGGCTTTTTGCCCAACCAGATCTCATATTAACTAGCCCCAGGATCTGTGATCTTTAGATGCCCCCTAAATGGTTCTGCTGATCACCCACATTTGGGGACCAGAGTCTGGCTGCTTTTATGGGTCAGCTGGAAAGTGCTTCTTACCAATAGTGAGGGAATGTCGTGTGTGCCTTTTTTGTAGATATTTATTTGGCTGCATTGGGTCTTAGCTGCAGCACCTACAATCTTCATTGCATCACAATTTTCATTGTGTTGAAAGGACTCTAGTCGTGGCTCACAGGCTCTGGAGTGGGCGGGTTCAGTAGTTGCGGCTTGCAGGGTTAGTTGCTCTGCACCTCATGGGGTCATAGATCCCCAACCAGGGGTGAAGCCTGTGTCCCCTCCATTGCAAGGTGGATGCTTAGTCACTGAACCACGAGGGAAATCTCTGACTCTTTTTTTCCACCTAGTACTAATACAGCTAAACTTGTGAACATGGGTCTATGTGCATATCTGGTGCTAAGGTGGTAGCCTCCAACCCCCCTCCCCCCACCATAATGAACAAAGGCAGTTGTGCTAAACCTCAGGGATGCATTTACCTTAAATTGACTCAGAAAATCTCAAAACCACTGATCTGTCCTCACTGGAGAGTGCTGCAGTTCAGCTGGGGGTGAATTTTCTGTAAACCATGTTAGCCAGAGAATGCAAGCCTGGACTGTCACCACTTAACAGAGAGCCAAAAGGTTGACATTAGAAGCAGCTTCGGCAAAATGTGTCTGCTCGGCCTCCAGGGAGACAACAGGTTAGTGTAACGTCTACCAAGCAGATGTGCTCATAGGAATAGGGGCCAAATGGCAGATTTGTTGAAAAGGGAAAATCCAACGTAATTTAGATGATCTCCTGATGCAAAAGTATTGTATTTCAGTTAGTGCAGTTAGGTCTCTTCCTTGCTATTTGTCAACAGAGGAGAATCTTTTTCTTGAACTGAAAAAAAATAAAGCTAATATATGTGTATGTGCTTTTTTATATTGATGCCAGGGAAGACAGAAAAAAAAAGGGCCGTGAAATAAATCCAGTGTCATCTTCTGCAACTAGGTTGCCCCAAATTATGGTGCTCCTTGTTGTTGTTTTAAAGTCACTAAGTTGTATCTGACTCTTTGCAACCCCAAGGACTGGAGCCCACCTGGCTCTTCTGTCCATGGAATTTCCCAGACAAGAATACTGGAGTGGGTTGCCATTTCTTTCTCCAGGAGATATTCCTGACCCAGGAATCAAACCCACGTATCCTGTATTGGCAGGTGGATTCTCAGATTCTTTACTGCTGAGCCACCAGGGAAGCCCCATGGTGCTCCTATTCCTGGAGAAAAAAAAAATGAGGCAAGACCAGAAAGGACTTGGGAGCCTAATTTGAAAAGTACATCAAGACATTGGGAGAAGATGCTGGAAAAGTTGCTGAGAGAAGGTCCTGGTTGTGTCTTTTGGGGGTCAATTTGCTTGCATCAGCATGTCATAAGTAAAGAGCAAAACACCATCTCATTTTAATAACACCCTTAACTGCCTACACATACACAGGAGATCGTAGTGTTAGCCAATTTAAAAAATTTAATCTCTAAGGCAGGTACAGCAAGCCAGTATTTTTAAGACCAGACAGCTGGAAGAGATCTGTAGTTCTTAACACAATATTGGAGGCATTAAAAAGTGTGGCAACAAACATAGCAATGATTTGGATAATAAAACCACATTTCGGGGTGGGTTGTGACACGGGAGGATGCTTAAAAGAAAACAACTCAGCATCTTATTAGCAAGTGTGGGGGATAGCAGGAAATCATTGTGTGTGTGTGTGTGTGTGTGTGTGTGTGTGTGTGTATGTGTGTGTGCTCTCCACCCACACATTTCATCCATCTAACAACCAGGTGGCCTCCTTTGTGGTAGTTTTATGAATTTCATCTTGTGCAAAATTTAAACCCTCAACAGATGCAATTATGACTCTGACTTGCTTTGGTTTGCCCTCACTGCTGCTTTTAAAGTGCCCTCCTCAGAACTTCCCTAGTGGTCCAGTGGTTAAAGAATCCACCTTGCAATGCAAGGGACGTGGGTTGGATCCCTGCTTGGAGAACTGCCACAATTCTCCATGCCGCAGAGCAGCTAAGCCTACATGCCACAACTACTGAGCCTGCCAAATGATGCAGTCAAATAATGTTTTTAAAAAGTACCCTCCACCAGATAAGAATGCCCTTCCTCTCCCTTCTGGATAGAATTGGGTATGCACTTCATCATTTATTTTAAAATATCTATTAAAGGTCTGCTATGTGCTATGCATGGCATTAGGCACTAAAGATACAGAAATGTAAAAAACAGACCTTCGTGATCTTACGTTCTGGAAATGTACTGTCCAATACAGCAGCAACAAGCCACATGGGCTGTTGAGAACTTGAAAAGCTGCTAGTACAAAATGAGATATGCTGTGAGTGTAAAATACAGGATTTACTGAAACCTAACTGTTTTTTTTAAGTGTAAGGTATGTCCATTTTTCCTGTTGATTACGTGTCAGAATGATAATATTTTAGATATTATTAGGTCAGATAAAATATGTTATTAAAAGTAATCTTGCTCATTTCTTTTCACTTTTTTAGTGGAGCTACTAGAAAGCTTCTGTATAGTTGGGTGGCTCAGTGGTAAAGAATCTGCCTGCCAAGGCAGGAGACTTGGATTTGATCCCTGGTCCAGGAAGATCCCCTGGAGGAGGGCATGACAACCCACTCCAGAATTCTTGCCTGGAGAATCCCACGGACAGAGGAGCTTGGCAGGCTACAGTCTAGGGGGTTGCAAAGAGTCAGACACAACTTAACGACTGAACATGCATGCACGAGAAAGCTTAAAACACATTTGTGGCTCACCTTGTATTTATTGTATATATTTATGTTGAACAGAATTGTTCTAGAGTAGTAGTAGTGGTAGTTTAGCCGCTAAGTCGTGTCTGACTCTTGAGACCCCACAGATTGTAGCCTGCCAGGTTCCTCTGTCCATGGGATTCTCCAGGCAAGAATACTGGAGTGGGTTGCCATGCCCTCCTCCAGGGGATCTTCCCAATCCAGGAATCAAACCAGGGTCTCCTGCATCACAGGCGGATTCTTTACTGACTGAGATATGAGGGAAGGGTGATACCCAAATGGGGGTTATTTTGCCTGCTTTCCCAAGAGACATTGGTGGGGGTGGTTTAGTCATTCAGTTGTTTCCAACTTTTGTGACCCTGTGGACTACAGCCCACCAGACTCCTCTGTTCATGAGATATTCTAGGTAGTAATATTGGAGTGGATTGTCATTTCCTACTCCAGGGGATCTTCCCAACCCAGGGATCAAACCCAGGTCTCCCACATAGCAGGGAGATTCTTTACCGTCTGAACCACCAGGGAAGCCCCCCCAAGGGCAAAATGAACATGTTTTCCTTTTATAGGTCTGAATCTATCATCATTTTGGAAGTTTAAACTTGCAGGACCAATCTCTGAGAGGTTTTTAGATACCATGCCTTGGCATTCATTGAGCTGTCTTCCCCACAGCCCAGGTGGTGTCTAGATTTCTCTGCATAATTTAACAAGTTGAGATTACTACACACCTAGACACAGTACAGAGCCCACATTTCTGTGTGAGGTGTGTGTGTGTGCGTGTGTTAAATCTTGAGGAAGAAAGTGTGACAGCAGAATCACTGATTATAAACAAATAGGATACAAATTTCTGAGCAGTGCTTTTGCATGTAAATCAAACTATCACACTGTATACCTTAAACTTATACAGCGATGTATGTCAATTATCTCTCAATAAAACTAGGGGAGAGATGCCTTGGCATATTGCTAGATTTTCCTCCCCTGATCTTTACCCTATTACTAATTTGTTTCATTTAATGTGATCAAAATTTCTTTTTTTCTTTAACTGATGTACTGTTGATTTACAGTGCTGTGTTAATTCCAGGTATATGCTGCTGCTGCTGCTAAGTCACTTCAGTCATGTCCGACTCTGTGTGACCCCATAGACGGCAGCCCACCAGGCTCCCCTGTCCCTGGGATTCTTCAGGCAAGAACACTGGAATGGGTTGCCATTTCCTTCTCCAACGCATGAAAGGAAAAGGGAAAGTGAAGTCGCTCAGTCATGTGCGACTCTTAGCAACCCAATGGCCTGCAGCCTACCAGGCTCCTCCGTCCATGGGATTCTCCAGGCAAGAGTACTGGAGTGGGTTATAGCAAAGTGATTAACTTAAGCTGTGCTGTGCTGTGCTTAGTTGCTCAGTCGTATCCGACTCTTTGCAACCCCATGGACTGTAGCCCGCCAGGCTCTTCTGTCCATGGGGATTCCCCAGGCAAGCATACTGGAGTAGAGACTTTGGAATACTGGAGCCATGCCCTCCTCCAGGGGATCTTTCCTTCCCAGGGATTGAACCCAGGTCTCCTGCATTGCAGGTGGATTCTTTACTGTCTGAGTGATTCACTTATATATACATATATATTTTGTTGTTGTTGTTCAGATTCATTTCCCTTATAGATTATCCCAAAATATAGAGTATAGTTCCCTGTGCTAGGTCCTTGTTGGTTATCTAAAATTCCTTTTCTTATTTTTTTCTACCTATTTTTTTATGGAATATGTTCTTAAAAGAGCAAAAGCCATGAACATGCTGTGTAACATAAATAGTAAGCAAATATCCATGTCACCACCAACAAGGTCAAGAATAGAAGATTCCAACCACCCCAGGAACCCCCAAGTTCATTTCCCCATCATGATCCCTACCTCCCTGTTGGAGGAGGTTATCAGAGAATACGACTGCCGGTTGACCCCTGAGCAGGACCTGGGCAATCAGAGGCTCTCCATCCTGTCCCCTGTCCTTGCGATGTATGTCCCACCCCCATTCCCACACTAGGAGCTGTTCCAAGGATGTAGCCTTAACAGAGTAAGGCATTACTTGAGAGAGTAAGCTTTGAGACCATCTGAATGGGAAATGTGACTGAGTACCACCATGGCCTGTATGAAAACTATTAAGATCCTGGGGAGCACGTGTGGAGATCTACCCATCTTGTGGCACCCAAGATAAGCCTCGTGTGTGAGTTCCCTTCTCATTAAACCTACCACCTACTAATTTGGAAAGGTCTGCCTCTCCAGTCTTTCCTTGCCCTCCATGTATGAGGCCAGTTTGGGAACCAACTGTCTCCACTCCCCATGATTTTGAGGTTTTTCTCTGCCTTCCTTTGTAGCATTACAATCTATAGACACATCCCTCAACACTATAGTTCCATGTTGCCTATTTTTGAGCTTTATATTACTGGAATCATCCTGTATGTGTTCTTTTATGTCTTGCTTCTTTTTAAAATATTTATTTATTTGGCTGTGTTGGGTCTTAGTTGCAGCACACAGGATCTTTGCATGTGCAGGATCTGAGCAGTGCTTTGGCACATGGGCTCAGTAGTTGTGGCACAAGGGCTTAGTTGCTCCCTCAACACATGGGCGGAGAAGGCAATGGCACCCGACTCCAGTACTCTTGCCTGGAAAATCCCATGGACGAAGGGACCTGGTGGGCTGCAGTCCAGGGGGTCGCTAAGAGTCGGACACGACTGAGCAACTTCACTTTCACTTTTCACTTTCCTGCATTGGAGAAGGAAATGGCAACCCACTCCAGTGTTCTTGCCTGGAGAATCCCAGGGATGGCAGAGCCTGGTGGGCTGCCGTCTATGGGGTCACACAGAGTCGGACACAACTGAAGCGACTTAGCAGCAGCAGCAGCAGCAACACGTGGGATTTTAGTTTCCTAACCAGGGATCGAACCTGTGTCCCCTGCATTGTAAGGCAGATTCTTAACCACTGGATCACCAGGGAAGTTCTTATATCTTGCTTCTTTTGCTCGGTTTTATGTTCTCTAGATTCTTCCTCATAGTTGCATGAGAAAGACTATTTATTTTCACTGCTTTATTTATTTTCACAGCTGTGTGGCATTCTATGAATATACTATGTGCGTGCTAAGTCACTTCAGTCATGTCCAATTCTTTGCGACCCCATGGACTGTAGCCCACCTGGTTCCTCTGTCCATGGGATTTCCAGGCAGGGATACTGGAGAGGATTGCCATGCCCTCCTCCAAGGGATCTTCCCAACCCAGGGATCAAACCCAAGTCTCTTGTGTCTCCTGCATTGGCAGGGGTCTTTTACCACTAGCGCCACCTGAGAAATCCATCGATATATATTCATGTAATTGTTTCATGTACTACATCCATATAACAATACAGTATTACATGAGTATACAATGTATGTATCCAGTCTACTGATGAGGCACATTTAGGCTGTTTCCACTTTGGGTCTTTCTTGAACCATGCTCCTATGAACATTCCAGAACAAGAATGTTGAGCTCATGTGTACAGCTTTCTCTAGGGTATGTCCTCGCCAAATTTTAATATTAAAACCTCTGGAGAATCTAATTATGCATCTATATTTGAGGCTGAATAAAAGCAACTCTTCAGAATCTCTTGTTAGAGCTGAAAGGTTTCTGGGATGAGGGACCTTTACTTATTTATCTCTGTATTTTCAGCATTAAATATGATGCCAGATGCTTGTTGCGATGGTTAATATTATGTGTCAACTTGACTGGGCCATGGGCCCAGATATTTGGCTAGACATTATTTCTGAGTATGTCTGGGAGAGTGTTTCTGCATGAGATGAGCATTTGAATCTGTAGGCTGAGTAAAATGGGTTGCCCTCCCCAATGCAGGTGAATCTCATTCAATCCATTGAGAGTGTGAATAGATCAAAAAGGTGAAGGATGGGAGAATTTGCCCTCTCTCTACCTGAATCCTTGAGCCAAGATATTGACCTCCTGTCCTTGGACCAGGACTTATACCATAGGTGCTCCTGGTTCTCTGGTCTTCAGACTTGGACCTGAGTTACATCACTGGCTTTCTTGGGTCTCCCCTTCTTAGCCTCCATAATCAAGTGAGTCGGTTTCTGTTTCTCTGGAGAATTTTAATACACTTGGTAAGTGCTAAATAAATATGTGCTGAGCTGAACTGAAATTGGCATTTGAATGTGAACTTGGCTTGGATGAAAGAGAGCATGCACAGCACAGTGCTGGGGAGTCCCATTCACTATGTTGCAAATGACTCTGCTACAGATGATCTGTCCCTCCACCCCATTCCTCTTGTTATCCTTGTTAACTAATCAAGAAATTATTTCCTCCATGTGACCCCCTTATCTCCCTGATTTTTATCCTCCAGCACCTAGAGTTGCTATCCTAAGTAAATTAGAGTCAGTCACTTTAGAATCACCTAATACCACTCTAGTAAGTAACTGTATCCTTAAATGAGTGTTCCTTCCCTTATGGCTCAGACAGTAAAGAATCTGCCTGCTGTGTGGGTAGACTTGGGTTCGACTCCTGGGTTGGGAAGATCCCCTGAAGAAAGGAATGGCTACCCACTCCAGTCTTCTTGCCTGGAGAATTCCATGGACAGAACAGCTGGCAGGCTACAGTCCATGGGGATGCAAAGATCTGGACATAACTGGGCAACTAATACTTTCACTTTCTTTTCTTAATACAAGTAGACTCTCAACCAAGAGCATATATTTTCTTTTTCTTGATTTTTTTTTTACTTTGTTCACTTTTTTAAAATGTTACAATTTATTTTTTGGCTACCCTAGGTTTTTGTTGCTGCCCGCTGACTTTCTCTAGTTTCACTGAGTAGGGACCACTCTTCATTGCAAAGCATGGGCTTCTCATTGAAATGGCTTCTCTTTTTGCAGAGCATGGTCTCTAGGGCACCCAGCCTTCAGTAGTTGATGTGCATGGGTTCAGTTGCCACTTGGCATATGGGATCTTCCCAGACCAGGGATCAAACCCATGTCCCCTGCATTGGCAGGAGGATTCTTAACCTCTAGACCACCAGAGAAGTCTAGAATATGTATTTTCAACAGAACACAGCTTGATATTCACACAGATGTATAGTTTATCATTACATTATCTAGGTTTTTTTTTGTGCCTCAGAGTCATCTTTCAGAATATAAAGGAATCAATTTATCATCTTGTAAATAAAGTACATGATATCTGTTTAAAATTTAACTGTTTGAGTAGAAATGTTCTGAAAGACTCGTTTTTCAAATATTTGTTTAATTTTTCTTATGTGTCTCTGTCCTAAAAGTCAAACGCAAGGTGTGAAGTCCAGTTAAATATTTCAGCTAGTCCAATATATAAAAACAAAAGTGTCATTTCAATTTGTAGAGAAAAGTACAAAAGACAGAAATCACACAAGTATGATATTCTTCCTTGCTCTTCCCATACCTGTGGCAGACATCACTAATTGATTCCAGCACTCATCTCCTCTGAGATTATCAGAGACTCAAAATCCTTTTCAAGATAGAGCTCCAAGCAGAACTGACCCAACGGGTGAAACAAATTGGCTATTTCAGATTGAAAAGATTCCAAGAATGTTTTAGGTAAAAGTTCATCTGTTCGTTTTTCTTGTTTGGATCAGAGTATATTCTAGTTGACACTAAGAATGGCGCTAACATACTGAATGTCAGTGTGAAGCTGAAATGTTTTTCTCCTTCACTGGTACTAACTTCTCCCTGAAAGTCTTCCTGGTTTCTTCAGCCTATCCTGGCCTTTCTCTTCTCTCATTGTTCATGGTCCTTAGAATTTGTGCTACGGGACTTCCCTGGTGGTCCAGTGGTTAAGAATCGAGCTGCCGATGCAGGGGACATGGGTTCGATCCCTGGTCCTGGAATTAAGATCCCACATACCGAAGAGCAACTAAACCCATGTGCCAAAACTACTGACGCCCTTGTGCCCAAGAGCCCATGCTCCAAAACAAGAGGAAGCCATCGCAATGAGAAGCCCACCCACCACTAGAGAATAGCCCCCACTCGCTGCAACTAGAAAAAGCCTGCATGCAGCAACAAAGCGCCTGTGTGCCACAACCAAGACCCAGCACAGCCAAAAATAAATAAATAAAAAGAATTTGTGCCAGATAGTCTGGTGTTCAATTAGTGCTAAGCTCCTTGGGAGCAGAGGCAGCATCTTAACTTATGGTAAACTTGGCAGAATCCTGCTCACATTCACCACTCTTCAATACTCTTTGCCCTCTTGGTTGCTGATATATAAAGAGAGGAAAGCAGAAAGAGAACAGTCTTTCCTGCTGCATATGTTTCAAGAAAAAAAAATATCTAAATAAAAAATTCAGGCGAGCGATTCAACTAAAACAACAACTAAATATTTCCCCTACGCTTTCAAGCCAGACATCTTCAAACTATTTCTAATCAAAACGGTGGAGGGAAATCAATTCAGAGACCACACTGCCCAAAATTCAGGAGACAGTCTGTTAATGCCAGGTTGAATAATTTAATATTTCAAATAACCTTTCCACACCTCGTGTCCAACAAGATTATTAATGCTGAATCTTTGTAAGGCTCTGAATTTAAAATTGCACTGCAGTCCTTCCCTGGAACTCTCTCTTCTGTCAGTGAAGCTACTTGATCTTCCTGAGGTCTACTGGTCCCCTCATCTTTGCTCAAGTTGTCTCCTCCATCTGAAATTCTTTTTTCCCTTCTGCTGCCATGTGTCTCAATCCTGTGTCAAGCCAGGGACTCCCTCTGCCTTAAAAATATCTCCTGACTCCCCAGTGGAATGGAAAGTCTCTCGCTCTGGATGACCATGGCAACTCTTAAAAAAAAAATTTATGTATTTACTTTTGGTTGCTGTGGATCCTTGTTGCTGAGTGTGGGCCCTCTTTAGTTGTGGCAGGCAAGGGCCACTGTTCATTGTCGTGCACAGGCTTCTCGTTGCAGAATACAGGCTCCAGGCGCGTGGACTTCAGTAGTTGCAGTGTGTGGGCTCAGTAGTTATAGCCCGTGGGCTCTAAGCGTGGGCTTAGTAGTTGCAATGCACGGGCTTAGTTGCTCAGTGGCATGTGGAATCTTTCCAGGCCAGGGATCGAATCAGCATCCCCTGCATTGGCAGGTGGATTCCCATCCACTGTACCACCAGAGAAGTCCTCCACAGCACACTCTGTGTTCCACACTTAGGGTTTAGATCCCACAACACACAAGACTGTGGGCTTCAGAGTCTGGGAGACCCCTGGGGCAGAATCCTGGCTTTGCCTCTGACTGTAAGTGACCTCAGGCAAAGTTCTTATCTTCTTTAGACCTCAGTTTCTTCATCTATAAAATGGACATAAAAAGAGCACCCACCTCAAAGAAGTTCCTATGAGGACTAAGTGAGATTTTGAATGCCGACATACTGTAACCACTTATTTAGATATTACTTATCATTATTATTATGCAATCTGATAGTGGTTTATAATTTTAATATTTGGCCTCATACATTACAGACTTTTTGTGTTTAAGAATATATTGTCTCTCTTAATGAATTTTGAGCATCTCTGGAGCACTGGTGAATTCCTCTTCCACAACTGTATTAGTTAGCCTTTGTTTGCACACTAAGTCTCTTCAGTCGTGCCTGACTCTTTCCAACCCTATGGATTATAGCCCGCCAGGCTTCTCTGTGGGGCGGTTCTTCTTGTCTGGGCCGTGCTCACTTATGCATCTATGATCAGCTGCTGGTCAGCCACACACTTCTGTTTCTAGGGGTCGGCTGGCTGCCAGCTAAGGTGACGTGTGAGTAGGCCATGTGTCTCTCACACCTTGTTCGCTGAGTCCAGAGCTGTTCCCATGGAACTCATTCTAAGAGAGGGCAGAAGGGCTTCCCTGGTGGCTCAGTGGTGAAGAATTCGCCTGCAAATGCAGGACACACAGGATCAGATCCCTGATTTGGGAAGATCCCACATGCCACAGCAGAGACGGCAATGGCACCCTGCTCTGGCACTCTTGTCTGGAGAATCCCATGGACGGAGGAGCCTGGTAGGCTACAGTCCATGGGGTTGCTAGGAGTCGGACACGACTGAGCGACTTCACTTTCACTTTTTCCTTTCATGCACTGGAGAAGAAAATGGCAACCCACTCCAGTATTCTTGCCTGGAGAATCCTAGGATCGGCGGAGCCTGGTGGGCTGCCATCTATGGGGTCGCACAGAGTCGGACATGACTGAAGCGACTTAGCAGCAGTAGCAGCACATGCCACAGAGCAACTAAGCTCATACACCACAACTACTGAACCTGTGCTCTAGAGCCCTGGAGCCACAACTACTGAGCCCTCATGCCAAAACTACTGAAGCTCGTGTGCCCTAGAGCCCATGCTCTGTAATAAGAGAAGCCACTGCAATGAGCTTCTGTACACTGCTTATACACCACAACTAGAGCCCATACAGCAGTGAAGGTCCAGCACAGCCAAAAAGAAATAGAGAGAGCAGAAACTGCAAGGCCTCTTGAGGTCTAGACGGGCACTCTGTCATGTTGCAAAGGGGTGTGGCTAAAGAGAAAGGAGGCAACCTAGATGTCCATGGAAAGATGGATGGATAAAGAATTTGTGATACATATTACAATAGAATACTTCTCAGCCCCCAAAGAAAAGCATTTGAGTCCATTCTAATGAGGTGGATGAACTTAGAGCCTATTATACAGAGTGAAGTAAGTCAGAAGGAGAAAAACAAATATCGTATATTAACACATACAACCTAGAGGGGTGGGATGGGGTGGCAGGTGGAGGGAGGTTCAAGAGGGAGGGGGCATATGTATACCTGTGGCTGATTCACGTTGACGTATGCCAGAAACCAACACAGTATTGTAAAGCAATTGTCCTCCAATTAAAATAAATTTTAAGAAGAAAGTTAAAAAATGAAAAATAAAGAGAAAGGAGGCATGAGAGGCCAGGTTTGCAATCTACCTCGCCACCACTGAGTCTAATACCTAACTGGTGTGCAGGAAGTGCACATAAAATGAGTAAGTAACAACTGAGCCTTAGCATTTGGCAAATGATAGCAATGTATCTGAGCACTGCATTTCAGCAGAGTGTGCCTAGGGGGCTGCTGAGGAGTGCTTGATTTCTGACTTACTGGCCCTGTGACCTTTACCCTCAAGAGTCAAGATTTTCATGCATGAAGTGAATATTCTAATTCTCATCTCACAGAGTTCTGGTAACTTGAGAAACAGTACAACTTAACCTCTCTACACCTCAGTTTCCTCATATGAAAAATGGGTACAAAGCATCCCCATCTCACAGAGCTTTGGGGGGGATCCAAACCGGATAGTATGTGCAAAGTTCTTGCCTTATAAAGTGCTCACAATTACTCTTAACTGGAATGCCTTGCTTAGTACTGTGGTGGCAACGCTCAGTAAACATTTGGTCCAATATAGCACTCTGGCTATAGAAATCCCAACTTCTGTTCAAAAGAGCTGCCCCTCAAATGCTCCAAGTCAAGAACTACAGGGGCATGAACCCTGCCCAAAGTGCCCAGCTTTGGAAATCTGACAGCTGCCAGCAGCCTGGTCAGATAACCTTTGGGGCCCCATGGTTTTCGACAGCTGGAAGCCTCTCCCCAGTTCTCCCATTCATCTGGCCCACAGCTCCATGGTCTCCACTTAGAAAATGAAAGTAGGTCACTTCAATATTTCAGATTTTAGAGGCAGGAGAGATACAGGAGCACAGGTTGGAGTAGAGCCAATAGCCAGGAATAAGAAGTGGAGAGTTGGAGAATTCATAGACCTTTTGTAACTTTCTTAGACTCTAAAGGAAGGAAGGGAAGGACGGCGGGAGGAAGGGGAAGAGGAGGACAAGGATAGGGAAGAATGGAGAGAGGGCAGAAGGGATCCTGCTAGGCAGACAGCTGATCTGCAGACAGCTTCGACCAACCAACGCCAGCAGCCTCTGAGCCCCAGAGGCTGGAGATGCTAAGGGAGCAATCCTGTCGCTGCCCATTTAATTGCCTGGGGAAACCTTGGTGAAGGAGGAGGCCGCAGCTCTACTAAAGATTTCTGAGTGGTCCCTGGGGCTTCACTTCCTCCAAGTGACTCCCATTTAGGCCAGCCTTAATGGGTCCCCTGTCGAGAAGCCCTTGTCCGGGCTGTGCAGTTAAAAGTGCCTCATTCAAATAATCACCATCAGAAACAAACACACAAAAAAACCCCTCTGGGCTGGGAAGGTGAGCTCAGGCTGTCAGTCTCAGGCAAGCCTGGAGTGAGGTAGCTGCTCAGCCAGTAACCCAGGCTCTTCTTACCTCCCTTCTTACCCAGGCTCTTCTTACTTTTCCTACAGGGTAGTGCACAATGCTTAGTACCAACCCAGGATCAGATTTCACATCTGATAGCAGGCAGGGGTGAGAAAAAGTGAAGAATCTGGAGTTTTACCCCCAGGGAGGCTCCAGGTTAATACTTGTGGTTCACTTGCTGGGTACCAGGTGCTTTGCAGGTGGCTCAGAGTGTTGGGTGAGCATCATGGTGGGGCCCTGCTCTCACTCGGGATGCTGATGTCTGGAGCAGGGAGACAGAGGCTAAGTGAACCAGTGAGTAATTGGGATGATTTCAGAAAGTGGAGAGAATGCATAGGTGGATGCAGACTGGCCTGGAGTGGAGGCTGTGAGGAAGAGCAGTATTGAAGAATGATTAAGAAATGCTTCTTGTGTTTGTTAGCCATCTGTATGTGTTCTTTGGAGAGCTGTCTGTTTAGTTCTTTGGCCCATTTTTTGATTGGGTCATTTATTTTTCTGGAATTGAGCTGCAGTAGTTGCTTGTATATTTTTGAGATTAATTCTTTGTCAGTTGCTTCATTTGCTATTATTTTCTCCCATTCTGAAGGCTGTCTTTTCACTTTGCTTATAGTTTCCTTCGTTGTGCAAAAGCTTTTAAGTTTAATTAGGTCCCATTTGTTTATTTTTGCTTCTATTTCCATTACTCTGGGAGATGGGTCATAGAGGATCCTGCTGTGATTTATGTCAGAAAATGTTTTGCCTATGTTTTCCTCTAGGAGTTTTATCGTTTCTGGTCTTACATTTAGATCTTTAATCCATTTTGAGTTTATTTGTGTATATGGTGTCAACATCACTCCTTATCAGGGAAATGCAAATCAAAACCACAATGAGGTACCATCTCACGCTGGTCAGAATGGCTGCTATCCAAAAATCTACAAACAATAAATGCTGGAGAGGGTGTGGAGAAAAGGGAACCCTCTTACACTGCTGGTGAGACTGCAAACTAGTGCAGCCACTCTGGAGAACAGTGTGGAGATTCCTTGAAAAACTGGAAATAGAACTGCCATATGACCCAGCAATCCCACTGCTGGGCATACACACCGAGGAAACCAGAATTGAAAGAGACACATGTACCCCAATGTTCATCACAGCACTGTTTATAATAGCCAGGACATGGAAGCAACCTAGATGTCCATCATCAGATGAATGGATTAGGAAGCTGTGGTACATATACCCAATGGAATATTACTCAGCCATTAAAAAGAATACATTTGAATCAGTTCTAATGAGGTGGATGAAACTGGAGCCTATTATACAGAGTGAAGTAAGCCAGAAAGAAAAACACCAATACAGTATACTAATGCATATATATGGAATTTAGAAAGATGGTAACGATAACCGTATATGCAAGACAGCAAAAGAGACACAGATGTATAGAACAGTCTTTTGGACTCTGTGGGAGAAGGCGAGGGTGGGATGATCTGAGAGAATAGCATTGCAACATGTATATTATCATATGTGAAACAGATCACCAGTCCAGGTTTGATGCATGAGACAGGGTGCTCAGGGCTGGTGCACTGGGATGACCCTGAGGGATGGGATGGGGAGGGAGGTGGGAGGAGGGTTCAGGATGCGGAACACATGTACACCCGTGGCGGGTTCATGTCAATGTATGGCAAAACCACTACAATATTGTAAAGTAATTAGCCTCCAACTAAAATAAATAAATTTTTAAAATAATTAATTAATTCATTAAAAAAGAAATGCTTCTTGGACTTCTCTAGTAGTCCAGTGGTTAAGAATCTGCCTGCCAATGCAGGTGACAGGGGTTTGATCCCTTCCAGGAAGGTTCCACATGCCACAGGGCAGCTAAGCCCATGTGTCACAATTACTGAGCCTGTGCTCTAGAGCCCATGCTCTGCAGCAAGAAAAGCCACCACAATGAGAAACCTGGGCACCACATCAAAGAGTAGCTCCCACTCACTGCAACTAGAGAAAGCCTGAGCACAGCAACGAAGACCCAGCATAGCCAAAAATATAGAAATAAAATTATATATATAAAAGAAATACTTCTCTAGAGATAAGTCTTGAGCCAAACCCTGAATGTTATGAGAAAGCAAAGATCAAAGGAAAGGTTATCCAGGTGGAAGGAAGAGCTGGCAGAGCACCTGGATTTGGAATCAGCATTGCAGAAAAACAGAAAGATGATCAGTGTAATGAGAGCAGAGTGAGTTCATGGGAGTTAGAATCAGAGAAGTTGCTTGTTGTGGTAACGTTACTGAACTCAAATTCATAAGCCAGATGCACAGGGAGGCCCAACAAACCAAAATGTTGGGAGTTGGGAACAGAGTAAGGTTCATTGCAGAGCCAAGCAGGGACAACAGGTGGCTCATGCTCAAAACCCCTGAACTCTCCAGTGGTTTATAGCAGGGGTCCCAAGCCCCTGGGCCATGGACTGATAGTAGTCTATGATGAGCCGCACAGCAAGAGGTGAGCAGTGGGCAAGTAAGCAAAGCTTCATCTGTATTTACAGCCGCTCCCCATCACTCATATCCCCCTGGTCCATGGAAAAGTTGTCTTCCATGAAATTGGTCCCTTGTGCCGAAAAGTTCAGAGATCTCTGGTTTATAGGGCTACAGGGTGTGCGACTTTCTTCTCATTGGTTGGTGGTGAGGTGACAGGGTGGTGCTTCAGGAATCTTGTGCTCAGCCTGGGTGGGGCCTAAGTTCTGTATACGAACTCAAAGACACTGTTATGTTTATTACTTTTCTGTTTCGGCCATGCTGCATGGCTTGTGGGGTCTTAGTTCCCTGACCAGGAATTGAACCCGTACCCTCGGCAGTGGAAGTGCAGACTTCTAACCACTGGACAGCCAGGGAATTCCCTGTGTATTTCTTGAGGAGGAACCAGGACCCTGCCCCAAGCCTGCTGTATTATTTCTTGACTGTGTGTGTACGTGTGTGCTCAGTCGTGTCCAAATCTTTGTGATTCCCCTGGACTGCAGCCCGACAGGCTCCTCTGTCTTTGTAATTTTCCAGGCAAGAATTCTGGATTGGGTTGCCATTTCCTACTCCAGAGAATCTCCCCAACCAGGGATCGAACCCATATCTCTTGCATCTCCCACATTGGCAGGTGGGTTCTTTACCACTAGCTCCACGTGGAAGCCCGTTTCTTGGCTGTCGTTGTTCACTTGCTAGCTAAGTCATGTCTAACTGTTTGGGGCCCCATGACTGCAGCACACCAAGCTTCCCTGTCCTTAACTATCTCCTGAAGTTTACTCAAACGTCCATTGAGTCGGTGATGCCATCCAACCATCTCATCCTCTGTTACCCCCTTCTCCTCCTGCCCTCAATCTTTCCCAGCATCAGGGTCTTTTCCAATGAGTCAGCTCTTCGCATCAGGTGGCCAAATTATTGGAGCTTCAGCATCAGTCTTTCCAATGAATATTCAGAGTTGATTTCCTTTAGGACTGACTGTCTTGATCTCCTTACAGGTCCAAGGGACTCTCTAGAGTCTCCTTCCTTATTTCTGCATCCCCTCCCATCCCTGATTAGCAACTGTTTGAATCTGCCCTTTGGAACTCAGAGAAGATCTTGGAGGCTGGGTGAAGCTTGGAATTCAGGACATGAAAAGCATTTTTGCCAGGAAGCCCAACATAATCCTACTCAGTTTCAGTAGATAGCCTCCAAGATATTCCCCAGCAAACTTTGAAGACTGATTCACATCCTCCCACTCCACTTCCCTCACCTCCCACCACGGCACACTCCTCCCCAACCCCAGGCTCACAGGAGTGGTCAGAATTTGAGCCTGATACCCTGAAGCGACCAGATTTCTCAAACTTGAAAGCAGCATACTTTCTCCACCACTGCACTGTTCCTGAATCCGGAGCCTCATGCTGTCTGGAAGGCTATTCTGTGTTTCTTAATTAGTGTTAATGGAACTCGGTGATTTCCTCCAGGCACAAGGACTTTCTGCATCTCTCTGATTATTTAACCACGTATTCTAATTGGTGTCTTCTCTCCCTCCCCCCCCCCAACCTGATTTATTTACTAATGAAAACTGTTCAAATGAGTCATGCTTGAATCAGGACTCGCCTTTGCTGGTTTACAGCAAGCTTCAAGGAAGCTCCTGGAAAATCTTCTTTGGGGTGGTGCTCAGTTTGTGGATAAATGTAGGACCTGTTCTTTGTACGACATAAGGTATGGGTCAGGCTGCCCCCAAACAGGGTTGGGACATGGTCTCTGAATTAGCAGCTGGCAGCACTCAGTGACGATGACCTGCTATGTGCCAGCACATAGACGGGTGTGAGAGACCGCATGCGTGATAGCCCAGGCAACCCAGCACAGAAGAATGGCCAGATTCTCTACCCGGTCAAGCCTTTAATGCACTGTGTGATTTGAGGAAAGTCAGTTGACCTCTCAGAGCCTCTGGCTCCTCCACTGCAAAATGTATTTAATGACACCTAGGACAGGGAGCTATATTCAAAATATCATAATGACCTACAGTGGAAAAGAATCTGATGGAAAATGGAAAATACATGTGTGTATGTTTGCACAGGGCTTCCCGGATGACTTAGCGGTAAAGAAGCCACCTGCAATACAGGTTTCGCAGGTTCAATCCCTGGGTCGGGAAGATCCCCTGGAGGAGGAAATGGCAATCTACTCCAGTATTCTTGCCTGGGAAATCCCGTGGACAGAGGAGCCTGGTGGGCTACAGTCCATAGAGCCACAAAGAGTTGGACATGACTGAGCGACTGAGCACACGAGTGTGTATGACTGAATCGCTTTGCTGTCCACCTGAAACACTATAAATCAACTATACTTTATACTTAAATAGAATAGTTCAGTTCAGTTGCTCAGTCGTGTCCAACTCTTTGCAACCCCATGAACTGCAGCACGCCAGGCCTCCCTATCCATCACCTACTCCCAGAGTTTGCCCAAATTCATGTCCATCGAGTCGGTGATGCCATCCAGCCATCTCATCCTCTGTCATCCCCTTCTCCTCCTGCCCTCAATCCTTCCCAGCATCAGGGTCTTTCCCAATGAGTCAACTCTTCACATGAGGTGGTCAAAGTATTGGAGTTTCAGCTTCAACATCAGTCCTCCCAATGAACACCCAGGACTGATCTTTAGGATGGACTGGTTAGATCTTCTTGCAGTCCAAGGGACTCTCAAGAGTCTTCTCCAACACCACAGTTAAAAAGCATCAATTCTTCAGTGCTCAACTTTCTTCACAGTCCTACTCTCACATCCATACATGACCACTGGAAAAACTATAGCCTTGACTAGACGGACCTTTGTTGGCAAAGCAATGTCTGTATTTTTTAATATGCTATCTAGGCTGGTCATAACTTTCCTTCCAAGGAATAAGTGTCATTTAATTTCATGGCTGCAATCACCATCTGCAGTGATTTTGGAGCCCCCAAAAATTAAAGTCTGCCACTGTTTCCACTGTTTGCCCATCTATTTCCCATGAAGTGATGGGACCAGATGCCATGATCTTAGTTTTCTAAATGTTGAGCTTTAAGCCAACTTTTCACTCTCCTCTTTCACTTTCATCAAGAGGCTCTTTAGTTCTTCACTTTCTGCCATAAGGGTGGTGTCATCTGCATATCTGAGGTTATTGATATTTCTCCCAGCAATCTTGATTCTAGCTTGTGCTTCTTTCTAGCCCAGCGTTTCCCATGATGTACTCTGCATATAAGTTAAATAAGCAGGGTGACAATATACAGCCTTGACATACTCCTTTTCCTATTTGGAACCAGTCTGTTGTTCCATGTCCAGCTCTAACTGTTGCTTCCTGACCTGCATACAGGAACTATACTTAAATAAAATAAAATTTGTATAATAAACTTCACATTCTAAGTAATATGGAGAGGATTGAATCAATTCATTAATGCCTCTCAGAACACCTATAACAGTGCATAGTGGTCCAGGTGAGAGCTCTGAAGCCTAACCACCTGGCTCACACCCGGGTCACAGCCTTTATGACCTTTCACCAAAGGGCATAACTTCTCTGTACTCCAGTTTTCTCGTCTGTGTTATGGAGGTAATGGCAACACCTACCTCATTAGCTTGTTCTCAGAATCAAGTGATATGTTACAATAAAACACTTAGAAAGTTGTTTGGAACACATTTAGCACACATTTAGCACTATTATCATCTGGGCTTCCCTGGTGGCTCAGATGGTAAATACCTACAATGCTGGAGACCTGGGTTCAATCCCTGTGTTGGGAAGATCCCCTGGAGGAGAGCATGGCAACCCACTCCAGTATTCTTGCCTGGAGAATCCCCATGGACAGCAGTGCCTGATGAGCTACAGTCCTGGGGCTCGTAAAGAGTCAGACACCACTGAGCAACTAAACACAGGGCACTATCATTTTAACATATTAAAGTCCTTGAGACTTACTAAGCTCTAGCTAGATTGTTGCCATTGTCATTAGTAGAAACAACCAATCAGCCAACAGGAAACTTCAAACTTAACAGCCCTGGGAGGGGGCTGGGAAACAACAGCCCTGGGAGGCATGTGGTCTCTCTCTCTCTCTCTCTTTTTTAAATTGAAGTACAGTTGATTTACAATGTTGTGTGTTAGTTTCTGGAGAGGGAAATGGCAACCCACTCCAGTATTCTTGCCTGGAGAATCCTGTGGCCAGCAGAGCCTGGTGGGCTGCCGTCTATGGGGTCGCACAGAGTTGGAAACAACTGAAGCGACTTAGCAGCAGCAGCAGTGTTAGTTTCAGGTGTACAGCAGAGTGATTCAGTTTCACATGTACATGTCTATTCTTTTCCAGATTCTTTTTCCTTATAGGTTGTTACCAAATACAGAGGCTCCTTGTTGTTTATCTTATATTTGGTAGTGTTTTTATGTTAACCCCAAACTCCTAATTTATCTCTCCCTCACCAATAGCCGTAAGTTTGTTTTCTATGTCTGTAGATCTATTTCTGTTTTGTAAAAAAGCTCTGTTTGTATCCTTTCTTAAGATTCCAAATGTAAGCGATATCATATGATATTTGTCTAGCTTACTTCACTCAGTATGATCTCTAGGTCTATCATGTTGTTGCAAATAACATTATTTCATTCTTATTTATAACTGAGTGTGTGTGTGTATATATCTATATATACCTCATCATTGTGTGTGTATATATATATATTGTATATGTATAGATATATATATATACACCTCATCATCTTTATGCATTCATCTGTCAATGGACATTTAGGTTGCTATCCCCTGGAGAAGGAAATGACAACCCACCCCAGTATTCTTGCCTGGAGAATCCCATAGACAGAGGAGCCTGGCAGGCTACATAGGGTCACAAGAGTTGGACATGACTTAGCAACTAAACCACCACCACCACATGTCTTGGCTATTGTCAATATTGCCTCAATGAACCATGGAGTTCGTGTATCTTTTTGAATTAGAGTTTTCTCTGGATATATACCTAAGAGTGGGATTGCTGGACCATACGGGAATTCTATTTTTAAGGAACCTCTGTATTCTTTTCCATAGTGACTGCACCAATCTACATTCCCACCAACAGTGCAGATGTGGTCTCTTTAGAGCTGCCTCCACTCTGAACCATGAGGCATGGATTGGATGCAGCTGTTCTTAAGTTTAAACAAGCATCACTATCACCTGGAGGCTTGCTAAAATTCAGAGAGCTGGGCCTCACCCTCAGGGGAAGGGGCCTGATGCCTTGCATTTGTATTGAGTCCCAGGAGAAGCTAGTGTTGCAGGTCTGGGAACACAATTTTTTTTTTTAACCCCACTGTGCAGCTTATGGAATCTTAGTTCCCTGACCAGGGATCAAACTCAAGCCCCCTGCAGGGGAAGCGCAGAGTCTTAACCACTGGACCACCAGGGAAGTTTCTGGGAACACACTTAGAACCATCTATTTAACAGTCTAACTCTTAGGGAGTCACCTCACTTCCAAGCCCTGGCTCCATAAGCCAATCATCAACATGGTCCCATCCCACTGCCCCAAACAGCTCTCTCAACACGGCAGTCCACTTTGGAAAGAGGCCACCAGAATTCCTGCTCACATCCTTTCTTTTGATGCTAAAGGGGACTCTGTCACCTTACAAGCAATCACCTAAAAGCACTAAGCCCTTCCCTGCATCCCTGAGTTGAGAAATAGAATTTTTCAGGGATGCTTTAGCAGCTCCTCAGCCTCTGACCAACTCTGGCCCAGAAAGAGTTAGTATTTTTTGTTTGTTTCAATGGACCCCAAATGTAAAGGGATTCCTCTGGTTCCTACCCTAAAATTAAATCTATTTCTCTAGAAAAAGATAAAACTAGAAGTATTCAGAGCTATATTGTTTCACTCATTAAAAAAAAAAATTCCCTTCCTTCTGAAATTCATTAGCCTTGTGTTAATATTGTGACCAAAATTAATTTTAGACTGAAGTAAAAATTATTATTCTTTATTTTCCCTAAAATACATTTTACCTCCAGAAACTTGGCAAGTAGGAAAGTGTAATTCAGTATTAAAGTGGGCTTTGCTAATTTGCCATGTAATCTTTGAAGAAGTGTTGAAGAAAGAAAGAAGTAACAGAGAATTATAGAGAAACATTTGGAGGGGAAAAAATGAGACATATATGCAATAAAAAATAATGCTGCAGACCTAAAGGAACACTTGGAAAATATTTTCTGTAAAAGGCCAGATAGTACATATTTTCAGCTTTGGGGGCCATAGAGTTTCTTGCTGCAACCACTGAACTCCATATTTCACTGAACTCCAACCTTGAGTGGTTGTAACCACTGAACTCCAGCCACAGACAGTATGTGAAAGAGTGCATATGGGGGGTTTCCCTGGTGTCTCAGTGGTAAAGAATCCGCCTGCCAATGCAGGAGACAAGAGACCCAGTGCGGGGTTCGATCCCTGATCCGGGAAGATCCCACATGTCACAGAGCAGCTAAGCCTGTGTGCCACAGTTACTGAAGCCCTCGTGCCTTAGAGCTGGTGCTCCACAGCAAGAGAAGCCACCTCAATGAGAAGCCCGCGCACTCCAGCTGCAGAGTAGCCCCTGCTCACCGTAACCAGATAAAAACCTGCATGCAGCCACAGAGACCCAACACAGCCAAAAACAAAATAAACCTTTAAAAAAAAAAAAGCATCCATATGACTGTGTTCCAACAAACTTTACAGGTAGACATGGAATTTTAATTTCATGTAATTTTTACCCATTACCAATATTATCTTGTAATTTTTTCCAACTGCTTAAAAGTGTAAAATCCATTTTTAACCCACAGACTGTATAAATAGAAATGGTAGCTGGATGTGGCTCACAGGTTGTAGTTTTCTGACCCCTGTCCTAAAGAAAACAGCTTATTTGAAACATCATCTCTGCTTTCAGAAGTGCTGTGAGTTTTTTCCAGTTGAAGTATAACTGGTTTAAAATATTGCATTAGTTTCAAGGGTATAGCAAAGTGATTAAGTTATACGTGTATATGTCTGTTCTTTCTCAGATTCTTTTCCCTTATGGATTATTACAAGATCTTGAATATAGTTCCCAGTGCTATAAGTAGGTCCTGTTATTTATTTTATGTATAGTAGTATATTTCTGCTAATCCTAAACTCCTATGTTATCCCTCCCCATTCCCCCTTTAGGAACCATAAGTTTGTTTTCTCTGTCTGTGAGTCTATTTCTGATTTGTGAGTTCACTTGTGTTATTTTTTTTAGATTCCACATTTAAGAGATATGATATTTGTCTTTCTCTTTCTGACTTATTTAGTATGATAATCTCTAGTTCCATCCAGGTTGCTGCAAATGGCATTCTTTCTTTCTTTTTTAATGCCCGAGTAATATTTCACTGTGTACATGTACCACATCTTCTTTATCCCTTCCTCTGTCAATGGACATTTAGGTTGTTTCCATGTCTTGGCCACTGTAGACAGTGCTGTCAGTGAACATTGGGATGCATATATCTTTTTGAATTATTAAAAAGAAAATGCTATAGTATTTAGGGACACAAGAAACAGACTTGTTTTTCTCTTGCTGACATAACAGTGGCCAGCAAGAGGTTAACCCACCGGGCTGCTGGGGGAGAGAGGAGGCAAGGAGTTGTGGGCATTAGAAACACAAAGGACTCTATATTTCTGCCTAGTGGGAAATTTCTTTTTCAGTCCAGATGCCAGTCAAGTAATGCCAAACACAAGATGTCTGCGTTTCTTCTTCTGGCATTTTGTCATCCTATGTTTCACTGCCAAATGAACACAATCTGAGGCAAGTGATCTCATTTCTAGGAATTTTAGCCATAGATGCAAGTAAAAATATTTATAGGAAGATATTCCTGGAAACATTGTCCTAGAGGTAAACTGGACATAAAGCATCCACATTCAGGCACGACTTAAAGAATTTAAGGGAAATCCATAAACTGGAGTAGTATGTGATAGTTAAAAACAATGGGGGCGGCTTTTATACACAGATGTGACTCAATGTCCAAGATCTATCATTAAGGGGAAGAAAGTAAGTCACAGAATAGTACATTTGGTATTACACTATATTTATATATTGGAGAAGGCAATGGTACCCCACTCCGGTACTCTTGCCTGGAAAATCCCATGGATGGAGGAGCCTGGTAGGCCACAGTCCATGGGGTTGCTAAGAGTCGGACACGACTGAGCGACTTCAGTTTCACTTTTCCCTTTCATGCACTGGAGAAGGAAATGGCAACCCACTCCAGTGTTCTTGCCTGGAGAATCCCAGGGACAGCAGAGCCTGGTGGGCTGCCGTCTGTGGGGTCGCACAGAGTCGGACACGACTAAAGTGACTTAGCAGCAGCAGCATATTTATATATTTGAATATGTATAGTAAAAAAAATGTCAGGAAGTAAAAAGTTCACACTATAAACCACGATTACTGTTGGAAAATGAAGCTAAAGGATGAAGACAATGATGGACTTCAACATTTTAAACAGTTCTGTATTCCACATTTTTTTTCAAATTTTTATTTTATCTATTTTTGGTTGCTCCGGGTCTTCATTGCAGAGTGAGGGCTTTCTCTAGTTGCGGCGAGCAGGGGCTTCTCTTTGTTGCGGTGCGCAGGCCTCTCACTGTGGTGGCTTCTCTTGCTGCGAAGCACAGGTTCTAGACATGCGGGCTTCAGCAGTTCCAGCACGTGGGCCAAGTAGTCGTGATTTGCAGGCTCAGTAGTTGTGGCGCACTGGCTTAGTTGCCCTGTGGAATGTGGGATCTTCCCAGACCAGGGATCGAGCCCACATCCCCTGCATTGGTAGGCAGATTCTTATCCACTGCACCACCACTCCAAAAATTTTTTTGTTACTTTATGTGATGGTTAATTTTATGTGTCGACTTGACTGGGATATGGGGTATCCAGATATATGGTTCAACGTCATTTCCAGGTGTGTCTGTGAGATGTTTCCAGAGGAGGTTAACATTTCACCTGGGGGCCCGAGTAAAGTGGCTGTGGGTGGGCATCAGTCAATCTGTTAAAAGTCTCACAGAGCTAAAAGGCAGGGGAAGCAGGGATTCTCTATCTGAGCTGGGACATCCATCCACTCCTGCCCTCGGGATTCCTGGTTCTCAGGCCTTCAGACTTGAAACTGATTCTGCACCCCTGACTCTCCAGCTTTCAGGCCCCTGAACAAAACCACTGGCTTTCCTGGGTCTCCAGCTTGCAGATGACAGAGCATGGGAATTCTCAGCCTCTAGAACTGCATGAGCTAAATCCTTATCAAAAATCTTGTTTTAGATATAGACATACATATACATATAGACACAGATACAGAAATAGATATAGATGATATAGGTACAGATATAGGTTTATAGAATATGTATAAATATATATTTTTAGAAAATAAAATCTATGTGTGCATTAAAAAAAATTTTTTTTGTAGAATATGTAAAATCTATATGTGTGTGTTGGGCTTCCCAGGTGGGGATACTGGTAAAGAACCACCTGCCAATGCGGGAGACCTAAGAGACGAGGGTTCAACCCCTGGGTTAGGAAGTTGTTCTGGAGGAGGGCACGGCCACTAACTCCATTATTCCTGCCTGGAGAATCTCATGGACAGAGGAGCCTAGAGGGCTACTGTCCACAGGATTGCAAAGGGATGGACATGACTGAAGCGACTAAGCATG
The DNA here is from genome assembly GCA_024291935.2 of Okapia johnstoni. Taxonomy (NCBI): domain Eukaryota; kingdom Metazoa; phylum Chordata; class Mammalia; order Artiodactyla; family Giraffidae; genus Okapia; species Okapia johnstoni. The sequence continues at coordinate 123,885,296 of CM044307.1, read as the reverse complement.
CACACACGCATATTTTTGTGTTAGTTGCTCAGTCGTGTTGGACTCCTTGTGACCCCATGGTCTGTATTCCACCAGGCTCCTCTGTCCATGGAGTCCTCAAGGCAAGAATACTAGGGTGGGTAATCATTCCCTTCTCCAGGGGATCTTCCCTACCTAGGGATCAAACCCAGGTCTCCTGCATTGCAGGCGGTTTCTTTACCATCTGAGCCACCAGGGAAGCCCATAAAATCTGTATCTGTGTCTATATCATGTATATAGACATACGTAAGAGAGGTCTATCTCTCTCTCCCCATCTACCTCGTATTGGTTCTGTTTCTGAACCCTGACTTTTGTAACAAAAATTAGTTTTTAAAAATCCCTCCTTTCACAACAAGAATGGAATCAAGGAAGGGTTAACCTTGCAAGAGCCTGCATAATTTTCCTCAAAATTATTGATTGAACTAAAGAATCTGAGTAATTACGTTTTCTTTAATTTTTTATCCAAATTTGTATCCTAGGGTTCATGAGCGAATCCTTCAAATGTATTTATTCTTTCTGTCCACATTTACTGTAAAAGCACTCTATGTTCTAATTTAAAGAGATTTATATGACTTTGAAGGAAGAAAATTTTTATTTATTTATTTTTTGCTCTACTTCATGGCTTGAGGAATCTTAGCTCCCCGACCAGGAATTGAACCTGGGGCCTCCAGTGAAAGCATGGAGTCCTAACCACAGGACTTCCAGGGAATTCTCTGATGGAAATTTTTTTTAATGAGTTATTTTCAAAAATGTTTGAATGTTTTAGAATGTTATAATGTAAGGTATACATATCAGGGGCCATAGTTTGATTATTTTATAGATATACTTCCTGGAAGTTAGGAAGGAAGCCTTGATAACCATAGGAGCTAAATGGTGTCATCTTTGTATTAAAGAGGAGGCTTAATTGTGTTACTTTCATAAGGTCACAGGATCAATAAATGCTAGATTTGAATCTAGATGTGTCTGACTTCAAAGACCATGTACGTTCTTTCTACTAGTAGCAGAGACCAAGACCCCTTCTCTCCTTTTGTTGTGGCAATGAAATCCCAAATTTTTACTTACACACATTTTACATAGCCACCAAGAACAAACAGATTACCCACCCCAGCCTCTCCTGGAATTAGGTATGGCCATGAATCTAAATCCTAGGTGTAAGAGGACATAATCTATAGTAATATATAGTGATCTATAGTGGCTTCAAAATCACTGCTGATGGTGATTACAGCCATGAAATTAAAAGACGCTTACTCCTTGGAAGGAAGGTTATGGCCAACCTAGACAGCATATTTAAAAGCAGAGACATTACTTTGCCAACAAAGGTCCATCTAGTCAAGGCTATGGTTTTTCCAGTGGTCATGTATGGATGTGAGAGTTGGACGGTGAAGAAAGCTGAGCGCCTTAGAATTGATGCTTTTGAACTGTGGTGTTGGAGAAGACTCTTGAGAGTCCCTTGGACTGCAAGGAGATCCAGTCAATCCATCCTAAAGGAGATCAGTCCTGAGTGTTCATTGGAAGGACTGATGTTGAAGCTGAAACTCCAATACTTTGGCCACTTCATGTGAAGAGTTGACTCATTGGAAAAGACCCTAATGCTGGGTAGGATTGGGGGCGGGAGGAGAAGGGGACAACAGAGGATGAGATGGTTGGATGGCATCACTGGCTCGATGGACGTGGGTTTGGGTAGACTCCGGGAGTTGGTGATGGACAGAGAGGCCTGGCGTGCTGCAGTTCATGGGGTCGCAGAGTCGGACACGACTGAGCGACTGAACTGAACTGATAGTGGCTTCCATAAAACCTTCCTAAGAGATAGCTACTATGTACATTTTGCCTCTTCTTCTTCCCTTTCTTCGTCCTGCTGACTGGAGCACCAGCAGCCATCTTGGGCAATGAGGTAAAAGTCATGTGTTCGGTATAGAAGGAGCATGAATCCCTGAGAACTATGGAGCTGCCATGCCTGCCTCAGACTATTGGCCTCTAGGCTTCATTTATGGGGGGAAAAAAAATACATTTCTGTTGTTCAAGTCACTATATTAGTGTTTTATTGCAGATAAACTTAATCCTATTATATGACAAAATGCCCTCAAATCTGTCATCACTTGGGAAAGAAGTTCTAAAACTATTATCAATAACAATTTCACCTCAAAAAGTCTTGGAGGAATCAGATGGCACAAGGCAACATCCATAAGTACATAGCTCATTCAAAGGGAATGCATAGGAATTCTTCCTGAAATAATTGGTGTTGACCTCTGTTTTTGGTAAACATTGAGATTCAGTGCTCACCAAAATCAAATATTGACTTCCCCTTCACTTTGTTCAGTGTTCATCCTCAAAGCAATAAACTAAGATGGAATGTGGAAAAGAGAGGTCAAGAGAAGGTGCTTTACCTGCTTCTCCATAAATACAGTGCTTGGGCTAGTTCTTAATAAATCTATTAGGAAAGATCAGAACTGGAGCAAAATAAATTGTTTGGGATTATAAGTGTTTTGAGGGCACACACAAAACATCTCTTATAAACATTACTTTAAATATATTACATTTATATAGTATTTACTTAAAACTGTATTTTCTCCCCTTGAGAAAGTCAAGGGACTTTACTAAAAATATTCTTTTGTCCATTTTAAGTAAACATATCTGAGGATTTTTAAAGTAAGGTTAACTTGGAAAAACAGCAAGAGAAATGCTGAGGTTTACAGCCTGTCTACCTCATTCAAAATCCCAAAAAAGTACCCTACCTAGCATTTAGAAAACAGAGTTATAGTACCATAACATAAATGGACAGTTCCTACTGAAATGTTTTAAAGGAAGATACAGAATTTCATTATTATTGCTTTTGTGCTGACTTTTTAAAGCTGTGTTTTCATTATCATGTTTTTGTGCTGCAGGAAATAGCACCCTGAAATATGAAATTAGCATTTAACTTTGAAATTTCCTTTTAAAAATATTAAACTAAAAGATTTATAAAAGCCAGTAACTACTTTAAACTCTACATTCATTTCTGAAGCATGGTTTTTCCAACAATTCCTAATTAGTGGTGACCCCCAAATGGGTCATTTTGACTTGACCTAATCTCTTTTCTTTTTTCCTTTTTGATAGTTGACTTGTTAATTTTCAATGTAGCCATGAAAAAGAAGAGTGCTTTTTCAACAACAGCTAGCAAATAGAAACCAACTATGGGCCTATGTATTTCTGAAGGTTCTTAAACTATGTACCCTAGGACTTGATCTAATTTCTGGATCACATTATAGCTGTTTAATCAATTTCTGTCATAATGGCTCTTGAAAATTTATGCTACTTTTTGGATAACCATTCTTTTTTTAAATACCAATGCTTTTGCCACAGAAACACGTTAAATAAATATATTATAAGAAGTGATAGTTTGACACTATGGTTTCAGGCAAAGACACACTTTCCAATTTACCCAACACAGTAGTTTCAAGTCAGAAGATACCAAGTAGAACAAATTTGAATTGCAAGCCATGTTTGATGAACTTAGATTTTCCCTGTATCTATATTCCAAGAGTGAGGGATTAAAAGGTGTCTTCTATAGCACTCCAGTGTGCTTTGCACATGTACTATTTATATAAGCACACTCATGTTTCATCTTGTTTTGTCCTTAAGTTATTTTTTTGAGCTCTACTATTATTTCTTTTGTAAAAGTTGAGTGCAAATTAACCAACCTATCAGCCCCAAATGGTTCAGAAATTACCAAAGAAATGGTGCAGAAAGAAAACACCATTCAAAGAATGGTTCCTTTGCATATTTCTTTCTCAATTAAGTCTTACTTTCCTCTTTTGGCAAACACAATAAGGCTTCTTGGCATTGTATCTTATGTTCAACTACATTTATTTACTCTCTATTTTTAAGTTACTACTTATGTAAACTTTTTGCATTGTTCAATTGATACATTTTTTCTATCTTTGAAAATTATGAGGATATTTTGGATTGAGATGACATGAATAATAATCTTCCCATTAGAAGCAATGAAAAAAGCTTCCCATTTAATGACTTTTTACTTAGCAACAGAATTTTCAGAAATGAATAAGGGTCATTAAAAAAAAAGAGATAGGTGTATAGATTCTTCCCCAGGCAGAAATAGAACAACAGATAGTCTTTCTCACTCACTCTTATTCTTACTTTTTCCACAAGTTTTCGACATAATATTAATATGGATTCCAAGCTTTTCCGCCCTTTTGGTGTAAATTACCCTGTGTAATTCCAAGGACTATAAAGATGATGGGTTTTATTCCTGTGATTAGGTTATATTATGTGGCAGTTGTAAAGAGATAATCCCAATTATACTAATCTAATCGCACAAGCCTTTAAAAAGTAGAGAGTTTTCTCTGGCTGAAAGAGAAGTTAGGGACACTTAAAGAATAAAAAAGGATTCAATTTCAGGGTGATTCTTGCTTGTCAAGGGAGGGGGCTACATGGCAAAAACCCGAGATAAACCTCTAGAAGCTGAGAATTATCCCCTCAGCTTCTAGCTCGACAACTAGCTAGACAGTGGAAACCACAGTCCTACAACCATAAGGACATGAATTCTGCCAATGACCCAAAGGAACTTGGAAGCAGATTTCTCTCTGGCAAAGTCTTCAGATTAAGATGAAGTTCAACAGATACCTTGATTTCAGCCTTGTGGCATCTCTAGCAGAGAATCCAGCCACCCTGCACTAGACTCCTGACCTATAGAACTCTGAGCAAATAGAAGTGTGTTATTTTAAGCTACTAAATTTATGGTAATTTCTTACACAGCAATAGAAAATGACTAAGCCCCATATTAGTAAGAATAAACAGAATTATAATTTTTAAATTATTTTTTTTTAAATACAGAATTTCAGAATCATAAAGCAACCAAGGCTCATTTCTCACTCACTCAAATGTCTTGTGTATTTTATTAGAAGGGTTCCTCTCAAAATACTCACTCAGGGATCCAGGTTTCTGGAGGCCCCTCTTTAGGGCGTGTTTCTATGATTGCTAATGGAAGAGCAGAGCAAAGGGGCTTCACAGCAGCCTGACAATGACACTTGCCCCTCATGTTCACAACCTATTAATTATGTGGCCTTGACCAAAGTCAAGGAGGCTGAGAAGTTCAGTCTCTCTACACTGGTGAGCTATTGTCCTCTCAACCACAATCATCTGAATCTACCATCCCCCTTCATCTCTTACTCCCAGACCTTGGCAGATTTTACTGGCACCATGCATGTAGGGCTGTAAGGAAGAGCATGTCCATTCTGAGGTCTCAGACTGGCCATTGATTGATGGGATGAATCAAGCCCGCAAGTGTATTCTCTTAAGCTCTCACACTCTTTACATTTTCAATTAGTTGCTAACATTTAAAAAATCAGAACTTTTCCCATAAACATCTGAAGATCTTCCTAAGATCTTGCAGGGAACTTCCCTGGTGGTCCAGTGGCTAACACCCTGTGCTCCCAGTGCTGGAGGCCCAGGTTTGATCCCTGGTCGGGAAACTGAATCCCACATGCTGCAACTAGAGATCGCATACGCTGAAACTAAGACTCAGCCCAACCAAATTAAAACAAAGATAGCAGAAGACCTTGACCTGATCTATTTCAAAGAGCAAGGTAGAGTCATTTGGCCTGACCTACAGTGTTTTCTAAAGAGCATTGTTGGGAGGTGGGAGGGGGTGGTTCAGGATAGAGGGGACACGTATACCTATGGCTGATTCATACTGATGTATGGCAAAAACCATTACAATACCGAAAAGTAATTATCCTCCAATTAAAATAAATAAATAATTTTAAAAAATAAAGAGCACTGTTACATGAGAAAAATGCTAGTCAAACTCTTTTCCAGCATGTTTCTGCATACAAATGCAATAGAAAAAGATCTAAAAGAATACACACACCAAGCTATAAATCAGAGTTACCTACTGGCAATAGAATGAGATAGGGAGATTCCACAGCAGCCCAGAATGTAAATGAAGTGTTTTATCTGGCCAAGAAAATTCACCAAGTTTGACTGAATAAAGATAATAAGTTTATGCCTTAAATTGAGAAAAAGATCTTATTTCCATTTAAAGCTGTATTGTCTTAAACCCAGCAGAAAAAAATTTCATGCACTGATGCTCTCACATAATCATTTTTATAAATTCTACATTTCACTTTTCTAAGTCAAGGACTCTGTGGACTATCCATGGAATTCTCCAGGCCAGAATACTGGAGTGAGTAGCTGTTCCCTTTTCCAGGGATCAAACCCAGGTCTCCCACATTGCAGGCGGATTCTTTACCGTCTGAGCCACAAGGGAAGCCCAAGAATACTGGAGTGGGTAGCCTATCCCTTCTCCAGGGGATCTTCCTGACCCAGGAATTGAACTGGGGCCCCCTGCATTGCAGGCGGATTCTTCACCAACTGAGCTATCAGGAAAGCCCTGAGTCAAGGACAAACAACCAGAAAACAACTTAGGCAGGAATTTTTTTTTTTGTAATTCAGGGTATTTTACAAGTCAGTACAAATCACCTTCACTGATGTTTCCTGTTGAGCACTATGTACAGCTGGTGGTGGTCCTGTGCCAGTCTTGAGACTCTGAGAGGGCATGAAGCATCAGAGGGAGATTCCAGTCTACAGTGCAGAGATTTTGCTCCATAGTAGATAGCTGTGGTTATGTCTCCTCAGCAGCCCCTCCATCTTCTGGAATGACTCCCCATCCACCAAGGACTTTTGCCACTTTTGGCCACTCATAAATTATTCCTCTCTTCCAAAACTCCAGTTTCCTTCTGGAAGTTTACTGCTCATTCATTGTGTTCAGAATCTCTGGTAAATCCAGGTGTCTACCCTTTTGTATGGTCAGGCCACTTAGGATGGCTTTTTTTTTTTTTTGGCTGTTCCTCGTGGCATGCAGGATCTTAGTTCCCTGACCAGGGACTGAACTCAGGCCGCCCTGCACTAGAAGCATGGAGTCTTAACCACTGGACCACCAGGGAAGTCCCAAGATGGTCGTCCCCTTGTTCTCTGTACATCCCCTGCCCAATCAGTGCCTTCTTCACCTATACGTGCTGCACATGACTGCCTCTTCTACATACCTGCCCCAGGCCCCAGCTAGTGATTGTTCTTATCAAAGGGGCAGAGAGGGGCATATCCCTCCACTGGTTTCCCTGGTAACTAAGAGAGCCCACCCAAGATCAGTTCCCCTATAATTGCTAATCTTCCTGTCCCCCCAGAACAAAGATCACCACCAGATACTGTTCACTGTCCACTGCACATGGTGGGATCTTGAGCAGGGACCTGGCTTCAATCATGTAAGCTCCCACATCCACTAAACCACTGATGTCTGTTATTGACCTTGGGCTCTTTTTTTGGTCTTAAAGCTGAGCAAGTGCAGGCCTTGTTCAGTTCAGTCTCTCAGTCGTGTCCAACTCTTTGCAACCCCATGGACTGTAGCACGCCAGGCCTCCCTGTCCATCACCAACTCCCGGAGTTTACCCAAACTCATGTCCATTGAGTCGGTGATGCCATCCAACCATCTCATCCTCTGTCGTCCCCTTTTCTCCTCATGCCCTCAATCTTTCCCAGCATCACGGTCTTTTCAAATGAGTCAGCTCTTCACATCAGGTGGCCAAAGGATTGGAGTTTCAGCTTCAACATCAGTCCTTCCACTGAACATTCAGGACTGATCTCCTTTAGGATGGACTGGTTGGATCTCCTTGCAGTCCAAGGGACTCTCAAGAGTCTTCTCCAACACCACAGTTCAAAAGCATCAATTCTTTGGCCCTCAGCTTTCTTTATAGTCTAACTCTCACAGCCATACATGGCCACTGGAAAAAGCCTTGTAAGCCTGCCCAATACCTCTTATAATAGACAGAATAATGATTTTCCTCAAACATATCCATTCCCTAATCCTCAGACCCCACGAGTATATTACAATATATGGCAAAAGGGAATTAAAGTTTCAGGTGGAGCTGAGGTCGCTAATCAGCCAACTTTAAAATAGGGAGATTATGCTGAATAACAGAGGTGGAGATCAGTGTAATCATAAGGGTGCTCAAGAATGGAAGAGGGATGCAGAAGAGGAGAGTCAGGGAGATGAGAGAAATAGAACATTCAGAGGAGATGCAGCTTTGCTTGGCTTTGGAGGGGGAGGGAGGGGTCTGGGGGCCAAGGAAAGCAGATGGCCACTAGAAAGTGATAAAAGGCAAGAAGACAGACCCATCCCCAGAGCTTCCAGAAAGGAAAGCAAGTGCATGTTAACATCTTGGTTTCAGCCCGGTGAGACCTATGTCAGACTTCTGACCTCCAGAACTATGAGATAATAGATTTGTGTGCTATTAAGCCTTAAGTCTTTCTGGCTGATCCTTCCCTCAACTGGATGCCCAGAAACATCTCTGCTTTCTCCCAGCTTGAGAACCGTTTTCTTCTTTGTCTGATTCTCAAGAGTCCTTTTAACAAACATATCCTTTAGTTTAAATTTCTTGAAGTTGTGCTCTTATTGTGCCGTGCTGTGCTAAGTGGTTGTGTCCAACTTTTTGTGACCGCATGGACTGTAGCCTGCCATGGGGATTCTCCAGGCCAGAATACTGGAGTGCATCGCCGTGCTCTCCTCCAGGGGATCTTCCCGACCAGGGATCGAACCTGGGTCTTTTATGTCTCCTGCATTGGCAGGTGGGTTCTTTACCACTGAGCCACCTGGGAAGCCTGTGCTCCTATTACTGGCAGTGAAGTGTCCTGATCACATGTGCTAGATTGGACAGAGGACCATTTTTCAATAGATTTTTTCACTCCCAAGGATTATTATAAGCAGAATTAAAGTATTCATGAACACTTAGTTAAACAGTTAATGACAGTTGTTAGAATCCCTTGTAGGTAGCCAAGATTCATATGGATGAAACCTGTCCCTGTAGGATGTCTTTCTTTTTTCTTAATATATATTTATTTTTATTTATTTATTTGGCTGCACCAGAACTTAGATTGGCACTCGGTATCTTTAGTTGCAGCATGCGAACTCTCAATTGTGGTATGTGGGACCTAGTTCCCTGACCAAGGATCAACCTGGGTCCCCTGCATTGGGAGCTCGGAGTCTTAGCCCCTGAACCACCAGGGAAGTCCCTAAGAATGTCTTTCTTATCCTATATTTCTCTCAAAAAGAAAAAAAGAGTAAGGACAGAACGGGGTGGTAGATAAAGAGTCTGGGCTTCCGAGTCATGCAGATCAAATTTCAAATTCCACCACTTATGCTTACAAGTTGTGTGTCCTTGGCCAAGTGACATGTTGGTTGGGGACCTCCATCCACTCAGCCTCTTGTTTTCCATTTGATGTTTTGATCGCCATGCTTCTGACCCCTGTCTCCCAATTTTCAATTTGTTCAAGGGAAACCTCGCTATTGCTCCCTCAAGACTGTAAAAGTTTGAGTATTTTCTAGTCTCAATTTCCTCCTCTGAGAAATACAGATAATGCCACACCGATTTTGAAGATGAAAGGGAATAATACACAGAAATGAATTATACTGATCTTGGCACATAGTGAGGATTCAACAAATGCTGGTTGACAACATAGCACCAAGGACAGATGAACCTCTTTGAGCTTCAGTTTCCTCACTTTTAAAATGAGATTGGCATCTTTCACACATAAACTGTTAGAATTTTAAAAGATGAGACATTTAAAGTGCTTGTCCAGCACAAAAATTGGTTTCATTTAGCTCTCCTATTCTTAGAGAAAGATATCCGAACCAGCATCCACACGCTCTAGTTCTTCTTTCCCATTTCACCTAATAACATCAACCTTCTATTTCTGTGAGGACAGAACCAGAGTTAGGGCTGTGCTCATTTCCCCCCACCCCCACCTCAAGGCATGCAGGATCTTAGTTTCCGGACCAGGGATAGAACCCATGCCCCCTGCAGTGAAAGCATAGATTCCTAGCCATTGGATCATGAGGGAGGTTCCCAGGGTTGTGCTCATTTCTAAAGCTATTTGCCAAGAACATGATCAACTAATCTTGATTAACCCTGTCTATGGTTAAAGTTATTCAGTTGCTAAGTCATGTCCAACTCTTTGCAACCCCATGGACTGGAGCATACCAGACTCTTCTGTCCTTCACTATCCCCCAGTGTTTGCTCAGATTCATGTCCATTGAGTTGATGATGCTATCTAACCATCTCATCCTCTGCCATCTCCTTCTCCTGCCCTCAGTTTTTCCCAGCATCAGGGTCTTTTCCAATGAATCAGCTCTTCACATCAGGTGCCCAAAGTATTAGAGCTTTAGCTTCAGTATCAGACTTCCCAGTGAATATTCAGGGTTGATTTCCATTAGGACTGACTATCTTAATCTCCTTGCTCTCCAAGGGACTCTCAAGAGACTTCTCTAGCACCACAATTTGAAAGCATCAATTCTTCAGCACTTAGCCTTATTTATGGTCCAACTTTCACATCCTTACATGACCATTGGAAAAACCATAGCTTTGACTATATGGACCTTTGTTGGCAAAGTGATGTCTCTGCTTGTCATAGCTTTCCTTCCAAGGAGAAAGCATCTTTTAATTTCATGGCTGCAGTCAACATCCTCTGTGATTTTGGAGCCCAAGAAAATAAAATGTCACTCCTCCCACCTTTTTCCCTTCTATTCGCCATGAAGTGATGGGATCAGATGCCACGATCTTAGTTTTTTGAATGTTGGGTTTTAAGCCAGCTCTTACACTGTCCTCTTTTACCTTCATAAAGAAGCTCTTTAGTTCCCCTTCACTTTCTGCCATTAGAGTGGTATCATTTGCATATCTGAGATTGTTGCTATTTCTGCCAGCAATCTTGATTCCAGCTTGTGATTCATCTAGCCTGGCATCTCGCATGATGTACTCTGCATAGAAATTAAATAAGCAGGGTAACAATATACAGCCCTGTCATACTCCTTTCCCAATTTGGATCCAGTCAGTTGTTCCATGTCTGGTTCTAACTACTGATACTTGACCCATATACAGGTTTCTTAGGAAACAGGTAAGGGGATCTGGTATTCATATCTCTTTCCACAGTTTCAGGGTGAGGAACCTGAGACAATAAAGATTTTCTGATCTTTCCGGAAAAGCAACTCCTCAGACCCAAGGTCCTCAGAAAGTAGATGACATGTCTGTATGTCTGCTTTAACTGCTCATCTGAGTTGGGGAGGAGGAATGGATTAAGTCTCTATTTGCCAATTACATTTTTGCTGAAATTCATATAAGCATTGACTAGGAAGTTAAAGGCAGAATGGTTTTAAAGAAAATAACAGAAGCTTACCCGTTGAGACACATACATTAACAACAACAGCAAAAAAAATCACAAGACTTTCCTGGTGGTCCAGTGGTTAAGAATCCACCTGCCAATGCAGGAGACATGCGATCAGTGAGGGCGGGGTGGAGGGGGTGGGGGGCTGGGGGTGGGATGGGCACAACTGCTAAGCTCGCTCTCTAGAGCCTGCCACTAGAGCAGTAACTACCGAATCCTGTGTACGTAGTGCCCACGCTCCACAGCAAGAGAACGGCCCCTGCGCATCACAACCAGAGAAAGCTGGCGCACAGCAACAAACACCCACCCCACTCAAAGAAATAAAAAGTTTTTCCATTACTCCCATTTTTGTTGGTACATAAGCCATGCAGCTATATAAAATACATCCCAATTCTGCACTACATGTATTACATGTACTGAAAGTGATTTTAAAGTAGTTTTGTTGAGAATAACATATTAGTTTGGCTGACTTAAGTACATTTTACTGTATGTTAAAATCTAATAGAAAATTATTAGCTCTGGATGTGCAATAATATTGTACTCACCCAGGAAAAACAAAAGATATAAAATTAACTAAAAGAAATATTTTGGCACCGATGATTAATGTTCTGTAGCAAAAGTAGAGTAATCATAAATTTAAATCTAATATATGAGGAATTGACCTTACTTTCCCCCTGATCTGGCTGTGTGGTCTGTGGTTTGTTTTCCTTAAAAAAAAAAAAAATCTATGTTTAAAAATATCTAATCTGCACTGTGGTTTATACTGCAGATCTTGGCCACTAGGGGCAGCATCAGCTATGACTTTTCTTTGATTGCTGGGTAATTTGAGTGCATATTTTGTGTATGTAGGAAAATCACAGCAGCTGACTCTTTGACTGGGAAATCACGTCTCTTTGGGCCTCAGTTTCCCCAGGAAGGATTTGGACTACATGAGCTCTGAGGTCCTGACAGTTAAAATTCCATGACTCAATGATCGTTATTTTGTTGTTATTAAGACAGAATAGCAAAGAGAACTGAGTTCCAATTCCAGGTATGACATTACTTTCACTCTATGACCCAGCGAAAGTCAACTACTCTCACTAGTTCTTAGTTTTAATATTTATTTTATTTATTTATTTGGCTGCGCTGGGTCTTAATTGCAGCGCTTGAGCTTTCTTACTGTGGAGCGCAGGCTCTAGAGCCCACAGGCTTCAATAGTTGCAGCACACAGGCTTTACCCCACGGCATGTGAGATCTTACCCAACTAGGGATCAAACCCGAGCCCCTTGCACTGGAAGGTGGATTCTTAATCACTGGACCACCAGGGAAGTCCCTGGTTTGTTAGTTTTCTTAATTGTGAAATGAGATAAAGTTAGTATTTTCCTAATGCTAGTTCTTCTTACTACAAAGATGATGATGATAATGATGATGGTGGTGACAGTGGTGGTGATGATGGGGAAAAGGAGAATAAGAGAATGAAGATGATAAAGAAGGCAAGTGCATGCATGCTAAGTCACTTCAGTCATGGCCAACTCTTTGCAACCCTAGAAACTGTAGCCCACCAGGCCTCTCTGTCCATGGGATTTTCCAGGTAAGAATATTGAAGTTGGTTGCCATGCCCTCCTCCAGGGGATCTTCCCAACTCAGGGATCGAACCCATGTCTCTTGTGTCTCTTGCGTTGGCAGGCAGGTTCTTTACCACTAATACCACCTGGGAAGCCGAAAGAAGACAGCACAAGACAAATAATTACTGATCCCTTATTAATTGCCATGCCGAATCCTAAGAGCTTTATCTGAATAATTTCATACAATACCCTTTGAAACTCTGTGATAAAGGTACCATATACTTATCCTCATTTTCAGCCAAAGAAACATAGGTTCTGAGAGGCTGAGAGTGTGGCCTGAAGTCTCCATAGTTGCTTTATAATGCTGTGTTAGTTTCTACCATACAACAGTGGGAATCAGCTATAAGTATACATCTATCCCCTCCCTCTTGAGCCTTCCTCCCACCCTCACCTCAGTTCTGATGAGACCCTGAACCTAAGCTTCTAAACCACAATCCTGTTTTGCTTCTTACAGTATCACTTGAGGATTTCAAAGCCTGACAAATGCATCTTCTTCTTAGATTTCTACCTCCAGAAAATGATGAACCGATTTTTGCCCAAAGGGGGCTATATATTGCTGGTAGTACACTTGTTGATTTTAGATGATGCACAGAGTCAGGCCCCACAGGAGGACAGTACCTCCTTTAAAAATATACAGTTTTTAAAATGTGAACCCTGTATTTAGCCTGCCTCTGATCAAACACCATTTGTAAGTAAGGAAGTTACTCTTGTGCCTGTTTCATCCTTAGTCCATTGGCGATGCAATAATACTGAACTGAACTCTTTGTGTTGTCATGAATAGTTAAATAAAGTAATATTTGTAAAGGACTTGGGATAGTGCCTACAAAACAAGTGTTTTGAAATGTTTATTATTCCTTTCAATGTATTAATAGTCAACAAGAGCAAACCCTATAGTGGTAAATTTTGCACATCTAAAACTTGATAAACTAATAAATTCACTTTCTTTTTCTTATAATATTGTTTTCCCAAGCCCTTCTTTTTCCTGGAATCTTGAACATACCATGTTTTATAAGGAAATATTACCTCGTGGTGGAGAAGGAAATGGCAACCCACTCCAGTATTCTTGCCTAGAGAATCCCGTGGACAGAGGAGCCTGGTGGGCTGCCGTCCATGGGGTTGCACAGAGTTGGACACGACTGAAGCAACTTAGCGGCAGCAGCAGCAGCAGCAGCAGCAGAGGGAGTTAGTAGCAGTTGAGGGAGAGTCAGCATTTGGTCAGCTTAACAAGGACTTAAAGGCAACTAGTAAACATGATGCAATTTTTCTCTGATTAAAAAATAAATTAAAAATTAAATAAATATTATGACTCCTCAGTTCAGTTCAGTTCAGTTCAGTCGCTCTGTCATGTCCGACTCTTTGCAACCCCATGAATCGCAGCACGCCAGGCCTCCCTGTCCATCACCAACCCCCGGATCTTACCCAAACCCATGTCCATCGAGTCGGTGATGCCATCCAACCATCTCATCCTCTGTCATCCCCTTCTCCTCCTCCCCCCAATCCTTCCCAGCATCAGGGTCTTTTCCAATGAATCAACTCTTCGCATGAGGTGGCCAGAGGATTGGAGTTTCAGCTTCAACATCAGTCCTTCCAATGAACACCCAGGACTTCTCCTTTAGGATGGACTGGTTGGATCCCCTTGCAGTCCAAGGGACTCTCAAGAGTCTTCTCCAACACCACAGTTCAAAAGCATCAATTCTAAGGCGCTCAGCTTTCTTCACCGTCCAACTCTCACATCCATACATGACCACTGGAAAAACCATAGCCTTGACTAGTCGGACCTTTGTTGGCAAAGTAATGTCTCTGCTTTTAAATATGCTATCTAGGTTGGTCATAACCTTCCTTCCAAGGAGTAAGCGTCTTTTAATTTCGTGGCTGCAATCACCATCCTACTTGAATGTAAAAACAAAAAATTAAAACACTAAAAACGCACAACTTAAAAACAATTGTAGGCTCACAGGGAGTTGCTGTTAAGAGCAGTTATGTAGAATGCCATGAACTCCACCTGGCTGCCTGCATTGGTGGCATCTTGTGTCCTGAAGTGCCATATCAAACCCAGGAATTTGATGCTGGTGCAGTATAGTTTATCAGACTACAGACCTTATTCAGATGTCATCAGTTTTTTGACACCTATATATGTGTGTGCGTGCATAGCTCTGTGCAATTCTATCCCGTGCATAGCTTTGTGTAACCACCACTACAGTCTTGTTTCAGAACAGATTACCACAAGGGAACTCTATCGTCTGTATTCCCTCTTCAATTCACTTATCCTTAGCATGTGACCCTTTCCACTCTGTTTTTTTCTTTTGGCTGTTCTGGGTCTTTGCTGCTGCAGGGGTGGGTGGCACCCCAGGGCCAGAACAAGCAGTAGTCTTCTTCGGAAGGTCTGACCAGCCTCCACCAAAGTCTCCTGAGCTGAGAGCAGGTGATGTCACCAAAGGACAGGTCTGCAGTTTTCTCGAACGAGCCAGGAGGGAAATGGGGAGAAAACTCATTGCTGTCTGTCCAGAAGAACCAAATGTGCATGGACACTGGCACTGCAGAGTTCATACTGACAGGCAATAAACACGAGCGTCTAGTGAAGATGGCTCCACTAAGTGTTTAACTCATTATTTCAGCATCTGTGTCTCTTCTTGTGAGAGTAATTCAAAGACTATATTGCAGCACTGTCAGATAAATGGTTGAAACCCATGCTAAGTGAGCCAGAAAAATCAATTAATTTGTAAACCCTTACTGCTAGAAATAATAATGTCCGGTTTGTTCCTTTTCTGGGCTGAGGAATTTTTAAGGTGATTTGGTTGATGGTCCTTGAAGTTTCACTTTGTCTAGGAGATGGTAGAATTGGTTTGTTGGCTGAAATCATTCATTCATCTCTTCATGTTTTTATTAAGTAATTTGGCTGCATCAGGTCTTAGCTGCAGCAGGAAGGATCTTCGTTGCATCATGCAGGGTCTTACCTTGTGATGCACACACTTTCTAGCTGTGTCTCTCGGGCTCCCGAGTATACAGGCTCAATAGTTGTGGCACATGGGCTTGGTTGCTCTGCATGTGGGATCTTAGTTCCCTGACCATGGATCAAACCCATGGCCCCTACATTGCAAGATGGATTCTTAACCATTGGACCATCAGAGACATCCCCTCATCTCCTAATTTATTCCATAAATTTTGTTGAACCCCAAACCCCAGCAATGTACCGGACACAGTCCTAGGAGTTAGAGATATAGGGATTGAATACATGAAATTTCTTACCTTCTTGGAGCTTACGTTTCATGAGTGAGGCAGATAGTAAACAGGTAAATGTGTCATGTCAGGCCACACAGTGGCAAGGAAACAAACATACTGCAGAAGAATGGAGAGAGAAATGAAGATCCCTCTGAGGGGAGGGTCGTCTGAGTCATGGATCATAGCATTTACTGAACACTTCTACATGCTAGATATTCTGTGGGTGGTGGAAAGATGAGTAGAGGGAATAACGTGGTTTACTGGTTACCCACCTCATGGGCAAGGTGTAAATCACAATAACAATGATTATAAGTTATCCCTTGATATCCCTCCAAGATGGGTGTTTTTTCCCATTTTACAGTGAAGATTTGGACATTCAGAAATGTTTAATTACTCTTCACAGAAGAAAAGTTCCAACACTAAGACTCTACCACGGGTCTGTTTGCTTTTAAAGCTGTTTCACTCATACCACTGTACAGACAGAATTGGAGAAGGGATCAGTGAGTTAAATACCTTCGGTGTTACCAAACATGCCATGAAAAGATCTTGAACTGTCAAATACAAACTAAACCACAGGGTCCTCCTAACTTGATTTTATTTCAACAATGAATCCAAAGGGATTTGAGGGTCTTATAGGTCTTGTGTTCAGAGTTCTGAACATTATTACTGATGAGAAATATGTGAAAATGGGGACTTCCCTGGTGGTCCAGTGGTTAAGAATCCACCTTCCAATGCAGGAGACACAGGTTTGATCCCTGGTCAGGGAAGATTCCACATGCTGTGGGGCAATTAAGCCCATTTGCCACAACTACTGAAGCCTCACTCCCTAGAGACTGTGCTCCACAACAAGAGAAGAACTGCAATGAGAAGCCTGTGCACTGCAAGGAAGAGTAGCCCCTGCCTACTACAACTAGAGAAAAGCCCACGCACAGCAGCAAAGACCCAATGCAGCCAAAAAAAAAAAAAGTGAAAGTACTGACAAACCAAAAAACGTGGTTAACATGCTTTTGAATAACAAAAATTTTGACTCATAGAAATAGAAAAAAAATTGAGCATTTTGCAGATGTCAACCCAGGCCTTTCTGCCCTATTCTAGATGCAGCTATCCAACTGTCTATGAACATCTCTACTTGGGTATCTATCAGGCATCTCAAACTCAGCATGTCCCCAAATTAAACTCCCCAAAGCTGCACCATTGTTTCCATCTCATGTCCTGACAACTCCATCCTTCCAGTGGCTTGGGACAATATCTTAGAAGTATCCTTGTCTTCTTTTGACATCCAAGCTCTCATAAAATCGTGCCAACTGTATCCTCAAAATACATTCAGAGTCCAACCACAAGTCTCTGTCTCCACCTTTAGCATCCTGTTCTGAGACATCATTGACTTTTGCCTGGATCCCAGCAACAGCCTCTTAACAGGCTTCCCAGCTTCTCTCCTTCCCTCCATTCAATTCTCAATGCAGCTGACAGAGTGAGCCCTTTAAAAACGTAAGTCATAAATATACGATATTTGTATATTCTGACTTACTTCACTCTGTGCAACAGACTCTAGGTTGACCTAGGTCTCTTTGAATGACCCAGTTTCACTCTTTTTTATAGCTGAGTAATATTCCATTGTATACATGTACCACATCTCCTTTATCCATTCGTCTGTCCATGGACATTTATGTTGCTTCCATGTCCTGGCTGTTGTAAATAGTGCTGCAATGAACTTCAGGGTGCATGTATCTTTTTGAATTATGCTTTTCTCAAGATATATACCCTGTAGTAGATTGCTGGGTCATATAGTAGAAGTCTAGAAAAATGGTACAGATGAACCTACTTGCAGGGAAGGAATAGAGATGCAGATATAGAAAATAGACATGTGAGCACGCGGGGGCAGGGGTAAATTGGAGTTTGGGATTGACGAATATGCATTGCTTTATGTACAACAGATAACTAGATGGAAGATGCTGTATAGTATAGTTGGGAGGATCAGCTTCATGCTCCATGATGACCTAGAAGGGTGGGATGGGGAGTGGAGGTGGGAAGAGGGGCCAAGAGGGAGGGGATATATATATATATGCATATACCTGACACCAAGGGAATATTTCATGTAAAGATGGGCACAATAAAGGACAGAAATGGTAGGGACATAACAGAAGCAGAAGATATTAAAAAGAGGTGGCAAGAATACACAGAAGAATTATACAAAAAAGATCTTCATGACCTAGATAACCATGATGGTATGATCATTCACCTAGAACCAGACATCCTGGAATGCAAAGTCAAGTGGGGCTTAGGAAGCATCACAACAAACAAAGCTAGTGGCGGTGATGGAATTCCAATTGAGCTATTTCAAATCCTAAAAGACAATGCTGTGAAAGTGCTGCACTCAATACGCCAGCAAATTTGGAAAACTCAGCAGTGGCCACAGGACTGGAAAATGTCAGTTTTCATTCTGCTTCCAAGGAAAGGCAATGGCAAATAATGTTCAAACTACTGCACAATTGTACTCATCTCACATGCTAGCAAAGTAATGCACAAAATTCTCCAAGCCAGGCTTTAACAGTACATGAACCGTGAACTTCCAGATGTTTAAGCTGGATTTAGAAAAGGCAGAGGAACCAGAGACCAAATTACCAACATCCCTTGGATCATTGAGAAAGCAAGAGAGTTCCAGAAAGACATCTACTTCTGCTTTATTGACTATGCCAAAGCCTTTAACTGTGTGGATCACAACAAACTGTGGAAATTTCTTCAAGAGATGGGAATGCCAAACCACCTGACCTGCCTCCTGAGAAATCTGTATGCAGGTCAAGAAGCAACAGTTACAACCAGACATGGAACAACAGACTGGTTCCAAATCGGGAAAGGAGTACATCAAGGCTGTACATTGTCACCCTGCTTATTTAACTTATATGCAGAGTACATCATGCAAAATGCCAGGCTGGATGAAGCACAAGCTGGAATCAAGATTGCCAGGAGAAACATCAAACATCAGATACCCATAGGACACCACCCTTATGGCAGAAAGCGAAGAAGAACTAAAGAGCCTCTTGATGAAAGCGAAAGAGGAGAGTGGAAAAAGTTGGCTTAAAACTTAGCATTCAGAAAGCTAAAATCATGGCATCCAGTCCCATCACTTCATGGCAAATATATGGGGAAACAATGGAAACAGTGAGAGGATTTATTTTGGGGGGCTCCGCAGATGGTGACTACAGCCATGAAATTAAAAGATGCTTGCTCCTTGGAAGAAAATCTATGACCAACCTAGACCGCATATTAAAAAGCAGAGACATTACTTTGCCGACAAAGGTCCATCTAGTCAAAGCTATGATTTTTCCAGTAGTCATGTATGGATGTGGGAGTTGGACTATAAAGAAGGCTGAGCACTGAAGAATTGATGCTTTTGAACTGTGGTGTTGGAGAGGACTCTTGAGAGTCCCTTGGACTGCAAGGAGATACAACCAGTCAAACCTAAAGGAAATCTGTCCTGAATATTCATTGGAAGGACTGATGCTGAAGCTAAAACTCCAATACTTTGGCCACCTGATGCAAAGAACTGACTCATTTGAAAAGACCCTGATGCTGGGAAAGATTGAGGGCAAGAGGAGAAGGGAACGACAGAGGATGAGATGGTTGGATGGCATCACCAACTCGATGGACATGAGTTTGAGCAAGCTCTGGGAGTTGGTGGTGGACAGGGAAGCCTGGCGTGCTGCAGTCCATGGTGTCACAAAGAGTTGGGCACAACTGAGCAACTGAACTGAACTGAACTGAATTGATACCTGATTCACTTTGTTGTACAACACTGTAAAGCAACTGTGCTCCAATTAAAAAAAAAAGTGTGTTCCAGTTTCTCTGGAAAAAAGTAAGTTGTATTATGTCATGCCTCTGCTCAGAATTTTGCAGTGGTACCATATTTTACTCAAAATGGTTTTTATTAAAAAACCAAAGCTCTTACGATGGCATAAAAGGACTTTATGTGATAAACTCCTATCAACTTCATGACTGCTTCTGTTACTCCACTCCAGTTGTTCATCTGCTCCTAGAACACGGGTCTCCTTGCTGCTCCTGCAAGTTCCAGGCATTCTCTTCCACCTCCTTGGAGCCTTTGCTCTAGCTTTTCTCTCTATCAAGACACTCTTCCCCACAGAAATCTACTTGGCTAACTCTCTTACCCTCCAGATCTTTGCTGAAATGTTACCTTCTCAATGAAGGTGACCCTGACCACCCTTTTTAATAATATAACCCATGAGCTCCCCTGATGTAGCTTGCTCAGTCCTCTTCATCTTGCTCTACCTCTTTTTTCCACACATACTATCAACATCATCTTCTATCACATTACATGCATGGATGCTAAGTTGCTTCAGTCATGTCCAGCTCTTTGCGATCCTATGGACTGTAGCCTGCCAGGCTCCTCTGTCCATGGGATTATCCAGACAAGAATACTGGAGTGGGTAGACATTTCCTCCTACCCTCCAGGGGATCTTCCCAATTCAGGAATCAAACCTCAGTCTCCTGAATCTCCTGCATCTCCTGCATTATAGGTGAATTCTTTACCTCTGAGCCACAGGGGAGGCCCTATCACATTACATCATCTATCTGAAAAGTGAAAGTGAAGTCGCTCAGTCGTGTCCGACTCTTTGCGACCCCATGGGCTGTAGCCTACCAGGCTTCTCTGTCCATGGGATTTTTCAGGCAAGAACACTGTAGTGGGTTGCCATTTCCTTCTCCAGGAGATCTTCCTGACCCAGGGATTGAACCCGAGTCTCCCGCATTGTAGGCAGACACTTTACCATCTGACCACCAGGGAAGTCATCTATCTAGTATATGTATTATGTGAATTCCCCTGACAAAATGTAAGCTCCACGGGGACAAATGTCTTTGTTTTATTCACTCCTGTATCCCAAGCCCCCAAAGCCATGCCTGAAACAGAGTAGACAGGCAGTAGATATTTGCAGAACAAATAAAAGAATTTCCCTAAGAAGATACGCTCCCAATTCCCATCAGCCTAACTTGGAGTTCTGCATGTTTATTTGTTTAACTGAGAAAGCCTAGAACAGTACTGTATGAAGAATGAGACACCAAGATTTCATTTTTCTAGTTCATCTCCTCTGAGGATCGCACACAAGCTGGGGATAAATGTCATACCAACAACTCTGGGGGCTAGGAACAGAGTAACCACGGGCAGTTAGAAATTCACAGCTTGTGTCGGGCATCCAGCAATGCAAGCAGCAGCTGGTTTGTCCCACAGGCAAACCATCCAGGAGAAGGCAGCTGCAGTCCATGTCATTTCAGAAGAGTTCGGATTCTGTTAGAAAAACTGGCAAGATGTGCCCCTTTGCATCTTTTTTTTTCTTTTAATTTTTATTATTCTCTTTCCAGAGAGGAGAACCAAGCACTTTTGTGGCTTAATCTCTGCTACAACAAAAATCCCTCCAACTTGTGTCCTAAAGTGAAAGACTGGGCAGCAAGGTGCACTGAGCAAGTTAAGAGGGAAGAGGATGCAAGGCACAAGGTAAAGGGTCTCTTTTGTGGGTATCACAGTGTGTGCCATCATTATCACTGGAGGGAGGGAAGGAGGAAAGTGGTAGATGCAGATATGGTAGTGGAAAGATGAGGGGAGAAGACATGGACCATCGTCTTAGTAAGAAAGAGAACTCAGTAGGTGTGCCCTGCTGGGCTTGAGGCCAATTCTGATGTGAAGTCTTTTGTTTAAAGTGACCCTTGTAACAGCTTTGTTTTAAAATAAGGAACTACATCAATACAGGGACTTCCTTGGTGGTCCAGTGGCTAAGATTCCGTGCTCCCAATGCAGGGGGCCAGAGTTTGATCCCTGGTCAGGGAAAACTAGACCTCACACACCACAACTAAAAACCCCACATGCTGCAATGAAGAACGAAGATCCCGTGAGCCACGACTAAGACCTGGCACAGCCAAATAAACACACAAATATTAAAAAAAAAATACACAGATCTTAGAAAATAAAACCGAAGAAGATAAAGCAAAATGCTAATTACTTAAAAAAAAAAAAAAACTAGCCTAACCGTATTAACTGAACTTTTTCATGCCTGTATTAATGAGCTCCTTAGATAGCCCTGAGGAGGAATAGTTGACAATGGGCAATTCAGGTCCCCTCACTGTCTGTGTGTAAAACCACAGACACCAGGACAATTCCAGCTAAAATAAGAGTCTGTGAAAGAGAATCATGCCAACATGTATCAACCCTTGAAAATGCCCCTACCCTTTGATCTAGTAATATCACCTCGGAGCCTCTATCTTAAAGAAATAATCCCCACCTGGCCCAAACGTTTCGAACAAATATGTTGTAACTAGAAAACCACTGCATGGGGATGTCCCCTGTGGTCTAGTGGCTAAGATTCCAGTCTCCCAGTGCAGGGTGCCCGGATTTGATCCCTGGTCAGGAAACAAGGCTCCATAGGCAACCAGAAAAAGATCTCTCATGCCACAGTGAAGACCCAGTACAACCAAATAAATAAAAACAGTGCATAGGTAATAGCAAAAAAAATTGGAATGGTTCATATGTCCAATTGAAGGGAAATGTGTCCAAATGTAGGACACGTATTAGCTCATGTGTCCAATTAGTCAACTAGGCTGTATCCACATGTGCACCTGCGATACTCAGGACTCAAAATATGTGTATGTCGATACTCACTCCAGCTTCATGTCTCAGGAGACAAATAAACATTCATATACACAAGTATGGTTAAATAAAGTGTGGTCCATCCATACAATAGAATAATAGGCAACTGTTAAGAATAATAAGGTCAATATATATATGTAAACATAAAAGATATTCATGTAAATAAATTTCATTGAAGGTAGGCTTTTTTTCCTGTTTATTTCACTGATACGGCATCAATATCTAGAAAAGCACCAAGACACAGTGAACAATAAATGACTTTTGAATAATATATTACTTAGCAAAAAGGAAAAAGCAAGCTACAGAAGAATGTATGCTACAGTCAATTTGTATATGTGTGCATGTTCAGTTCAGTTCAGTCGCTCAGTTGTGTCTGACTCTTTGCGACCCCATGGACTGCAGCACACCAGGCCTCCCTGTCCGTCACCAACTCCCAGAGTCTACTCAGAATCATGTCCATTGAGTCAGTGATGCCATCCAACCATCTCATCCTCTGTCATCCCCTTCTCCTCCCTCCTTCAAAATGTGTGCATGTATAAATACACAAATAAACATATTGACTGTACATTACTTACACCACTCTATTAGTAAGGCTATGCTGCTATGACCAACTTTTTAAATTAATTAATTAGTTTTCATTTTGGTCACACTGGGATGGATGCTTTTGAACTGTGGTGTTAGAGAAGACTCTTGAGAGGCACTTGGACTGCAAGGAGATCAAACCACTCAAACCTAAAGGAAATCAGTCCTGAATATTCATTGGAAGGACTGATGCTGAAGCTGAAACTCCAATTCTTTGGCGAACTGATACAAAGAACTGACTCATTGGAAAAGACCCTGATGCTGGGAAAGATTGAAGGCACGAGAAGAAGGGGATGACAGAGGATGAGGTGGTTGGATGGCATCACTGACTTGATGGACATGAGTTTGAGCAAGCTCCAGGAGTTGGTAATGGGCAGGGAAACCTGGTGTGCTGCAGTCCATGGGGTTGCAAAGAGTCGGACATGACTGAACTGAACTGAACTGGGTCTTCACTGTTGTGTGTGGGCTCTCTCTAGTTGTGGTGCTTGGGCTTCTCATTGCAGTGGCTTCTCTTGTTGCAGAGCATGGAATCTGGAGTGCAAGTTCAGTAGTTGTGGTGTACAGTCTTAATTGCCCCATGGAATGTGGGATCTTCCTGGACCAGGGATTGAATCCGTGTCCCCTGCAATGACAGGTAGATTCTTAACCACTGGACCACCAGGGAAGTTGTGTAACGCACAACTCTTAAATGAGACAATTTGTGTTATTTCCCACTCTGTGTGTTCATCATAAGTTGTCCAGAGTCTCTGCCCTGTGTCACGTTCTCTCTGGAACTTGGCTGATGAAGCAGCTACTCACTGGAACACTGCCAGTTATCACGGCCAAGGGAACAAAAGTCCTGAGGGGCCTTACAACAGTAGTTAAGTACTCACAATTCATTGGCCAGAACTATTCACATGGTCTAACCAAAACATAAATTAGCCAACAAATACAATCATGCTATGTGCCTGGAACTAAAAATATTTTGACAAACAACACTATTGGCTGCCACAAACACCATAGTGAAAGTATGTAACTGTTCAAAACAGTTACAACTAAAGAAAGAGATTTTGAGAAGTGAGGGGTTAATTTTTTTTTAATTTGGTATACTTCTTTTTTGATATTTTGAAACTAATTTGTCCTGTAATAAAATATTTTTAGAACTGTGTATACATTTGTGTGTGTGTGTGTGTGTGTGTGTGTGTGCTTAGCCCATCAGTCAGATCAGTTCAGTCACTCAGTCATGTCCTACTGTGACCCCATGGACTGCAGCACGCCAGGCTTCCCTGTCCATCACCAACTCCCGGAGTTTGCTCAAATTCATGTCCATCGAGTCAGTGATGTCATCCAACCATCTCATCCTCTGTTGTCCCCTTCTCCTCCTGCCTTCAATCTTTCCCAGCATCAGGGTCTTTTCCAATGAGGGTCTTTTCCAATTTATCTTGTAATGAGATATTTTTAGAACTGTGTATACATTTGTGTGTGTGTGTGTGCACTTAGTCGATCAGTCATGTCTAACTCTTTGCCACACCATGGACTGTAGTCCGCCAAGCTCCTCTGTTCATGGGATTCTCCAGGAACGAATACTGGAGTTGGTAGTGATTCCCTTCTCCAGGGGATCTTCCCAACCCAGGTCTTCTGCATTGCAGGTGGATTCTTTACTGTCTGAGCCACCAGGGAAGCCCATATATTTTTAAAGTATCCATTAATATAATGAAGTATTCTCCAGCCCTAGAAATGTTTAGGAAGTATTTTTATAACAGAGAAACTTTTACGCTGTTATCTTAAGTGAGACAGGCAAGATAAAATATCTTTATATAGTAGCATTTTGATTGTCTAAAGAAATGCTTAGAAAAAGAACACTAGGAAGAAATATGCCAAAATATTAAAGTACTTTATTTGGGTATATTTGGGTGATAAGATTATGTTGGTTTTCTTCTTCTTCTCCTCCTTCTCCTTAATATTTCTTTAGACAGTGGGTATTTTCCACAGTGCTTAAGTTGCTATTATAAAAAGAAAAAAAATTTTAAAAAAGGCTCATCTCCAGGGAGAAGATGACCTGGTATGTAAACTTTAACTCTTAAAACACAAGTGGACAAATATATCCATAAGCATAACTAACTTTTCAGAGAAAATAATCAATAATAAGCAGACATTTCTTGTCTCAAAAAACCTTGAGTTTTATGAAACCCTTGGAAATAGGGATGGGATTATAGCACAGATAGTCCCTCTCTAGAGTTGTTCTTTTAATATACAATGGGGAAAAAACTAGCTTTTATACTCAACTGTTATTCTAAAGTTTCTATCAAACGTCAAATAACAACAAAAAGTAAACCTTCCATTTTGCCAAAATAGATCATTGTTTTCAACTGGTCTTGATGAGAACACTCAGAAACAATGTTCAGATCCTGTTTGTCTCTCATATGTAGTTGTAGATAAATTTTATGTTGTGTTGAATCAGAGAATTTTAACACTGAAAAAGGGCTCAGAAATAACACTTTGATTGAAATGGAATCTCTAAGAGGCAAGAAATATTAATAATAATATCCAGCATTTACTGGGCCCTGGCTCTTTCTGAAGGGCCCATACAACAGGATTTATCACCCTTGAAGCTATTGATTTTTAAAATACTTATTTATTCATATGTTTGTTTGGGTCTTAATTGTTGCTTGTGGGATCTCCCTAGTGGCACACAGGCATCTTTGCTGTGGCTCACACTCAGTTGCAGCATGTATGCAGGATCTAGTTCCCCAAACAGGAATCAAACCCAGGCCCACAGCATTGGGAGCCTGGAGTCTTATCCACTGAACCACCAAGGAAGTCCCAGAACTGTTGATATTTGAAGCCATGTAATTCTTTGCTGTGGGGGACTGTCCTCTGCATTATAGGATATTTCATAGCAACACTGGCCCCTACTCATCGCTCAGTTGTGACAACCAAAATGTCTCCAGACAATGCCAAATGTCTTGCTTGAGGACCACTGCATTACAACCCTTAAAAAAAATCTCTCTCTAACAAGGGAGATGTTAGGATACCCATTTTATAGATAGATAAGTACCTTGCTTACAGTCACAGAACTAGTATATAACAGAAGTGACAATGTTAGTTGCTCAGTTGTGTCTGACTCTTTGCAACCCCATGGACTGTAGCCCACCAGGCTCCTCTGTCCATTGAATTCTCCAGGCAAGAATACTGGAATGGGTAGCCATTACCTTCTTCAAGAGATCTTCCTGGCCCAGGGATCAGACCTGGTCTCCTGCATTGCAGGCAGATTCTTTACCTTCTTAGTCACTAGGGAAGAGGTAAGGTCTGCTGTAATTCAGCTCATTTGTCATTCATTTACTCATTCATTCATTGCACTTGCCCAAATACTGAAAAGCATGATCTCTGAACCTAATATAGTATTGTAAATCAGCTATACTTCCATTAAAAAAATAAAGATTAAGTACAAATTTAAAAATCAACAAAGAGCATGGTCTCAGATCCCGCTCCACCAAGTACTAGCTGTGTGAGCTTGATCACATTGTTCAGTTCTCTGAACCTGAAACCTCATTTTCTTCATCTGTCAAATTGGGGTCAATGCCCACTTTTTAGGATTATTATGAAGAGACAATGAAATGATGCCTGGGAACTGAGGAACATAGTATGAAACACTCTAAGTGATCAATAAAACTTTTAAATAAATGTTATTATGGTTGTTGTTACTTCCCAGAAGGCATTGAGCTGGCAAAGTTCTGAATGCCTGCAGAGTTGAATAATATGAAAACAGCCAAAGAAAAATCATCATGCAAGGGAAATGCATTCGCAATGCCAAAACAATCCTGAAGCAGTTTCATATGATAGCATTTACCTACTATCCTATATGTTAGTTTGGGGGGGGAGATCTGCATTTTCCACATTTATCATTACAATTTTTTTTTAAAGGAGACTTTGACTTTATTTTAGCAAATGCAATGAGATAGCCTTACACACAACTGCAGTCTAAAGAAACCAAAATATATCTACAATTTTCTAGATTTCTTATCATCATTTTGCCTGTTTCTACTATGAGGATTTGGGGGCGAAAAGAAAACAACTTCTGTCACTAGGAACATTTCAATAAATGAAGATATTTCTCTGCCCACAAAGATGCCCCTGTGAACCAGTTCTCCTGTTCTCCCCCAAACCAAATTACACACAGATGTATGGCTAAGTCTGAAGATGTTTATTCAGGCTGGTCATTTCAATTCTGAACTTAGTTACAGATTTAAGACACCAAATGGGAGGGGGAAAAAGTAATGTAAATTCTTTCTCCCAGGGAAAATTTGCTTTATCTGTTTGAATCTAATCATCTCTCCAATTTGTGTTTATCCTTATGCAAATTGGTCAGATATACTAAACATTCATATGCAAAGGCCAAGTCTAATATCCAGGGGGCAGGATTTAGCATCGGAAGTCATATGGTCATTAGTTTTACTTTCTAGAGTTACTCCGAAATAAAACCCATGGAACTAGTTAATACACCCACTCTGGATTGATCTTTCAGCTTCCCACTTTGGAGATTAAATGTGAAAGGATAATCCACTTGGAAAAATACTAGAGTCCATATTAGAATAACCAGACTAATCTTTCTAAGATGTGATCAGGGTAATTTGCCTGGGAAGATGACAGAGCATAGACGTTTACTGTGGGGAGCTCAAGAGTTTGAAATGACTGGCTTCAAATCCCGGTTCTGCTATTTAACTGTTATGGCAGGTAGATTCTGTAAAGTTCTCCAAAGATTCTCACTTCCTGGTACCTGTGCCCTTGTGTAATGCTCTCCCTTCGGGTGTGGGCTGGCCTGGGGACTTGCTTCTAACCGAGAGAATATGACAGAATTTATAGGATGAAGCCACATAATATGCAAGCTCTATCTTGTTAGAAGATTCTCTTTCTTACTGACGTTGATGGTGCAAGCACCCATGTTCTGAGCTGCCACATTGGAAAGGGCATGTGCTAAGGAATTGAGGGCAGTCTCCAGCCAACAGCCATCAGGTAACAGTCCCTCAGACCAACCACCATTGAGGAGCTGATTATTGCCAACAGCCAACCATGTAAGTCAGTTCGGCAGCCAACTCCTCCCCAATCAAGTCTTCAGATGAGGCCCCAAGCCTGAGTGATGCCTTGATTTTAGCCTATGAGGTCCATGAGCAGAGCCTCTAGATAAGCTATGACAAGAGTCCAAGAAAATAATAAATATTTGTTCTTCTAAGCTGCTAAGGCTGTGGTGATATATTCAGTTCAGTTCAGTTCAGTTCAGTCGCTCAATTGTGTCTGACTCTTTGTGACCGCATGGACTGAAGCACACCAGGCTTCCCTGTCCATTACCAACTCCCGGATCTTGCTCAAACTCATGTCCATAGAGTCAGTCAGATGCCATCCAACCATCTCATCCTCTTTTGTCCCCTTCTCCTCCCGCCTTCAATCTTTCCCAGCATCAGGGTCATTTCCAATGAATCAGTTCTTTCCATCAAGTGGCCAAAGGATTGGAGTTTCAGCTTCAGCATCAGTCCTTCCACTGAATATTCAGGACTGATTTCCTTTAGGATAGACTGGTTTGATCTCTTGCTGTCCAAGGGACTCTCAAGAGTCTTCTCCAACACCACAGTGCAAAAGCATCAATTCTTCAGCACTCAGCTTTCTATATAGTCCAACTCTCACATCCATACATGACTACTGGAAAAACCATAGCTTTGACTATATGGACCTTTGTTGGCAAAGTAATCTCCCTCCTTTCCAATGTGCTGTCTAGGTAGGTCATAGATTTTCTTCCAAGCAGCAAGCGTCTTTTAATTTCATGGCTGCAGTCACCATCTGCAGTGATTTTGGAGGCCCCCAAAATAAACTCTCTCACTGTTTCCATTGTTTCCCCATATATTTGCCATGAAGTGATGGGACTAGATGCCATGATTTTAGCTTTCTGAATGTTGAGTTTTAAGCCAACTTTTTCCACTCTCCTCTTTCACTTTCATCAAGAGGCTCTTTAGGTCTTCTTCCCTTTCTGCCATAAGGGTGGTGTTGTATAGGTATCTGATGTTTGATGTTTCGCCTGGCAATCTTGATTCCAGCTTGTGCTTCATCCAGCCTGGCATTTTGCATGATGTACTACTCTGCATATAAGTTAAATAAGCAGGGTGACAATGTACAGCCTTGATGTACTCCTTTCCCGATTTGGAACCAGTCTGTTGTTCCATGTCTGGTTGTAACTGTTGCTTCTTGACCTGCATACAGATTTCTCAGGAGGCAGGTCAGGTGGTTTGGCATTCCCATCTCTTGAAGAATTTTCCACAGTTTGTTGTGATCCACACAGTCAAAGGCTTCGGCATATTCAATAAAGCAGAAGTAGATGTTTTTCTGGAACTCTCTTGCTTTCTCAATGATCCAAAGGATGTTGGTAATTTGGTCTCTGGTTCCTCTGCCTTTTCTAAATCCAGCTTAAACATATGGAAGTTCATGGTTCATGTACTGTTGAAGCCTTGCTTGGAGAATTTTGAGCATTAACTTGCTAGTTTGTGAGATGAGTGCAATTATGTGGTAGTTTGAACATTCTTTGGCATTGCCTTTCTTTGGGATTGGAATGAAAACTAACATTTTCCAGTCCTGTGGCCACTGCTGAGTTTTCCAAATTTGCTGGCATATTGAATGCAGCACTTTCACAGCATCGTCTTTTAGGATTTGAAATAGCTCAACTGGAATTCCATCACCTCCAGTAGCTTTGTTTGTTGTGATGCTTCCTAAGGCCCACTTGACTTTGCATTCCAGGATGTCTGGTTCTAGGTGAGTGATCACACCATGGTGGTTATCTGGGTCATTAAGATCTTTTTTTGTATAATTCTTCTGTGTATTCTTGCCACCTCTCCTTAATATCTTCTGCTTCTGTTAGGTACATACCATTTCTGTCCTTTATTAATAGTGCCCATCTTTACATGAAATGTTCCCTTGGTATCTCTAATTTTCTTGAAGAGATCTCTAGTCTTTCCCATTCTATTATTTTCTTCTATTTCTTTGCATTGATCACTGAGGAAGTCTTTCTTATCTCTCTCCTTGCTATTCTTTGGAACTCTGCATTCAAATGGGTCTAACTTTCCTTTTCTCCTTTGTCTTTTGCTTCTCTTCTTTTCACAGCTATTTGTAAGGCCTCCTCAGACAACCATTTTGCCTTTTTGCATTTCTTTTTCTTAGGTATGATCTTGATCCCTGCCTCCTGTATAATGTCACAAACCTCCATGCATAGTTCATCAGGCACTCTGTCTATCAGACCTAATCCCTTGAATCTATTTGTCACTTCCACTGTATAATTGTAAGGGATTTGATTTAGGTCATATCTGAATGTTCTAGTGGTTTTCCCCACTTTTTTCAATATAAGTCTGAATTTGGCGATAAGGAGTTCATGATTGGAGCCACAGTCCGCTCCTGGTCTTGTTTTTGCTGACTGTATAGAGCTACTCCATCTTTGGCAGCAAAGAATATAATCAGTCTGGTTTCGGTATTGACCATCTAGTGATGTCCATGTGTAGAGTCTTCTCTTGTGTTGTTGGAAGGGGGTGTTTGCTATGACCAGTGCATTCTCTTGGTAAAACTCTCGTTTTGTACTCCAAGGCCAAATTTGCGTGTTATTCCAAGTATCTCTTGACTTCCTACTTTTGCATTCCAGGCTCCTATAATGAAAAGGACATCTTTTTGGTGCATTAGTTCTAGAAGGTCTTGTAGGTCTTTATAGAACTGTTCAACTTCAGCTTCTTCAGCATTACTGGTAGGGGCATAGACTTGGATTACTCTGATATTGAATAGTTTGCCTTGGAAATGAACAGGAATCATTTTGTTGTTTTTGAGATAGCATCCAAGTACTGCATTTCAGACTCTTTTGTTGACTATGATGGCTACTCCATTTCTTCTAAAGGATTCTTGCCCACAGTAGTAGATATATTGATCATCTGAGTTAAATTCACCCATTCCAGTCCATTTTAGTTCACTGATTCCTAGAATGTCGATGTTCACTCTTGCCATCTCCTATTTGACCACTTCCAATTTGCCTTGATTCGTGGACCTAACATTCTAGGTTCCTATGCAATATTGTTCTTTACAACATTAGACTTTACTTCCATCATAGTCACATCCACAGCTGGGTGTTGTTTTTGCTTTGGCTCCATCTCTTCATTCTTTCTGGAGTTATTCCTCCACTGATCTCCTGTAGCATATTGGGCACCTACTGACCTGGGGAGTTATTCTTTCAGTGTCCTATCTTTTTGCCTTTTCATGCTGTTCATGGGGTTCTCAAGGCAAGAATACTGAAGTGGTTTGCCATTCCCTTCTCCAGTGGACCACATTTTGTCAGAACTCTCCACCATGACCCGTACATCTTGGGTAGCCCTACACAGCATGGCTCATAGTTTCATTGAGTTAGACAAGGCTGTGGTCCATGTGATCAGTTTGGTTAGTTTTCT
Organism: Okapia johnstoni; assembly: GCA_024291935.2. Classification (NCBI taxonomy): domain Eukaryota; kingdom Metazoa; phylum Chordata; class Mammalia; order Artiodactyla; family Giraffidae; genus Okapia; species Okapia johnstoni. Next base: position 123,853,578 of record CM044307.1, on the reverse strand, counting down.
GTGATTGTGGTTTTCATTCTCTCTGCCCTCTGATGGATAAGGATAAGAGGCTTTGGAAGCTTCCTCGTGGTTATTCACTTGCTGCTGAACAACCATCAACTGGAGAATGTTGGATCCCACCAAAAAAAAAGATACCCCACGTCCAAGGGCCAAGGAGAAGCCCCACCAAGATGGTAGGAGGGGCAAAATTGAGCTTAGAATCAAATCCTTTACCCACCAGAGACTCTCAGAGGGCTCAAACAAACCTTGTGTGCACCAGGACCCAGAGACTGTACAGAGACTGAGACAGACTGTGTTTGAGCATCTCCTGCAAAGGTATGGGTCAGCAGTGGCCTGCCGCAGGGGCAGGGGCTCTGAGTGCAGCAGACCTGGGTATGGTATAAGCCCTCTTGGAGGAGGTATCCATTAACCCCACCATAGAGCTGCCAGAATTTACACAGGACTGGTGATATGTTACGGGGAAAAATCATGTAAACACTCAGATGACACAAAGATCTTCTGAGATGGGATGATCTCACCATTTATCAACCAAAAGGGGAAGAAAAAGCTTGCATCCTTAGAAATTGCCCCCAAGTTCAGTCAGAAAGTCAAATGTATGGTCAATAACTGATGACTTTAAAAAGTTACCTTGGGTTGTCTTTTTCAGCTCTGTTATCCTTCACATACAACATGTACCAATGACTTCCCCACTTTCATTTGCCACCAAACCTTGATGGTTTGGGCTTCTGTGGTGGCTCAGACAGTAAAGAATCTGCCTGGAATGCAGGAGACCTAGGTTCAACCCCTGGCTCGGGAAGATCCCCTGGAGAAGGGAATGGCTACCAACTCCAGTGTTCTAGCCTGGAGAATTCCATGGACAGAGGAGCCTGGTGGGCTACAGTCCTTGGGGTTGCAAAGAGTCAGACATGACTGAGTGACTAATACTTGATGGTTTATGTTCTGTCTGGGGGCACCCCCTATGTGCCTAAAAATGAGTCATTGGTTCTAGATTTCCAAGAACTGATGGGAAACGCCTCATTCTATATGACTTTGGGCTACTCACACTTTCAGCTTCTTATTTCCTTTGTGAATGAGGATAAATTATGGTACCTGCCTCAAAGAGTTGCCATAAAGATAACATGAACACATGTAGATGCTCAATATGTCAGCCATCGCAGTGGTTTTGCAATGTCTCTAGATTGCCTGAAATCTCTCTGACATCTACCTCTAGAGACTTCTTTTGTCTCCATCACCCTACACTGTCCCTATTCATCTAAACTCTCCTTTTCTGTCTTCCTTATTACCTTTCATCTTCTCCTGTCCTTAACCTTGACCATGCTGAACTATGAGAAAATATCCTGTACTCTTGAGTCTCTCTTCTCCTCTCCTTTTTACACGATGACACCCATGGTATAGCGGAAGGGCTTAGCTATAACCGCTCGTATAATCCCAAAATTTGTACCTTGAACTCTGACTTCCCATTAGACTCTTCCAACTGAATAACTGAAAAATTCCAGTTTTCCAACTTTCCCATTCAGTATTTCCAGCTGAATATGGAGGTAAAATTTAGACTTACTGAACTGAGAGTAACTTTAGAGAGTGTCTAATCCAGGGATCTTAAACCCTTCTGCCTCAGAGGGAATAGGAAGGGAACCTAAAGGTGTGAAGTTGATTGGGTATAAATAACAATTTGACCTCAGTGTAGGAATACAATAGGGCATGGTGGAGCCTGTGGACAAGTCAGGGAACATATCCATGGCCGGTCTAAAGGGGGCCACTGATACTCACGTTAGCCAACTGCTAACGGCAGAAATCTGGGCTTTTGTGTAAAATCTCCCAATTTTGGAATGATGGCAGCTAATTAAATTGTAAAACCTTGTGTAGAATAAACAAACTACATCTGCCATGACTTTTCCTATTTGGGTATAATGCAGTGCTGTCACTTTTTAAAGATCAGGTGACCAAAACCCAGAAGGGTTATGTGTTGGATTCACGTTAGCATGTGGCTCAGCTAACCAGAATTCATGTTTCCTCAAGCCAAACTCCCTCAAACTCCAGTTATTCAAAAACTAATTCATCTTTTTTCTTTATCAAACTGGCTCTCCCTTCTGACCAAGCTGTTTCTGAAAGAAGATTTATTTTTTTCTTCTGTTTTGTCAGGCTAGAAATGCAAGACTTAAAAAAAAAAAACTATATTGATTTACAATGTGTTAATTCGTGCTATACAGCAAAGTGACTCAGTTTGAACATTCAGTGAACATTCTTCTTCATATTCTTTTCCATTATGATTTATCACAGGATACTGAATATAGTTCCCTGTGCTGTACAATAGGACTTTGTTTTTTATCCATTCTACATACAATAGTTTGCATCTGCTCATCCCAAATTTCCAGTCCTTCCCTCCCCCCTTTTACCTTAGCAACCACAAGTCTATTCTCTACATCTGAGTCAGAGGAAACCCAAGCTTTTGATCGTGTTCTTAGAGTCCCTGTATCCACCCTGGCACAAAGTTCCCTCTTTCATTTTATCTCCATCCATCATTTTTTCTCCGTCATTCTGACTGCCAGAACATTACCCCTTGTCAGTCCAGGTTTCAGCTGTCCTCTTTACAACCGGTTCCTTCCAACCACAACCATGGACTGTCTCATAAAACAATCCCTCTGCTTGGCATTCAAGGTTCTTCCCAGGTTCCCCCTAACCAGTCTTAAAACATTCTTCCCGCAGGTTTATTTCTTCCTTTCCTTCCTCTCTGCACATCGTTTGTTACCCACACTCACCTCTAGGGGGAGCTCAAGACCCTCCTGCCTTTCCTCCAGGGGTCTTTGTTGACCAAAGACAATTGGGTCGCGTGAAGGGATGAAGTTTAGCATAAGCTCAGAAGTAAATTCTGATTCCTCCTCTTCGGGAGAGCATCCTGACCAGCTTCATCTATTATTAACCCGAATAATAATGACAATCCTTACAGGTAATCTGTTTCGTTTGTCGTTACAGGTACCAAGGCTTCCCAGGTGGCTCAGTGGTAACGAATCTGCCTGCTGATGCAGGCGACTCTAGAGATGTGAGTCGGGAAGATCCCCTGGAGGAGGAAATAGCAACCCATGCCAGTATTCTTGCCTGGAGAATCCCATGGACAGAGGAGCCTGGTGGGCTACAGTCCATGAGGTCGCAAGGAGTCAGGCACGACTGAGCGACTAAGCTCGAGCACAGGTACCATTTTTGAGAGCAAGTCAAGGTGTTTTTCCTGCAGTTTCTCATTTCATTCTCTTTAAAACTCAGTGAAGTTCTCTGATTTGGCGATGAGGACACTGTGGCTCAGAGAGACTAGGAGACTTGCCCGTGGGTGTTTGGCTAGTAAGCGGTGGAGCCGAGGTGTTCCCCAACTCTGTCTCCTCCAGAGTCCAAGCTCTTAGTCTGCACGTGATGCTTTCCTACATCCCCTGTAAATTCTGGTGAGCGGGGGTGATATATAACTTTTTTGTGTCTTTCCTACTGCCTCAGTCTTCTCATCAGTCAAGTGGCAATAATATACCTCTGTATCAGATTCCTAGGACAACCATAACAGATTACCAGCAACTGGTGTCTTAAAACAACAGGGTCCCTGAATAAATTATCTTTCAGCTCTAGAGCCTAGAAGTTTCAGCAGGGCCACGCTCCCTCAAAGGCTCTAGGGAAGTACACCTCCTTGCTGTTTGCCCAGCTTCTGGCAGTTGCCAGTAACCCGTGTGTTCTTTGGCTTGTGGCTGTATCACTCCAGTCCCCTCATCTGTCATCACATGGCCGTCTTCTCTGTCTGTGCGTCCTCTCCTCTTCTTATAAGGACACCACTTACTGGACTCAGGGTACACCCTAACCCAACATGACCTTGTATGAACTTGATTACATCTGCAAAGACTCTTTTTCCAAATGAGGTTAAATTCGCAGGTTCCACTGGACGTGAGTTTGAGGGGACACTATGTACATACAACCCAGTGTACAACCTCTTAGGGTTGTGGTGAAACTTCACTGGGGCCCTGTATTATTTTTAAAAAGTTATAATTGAAATATAGTTGGCTTCGATGTTGTTTTTCAGTTCTACCACAAAGTTATTGGTCATATATATACATACATACATATACATATGCATGCATGCATGCTAAGTCGCTTCAGTCATGCCCGCTTCACTCTTTATGACCCTATGGACTGTAGCCCACCAGGCTCCTCTGTCCATGGGATTCTCCAGGCAAGAATACTGGAGTGGGTTGCCATACCCTTCTCCAGGGGGATCTTCCCAACCCACGTCTCTTATGTCTCCTGCACTGGTAAGAGGCATCTTTACCACTAGTGCCACCTGGGAAGCCCATATGTGTGTATGTATGTGTGTGCTTGTGTGTGTGTGTGTGTATATATATACAGTTATATATACGTATATACTTTTTTAGTTTCTTTTCCATGATAGGTTATTACAACATATCAAGTATAGCTCCCTGTGCTGTGCAATAGGTCCTTGTTGATCTATTTTATATCTAGTACAGGACCTTATATTAAAAGGCACACATCCCAGCACCCAAGAACTCTCTAATATCCACTTCTCATCACACCTGTAGCAATAGGCTGTGATGGTCACTTGCTAGTCACCTCAGGTATTGGCCTCATCATAGAGTCAAACAAGCAATTCACTACCCCAGCTCCATATCAGAATCACCTGGGACAATTTGAAGACCAGTGCTCATGTCTCACCCAAGACACGTCCAGTCAGAAACTCCATGGTGAAGTCTGAGAATCCCCCTCATGGTTGTGCTAAGTTGTGTCCAACTCTTTGTGACTCCATGGACTGTAGCGTGCCAGGGTGAAGACTGAGAATAGGTGCGCCTAAAAAGCTCCCCAGCTGAACTTCCCCCAGTGGTCTAGTGGTTAAGACTCTGGGTTTCCAGTATGCAAGGCATGAGTTTAATCTGCATGCCACAGTGTGGGGGAAAAAAGGACTTTCCACCTAATGCAAAGAGGCAACTCATTGGAAAAGACCCTGATGCTGGGAAAGAGTGAAGGTAGGAGGAGAAGGGGATGACAGAGGATGAGATGGTTGGATGGCATCACTGACTTGATGGATATAAGTTTGAGCAAACTCCGGGAGTTGATAATGGACAGGGAAGCCTGGCATGCTACAGTCCATGGGGTCGCAAAGAGTTGGACACAACCTAGCTGCTGACCAACAACAACTAGTTTGGGATGGACATGTGCACAATGCTGCATTAAAAATGGGTAACCAATAAGGACCTACTCTGTAGCACGGGGAACTCTGCTCAATGCTATGCAGCAGCCTGGATGGGAGGGGAGTTTGGAGGAGAATGGACACATATTTATGTGTGGCTGAGTCCCTTTGCTGTCCACCTGAAACTATTATAACACTCTTAATCGGTTATACTCTAGTATAAAATAAAAAGTGGGAAAAAAGGATCACTCCTACTCTTGATATCTCCTTGAGACTTCCCTGGGGGTCCAGTGGTTAAGACTTCGTGCTTCCACTGCAGGGGGGCACAGGTTTGATCCCTGGGAGATAAGATCCTGCAAGCCTTGAGGCCAAAAAAAAAAAAAAAAAAAGAAGAAGAAGCTCTCTGGGTGATGGATTCTGACTTTCAACCAGGCTTGAGGACCACTCAGTGAGACAAACACCGTCAGAGAGAAAATTCCACAATCGTGCTGTTGGAGTGACGTTAGATACAGTCATTATTTCTCCAGAACATTAGCTCCATAAAAAACTAGGCTAGAGCTTTGGAATGATAAAAACTGTAAGACTTGTCAGATTCAAACCTGTGTGTAGTTGATTCTTCCTGTGGGAAACAAAGCATTGTTATGACGTTAGCAAATACAGGATTTACTTTCAATTAAACAATAACCAGCAGGGCAAAGACAAAAAAATAGAATAAAGGCAGAGGCAGGGTCAGGTGTGTCTATAGAGTTTTTCCAGTTAAACCAATGGCTTTCAATTTGGTCCTGAACCCCCCAAAGGTAGAAACGTCATCCAGACAGGGCCAGGAATCAACTGCAGTTACTTTGCGTAAACACAGGACAGATTAAAGAAAACACAGCGCAAGAGGCGGGCACTGAAGTATGTAGCATTTTGTTGTTGTCGTTCATTGTGAACTGACCCAATACCAAGGCATGTGGGAAAACTGAATGGAATTTGAAATTTGCCCTCAAGACACCTAGCATTAATAAGTGCGAGAAGCGTGCATGCATGCTAAGTCGCTTCAGTCATACCCAACTCTTTGAGACTCTGTGGATTGTAGCCCACTAGGCTCTTCTGTCCATGGGATTCTCCAGGCAAGAATACTGGAGTGGGTTGCTGTGCCCTCCTCCAGGGGATCTTCCTGACCCAGGGATTGAACCCTCATCTCCTGCAGCTCCTGCATTGGCAGGAGGGTTCTTTACTACTGGAGCCAACTCAATTCAGTTCAGCAGATTGACTGGGGGCTTCCTATGTGTCAAATTCGGTTCTGGATATTGGTATATTCCATGCAGCTTATACTTCTGCAAGGAGCTTACACTTGGCACTAAATGTACAATTTAGTTGAGAGGATTGGAGCTTGAAGCAGAACTCATTCTTGTTGAGAAAGGGAAAAAATGATCTTTCACAACCCAAAGTGAGTAATGATAAAATATTTAAATGCTTAAGGAAGCTGAGTTCTATATTCAGATAAAGAAATGAAAACTGGAAGTTGAGAGTAAGTCCTTACACGTGTACCCCAATGTTCATCGCAGCACTGTTTACAATAACCAGGACATGGAAGCAACCTAGATGTCTATCATCAGATGAATGGATAAGAAAGCTGTGGTACATATACACAATGGAATATCACTCGGCCATTAAAAAGAATACATTTGAATCAGTTCTAATGAGGTGGATGAAACTGGAGCCTATTATACAGAGTGAAGTAAGTCAGAAAGAAAAACACCAATACAGTATAATAATGCATATATATGGAATTTAGAAAGATGGTAACGATGACCCTATATGCGAGACAGCAAAAGAGACATAGATGTATAGAACAGTCTTTTGCACTTTATGGGAGAAGGCGAGGATGGGATGATTTGAGACAATAGCATTGAAACATGTATATTATCATATGTGAAACAGATCACCAGTCCAGGTTCGATGCATGAGACAGGGTGCTCAGGGCTGGTGCACTAGGATGACCCTGAGGGATGGGATGGGGAGGGAGGTGGGAGGGGGGTTCAGGATGGGGAACACATGTACACCCTTGGCTGATTCATGTCAATGTATGGCAAAAACCACTACAATACTGTAAAGTAATTAGCCTCCAAATAAAATTAAAAAAAAAAAAGAGTAAGTCCCTACAATCGTGCCAAGTTTTTTTTTCAATATTTATTTATGTGGCTGAGTCAGGTCTCAGTTGTGGCACGAGGAATCTTCGCTGCGTCACACAGGATCTTTCATTGTGGTGCACGAACTCTCTAGTTGTGGCTCGTGGGCTCAGTAGTTGCAGCACACAGGTTTAGTTGCCCTGCAGGATGTGGGATCTTAGTTCCCCTACCAGGGATTGAACCCACATCCCCTTCATTGAAAGGTGGATTCATAACCACTGGACCACCAGGGAAGTCCTGAAGGGATGGTTTTTGAACTCTAACTCTCCATTCCAGGTTCTGAATGCCAGGAAGCCTTGCCCCAGTGCACAAGAAGCCCAAGTGTGCTGTTATGCTGGGAGGTCTTCGATTGCTTATCTGAAATGATACCGATGACAATAATAACACACAATTTATTGAGCAATTATTATATGTCATAATACACACTTTAAATAATCCATGTTTTGAAATCTTGTCAATACTTCTGTAGGTAGATGTGGTTATCCTCACTTATGGGGTGAGGAAAACAAAGCTCAGAGAGGTTAAGTGACTTACCTAAGGGCACAGAGCTGGTTGAGTAGAATGTGCCAGCATGCGTGCACAGTCATGTCTGACTCTTTGTGACCCCAGGGACTGTAGCCTGCCAGGCACCTCTTTCCATGGGATTTTCCAGGCAAGAATACTGGAGTGAGAGGAACAAGTGTGGTTAAATTCATGTCATGTGACGGGCCACCCTAGCCTCTAAATGAGCACCTCCTGGGGACATACGTTTTTCAAAGGTTTAAGAAACTTAAAATCAAATAGTAGGCAACAGGAAGTCTTCATTTGCATCCAAGGAGTACCCAGTAGACATGGAAATTGACCACAGGAGGCGGAAAGAGGGTGGAAAGAGGATTCTTGGCTTTGCTACTTTTGGTAAATGATGAGCTGACTCAGCAACTCCAGGCAAGTTACTTAGCTTCCTTGAAGCTCTATGATTTTTTTTTATATAATATATTATATTTTCTGGAAAATCTCATGGATGGAGGAGCCTGGCAGTCTACATACCATGGGGTCACAAAGAGTGGGACACGACTGAGTGACTTCACTTTCACTTTTCTCCATATATATATATATATATAAATTATTTATTTTTAGCTGTGCAGTGGCTTCATTGCTGCACACGGGCTTTCTCTAATTGCGGTGAACTCTAACTGTGGTGTGCAGGCTTCTCATGGTGGAACACAGGCTGTAGGTGGCTCGGGCTCAGCAGCTCCACCACGTGTGGAACTTTCCCAGGTCAGGAATCAGACCCACATTCCTTGTACTTGCAGGCGGATTCTTAACCTCTGGACCAATAGGGAAGTCCTATGATCTTGTTTTTAGCAAAAGGTGGAACTTCATTTTGTTCAGGGGATAAAAGGAGAGAACACGTAGGAAAAGTCTTGAGTGTGAAAAGTGTTAATCACTCAGTCGTGTCCGACTCTTTGTGACCCCATGGACTCTCGCCTGCCAGGCTCTTCTGTCCATGGAGTTCTCCAACCAAGAATACTGGAGTGGGTAGCCATTCCCTACTCCAGGGGATCTTCCCGACTCAGGGATGGAACCTGGGTCTCCCACTTTGCAGGTGGATTCTTTACCGTCTGAGCCACCAGGGAAGCCCACTAAATAACAATGCATTTGGATTAGCTGTTAGAAGGGGTAGGATGGAAGAAAAGGGGCCCCTTTTAAAGGGTGGGGAGGGGGGCATCATAGTCACTAGCTGATATACTGCCCAGCAGCAAACTCCTCTCTGGTCAGTGGAGCTATATACTCTAGGGGTGCCCCCTAAGGGGATGGCATGGGCCCTTCTGTTGTGACAGGGTCAGTTACTATGGGCATGCTGGTAGGCAAGGCTGACCTTGGGCCTAGTTGTCTGCCAGGCTCTGCCTTGTGCAGAAACTGCCAGCCTGCTCCTGGGCAGGGCTGAGCCCTGGCATGACCAGCTGCACAGCCCAGGGAGTCCCAGGGCTGGTGCCTGCCAGTTGGTGGGAGAGACCAGATCCTGGGCTGGCTGGCTGTGTGACCTGGGGGTCCAGGGCTGGCACTAGGCTGGAAGTGGCGAGGTCCCAGGTCGGCTGACTGCGGGGCCTACAGTGTCTTGAGACTAATGCTGGCCCACTGGTGGGCAGGTAAGCCCCTGTCACTAACAGGCTTAAGGGAGGACTCCAGAATGGCTCTAGCCATCATCAGGGTCCTGGCAGAACGAACTCACCCAGATGGCTGCCACCCATGTCTATGTCCCCGGCTGGGGTGGGGAGGGGGGCTTCCACTCGCCTCCTGACTCTCTGGGAGGTTCTCCAAGATCAACAAGTAGATCTGACTCCTTTCAAGTTACTGTTGGAGCTGGGACTCAAAGCACATGAGATTTTGCGTGTGCCCTTTAAGAGCAGAGGCTCTTTCCTACAGCCCTCCAGCTCTCCTGTATGCAAGCCCCACTGGCCTTTAAAGTCAAACATTCTGGGGGCTAGTCTTTCTCATGCAGGAACCGCAGACTCAGGAGCCTGATGTGAAGCTAAGACTCCTCACTCCTTGGGAAGAATCTCTGCAGTTGTGATTATCCTCCTGCTTGGGGGTTGCCTACTCAAGCGTGGAAGGTCTGGACTGGACCACATCTCCACCCCTCCTACACATCTCGTGTTGCAGGAAAGAGGACCCCTTCCAGGGCACAAGAGCGGGCTCTTGTCTGACACTTGAAAGTGAATTGTCCAAGGAGACACACGTGCTGACAAAGCAAGAGACTTTATTGGGAAGGGGTGCCTGGGTGGAGAACAGGAGGGTCAGGGAACCCAAGAGAACTGCTCTGCCACATGGCTTGCAGTCTCGGGTTTCATGGTGATAGGGTTAGTTTCTGGGTCATCTCTTGCCAATCATTCTGACTCAGGGGCCTTCCAGGTGGCACACGCATCGCTTGGCCAAGATGGATGCCAGCAAGAAGGATTCTGGGAGGTTGGTAGGATATATGGACTGGTGTCTCCTCTCTCCTTTCAATCCTTCCTGAAATCTTCCATTTGGTGTTAGCTTGTTAGTTCCGCATTCCTTGCCAAGACCTCCTGCTACAAGGTAACTCACACTAGTGGTTACTATGGTGCCTGGCCAGGGCAGGCGGTTTCGGTCAGTGGTTCCTCTAACATTTCTGGTTCTGTGTTTATATCTTTAGTTGTAGAGGACCCTTTTCTCCTAGTCTTCCAGTCTTTCTCATAAATAGTTGCTCTGTGAATTGTAATTTTGGAATGCCTAGAGGAGGAGGTGAGCTTGGTTTTCCTACTCTACCATCTTGGTCACACATCCTAGAGTCTTAAATTATGTGTGCCGAGAAATTCCTTTTTCTGATCAGACCAATCTGAACTGATATCTAGTTACTGGCAGTGAAATGATACCTGGCTCATACAAGAGGTGACACCTGAATAGAATCCCTTTTTAAATTTATTTTAATTTTTAAAAAATTTGATTGAAGTATAGCTGATTAAAAGATTTTTTTTTTTTTGGCTGCACCTTGCAGTTTGCAAGATCTCAGTTCCTTGACCAGGGATTGAACCCAGAGCCCTGGCAGTCAGAGTGCTGTGTCCTAATCACTGGACCACCAGGGAATTCCCTAAAAGAATCTTGAAAGTACAGGGTTTTGACTAGACAAAAATGAGTTGAAGTGTATTCCAACAACAATATTAACAATATCAATGACACCAAAACGTATCGAGCAGTTAGTATGCTCCAGAAACTCTGCCTAGAGAGTCATTTACTCTTCACAAAAACCAATGATGTTATCATCATCCATATTTACTTATTTTATTATCATTATTGCCACACTACATGGGTTGCAGGATCTTTTTCTTTTCTTTCTTTTTTAAAGAAATATTGATTTATTTGGCTGTGCTGGGTCTTCAGGAGAAGGCAATGGCAACCCACTCCAGTACTCTTGCCTGGAGAGTCCCATGGACAGAGGAGCCTGGTAGGCTGCATTCCATGGGGTCGTGAGGAGTCAGACACGACTGAGCGACTTCACTTTCACTTTTCACTTTCATGCATTGGAGAAGGAAATGGCAACCCACTCTAGTATTCTTGCCTGGAGAATCCCAGGGACGAGGGAGCCTGGTGGGCTGCCGTCTCTGGGGTCGCACAGAGTCGGACACGACTGAAACGACTTAGCAGCAGCAGCAGCAGCAGCTGGGTCTTAGTTGCAGCCTGCAGGATCTTCCATCTTAGTTGTGACATGCAGGATCTAGTTCCCCAACCAGGGATTGAATTCAGGCCCCTTGCATTGGGAGCACAGAGTCTTAGCTGCTGGACCACCAGGGAAGTCCCTCAGCCTGCAGGATTTTAGTTTCACAACCAGGGATCGAATCCATGCCATCTCTGTAGTGAAAGTGCCACGCCGTCCTAAGAACTGGCCTGACAGGGAACTCTCTGATTATCTCCTTTAAGATGAAGAACATGAATCTCAGAAGAGAGGACTTCGCAGATGGTGCTAGCAGTAAAGAACCTGCCTGTCAATGCAGGAGACATAAGAGATGCGGGTTTGATCCCTGGTTGGGAAGATCCCCTGGAGTAGGGCATAGCAACCCACTCCAGGATTCTTGTCTGGAGAATCCCATGGACAGAGGAGCCTGGTGGGCTACAGTCCATACGATTGCAAAGAGTCGGACATGACTGAAGTGAATTAGCATGCCGGAAGCTTTGAAAGATTCTATGACATGCCAAAGGTCACACAGCTGAGAAGTGGACTGAACAGGTCAGCTTGCTATCCGGGAATATGCTCTTCTTATGCTGCCTGTCTGCCTCTCTTGCTTTCTAGGCAGACAGCTGAAAGCAAGAGCATATGAGCTAAGAGAGTACAGTCAGGGGAGAATGGAAGCACAGTGATCAGGGGAGGATGTGGCAGGCAATGCGGCTCAGAGGTTGCTGGTCCGAGTGGTGGACAAGGTGTAGTTGCAGCTGGAACTATCAGTAAGTGGCACCCATGCAGCTCTAAAGTTACTTGCCATCACTGCCCAAGTTCTATACAGGGTTATCCTACCAGGATAATCATCATCCATTTATTTATCATGCAACAGCCATTTGAGTTTACGTACCCTCTTGGTGGGCAAGACAAAGTAACTGCCCTCATAGACATTATATTTGAACTGGGAGAGACAACATTAAATCAACAGTTACATCTATAGTTACACATCAACCATGTGTAAGCACATGATAACCAACTGTGCAAAGGGCTATGAAGGTCATGAGCAGAGTGCTACAAAAACAATGAGGGATAACTAGGTGGTCCAGTTGTTAAGACTCTGAGCTTCCACTGCCGGGGTACTGGTTGGAACTGAGATCCCAGTACAGGCCATGAGACAAGACAAAAAAAATTTTAAAAATCTGAAGAGTGTATACAAGTGTGTAGGGTAAGGCTTCACTGTGGTCAAGTGTGATTTAAGCAGAGGCCTTGATATTTAAATGGTAAGATACACTGTAAACAGGAAGAACCACAAAGGCAAAGAGGGAAATGGATTTGCATATTTAAGGAACTGAAATTAGTGGCCTCACAATCAGTGGATAAGAAGTAGGCTAGGGCTGCGTCTTGCAGGGGCTTGCGGCCTCTGTTAGGATTCTTGATCCTCATTTATGAATTCATTCCTCCAACATTTCCTGAGAATTTTCTGCTGGACCAGGCCATAGGCAGTGAATAGGGTTTCCCTGGTGGCTCAGATGGTAAAGAATCTGCTTGCAGTGCAGGAGACTCAGATTCAACCCCTGGGTCAGGAAGATCCCCTGGAGAAGGGAATGGCTATCCACTCCACTATTCTTGCCTAGAGAATCCCATGGACAGAGAAGCCTGGCAGACTACAGTTCATGGGGTTGTGAAGAATCAGACATGACTGAGCTACTTTCACTTTTTTTTTCAGGGATATAGTGATCAATAATGATTACAATAATAGTGGCCAATATTCATTCAGTACTTCCCCATTTGCTATTAGACCAATTGTTTTAACCACTTTTCCTCCTAGTACACTTTATCTATTTACTTATTGGAGTAACATTGATTTACAATCAACTCTAAAGTTACACATATATCCACTTTTAATTTTTATCTTATTTTAAGATATATACGTATGTATCTGTATTTATTTCATACAGAAATTTTATTTTAATTTTTTTTTAAATTTATTTTTATTTATTTGGCTGTACTGGGTCTTAGTTGTGGCACTCAGGATCTTCAGTCTTCACGGAGGCATGCATGATCCTCTAGTCACAGCATGTGGAATATAGTTCTCCAACCAGGGACTGAACCTGGGCTACCTACACTGGAAGCTCAGAGTCTTAGTCACAAGACCACCATGGAAATCATTTGTAGGTTTCCTTCCCATTTAGTTCTCTACAGAGCATTGAGTAGAGTTCCCTGTGCTATGCACTAGTTATAGTTCTCATGAGTTATCTAGTTTATATATAGTAGTGTGTATATGGGGCTTCCCTGGTGGCTCAGTGGTAAAAAATCTGCCTGCAGTGTAGGAGACCTGGTGTTGATCTCTGGGTTGAGAGGATTTCCTGGAGGAGGGCATGGCAACCCACTCCAGTATTTTTGCCTGGAGAATTCCACGGACAGAGGAGCCTGGCAGGCTACAGTCCATGGACTCGCAAGGTCAATCCCAGTCTCCCAACTCATCCCACCTCCCTCCCCCCCTTGAGGGGAAAACATAAGTTTGTTTTCTACTTCTGTGATTCTATTTCTCCTTTGAAAATAAGTTCATCTGTACCATTTTGGTTTTAAGCACTTGGATGTACCAACTCATTAAAGCCTCCAAGCAGCTCTATGACCAAGATCATACTGTTGACTTAAAAATTAGCCACAACCTAAAAGTTGAGAGTTACGTTTTATTCAGTGGGAAGTTTTAGGACTTCCAGCCTGAAAGACAGCATCTCAAGTGACCCTGAGAGAACTGCTCTGAGGAGGCAAAGGGAGGAGGCAGGTTATACAGAAGTTTTACAACAAACGGCTGGTAGTCTGAACATCAAAAGATTATTGTTAATTAAAGGAAGCCAGATATCTCAAGTGAAGGAATTTAATCCTTTTCTATGTATGGGAAGATGTAAGAGTCTGGGCTCACTGAAATCTTTTCTTTCATATGTATCTCAGCTATCCTGGGGCCAGTATCCTGTGTTTTTTCACATCCTGAGCTCCCCTGGGGCTCACTGTATTGAGTGGCTCTGGTCCTGATAGCTGCTGGTTCACAGGTATTCTTCTCTTTCCTGAGTGCCGTTAGGACTCAGGAACTCACATTGGAGGCCTGCAATCACTGATGACTGTGACATCCTCATTTACTGATATGGCAGGAAATATTCCATTTCTCTATGGTTTTTCCAGTAGTCATGTATGGATGTGAGAGTTGGACTATAAAGAAAGCTGAGTGCCGAAGAATTGATGCTTTTGAACTGTGGTGTTGGAGAAGACTCTTGAGAGTCCCTTGGACTGCAAGGAGATCAAACCAGTCCATCCTAAAGGAAATCAGTCCGAATATTCATTGAAAGGACTGATGCTGAAGCTGAGCTCCAATACTTTGGCCACCTGATGCGAAGAACTGACTCATTGGAAAAGACCCTGATGGTGGGAAAGACTGAAGGCAGGAGGAGAACAGGATGACAGAGGATGAGATGGTTGGATGGCATCACCGACTCGATGGACATGAATGTGAGCAAGCTCTGGGAGTTGGTGATGGACAGGGAAGCCAACCTGCTGCAGTGCATGGGGTTGCAAAGAGTCAGACACAACTGAGCGACTGAACTGAACTGAACTCCATTTCTCACTACAATTGTTTCTGCTTGACAGAGGGCCTCTCTGGTGGGTCAGATGGTAAAGAGTCTACATGCAATGTAGGAGACCAGGGTTCAGTCCCTGGGTTGGGAAGATCCTCTGGACAAGGAAATGGCAACTCCTTCAGTGTTCTTGCCTGGAAAATTCCATGGACAGAGGAGCCTGGTGGGCTACAGCCCGTGGGGTTGCAAAGAGTTAGACACAACTGAGCGACTAACACTTTCACTTTAGTGAAATTGAGGCATGGAGAAACTAAGTAATTTGCAAGCTCATACAACCAGCAAGTGGGCTTCCCTGGTAGCTCAGCTGGTAAAGAATCTGCCTGCAATGCAAGAGACTGGTTTGATTCCTGGGTGAGGAAGATTCCTTGGAGAAGGGATAAGCTACCCACTCCAGTATTCTTGGACTTCGCTGGTAGCTCAGACTGTAAAGAACCTGCCAGCAACGTGGGAGACCTGGGTTCTATCCCTGGGCTGAGAAGATCCCCTGGAGGAGGACATGGCAACCCACTTCAGAATCCCCATGGACAGAGGAGCCTGGTGGGCTAGAGTCTATGGGGTCACAAAGAATCGGACACGACTCAGCGATGAAGCACAGCACAACCAGCGAGTAGTAACAGGCAGTCACTTGACTCTAGAACTCCTTGGCACTTACATTCTTAACTGCTATCATTTACTACCTCTTGTCCAAAATTAGGGAGCAGTTTCCCTGGTCATTTTAGCCACAAACAATGCTTCAGATGTAGGTAGATAGTTAAAAGAATTTCCAATCTTGTCATATCATAAGAACTCCTAGGGAGTTAGAAGCAGACCCTTTTTCTAGAGATTTAGACTCAGTAGTGAAACTGAGCTGTGTCACTCAGCCCCTGGGGGCTCCTGGGCATAAAAGCCTCTCTCAAAAAGTTTTAAAAATTTATTTATTTTTGGCTGCAGTGGGTCTTTGTCGCTGCACACAAGCTTTCTCTAGTTGCAACATGTGGGCTATAGAGCATGCCGGCTTCAGTAGTTGTGGCTCATGAACCCAACTGTCCTGTGGCATGTGGAATCTTCCTATACCAAGGACCAAAACTGTGTCCCCTGCATTGGCTGGCAGATTCTTAAGCACTGGAATACCAGGGAAGTCCACAAAAGTCTCTCTATATCCCCCATTTCTTGATTACAGGAAACAGGCTTCATTCAAGCCTCCATGATCTTTGCTGAGTTCCAGTTCAGTTCAGTTGCTCAGTTGTGTCCAACTCTTAGCATGCCAAGCTTGCCTGTCCATCACCAACTCCTGGAGATTACTCAAACTCATGTCCATTGAGTCGGTGATGCCATCCAACCATCTCATCCTTTGTTGTCCCCTTCTCCATCTGCCTTCCATCTTTCCCACCATCAGGCTCTTTTCCAGTGAATCAGTTCTTCGCATCAGGTGGCCAAAGTATTGGAGCTCAGCTTCAGCATCAGTCCTTCCAATAAGTATTCAGGTCTGATTTCCTTTAGGATGGACTGGTTTGATCTCCTTGCAGTCCAAGGGACTCTCAAGAGTCTTCTCCAACACCACAGTTCAAAAGCATTAATTCTTCGGCGCTCAGCTTTCTTTATAGTTCAACTTTCACATCCATACATGATTATTGGAAAAACCATAGCTTTGACTAGATGGACCTTTGATGGCAAAGTAATGTCTCTGATTTTTAATATGCTGTCTAGGTTGGTCATAGCTTTTCTTCCAAGGAGCAAGCATCTTTTAATTTCATGGCTTCAGTCACCATCTGGAGTAATTTTGGAGCCCCCCCAAAATAAAGTCTCTCACTGTTTCCATTGTCCTGTGACATGGAAAAGCAATAAAGCAAAGCAATAAAGCTCTTTTTTTCTACTTTACTCCAAACTCTGTCTCCAAGACACAATTTGGTGATGTGGTACAGAGGCCGAATTTTGGGTACAGCAGCTCCAGTCTGGAATTTGTATTTTTAGCAGGTTTGACCAACGCTGGCTTAGTAGTTCATTTTAATGAATTTTTTTTTCCGCTGGACAGATACCAGTACAGGTGGGCGGCTGTGTCACTACTTTCCTGGGTGTGTGTCACCTCGTGCATACCATTTCATCTCTCTGGGCATCAGTTTCCTCTTCTGATAAATGCAGCAAATGACAGCACTAGCCCCTGAGGTTTTTGTGTGGATTAAGTGAGCTGGTGCAAAGTGCTTAACAATCCCAGATGCTTAATGAGGGGTAATAACAGTAATGTGTCACCAAGCAAGGACTCTTGCGTCCATGGTGCAGAAAGCCAAACTCTGACTTTGGGTGTTTGCAGCAAACTAGAGTTTATTTGTAGGGGGTAGCAGCTCATGCTCAAAAGACACAAACACACTGATGGCTTTCTAGCAAGGGTTTTTAAAGACAGTGTTAGGCAAGAGTGTCTAGAATGCTCATAGACTTTCTTTTGATTGGTTGTTGGGGTAACAGGGTGATGTTTCTGAAATGTTAACCTTCTGGTTCCAACCAGTCTGGAGTCTTGTGCTTGTGGTCAGCATGTAGTCACCACCCTCCACCTGGGTGGAGGGGGGGTCTTCATATACATGAGATTGTTTATCTACATTCCTACAGAATCCAGTGACTCTGCTGTCTTAATCATTAACTGCTTGAGTCTGCTCTTTGGAACTCAACAGAGGCCTCAGAGGCTAAAGCCTTTTTTTTTTTTTTTTCGTACAAATAAACAAGGGGACACGGCAGGGCTTTTCTACCCTGGAAGGCCCCAGTCCTGGTTGGTTTCAATCTCCCCTATTCTTTGATAGTCCTCAATCCTGACGGGAACAAGGGCTGGACAGAAAGAGAATAAAATTTTCAATAGTGGGATTAATCACAATTTGGTAAAAGAACTCAATTTTAGGGGGAATTGGTTTCAAACGGAATGATGGTGATGGTGCTGATGACAAGCAAAACTGAAGCTGCTTCAGAATGAAATGTCAGCAATCACAGCAGCTGGCTTGTAGAACGGTCCTGTCTTATCCCCCAAGGACAGGGCTGGGTCCTTTGGACCAGATAAAATACAAGTTCCCACTTAAACTGCTGTTTCAGATAAACAACTACAAAGATTTTAGTACAAGCATCTTGCAAATTACATACGACATTCTTATCATTCATTCTTTATCTGAAATTCCAATTTAACTGGGTGTCTTGTAATCTTGGGATTCCCTGGTGGCTCAGAGGGTGAAGAACCCGCCTGGAATGCGGGAGACCTGGGTTCATCTCTACTTGTTAAACCTGGAGCCCCCACCGTTAGCGAAGAGCTGTCCCCATGCCTGAGCCCAAATTCACTCCCTTTGCCCACGCAGGCGACTGCCAAGTGGCCTCCACTCGCCAGGAGCCCCAGTCGATTCCAGAGGGGCCGCTCACGCTTCCGCCCCGCTCAGACAGCACTAGTGGCGCCCCGAGCGACCGAGTCCTGCGCGCGCCCTCCGGCCCCGCCCCGCCCCAAGCAGAGGGGGCAGCCCCCAGCCGGGCAGGCCCCACCCGGCGCTTGGGCAGTTAGGAGTCTCGCAGCTCCTTGCTACGCAGCGGACTCAGTTGAGGCGAAAATACTCGCTCGCCATGTCGGCTGCAGAGGCGGGGGATGTTTTCCACAGAGCGCGGGGTAGGACCCTGGACGCCTTTTCCTCAGGTACTTCCTGCTGGGGAGTGGGTGGTTTCAGGGCTGCGGAACATTTGGCTCCGGGAACGTTAGGTTGGGATGCGCACCTCCAGCCGGACTCCAGTGGGGGCTGCACCCCGGGGGCTGGGGACCGCAATAGCAACCGCACCTCCTGCACTTGGGGCTTCCAGGGGAGCCTGTGAGGGAGGCGTCCCTGGGCTGGGGGTCCGACAGTCATGGAACCTCGTTGGCCTTGACCGAGGTTCTCGGAGAGAAGATAGAAGTGAGGCAGCAAAACATAGTTGATAGCCCGGGCTGTGCAGTTAGACTTGGTTTCAAGTCCTGCCTTGGATACGTGGCTCAGGGAGTGTTAGCCTCAGTTTCCTCATCTGTAAAGCGGAAATAAAGCAGCGACGTTCTGTGTGGCACGGAATAAGCGCTGGGTGCGCGTGCGATGCGGTTATTTTTATTATGGTTGTTGACCATGATGTAGTTTTATACTCCGTAATCATGGTTATCTTCTACAATATGAGTCATTCACCCAAATGTTAGCAGTGCCTTCAGAGCTAAGAGAGCGGGGAGGCAGTCAAGAGGTGTGTTTGAGTTCCGTGCTTGGACTTTGGAGTTAGCTAATTCGCCTCGCTATGAGAATGGGTTTGTTAATGCTTACCACACAGGCGAGTTAGCAGGTTCCAAGAATTTCTGTAACCCAGTTCCTGACACAGGCTAAGTGCTGAGTGAGTGTTCACTCCAGACCCCTAAGAGCAAGCCCGTTCCTTGCTCCTCACTGCGGGTTTTGCTGCGTGGAGTCACCTTCCCTCCCATGAACTTGCCGGTTTTTGTCACCCCGGGGAAGTCACCCCAGATGCCCTGTACAATCCAGCTTGTGCTCACCTTTATTGCTTCCCGCTCGCCATTCTTCTTGCTCAATTCTGCTTCACTGGGTTTCCTGAACTCCCATTTTAAAAGGCCAAGTCCCTTTCTCTCTGTAGGGCCTGGCTAATAGCTGGCTGATGGGTCTGGCTCTTTCTCAAACCTTCACACCTTAATTAAAGTTTGATCACCTTCTCAGACAAATTTTCTCTTTGGTCATCGTTGCTAAAGTAGGTTTCTTTTTCTGTAACTCTCAGGTCTAAAGTTTTATTCTTTTATTTTCTGCAACTGTTGGTGGGAGAGTGGGGAAGGAGGCAGGGTTCTGGAAGAGCATATGGGGCCAGAGATCTGGTTGAGTGGATTTTAAAATACAACCTATTATAGTGCCCATTCTCTAAATATTGTTTTAATGTGACTTTTTCACCATTGTTTGAACCCAAGTTCATGTGCGCAACGCATGGTGAGGCCAAACAAACCGAAATATCCGAGTTTGGAGCAGAGGAGGGTTTATTGCAGGGCCAAGCTAGGAGTTCAGGTAACTCATGCTCAAAAGTCTCCAGGTCCCTCTGGTTTTCAGGGAAGAGGTTTTGGTTCTTTTTTTAAGTTTTTTTTTTTTTTTTAATGTGGATGATTTTTGGGCTGGGAGGCGTGTGGGATCTCCGCTCCCTGACCAAGGATTGAACCCACACCCCCTGCATTGTAAAGGGGAGTCTTAACCACTGGACTGCTAGGGAAGTCCCTCAGGGAAGAGTATTTAAAGGCAACAGTTGGGGAGACAGCTGCAGGGTGAACAGATTTCTTCTGATTGGTTTCTGGTGAGGTAACAGGGTAGGGCTCCAGGAATCTCAGGCCTCAGCCTCTAGTTCTGACCAGTCTAGGGGATCTCACCATGTTAGTTATCATCCTCCACCTGGGGAGCGGGGGGCTGCAGAACTCAAAAGACTGGATCACATTGTTATGTGCGTCCCTTGTGGAGGGACTGGGACTCTGGTTTATCCCGTCACTATTGTTTCTTGACTGCTTTCCCTTCGTTTCTGCATTCCCTCAAGTCCCTCATTATTACTCCTTGAATCTGTTCTTGGGAACTCAGGGAAGGTCTAGGAGACTAAAGTCTTTTCTTCAAACAAGAAATGGGGTACACGGAAAGACTTTCTTTTTGGGGGGGACCCCGCAGGTTCCTTCTCTGTTTCAATCTAGTGTGAGGTTTTTGAGATTTATCCATGTTGGTATAAGTAGTTCTTTAAGAATTTTCCACAGTTCATTGCTCATTTTCCTTCTGGGCAGTATTCTATTATATAATCATATAGCAATACTTGATACATTCTGTTGCTTGATATTCTAAGGATCTTCCCTTTGCTTTCCAAATCTACACCCTTCCTTCCCCACCAAGCTCTAGAAGGTTGACCTCCATTGGCTTCATCCATGGGCTCCTTGCCCTCAGGCCTCTGTTGGGTTGAGCCAATGGGGAGTCCCGATTGGAGACCAGAGGGATGGGAAAACTAAAGGGTTTATTCCCCTGACTTCTTCTTTGTGGAGCTGCTTCTGGTTGGCTGTACAGTTCAGTCGCTCAGTCGTGTCCTACTCTTTGCTACCGCATGGACTGCAGCACACCAGGCTTCCCTGTCCGTCACCAACTCCTGGAGCTTGCTCAAACTCATGTCCCTTGAGTCAGTGATGCCACCCAACCATCTTATCCTCTGTCATCCCCTTCTCCTCCTGCCTTGAATCTTTCCCACCATCAGGGTCTTTTCCAATGAGTTGGCTCTTTGTATCAGGTGGCCAAAGTATTGGAGCTTCAGCTTCAGCATCAGTCCTTCCAATGAATATTCAGGACTTATTTCCTTTAGGATGGACTGGTTGGATCTCCTTGCAGTCCAAGAGACTCTCAAGAGTCTTCTACAACACCATAGTTCAAAAGCATCAATTCTTTGGTGCTCAGCTTTCTTTATGGTCAAACTCTCACATCCATACACGACTACTGGAAAAACCACAGCTTTGCCTAGACAGACCTTCGTCAGTAAAGTAATGTCTCTGCTTTTTAATATGCTGTCTCAGTTGGGCGTAGCTTTTATTCCAAAGAACAAATGTCTTTTTATTTCATGGCTGCAGTCACTAAATGCAGTGATTTTGGAGCCCCCAAAATAGTCTCTCACTGTTTTCTCATCTATTTGCCATGAAGTGATGGGACCCGATGCTATGATCTTAGTTTTTTTGAATGTTGAGTTTTAAGCCAGGTTTTTCACGCTACTCTTTCCCTGGCTGTACTCCTCCCCTGAAATTCGCTGCTTCTTTCAACATGGCCTTTCTGCTGGAACCCTTGTTTCAGATTCGGGTAACCACTTCCTCCCTCCTTTCAAACGGAGTTGTGCTTTTCTATGTTGGACTACTAAACCATCCTTTGATGTTCAACACTCTACTCATCCCCAATAATCCCCCTTTAAATGCTCCTTTATCATGATTTGAATATGCCAGCTATTTCCTGCGAGGATCCTGATGTGATGAACATTCAGTTCTTTCTGTTTTTCACTGTTGGTAACAGTGCTGTTATGAGCATTCTGGTACAAGTCTTCTTGTGGACACATGGGAAAATTTCTCCAAGGCATCCACCCAGGAGAGCAAAGGTTTGGGTTGCAGGATGTGATCTTTCCAGCTTTATTAGATCTTGTCACATCACTTTCCAGAATACTTGCACCAACTTGTATTCCCACTAGCAGGGTATGAGAGTTCCCTGTGACTCTGCCCTGTCTCTTTTCAGTTCAGGAAGTATTTATTACCGTCCTACTGCATTCTCTGGTATCTTGTGGAGAGTAGAAAAAAGCAAGGGGAAGGCAAGGACCCATAATCTAAGCACAAAGCTATGGCACAAAAATAGGCTACTGCAGTGGGAGTTGGGATTTTTGGTCCCGGGTGTTGGTGAGACTCTTAACATAAATCGGGGAGTAAGGAGGAGGGTCAGGTATGATGGGATTGATTGGGAAGTGGTGGCTTCGAAGTGCCATCAGGAAATCTGGGGCAACCTGGAGGGTGCAGTGCACAGCTGGGGGTGGAGGTGTGGAGCTGCCATCCACAGAGAGGCAAGTAGATGGTATGGCTGTAGGAGTCAGTGGCATTGCTCAGGGGAAAAGCGTGGAGTAGTGGATGGTGTGTGTGTGTGTGTGTGTGTGTGTGTGTGTGTGTGTGTGTGTGTGTGTGTGTGTGTGTGTGTGTGTGTAACCTTAGGATATGCCTACGTTTAGGGAGTAAGAAGAAGGAAAAGACCTGCTCTGAAGGTCTTAGAACAGGAAGCAACCAGAAATTTTGGAAGATAAACCCAGGAATCGGCCTTGGTACCAAAGTTGGGGAGGGGGGCTCAGGAAGGGTGGTGCACAGGCTCAGGTGCTGCAGACGTCTAGGTGAGTGGTAGCTGAGCAGGCCTGACTGTTCTGTCACCTTCTGGAGGACAGTTTCAGTAGAGTTGTAGAGGGAAGCCTGTTGGCATGGTGCTTGAGGAATGCAGAGAGTGAGGATGTGCAGTCCGCAAGCATAGGATTCTGTTTGGAGCCCTTTGGTGCTGCAAGGTTGACCTAGGACGCTAGCAGTTTGAGGAAGGAGTAAGGCTGCTGGAAGGCTGAAGGGTTTGCAACAATAGTAAAGATGGTAAGAACAATAGGAGCGTCTAACATCTATCAGCTATTTATGGCTTGCCAGACACTGTTTCCTGTGCTGTGTGTGGACTGTCTCAAGTGAAAGAAAGTGAAAGTCGCTCCGTCGTGTCCAACTCTTTGTGACCCCACCCCATAACTGACTGTTCGGTCCATGGAATTCTCCAGGCCAGAATACTAGAGTGGGTAGCTGTTGCCTTCTCCAGGGGATCTTCCCAAACCGGGGATCAGACCCAGGTCTCCTGCATTGCAGGCGGATTCTTTACCAGCTGAGCCACAAGGGAAGCCTGTGGACTACCTCATGTAATCTTCAAAACAGTCCTGTTGAACTAGCTATTATGATTATCTTCTTTCTATGGTGGGGAAAAAGTCAATCTCAGAAAGGCTGGGCAACTTGCCTAAGGTCACGTGATTGGTCTGAGATGTATCTGGGGTTGAAAAATGCAAAAGGCAGATTTGTTGGTTGGAGAGCAGTACCTGAGGAGATGGGAAAAGATGGGATTGAGGGCTCAGAAGAGGGCTTGGCCCTGGAAACAGATGTTCTCTTTGACCATCTCTTCCTCCTTCTCTGTCTCTCTCCCTACCTCTCTCTTCTGTCTATCCACCTATCTCCCAGACCATCCATTCACCAGTCTGTCCATCATATGTCCATCGTTTCATCTGTCTGTCCATCCATTTGTCTGTTGGCTCATCCATTTGCCCACTCATCAAATGTACTAAGCACCTCCTTTGTCCCAGCAATTGTATTAGATCCCAGAGTGCATTGATGAGTGAAAATAATTGGGAATGGCAATCCACTCCAGTATTCTTGCCTGGAGAATTCCATGGACAGAGAAGACTGGCAGGCTACAGTCCATGGGGTTGCAAAGAGTTGGACACAACTGAGTGACTAACACAGTCCACACAGTCCACCTCTGGCATGTAGCTACTTGGAGAGCCTGATACTAACGTGCTGGTCACATGAACCAGCATAAATAGCAGCTGTGGCAGATGTCAGGGAAGGGAGGGGCATCTGAACAAGCCCCTGAGGGAGGCTTCCCTGGGGAAGGGTGTGTTGTCCCCTGGTTGAAGGGTGAGTGGGAGGGACCTGGGCCCTGAAGGGCAGGAAGGCCATTGTGGACCAGAGGACGAATGGAAGTCTGACCTGGTGGGACAGGAGAGGGAAGGTTGAAAGGAGAAAGAAACTCCTGAGTGTGGAGCGGGGCAGTGTGGCGTGAGACTGACTTGTGGGAAAGGGGGTCATCGAGGAGTTTTGTTTTTATCTTGTGGTGGTTATTCAGTCACTAAGTCGTGTTGACTCTTGTGACCCCCTCCCCCCCCATAGGCTATAGCTGCCCAGGCTCCTGTGTCCATGGGATTTTCTAGGCAAGAGTACTGGAGTGGGTTGAGTGGGTTGCCATTTTCTTGTCCAGGGGATCTTCCCCATCCAAGGTTCGAACCCACGTCTCTTATATCTCCTGCACTGGCAGGTGGGTTCTTGACCGCTAGCACCACCAGGGAAGTCCATTACACTGAGGGCTTTTAAGCTGCATGTATGAGGTGATCCCATTTCCATTTTGGAAAAAACCGTCTGGCTGCAGCAGTAGCAACAGAGCTTCTTTCGAGGAACTTAAGCTGGAGCTCAGCAACTTGTCCTGAGGCAACATTTCCAAGGCACACATTGTTCACTTTGAACTTGTTGATTTTCAGTCGCTGGAGGTACAGGTGGAGGTGGTGAAGGGCTTCCGGTGGAGATTACGGGGTGCTGAGGTATGAAGTTTCCCAGCTCACTGGAGCTGCCCCGGGGCTGCCGTAAGACCAGAGAAGCATCCACCTGGGAAAAAATTGCAGGGATGTGGGGATGGAGAGAGATTTAGAAGATAAATTGATGAAATAGGAGGAGGAAAAATGACCTGGGACTTCTAGAAGTGGGGCCTGCACTTGGTCTCCCCTGCCGGTTGAGCTGCCCCAGTGGGCCTGCCTAGTATGTGTATGTACAGGGATCTGGGACCCAGGAAAGGCAGTGACAGCGGGAGAGGCAGCCTGGGGGTGGACTAGGTGCTCAGCATAGGGTGAAGTGAACCTGCAAGACTAGGGGTTTTAAGCCTGGCCCTCCAAAACTGGGGGTTTCCCCAGTGGCTCAGAAGTAAAGAATTGGCCTGCATCGCAGGAGATGCAGGTTCGATACCTGGGTCGGGAAGATCCCCTGGAGAAGGGCATGGCAACCCACTCCCATTCTTGCCAAGAGAATCCCATGGATAGAGGAGCCCACGGATGGAGATCCCATATAGCCCAGGGCTTCTAAAGGCCTGGTTTTGGAGCATGCCTGTGTGCTCAGTCGCTCAGTCACGTCTGACTCTTTGCCACTCCCTGAACTGTAGCCCGCCAGGCTCCTCTGTCCGTGGGATTCTCTTGGCAAGAATACTGGAGTGGGTTGCCATGCCCTTCTCCAGGGATCTTCCTGACTCAGAGATCGAACCCGTGTCTTCTGCAGTGCAGGCAGATTCTTTACCTCTGAGCCACCACAGAAACCCCCGGTTTTGGAGGGTCAGGCTTAAAACCCCTAGTCTTGTGGGTTCACTTCACTGCATGTTGAGCACCTAGTCCACCCCCAGGCTGCCTCTCCCGCTGTCACTGTCTTCCCTGGGTCCCAGATCCCTGTTAGCATTGTTGGTGACTTTGAGTCATGCCCTTGGAGGGTCCATTACCAGTTCAGGCTCTGTGGGCAGGGGGTGAGCTGGTGGAGTTGCCCCAAGGGCAGGCTTGGAGGAGAAAGGAAAGGAACTGGCTTTTTCTGTCTCTTGCCAAAATACACATTGCCTGTCAAGGAGGTTTTGGTGAACTCAAGTAACTGTGCCTAAAATCACAGCCCTGATAAACCCTCATGCTCCCTACTGGAAGTCCCCTCCAGAATTAAACAGTTCATTTCTCAAGTGAACCTTGTCAGGTAAATGAAGGCGTGCTCTCTTAGCCAGCTGGGGCTGCTATGACAAAACACCATAGGCTGGGTGCCTTAAAAACAACAGAAATGCATCGCTCACATCCTGGAGGCCGGTCAAAGGACCATCCAAGGTCAGGAAACCTGCAGATTCAGTGTCTGGTGAGAACCTTCTTCTTGATTCATAGATGGGTCGTCTTCTTTTTTTTTAAAGACTTAATTTTTTAGATCAGTTGCACTTTCCTAGCAAAGTTGGAGGAAAGTACAGAAGTTTCCCACATAGCCCACCCCACCCCCACACATGGTAGCCTCTCCCATTATCAACATCCCCCCACCAGAGTGGTATGTTCGTTACACTTGAGGAATACAGTGACACAACGTGATCAGCCAGAGTCCACAGTTTGCATTACAGTTTACTCCTGGAGTTGTGCATTTTATGTACAATATATGTGTACTGTATAATGATGTATAACCATCGTTACAGCAGATGACTGTCTTCCTGCTGGGTCCTCGCATGGAGGAAGTGGGGAGTGAGCTCTCTCGAGTCTCTCTCTTTTTTAAAAAATTTTCTTTCTTTCTGTCTTTCTTTTTGGCTGAGCTAGGTCTTCGTTGCTGTGAGGTCTTTCTCTAGTTGCATCAAGCAGGGGCTACTCTCTAGTTGCTGTCCACAGGCTTCTCATTGAGAAGTATGGGCTCTCGGCACTGGGCTTCAGTTGCCCCTGTGGCATGTGGAATCTTTCTGGACCAGAGATCGAACCCATGTTCCCTGAATTGGCAGGTGGATTCTCAACCACTGGACCACCAGGGAAGCCCTCGGGTCTCTTTAATAAGGGCAGTAATCCCGGTACTGAGCCTTCAGGGCTTAATCACCTCCTAGAGTCACCATCTCCAGATATCATCACACTTGGGGTTAGATTTCAGTGTCGGGATTTGGGGAGGACACAGACAGTCAATGGCAAGCACTTTAAGACTTCCTCCTGGTGATTTTTGAGTAACAATATTCCCATGCAGTTCTGTTGTCTGTTAAGCTTGGCTCAGTCACCCATTTCCTGCTAACACAATCTGCTTGGCTCCGTCAATAGATGTTTATAGAAAGTTAAGTTATACATGTCTCACCTGAGAAGGCTCACAATCCTCAGGCATGTTCGAATATTCATTTTAATTAGGCAAATTGATAATTATATTTCCTTGACACGTATCCTAATTAAGACTACTTTCTGCTAGCAAATAATGGTCTTTCTGAAAAGTTAACAGCACCTGTTTTGAAGAAATTCTCAAAGGGAGAAATTACCAAGATTAAAACATGTCTTAAAAATTACCTATATTTAATTGTTTTCAGGTCCCAATCAGTTTTTCCAGTTCATTTTGTCACCAGGTATTTCCCCCCTCGGAGTACAGGGATTATCAGCGGTTGACCTAAAAAGATGATTTCCCTGGACATTTTAAGCCTCCATAGCTGTTTCAGAGGCGCCAACTCTGTTCACTAATTCTGAATATTTCTTGGTCCCTCCTGGAAACCCTTTCACTTTCAGATAATAAATGAAATTACTGAAGAATAAACTTATTTCCTCAGGTCTCACCTAAGGACTTCTCTACGAACAATCAACCTGGAAATGTTGGTTCAAGTCTGAACAGGATTGAAAACATTATGTAAAAAATTCTAACCCATCAATGAAGAAAACGAAATGAATACCTTTAATTATGCCATCCACCTAGGCCAGACCAGTTCCCTATTTAAGAAGGGTTCCTGTGACTAAAATAGGAGTTTCGATATATTCCCTCCTCACTCTCATTAGCTGTAAAAATCAGTGCATAAAAAGTTCCCGTTAGAACATTTCCAAAAGACAAGTGAACTTGTGTTTCTGAATGCCTTTTTTCTTTGCTTTTCTGTTTTTAAAAGACTCTGTTGAGGTACCATACTGTTGCTGCTAAGTCGCTTCAGTCGTGTCTGACTCTGTGCGACCCCATGGACTGCAGCCTACCAGGCTCCTCCGTCCATGGGATTTTCCAGGCAAGAGTACTGAAGTGGGGTGCCATTGCCTTCTCTAGTTGAGGTACCATAACATTCACTTATTTTCAGTTTTACTGGTTTTTAATAAATTTTGTGGAGTGGTACAGCATCACAATTTTAGAACCTCTTCAGTCTCCCCAGAAAGGATACTTTGTGTCCATTTTCAGTCTCTTTTTATGTTTCCGTTCCCAGCACAGTTAGCTACTAATTTACCTCTGTAACTTTGCCTTTTCTGGACATTTCATATAAATGGAATCATATAATCTGTGGTCTTTTGTGACTAGCTTCTTTCCCTTAACAATCTTTTTAGGATTCACCCATGTTGCAGTTTGTATCAGCACTTTGTTCCTTTCTACTGAACAATATTCCAGTGTATGGATTACCACATTTTGTTTGTCCACTCACCCATTGGTGAACATTTGGATAATTTTTTTGGACATTGACGGACATTCTCCCATTTGGACACTGGCTATCATTAAGAAGGCTGTTATGAACATCCACACAGAGTTCTTTTTGTATGGACATATGTTTCATTTCAGGGCTTCCCTGGTGGCTAAGTGGTAAAGAATCTGCCTGCCAGTGAAAGAGACATGGGTTAGATCCCTGGGTCAGGAACATCCCCTGGAGGAGGGGATGGGAACCCACTCTAGTATTCTTGCCTAGAGAATCCCATGACAGAGAAGCCTAGCGGGCTACATTTCACGGGGTCACAGAGTCAGACATGACTGAAGCGACTGAGCACACACGTACGTAAGTAGCTGTGTTTAACATTTTAAGGAACCACCAAGCTGTTTTCCAAAGCAGCTGCACCATTTCCATTCCTAGCAGCAGTGCACGTGGGTTCAGATTTCTCCGTGCCCTCATCCTTACTTGAGACTGTCTGTCCTTTTGCTTATAACCCAGCACACGGGTGTGAAGTGAAATCTCATTGTGGTTTTGATTTGCATTTCCTAATGCCTAATGATGTTGGATATCTTTTCACGTGCTTATTGGCTGTTTGTAATCTTTGAGGAACTATTCAGATCCTTTGCCTGGTTTTCTAATAGGGTTATTTCTGTTTTTATTATTGAATTGTAAGAGTTCTTTCTGTGTTCTGATGAGATCAGGCGTGTTCAGGGTGGTATGGTTGTAGACTCTGTATTTTCTGCATGCAAGTTGCTTGTCAAATATATGATTTGCACATCTTTTCTCCCATTCTGTGGCTTGTTTTTTCACTTTCTTGATGATGTCATTTGCAGCACCCAGGTTTTTAATTCTGATGAAGTCCCAGTTACCAACTTTTTCTTTGATTACTTGTCCTTTTGATGCCATATCTAAGAACTGTAGCCCCCCAGGCTCCTCTGTTCATGGATTTCTCCAGGCAAGAATACTGGGGTGGGTAGCTGTTCCCTTCTCCAGGGGATCTTCCTGACCCAGGGATTGAACCTCAGGTCTCCTGCATTGCAGACAGACTCTTTACTGTGTGAGCCACCAGGGAAACCCAAGAAATCTTTACCTGAACCCAAATTGTGAAGATTTTTACTCCTGTGTTTTCTTTTAAGAGTATTATAATTTATGCTGTTACGTTTAGATCTGGTTCCATATTGAGTAAATTTTTATGTACGGTATGAAGTAAGGGTCTAATTAGAAATTTCCTTTTTTTTTTTTCTTCTTTACTACCTTAGAAGCCTGATAGTTTGTCAGTGAATAGAAAGAATTAGCTAAAGAGGGGAATCATTAAAGAATTACACATTTTTGGCATTTCATTTTAATGTAAACTCTAAATATAAATGTACATTCATTTACCGGCCTTTTGAGGTCAGGCCAAGGTCCTATCTTATGTTAATAGTTTGGGTTTATGGATGGGCCTGCAAGGGAGCCTTTCTTGTGTAAACAATACTCATAAGGAGTCTTTTCCAGTTTGGGTTTCTTCCCCAGTGGAGTAATCAGTTAAAAATCACTTAGCAAGTATTCTGAGTGAAGGATTCTTTCAGGTTTATACTTTTTCATCAGATCTTTTGCACTTGCCTCCCCATACCTAATTCCATTGTATTTTCTTTTTTACCAGCTTGCTTTTATTGAGCCTTCCCAAAGCAACCATCTTTGCTTTATCAGAAGCAACCTTTTTTACATTCGTATTTCTCAGGTTGGCACATTTAATTAAATTAGACGATTTAAAAATGAGTGTAGGCATAAACAGATCTGAGGGCAACTCCGTGAGAGTCAGGGCAGAGGTCTGCAGAGCATGGAGAGGCCACCAGCTTGCCCTGAGCCACGATCAGAGCCTTCGCAGGGGCATGGAGAGTATTGGTGACACCTTCACGTTGGTCTAGTGGACGTCTGTTAAGGGAGTGTCTTCTTCAAGGAGAGAACTCAGCGATGACTTTTCATATTCGTACAGTATGTGATTTTTAACTTTGTCAAACCCTCCAACGAGCAAGGGGCAATAACGTGGGGCCAGGGCAAGTGGAGACTGCAGACGCCCCAGGCCGGCTGCCAGCCGCTCTCAGGACCATGTCTGTTTTGGCGTCAGTTCAGTTCGGTGGCTCAGTCATGTCCGACTCTTTGTGACCCCATGGACTGCAGCACACCAGGCCTCCCTGTCCATCACCAACTCCCTGAGTTTACTCAAACTCATATCCATTGAGTTGGTGATGCCATCCAACCATCTCATCCTCTGTCATCCCTTTCTTCTCCTGCCCTCAATCTTTCCCAGCATGGAGGTCTTTTCAAATCAGTCATCTCTTCACCTCAAGTGGCCAAAGTATTGGAGTTTCAGCTTCAACATCAGTCCTTCCAATGAACGTTCAGGACAGATTTTCTTTAGGATGGACTGATTGGATCTCCTTGCAGTCCAAGAGACTCTCAAGAGTCTTCTCCAACACCCCAGTTCAAAAGCATCAATTCTTCGGTGCTCAGCTTTCTTTATGGCCCAACTCTGACATCCATACATGACCACTGGAAAAACCATAGCCTTGACTAGACGGACCTTTGTTGGCAACGTAATGTCTCTGCTTTTTAATATGCTGTCTAGTTTGGTCACAACTTTCCTTCCAAAGAGTAAGCGTCTTTTAATTCCATGGCTGCAGTCACCATCTGCAGTAATTTTGGAGTGGCGTCAGACCCCCAGAAATGAGCAAAAGAATGTCCAGACTCCCCCATGTCTCCTTGTTTAAAGAAAAAGAACACTCCTCATAGAGCTGCTGCTGCAGGTCCCCAGCTGTAAGATGGAGGCCGAGTGGTGGCCAGGTCTGAGTTAAGGAGCGGCCTGGGTGGCGAGTGTGTTGTGCGTGGACCTGTGTGGGGCACCACGGCACTCGGTGATCTCAGGCCCCGGGCTCGTAAGTGGGGGGGCCCAGAGGGTCACGCAGCTCTTCTGGCTCCCTGCCCTCTGGCCTTGCCACAGGAACCCAGCAGAGCAGAACGGAGCGCCTCATTTATGTCCCCCCACCCCAGCCCCCAGTCTGCTCCTTCTCAGGCTCCCCCAGCTCCTTTGTCCCACCGGCAGCCCGGGAGTCACTCTGAGCCCTGCTTCTCCCCCTGCTCCATGTCCCAGCGCCCACAGCCCTCCGGGGCACACCTGGGGTCCATCCACCTCTCTGCTTCCAGTCTGTTTCCTGAACAGCACCCAGAGTCAGATCTTTGAAACAAAACCCAGCTCTGTCAGGCCTGGTCGTCGTTCGTCTCTGTCTCCCTCTTCACTGCTTCCTCATTCTTCAGGCCTGGGCTGGTTCTCCCGTTCTGAGTTAGGTCCCCTGCCATTCGCCGTCACCCATTCTTTTATGATAATTGTTCAGTTACTCAGCTGTGTTCGACCCTTTGCCACCCCATGGACCGCAGCACACCAGGCTTCCCTGGCCTTTGCCGTCTCTCAGAGTTTGCTCAAACTCATGTCCACTGAGTTAGTGATGCCATCCAACCATCTCATCCTCTGTCGTTCCTTTCTCCTCCTGCCTTCAATCAGTCAGCTCTTTGCATCCGTGAATAGAATTGTGTCTATACTCCTGTGACTTTGATGTCCTTTCATGCTCTAGATGATGAATTCCTGGGAGGGCAGGAAGGCTGGGCCTAGGAGGGTGTCTGGCAGCCGTGGACCTTCAGTGGCCTTTCATTATATGAATAAATGAATGAAAATGAATATAATGCCCCTTGATCACTAACGCACTACTTACACTAACCCACCACTTACACACACCATGTTTTCTCTGGACAAAACCAGCAGGAACCAAGGTATTGAGCCAATCAACAGGACCCTTGCAAACCATGCACCCCTGGGTGGTTGGTACCTTACTCAGAGGCATATGCTGGGGGTGGTGCTTATTTCCAGGCAGGGGCCCCTGCCCCGTGGAGCTGCGTCTGTCTCAGGGAAGGGTGGCTATCTCTTCCCATCCAGGGCCCCCATTTACCCAGCCTCTGCCTTCAGGACTGCCTCTGCTCAGAGTGAGCGCCTGTTTCCAGTTCTCCCTGAAGTGCTGCCAGGGCCAGTGGTCACTGACTGTCTTGGCAGCGAATCATGGGGAATGGTGCAGAAAAGTCACAGCAAACCTCCACCCAACACAGCCAGACCCTGAGTGGAGTTCTGCTTCTGAAAAGTGACAGAGGTTTGGAAAATGTCCCTCTCCACCCTCAATTAGACATTGTCTAGAACAATATCAGCCAAGTGCAGTGATGCTGAGAGCCTCCTGGCCAAGCCCTCCTGGCCCAGCTGCCTTCTTACTTCTCTGAAGGGCTGCAGATAAAGATGCTGGCAGGCCCCTCATCCCCACATGGCAAGTGTGGCAGCCAAGCTGTGACTCAGCGTCTTTTGTGTATCTCTAAAGCTACCTTTGCACATGTGGAGGCCAAGAAATTCTCTTTGGTACTTAGGAAACGTAATTCGGAGACTCTGGATTTCATTGTCACACTTACTTATTTTGGGGGAGGAGAGGGTCCTGAAGGACACTGCTGTTTTAAAACAGCTTCACATACCACAGTTCTCCTTTTCAAAGCAAACAATTTGGTGGCTTTTAGTCTATGCACAGAGATACGCCACTATCACCACAGCCAATCTTAGAACATTTTCCCCACCCTAAAGTAAAACCCCGCACCGCTTAGCTGTCACCCCCATCCTCAGCACCCCCATCCCAACCCCCAGGCCCAGGCAGCCACTAATGAAAGACCCTGTTAAGTGCAGCATTGGGTTCTGGCAGTCTTCCTGTTGGGACATTTGGATTGTTAAACCAGAAAGAGTCCCAAAGTGGTGAAGATTATTTTGCTACTGTTGTGTGTGTATTTTTTTTTTTAAGCCACTAAAATGAGATTAGTCCCCAGGGAAGATGAGAGGTATTACTGAAGACATTTAGATCGTGATTCACAGTGCCGATCGCTGCTGCGAGCAACTGCAAACATTTCATTTCGTTGGCATTTGCTCTTTAGCCAGAAAGCTTCCAGGCAGCTGTATTGCTACCCATCTTTGCGATTTTATAACCAAAGCAGTAACTACAGTATGTGATGGAAAAGATATTAAGACAAAAGCATGTGCACACATGTGTGCGCGCACACACACACACATATGCACACCATCAGATACTTTCTTAGCCCTGGTGTGTGCTCTGGGGAACAAACAAATGGGTAAAATTTCGAAGATTCTGCTAGGACGGAGGTAGGAGTTACCATGAGTAACAATCATGGTCACAGAAGCTCATACTTGACGACTTACAATGTGACAAGTCTGCAAGCTTCACATATATTAACTCAGTAACTCAGCAACGCTTATGAAGTACGTGAGTTACTTTCTTTGTTGTTGTTGTTTAGTTGCTAGTTGTGTCTGACTCTTTACGACCCCATGGACGGTAGCCTGCCAAGCTCCTCTGTCCATGGGATTCTCTAGGCAAGAACACTGAAGTGGGTTGCCATTTAATTCTCTAGGGGATCTTCCTGAATCAGGGATCGAACCTGTGTCTCCTGCGTGGCAGGTGAATTCTTTACCACTGAGCCACCTGGGAAGCCCTATCCTTACTTTACCAATAAGGAAACTGAGACCCTGAGAGGTTAGGCACTTGCATCATGTCACAGAGTTGGTAAAGGGGGGAAATGGGATTTAATTCTGGCGGTCAAGCCTCTGAGTCTGGGCTGTACTGGGACCAGGTTAGGGCTTTAGGAGATGAAGTCCCAAAGTGGTCCAAGGTCTTGAAGCCCTTCCCCAAGCCCATATGTCTGGGTATGATCGGTCTTCTCTTCTGCCCTATATTCACATTTGCCCCTTGTCTCAGGGTCTGGTTTTGGCTGTGTGCTATGCTCGGGGTGCATCCCCCTGCTCCCCGCCTGACTCTGTCTCATCCTCAGATCTCATCTTCCGTGTTGCCTCACTGCTCCATCCACCGCAGAGCTCTCCCACCCACCAGTTACTCCATTCATGTTCACCCTGTTTACTTCTGCAGTACCAAGGAGCACAGTGTGTGATGAGCTTGGTGGCTGACCTGTTCCTTGTCTGTCTTGCCACTATTCTCTAAGGTCTTTACAAATGGGACCTGCAGCCTTGTCCACTGTTGAATGTCTAGGTGACTTGCGGGGCACCCGTCCTCAGAACAGACTAGCTGAGTGAGGGGAGGAGGCAGAGCTACATTCACTCGCAGGGGAGGGGAGGAAGCATGTGAGCTGGGCCCAGAGGGGCAGATGGCATCCCAGCAGGAAGAGTTGGTAGAAAGGAGTGCAGCCCCTGGAGGAAGGGGCAGGAAGGCACTGTGTTTGAGGAGCTGATACTGATCCATGTGATGAGAGCTTTTGGCGTGTCTTGTCCAGGGCTCTTGGGTCTCAGCCTCGACATGGGCTGGATCCTTCTTTTTGTGGGGCTGCCCTTGAAATGTGGGATGTTCAGCACCATCCCTGGCCGCCATCCACCGAATGCCAGAAGCACCATCCCCCTCCCAGTGTGACGGATGGAAATCGTTCCTGGTTTAGAGCCACTGGTCTAATGGGAACAGTAATCAGTGCAGCTGGAAGAGTTTCAGGCAACGTTTTAGCTCCAGGTGCCAGCAGGGGCGAGGATCCACTGACATCTTCATTTATCCTTTCACCAAATGTTTACTGAATGCCTCCCACCTGCCAGGAACCATGCAATGCATGCTGACAGTATGCTGGAAAGGGAAAGCAAACGTTTCTCACAGAGATTGGAAGGCGGTGGCCGTTCAGCGAGGGAGTGTGGTGATCAGGGTGAGCGTTTTAGGAAGAGTCTGATGGTGGTGATCGGCTGAGGCGGCGCAGAGCGGGGAGTCCTGCACGGAGCTGTCTTGGTGGAGCTGTCCCCTGGGTGGGAAGGATGAAGACCTGGCCTGCAGTGGGGGTGCTGTCGGTTAATGCTAATTCTTTTTCTAGTCCAGTGGAGAGATGTGGCCTGTGTAGTCCCAATTTATGTATTATTTTGAGTCAGTTAACAGGAGTCACAGCATTGAATTCTTAAATATTCTTATAATGCAGTGATGTGTTGTACTGATAGGAACCTTGTGAATCAGACCGCCCGCTCTCAGACTTCTTTTTTCTTTTTTTAAAATTTTTCATTTCTGACTATGCTGGGTCTTCATTGCTGCGAGGGCTTTTCTCTAGTTGAAGCTAGTGGGGGCGACTCTGTAGAGGCGGTGTGTGGGCCTCGCATTGCGGTGGTTTCTCGTTGTAGCGCACAGGCTTAGTTGCTCTGCGGCATGTGGAATCTTCCCTTAACCAGGGATGGAAACTGTGACCCCTGCCTTGGCAGACAGATTCTCAACCACTGGACCACCAGGGAAGCCCAAGCTCTCAGATTTTTTAACCACTGTCTTGTGATTTTAACTCTGTCTTCCAAAAGTCACACTACGTTTAGAATATGAGATTTTCATTTATAAAAAGAAAATTCAGGGGCCTTCCCTGGTGGTCCAGTGGCTAAGACTCCACACTCCCAGTGCAGGGGGCCTGGATTCAATCCCTGGTCAGGGAACTAGATCCCACATGCTGCAACTGAGAGTTTACATGTCACAAATAAAAGACCCTGCTTTCCACCACTAAGAGCAGCCAGATAAATAAATGGAAAAAAAAATTTAAGTAAATTCAGAAAGCTATCTATCATTGTATTTCATCTTGAATTATTTGGGGTTGCCTGTAAAAGAGCAGACTTAACACATGATTGAAACATAAATTATTAGAGTAGCAGGAATTAGTGACATGACTGATTCCTGTATGCCTTTTCCTAGTTGGATGATTCATTTGCTTTTGGGGGTGAGTTTATTATACTCATTGATTAACTGGTAAGAATAAAAAGATCAGTAAAATTTCTGATTCTTGGTATATATATTAAAAGGACAGCTTTCATTAACAATTGACAAATATGCCCCCAAAGTATAATAAAAACTAGAGGAAACATATTGGCAGAGGCAAATCCAAGAAGACATTTAGTTCGTGATATTGATGTGCAAAATGTAAAGAAGGATTGCATTTTGAATACCCGTCTTTCAGTCAGAATACTGGCACATAAACAGAATCTCATAGGAAGGAAGGATTCTTGGTAGGGAATTGTGTGAATTTTAAAAGGTGTTTAAGATTCTCTGTGTAGAGTCTCTTTGCACTTAATAATGCTCAAAGGAGACTTGCAGGCCTTTCCTGACCATGCTTTAATACCACCCAGAATCATTTTTATCCCTCGATTTTGAAAAAAACTGCTTCTATGGCAGCCTCTGTCTATTAGCAGAAATTTGTAATTGGCCAGATATTGTTACTCTGTATACGATGGATGAATCAGGTCTGAGGGATTAACCAGGTTTCTCTCTAAGGTGTGTTTATCCTTTAAGAAGTATTTTTAAATCAACTATAAAATTTGATGTAGGCTCTGGTAACATTCTAAATTATGGCAGTTTATCTTGGTAGCTTGGAGCTTGTCTGTTTCTGGCTTGTTATTTGAGCAGAGCTCAGCACTCCTAGCCGGATGAGTCTTCTCTGTAGTTTCACCATTGTGATCACCTGCCCTGAAGTCAGGGCTCTGTGGCATAATCGGCCTGGTTCTGCCCCTCACCCCTTGTTAGTCTCGAGCAAGTTATTTACC
This sequence comes from Okapia johnstoni, assembly GCA_024291935.2. Taxonomy (NCBI): domain Eukaryota; kingdom Metazoa; phylum Chordata; class Mammalia; order Artiodactyla; family Giraffidae; genus Okapia; species Okapia johnstoni. The sequence goes on along the minus strand of CM044307.1, from coordinate 123,816,378 downwards.
CTTGACCTTGTGAGCCTCCTCTTCTGTACCTCTAAGCAAAATGGAAGGGTTACCATAGATAAGGGCCTCTCATCTCACATGGCTTCAGGGACCAGGTGAATGGGGCCAGGTGTGGACCATGGTGAATTCCAGAGCATTTACCCCAGTAAAGAGACAGTTGCTGCTCAGTTCCTGCCATTCATTGGCACAGCCCATTTGGGCCTGTTGTGGCCAGATTTCTCATGAGAATCCAGGAAGCCAGGTGTATATACGAAACTCATGCGCTTAAACTGTTGGCAACAAATTCATAATTTTATAAACACTGCATGGGCCAAACAGAACACATCTGCCAGGCAGATCACATCCAGAGACCTGGAGTGTGTTATCTGCAGAGGAGATTACCAGTTAGCATCCTACAGAAGAAAGAAGTCCTGGGCCCCAGCCTGTCGCCCTGAATCAGCCCTCTGCTGTTGGCAAGGTCTGTGTGCTTCGCAGCTTCCTGGGGAAGAGCTCTGGACCTTGCCAGCATTGGCTTTGTGTACTGCCTTCTAATTCACCAAGATGTGCCATTTAAAGGAAACTCTTTGGAGACAAAAATGTCTTTATGGAGGTGGGCAGCTTGCAGGCAGCCCAGGGAACATTGCATCTTTTTCATGCGTGGCTTTCTCCTCTCCAGGCCAGCCCAGAGATTCTGAACAGTAGAAGCCGCTGCTCATAAACTGTGTAACCTTGAACTTGAGCCATGATTAAGCTCTCTAGACAGGCCTCAGTATTCCCCACTTGTTAAATGAAAAGGATGCTTGAAGTAACTCCCTTGAGAATCCCTCCAGCACAATTTCCAGTTCTTTAGGGGGGAAAGGTGGATTTGTAGGAGATAAGCCTTCAGCCTTCATAGGATGTTGTTATTTTAGTCGCTGAGTTGTGTCAGACTCTTTTGAGACCCCATGAACTGTAGCCTACCAGGATCCTCTGTCCTTGGGATTTCCCAGGCAAGAATACTGGAGTGGGTTGCCGTTTCCTCCTTCAGGGGATCTTCCTGACCCAGGGATCGAACCCAAGTCTCCAGTGGCTCCTGCATTGGAGGCAGATTCTTTACCACCGAGCCACCTGGGAAGCCCTTGTTACATAGCAGTAGATAGCTAATATACCATCTCTTTGAATTTGTTTAAAAAATTAATATTGAGGGGACTTCCCTGGTGGTCCAGTAGCTAAGACTCTGCTCCCAATGCAGGGGGCCTGGGTTCAATCCCTGGTCAGGGAACTAGATCCCACATGGTGGCAACTAAAGATCTCAAGTGCTGCTATGAAAATTGAAGGTCCCGCATGCCATAGCTAAGACCTGGCACAGCCAAATAAATAAATAAATATTTAAAAAGTTAATATTGAAAAAATTAAATTCACTGTAGACATTCATGTGTGTGTACTAAGTCCATTCAGTCGTGTCCAACTTTTTGTGACCCCATGGATCCCTGCCAGGCTCCTCTGTCCATGGGATTCTCCAGGCAAGAATACTGGAGTGGGTTGCTGTGCCCTCCTCCAGGGGATCTTCCTGACCCAGGGATTGAACCCATGTCTCTTAAGTCTCCTGCGTTGCTAGGTTCTTTACCTCTAGCACCACCTGGGAAGTGTGTAGACATTCATAGCAGATATAAGTGTTTTAGTTAAATGAATGTATGCATTACTGTGTCTTAACACTAAGAACTGTATAGGCATTATTCAGAGGTTTGTGTCAAATGTTTCAAAAGATTACAGCCTTGTTTTGGTACCATCAGGGTCAGAAATGAGATCTTGAATCAACTCATTTTATTATTTAATCCATTCATTCTAAATTATTTAGTTTATGTCAAAGTTTGATCTTACCATAGTCATTAATTAGAGTTCCCGACTGCATACTTGTATCAAATTTGGGCAAAGAAAGTACCCTGTCTGTTGTGCTTTTGAAAACACACATTTGTGTAGCACACACACAATTTCTAATGGGTGTTTTCATTGTCTGCATTGATGTCGTGTGAAAGTCTGAAGTGTCAGATCTCACTAATTAGTAGTGAATTCACCAATTAAGTTCTTACCTTGAATCTTGAACTCTTATAAGGAATATTGAATTGGTTTTGAAAGGTGATTTAAAGGAAGAAATGATTAGATAGTAAGGGATGAGAAGGAGAAATGTTTAGGACCAAATACCTGAGCTGGTATAAGATGGCATCACCAACTCAACGGACATGAATTTGAGCAAACACCAGGAGATAGTGGTGGACAGAGGAGCCTGGCATGCTGCAGTCCATGGGGGTCACAAAGAGTCAGACATGACTTAGCGAGTGAACAAGAACAACCTAAGCTGGACATAAGCAGGACATCAGAATGAATAGGAAAATATGCAAAACAAAACCAAAGCGAAACAAAAAACCCGTAACCACTAACAACAACAACAAAATCCCTCCAAGACATTATTTCAATTTAGGGAAACTATTGCTTTCCATCTGTTTGATATAAAACACGTTCAAGCAGTTCCTTGGTTGTACGCCAGTGCTTTTCACAGTTGGATTAGCATAAAATCACCTGGCGGTTTGTTAAAGCGCAGATTCTAGATCTAGGGTGGCAGGCTTTCCACGAGCTCCGGGTGACGATGATGTTGCTGGTCCGTGGACCAGGCCTTGAGGACTGAGGCGGTGGCTCAGCCCTGCCCCCTGTGCCCAAGCGCAGCCTGCATCTCCTAGCTGCTCTCTGCTCATCCTCACCTTCTCCCTCAGTCTCCACTTCCAGGTATTTCTGCTCCTTCATTTGGGTTGTCAGGCGTTTACCAGGATGCTCACATTTAGGCTCTTTCGAACTAGGAAAATTTTTTAAAATGAAGTGTTGTGTTTTTTTTTTTTTTAATTTTATTTATTTTGGGTCTTTGGTGCTGCACGTGGGCTTTAGTTGCAGTGAACCGGCTTCTCATTGTGGAGGTTTCTCTTGTTGGCTCTGGGACACACGGGCTTCAGTAGTGGTGGCACTTGGGCTTAGTTGCCTCAAGGCCTGTGGGATCTTCCCGGACCAGGGATCGAACTCCTGTCTCCTGCATTGGCAGGTGGATTCTTAACAACTGGAACACCAGGAAAGCCTCCCTTAAGCATTTTTTAAATGCCCTGATTGTGTATCAGGGAGCTTTAGGGATAGACCTCACCGTATCCAGACTTCGGCGGTTTCAGCTGGCAGAACAGTGCTTTCTAGGATTCTAAAGAGAGAAGCTGGTGGGTGTGGGGTTTGGGGGGCAGATGTTTGCTCTGCCCTGGAAGGAAGGCATTGTAAGCTCTCCCAGGCTCTTGTAGGTGTCAGTCAACTAATACCTGAGCCCTGTCCTGGGATTAACTCTTGACTTTGGTGAAATAACTTAATGCAGATGTTAATAATTCACTTTCCTAATATAAAAATCTGCCCTTCTGAGGGGGCAGGGAAGGTATACGTTTACAAAAGATTCCTCCATCTAGTACTAAGCCTTACCAGCCTCAAGTATCTTTAATTCAACCTTGATTAAAATTGAGACCAACCACCACACAGACTTCTGTAGCAGGAACTTTAAGAGACTCCAGGTGCTTCTGAGAAGGCAGAGCCCTGAATCAACAGATCACCTTTATTAGAAGGATAAGGTAGATGGAACAGTGACATGGGAGCTGTCCTTTATTTTAGATCAAATCTGTTTATTTTGCGCCTTGTCATCATAAATTTGAGATTCTAAGCTTTTACTAAGTAAACGAGTAATAATGAAAGATTCAATACCTCCAAAGACTACTGACTTTTCAGGACTGTGACTATTTATCATAGAAAACTATGTTTGTTAAAATGTTACTGTAGAAAACTGTTTATAAATTTTATTTGTTGTAGCAGATTGATTTATGCCCCAACCTTCAGATGACAATCATCCCCCTCCCTGTTTAATTTATCCAGTTTAAACCGCTTTGCAAACTGCCTCAGAAACAGGAAAAGCAGTGAAAAGCATTCATCAGCACAAAAAGGTTACTATTTAAGTAAAATGAATGAACAGTGCCAACAATGAACTTTAAAACACAAGTCAGGATCTCAGTTTTTTTCACAACACCAACCTTCAGCTTGTGAAGAAGTGTTGCTGACTCCTTCCTGGCCCTCTGAGTCTGATCTGTGAAACAAATATTTTTAAAGTTAATTTTATTATTTTTCTTTTTGGCTGCACTGGGTCTTCGCTGCTGCTCTCGGACTTTCTCTCGTTACTGCGAGTGGGTGTTTCTCTCTGGTTGTGGTGTACAGACTTCTCACTGCGGTGGCTTCTCTTGTTGCAGAGCACGGGCTCTAGGGCACACGGGCTTCAGTAGTTGCAGCACGTGGGCTCAGTAGTTCCGGTTCCCAGACTCTAGAGCACAGGCTCAATAGCTGTGGCAAACGGGCTTAGTTGCTCTGTGGCATATGGGATCTTCCCAGACCAGGGATCTGCTGCATAGGCGGGTGGATTCTTAACCACTGGACCACCAGGGAAGTCCTGATGTGTGTTAACAAGTTACCCAGGAACTTGGCAGTTTGAGGCGACTAAGTCACATTATCTCCCATTTCCCATCAGAAATCTGGGTGCAACCTAGCCGTGTCCTTCTGCTGCAGGGGCTCATGAGGTCTCTGTCAAGTGTCACCTGGGGTGTGGTCTCATCCAAAAGCTCGCCCAGGGCGAATCCTCTTCCAGGTCACCCACGTGCCCGTGGCAGGCTTCAGTTCCTTTCAGGTTGCTGCATGCGGAGGCGTCGGGTCTTCACAGGGTGTTGGCCAGAGACCTCCCTCAGTTCCTCGCCACATTTGGGCTACTCATCATGGGAGCCTTTTCCCTTCTGGACATGTGCTCCAAGAGAGAGTGAGGGAGAGCAAGCAAGATGGAAGTTGGGGTCTTTAGTTTTGTTTTCACTTAATCTCTCTCCTTTTCAGAACCACTGCATTGAGGTGTGAAGACATGTGAAAAGCTGTACATATTCAGTGTGTCCAACCCAGAGTTGGGAGATAACTTTACACCTGTGAAACCATCACTCCCATAGACATCTATCATAAGCATGCGTCTCCTCCTGAAGTTTCTTCCTGCCCACTTTATTTTGTTGTTTTTGTTATTGTGTGTGTGTGATGATAACACTTAAGATCTACCTTCTTAGCAAATTTTAAGTCTCCAATACAATATTGTTAACTGTAGGCACCATCTTGTATAGAAGATAGAACTTATTTATCTTGCATAACTGAAACTTTGTTGTTGTTTGGTCACTAAGTCATGTCCGTGTCTTTGCAACCCCATAACTTCAGCACGCCAGGCTTCCCTGTCCTTCACTATCTCCCAGAGTTTGCTCAAACCCATGTCCATTTAGGCAGAGATGCTGTCCAACCATCTCATCCTCTGCTGCCCCCTTCTCCTGTTGCCTTCAATCTTTCCCAGCATCAGGGTCTTTTCCAGTGAATCAGCTCTTTGCATCAGGTGGCCAAAGTATTAGAGCTTATCACCTCCCTGTTTTCCTCACCCTCACCCCCTGGAAACCACCATTCTACTCTCTGCTTCTATGAATTTGACTATTGTGGATTTCACATACAGGTGAGATCATGCAGTATTTGTCTTTCTGTGTCTGGCTTCTTGCATTTAGCTTAGTGTCCTCCAGGTCCATCTATATTGTCCCAAATGGCAGGATTTCCTTTTTTAGGGCTGAATAATATTCCCTTGTGTGTAAATACCACCTTTTCTTTATTCATTTGACCATCGAGGAGCATTTAGGTTGTTTTCATAGCATACCCCAGGATATGCATACAGTCTCTGGAGGCTCATCCCATAACTGTATTCTGCTTATTAGAGGCATGTCGCCAAGCAGGTCTAGGTCGAGCCCACAGTCAAGGGGAGGAGATCACACAGTATGTGACTATCAGGACTCAGGGTCTTTGGGAGCATTCTGGATTCATTCTGCCATGAGTAGTAAGGGCTCAATGAATGTGAGTCAAATTTTTGGTAGTGCTGAGCTGCTGTCCTTGGCAATGGGATGCACACAACAGGGTTTCATAGTCCTTGTTCAGACTGAGTTCAGGTCAGCTGTGATTTGACTGAACAGCTAGGCTTCTGAGCTGTAAGTCAGGAACCGGCAGATTAGCACACATATACTATTTGTTCTGGCAAGTATGTATAGGTAGTTTTTTTGTTTACATGCTTGTCTTCTTAAGCTCTGGAAAAGGAGGGAGAAAACGAAGGTAGACCTAAAGCCTGAGATCTACTCTGAGATGATAGTAAGCTAGGCGTGTTGGGTGGGAGGGTGACCGTGGAATTTTAAAAGCTTGTGTGCAACATCTGGATCTCAGCTTAAATGACATTACCTCTCTGTGCCTCCAGTTTAAATTAGCCATTGTGTGCTGTGCTAAGTTGATTCAGTCATGTCCAACTCTTTGCAACCCTGTGGGCTGTTGCCCACCAGGCTCCTCTGTCCATGGGATTTCCCAGGCAAGAATACTGGAGTGGGTTGCCATGCCCTCCCCTGGGTTCTTCCCAACCCAGGGATCAAACTCTTATCTCTTACGTCTCCTGCATTGGCAGGTGGATTCTTTGCCACTTGTGCCCCCTTTCCGGTTAATCCTCTGCAGAGCCCTTCACACCCTCCGGCTACCCTCTCTGTATATGTCCTTACTTGCTGTCTCTCCTCATGAGAACTAAGCTCAAGAGAGCTGGGACCTCACCTGTCTTGGTCCTCTCGTGTGCCGTCAGCACGTCACACAAGGCCTGGCAAACAGTGGGCTTTCAGTAAATATCGAGTAAACGAATGAGATGAACACAGAGATGTGAAATGATTCCAGGGGGCTTTCTGGAAATTCTAGTATCCTCTTGACTTCCAGAGGCAATGCCGTTTATGCAGCTCACCTGCAAAATACAATCATTTGTTCAAAAGAAGAAGACAGCCTCAAGGTCACAGGGTAGTTCTGTCCCTGAAGCTGATGGCTAGCGGCCATCAGGCAAGTTATGTCACCTCTCTGGGCCAAGGATAAAATCTGGGCTGATGAGTGAGTGAATGTGTTCAGGCTGCTCTGTCCCCAGAGCCCATTTGGGCAGAGGAGGCTGTGTGTTTTCAACATTGGTCTGCCACGTGTGATTTTGTTTGAAGGAAGGATTCTGTGGCCAAAGAGAAGTTTGAAACCACAGTTTGAAACCTCTGTGCCCACTGATGGGCATTCCAGCTCTGCAAACGCAGACATTGCTGGCAGAGTAGGGTAGAGACCTGTGGCCCCCACGGCTTTGGCAAAACCAGTAGGCAGGGCAGTCTGATAACTTACCTTCAGGTGATATAAGTGCTTTCCAAGAACATAAAAATTTAAAGATTCTGGTTCCCCCACCCTGACCCACAGCCTCACCCCTCACTTAAGCTCACATCATGCTGCCTTGGAAATGTTAGCATCTTTTTTTTCCCCCACATTGACTAAGATTTCGTTTCTGGTGCTGCCTTTCCAACCAGATAGCCAGAGCTTCTGAACTCCAAGTTTTGTAATTATATTTCTGTCACATCCCCTGAAACAGCACAAATTGTACCATTAAGCCTGGCGTAAAAGATTTGACAACACTTCACCTAGTCATTTAAACATAATACTTCTGGCAACTTTCAATTTGCGTATTTTAAATTCTAATTAAAAAACTATTGAACATTAATATGCTTTATACAGCATGCCGTGGTACCTTCATGCTTCATCTTGGCCATCTAGTTTTTAAAGAAACAGCTTGGTTGCATGACTGTTAACAGCCAATGTGGTTTTTTTTTTTTCCCCTCTCGGCCTTTGGGAATCACCAGGTCCCAGGCATAATTAGTATAAATCAAAATCCTCTAGCTGATGACAAGAAAATGGTATGTTTGAACAGCAGCTTATTAAAATGACCTACTTAATTTAAGAAAAATGTTGTATCCACTCACACGATAACCTGGATGCTTTCCCTGACAGATTTTATAATATTTCTTCTCTCCTTTTCTTTTTTTTTTTTTCTTTTTAAGAAAAGGAAAGGGAATGGAAAGGCCCGTTCTACTTCATCCAAGGTGCAGACCCCCAGTTTGGACTGATGAAGGCCTGGGCCACTGGGGACTGTGACAACGGTGGTGATGAGTGGGAACAGGAGATCCGTCTGGCTGAGCAAGCAGTCCAGGCCATCAACAAACTGAGCCCCAAGCCCAAATTCTTTGTTCTGTGCGGGGACCTCGTCCACGCCATGCCAGGTAAGACTCTGGTGGTCACTGTGATCTTGTCTCCTTCCCTAGTCAGAAAAAAAAAAAAAAAAGATCTCTCTTAAAAGACATTTCTGCTCAGTAACGGCTCATTGCTTTCTCTTCACAATGGTTGCAGGATCGTCAAACATCAGAAAATACACACTCTAGTTTTAGAATATGGCAAGGTAATATTCACAGTACTGCACAGTAACAAGGCAGAGCCACGGTTCTGATTATCTCTGCTTCCTACGAAAAATGGAACAGATTTCCACGTGTCACCTTTCTTCACGTACAGGGCACAAACTTGAATTGCTTTCAGACCCCACATCCATAAACATAATCTTCTCCTTTCGTTTCCCTCCTTCTTATGCGTTTATTTCTTCTGTCTTTGTTCATGCTTTTTCAGTTTCAAATGACAAGCTAACTTGAACTGGATTTTTTTTTTTAAGTGTGTGTTACCTTGCACATGTGCTAAGTTGCTTCAGTTGTGTCAGACTGTTTGCGACGCTATAGACTGGAGCCTACCAGGCTCCTCTGTCCATGGGATTCTCCAGGCAAGAATACTGGAGTGGGTTGCCCCGCCCTTCTCCGGGGTATTGTTGCTTTCTGGTACTGTAACATCCAGGGGAAAATTTGGGCTTCAGGAATGGCTGGATCCAGGGGCTCAGAAGTTGCTATCAGGACTCCATCTCTTCCTTGCTCAGCCCTGCTTTCCTCTGAGTTGAGTTCATTCTCCTGCAGGCACTCTCTAGGTAGTGGTTCCTGGGAGCTCTAGGTTTATGTCCTTCTAACTGAAACCACAACAGAAAGAAAGTGCCTTGTTCTTGATGGCCCAGTGAAAGTTCCAGACCAATGTCCATCCAGCTCACACAGCCCCATGAAGCCAGAATGTGGGAGCAGCTCCATGGCAGCCAAGCAGTCAGAAGAACAGGATGGTTCCCCTCAAGAAAAGTGAGATACTAGGAATGTGAACATAATAGATGCCTTCTAGAACTGTCCTCCTTTTTAAATTTCCCTTTCCTATTCTGACATCTTTCTCTCCAGGCAAGGATAAAACCCAGTGAGCAAGTACAAATAAGCAAGCGGAAACCACCCCTGCTCGTCTGGGAGGCAGAGGAGGCACCTCTGATCACTCTCATCTTTGTCCTGGTCTCTGCTTACTGAGCAGAGTTGACCCAAAGACCATTGCAGAAAATGCTGCAGCTGCTGTGGGTGTTTGTTTTTGGCTAATGTTACCTTGTAAACTCAGACTCTTTGAGTCTTGCTATGATTTATTTATTTATTATTATTATTTTCTTTTTGGTCACACTATGCAGCATGTGGGATCTTATTTCCCTGATCAGGGATTAAACTTGTGTCACCTGCAGTGAAAGCACAGAGTCTTAACCACTGGACCCCCAGGGAAGTCCCCAAGTCCTGCTGTGATGTCTAGCGCCTTTAGAAGCTGAGGCCATCTATAGCAAGCCCGGGTGCATTCATTCCTCCCCACCAGGGCTCTCTTGTCCAGCAGCCTACCTATCCAGAGCAATCCAGGGTGAACATGTGAGGCTGGAAGAGAGGCTGCCCAGAATCACTCTCCCTGAAGTCCAGGAAGTATGGCCAGCAGGGAGAACCCTCAGACCTTCCCACATTCTCCATTGGCTCATGTTTTACACAAAGTCACAATTGTGGACATACTTGCGTCCTTGACTCCCCCTGGAAAACCCAGTGATGTCATCCCTGGAGAAGCAGCCTTTCCTGCTCTTTGTTGTTGTTGTTTAGTTGCTAAGTTATGTCCAACTCTTTGCAACCTCATGAACTGTAGTGCACCAGACTCCTCTGTCTTCCACTCCTGGAGCTTGCTCGAACTCATGTCCATTGAGTTGGTGGTGCTATCTTACCGTCTCATACTCTATTGCCCCCTTCTCCTGTTGCCTTCAATCTTTCCTAGCATCAGGGTCTTTTCCAATGAGTCAGCTCTTCACATCCAGTGGCCAAAGGATTGGAAAAGCTTCAGCTTCAGCATCAGTCCTGCCAATGAATATTCAGGACTGGTTTCCTTTAGGATTGACTGGTTTGATCTCCTTGCAGTCCAAGGGACTCTCAAGAGTCTTCTCCAACACCCCAGTTCAAAAGCATCTATTCTTCAGCGCTCAGCCTTCCTTATGATCCACCTCTCACATCCATACATGACTACTGAAAAAACCATAGCTTTGACCATACAGACCTCTGTCAAGAGTGATGTCTCTGCTTTTTAATATGCTGTCTAGGTTTGTCATAGCTTTCCTTCTAAGGAGCAAGCGTCTTTTAATTTCATGGCTACAGTCACTGGATGGAAAAGGGGGAAGATAAGACACTGGACCAGGGCCTGCACTAGGGCTCTCGTGGCCCAGATGCCAGCTCCACATCTGCCCCTGATGCACTGGGGACACTTGGCCAGACCCCTTACCTTATTATTTTTAAACCTTATTTTTCTTGTTATTTTTGGCTGCACTGGGTCTTCGTTGCTGCACGTGGGCTTTCTCTAGTTACACTGAGCGGGGGCTAATCTCTAGTTATAGTGTGCAGGCTTGTCTTTTCAGAAGAGCATGAGCTCTAGGCACACAGGCTTGGTAGTTGTAGCACACGGGCTTTGTTGTCCTGAGGCATGTGGGATCTTCCCAGACCAGGGATCAAATCTGTGTGCCCTATGTTGGCAGGAAGATTCTTAACCACTGGACCACCAGGGAAGTCCCCTGCTCACCTCCTTAGAGCCTCAGTTTCTGAGTCCAGAACTCATTGATGGCAGTTAGAATCTAAAACCTCAACAGTCTGGGGCAACCCAGCACAAGGCAGAGACTCCATACTTCCGTGCATGCGAGCATCTCAGCAGCTTGGTACAGAAACACATTCTCAGGATGCTGCTGAGTTTTGTAGAAAGATAAAACTCTCAGCTGCCAATGAACTTGACCACCCTTGGTGACTCTTGGCCGAGGGTTCCCCTGTGCTGAGATCGTACAGGTCCAAAGTGACCACAGAGCACCCCAGTTTCAAAAGGAATTAGAAATCACAGCAGGACTCAAGAGTCTTAGTTCACAAGGTAAATGCCACTTCCAGATGGTCTGATTTGCAGTCAGCTGGTTTCTTTGGACCCGTTTGGCCCGATATATAGTGTAGCATCAGCTCGAGCTCTCAGTCCGGACCACACAGTGAGCCAGCTTCTACTTTTATTGGACACTTGAAACAGATACCAAATTTACTGCTTTTCTGTCCAGTGTTTTTTTTTTTTTTTTCTTTGAAGATAGAATATTATGAGACTCACTGGGATTATATAACATGTTCTTGTGGATGTTTACCGACTTTTCTGAATTATGTTAATGTATTCAGTCTTTTCAAAATAAGGTTTAAAATAAAACCATTCTATGTGATTATGTTGCTTCTTAAATAAAGTATACTGAACATAAGTAAATGTAAAGATAGGATTTTTATGGTCAACCCTACCAGTTGGTCAGAAGACCTCGAAAATGTAAACTGGCAAACTTTTGAGAACTGGTTTTACATTCAGTGTGACCCGAGGAGAATTCGTGTCTGTTTTGAAGATTTGGACTATTCTGTGGAATTGTAACTGAGCCAGTGAAAGGACTGTAACTGTTCTGAATATTGTGGTCTGAGGCTTAAACAGACTGTTTTGAAACTCATTACCATTTTTTTGCATTTAATTGCATTTTTAATATGCAGTTGGTGGCTTCCCCCTCATTTAGCTCATACACAGGGGCAGACGCTAGAAAAGTAATTATTTGCTTTGACCGCTTAGCACCATTGTTAATTATCAAATGCATATATTCATAGGCAAATAAAATCAGAGAACATACTTTTAATTCTACCATAAATATTTTTCTTGGGCCAAGTAGTTTTAAGTTCAAGTCGGAGAAAAAAAACTTTACAAATAATGCTTTTTCTAATGGAAGTCCTAATATGTTTTTTTCATATCCAGGTAGTATCCATTCATCTGCACACATTTATTATCTGCAAACTAAGTGCCAGTTATACCACTAGACACTGTGGATGCAATAGTTAGAAATGAGAGACCAGCCCTTCCAAGGAGCTTGGAGTCTAGCAAGGAAAGTGCAAAACCCAGGATGGTTAAGAGGTACTATTGGTGCCAAGACCTGCAGGAAAAACCCTAAAAGAAATGCAGGACAAAGCCCATTTAGTTTTGAAACATGTTTTCATTCTGCTGTCATCTTTTAGGTTATCTTGGTATCTTTATTATTTTATAAAGCTTCTCTGTGGGATAAACCACATTATAAGTAGCAAATGAAGACCTGTACCAATATTGAGACCATTGATTTTTCAGTCCTTCACTCTTGAGCCCAGGGTGACTTTCTTTGGCCCTCCTGACATGGAGGCATCGACCTGCTGATGCAGTCCCCACGAGCCTTGTTAGGTTTCTGCAGTTACTGTGAGAAGCCGACAAATTGGGTTGTGATGATACCATTAGAGCACAGGAGAGTCCCTCCAGCCTTTGGAACCGCTTGTTATTAACACACGTGTCTGTCCCTGTTTGGTAACAAGGGCTCTAACCAAAGAAACAGGTAATGGGGAGGAATTCTTCCCTCAGTACAGAGTCTCCTTGAAGAGTTCTTTGTTTACTGACCTTCACTGGGGCAGCTGTTACATGATATCTCTTCAGTTGATTCAGCCTGGGAAGTCCTCTGTTACATTTTTATGTAATGAGGCAAGCCTGTGTTGTTGTTGTTCAGTTGCTCAATCATGTCTGACTCTTTGCCACCCCATGGACTACAGCTCGCCAGGGTTCCCTGTCCTTCAGCATCTCCCAGAGTTTGCTCAAACACATGTCCATTGAGTCAGTGATGCCATCCAACCATCTCGTCCTCTGTCTTCCCCTTCTCCTCCTGCTTTCAGTCTTTCTCAGCATCAGGGTGTTTTCTAATGAGTTGGCTCTTCACATCACGTGGCCAAAGTATTGAAGCTTCGGTTTCAGCATCAGTCCTACCAATGAATATTCAGGGTTGATTTCCTTTAGGATTGACTGGTTTGATCTCCTTGAAGTCCAGGTGACTCCCAAGAGTCTTCTCCAGTACAATTCAAAAGCATCAATTCTTCAGTGCTCAGGCTTCTTTAAGGTCCACCTCTCACATCCATATGTGACTACTGGAAAAACCATTGCTTTGCCTATATAGACCTTTGCTGGAAAAGTCATGTCTCTGCTTTTTGATACACTGTCTAGGTTTATCATAGCTTTTCTTCCAAGGAGCAAGTGTCTTTTAATTTCATGGCTGCAGTCACCATCTGCAGTGATTTTGGAGCCCAAGAAAATAAAGTCTGTCACTGTTTTCATTGTTTCGCCATCTATTTGCCATGAAGTGTTGGACCGGATGCCATGATCTCCATTTTTTTTAATTAATTTATTTTAATTGGAGGCTAATTACTTTACAATATTGTAGTGGGTTTTGCCATACATTGACATGAATCAGCCATAGGGGTACATGAGCACATTTAAGGTGGCCTGGGCTAAGCCATGTTCTTTAGATCAGGTGTATTAACTACATTTTCAGCTTATGATGGTTTATTGGGATGTAACCCCATCATAAGTCGAGGAAGACGTGATCTCCATTTTTTGAATGTTGAGTTTTAAGCCAGCTTTCTCACTGTTGTCTTTCAGTCTGCATTAGCATTAGTTTAATAAGTACTGTGGTAGTTTCCTAGGTGGCTCAGTAGTTAAGAATCCACCTGCCAATGCAGGAGACCCAGGTTTGAGACCCAGGTTTGATCCCTGGGTTGAGAAGATTCCCTGGAGAAGGAAATGGCAATCCACTTGAGTATTCTTGCCTGGGAAATACCATGGACAGAGGAGCCTGGCAGCTACAGTCCATGGGGTCGCAAAGAGTCAGATATGAGTGAGCACACAGAGCACACTCTGCCTGGCATTGCTATTTTAAAGTTTGAAAAACTAGATTATGGGACTTCCCTGGCAGTCCAGTGTTTAGGGCTCTGCTCTTCCAATGCAGGGGGCACTGATTCCGTCCCTGGTTGAGGAAGTAGGATTCTATGTGTCACATAGCCAAAAAAAAAAACCCAAACAAACAAAAAACAACTCTAGGTTTTCAATCAGCTCTGGCCCAAAGCATTTTGTATAAGAACATGTGAACTTTCAGTGTTGATCTTTCGGGATTTATAGATAAAACAACCTTCGTCACTAAAAGCAGAAGGCTCTTCCTTCCCTCCCGTTTAATGTCATCTCCCTGGTTCACCTCTGCACACCCATTGCACAATGGCCACATTTTATTTTCAAAGTTAAAAGTGTTCCCAGGCAACTTATATTTGAAGTTGGGGGACCATTCCTGTTGGGACTAGAGTGACTGATTATGAAAATGAAATTGAATTTGGAAATGATTCTGACAAATTGAAAGAGAGGGTCCGTGCACAAAGATGATGTTTGCTACAGGTAACTGCAGGATAATCCACTTAGGTGGAAAAGTCTTCACTTCAAGGTAGAGAAGACTGGGTTTCTGTAGATACGGCTGTGAAAGGCTGGAGAGTAACGGGACCAGCGGTGTGGTGATTAGGAGTGGGAGACACTGTGCAAGTGGGCAGCAGAATTGCTGACATGTAGAATTGTGGTTTCCCACGAGAGCTGGAAGATTCTATTTCATCTGGTTTGGTAGCCCCTCCCCTTAATTTAGGGGCTTCCCTGGTGGTTCAGGTGGTAAAGAATCCACCTGCAATGCAGGAGACCCGGGTTCGATCCCTGGGTTGGGAAGATCCTCTGGAGAAGGGAATGGCAGCCCTCTCCAGTAGTCTTGCCTGGAGAATTCCATGGACAGAGGAGCCTGGCGGGCTACAGTCCGTGAGGTCACAAAGAGTCAGACATGACTGAGCAACTAATATACACCCACACACAGACACACACACACACACACACACACACACACATCCCTCTTAAATTAGATATGAAGGGCTGGGCCGAGGTCCAGATACAAGTAGCCCTGGCCAAATGACCGTCAAAATTTCTTCCCCACTGCAGATCTCTAATTCTGTGATGAATGGGTGGAACTGGGAAATACAGCAAGATGGAATGCTTTGGCGTGCTGGGCATCAGGCAAAGAATAAGCCATTTGTCCTCTGGTTGTTCACACCATCCCGGAAGGCTGGTTCTCCTTTTCCCCCAGCTGGGCAGGTGCAAACACGTGAATGTAATTCTGGTACAAGACAGACTGTGATAAGTAAAGCCTTGGAGGCACACTTTGGAAAACCATAGCCAGGATTAAGCCTGTGGCCGGGAAAAGGCTTATCGCCTCCTTCCAACCTCTACAGTTCACCTTCCCCCAAGCCGAATTCTCTGTTCCTAAAGGGCAGCAGATGTGTGTATGCGCTGGTGTGTATTTTTATTTAACAGGTCAAGTGAATCACTGTATGTTTCCCAGAGTCCTTAGCAAGTGGCTGGCACATGGTAGGTACTGGGTACCAGTTTTTGGATTAGATAAGTAATCAGTTCACTTATTTAACACATCTCTATTGAATGCTTGCTCAGAACCAGGCACTGTTCTGGGTGCCTGTGCTACAACAGTGAATAAAACAGACAAAAGCCTGTGCTTGACCTAGAAATAAGGAATAGGGACACGTGGAAACATGAAGTTTTTATTATTTTTGATCGTTCTCATCTTTTGTAGGATTGAAACTCAGGTAGCTGTGAATCTGTTTTATTGTTATTTTATTAGATTTTTAAATTACACAAGTAATATGGGGCTTCCCAGGTGGCATAGTGGTAAAGAATCTGCCTGCCAACACAGGAACCGCAGGAGACGTGGGTTCAATCCCTGGGTCAGGAAGATCCCCTGGAGTAGGAAATGGCTACTCATTCTGGTATTCTTGTCTGAAAAATTCCATGGACAGAGGAGCCTGGCAGGCTATGGTCCATGAGGTCGCAGAGTCGGACACAACTGAGTGACTGATAACACACAAACAATATGTGAATATATTCTTTCTGTAAAGATTTAAAATCTATAATGTATCTGTGAGTATAATAAACTGTGTAACCCCCAATTGATCCATCCATTGGTGTCACCATAGTTGAAAGTATGTATGTTTTTGAACAACCTGGTCTTATATAAATGTCAGCATTCTGTACACACTGTTCAGTGCCTTGCTTTCTCCCCTTGCATCCACCAGGAAAATCCTTTTACGTTGATACACAGAGGCTTATGTCAGGCTTTTAATAACTGCATTGCATTCCATGCAATTCCATTGCATTCCTCTCTCCTCTCAGTTCTCCTCTGGAGTGATCGTCTTAACCGTGCTGCCAGCAGAGGTTCTTCTTGTGTGCTCAGGTCAGCTGTTCTTTAGGCTTGAAGTCAAAACGGGTCAGCTGGTTTGAGACCTGCTCCAGCACTTGCAGTGTGTGAACACCGGGCAGTTGGCTCTGTAGTTCCCAGGAGGACCCCTTTCAGGGATTAGCCACACTTTCTTCTGTAGCATCTCTTCTGTGCAACATCATCTCTGCCCGTACTGCCTACCACACCCTTGATACTCAGAAAGTTTCCACTGGATGGAAGCCCTTTTGTTCCTCTTACAGTAGGATTTTTTCCTGTTGTTGTTTTTTAAAAGCTCAGTTAACTCAAGGAGAAGGCAGTGGCGACCCACTCCAGTGCTCTTGCCTGGAAAATCCCATGGACGGAGGAGCCTGGTAGGCTGCAGTCCATGGGGTCTCGAAGAGTTGGACATGACTGAGTGACTTCACTGTCACTTTTCACTTTCATGCATTGGAGAAGGAAATAGCAACCCACTCCAGTGTTCTTTCCTGGAGAATCCCAGGGATGGAGGAGCCTGGTAGGCTGCCGTCTATGGGGTCGCACAGAGTCAGGCACGACTGAAGCGACTTAGCAGCAGCAGCAGCAGTTAACTCATGTTTAGTTCCTCAGCTGCATAATTAGCCTTGCGTTGTTATTTTTATGTGCCTATACCAGGCTCTAAGAAATGCCATGATTTCAAGGCAGTTTACCACACGACTTAGTAGAAACATTACGGGGGGTTCTGTTTTGGATGCAGGAAAGTGATGTGTCTTGGTGGAAATCCACCAGGCCCTGGGCTGGGCCTGGCTGCCAACCTCAGCTCTTCTGGTAGGTTGTACGCAGGCTGAACATTTGACAGTGGCGACCTGGAGCAGTCAGCCAGCCCAGGACTCCCGGGATCCTTCATGTCCATTATAAGTGCTGCTGAAAAATCCAGGCAATGCCTTCCTTCTGCTGGAGCTCATTGAAAGTGGTTTGAGCTAATGGACCTAATATTACTCATTAGCAAACTGAGAGTATCACTTGCAAAGTTGTTTCTGATGCTGTGTGTGGTCTGAAGCAGCATGATCATCCTCCTTCCCCCGCCAGGGTCTGCCCCGGGGCCTCATGGCAGAGGCACTGTGCCTGCTGGCTGAGTCAGGACCTCTCAGCCTGTGCTGTGCCCAGACCTCTTTGGCAGCTTGGTGAAGCCTCTGGATCACCTCTCACGATAGTGTTCTAAGTGCAAAGAATAGAATGCATGAGATTTCACAGAAACCAATTATCTTGAAATACAGTCATCAACATATTTTAAAATTTATTTGCTAGAGAAATACATGCCTCTTTGTTGATCTGTTATTACAGAACACAGTGTAATAGCAAGGTTAATAACTACCATACTTTCAAAGTGGTGCTAACTTAAGCAGCGTTCTAGGTATTGTTAACAGCTGTAATGGGATGTGAAAAGCCCTTGTGATTTCTGTTGGTTTCAGAGTCACAGGAGCATGAATACCTCTGTGGTTTTCTGCCTGACGTCATGATAGGAGGAAATGCTGAATTTCGGTTAGAGGTCTGTGGAAATGTATTTTTTTTTCCCCATGTAGATGCACAGATCCCTGTGGACCCCATATTGAGCCCTTATCCATGTATACTTGTGGACACACTCTTGTCTGACTAGTCGTATAATTGACCAAAGTATAAACTCAATGGCAGAAACTGTACCTTTAATTAAGGGCTACAACACTTCTTAATTGTAGCTAGGAAAATGTGGACATTTGATTAGTCCTTGAAATGAAATGAGCTGAATAACAGGAGCTAGTTAACAGTCGTCTTTTGATTAAGGGGGAAAAAAATAAAACCCTTTCATATGCTTTCTCTCCAGTGTTTGGATCAAAAACTGAAATTGAGAGTCTTGTCTTACTTGCTTGTTTGTTCCAGGAAGCATTTGAGAAGGCTTAAAGCAGACAGAAACAGACAACAGGAAAATATAAGTAAGGAACAACCAATCAGACCAGAGAAAATATAAATTCACAAAGGAATTCAGGGCTGGAGGGAGGGAGGCAGGTCCTCAGGGCTGTTGTGGTTGATGAGACGGAGGACTATCCAGACAAAGGGGCTTCCCAGGTGGCTCAGTGGTAAAGAACCCGCCTGCCAATGTGGGAGAAGTGGGTTTGATTCCTGGAAGATCTCAGGAAGATCCCCTGGAGAAGGGAATGGCATCCCACTCCAAGATTTCTGCCTGGGAAATCCCATAGACAGAGGAGCCTGGCGGGCTATAGTTCTTGGGGTCGCAAAGAGTCGGAAGCAACTGATGCAAGCACACACGTAGCCAGGCAGAAAAGAAAGTGTTATGAAAGAAACAAAATCATACCTGTGTCTAAGAAGATCACAGCTTTTCCTGGAACGTCTTAGATTGATTTTATTTTTTTAATTTTTATTTATTTATTTTCCTGTTTGGCTGCGCTGCATGGCATGTGGGATCTTAGTTTCCCAACCACAGATCGAACTCACACACTCTGCAGTGGAAGCGCAGAGTCTTAACCACTGGATTGCCAGGGAAGTCCCTTGGGAAATCTTGGATTTAAAAGAAACTTTAATGAGGTTCCCTTCCAGGGCGCTAAGTAATATGTCCAGCAAGGGGAATTCTAGAAGTAAGAGTCGTAACCTGGGTATGAGGTCCGTGAATAGGCTCATCTGACCAGCAAACCCATCACTCTGGGCAAAATCCAGTGTATTTGCACAGGTGCTTTGGAGACCAGAATAGGGAGAAGATCTACAAAAAACAAGCTTTTTTCCTCACGGGCTCTGTGACTCAACAGAGGAATAAGGAACCAAGGAGCAGAAATCACTTATGATCAGAGTACTCTCATCTTTGTCTGCCATCTCAGGACGCTTTCTCTTAGTTTTCAAATATACTGGTTCAACCTCAATGCCTGCTCCCAGAGCTAGAATGACTTACATTTCATGTCAGTACATTTAAAAGTGTTAGGCTTTCTATCAGTTTCAGCTTCTTAGAGAAATTTCTCCTAGAGCCCTCTGTTTCCTGGCTGGTTGTTCTCTAAGCTTCACAGCTGTCATCTTGGGATTCCCACCCCTGTTCTAGGGACTGACTACCTCTCTTCCCGGGTGGCTCAGTGGTAAAGAATCCGCCTGCCAATGCAGGAGTCGTAAGAAACTCAGGTTCAGTCCCTGGGTTGGGGAGATGCCCTGGAGGAGGGAATGGCTTCCCTCTCCAGTATTCTAGCCTGGGAGAATCCCATGGACAGAAGAGCCTGGTGGGCTACAGTCCATAGGGTGACAAAGAGTCGGACACGACTGAGCAACTGAGCACAGCTCTCTCTCAGGTTCGACCCCTACTTCTTTCCTTTGTAGCAGACCGTGATTGTAGAGGCCTTCAGACCAAACATCCCTGGTAGTCTGCTCCGAGACACTAGGCCAGCCCTCGGAGCAGCCCAGGCCACTGAGCAGATCGGCTCCAGAGCCCACTTCCACCCTCCACCCATCCTCGGGGGCTCCTGATGGCTAGCGGGTGCTCCCGGAGTGTACGGAGCCCCGGCACGCCGATGCAGCGTAGACAGAACCAGCCCCTTTCTGGCTTGTGCTTAGCCGATTGGAATAGTTAATCTTTCCTTTTATTGTTTTTGCCCTGAACGCTCATTTTGTGGAATTGGGACATTTCATCTCCGTAATGGGCCTGTTATCTCCAAGTAAATGAAATATGAAAAAAGAAGCGTGATGCTGAAGGAGTTGAGGCCCCAGGTAATTGGTCAAGTGATCAGAATGTGAAATGAAAACAATAACTAGAGGTTGGGAAAGGGAGCATGTTTCAGTGCTGAAACCACTGCAGATGCGTGTTTCATAACCCCCAGAATCTGGAGACTCGTCTGCAGGTTTGGAATTCTACATATTGCTCCCCATATATTATTTGAGTTGTATAAAAAAAAAATTACTGCTCCTTTCTTTGTGTATTATTTGGGTGAAATCCTGCTGTCCTAATCCATGAATACTTTTGTGAACAGATTTTGTATTGATCTGTAAGGTAACAGCTTGAGAAATTTCACTTGGATAATATACTTCCCTTAATCTGTTTTTTTTTCTTTGCCCAAAATACATCAAAGTATATTTTATATCATACCAAAGTCTCCTATTGTGTCAAACCATTTTTTAGTTGTATCCTAAGTTGGTACATGGGCTTCCCTCTGTGGCTCAGTGGTAAAGAACCCACCTGCAATGTGGGAGATTTGCTTTCGATCCCTGGAGAAGGAAATGGCAACCCACTCCAGTATCCTTGCCTGGGAAGTCCCATGGACAGAGGAGCCTGGTGCACTGCAGTCCATGGGGTCGCAATGAGTTGGACGTGACGTAGCGACTAAACAGCAACAATAAGTTGATTCATAGTAATGATTCAACAGCGATTTGCCATAAATGTCTGGGAGCAGCCAATATAATAAGTTGTAGCTGTTAGATGCAGAGTTAAATGAATCTTGTCTAATATCATGTATAATTTAAAAACCGGTAGAACCTGATTAAACTTGATCAGCCAGCAATGTGCTGCAAAATCACCACGTGAGTAGTGTTTATGCTGGCAAAGATTTAGATCAAACGAATTTACATACCTCAATTAATTAGGAAAAGATAATGGAGAGGATTTGAGATGGAAAGGATTATGGCGCCATAAATTCTCTGGGACTAGATGAAAGCAAATGTTTTTAATTGAAGGAATAAATCATTTTCTTAAGCTCCACTCAAGGCTGCTTGAGACAGTGTGTCCCCGATCCTGGGGCTTTCCAGCCAAGTGTCCTCCTCTTCCATCCATCACTGCTTGTGCCCTTGACTGTTGGCAGGTGAAGTCAGGTAATTCAACCTTAATCCATTTACTTATTTGTTTGTCTGATCAATAATAGCAAGTAAGTGTGGAGGGTCTGCTTGTGTGCCAGCAGCAAGAAACAAACTGCTTAGCAAGAAACAAACTCCATGCCTGTCCTCAGGAAGCTTATAGTCAGGGAGAGAAGAGGGAAGTGAAAAGCTCTACAAATGAAATAAAACAGTAGTCTTAATGATTTAAGGCATGGGGATTCCAGGCATGGTGCCATGAGCAGATGCAGTCCTGATTGGGTGGGTTGGAGAAGGCTGCCTTAAAACTGGCATAGTATTAGATAGTCCCTGCCCTGCTCGTGGTTAAAAAAACCAAACAGTACTAAAAGGTTTTTGGTGGCTCAGTGATAAAGAACCTGCCTGCCAATGCAGGAGACATAGGAGACTCAGGTTCGATCCCTGGGTCAGGAAGATCCCCTGGAGGAGGGCATGACCATCCACTCCAGTATTCTTGCCTGGAGAATCCCACCGACAGAGGAGCCTGGTGAGCTACAGTCCATAGGATCGCAAAGAGTCTGACACAGCTGAAACGACATAGCACGCATGCGTGCAAAAGGTTTTTGGGCGGGGGGGGGAACATCAGTGTTCCACCCCAACACTGACCTGCTTCTTAGTGGAAACCCACAGTTATTAATTTTTCATGAAAAGTAACAGCAAGTTGTCAAGCTTATGTACACTTGCGTGTAGAGTGCTTTGTGCAAATGGAAGAAAAAAGCAGCGCAGCATCTGTTGTCGGTTCTATTGTCTCCAATAGCATTGGCTTCAGACCTGTGTCTCTCTTTTTACTGGGCGAGATACCAGCATGTGTTTGAACTGTCCCCTGCTGGGGGGCATTTATGTTGAACCCCGAGTCTTGCGGTGACCAGTGCACTTCTGTGTGCATGTGCAGCTGTTAAGGACATGGCTCTGAAGTCAGATTCCTCAGATTCACATGTGGGATCCCTTGTTTACTGACTGGGTAATCTTGGGCAATCCTTATCTGCAGATAATAACGATACTGCTAAGGTAGGTGTCTCATAAAACTTTTAAGTGCTCAAAACACTGTCTGGCATTTAATACCATCCACTAACTAAAATTATTTCCACTGGTTATTTGTTTTTTTAATAAAAGCTTTATTGAGATCTAATGCATATCATATAATTTACCCACTTAAAGTGTCTAATTCAATGACTTTTCATGTATCCCACAGAGTTGTGCAAACAACACCACCATCAGTTTTAGAACATTTTCGTCAACCCCTAAAGAAGCCTCCTTTCGCACAGATTAACCATTCCTCTCCACATCCCTCCGCCCTCATCCTTATCTCCAGCCCTAGGCAACCACTAATCTACTTTGTGTGTTTATGGATTTGTCTGTTCTGGCCATTTTGTGTAAATGAAATCGTATAATGTGTGGTCTTTTGTAACTGGCTTCTTTCGCGGAGCTTGATGTTTTCATGGTTTATCTGTATTGAAGCAGGTGCCAGTACTTCATTGGTTTCGTTTTTTTTTTCTGTCTCTCTCTCTTCAGCTGGCTTGTGTAATACCGCTTGTGGGATCTTAGTTCGTTGACCAGGGATCCAGGGATCGAACCCTTGCCCTCAGCAGTGAAAGTGAGGAGTACTAACCACTGGACCACCAGAGAGAATTCCCCATTCCTTTTTTTTTGTGCTGGGCCTTCATTGCTAGGCTTCAGCTTTTCTTTAGTTGTGGCGAGCAGGGGCTCCTCTCTGGTTGCAGAGCTTGGGCCTTATTGCAGTGGCTTCTCTTGTTGTGGAGCACGGGCTCTAGGCACACAGGCTCGGTAGGTGAGGCACAGGGGCTTAGTTTCCCCACAGCGTGTGAGATCTTAGTTCTCCGGCCAGGGACTGAACCTGTGTCCCCCGCATTGGCAGGCAGGTTCTTAACCATTGGACCACCAGGGATGTCCCCCCCCCGCGCCCGCCCTATTATTTCTGATGCAATCACTTCAAAAAAAAAAAAAGTCTTCCTTGATTTCTTCCTATCATTAGGTCAACTAAGTGACCCTCTGGAAATTAGGAAGAGCTCATTACTCTAAAGAGTAGGGCTCGTGGTAGTGCAGAGATGCTAAGGTAGCTGTATTACGATGAAAGAATAGTGCTTTTATCCCTTTTTCCAGATGAGCAAACGGTCAGGTCAGACAGCTTGCCCAGCTCTGTCCGCCGGGAGATGATCCTGGGGCTGAGCCCAGCTCAGTAACTCAGAGCCTGGGCTCCTTTAACTGGACCCCCAAGGAGGAGTCACAGCTGTCCAAGGGTACATCCTTTATCTGCTGCTATCCTACAGGCCAGGGCTACGTGAGTCCAGGGAAGGATGTGCTGGAGGGGGAGGACAGGAGTTCCCATCTCAAACTTAATGACCGCCAGCCCCAGCTGTGCTTTTGGAGCTAAACCTACAAAATCTAAAATGGTCTGCCTCTGTATTCCAGATGCAGCATCTGTAGTAAGGGTGAGGCCATGTTTCTGCGATTGGAAACAGGGTGCTGTTTAGTCACAAACGAGGCCATCCCACCAGCCCTGAGCCCCCTTAGTGTTATCAGCTTTAGGATGATGCTGGCATGGGAATTGCTCCTCTGTGTTTAACAGACTGGGGCAGAGGTACTCAAAGATGTCACATTTTAAAACTCCACTTATTGGTAAATTAAAAACGGCCCCCAGAGTCTCTAATCCAGGGATTTCCACACACCTGGTGCCAACACTTCTGAACAGAGGACAGTTGTGTTATTCTCAGTGACCAGGCCTGCTGGCCCCCAACCGCAAGAAAATAGACCGTATCATTATAGCAGCCTCCGGACTCCACCACTGATGAATGTGGCTGCCATCTTAAACTCTGTTCGTTCCAAGACATAAAAAATGTTTCTACCTGTGAGGGGCACATTTAACCATCAATTATTTAGAAAAGATAGAACAAGGCACTTGTAGTGGACATTTATCCTCCGTCTTTTTTTTTTTTTTTTCTCGTTTTGGCTTTACCACGTGGCACGTGGAATGTTAGTTTCCTGACCAGGGATCAAACCCTCTCTCCCTGCAGTGGAAGCATGGAGTCTTAACCACTGGACTGCCAGGAAAGTCCCATCCTTCATCTTGACCTTCCGTTACTTTGAACTCCACTTTCCCTCCCATGGGTGTCTTGCTGTGACTAAAGCCAGATGCCCTGATGCTCTTTCCAGCCTCCCATGCAGCTAGGACCGGGGCTTGTGACCCAGGCTCAACCCCCGAGACCCCTCTGAAGCAGATTTTGAATCTTCAGTTCTTGCTTCCAACCCTTCTCCCTGGAAGCATTTTTGTACATGATTGGAAGTGCTGCTTCTGCCTTCTTAGCTTTGAAACCTGATTCTCCAGCTCTCTGTAAGACCCTCAGCTACCCAGTGTCCTTTATAAACTGCTTCTCTGTTCAAACCAGCCAGAGTTGCATTGTGTTGCAGTTGTTGCATTGTGTGCAACAGAGAACCTGACCGATGGATGCTGCCACAGCCCCTTCTCCTAGTGCTGCCCAGTTACCACCCTGGGGCACAGTCTGCTGCATACTTCTCCCCAGGTCTGTCTGTCCCACTCCATCTCAGTTTCATCACGTGAAAACCAAACCCACTGTCTTCTTTGAGCTTCCCTCTCATTCATTGTTCCCTCAGTTATAAGGATCGACCTCTTTGGATTCATTCTTTTTTTTTTTTCCCCACTGTACTGGGTCTTCATTGCTTTTCTGTCGTTGCTGCAAGCCGGGGCTACTCTCTAGTTGTGTTGTGCGGTTTTCTCATTGCGGTGGCCTCTCTTATTGTGGAGCATGGGCTCTTGGGCGTGTGGGCTTCAGTAGCTGCGGCACGTGGGGTCAGTAGTTGCGGCTCCCAGGCTCTAGAGCACAGGCTCAGTAGTTGTGGCACACGGGCTTAGTAGCTCCAAGGCATGTAGGAGCCTCCCGGACCAGGGATCCAACCCTGCATTGGCAGGTGGATTTTTTACCCCTGAGCTACCAAGGGAAGCCCTTGGATTCAGTCTTGAGCTATCTTGAGCTATCTTTCCTCTTTACCCAACCCCTTCCCAGTCCTGCCTGGTCCCCCTGTCGCCCTGACTCCCCTCTGTCCTCTTAGCCCCAGATACTCATGTCAGAACTTGTGCAGCTGCCTCCCAACTGCATTCTCTGCTGACAGCATGGCCCCTCATCAGACTGTCCTTTCCATTGCCCACCTGGGCCACCACCTCTGTGTCACAGGCTTGGCCTCACCACCCTTGTAGTATTCTTATTACAAATTGACCTCAGTCCTGCTCCCCTCCCTGCAGCCTGCCTTTGCACTTCTCCTATCCAGAGATGGAGTGTGTTTCCCATGTTCATTTTGCCCTATGCCCACAGAGGTGCTGGTCCAGAGCATGGGCCATGTGACCTTGGTCCTCTTCCTCTGTTAAATGAGGCTGACAATGGTTCCCACTTTATGATTATTTTTTAAACAACATTTATTTATTTGGCTGTGCCAGGTCCTAGTTGCAGCACTTGGGATCTTTAGTCACTGCGTGTGAACTCTTAGTTGTGGCATGTGGGTCTAGTTCCCTAACCAGCGATTGAACCCGGCCCCCTGCATTGGGAGCATGGAGTTTTAGCCACTGGACCACCAGGGAAGTCCTGGCACCCACTTTAGAGGCTTGTTGTGGAAATAAGGTGAGATGATGCACATAAAGGGCTAGCACCACATAGAAATTGAATAAATGATGCCTGAACCATCCAGCCCCTCCTTCCCCCTCCACCTTCATTATGCTGGTGTCATTGTCATCATCGTCATCATCATCATCATCATGTCTTCCTTTGAGATTCAGCTCCCCTTCCTCTCTTCTTCTTGAAAACTTCAGAAGTACCAGTTTTTTTTTTTAAGTGATTCTACCTTAAGCTCAGTGGTCTGCTTCACTAATGTGGTTTTGAGCCCATATCATCCTCTGCATTTGTCTGATGCACTGTCCAGTGAAGAGTCTGGGTTTTGGAATCAGAAGACGTGACTGATTCACCCTGTGACTTTGAGTTACTTAACTCTTTCTCTAAGCCTCAGGCTCTGTAAAACATGGAAAACGCCAGCTGTCCCCGTGGACATGTGGGAGGATTACCTGAAATACTGACTGGGGAACATTTCACACAGTATCTGGCACCTGGTAAGCACTCAGTCATTTTTTTTTTCTTCTTTCTAAAAATTTTATTTATTTTTTACGGTCACACTGGACCTTTCTTGCAGTGTGCGGGCTTCTCATTGCAGTGTCTTCTCTTGGTCGGAGCATGGGCTCTAGGCGTGGGGGCTTTGGTAGTTGCAGCACCTGGGCTCAGTAGTTGTGGTGCATGAATTTAGTTGCTCTGCGGCATGTGGAATCCTCCCAAACCAGGCATCCAGCCTGTGTCCCCTGAATTGGCAGGTGGACACCCATCCACTGTACCACCAGGGGAGTCCTCAGTCGTTGTTAATGACTATTACAGTGGCCCTTCTTGTATTTGCTCCCAGCTTGTGAACCACTTGAGGACAGGTTCCCTGCTATTTATCCATGTGTATCCTAGAAAGTACCAGTGTCTGACACGTGGCAGGTGCTCAAAGCATACAAGCTTTTTGGAGACAGGCAGACCTGGATTTAAAACTAAGTGTCATTTAAGAGCTATTTGGCCATGGGCAAGGTCCTACACATCACTGAATGTCTGCTTCCTTATCTGGAAGCCAGAGGAGATGGTATCTATGTTCCTGGGTTGTTTAGAGGATCAGACAAGATCATAAATTATGGGGCCTGTGGCAGACCTTGGTGAAGCAGTTAGAGAGTGATGTCCTGGCTTGGTTTCCTTCATCCTCATGACACTATGCTGGACTAGGCAGTGGTGCTTGTCCTTTTTTCCTACAGGAAGTGGAAATGTGAGGTTTAGAAAGGGGCTCTGTTTTTTCTTTCTTTGACCTTCCAGCTCTTATTCAGAATATTCCAAAAACTTACACAGAAAAACAGCAGGGAGCCCTGTGATGAAACAGGGTATTTGATTACATGTGTGTCTATGCTCAGTCATGTCCAGCTCTTTGAGGCCCCATGGACTGTAGCCCACACGGCTCCTTTGTCCATGGAATTTTCCAGGCAAGAATCCTGGAGTGTGGGTCACCATTTCCTACTCCAGGGGATCTACCCGACCCAGGGATCAAACCAGAGTCTCTTGTGTCTCCTACATTGGCAGGCAGATTCTTTACCATTGCACCAACTGGGAAGTCATTTGATTACATGATTCGTCCAAATGACTGGATCCTTTCCTGCCTTTCTTTGCTGTTTATTTTGCTGGCTTTAGATCAGCCCTAGCTAGCTACCAAATTTATTTGGAAACATGGCCTTTTCAGCCAAATGCTCTGACACACCACCATCTCCTGTAAATAATGGCACAGTGTTTCAGTCTGGCATCATCTGTCAGCATGCTAGGAGGACTTTTTACAAGGTTGCCATTAGGACTGGTTTGATCTGGAGGGAATGAAGCTCGTCATGGTGCAGACCGTTATTCCTTTACTAGACCTCTGCTGCTAAGATACCCATGTGGAATATCAGAGCGTACGGTCTGAGGCTCAGTCTGCAAAACACCCAAAGCCTTAAGTCATGTGGGCTCTCTCTTTCTTTTTTCATTTTTGAAGTTGAATCTTTAAAAAAACAAATTATTTATTTATTTATTGGCTGCATTGTGTCTTCATTGCTTTGTGCAGGCTTTCTCTAGTTGTGAGCGAGGGCTCCCTCTCTGGCTGAGGTGCGTAGGCTTCGTGGCTTCTCTCGGCTGAGGAGCACGGGCTCTGGGCACTCGGGCTTCAGTAGCTGCGGTTCCCAGGCTCTCGAGTGTGGGCTTCGGTAGCCGTGCTGCACGGGCTTAGTTGCCCCGCCACGGGTAGGGTCTTCCCGGACCAGGGATCAAACCCATGTCCCCTGCATTGGCAGGCGGATTCTTATCCGCTGTGCCACAAGGGAATTCCTGAATCTTTTTTTTTTTTACTTGAGGTATATTTGATGTGTAATGTTATTAGTTTTAGGTGTACAACACAATGATTTCATATTTATATATATTGTGAAATGATCATCATAATAAGTCTAGTTAACATCTGTCACCATACATAATTACACAATTTTTTTCTTATAGAACTTATAAGATCTATTCTCTTAGCATTCAAATATGCAACACAGCATTATTAGCTGTCATGCTAATACATGTATAAAATACATGTATTATATACAACATGTATATAATATATATGTATATATAATATACTTATATATACTATAATATATGATATAATATATACTTATATATAATATATAATATCATATAATATATATTCTTATATAATATATAATGTCATATATTATAATATATACTTATATATATTATACATATATATTATAATACATATACTTATATATAAGATATATATAATATATATGTATAATACATATATAATAATGTATACCGTGCTATACATTACATCCCCAAGACTTGTTTATGAGTTTTTATTTTCAAGTGTGTTAAGGTCCTCCTGTACCATTCTGGTAGGCAAACCTTACAGGCAGACGGGGATTATGGTGCTCTTCCAGCATCCGTGGTAATGTTTGCTGTTATGCGTTAGAGTTTCGTATTGCTCCAGTTTCAGGGAAGCAGCCTGGTTTGATGTGGACTATCCCAGTGAAGAGCACCAGAAAGTCTCACATCCTGAAAAATTCCTCACTTCTGGGCAAACGAAGCTGGTTGGTCACCCTCGACATGTTACCAAAAGATTCTCCCAGACTCAGATGGTAATTTGAGAAGAAAAACATTTTTCAGGGCATTGTAACTAAAAATTTGAAAAATGAGACCTGGCAAGTTGTTAATCCACCCATTTAATATAAACGTTCACCTCTCGGTAGGAAAAACATCTGAGCGTCTGGGGACATGTCTAGGGAGAGCAGTTTAGTTGAGATCTGTAACTTTGATCTCAAGGGTTAAAAGTTGTGCCCTAAGCTTCCCATAATACCCTTTAATTGCTTGCTCTTGTCTGATTTATCTTGTCGCTGGCTGGCTTTCCTGGCATTTTCTCGAGCAAATCACTAACCGCTGTTAAATAAATACGTGTGTGCTGCCTCTTCCCCAGGAGCTGTTTGCACAGGCGTGCGGGTGTGAGATGCAGTCCTCTGGCAGGTCACTCCTCTTGTTGCCTCCTTTGCCTTCGAGACTGTCCACATGGGGCTCCTAGTTACAACCGTAGCTGCCCGTGTCCACTCTTCTAGTATGGACAGTGTGCCTTCCCCATCGCCTGTCCTGTGGACATGTTGTTGAACCTGCCTCAGAGGGGCTGCATCTGAACCCATGTCTGCTGCTTCTAGGCACCCAGCAGAACCCCCAGTGCACATCTCAAATATGCCCCTTAACCTGGGAGTTCTATCACATGGTCCCAAACATTTCTGCCAAAGTTGCTGAATGTGTCTAGCCCTTTTTCATGTGAAGAAGTGACAGAGAAGGAATTAGTTTTATATGCATATGAACCTTGTCCAAAGTATTTATACCTATTGCACCACATGGTCTAACTGCGTAGCTGGTAGATACATAGAGATGTGAACTGAAGTGCTTGTAAAAGGGTCACCCTGAGAGAATTTCAGAGGTTAAACCATGAGGGTCACTGTGATAGTGGTCATAAAAATGATGCAATTCCAGTGCCAGAAGACATCCATGGGGACTGTTTTGACCCCACTATTGCTGGCCTCAGGCCGGGGAGAGAGACAGAGACAATGACTGGTTCGGCTTCACGTGGAGTACGCCTCCTGCCCCACCACTTCCTGCGTGCAGTTTTATGGAGCGTCTGACCCCACCTTTTCCTGCTGTATTTTAGCACTTTTTTAAATTTGGTCTATTGGTAAAGTCAGAGAAAAGCTGGTATTCTCCCTCTTGCCCTCTTTCTCTCAGGCAGTAGAGAAGCACCGGTGAAAATTGGATTTTTATAAATAGAAGGCAGCAGAGATCTCAAGACGGTCTCTGCATTTTACCCTTTGGTAAGGCCAAGAATGTACTTGTGCACCCGTGCCCTTGGTTTGTTTAATCAGATTTGTGTAGATCAGATTTAAAAACTGTGCTCCTCCAACAGTGTATTTAATATGACTGCTGTTCATGGTAGAGGACTTTCTCATAGGAGGAAGACTCCCCCTCACCCCCTATGCCCCAACCACAAAACCATCAAGGAGTTGCTCGTGACAGTTGCTTTGAACTAAGAGGGCTTCATCTGTTTTTGATTTGGCTTGAAAGCGTCCTGTCAAAATGATCTAGAGACAGAGCAAGTTTCAAAACCAGTATTGGTTATTTTATCTGTCGTCAAACCAAGACTATGAAACCTCAAATGGGTGAATTCAAAGGGCACGGTGTACCTGGGTGTGGCTGTCTGTTATTGAGATGAAATTCGAGGATCAAATATCTCTCTTGTTTTCTTCTGCCTGACAAAGCTGTGCCACGTAAAGAATCAGAGACTAAAAGAACAGACACCAGAGAGGAAAGGGATCAAGAACCAGGGAGGTCGCCTCCTTTAAAAAAAAAAAATGACCATAATAAACTTTGCAGTAACCCAGAGCCTCGTTCTTGGCCATTTTGGTTCATCTTGTCCAGATTCTCCACAATCCACACTGGAGAAGCAGCTGCATTTCCTCTTTTCCTGTGTCAGTCACTAAATAGGGTTGGAAATACCAAAGGTTAGACTCTTAACCATGTGGGGGTGAGGGGCTCCCACAGGGCCTGTGATTCAGGCAAAGTAGACACAAACACCAAGGATTTAGAAAATAGGTCCTGGACTCCTGAGAGTCCCTTGGACTGCAAGGAGATCAAACCAGTCAATCCTAAAGGACATCAACCCTGAATATTCATCGGAAGGACTGATATTGAAGCTGAAGCTCCAGTACTTTGGCCACCTGATGCGAAAAGCCAACTCACTGGAAAAGACACTGATGCTGGGAAAGAAGGCAAAAGGAGAAGAAGGCAGCAGAGGAGGTGGTTGGATGGCATCACTGACTCAATGGACATGAATCTGAGCAAACTCCAGGAGACAGTGAAGGACAGGGATGTCTGGCGTGCTGCAGTCCTTGGGGTTGCAGAGTCGTACATGACTTAGCAACTGAATGACAACAACAGTGTTCAAATTACCCTATGTCATGGGGACAGGATGGTGGGGTGGGCACAGGGGATTCTGGAGAAATTGGGGGTTATGAGGATGTGGAAGAGGGTGATTCTATTATAAGAAAGAGGAGTCTGTTCAGACTAGCTTGAGAGGAAAAAAAAGCACTGAGGATGGGGGTGGGGAGCGTATGGGTCTCAGGAGGAGTTCAAGGGATGCAAGGGCATTTAGGCCCTGGAAGGCAAGGAGGTGTGGGGACACAGGACAGGCATCGGCCCATGACCTGAGTCAGCCCTGGGCCCACCTGGCCTCTGCTCCATGGAAGACAGCTTTCTTGCTTTGGGTGCACGTACAGGATGAGCTCCGATCACCTTCACAGTATTTCACACCTCAGCTCTTGAGTGAGAAGCATCGATCTCCAAAAGCCCAATTTCAGCTTCCCAGAAGAGATCACATGATCAGCTCAGCCAGAGTCAGGTGTCTCCTGACACTTCCCCACCGCTGCCAAGTGCTCGGGTCACACCGTGCAGACTCGGCTACAGGCAATCGTCCCCATACCCATGTGCAGATGGGGTTGGTGTCGTCTGCCAGAAGATGCCTGTCTAGAAGAGGGAGGAGGGCATTTTAGTTTGTTGCCCAGGGTTCTTTGATTTCAAGCACCGGAAACCAAGTGGCCAATTTAAGAGGAAAAAAAAAAAAGCAATGGAAAGCATAAGAAGTGGTTCAGAGGACTGAAGGAAAAGTTAAAAAATAGGCATCCTGGAAAGTGGAAGGAACCGACCAGCTCTGGGGGGCTGGGAAACAGAGCTTAATGGAAGATCTTTCCATGGCTGTCTGTCCAGGTGCCTCTGCTTCTGCATTTTTCTGATCTGGGATCTGGTGAGGGCCTTTCTCCCGATTTGCAGATAGCCACCTTCTCCTTGAATCCGTACTTGGTGGAGAGGAGAGAGGAAGCACACTCTCTTGAGTCTGTTCTTATCAGGGCGCTAATTCCATTTATGAGATTGCTGCTTTATGATCTAATTACCTCCCACAGACCTTCCCCCACCTCCTAATTCGATAACATCGGGGATTAGAATTTCAACACAGGAATTTAGCAGGGCACACAAACATTCAGTCCATAACAACATGTTAAGAAAGCAGAGACATATTTTTGGTGGTTGATAAAGTAATAGGAAACTTCCCTAGTGGCTCAGCGAGTAAAGAATCTGCCTGCAGTGCAGGGTTCAATCCCTGGGTCGGGAAGATCTCCTGGAGGAGGAAATGGCAACCTGCTCCAGTATTCTTGCCTAGAAAATCCCATGGACAGAGGAGCCTGGTGGGCTTCAGTCCAAAGGGTTGCAAAGAGTCAGACACGACTGACCGATTAAGCATGCACATAGCACACACACACAAAGTAATAGGAAAATAAGAAAAAAATTAAACTCACACTGTACTGAATTTATGATGGTTCAGACGTTCGAATTTACTATCTTCATCTTGCTGTCAGTCTTCAGCTTGTAAATCTGTAAGGCAAGCGAGTTTGGAGTTGGTATTGCCACCCAGGCAGAATAGAACATATAGATGATTTTTTCATACCATTCCATACAATCTCTCTCTGCTTATTCATTTGTTTACCTGCCAAGATAGCCCTCAAGAAACTGATTTTCAGAGTTTAATAAATTTGATCTGCTCAAGCTGACACAAATTGATTTATTCTCACCAATCTGCAGACAGCTGTGGTTGAACAGACGGCAGTTAGGGAGAATTAAGTGGAAGCTGTCAAGATTAAACAAAGCTTCCCTGTTTGTGTGGTCGAGTAATACATAACACAAGAGTTTCTTATCCAGCGTGGCAGCTCATTAAAACCCAAACAGCAATTCAGGTGCACGTGTATGTTATAAACTAACATCAAGTAGGCTTTTTAATATCCAAGGGATGTTTTTGTGCCAGTTACAACACATGATGTTCTTTTAATAGATTTTCTTAAAGAAAGAATGAGGCTTTTCATTTTAAAATAGCACTTTAACCTCTGCTCAATTCCTGTTGTGTTTGATTTTCTAAACCAGAACTAGTTTATTATGAGAAACTTTTATCTTCAAGGCAAAGTTGTGTTTATCTACTCGTTAATTTAGGGTGTTTGGAGAACTGCTTGAAGCTGGAGATCAGACAAAATTGGGTTTGAATTCTGGCACCACTGTCTGCTATCTTGGTGACTTTAGGAAGCTTTCATTTTATTTCTGATTCAGCTTATTTATTGAGTCGCCTACTGTAGACATTTCTTGTACATTTTATCATTGAGTCTTCAAAATCTTGCTGAGGATTAAGTATTGGGCTAAGAGTTTTGAATGTTTGAGTATTTAAGAAAAACTAAAAAGCATAAAGAACACCAAAAATAGCCTAGAGATTAATATAATGAATACACATGTATCTACCAGCCAGCTTACAAAATAAAACATTAACAATGCTTTTGAAGCCGCCTGTGTGCTAGTTTCAGTTAGAGATTAAGGACATGTGACAGAATATCCAAGTAAAAGGGAAAAAATATATTTTCTTCTTGAGTAATGAGAAGTTTTGGGGTAGGCATTCCTGGGATCCATTCTGTTCTAGCTTTGTGCTCCTTTGTCTTTAGGGAGTGGCCCTTGTTTCCATGCTTACAGAATGGCTGCTGGAGCTACAGCCGTCACATCTTAGTTCCATGAAGGAGAAAAATGCCACTGGCAAAAGGGTTCTTCAGGGAGGCCCATCCAATGACTTTCATCCAAGAGATACCAGAATTGTACTGGAAACTGTAGTTATTGACAGAGACTATTTTTACTGCTATCAAAATATAGGTTCAGCAAGTGAGAAAAGAATGGTTATTAGGTAGGTGGCTGGCAGCTTCTCCTTGAGAGATAAGCACTATCCTAAATTAAGAGTTTTTTTTTTTTTTTCCAAAAAATTGTGTCTCTGTATTTTTGCTATATATGTATCTATACCTCAGAAATATATAGGCTTATTTTACATGCTTTTAAACTTTATGTAAACGGTATTATATCCTATATATGTTCTTCCACAACTTGCTTTTCTCATTCAGCTGTATGTTAGAGTCGTCCACATGCCCGTGAATCATCCTAGTTCATTTATTTTTCACTGCTGTAGAGTATTCCAGCATACGAGTGTACTATAATTTATCATTATCCATTCTTTTGTTGTTGGACATATAAGATGTTTTCAGTTCTTATTCTCTTCTGTTCCATTAATCAATTAACTACTTGCCTTTTCTCCCTCTTCTGGGTGTTGTTTTCCTGCTTTGCAATTCTGGTGATTTTTAGTTGGATTCCAGATGTAGTGAATCTTACCTAGTTGGATGCTAGATACTTTATCTTCCTATAAATATTTTGGAGGAGTTCTCGGACACAGTTGTTCTTTGGAAACAGTTAATCCTTTTAGTCTTGCTTGTAAGTTTGTTATGCAGGACCAGTGCAGAGTTTGGTTTGGGACTAATTTTGCCCCCACTGCTAATGCAGACCTCTTCAAGTCTCTTCTGCCTGATTGCTCATGAGTTAGGAGGTCTTCCTCTCTGGATGGGAATTGCTCCCAGCCCTGTGTGAGCACTGGGGACTGTTCCCCACTAGTCCTTAGAAGAGTTTCTTTCCTTGGCCTAGGGTACTTGCCTTACTTGCCTTGATCAGTTCTCACTAAAGTCTTGCTGGGGGTGGGGGGTGCAGGGGGTTGAGACACTCAGCAAGTATCTGAGGTTCTTTGTCAGTGACTCTCCTTGCTTGTTCTCTGCCCTCATGCCCTTGATGCCTGGACTTCCAGCTCCGTTTTCTTAACTCAGGAAGACGGTCAGGCTCTGTCTGGGTCTCCTTCTCCTCAGAATGACCCAGAAACTCTCCACATAGTATCCAGGCAGTTGTAGGGCTTACCCTACTTGCTTCCTATCTCTCATGATCTCTGACGACCATGACCCGGTTCACTGTTTTGAATGCCCTGGGGTCATGTGGTTTGTCCAGTGTTTTATTCATTCCAGGCAGGAGGGTAAACCTAGTATGTATTCTTCCTCCTTGGCTGGAAACAGAAGTGAGTCCTCATTGTGGTTTCAATTTCCTTTTTGTAATTACTGGAAAGGTTAAGCATCTTTTCACATATTTTCTGACCACATAGATTTCCTCCTTCTGAATTGTCTGTTCATCTCAACCTATTTTTTTTCAATTGAGATATATATGTCTTTTTCTAGTAACTTGGAATAGTTCTTTATGTATATATTTATAGATTAATCTTTTGTCAGCTTAAATTGGTTGTTGCTACCTTTCCTTAGATTTAATTATCTTTTCATTTTTAAAATTACATTGTTTTTTGATGAGTGGAAGTTTCAAGTGTTAATGCAGTCAGTTCGTCAATTTCCTTTAATAAGTTCAGTGCATTTTGTTTTATTTTAGTTAAGAAACACTCAACCCTGAAGTTATTAAGATATTCTACTAATATTTTTTTCTAAAGGCTTAAAAGTTCTTGTGTATTCCAGGTCTTTAATTTGTTTGGAACTGATTTTTGTGTGTGGTAGGGACAGTGACCCAATCTTACTCTATTTTTTTCCAGTCGGGATTACCAGTTGCCCCATCCCTGTCTAATGAATAGTCTATCTGTGCAGAAAAGACAGCCTGGCAGTCCTGAGACTTCCTATATGAAAGGCCTGTTCACAAAGTCGGCCCCTGGCTGGCGACCGGGAACCTGGATTCCAGGGAGGGGCGGGGGTGAGGTTCCCACTATTCCCAGACCTGATAAGAAGGCCTCACTGTACTTGGACTGCATGAACCATGTGGTTTATACCCAACACCCCCTTTCCTTCTGCAAGCCTGGGATGTTGGTCTATGCTAGGCGGAGTCTCCTGGGTGACCAGCTCCCAGTGAGAAGCCTGGGTGAGGGGCCTGTAATGAGCTTTTTGATACATAACATGTCATGTGTGCTGTAACATCTCATTGCTGGAAGAGGCCTGCGTGAGTCACTGGGAGAGGGCTCTCCAGAGCTGGTGTCTGATTTCCTGCACACGTGCCTGATCCCTTTGCTGATCCGGCTCTGTGTGCGTTTTCTGGGATGAATCACACCATGAGTACTAGGTGCTGGGTCCTATGAGTCCCCTTCCCGAGTCATCCAACCTAGGGATGGTCCTGAGGTCCCAACGCACTGTCCTTTCCCTGCTGATATCAGAATAATCCTGAGAGGCAGATATTGGGCAGTGTTCTTAAACTACTCTTAATCATTAGTTTCTTCACCTAAACATCTAAGCTCCTTCCCTTTCAGGTGTTTTAGCCGATTCCGGGCACATACCCTGTATCACTATTTGAAAGTGACAGTGTTAGTTGCTCAATTATGTCTGACTCTGGGACTCCATGGACTTTAGCCCACCAGGCTCCTCTGTCCATGGAATTCTCCAGGCAAGAATACTAGAGTGGGTAGCCATTCCCTTCTCCAGGAGACTTTTCCCAACCCAGGGATCAAACCCAGGTCTCACACATTGCAGGCAGATTCTTTACCATCTGAGCCACCAGGGAAGCCCCGTATCACTCAGTAAATGATCATTAATATCATAAGAAAGAAATAGGCAAAGTGCTATGATAGTTTGGAGGAAAGTTAAATATTCAGCTATAAATCTTTCAGGTGGGCACATTTTATGTTTTTGCAATTAGTGAAATAAATTTTCTCATATTATTTAAAGTTAGCAATCATAATTTTTTTTAACATCTTGGAACATTTATAGTTCCTTTAATGTCCCAAGTTAGAAATTTTCTATCTCCCTAATTTTGAGAATTTAAAATCCTATATTTAACATGCTTCACATTTCTGCCTTTGTTTACTGCTGTGGACTGAATGTGGCCCCTCCAAGTTTATTAGGTTGAAATCCTGACCCCTAAAGTGATAGTGTTAGGAGGTGGGACCTTTGGGAGGTGATTAGGTCATGAGCGTGGAGCCATCAAAATTAGGCTTAGCATTCTTATAAAAGAGACCCCCAGAGAGCTCTCTACTCTTCTTTCCACCATGTGAGGACATTGCCAGAAGTTGGCAACCTGGAAGAGGTTTTTCACCAGAACCTTGGCATGCTGGCACCCTGATCTTGGACTTCCAGCTTTCAGAACCATGAGAAATAAATTTCTATGGTTTATGAGCCATCCAGACTGTGGTACTTTATTATCCCAGCTGAACTAAGACTTGTCACTATATTTCTAACATAGCAAGCCACCTGTCCAGCCAGTTGCTTTTATTCGTGTGATGTTTCTGTAGGTAGTGGTTCATTATTAATGGATTTCAGTAACATGAAAGGCATGTGTACAGTTATTTAAGATATGTTTTCTACAAGGGTTCTGGTAATCTCTACCTATTTTTCTCTTCATGTGTTTATAAGAACATCTCTATTTTGTCATGTTTTGAATCCTGTTGACTTAGACCAGAGATGTGAGGTAAGCACATGTACGGTGACTGACATTATATACTAGAAATTGTAAGCTGCGGCACAGTTAACTGTGAGCCCTCTTATAAAATTCTCGGAGATAGATTTTTTTTTAGTCCATGCAGTGTATTTTGTCTCAGAGAACTTCACATACCCGACCTGCTTTTTGATAGTGATTCTCCCTGGTGCTTCTACGAAGAGATCAATAGTGCCAAACTAATTTCTTCCCCTAATGAGGGGAAGCAAATACTCATGCTCATTTCAGAAACTGCTCTGAATTGAGCTTAATGACTTAAATCACACCCACAGTGAATAGCATCCCTTTATCACTCTCAACAACTGCCATCTCTCTCTGATCACGTGTGATTCTCTGCAGCTCCCTCTAAACATGTCTGTCTCAGTTCACTTATTGTACAGAAAAGCATCCAAAGGAGAATTTATTTTTTTCTGCCCATTTAAAAAAAAAAAAATCTGATATAAAACTGTTGTGAGCATCTCTGCCATTTCTGAGGCAGAATAATTCTTTCTGATGCCCACTATTAATTATCATCGGGCTGGTTGATCTAAAGTTATTGTTGTGTTTTGTCTTAATTGGGTTTTGTTATATTGCTGTGTCAGGCAGTTTTGCTGGTGTAAAAGTGGGAATGTTTACCTAGTGCGTTGTTGGCTCCTTAGAGCCGTTAAGCAAATTACTTATCAAGCACATTGAATCAGTGTGGACCCTTAGCCTTTTCTCCTTCAATTAGGTGCATAACTTAGGAAAGTGTTTGGCTACAATTACTAGACCACCCAAGTGTAGGCAGCCTAAACAAATAGGGTCTGCAGTTCAGCAGCCCAAGCAGTGCCCTCAGAGACCCAGAGTATTTCTAACTTTGCTGGTGTAAAAGTGGGAATGTTACCTAGTGCGTTGTTGGCTCCTTAGAGCCGTTAAGCAAATTACTTATCAAGCACATTGAATCAGTGTGGACCCTTAGCCTTTTCTCCTTCAATTAGGTGCATAACTTAGGAAAGTGTTTGGCTACAATTACTAGACCACCCAAGTGTAGGCAGCCTAAACAAATAGGGTCTGCAGTTCAGCAGCCCAAGCAGTGCCCTCAGAGACCCAGAGTATTTCTAACTTAAAGCACAGTCATCCTTAGCATTGTTTGTGTGTGTGTGCTCAGTCGTGTCCAACTCTTTGTGACCCCATGGACTGTAGCCCACCAGGCTCCTCTCTCCATGGAATTTTCCAGGCAAGAATACTGGAGTGGGTTGCCATATACTACATCCTTAGCACACTGGCTTTCAAATTCCTGCTTGTTGCCTTGTGGTCTCAAGTTGGCTGTTTTGGCCACCTACGGGTCCCCTTTTATTGGTTCCCTCTGACTCTGCCCTTGGCACACACCCCTCCCCTCCCCTCACCTCCACTGCTTAGAAACCTGCTGAGGTCCCATCAGCCAGATCTGGGTGACATGGACATTTATGGACCCTAGGGAGTTGCAGAAAACAGGTAAGAGGAATGTGCTTATTGGTGTGGACCAGTTATTGCTCTTCAGCTGGGCACAGCACATGGTTGCCCCCAACAAAATTGGGTTTTTGTTGGAAGTGGAGGGAGGAGAGTGGATACTGGGGACACAGTGGGTACATTGGCCACAGGAGTGTATTCTCCAACTCTCTTTCCCTCTTGTACGCCACACCACACCCACAGATAGATGTCACATGATCACCAGAATCAACCTGAACATGTCACCATTTTGCCTGATTCACTTCCGTACCTTCCCTTGCTCTTAGGGAAAAGCAAAATACAAAAAACATAAGATGCCAGACACTAAACGCTTCAGTACAAGGTCCAAAGAGGGCTGACCCTGCCCCACCTCCATCGTCTGATCTTGTACTGCAGGGGTCCCCAACCTCTGGGCCACAGACCAGTACCTCCTTCAGATCAGTGGTAGCATTAGATTAGAAATAAAAGTGCACAATAAATGTCATGCACTTGAATCATCCCGAAACCTTCCCCCCACCCTCAGTCCATGGAAAAATTGCCTTCCACGAAATTTGTTCCTGGTGCCGAAAGGGTTGGGGGCTGCTGCTGTACTGCCTTCTCCATGCTCTCTGTGTGCCTGCCCACCGTCCTTTTATAAGATCCTCCTATTTTGTACTCTTCTTCCCTGCCACAGGGCCTTTCACCTGCTCTTTACTCCCCTGAGAATTCTTGTCTTCACCCCCACCTTCCTTAACATCATGACACAGTCAGGGAGGCTGCCTCTGACCACCTCAGCTGGCTCAAATGCTCTCATCTTTGAAGGAGTCTCAAGCAGCCCCTTCTTAAAACACTGAAAATATAGTTGTCCCTCATTATCCATGGGGCGATTAGTTCCAGGACCCTTCCCTACTTCAGATGCTAAAATCTGTGGATTCTCAAGTTCCTTATGTAAAATGATGTAGTATTCGCATGTAATCTGCAAATGTCCTCCAGTATACATTCAGTCATCTCAAGATTACTTATAATATGCCAGGAGATCTTCCCAACTCCGAGATTGAACCTGGGTCTCCTGCATTGCAGGCAGACTCTTTACCATCTGAGCCACCAGGGAAGCCCACTTATAATACCTAATACGATGTAAATACCATGAAAATAGTTGTAAATACAATGTAAATGCTATGTAAATAGTTGCTAGCACACAGCGAGTTCAAGTTTTGATTTTTGGAGCGTGTTAGAATTTTTTTCCCCAAATCTTTTCCATATGCAGTTGATTGAGTATAGATATGGAACCTTTGGAAATGGAGGACTGACTGTGCATTCTAAGTTTACATTCATTTGTGAGCCCTTTTTATCATCCTTATTCTCAGTAGACAATAAGCTCCATGATAGCAAGCACCAGGCCTAATTATACTCATGATTTGTATTCTTTACGAATGCTTTGGTTGTAGGTTGTGTTTTTTTTTTTTTTTTAAGTAGCTTAAATAAGGTAGGGTTTATTTTTCTTGAGTGAGTGAAAATCTCTAGTCATGTCCAACTCTTTGTGACCCCATGGACTGTGTAGTCCATGGAGTTCTCCAGGTCAGAATACTGAAGTGGGTAGCCTTTTCCTTCTCCAACAGATCTTCTTGACATAGGAATGAA
Organism: Okapia johnstoni; assembly: GCA_024291935.2. Lineage (NCBI taxonomy): Eukaryota > Metazoa > Chordata > Mammalia > Artiodactyla > Giraffidae > Okapia > Okapia johnstoni. The sequence goes on along the minus strand of CM044307.1, from coordinate 123,775,476 downwards.
ACTGGGGTCTCCTGCATTGCAGGTGGATTCTTTACCAACTGAGCTCTTAGGGAAGCTATTGACAACAAATCTAAAAATAGGCAGCTCCTGGCATCAACCAAGTTGCTTAACACTATCATGATGGGGCATCTCTGCCATGTTCTTGTTACTTTCCTCATAAGTGCAAGATGGCTGCTGTAGCCCAGCCATCGCCTGCACGTTTCAGAGAAGAAGGAAGGTATGGAGACAGTACCACTGACATCTGACCCTTTCATTTACAAATCAGTTTCCCTAGAATCCACCCAGTCAATTTCTGCTTATATCACTTTGTTACTTGTTAGAAGGAAGTTTGGAAACCACATGGGTAGCTTTTCCAGCCTCTATACTGAAGGTGAACGGGGGAAAAAAGGGAGTTAGGCTAGCTTACCGGAAGTGGTCTGCCTCACCCTGTTGCCCCAATATTTACCAGAAAAAGTACTTTGGTGTTAGTGGACAAGTAGGAAAAAATCCACTCGCTTTGGTTACTTGTTCATTTATTCATCAGCTGTCCAGCATGAGCCAGGCGTTAGTCACTCTCAGATGCATTTTCCTTGTTTTCATGGCAGTTCTGGCAAGGTGGGCATTATTATACTCATTTTGCAATTAGAAATGGAATCTCAGGAAGAATAAATGACTAGCTTGAGGTCATGCAGCTCTGTTGGTGGCAGAACTAAGGCTCAAACACAAACCTCCCTCCCTCCCTCTGGGTCTCACCTTCCACAATGCTCTGCTGTCTTTAGAATGATTATAGCCGATCCCGTGAAAGCCCCTACATTTGATTTTTTTTTTTTCTATCAGGGCGCAATGATTATTAGCCTGACAGAATTTAGCTTCTACCTTAAACATGTTTTGGTAAAAAAAAACCCAGCTTGCTAATAATATTGCAACTGTAATTGGGGGTGATTTTACATTTGGGCTCTAATGAGGTGACATTCATTCTATGAGCAGGGTTATAATTTTTAGTACAGGGCCTTGGATGATAGGCTATTTAAGAAGCATTTACCCCATGGTTAGTCCCTACTCTTAAGACTAAGTAATTTGCATAATCATTTTCTGTTTGAGCAGGTAAGGCACTTTGCCAGGAGCTTTTGCCCTTTATTATTCCAGAAAGCCCCAGTATTCTTATTTCAGGATAAACGAAACAATGATCATCTATATTCATGTTCACAGCTTACAGTTCTGCATTTGTGAACTAAAATATTTGTAGATATTTCATCCCTGCAACCTGTTTTTTAATGTGTGTGATTTTTCTGATTATTAAAGTGATAGATGCTCAACTGAAAGAAATTTGGGAAGAAGGATAATGAGAAAAATCACTCATAACTCTATAGTACCCAGAGGCAGTAACTATTAACATTTATGGCATATGTCCTTCCTAGTCTTAAATGTGTTCTACATAGCTGAGGTCATACATTATTTGCAGTTTTGGGTGCTGTGACTTTTCATGGGACATAAACAAGCCTCCTTATTATTATAAGCATCATTGTAAATGGCCGCATAATGTCCCTTCATTAAGAACACACTATCCTTCATAATTTTTACATGTTTACTAAAATAAAACAATGATCAGAGTCCCTTAAGTAAAAGTATTTTCGATGTTCAGATTATGATTATATTTTATTCAGCTGTGTTGGGTCTTACAGCACATGGGATTGTCATTACAGAGCACAGACTCTCTAGTTGTGGCTTCCAGCCTCGGTAGTTGCAGCTCACAGGCTCCAGAGCACAAGGGCTTCTTTTGTTGCAGTGCTCAGGGTTAGTTGCCCCTCGGCATGTGACATCTTGGTTCCCCGGCCAGGGATCGAACCCTCATCCCCTGCATTGCAAGGCAGATTCTTAACCACTGGACCACCAGCAAAGTCCTTCAGTATATTTTTAAATTTATTTATTTTTTAATTGAAGGATAATTGCTTTACAGAGTTTTGTTGTTTTCTGTCAAACCTCAACATGAATCAGCCACAAGTAGTAGTACTTTTTCTACTTCAAGATAGAAACATTTTCATGATAGATCTGCTTTGTTCAGGATCTGCCTCTTTAAGATTTGTTAAAAATGTGTTCTGCGGTGGTTCATACCCAAGGATTGTCCTCTCTTTGCCAGTCTCCCCTTTTCTCTGGCAGTGTTTGTTCTCTTTTTAAACGTTCGGTGTCTTCCTCACTTTATGATTCACCGCAGCTGCCTCCTATATTCTTGGCCTGTTTTGTGTATCTTGACTTCCTCCCGCCCAGCAGGCAGGAGGGTGCTGACCTCAAGTCCAGATTTACCAGATGCAGTGAGAAAGCGCATCCTCTGATTGGCTGTCCTCGTCCTTCCCTTCCTCTTCCCAACCTTTCTGTTGAGATTACCTCCAAGTGGGGTGACTCGCAAACATTTGGACCAGGGCCCTCAGTGCTGCAGGGCACCCAACTGACAGCTGCTAGAATTCTGAGTGACTGTAGTGCATGTTTGGGGGAGGGGGGTGCTGTGATTTCTGTGATCAAGGCCAACACTCAAGTTAGTATGGAGAAAATATTTTTGGTTGTGTTTTGGTTATGCAGTTCAAGGCCTGGCAAATAATTTACTGTGTGGTATGATGGATGCTTCCAAATATGAGGACCCATCAGATGAGAAATTTTTAAATTTTCAGGAAAAAAAAAAATTTCATGTATGTCCTTCAAAAGAAATCCTTTCCTCCTACATTGAATGTGTAACTTAAGGAGTGATTTTGTAGCAACAGATCTGCAGGGTGGATCCCAACTTTGTGTTAGAATAATTAAGAACTGGTAACTAGGGACTTCCCTGATGGTCCAGTGGTTAAGAATCTGCCTTACAATGCAGGGGACACGGGTTCAAGCCCTGGTCAGGGAACTAAGATCCTTCATGCTGTGGAGCAACTAAGCCCCCTCGCCACAGCTAAAGAGTCTGTAATCATCGATGAAAGATCCTGTGTGATGCAATGAATATCCTGTGTGCAGCAACTAAGACCCGCACAGCCAAATAAACAAATATTAACAGCAACAAAAAAGAACTGGTACCTCATGTTTTTCTTCTAGTTCCAAGCTCTCGCCTATTACCTTTCATTTTCTCTCTCTGTCTATATGAGCCTGCATATGATTGCCTTGCTATTATCAAATAGTCTAAAGTGCGTCTGGAATTTGCAGGAGGTTGTTCCCAGCGCAGAAGTAATTGCTACCTTATAGAGACTTCGGTCTGATGATTTCTCTGCAGGTAACTCACATGTTCACTAGCAGGAAGCCTGCCAGTCTTGCAGCAGCTCAGTGCCCGGCAGTCCAGTTGTTGGGTCCATTACTAACCAAGCATTGACATGAACTTCAAGGCCCCTCCCTGTTTTGCTCCCTCGTGCCTTGTGGTGTGGGTGTGCCTGGGCTCCTCCAAGAGGCTGGTCTCTTAGAGAATTGCATGACTACCAACCAGCCTTGCTTTCCTCTCTCATCCTGGGGGCAAGGTTGGAGATTCACTGGCTTGGGTGCTACAGAGGTTGGCTCAATGGTGAGGATAGGGTGGTCCAAGGCCATCTTTGCTGAAAGCAGGCACAGTGTTTGAGTTGTGCACTCCTTTTTTCCTGCCTTTAGCTCCACATCTGGTTCTTTGTAGAAAATTATTTATAATGGACGGGTGCCATTCCATATCTATGGCTTAAGGAACCCCTCTTAACACCCCTCCCCAAGAAGAAAGAACACACCCTCCTTTACTGATGGATGTTTGGATTATCTTATGGATTTCAAGATACGAACTAAAATTTTCTAAAAAGAATAACCCACATTCTGCCACGTCTGCTCACAGGCCCTCTATGCATCAAATACCCTGTTAACAATTGATCATGAGTGGGCATCAGGCATTCTTATTGTCATGATGACTTTTCCTTTATAATTTTTACATTAAAAAAAAAAAGCAGCCAGATCCTTCAGTCTTGCAGGCAGGTGTCCCTTGACACTGAGAGGGTGAATACCAAAAAGTCAGAAAATTACTCACGTGTTCCTTCCAGCTGTTCCTTTCTGCCGTTTCCTCTCTGGTCACCATCTGGTGGCCTCGAGCCCCATTGCTGCCCAGCTCCAGTGTTCCTTTTCTTCTTGTGTCTCAGCTGGCCCCTCTGGCCTCTGCGGACCTGATGTGGTTCATACAATTCTTTGATAAGGCAGGGGTAAACTTAGACCATCTGTTAACTTTCCGTTCTTTAGAAAAGCTGTGGGCAATAAGAACATTGCAACTGGGGAGGTTTTTTGGCTTGCTTTCAATTTCATTGAAGTATAGTTGATTTACAATGTCGTATTTCAGGTGTACAGCAAAGTGATTCAGTTATGCATATATCGATACATATATTCTTTTTTTTTTCAGATTCTCTAATTGTATAGGTTATTACACAATTTTGAGTAGAGTTCTAGAGTTCCTTTTGCTATACAGTGGGTCCTTGTTGATTATCTATTTCATATGTAGTATTGAAAGTGTTAGTCACTCAGTCATGTCTGACTCTTTGTGATTCCATGAACCGTAGCCCACCAGGCTCCTCTTTCCAAGGAATTCTCCAGGCAAGAATACTGGAGTGCATAACCATTCCCTTCTCCAGATAACTAGTAGTGTGTATATGTTAATCCCAAACACTTAATTTATCATCCTCTTCTCTTTTCCCCTTTAGTAACCATAAGTTTGTTTTCAAAATCTGTGAGTCTGTTTCTGTTTTGTAAATAAGTACATTTGTATAAGAAGGGTCCAAAAAAACCCCCCAAATATTTATCACTATGTCAAATTAATTTTTAAAAAATTGTTAAAAGTAATTTTTGAGATAGATTGTCTGTATAGCATCTTAGATTCCAAACTACTCTCTTCTACCAGTTGGTTTCATCCAAACATAACTTTCCTCTGCTCGTGGGGGCTCTGAGGGGGCAGGCCCTGTTTAATCTCTCATAGAAACACTTCATCAGCGTGTGAGCACGGCTTCTGGATGGAGACTTCTCATAACACCTTTGCAAACACACCATATTCTCTTCCCTGGTTTTACTTCATTTATGTAACTAACACTTACACAGCTTGCTGTGTGCCAGGCTTTGTTCTAAGTGCTTTGCAAGGATGAACTCACTTCATCTTCATAACAGCCTTGTTAAAGCAGGCAGTATAATTAGACATATTGTTACACTGTGTGCAATTTATCTTTGGGGAAGGGACACCTGGATCTTGGTGCAAATTGCTTTATGGTCATAGGCTGCTCATGCCTCTTTTTCCCAAAGAGATGAAAAGGGAAAGATAGGACTTCCCTGGCGGTACAGTGAATAAGAACGTGCCTTGCAATGCAAGGGCCACTGGTTTGATCCCTGGTCCAGGAAGATTCCACATGCCTCTGGGCAGCTAAGCCCATGCACCACAACTACTGAGCACCCCCTCACCCTAGAGATTGTGCTCCACTAAAGAGAAGCCACCGCCATGAGAAGCCCACACATCGCATCTGGAGAGTAGCCCCTGCTCACCACAACTAGAGAAAGTCTGTGCGGTAAGAAAGACCCAGAGCAGTAATAAATAAATAAATTTCTTAAAAAGGGAAAAATAATCATTGTTCCATGGAGTATGTCAGAGGGGCAGATTTTCAGGCCCATAAAAAGGAGTTGCACCTAGGATCTCCTGGGACATCTGTATACTTGTGATGGCGGCGATTCAAGTCTCTCCAGCGGATCCTTCAGACAGTCAAGGACCCTGCTTCTTCTCCGCCCATTGGCAGGGCTCACTCCACTTTATTTTCTTTTAATAATTTTTTTTTAAAAAGTATTTATGTATTTGACTACACCCAGTCTTAGCTGTGACACATGGGATCTTTAGTTGTGGCATGCGCAATCTAGTTTCTTGACCAGAAATCAAACTCGGGCCCCATGCATTGGGAGCACAGAGTCTTAGCCGCTGGACCACCAGGGAAGTCCCTCATCCTGTTCCTGTCTTGCATTTCCCTGCCGTGCCTTGTCTCTGAAGTCTGGTGCTGGGCTTGGGGGAGTGGTTGGGTGTGAGGGAGTGGTTGAGAGTAGGGAAGACAGAGGAGCTCTTTGGTCTTGGGCCCTGGCCGAGCTCTCTTCTCCCAGAGGCTCACTTGCCTGGTGGTCTTCATGGGGTGCATGCTGGGACCCGGGACCCACTGGGTGCAGCTTCCATCCCTCTCTTCATCTGCTCTGATGAAGGGTCGTGGGAAACCTGCAGATACTTAAGGGAGCTGAACTGCCTTCTGGAGCCAGACATTTAAATACCTTCGGCGACAGGAAAGGGATTCTTTTTTTAATTACAAAAATTACTGTGTAGTGGTTTATATAGGTTATGGACTTGCTATTTTATAGAAAACAAAGAGTTATGATTAAAAGTTTTGCTTTTCTGGTTTAGTTTTTCATCTTTGTCAATGTTAAATATACTGTATATACACACAGATTAGTGAGTCTGATTGTACACAGGATATCGTGAGAAGCAGCCGCTCACAACTCCTCACCTGTCCACTGATCATCCTGGTGGCCACCACCATCAGTGATTTTAGCTAATTTTGTTCATAATCACTTCCATTGTTCTAAGTAACATGTGTATACTGCTGTTTCTGAATCTGCTTATTGTTGTTGATTGAATTTGCATCTCCATTAAATCCTAATTTGGGTTATATTGTATTCCATATTTCTAACAGTTCATCCATTTATACGGTATTTCAAACACTACTCACCACTGAGCCATATAGTTGTTGTTGTTTAGTTGCTAAGTCAAATGTATCTGACTCTTTGCAACCCTATGGGCTGTAGCCCACAGGCTCCTCTGTCCATGAAGTATGCTGTGTTTATTTCTCCTGAAAATTTTATTTGCATTTTTAAAATGATCAATGTCAGTCTTTTCTTCAAAAGGTTTTTTAAGTGCACATACCTTTGGAAGGTATGTCACTACATTAAAAAAATTGTTAGGCATTCTGTCAGTTTCACTGATGGGTTATTCTCTAAGTCTAACAGCTGGCATCTTAGGATTTCCATTCCTTTTCAGGGGACTGACTACCGCTGTCTCATGTTGGATCCTCATTTCTTTCCTTTTTAGGTGGATTATATCCTCCTGCAGCTTCTGGAGTAGAAATTATATCTGAAAATATCTTCAGTCTACCCTCACATTACATTGGCAGTTTGGGCTGGGTATCAACTGTTTAGTAATGTTTTTTTCCACCAGGTAGTCTGTTTCTCCGTGTTTTGATCCTTTGGGAGTGTCTTTCATGTCATACACTTTCTTCAGGTGTCTGTTGATCTGGCTGCCCGCTGCAGTTTGAGGGTGTAGCACACACCCACGAAACCAGTGCAGCGTTAGAAAGCTGACTGGACTCTTCCTGTGGGAGGGCCTATGTTCCGTGGTCTCTACCACAGCGAAGCCCTACCCTGTCCCCAATACCAGTGTCATTAGGTCTTTCTTTTTTTCCCCTTTCACTCTCATTTCCAAGGATACCTGTCACCACAAATTCCTGAGCCTATGTGGTATCTGTAAGGTGAAGCAGATTTTTTTTTCTTTTCATTCATTTTCCTTACATTAAAAAAAAATGAGATTTAATATAAATAAATTGAAATGCAATTAATCTGACGTGAAGAGTTTGAAAATGTGAATCCACCCTTAAGCACCACTCAGAGATGGAGAACATTTGCCACACACTCGAAGCCTCCCTCGTGTCTCTTCTCTATCAGTAACCTTTCTATCACTGTCAGTTGGCTTTGCCTGTTCTTAAACTTTAGAATAATGGAACCATACAGTATGTAGTCTTCTGGCTTCTACTGTTATGTAATATCTAAGATTCATCCATGTTATTGCATGTAGCTGCTATTAGTTCTTTATTATTGCTATGTAGTATCCATCTAGTGATTGCATCATAGCTTATTTACTCATTCTACGGTTAATGGATATCTGGGTCATTTATCTTTTTGGATTTTTATGAATAAAGCTGCCATGAGTCTTCTTGATCATGTCCCTTTTTTTGGCTTAAAATAACACATTTATTAGAGCACAGTTTCTGTGAGTCAGAAGTCCAGACACGGTGTTCATGTCTTTTAATAGACCTGTGCATTTAATTCTTTATATTCCTGGGAATGGAATTGCCGGGTCACCAGAAAAATGTAGGTTTATCTTTGGTAAATACTACCCAAGAGTTTTCCAAAGTGGTTGTACCAAGCCGTTTGCTTCTTAACTTTTCCCACTGTCAGATGAATATTTAACTTTCTAAACTGGCTAAGGCCATTACCACTTGTCTGTCTGCTTTCTGGTTTCCAAATATCTGTGGCTCTTTTCTCTTCCCCTATTATCTCTGGCCTGGGAAACTTACTGTCTTTATAGTGTGGCTTGTGGAAGGAACAGAGCTAAGTGTGTGTTTTCAATCCACCATCTTTAACTGGAAGGTTCTGTTATGATTTTTAAGATGGCTTTTAGCACTCTCAGTCTCACCAAACATAATTATCCCTGTTTTTTTTTTCCTGAGTCATTTCTGCTTAATGGTTTTATAAAAAACACTGTTTTGTGGCTCTCAGCCTTTCACAGCTGCTTTAGACATTGTTTTCTGCACTGTGAACACAATGATAAGATAATTATGATTCCATGTCTTTATCAGATATAATGATTAATAAAGAACACAAGCTGAAAGTATCATTTGTTGGGATTATTTCCCTTAAATTTTTTTTCTTCAGTTTGTAAAACCCTTGAGTATACTATTGTATTTAGGATTTTTAAGCTGATCAAATAATGGCTAAGTCTCGGCAAATCTGAACATTAACCTTGTAACATCCCAACATTAACCTTGTAACATCTCAACATTTAACCTTGTAGCATCTTAATATTTAACCTAGTAACATCCTGAGTATGTGTCCCAGGTGTTCCCATTGCCCTGGAACTTCACCGTTTTGGTTTGTATACCAGGACCAGGGGGCACAGTGGAATCCCTCGAGCCGTGAATTGGGAGTCAGATCGTGTTTCCCTGAGGAGTGGTGTGTTTAGACCCCCATTGACCCTCTGGGGACTCCTTCTTGTGCAGAGATGGCAACCGGCAGGGCAAGATGGCAGCAAGAAGCCCTAGACAGCTTTGCTGACAGTGGTGGTGATCGTGAGGCAGACAAGATGATAGACATCCTCAGGGCCTGAGATGCTCCATGCTCCCGGACTCTGAATGTCCCCATCCATTTACTACCCAGGCTGTATTTCAGGAGAGCTACAGTACTCTTGCCTGGAAAATCCCATGGATGGAGGAGCCTGGTAGGCTACAGTTCATGGGGTCGCTAAGAGTTGGACATGACTGAGCGACTTCACTTTCACTTTTCCCATTCATGCATTGGAGAAGGAAATGGCAACCCACTCCAGTGTTCTTGCCTGGAGAATCCCAGGGACGGCGGAGCCTGGTGGGCTGCCGTCTGTGGGGTCGCACAGAGTTGAACACGACTGAAGCGACTTAGCAGCAGCAGCAGCAGCAGCAGCAACCCTTTATCCTGCACTTAAATTCCTCTTTAGCCATCCCTCTTGCACTACAGAACTGTTTCCTCTCCCCTAGTTATAGTTCACTTCATCCAGTGTGGTTTTACTCATTAGAATAGTATTAGCATGAGGAAGAGCCCCAGTCAGCTGGTCAACCCAACATGTCACATGTTGTAGTAAAGTAACAGGCTTGTCAGGGTGCAGTCATGCAGATGCTTATTAGCACACAGTAAGAATTCTATGAATGAGAGCTGATAATGTTTGTTATTTCTTCTTGTAGAGTGAGCTCCTGAGTAACCAGTAGAGTTCTATGCTTCACTTAGTCAAACTCTGTGACTTTGACTTACCTGACTCTTTCTTTGGACTCTCAAGAGTATAATCAGCCTGCAGACCCTTCATCTTTATCTTCCTTGCTTCATCACATATGTTATCCCCAAACCTCTAATTTCATACAGTTTACTTCTATTAATGTAGCAGATAGTGTTTGTAAGAATAAATAGCTACATGATTATACTTTTACCAACCGTCTGTGGTGTTTTAGTCGCTAAGTCGAGTCCGACTCTTGTGACCCCATGGACTGGAGCCTGCCAATCTCCTCTGTCTATGGGATCTTCCAGGCAAGAATACTGCAGTGGACTGCCATTCCCTTCTCCACCCCTCTAGTCAGATGCATTTAATATACTTAATATTTTACATAGTACATGTCTCTTCTCTAGTATATTATATTCCCATGTGATCATTTGTTACCTATGGGTATAAATAGTGGTTAGATTCCTCTGCTAGCTGGTAAGAGAATTTTGAAGGGAAGACAGAAAATCTGGCAATAATAACAAATCTCAAATGTTTACTAGAAAGTAAACAGTGTCACTAGAGAGAAGAGCTTGATTATAACTCTCGTATGGTTGAATTAGTACATTCATCTTTTGATGGAGAAAAAAAACAACTAGGTTTTTGTGAGTTAGCCTGAGATCTAATCACCAGTTGCAGTGTTATTTCTGTGACAAACCCTCATTGCGTTTCAAATGGTCAGTTTATGAACGAACTTCCACACCCAATCCATTTTTAGAATGAAGACCACTGTATGAGGTTAAAAAATTTTCTCATCCTAGTGTCTTTCCCTTTTCTTTCACTACTGTTGGTTGCTACAAAAGGGATACTTTACAAGTTTTGCAAGTTAATAAATCCACATTATAATGTTCATAATGCAGGATTATGATGAATTCAGGAACTGAAGCACCTCATCTTTATTTGGAGAATTGACATCATTCCATCAGAATGGAATGCTTGAGAAAATGTCTTTGGTACCCAGAATCTCCCCTGCAATTCCAGTGACATCCCTTTGGCAGATATGACTACTTGGTCAAAGGATTTGCTGCTATATATTCCCTATTCCCATGACCTGGAGTGCCTGTCTGATTGATTAAACTTGATATATTTCAGGAATTCTCTAGGATTCTCCTCTATTCTACACATTTGGACTTACTAACCATACCTCATAAACCCAGGGGTCAAATTGTTTATAGTCGAAAGCCTGTGAGGGCTGTCAGTTCTTTACTGTTACCGAGTCAGTGATTCCTTGATGGATGCTGCGAGGATGGTCCTCAGCACCACATGGGAGACGTGCCCTCCTCCTGGCAGCTCCAGTGTCACCTTGGGTTCACACCCTGAGCTTCACGGGGAAAGGCATGCGTCCATCTCATTCCTCACACTGTCCCAGGTACCTAGGCCCATGTGTCATTGTTTTGTCTGTTTGTCTGTCTGTTTTGGCCATGCCACTCGACATGTGGGATCTTCGTTCCCTGACCAGGGATCAAACCCATGCCCGCTGCAGTGGAAGCAGGGAGTGTTAACCACTGGACCGCCAGGGAAGTCCCTGTCATTGTTTTCATCTTTTTCCATTCATTGAAAATAAGACGCGCTGAGTTCACTGTTGCTGCTTCATACCTGGAGAAGTGAGGGCAGCACGCAGTTAAGGAAGAAGTGGTGTCATGGTGACAGCACTGTTGTCATGATGAAATATTATGTGAGAAGTGCCTTCCTTGATGCCCTGGCAGATAGAAACCCTCACCGATGATAGCGAGGGCTGTGCTAGTTGGTTACAGAGTGAGATTTAAAACACGGGGTCTCCCCGTTTCTGAGGCCCCAGCAGTGAGCCCCGCTGACGGGCCCATCCCCAGGCCGCACCTCTGTGACTGGGCCCTGCGTTCCATGTAGCTCAACTCTGAGCCCTCATGCCCCGGTCCTCTCCACAGTAAGCCTTGATTTGGTTGTCTGTAAACAGCGACATGAGATGGTTCTATGTGAACCCCAAATAGTGTGATACCAAAAGAAAAAAAAGCCTCTTTATGCTTTAGCTTTGAAGTGAGTCAGATCCCTTCAGATCACACCTTTGTCAAGAATTGTGTCATTTTAGAGCTGATAAAGCTATTGATGAGTAAATGCAAAACTCCTGGTGCTTTTGCAAAGCAGCAGGGACACTTCAGCTGGTAAGCAGTACCATCCTGTTTCAGGAGTAGTCTGGAAATAGGCAAGTTGTGAATTAGGCGAGGTTTTCAGAAGATGTCTCTCGCGTATGATGCCATAAGGTCATCTGTTGGGCCATCAAAAGGACAACGTGAGAATCAGATGGGATAAAATAGAAAAAGGATAAATCTATGAAAATGTGAATAGTTTGTGACTGGAGAGGTGAGCGAGCGATTCGACAGGCTGGTGGCCTGGCTGTGTGGGGACACACTGTCCAGGGGCGCTCACAGCAGCCTGGAGAGTATGGTGGTCCTCTGGGCAGTGAGCTATAAGCAGGGGAGAGGAAACAAAGTCTTACTGGTTTCTGTGATGCAGGAAGGATGGGTAGAAATGAATTTTTTTTTTATTATTTATTATTCATTTATTGGGCTTGGGTATTAGTGGCAGCATACAGGATCCCTTGTTGCTGTGCATGGACTCCGCAGTTGTGACACAGGGGCTCAATAGTTGCAGCATGAGGGCCTGGTTGCTCCGCTGGGTGTGGGATCCCAGCCCCACCATGCATGTTCAGTTACTCAGTCATGTCTGACTCTTTGCAACCCAATGGACTGTAGCCCGCCAAACTCCTCTGTCTGTGGGATTTCCCAGACAAGAATACAGGAGTGGATTGCCATTTCCTCCTGCAAGGGAATCTTCCCAACCCAGGGCTGAAGCCCACGTCCCCTGTACTGCAAAGCGATTCTTAACAACTGAACCACCAGGAAATGTCCCAAGAGGAATTTAAGTACAGGACAAGGGGCTAGCTTTCCTGGACAGGGTTGGATTTCAGCATGTGCATTGGGGGGAGGGAGGGGCAATTCAGCCCATAAGAGGCTGCTGCTTCTACCTGTTACAGCTTCGCAGATTGCAACAAGCTGTACGTCGTGCCTTTAATTGCCTAAGAATTGGCTATGACTCTGTTAGGAGAAGAGAGTTTAGAAGACAGAGGAATAGTTTGTGTATGTAGAAGTTGGTTTGAAGCTGGGTGAAGAAGCTGCTAGACTTCCATTCTTCTCAGAAAGTCTGGACTGAGGAACATGGGTTCTGAGGCTGCCTAGCCCATAACCTACTGCTGAAATTAGGAAGAGGAGGGAAAAGAGATGGGTGTCTGGTGCATAGCCCCAAATCTTCCTATTAATTTCTTTTTTTAAAAATGTATTTATTTATTTTTGGCTCTGCTGGGTCTTCATTGCTGTGAGCAGACTCTCTCCAGTTGCAGTGAGCGGTTACTCTCCAGTTGTGGTGCACGGCTTCTCAATGTGGAGGAAGCACAGGCTTATTAGTTGCCCTGTGGCATGTGGAATCTCCCCAGACCAGGGATCAAACTGATGTCCCCCCATGGCAAGGTGGATTCTTAACGTGGTCTTCCCTGGACCACCAGGGAAGCCCTTGCCCCCAACCCCATTAATTCCTATACTCAGCCAAATTAGACCCAGTCCATACACATCTACCAGAGCAGCTTCATCATGCAAAGGAAATGCTGCTGGAGACTGCTCACATCCCAGCCTCAGGGGCCGTGGGGAAGCCAGGGTCTGCGTGAGATCCCAGATAGAAGGAAGCACCTGGAAGCTGGGGCAGGCAAGAGGCACTGGGGATAAAGGATTGGACAGAGCACAGCAGCAGCAGCGGTGGTCTCGGACCAGGAAATCCTTCCCCATCGCAGGCTGACTCATCTGCCCCCTCTTCACCAGGCTCAGCTGGAGAAATCGTTTGGTTTGCGAGTGACTGCTCAGAATGGGCTTCCTCGAGGGCTGTACTGATTGTGTTGTCCTTTTCGCTATTGCTGGTATTGAACTGGGAAGTCCATACTAGATCCGCCTGAATGAGTAGCCCGTTTACCTCACCTGACTGTTTCTCTACTGTTCTGCTATTTCATTTAAATTTTCCTGACAGTGGTTGAGTGTATTATCATCAGTTCTTGTTTGAGTTCTCATGCCTACAGCGACTGGGGTGTACAGAGGTCTTATTTTCATTAACTAAACAACATCCTTTCTTGTCACTTTGCTACTGAAAACATTGGTTTCCTTGTTCATATTGGAAAAAAAAGAGGATAAACTTCTTACTAAAACAGTAACTATATTCATTTGTTTGTGCTAATCGCTCAGTTGTGTCTGATTCTTTGCGATATCATGGACTGTAACCCGCCAGGCTCCTCCGTCCATGGAATTCTCCAGGTAAGAATACTGGAGTGGGTGGCCATTCCCTTCTCCAAGGGATCTTCCCGACCCAGGGATTGAACCCAGATCTCCCACATTGCAGGTGGATTCTTGATTGTTGGAGCCACCAGGGAAACCCAAATACATTCATTACCCTGTTGAAATCCTTTCACAGCATCTCTTATTTAGATGACCTCCACAGAGAGAGACAGTATTTTGAAAGTCTCAGAGGTGGAAGGTTCTTATTAGTAATCTGCTGGTGGGACTTTGAGTTGCTGCATGTTGCCAGCAGGGGTGGGTGGTTCACAGGCAATGGAAACACGTGGGTTCAGTGTTTGCTTCTTGTTCTGTCTTTTCTATAACCTGGTTGTATTCTCCAGTGCTTTGCAGCAGCTTCTGTTTCTCTTTTCCCCCAAAGGGGAAAAGAAATGTATATGATCATGATGTTTTGTGCTTGGCAGGTAAGCACAAAGATTTTTGCAGTGTCTGCCTACACTTCTGGTTGAGATAAACTTTACATGACACATGGTGATTATTTTCCCTTTAGGAGGTGGAACCCTAGTCTAGGGGTAAAAATGTCAGTGATGTGGACACTTGGGTTCTTGGAAATGAAGAAACCACCCAGGTTCTCAATAAACAATAAATTGTAATGCATTAAAATCCTAAGAACAGCTACATGGCCAAGAGTTCATCTCATCCTTCAGAGGGTTTTTACCATTGCCTCTGAAATATTAAGGCAATATTCCACAGATAGCTATCCCACGTACATTCTGATGTTTACTTTTAATCTACCATGCCCCAAAGAATTTAATTGTGGAATAAATGGACCAGGCATGGGAGTTTTGTCCTAATAACAACCTATAATTTTGTTTGATCGTGTTGAGCTGTAAACTGAGCTTTGATAGACCTGCATAAAATTGAATACCCAAGTTAATGTCAGAAGTTCAGAGAAGAAGGTTCTTTAGCCGAAACACAGATCCCTGGGAGAGAGCGCTGAGCACACAGACACAGAAAACCTCTTTGAGAAGGACTTGGTAGTGGCTGAAGCCAAGACACATGTGGGTGTCTGATATCAGGGACCGTTAAGAAGAATACAGAAGAGAATCCAACATTCTCGTATTTTAGGGCAAAGGCTTCCTTCTCCACAGATGAGAAAAGCCTGGTCCCACACTGCTCTGATCAGTGGCTCTGGGTGCCATCCCCTGGGGAGAAAAATGGTGCCAGATGCTTGCCAAACCTACATTTGGGCTCTTGTTTGGGCTTGTCCAGCAGCTGTATAAAGGCATCTAGTTTTGTTTGGTTCTAATGACCTTCTGATTAGAAACATATACAAGTGTGTGTGTCTGCACAGGCAGTGTAATGTATGTGTAATTAACATACAATTCGTTATATGTTCAATTTTTAAGGTAATATGTTCATATGAGGGAGGGGATCAAATCCTGTATGTGGGTTAGTAATGAGTAAATTAGCCATCTCCCCCACCACCCCTCTGCCCCATGACAGTTTTCTTAACCAGAGACAACTGTCAGTTTCTTGTGTATCTTTTCCAGGTACATTTCTAGGCATATTTTTACTTTAATTTTATTTTCATAATCTTACATTTTGTTTTTTTAAATTAATTAATTTTAATTGAAGGATAATTACAATATTGTGATGGCTTTTGGCATACATCAACATAAATCAGCCACAAGTATACATATGCCCCCCCTCCCCATCCTGAACCTCCCTCCCATCTCCCTCCCCACCCTATCCCTCTGGGTTTTCCCTTTCGGTGCCCTGCTTCATCCGTCAAACTTGCACTGGTCATCTGTTTTATATATGGTAATGTACATGTTTCAATCCTGATGTCTCAAATTACCCCACCCTTGCTTTCTCCTGCTGAATATATTTATGTGGACCAGCATGCAAAAGTTAGAAAAAAATGTATAAAAGGTCCCCTCCTAACCCGCTTTCCCTCCTTATAGGCAAGACACAAAACCAATTTTTAAGATATAATAATATATGTACAGTCTTCCTTGGTGGCTCAGTGGTAAATAACCCACTTGCCAATGCAGGAAACATAGGTTCGATCCTTGGGTCGGTAAGATCCCCTGGAGAAGGAAATGGCAACCCACTCCAGTATTCTTGCCTGGGAAATCCCATGGACAGAGGAGCCTGGCGGGGCTACAGTCCATGGGGTCAGTCATGACTTAGTGACTAAACAACAACGTATGCACATATGTATGTATATATTTCTCCTTTTTTTGCATCGGTTCAGTTCAGTCGCTCAGTCGTGTCCGACTCTGCGACCCCGTGAATCGCAGCACGCCAGGCCTCCCTTCCATCACCAACTCCCAGAGTCTACCCAAACCCATGTCCATTGAGTCGGTGATGCCATCTAGCCATCTCATCCTCTGTTGTCCCCTTCTCCTCTGCCCCCAATCTTTCCCAGCATTAGGGTCTTTTCCAATGAGTCAATGAGTCAACCCTTTGCATGAGGTGGCCAAAGTATTGGAGTTTCAGCTTCAACATCAGTCCTTCCAATGAACACCCAGGACTGATCTCCTTTAGGATGGACTGGTTGGATCTCCTTGCAGTCCCAGGGACTCTCAAGAGTCTTCTCCAACACCACAGTTCAAAAGCATCAATTCTTCAGCACTCAGCTTTCTTCACCGTCCAACTCTCACATCCATACATGACTACTGGAAAAACCATAGTCTTGACTAGACGGACCTTTGTTGGCAGAGTAATGTCTCTGCTTTTAAATATGCTATCTAGGTTGGTCATAACCTTCCTTCCAAGGAGTAAATGTCTTTTAATTTCATGGCTGCAATCACCATCAGCAGTGATTTTGGAGCCCAAAAAAATAAAGTCTGCCACTGTTTGCACTGTTTCCCCATCTATTTCCCATGAGGTGATGGGACCAGATGCCATGATCTTAGTTTTCTGTATGTTGAGCTTTAAGCCAACTTTTTCACTCTCCTCTTTCACTTTCATCAAGAGGCTCTTAGTTCTTCTTCACTTTCTGCCATAAGGGTGGTATCATCTGCATATCTGAGGTTATTGATATTTCTCCTGGCAATCTTGATTCCAGCTTGTGCTTCTTCCAGCCCAGCATTTCTCATGATGTACTCCACATATAAGTTAAATAAGCAGGGTGACAATATACAGCCTTGATGTACTCCTTTTCCTATTTGGAACCAGTCTGTTGTTCCATGTCCAGTTCTAACTGTTGCTTCCTGACCTGCATACAGGTTTCTCAAGAGGCAGGTCAGATGGTCTGGTATTCCCATCTCTTTCAGAATTTTCCACAGTTTATTGTGATCCACACAGTCAAAGGCTTTGGCATAGTCAATAAAGCAGAAATAGAAGTTTTTCTGGAACTCTCTTGCTTTTTCGATGATCCAGCAGATATTGGCAATTTGATCTCTAGTTCCTCTGCCTTTTCTAAAACCAGCTTGAACATCTGGAAGTTCACAGTCCACGTATTGCTGAAGCCTGGCTTGGAGAATTTTGAGCATTACTTTACTAGCGTGTGAGATGAGTGCAATTGTGCAGTAGTTGGAGCATTCTTTGGCATTGCCTTTCTTTGGGATTGGAATGAAAACTGACCTTTTCAGTTTGAGCATTCTTTGGCATTGCCTTTCTTTGGGATTGGAATGAAAACTCACCTTTTCCAGTCCTGTGGCCACTGCTGAGTTTTCCAGATTTGCTGGCATATTGAGTGTAGCACTTTCACAGCATCATCTTTGAGGATTTGAAATAGCTCAACTGGAATTCCATCACCTCCACTAGCTTTGTTCGTAGTGATGCTTTCTAAGGCCCACTTGACTTCACATTCCAGGATGTCTGGCTCTAGGTGAGTGATCACACCATTGTGATTATCTGGGTCGTGAAGATCTTTTTTGTACAGTTCTTCTGTGTATTCTTGCCACCTCTTCTTAATATCTTCTGCTTCTGTTAGGTCCATACCATTTCTGTCCTTTATCGAGCCCATCTTTGCATGAAATGTTCCCTTGGTATCTCTAATTTTCTTGAAGAGATCTCTAGTCTTTCCCATTCTGTTGTTTTCCTCTATTTCTTTGCATTGATCGCTGAGGAAGGCTTTCTTCTCTCTCCTTGCTATTCTTTGGAACTCTGCATTCAGATGGGAATATCTTTCCTTTTCTCCTTTGCTTTTCGCTTCTCTTCTTTTCACAGCTATTTGTAAGCTCTCCTCAGACAGCCATTTTGCTTTTTTGCATTTCTTTTCCATGGGGATGGTGTTGATCCCTGCCTCCTGTACATTGTCACGAACCTCTGTCCATAGTTCATCAGGCACTCTGTCTATCACATCTAGTCTCTTAAATCTATTTGTCACTTCCACTGTATAATCATAAGAGATTTGATTAGGTCATAACTGAATGGTCTAGTGGTTTTCCCTATTTTCTTCAATTTAAGTCTGAATTTTGGCAATAAGGAGTTCATGATCTGAGCCACAGTCAGCTCCCGGTTTTTGATAATAGCTAGCAAATTATGCACAAAGTCTTGATCTTGTTTTTTCCTATAGTGTAGACAAGTCTGTCTTATTTTTTGTGTGGCTATGTGGTATTTCATTCTATGGATTGACTATTACTAATATACCCTGTCTCCTGTCTGTGTTCCCTTAGATTGTCAGTGATGATAGGCTGCAGGACTGGGGAACCTGTGAAACAAAGGGCGCATCTAGAGAACAGAATTTAAGGAGGCGCTTGCTTTCAGGATTGTGCTAATACAGGGCCAACACTTGCACAATCCCAAGGGTGAGTGCCCTCTTAAATCCTGCATTCACTCTCCTCTTCCAGCTCTAAGCCCTGCTATGCTGTTATAAACGGGCTGCAGTAAAATTGTACTTTTTTTTTTTTGCACATAGTGTTGGGAAAATTCTCCAGTGTTAAAATGTTACAGTCAGCATGTATGCAGGTCGTTAAATTTGAATAAAGGAAATCATTTACACTCCAGGCAACACTCTAAGAAAGGCCGTTTACCTGTGCCCTCACCAACAAATTGTAGTATTAGCACTTTTTGATTGTTGCCAATTGGATGAATAACACATAGAGAAGAATGTGGTCGAGCTAATTGTTTCAAGGATTGGGCCTGAAATCATCGTCTTGTATCTCAACATAGAAACACGCGGAGTTCTAACTGCTGCTCCCTCTCTCTTCCCTGATTGTGTTCGCCTCCATCCGCTCTTGGCACTGACCAGGAGATGGTGTTCGCACCCTTTCCCAGTCCTAGCTGAGAACGCAGGTTCTGGAGTCAGGCTGGGTTAACCCAGGCGGGATCTAAGTTTAGGCTTGCCAGATTTAGCAAATAAAAATATAGGAATATAAATACTGCATGGGACATAATCTCCACACCACCACCACTACTCCCTGCCCCCCGCAAAAAAAAAAAAAAAAAAAAAATCACATATTTGCAATTCACATGAAACTTGGGCAACCTGTATTTTATCTGGTATCCCTGCCTGGGTTAAAATCCAACTGGGCCAGCTGTGAACCCTGTGACCTGGAATGAGGTTCTCAGCCGTGCCTCAGTTTCCTCATTTTTTCTGTTAATTCTACCCTATAGGGTTCTCATAGGAGCTGATGAGATCATCTGTGTAAAGTGCTTAGCTCAGTGCTGAGTACAGAACGGACCCTCCCAGCATCTACTTTGGCTTGTACAGTCTTCACTGTTCAACTTCCCAATAGGCACTAGGTTCTCCTTCTGGCCTCTGCCTTCACCCTGCTCTTCCCTTTGCCTCGGAAAGCTCCAGGCAAGAATACTGGAGTGGGTTGCCATTTCCCACTCCAGGGGATGGGCTTCCCCTGTGCCTCAACAGTAAGGAATCTACCTGCAAAATGCAGGAGATGCAGGAGATTTGGGTTTGATCCTTGGGTTAGGAAGATTCCCTGGAGGAGGGCATAGCAACCCACTCCAGTATTCTTGCCTGGAAAATCCCATGGACAGAGGAGCCTGGCAGGCTAACCCCATGGGGGCCATGGGGTCACAAAGAGTTGGACATGACTGAAGCAACTGAGCATGCAAGCATGCACTCCAGGGGACCTTCCCGACACAGGTGTCAAACCCACGTCTCTTGCATCTCTTGCATTAACAGGTGCATTCTTTACCACTGCACCACATGGGAAGCCCCCTCCCCACCTTCAGCAGGCACTCATTCTTCCAAAGCCTATTGATATTTGGTTTGCTTCCTCTGGGAAGGCTCCCAAATACCTCCTGACTAATCAGTTACCCCCACCCTGTGCTTCCCCAGGGCTCAGTACTCCCATCACAAACTTCACAGCTCACGTGATGCCATATGGCTGTTGCCTGTTTCCATGTGGGCCCCCTCCAGACTTTGAGCTCCATGAGAACAAAGATAATATCTTGCTTATTCTGGTGTGACCATGACCTAACACACAGTAGGACAGCGGATGTGCATCAAAGAAACACTTAGCCGAAGACAAATAATTTCTTCTAGCCCCGCAATGCTTGGGACTTTTTAGATTTTTGCCTCTGGCTTTGAAAGAACACTGACTATATTTGGAGTTTCACTCTGAATTTCCTATTAACTTTTCATTAGGTTGTGTATTTAAAATCCTGAATTGGAACCAGTGATTGAGGGACTGAGCTGCCAGTGCCAGAATTCAGATTATAAAGTTAACTCTTGAAGTAAAAAGAAGCACTCGGGACTTTCCTGGTGGTCTGGTGGTTAAGAATCCACCTGCCAGTGCAGGGGACACAGGTTCAATCTCTGGTCCGGGAAGATCCCACATGCCTGGGGGCAGCTAAGCCTGTGCACCATAAGAAAAGCCACTGCAGCGAGAAGCCCACACTCCACAACTAGAGAGTAGTTCCCACTCTCTGCAACTCGAGAAAGTCCCAAGTGCAACAGCGCAGACCTGGTGCAGCCAAAAATAAACAAGTAAATATGAAAGAGACGGTCATTCTAAGTAAGACCTTTTCATGCCTCTGGCACCCCAGAAGCTGTGAACAGAAATGAATCATGCTCATTCCTTCCTCAGAGGGGACTTGCTCGTAACCGTCCTGGAGCTTCTGTGTTCCTGGACATGGCATTGGTTTGTCTTTTAACAGCATCAGCCTTAAGCAGTGTTTTATGTATACCAAGTGCCCCGCAGCCTTTTGTTAAACGAAATATTTTATTATGTATGTACAGAACTTATAGCACCAAGATTGGCTCTAAAGAAGACAAATACCAGGTAGAGGATCACATTGGAGGGAAAAATAACTCATGTAAGATCTTGGCCAGCAGCTCCAAGTCCAGTTAACGGCAGAACGTCTTTCTCCTCCACATTTTCTTAGTCAAACAAGGTACAGCTTACATGTATTTTTACATTCTCCTTTCTGGCCATTTCTAGTATCACAGCCCTGTTCCAATCTTTATTACCTCTTGGCTGAAAACCATAAAATCGCCTCTCTATTAGCCCCTCTTTCTCCATTTGCTTCCTTCTAAGCCCCTTCCAGCTGCCTTTGGCATATGAATCTTCTTGAGGACATGATCCTCCTAACATGGTACCCCCTTCCCAGAACACATCAGGGCCCCACACCCTCACTGCCTCCCTGATTTCTGCAGTGCAGGTGTACAGGTGGTCGGGACATTATTTTCAGAAGTACCTATCATCTTTGATCCCTGGGCATGGGCCAGCCTGCTGGGTCACAGTCCAGTCCCAGAACAGTATGGCTGTGGGTGCATCTGCAATGACAGAAACTCAGACAGGATTTCCTTAAAAGCTGTATGTTTCCTGAATGGTAGACCTTGAGCTTAGCTCCCCTTGATTCTGCAGTTACCACAGGTTGATCCTAAACCTCACTTGGAAACTCAGGAGACCCAGAATAGCCAGAATAACCTTAAAAAAGAACAAAATCAGAGGAGTCACACTTGCTCATTTTAAACTTACTAGAAAGGTATGGTAATCAAAACAGTGTGGTGCTGACATAAGGATAGATATCAGCAGTATAGAATTGAGAGTCCAGAAGCAAGCCCTTGCATTTAGGGTCAACTGATTTCTGACAGCGTTGCCAAGACAATTCAGTGGAGGATGATCTTTAAAATGGCATGGTGGACACAACTGAATATTCACATGTAGAAGGCTAGATTTGGACCCCTGCCTCAACACCATATACAAAAATTATCTCAAAATGTATTAAAGAACAAATCAAAGCTAACACAATAAAATTTTTAGAAGAAAACATAGGCATATACCTTCATGGCTTTGTGTTACACAGTAATTTCTTAGATATAATACTAAAAGCACAAATGACAAAAAAAAGTAAGTAAATTGTACTATATCAAACTTGAAAACTTTTGTGCTTCAAAGGACATTATCAAGAAAGTGGAAAGATGACAGATAACCCATGGAAAGGAGAAAATACTTGCAAATTATATATCTGATAAAGGACTAGTATCCTTAATGTATAAAGAGCTCTTACAATTCAGTAATGAAAAGGCAAATAATGCAACTTAAAGATGGGCAAAGGATCTCAATAAACATTTCTTCAAAGAAGATGAGCAAATGGCCAATAAGCACATAGAAAGGTGTTCCACATCATTAGTCATTAGGTATATGCAAATAAAAACCACAATGAGATTCCACTTTATACCCACTAGAATGGCTCTGACCAAAAAGACAATAATAAGTATTGTAAATTATTAGGACCCTTGTACCTTGCTGTTAGGAATGTAAAATGATGTTTTGGGAGACAGTCTGGCAGTTATTTAAATGATTAACAATACAGTTACCATATGATCCAGCAGTTTCACTCCTAGAGAAATACCCAAGAGAAATGAAAGCATACATCCACACAAGCACTTGTATATAGTTGTTTATAGCAGCATTATTCATAATAGCCAAAAAGTGGAAATAGTCCATATGTTTCTCAACTGATGAATGGATAAAGTCAACAAGGTATCATCTGTACAATAGAATATCATTCAGCAGTAAAGAAATGGAGTACTGAACGGAGTCATGTCCAGCTGTAACATGAATGAGCCTTGGAAATACTGATAAGTGAAAGAAGTCAGCTACTCAAGACCACATATTGTAAGATTCTGTTTATATGAAATTTAAAAAAAAAGGAATTTTTAGAAAACACCTTCCTGGTCTTTTCTCTATTTTCTTTCTTTCTGAGAGTGAATAACTTGTCTTACACATTGGCCTTGTCATTTGTTTTCTATTTGTTTCCATTAAAATTATATTTATACTTGTTTACTCAACAAGATCTAATTCTAGTGCATTTGTTATGTTTTAAATGTCTTGATTGTTTTTCTGATTATAAAAGTAATCCATGGTCATTATAAGAATTCAAACTTCACAGGAAACTGAAATGATTTCTGCCATTCCAGTCCCCCACAGATAATTACTATTAATAGTTTGTCCATATTTTTCCAGAAATTTTTTTCTCTGAACATACTAATTATTGACTTATTTTCAACAGAATTACTTATACTAGTTCTTGCAACTTAATTGTTTTCACCTAACTTTTCTGCCCAAGCCACGGTTTCACAAGTCTTAGCAGTATATGTTTACTTACCTGTTTATTATATATTTATACACAAATATCCATTTATGTTTTACACATTTACCTGTTCTTTATTCCATAATAAGGACATACTCTCTATTGATGAACATTTAAGTCATTTCACATTTTTATATCTTCTCAAATGAGTCTCCCTAGTGGCTCAGATGGTAAAGAATCTGTCTGCAATGTGGGAGACCTGGGTTTGATCCTTGGGTCAGGAAGATCCCCTGGAGAGGGAATGGCTACCAACTCCAATATTCTTGCCTGGAGAATTCCCTGGCCAGAGAAGCCTGGTGAGCTGCAGTCCATGGGATCACAAAGAGTCGGACACAGCTGGGGGGCTAACACTTTCACTTTTCAAATGATACTACAGTGAATAGTCATGTCTTGCACACGAGTATATTTCTGTATGATAAATTCTTACAAATGGAATTGCTTGGACACTAGATATAATGAATGTATTTCTAATTGGGCCCTGCAAAGAGTTTCAGTTTATGATATGAGCCGTTTAGTAGATACCCTAATGTGATTGCTCTGTTTCCAACCTTCATGTGACAAAGGGCCACCTCTGATGGTGTTTCCAGAGATGTCTTGGGGGCTGGCGTTGGAAGTTCTTGTCTGTGGCAGGGCTCTCCCTCAGTACCAGTGTCTTAGCATTGTCCGTCCATTCATCCATCTTTCATCAGTGCCATGTGGCCTCCAGACCACAAACAAATTGCCCGGTAAAGGTGAGCTGGATGGTCTCCCCACTCATGGGCCAGGGTGTCAGCATGCACATGTGTGCTGTCCTTTCCTGCACAGCTCAGGGGTGAGCAGCAGAGCCAGGGGCCCGTCAGCCTGAGAATGAGGACACCGGGGAGATCTAAGATGACCTAAGGTCTCACATCCCTCCTCCTCACCTTATTACTGGGAGGGCTGGGTAGGGAACGAGTTAGGGCTCAGAGATAGGCAGGTGAACACACACTACACATCAGGCACTTAAGGCATGATCTCATTCATCTGACAGCATCTCCATAAAGAAGATGATAAAATTTCCATTTTAAGGGCTAGAGAACTGAGGCTGAGAAGGGATTCTGCCCAAAGGGCACCCCTCACAAAGGCAGACTCTAAATTCAGAGCCTACCTGTGCTTTGGCTTGAAATGCCAACTCCAGTATATAAGCGGAATCATACAATATTTGTCTTTTTGTCATTGGCAAGTTATCCTTAGCATAATATCCTCAAGACTGTTCCATGTTGTAACTTATGTTAGACGTTCCTTCCTTTTTAAAGCTGAGTTGTGTGTATATACCACATTCCGGTTATGTCCTCATTCACTGATGGACATTTGGGTTTCCACGTTTTAACTATGGTGAATAATGCTGCTATGAACATTGGTGTACAGATATCTCTTCAAGACCATGCTTTCAACTTTGGGGGGCATATACCCAGAAGTGGAATTGCTGGATCATATGCTAATTCTATTTTTAAGTTTTTGAGGAGCCACCATACTGTTTTTCATAGCAGATGGACTACTTTATGTTTCTAGTAACAATGTACAAAGTTAGCATTTCTCCACATCTTCACCAACACTTGTTATTTTCTGTTTTTTTGTTTGTTTATTGTGACCATCTTAATGGATTTAAGGTGGTATCCCATTTTGGTTTTTAATGGCATTTCCCTAAAAGATGCTTGCTCCTTGGAAGAAATGCTATGACAAACCTAGACAGCATATTAAAAAGCAAAGACATTACTTTGCCAACAAAGGTCCATCTAGTCAAAGCTATGGTTCTCCAGTAGTCATGTATAGATGTGAGAGTTGGACCATAAAGAAACCTGAGCGCCAAAGAGTTAATGCTTTTGAAATGTGTGTTGGAGAAGACTCGAGAGTCCCTTGGACAGCAAGGAGATCAAACCAGTCAATCCTCAGGGACATCAACCCTGAATATTAATTGGAAGGACTGATGCTGAAGCTGAAGCTCCAATACTTTGACCACCTGATGGGAAGAGCTGACTCATTGGAAAAGAAGACCCTGATGCTGGGAAAGATTGAAGGCATGAGGAGAAGGGGACAATAGAGGATGAGGTGATTGGATGGCATCACTGACTCAATGGACATGAGTTTGAGCAAGATCCAGGAGTTGATGATGGACAGAGAAGCCTGGTGTGCTGCAGTCCATGGGGTCACAAAGAGTTGGACACGACTGAGCGACTGAAACTACTGAACTCAATGACTAGTGATGTTGAGCATCTTTTCATGGGTTTGTAGACCATTTTTGTATCCTCTTTGAAAGTGTCGCTTCAGTCCTTTACCTACTTTAGTGTCAAATTGTTTGTTGTTGTTGAGTTTTAGGAGTTATATATATATTCTGGATATTGTGCCTTATCTGATACATAAGTTGAAAATATTTTCTACCATTCTGTAGGTTGCCTTTTTACTCTGTTGATGCCTTTTGATGTACAGAAGTTTTAATTGTCATGAAGTTTAATTTGTCTATTTTTTCTTATGTTACCTGTACCAATACATCAACTTTTATACTGAAAAAAGCTTTTCATTTTTATCTCTAATCTATTTCTTCCCTAGTCTTTTCCATGTCAATAAATGACATGGCTAACCTTCTAGTTGCTCAAATGTCTGAGAATTATGTTTGAATCCTTCTCCTTCATGTAGTCAATACAGTGAAGATTCCTCTAGTTTATACCTCCTAAATATCTCTTAAATCCTTCTGCTTATACCTTCATCTCTTCATTGCCAGTATATAGAAATAAAGTTAATTTTTATATGTTGATTTTTCATACAATAACCAAGCTAATTTCCCTTATCAATTTTAGGAGACTTTTTTCTTTCAAGATTTCTTGGGATTTTTCTATGGAGACAGTCATATCATCTGAGAATAGATGGTTTTATTTCTTCTTTTCCAATCTGTATGCTTTTTATTTATTTTTTCCTACCATGTTACAGTGGTTAGCACTTCCAATGTGATCTTGCACTCAATTGGTGAGAGCAGACATTCTTGCCTGGTTCCTAGTCATAAAGTATTAAGTATATGTTAGCCTTAGGTTTTTTACAGATGTCCTTTATCAGATGAAAGATGTTTATTTCTCTTCAGCTAAGAGGTTTTATCAATGTATTTTAAGGCTGATCTGAAGGCAACAAGATAATCTCTTCTTTGATGAATATTGACAATAGTTAGTTACGCATTTCATAGTACCACATGTTAAAAATTCAAAGTCAATAAATGGTATAAATAGTATTTTGTTATTATTTTTTATAATATTCTTTACCTCCTGGTTTAATTTTAATTTATTGCATTAAATTTTTAAGAAAGGTATTTTAAACACATGATAGCTCTCCACAATGCCCTTGCCAGTCCCACACAGTTATCCTCAGCACGTAGCAGCTGTGTGCTGACCACAGGTCCCTGCTCTCTCAGTGGGTCTCTGCACCCACTTCTCAGCAGATGCCCCTCATCCAGTTCCAGCCCAGAACAATCCTTCTCCTTCTCTCTTTGAGTCATTTTTTACAGTTCTTCCTTAGCTAGAGTCGTTTATTTTTCTACCTCACTCCCTGTCTTCTTGGTAAAGCACAGAGCCTTGCTTAATAAACATCTCACGGGAGCTCTGGATCCTTGGCCAGGTTTCCATTTTTTTCTCCTCCTGGTGCTCGTGAGGTTTGGCTTTGGGCTTTGCTACAAGATTATGACATTTTTAGGAAGCTGTGCTAAGGTGTGCTATAAGCTATGTTAATTCTAAGGTGGTGTTGTTGTTCTCACCCTAAAGAAATTCTGATATCCACAAATGAGCATGTTTAGCATAATGCAGATGTTTTCATTCAACTTGGGTTTTTACCATCTAGAATTTACTCTTTCACTTTGAAATTCTTACCTAAAAATTATTTATATTCCTGGAGAGTGTTTTCATTCCTTCAGAAATGATTTTCTTTCCCCTTTTTGGCCACACTGCTTGTCTTCTGGAATCTTAGTTCTCCAACCAGGGGTGGAACTCATGCCCCATGCAGTGAAAGTATGGAGTCCTAACCACTGGACCTCCAAGGAAGTCCAAAAAATGATACACTGATTGCTATGTGTACACAGTTGGGTTACTGATAAAGAGGGAAGAATGAATACATTCAGGTGTGAGGGTGGAGGGAAGACAGATAACATTTTGCATACCTGTTTGTACCAAAGTCTGGAATCATCATGGTAGGAATTCTTACAGCTGCCCTGAGGTGTGGGGATTTTCATTCCTATTTCTCACATGATGAGGCCGAGGCTCAGAGGACCTGGATGACTTAGTCAAGGCCACAGAAGACTCTTGTAAAGGGCAAGAGCCAAGGTCCAAACCCAGGAGTCATAGACTCCACATCAACACGTTGCCTCCAGGTTGGGGTATAGAAAGTTCTGAAAAACCTGCACAAGAGAGGCTCATCTTTTTTTTCTTCAAACTTTAAACTTTTTATTTTGTATTGGGGTATCATTTCAGTTCAGTCACTCAGTTGTGTCCTATTCTTCGCAACCCCATGGACTGCAGCACGCCAGGCTTCCCTGTCCATCACCAACTCCTGGAGCTCACTCAAACTCTTGTCCATCGAGTTGGTGATGCCATCCAACCATCCCATCCTCTGTCGTCCCCTTCTCCTCTTGTCTTCAATCTTTCCCAGCATCAGGGTCTTTTCCAATGAGTCAGTTCTTCGCATCAGGTGGCCAAAGTATTGGAGCTTCAGCATCAGTCCTTCCAATGAATATTCAGGACTGATTTCCTTTAGGATTGACTGGTTTGATCTCCTTGTAGCCCACGACTCTCAAGAGTCTTCTCCAACACCACAGTTCAAAATCCTCAATTCTTTGGTGCTCAGCTTTCTTTACGGTCCAACTCTCACATCCATACATGACCACTGGAAAAACCATAGCTTTGACTAGATGGACCTTTGTCAGCAAAGTAATGTCTCTGCTTTTTAATATGC
This sequence comes from Okapia johnstoni, assembly GCA_024291935.2. Taxonomy (NCBI): domain Eukaryota; kingdom Metazoa; phylum Chordata; class Mammalia; order Artiodactyla; family Giraffidae; genus Okapia; species Okapia johnstoni. The sequence continues at coordinate 123,746,910 of CM044307.1, read as the reverse complement.
TGTCTAGGCTGATCATAGCTTTTTTTCCAAGGAGCAAGCATCTTTTAATTTCATGGCTGCAGTCACCATCTGCAGTGATTTTGGAGTCCAAGAAAAGAAAGTCTCTCACTGTTTCCATTGTTTCCCAGTCAGTTTGCCATGAAATGATGGGACCAGATGCCATGATCTTCGTTTTTTGAATGTTGAGCTTTAAGCCAGCTTTTTCACTCTCCTCTTTCCCTTTCATCAAGAGGCTCTTCTTCAGTTCCTCTTTTCTTTCTGCCATAAGTGTGGTGTCATCTGAATACCTGAGGTTATTGGTATTTCTCCCAGCAATCTTGATTCCAGCTTGTGCTTCATCCAGCCCAGCATTTCACATGATGTACTCTGCATATAAGTTAAATAAGCAGGGTGACAATATGCAGTCTTGACATACTCCTTTCCCAATTTGAAACCAGTCCATTGTTACATGTCCGGTTCTGATAGTTGCTTCTTGACTTGCATACAGATTTCTCAGGATGCAGGTAAGGTGGTTTGGTATTCCCATCTCTAAGAATGTTCCACAGTTTGTTGTGATCCACACAGTCAAAGGCTTTAGCATAGTAAATGAAGCAGAGGTGGATGTTTTTTCTGAAATTCTCTTGCTTTTTCTATGATCCAGTGGATGTTGGCAATTTGATCTCTGGTGCCTCTGCCTTTTCTAAATCCAGCTTGAACATCTGGAAGTTCTCCGTTAACGTACGGTTGTGGCCTAGCTTGGAGAATTTTGCATTACTTTGCTAGCTTGTGAGATGAGTACAATTGTGTGGTAGTTTGAACATTCTTTGGCATTGCCTTTCTTTGGGACTGGAATGAAAACTGACCATTTCCAGTCCTGTGGCCACTGCTGAGTTTTCCAAATTTGCTGACGTATTAAGTGCAACACTTTCACAGCATCATCTTTGAGAATTTGAAATAGCTCAACTGGAATTCCATCACCTCCACTAACTTTATTCATAGTAATGCTTCCTAAGGCCCACTTGACTTTGCGCCCCAGAATGTCTGAGTGATCACACCATCATGGTTATCTGGGTCATGAAGATCTTTTTTGTACAGTTCTGTGTATTCTTGCCACCTCTTCTTAATATCTTCTGCTTCTGTTAGGTCCATACATTTCTGTCCTTTATTGAGCCCATCTTTGCATGAAATGTTCCCTTGGTATCTCTAATTTTCTTGAAGAGATCTCGAGTCTTTCCCCTTCTATTGTTTTCCTCTATTTCTTTGCATTGATCACTGAAGAAGGCTTTCTTATCTCTCCTTGCTATTCTTCGGAACTCTGCAGTCAGATGAGTATATCTTTCCTTTTCTCCTTTGCCTTTTGCTTCTCTTCTTTTCTCAGCTATTTGTAACGCCTCCTCAGACAACCATTTTGCCTTTTTTCATTTCTTTTTCTTGGGGATGATTTTGATCACTGCCTCCTGTACAATGTTATGAACCTCTGTCCGTAGTTCTTCAAGCACTCTTGTCTATGAAATCTAATCCCTTGAATCTATTTGTCACTTCCACTGTATAATCGTAATGGATTTGATTTAGGTCATACCTAAATGGGTTGGGAAGATCCTCCAGAGAAGGGAAAGGCTACCTATTCCAGTGAACCGAGAACCTCCAGATGTTCAAGCTGGATTTCAAAAAGGCAGAGGAACCAGAGAGCAAATTGCCAATATCCATTTGATCATAGTAAAAGCAAGAGAATTTCAGGGTGCAAAGAGTCGGACACAACTGAATGACTATCGCTTTCACTTTCCTTTGAAATATCCTAGTTGTTTTCCCTACTTTTTTCAAATTATGTCTGAATTTGGCAATAAGGAGTTCATGATCTGAGCCACAACCAGCTCCCGGTCTTGTTTTTGCTGACTGTATAGAGCTTCTCCATCTTCGGCTGCAAAGAATATCATCAGTCTGATTTCGGTATTGACCATCTGGTGATGTCCATGTGTAGAGTCTTCTCTTTTGCTGTTGGAAGAGAGTGTTTGCTATGACCAGTGCGTTCTCTTGGCAAAACTCTATTAGCTTTTGCCCTGCTTCATTTTGTACTCCAAGGCCATACTTGCCTGTTACTCCAGGTATCTCTTGACTTCTTGCTTTTGCATTCCTATCCCCTATGATGAAAAAGACATCTTTTTTTGTCTTAGTCCTAGAAGGTCTTGTAGATCTTCATAGAACTGTTCAACTCCAGCTTCTTCAGTGTTAGTGGTTGGAGCATAGACTTGGATTACCGTGATATTGAATGGTTTACCTTGGAAACAGAGATCATTTTTCATTTTTGAGGTTGCACCCAAGTACTGCATTTCAGACTCTTTTATTAACTATGATGGCTATTCCCTTTCTTCTAAGGGATTCTTGCCCACAGTGATAGATATAATGGTCATCTGAATTAAATTTGCCCATTTCAGTCCATTTTAGTTCACTGATTCCTAACATGTCGATGTTCATTCTTGTCATCTCCTGTTTGACCACTTCCAATTTGCCTTGATTCACGGACCTAACATTCCAGGTTCCTATTGAATATTGTTCTTTACAGCATCAGACTTTATTTCCATCACCAGTCACATCCACAACTGGGCATTATTTTTGCTTTGGCTCCGTCTCTTCATTCTTTCTGGAGCTATTTCTCTGCCCTTCTCCAGTAGCATATTGGGCATCTACTGACCTGGGAAGTTCATCTTTCAATTACTATTCACAGGGTTCTCAAGGCAAGAATACTAAAGTGTTTTACCAGTCCCTTCTACAACGGACCACATTTTGACTGAACTCTCCACCATGACTCGTCTGTCTTGGGTGGCCCTACATGGCATGGCTCATAGTTTCATTGAGTTAGACAAGGCTGTGATCCATGTGATCAGTTTGGTTATTTTTTTGTGATTGTGGTTTTCATTCTGTCTGCCCTCTGATGGAAAAGGGTAAGAGGCAGTATTGGGATATAGCTGATTAACAATGTTGTGATAGTCTCAGGTGGACAGCTGGAGGACTCAGCCATACATAGACATGTATCCATTCTCCTCCCAGCCCCCCTCTCATCCAGGTGGGCACATAACATTGAGTAGAGTTCCACATGCTATACAATAGGTAGTTGTTGGTTATCCATTTTTAACATAGCAATGTGTACATGACCTTCCCAAACTCCCTAATTATCCCTTCCCCCTGGCAACCACAAGTTCATTTTCTAAGTCTGTGAGTATTTCTGTTTTGTAAGTAAGTTCATTGGTGTCATTTCTTTTTAGATTCCAAGTATACGGAATGTCATACGATGTTTCTCCTTCTCTATCTGGCTTGTTTTGTTTAGTATAACTCTCTCTGTGTTCATCCATGTTGCTACAGATGGCATTATTTCATTCTGTTTTATGGCTGAGTAATATTCCATTGTGTGTGTGTATACACACCACATCTTCTTTATCCATTGAGAGGCTCGTTTCTGATTGAGGGGATCCAGGGAAGATGGACTTTATGTGTTTTAACAGGTTATTGGGGATTATTTGTGATTGTCCAAGAGCAGCATCCTTCTGAAGTTTGGAAACAAACAGACATCCTATTATGTATAATTCACAGCTCTTCACTATAAATTGCTTTCTAGACAAGGCCTCCTTTCCAAGTTTTGAATCAAGTCGTTTGTTTGAGGTGCTCACTTTGAACTTCCCTGTGCATGATCATTAGCTGCTTAAACATTCTTTGTGTCTGGCTTAGGCTGTGTGTGAAGCACTGTGATGAAATGCTTTTGAAAATCAAGAATAGGCGAGATTCTGCGCTCCAGTGTATTATAAAGTCCTCTTCCTGTGGATCAGGACACTGTAATGAGAGCCTACACTCAAAGCTTGGAGTGCCAAGTTCAAGTCCCTCACTGGTTGTCAACAGAGTTAACGCTCGAACAGTTTTTAGAACAGTGTCTGGCCTGGAGTAAGCACTCAGTAAATATTGGCTAGTACTGAGCACCAGAAAATATCCCCAAGTCAATGGAAAGGAGACAGTTGTGGTGGCTTTGAGGTGTTTTAGAAAATGGGTTATGAAAAGTAGTGATAAATTCCTCTTGATTCATAGAGTCCCTTTGAGATGGTTTGTCCTATTCGAGGTCATAAAGGATTCATCCTCTGTTAACCAGCAGTCTGTTCACCTGGGAAAGGAACTGACCAATGGGGTCTTAGAGGGCATTAGAATCAACACAGCACAGTCCAAGGTCAGGTAAGGAAGCAACATTAGTCAGTGGCCTCTTCAAATCAGGAGCCCCAGGGTCAGGCCAGACTAGTGACAAGGCAGATGCTGACTCCAGGCAAATCCAGCACCACTGAGGAAGAGGCTTCCTGGTCCCCAGTGCCAAGCAGGACCTGCTCTTCTCCTCACCTGAGCTCTTACTGTGGGTCAGCCAGCCTTTCTCCAGAAAATTCCACTCACCCCAGGATTGGGATCTGCTGGAAATACAGCCACCTGACTGGCCTCCCCCGAATCTTCTTTAATCCTTAGGATCCCGGGGCTAAGGATTTTTTTTAATTCTTTTTTTTTAAAAAATGAAAATAATAAGCTTTTAAAATCTAATTCTTTTTTTTTTTTTAAATTTTATTTATTTATTTATTTTTGGCTGTGCTGGGTCTTTGTTGCTATGCAGGCTTTTCTCTAGTTGTGGGGAGCAGGGGCTACTCTCTAGTTGTGGTGTGAGGGATTCTCATTGTGATGGCCTCTCTTGTTGTGGAACACAGGCTCCAGGGCACACAGGCTTCAGTAATTGCAGCACAGGGGCTCAGTAGTTGCAGTTCCCAGCCTCTAGAGCACAGGCTAAATAGTTGTCAGGCACAGGCTTGGTTGTTCCACAGCACGTGGAATATTCCCAGACCAGGTATCAAACCCATGTCTCCTGCATCGTCAGGCAGATTCTTTACCCCTGAGCCACCAGGGAAGCCCTAAAATTTAATTCTTTTTTAAAATGAAAATGATACATAAGCTTGCAAAAAGTGAGGAAGGAACTTTTAAAATATAGTACAAAGGGTTTTAAACCAAATATGAAAGTTTCCTTCACGCCCCACTTCTGTTTCCTAGCTTTAACCAGAGTTAATAGTTTCCTTTGTATCTTTGGAAAAGTTCTATCCATAAGATATGAATTATGTATAAGCCTTTCTAAACTGTGTATAATTTTTACCCCTTCGTGTCTTTGCTTTTTAATTTAATTTATATTACAGATCTTTCCAGAACGTCAATATAGATCTGTTTCTTTTTTTTAAATTTATTTTATTAGGGTTAAACATAAAAATATTTCTGTGAGATATGGGAATTCTGAACTCTGAAGCATCTAACAACGTAGCTGAAAGTAAGTGAACACCAGACTTGGCAGAATTATAAGGAGAAATGGATTGATCCATAATTACAGTGGTGACCTAACCAAGTCTTTCGGAAACTGATATAGATTCAGTAGGCCAAAAGCAAAGAATAATGACATAGGAGAGTTGAATCACCCCATTAACACATTTGATTGAGTGGAAATGTGAGGGACTCCATGTTCAACAGTTAGAGAATGCACATTCTTTACATACTCTCATGGGATATTTAGAAAAACAGGCCTGTACTTGGCCATAAAGGAAATCTCAGGGCCTCCCAGGTGGCTTAGTGGTAAAGAATCCACCTGCCAAGCAGGAGATGCGGGTCTGATCCCTGGGTTGAGAAGATCCCCTGGAGGAGGAAATGACAACCCACTCCAGTATTCTTGCCTGGGAAATCCCATGGTGTCACAAAGAGTCAGACATGACTTAGCTACATAATAGCAAAGGAAATTTCACTACTGCTTATCTCCTTGTGGTCATAATTTCTGAAATGGCTTTGTCTTTTCCCTCTCTTTCTTGCCTGAGTTGGTTCTCTCTCTCTCTCTCTCTCTCTCTCTCTCTCTCTCTCTCTCTCTCTCTCTCTCTCTCTCTCTCTCTCTCTCTAAGTCATGTCCGACTGTTTTGTGACCCCATGGAGGTCGGTAGCCCAACAAGCTCTGAGTTAGTTGTAGCAGTTCCTATTTCACATCTGCCTATTTTCTGACCTTCTAGACCATACCTCTGCTTTATGGTCTTGGCTGTAATTGCTTTGTAGAGATTTTTCTGCTTTCTTTTTAATTCATGATGGAAATGGAATGTGGGGTATAATTTTCATCTGCTCGTGGCAGGATTTTTCAGATGAGTTTTTAATCATCCCTTGTGAAGGTGGACTGCTCTCTTTCACTGTTTCTCTTTTGCTCTCTTTGCAGGGTGCTGAGCTTATTCCCTATCAGGAATTCTGTTCTTTCCCCACTCTAGTTTTCTCAATCATTTTTGGTAATATCTGATACAGATGGGTGTGCTGCTGTAATTTACTTGACAGAATATCTGACTCACCAGTTTGAAAGGAAAGGTTTGTGTCTCTGACTCACAGTTCACCCGGGTAACTAAGTCAGTACCTTACACATCGTGGGTACTCGATATTTGTTGAATAAATTAACACAAAAAGAAACAGATCTGAGGTTAAATTGGTCATTTCAAAACCCATTTATTAAGGCTTTAATACATTATTACAGGGAGTGTGGAAGCCAGGAATCTGAGGGATGGGGGAACCCCACTCTGTCCCAACAGTCATCTCCATGATGACTCTGGAGTCCCAGGGAGACTGTGCTTCACCTTAGGGCACTGAGCCCCTGAACTCTTAGACACTATTGTGTGCGTGGTAAGTCAGTTCAGTTGTATGCAACTCTTTGCAACCCTGTGGATTGTAGCCTACCAGGCTCCTCTGTCCATGGTATTCTCCAGGCAGGAGTACTGGAGTGGGTTGCCATGCCTTCCTCCAGGGGATCTTCCCAGCCCAGGGATCAAACCTGCATCTTTCTGCGGCTCCTGCACTGCAGGCAGACTGTTTGCCACTGAGCTACCCGGGAAGCCCCTAGACACTGTCCGTAGAATATAAAATAGGCTTCCTCCATAAGAGGGAGGTTTGGCAGAATGCATAGGCCAGTTGGTGTAGCCATTTGGATTCAAAATTTTTTCCCATAAAGATGGTCACACAGTCTACAGAGTCATGTGTATTGTGAAAAAAAAAAAATTAAATACCTGTTATTGGAGATTAGCATTCACAACTGGGCCCACACACCTCAGGGGTACATTTGATGACCCCTTGAAACAGGGCAGAAACTATTTCTATTTATTTTCTAAATAAAACATAGGAATTCAGCTTCACTAACATTTACGATTAGAATGAGCCTGCACCATCAGCTCAGTCAGCAACCTTGGGTCGGGTGGCCACCTAGCTGCTGAATGTCCCTGGGAAGGGGGACAGAGGTTCCTCACCTCGTGTGTTGATTTGTTTTTAGCATGACTGCTCTTTGCAGTTTCCATGGGTCCTGTTGAGTGGATTTCTAGACTATTCTCTGTTTTTTGATGTTAGCAAAGGCACGAACAGCCTCGGCCGTTTCAGAACAGGGCGCTCTCTTTCAGGGAGGCCCTGGCGGAAGGAGCAGACAGAGGACCTGCAGCGGGTGCTCAGGACCGTGGACAGCGACATCCCGCTGGTCCTGGTCAGCGGCAACCACGACGTGGGCAACGTTCCCACCCCCGAGACCATCGCGGAGTTCCAGCGGACTTGGGGAGACGACTACTTCAGCTTCTGGGTCGGGGGTGTCCTGTTCCTCGTTCTCAACTCCCAGTTCCTGTACGACGCCTCCAGCTGCCCCGCCCTGAAGCAGGAGCACGACCACTGGCTGGACCAGCAGCTGCGCACCGCGGGGCAGCGCGCCTGCCGGCACGCTGTGGTCTTCCAGCACATCCCGCTCTTCCTGCAGAGCATCGGCGAGGACGACGACTACTTCAACCTCACCAAGTCCGTGCGGAAGGAGATGGCAGACAAGTTCGTGGAGGCAGGTAGGCCCGGGGCCGCGGGGAGGGGGCGGGGGGAGCGTGGTCTGGAGAGGAGGCGTCCAGATCCTTCTCCAGGCTGAGGGGAGAGAGGGCGGGGCCTTGAACCGAACTGGGTTCTCACCCAGCTCTGCCACTGGTGGCCATGTGACCTTCGCCTGTGAGCCTCAGCTCCTCGTTTGTCAAGTAGAAACAGCGGAGGCAGCTCTGGCAGGATGGCTCTGACGCTTCAGTGAGAAGACGGCCGCAACCGCGTTAGAGCAGCCCGCTAGCTGAGGGCTGAATTGTAACTGCTCACTGCTGAGAATGGGGACCCTGAAGGGTGGGGGTATGGGAGGGGTGTCCGAGTGTGGCTGTAGGTGCCCTAGGGGAAGGAAGAGGCCAGGGTTATCTTTTCTCATTGCTCTGGGGAGCAGGAATTTGCCCAGGGGCAGACGATGTTTAAGAGCCACACTTCCTACCAGTATTAGATGTAACCCAGGGAAATCCTGGGATGTGGCTGCAGAGCAGGTCGCAGATTCTCATCCCTGTTCCTTTATGAGGTGGACCGAGTTCTTTTCCTAAAGCAGGCAAAGAAGTCTATTTAGTCTGATCTTATCCTGTTGTAAATTTTAAGCTAATCATACACATGACAGGTACTCGTGCGCATGCACACACACACCCAACATGAAGATGCCCCACCACCGTAGATCTCCAGGTCCGGTGGCGCCCATGCATGGCCAGCCCGCACACCTCATTTCTCCTCCTGGGAGCCCCTGCAGCTTTCCTCTCCTGAGAAGTGGCGCATTCTCAGCCGATTCCCTACGTTACCAGTGACTTGGCAGGATTCCAGTTGTAACAACTGTTGTGTCTCTTGTTTAGGCCCTAATGCCTCCTTTCAGATCCTTCCAAGAGTGTATTTCATCAAACTCCTCTAAAATTTAAATACATTGTTTTATTTGCTCGGGTGTAGGGAGAAGGAAGTAGTCTGACCCAGTAGCAAACATTCATTAAAAAAAAAAAACAAAAACAAATCCCTATCTAGCGGGAAGCTGCTATATAACACAGGGAGCCCAGCCTGGGGTTTTGTGATGACCTGGAGCGGTGCGGTGGGAGGGGGGAGGAAGGCTCAAGAAGGAGGAGATATATATATATATATATATATACACACACACATATATATGTATAATTATGACTCATTCACCATGTTGTACCGCTGAAACCAACACAGCATTGTAAAGCAGTTATCCTCCAATTAAAATGAATAAGATCAGGAAAAAATAAAAATACTACCTCACAATAAACTGTAGCCCACCAGGCTCCTCTGTTCATGGGATTTCCCAGGCAAGAATGCTAGAGTGGATTGCCATTCCCTTCTCCAGGGGATCGTCCCCACCCAGGGATTGAACCAGGGTCTCCTGCATTGGTGTGCGGATTCTTTACCGTATGAGCCACCAGGGAAGCCCATATAATTATGACTCATTCCCATTGTTGTGTGGCAGAAACCAGCACAACATTATAAAGCAATTATCTTCCAATTAAGATAAAATAAGATCGAGAAAAAGGGTGGGGGGGGGAACACTACCTCACAATAAAAGCCTTTATGACATGGAAAAAAGAAAAGCAACTCATGACACTCTTTTCATCTTTGAGCATTAAATGTGTTCACATTTACTTGCAGAAAGGACAATAGGCCCTTCTCTCTTTTCGAGACATTTTACAAAAAGCTTGCATAATTGGCGACATTTTCCAACTGTTCCATGGAGATGAAGTTGGAAAACTTCTATTAAGGCCTTTGAAATTTTCTGCCATGCTTGAGTTGGTGCAGAGAACCGTTGCTGATGACAAGGAAATGAAGTGTCAAGATGGCAGCAGCACCCCCACGGAAACTGCTTTGTAACAGAGAGTAATGCCAGCGAGAGCGCTTCGTGCCACTGAAACGATCCCTTTCATATCAAATGTTAAACCATGCAGATACCATCCCCGTGGCTGCTCTTTGTCCTCTGTCCTTGTCACCCGCACCCTTGAGTGGCGAGTGGTTCTGGGTTTCTCATCCATCATGGGACAAACACAGGCAGCCCATGAACACCCCCAGATACTGAGAGCTAGGGACACTTCCAAAGAGAGAGCCCCCCAAACCTCACAGGGCCTCCTCAAAAAAAGTCTGATGCCCACCCCCCAGGAACCCCAGACAGTGGCATCGAGTCTGGGATGCACCAGCCTCGTCGCACATCAGGGCTGCAGCTCCCCGAGCTTAGGGAGGGTTTGTCGGTGTACCCAGAGCTGATCTGTGTCTCAGGGGTGGGCTCCAGTTGTCTCAGCTCACAGAGATTGATGTACCACCAGAACGGTATTTTATTAATTTGGAGCAAGGCTGAAACCCACCCCCTCACCCCAGCAAGGCAGTCTGTTCCTGTAGGCCAAACAACATGGAAGGTCAGGTTATAATCAGGGTTATGATCTTGCTAAGCACAAGACAGAGCAGGGAAAGTAGTTTTCTTACTTGCTCTTTTTTTTTTTTAAAAAATGAAGTATAATTGATTTACAATGTTGTGTTAGTTTCAGGTATATAACATTGTGATTCAGTATTTTGGGGGCTTATACTCCATTATAAGTTACTGCAGGATATTGGATACAATTCCCTGTTCTGTACAGCGTATCTTCATTACTTATCCCTTTCATATATAGTGGTTTGTCCCTGTTAATCCCATACCCCCTAATTTGTCCCTCCCCCTTCCCTCTCCTCTTTCATAACACAAGTTTGTTTTCTGTGTCTGTAAGTCTTTCTGTTTTGTATATACATCTATTTGTATTATTTTTTAGATTCCACATGCACATGATATCATATGGTATTTGTCTTTCTCTGACTTATTTCACTGCGCATAATAATCTTTAGGTTCATTCACATTGCTGCTAATGGTAGTGTTTCTTTTTTATGGCTGAGTAATATTCCATTGTTTCTGTGTGTGTGTGTGTTTGTATGTGTGTATGTATGCCACATCTTCTTAATTGAATCGTCTGTTGCTGGGCATTTGAGTTGGTTCTTACGTCTTGGCTGTTGTTAATAATCTTATCAACTCTTAACAGCATCTGGCACGGGAACCCTGGTGGCTTCATCTCTAGTTTCGGGCCTCATTGCCCAGAAAGACTGATACCTCCTGGGCCTTTAATGCTACCTCTTTAATATCTCTCCAGCCTGTCCACTTCTTTAGGCCATCACTGTCTGGCATCTGGGTCGTAGCAACAGCTCTAAGTTCCTGCCTCACTCTTGCTCCATCCTGGTCCGTTCTCCACCTATAGCCAGACAGGTGTGGAGCCCCACAGCCTCACCCTTCTGAGGCCCCTCACCCTTAGGATAAGACCTCACCCTTCACCGCTGTCTCTGCCTCTTCCATTTCATCTGGCCAACACCATCTCACCTTCTGCATGAGGTGTCCCCAGCCCCACCCACTGGGTTCTTCTCCAGCTTCCCTTGTTTCCACTGCATTTGTAGGTGTCCAAGACCCCCTAGACTCTGAGCTCCTTGAGTGCAGGGGAGGCCTGGCCCAGGTCTCAGCTCTTAATGAATGCTTCATTGGTGTTTGTGGAATGAGTGAAGAACTGAACCTCCGCCTCAGGCTCCTTCCCTCAGTGGCCGAGCGGCCCAGCTCGTTTCTCTGTTTGGCACCCACCATGTGCCTGCTAGAAGGCCAGGTCCCACTCTGTGGAGCTCCTGAATGCAGCCTCTACGTGGTGTGTTCCAAGTGTTGGGCAAGTGTTCTGAGTTTGGTCCTTCCATCTTGGGTGAGGCCATGCATGTGACTGTGTTCTGACCCCCATGCTCGCTTTCTAGGTTTACCTAGCAGTCGATCGCTCTCTTCCCGAGTGGCCCCTTGCTGTTCCACCAGGCAACCCCTTCATGTGTGAACAGGCTGCTCTTGGTCACTGGCCTTGCAGTCTTCCCCTAGACCTGCTCAACCAGGGAGAAGCAGAAAGAAGGGTGCCCTTCCTGCAGTCACCTGCCACTTGGCGTGGCTTCCCAAACCAGGCCCCTTTGCCTAATGACCTTTCAAACTCAGAACAAGCCATAGGTACCACTGGGCAGAGATAGAGATCAGATGTAGTCGCAGCTCCATGGTAGCCTGCATGACCTACTGGGTTTGGGAGCTCGGGTAGGTGGGCTGCCATGGGGAATGCAGGCCCCCACGACTCAGTGATGCAGGAGATCGCTCAGGTCATGGCCACGTGATTCTGGAACTCATTTCGGAAACCAAGCAGTTCAAATGACATTTTGTGAAATTCATTAACTTAAAGACCATGATCAAATTGGGGGTGATGATGACAGATGGTATTTAAAACTGCCTCCAGCTTTTTTATCCCCCACAGCAATATTATTCCCTAATACTATTTCAGTCTCATTTATTTCCATGTGCTAAAATGCCAGTGCTCAAAAATATGTCAAAAGCTCATCAGAATATCAGGGTAGATTTTAATTATGATAATTGTGTTGTTATAAAATATCCTTTTAAAGAGCACACCCCTCCTCAAACCACCACTTGGAGGTAACACCCAGCTTCCTTCCAGCGAGCTTAATGAATAATTCTGAATCATTGTGTGGGATGAATAAATGATTTAATAACGAGCATCAACAATCATCTCACATTGTGGCATTAATTTCCTAAATGGGATGAGGTAAATGAGGAGGAGGGGTGTTACTATACCATGGGCCACCATGTGTGTAGGGATGCGCTCCGTGAATCAAAGCCTTGAGATTCTGAGCTCAGGTTGCCCTAGAAACAGATGCATTCTGTTTCTCCTTTTGAAGCTCAAAAAAAAGTCTTTGTATGATCTGAAAAAGTTGTCAATAGCCAGGACAAATAAACAGTTTTCAGGGCAGGACAGTTGCATAGGTGTGAAGCGGCACCATTATTTTCCATCTTCTTTCGCTCTGCCCGAGGATAATTAATTTCATCACATCCACGGGATGTAGAAATGGTCTTCCCCTTAATTCACCTTGGGGCTTCCCTTGTGGCTCAGCTAGTAAAGAATCCACCTGCAATATGGGAGACCTGGGTTTGATCCCTGGGTTGGGAAGATCCCCCTGGAGAAGGGAAAGGCTACCCACTGCAGTATTCTGGCCTGGAGAATTCCATGGACTGTATAGCCTGTGGGTTCACAAAGAGTACGATGTGACTGAGCGACTTTCGCTTTCACTTTCTTTCACTAATTCACCTGATACTTCATTGGAGTTGCAAGAGCAGTAGATGATAGAATCGTAGTCGAGCCTCTTAGCCATTGTCTGTATCCCTTATGCCTTTTTCAGCAGAGGGTTAATGTGTGACCCAGTTAATAACAGATTTCAATTTAAAAATTCAATCTTAAAAAAAAAACGAAGTCTAGCTTTTTCACTGACCCTGCTTCCCTTGATGTCTTGATACCTTTTCTTTTCTCCATTCTCCACACAGAGATTAGAACTGTGCAGTAGAAAGCCCAGAGCAAATTTGGCAATTATGAAAAATTCCAATAAGTTGATCTTTCCTGTAAAAGTTAATGAGTAATTTCACAGAATTATAGTTTCATCTCTATTTATACTTTAAAAAAAAAAAAACTGGAGAGAGACATCTTAGCCCATGTAATACTATGGTTTTAGAATTTCAAAGTTTTAAAGAACAAAAAGGTCAGGTTTTCAGGGTCTGCTTCACAGGAAAAATGAAACATCAATCCCTTCTCTGACATCTAATACTAGGTTGTATTGAAATTATTTCTTTCCATCCTGATTCCTCCAGAAAATGGAGTGCCAGCTTTGTTCATTTCTATAAAGCCAGCTCCTAGCCAAGATTATCACTTAGTAGCCACTCAGTAAGTAAACATGAAATTGAGTTAAACTTGATTCACATTTACCCATCAGTGGAATCATAGGTAATGTGCATATTATCTCTTGATCGGTATTTACCAGCAAATTTGTCCTGTACATGGTCAGACAGTGAACATTTTGGGCTGTGGTCTCTGTAAAGTGAAAGTGTTCATTGTATCCGACTCTTTGCGACCCCATGGACTGTAGCCTGCCAGGCTCCTCTGTCCATGGGATTCTCCAGGCAAGAATACTGAGTGGGTTGCTATTCCCTTCTCCAAGGGATCTTCCCAACCCAGGGATTGAACCCAGGTCTCCTGCATTGCAGGCAGATTCTTTACCATCTGAGCCACTAGGGAAGCCCTGCAGTCTCTGTAGCGACTACTCAACTTGGCCTCTGTAACATGAAAATAGCCACCAGTGGTACCTAAGCACATGAGTGTGACTGGATTCCAATAAAACTTTATTTACACAAGCAGGAGGTGGGCCTGAAGGCCATAGATTTTCCATCCTTGGCTTAGAGAAATGTTCCCAGTACAGTGTGAGACCCTTTCTCTCCCCTGACACCTTGTCAGCAATATGCACACGTCTATTTCCAGTCTGCTTCTGGTGACCCCACTGTCACAACTGCCAGCTCACTGAAGAGTGTGCTCAGAAGGGGCCCCAGACTCCTCAGTGGAGGGCCTGCCTGGGTGCAGCTCATCCTACTGGAGGCCCAGGGTGTGGGGTGAGGGTTCCCGGGGCACTTAAATGCTTTTATAACATGTGTTAGGATAAAACTATAACTAGCTCATCAAGTGAAAGAAAAATAACGTGACAAGTAGCATGGGTAGTAGGCAGGGAAGGCCAAATTTGTGATGATGGTACGAGGGGTGATGTGTTCTCAAGGGTGGGGTGGCTGAGGCCCTGTATCCTCACAGGTCAGCCGGCATGCTGTGGCTTCAGACAGACCTGCATTCAAGTCCTTTGGTGCCACGCCCCTACCGAGTTGTTGTTGTTTAGTTGCTAAGTCTTGTCTCACTCTTTGCAACCCCATGGACTATAGCTCACCAGGCTCCTCTGTCCATGGGACTTCCCAGGCAAGGATACTGGCGTGGGTTGCCATTTCCTTCTCCAGGGGATCTTCCAAACCCAGGATTTGAACCCAGGTCTCCCACATTGACAGACGGATTCCTTACCGCTGAGCCACTAAGAAAGCCCGTTTCCCAGCAAAGTGGCTTCCTGTAATCTGCTGAACATCTTTCTGCCTTAGTTTACTCCCGTGTTAAATGGGGCTACTCATCCCAACCTCACAGGTGTCTCTCACACAGGGTTGGTGTGAGAATCAGGTAAAGGGAGACATGTGTAAGAGCACTCAGCACCGCGCCTAGGACACAGCCTGTGCTTGATGAAGGGTGGTATGTCCTTATCTGCCCCCAGACCAGAGTGCGCGCCCACAGCACGCAATAGCTTTACCCGGGTTCTGGCTTCCTCCTTTTGTTAGAGCTTTCCTCCCCACCGCCCGTGCCCCCGAGGCTGGCAGGAGCGGGCAGCTTCTTCTTGGGAGGATGTTGGTGAGGGTGTGCAAAGCAAGGAGAGTCACGTCGAATGTGGGGACTTGCCTGCAGTGGGCCAAGATAACTTCACACATTGGAAAAGGAAGAGGCATCAGCAGCTCTCTTCAGAATACAAATTAAGCAAGTGAAACTCGACAAGAAACCTCTTGGCTTCTGGACCGTGCAGGAAGATAGACTATCTCAAGGAGGGTTTTCAGAGTGAATGAGGAATACACACTTTTCAGTTTTGTAGTAAGTGCATATTAGTTTAAGAGGTTGGGAAGCACTGAACTAGATGGTAAATTCCTATGGAATTTAGTGAGAGGATTTGACTCTGCATTTACTTTTTTTAAACACACACCTCCACCAGTTAATATGCTGGTAAACACACCTTGGAAGGTGTAATCTCATGGTCAGACTTTTCTGAATCCAGGAAATGGATCCATAGGCAATGGCCGTCATCATACAGTGCTCTCTGTTTAAAATGCCCTAAAACAAAAACAAGCTATCTTAATGGTTCTTTTTTTAACTGACTTTGAAGTAAGAACTCAACAAACAGTCCTTTTTTTCTGAGCATCTGTAGAATTCAGTTTCTCGGGGCATATCAGCTTGAGGAATTTCACCCTCTTTAATTTACATTTGGTCTTGAGTTCATCTTCCAGGTTGGTCTGCTTTATGTTTCAATCAGTTCACCATAAAACCTCATGCTTTAGTCATTTGATGTCTGTGTCTCCTTCACTATAAACCGAGATAAAAGACCAACTGCGGAAGCTACATCTGGTGCGAAGTAATGGATTACATTTCTCACTTCGGAGGTATCCTTAACAGTTGGGCTAATTAAAGTTAAACTCAAATCCTGATGGTAAATATTTATAAATTGAGAATCTGATGTGGGTAAGTGTGTGCTGGTTCCCAAAGTTAAGTCAGCATCTATCCACTCAGCAAATAGCTTGGGCCCTTTGCTGGGCACCCAGGACAAGAATGCACAAAACAGAGTACTGTAGGTCACCCTCAAACTGAAAATTCAGAATCTTGCTGGAAAACCCCATTGTGATGCTTCAAAAAGGAGCCACAAGTACAGGGGAAACAGCAGTGTCCGTTTAAGCTTATGAAGTCAAAATATTATAGCTGCTTTTTGCGGGGGAATCATGTTTTTAAAATAGCAATTAGTGTTATTTTCAAATGAGCAGTGGGATTCCTATGTAAAATTGAAATGTCCCTCACTTAGCTCAACACTCTTACTTCCTATACTAGTTTAAGTAATTTTTTCTTTACTGAACTTGCTTTCATTTATAAGGCACTTGCCCCCACTATGGCTAACAGGGCATGCATGCTAAGTTGCTTCAGTCATGTCTGACTTTATGTGACCCTATGGACTGTAGCCCAACAGACTCCTCTGTCCATGGGATTCTCCAGGCAAGAATATTGGAGAGGGTTGCCATGCCTTCCTTCAGGGATCTTCCCGACCCAGGGATCGAACCCACATCTCTTATGTCTCCTGTGTCAGCAGGCAGGTTTTTTACCACTAGCACCACCTGAGAAGCCCCATGACTAACAGTATATGGTGAAAATTTGGAATATTTCTACATAAAATAAGCTGGAGGGGATTTCCATGGTGGTCCAGGGGGGCTAAGACTCTGTGCTTCCAATGCAGGGGGCCTGGGTTCCATCCCAGGTCAGGAACTAGATCCCACATGCCACAAGAAAGATGGAGAGTCCTGCATGCCACAACTAAGACCCAGCATAGCCAAATAAATACATATTTATATGTATATTTTTTAAGCTGGAAATTGCTTTAGTTTAGGTTTATAATTTTACCTAACAGAAGTGTTTGCCTATTGATGATTTAAATAGAAGTAAAGACCAGGACCCAATTGGGAAAAGCCTCCTCTGTGCCCTGTTGTCACAGCCCAGGGTCCTGTGACCATGTGTGCAGACCAGGTGAGGAACCCAAGCACGCAGCAGTGAGGAGCCTGGGTCCATTTCAGATTTAGATTCCAGACATGCAGGAGGAAGGAAAAGAGCTTCTCTTAAGTGTCCCTGGGGCAAGCGCAAGTTAGGAGTCCTTGCAGGGCCTTGCTGGTGTGGGGAGGCGAGCAAGTCCTGGCCAGGATAATGCTGCTCCAGCCTCCTACTGGGTGGGGCCTGTGCTGGTCTGTCTCCCTCGGGGGCTGTAACTTTACATCCTAACCTTGCTTCCTCCATGATGCCACTGAAAGGGAAAGTCACTCAGTCATGTCCGACTCTTTGCGACCCAATGAACTATACAGTCCATGGAGTTCTCCAGGCCAGAATACTAGAGTGGGTAGCCTTTCCCTTCTCAAGGGGATCTTCCCAACCCAGGGATTGAACCCAGGTCTCCCGCATTGCAGGTGGATTCTTTACCAGCTGAGCCACAGGGGAAGCCCAGAAATACTGGAGTGAGTAGCCTACTGAATGATGCTACTGAATGCACCTCATAGAGCAGTTTTTCCTCTGAAAAAGGCAAAAGATGCACAAGCTTCTTGCAAGCCATGGCTAATGCTCTGTTTTTTTTATGGCTCATGTTATTGCTGGTGGCTGTGCTCATCATCCCTGCAGCCTACACAGCACCCCTCAAGGTGTTGGCTTTCTCAACATTTTACTGACGAGCAAAGTCCCAGAGGCTGAATCACTTGCTCAGGCCACAGAACTGGGAAGAGGAATAGATTATCTCTGGGTTTTTATGGGGATTAGATAAGGTAAATCCAACACCTCGACACAGTGTCTGGTTGCTGGTAAGTATTCAGTGATGACGTGCAGTTAGGATTAGCCATCTTACTGTCATCATTTTCACTGTGATAAAAATTTTGTAGGTGACTTAACATCAGAGAAAGTGATGTGTAAGGAACCTATTTTCTCCTTCACACAAGTTCACAGCTCTACCCACTGCCAGGTGGCTGGAGGGTTCCCGGACTTGGAACCTGAGTCTTTCTGACTGTGTTCTTTCTGCATCTCCTGTGCCCACCACACGGGGCTCCCATATCCCTGAGTCAACCCCCACAAGTGAGTGCTAAAGGCCCCAGGGTAACCAGCATCCTCAAGTGTCAGTTTTACTTCATAAGCCATTGAAAGCACAATATTACGTTAACATCGCAATAGTTTCCACTTACTAAAGTCTGTACTACAGGTTTTTTTTTTTTAATGCATTTACTCATTTTTTTATTTATTTTTAATTGCACTGGGTCTTCATTGCTTTCTCTAGTTGCGGCAAGTGTTGTGCACAGGCTTCTCCTTGCGGTGGCTTCTCTTGCTGTGGAGCACAGGCTCTGGGTATGCAGGGTTCATAGTTGTGGTGCACCAGCTTAGATGCCCCAAGGCATGTGGAGTCTTCCTGGACCAGGGATCGAACCCATGTCCCCTGCCTCGGCAGGCCGATTCTTATCCACTCTGCCACCAGGGAAGTCCCACAGGTTCTATTGCTCTGATTTCATGGATGAGGAAACTGAGGCACGGAGAGACACATCGCATGCCCAACTTCACACAGGTCAGCTCCAGTCCCAGGGCTCTGGCTCGGACCCCTGGCCTCCTAATCGTGCTTTCGGGATAATGAGTAGAATGCACGTTGGGCAAGATGAGAGGAGTCAGGCCAGCTTGTGTTGGGGCAGTTCCCACCCATTCAGCTACCACCTCCATTCTGCACCTGTACTTCTTCAGGGGCTGCCCCAGAGAAGGAGCTGGTCCAGCCAGTTATGGAGGCTTAGAATCACAGCGTCTGAAGGGGTCCTGCTGCGTGGGGGTCCAGGAAGTCCTGCAGGGTGTGGAATTCCCCTCTGGCTTCAGTGAGCAGCAATCTTTTTCCAGAGTAAGCCCCTCAGCTCATCCTTTCATCTTGAGGAGGTGGACTGTGCCTTCTGCAGACAAAGATGCTGCTTGAAACAAAGGGATCTCTCCTTTCCTATAGATTCTGGCCAACTCCCCTGGGATACAAGTCCAGGTGGGCTCCCATCTAAGGACTGTTGTTGTTTATTCACTAAGTTGTGTCTAACTCTTTGCAACCCCATGGACTGTAGCCCACCAAGCTCCTCTGTCCATGGGATTTTCCAGGTAAGAATACCAGAGTGGGTTGCCATTTCCTTCTCCAGGGGATCTTCCTGACCCAGGGATTGAACCCATGTCTCCTGCAGTGGCAGGCAGATTCTTTACCACTGAGCCACCGGGGAAGCTCATCTGAGGACTAGGGCACCAGAAAAAGCTCACTTTCAAAAATGACAACTGTAGCTCATAGAAATAGTGAGCAAATAAAAATAAAGGTTGGTTTGAGATACTGTCTTGAGAAAAGAGGCAAATTATGGCCATCAGCTTATTTCAACTTGTGTTTGATAAAATGTTGGTTGTTACTCCAAATATACACCAACCCTTAGGATGAGCAAAGATGAATCAAGTGTCATTTGGTTTCCTTGGTCTAAATTGTATAAAATAATCCTTTGTCAGCATCCTGTGTTTGACATTGGCAACAGCATAATTGAGGGTCATTCTTATAAGAGAAAAAATATTTGCAGGTTTCATCAATTTTCCCAAGGGTCTTTTTCTGAATCTATCAATAATCCAATTGTTGCCCCTCCGTGGAACTCGTATGTGTATGCCCATAGGTGTGTGTTCTGCGAGAGCCTTGTTTGTTGATGACTTCCCCATGATTCGGACAGTTCCCTGGTGTCACTTTTCATCAGCTTTATATAAAATCCTTCATCTTTGGTATGATTTGTGATTTTAACACAAAAGTGTCTTTCCCTGGTTGCTCAAGGCAGGTGGGGAGGAGTAGTCACTAGGGGCTTGGTTTATAAGTAATTCATTCATTAATGTTTTCTTGCTATTAAGTTCTATTTATACAGCTAAGAACATATGAGCATTTTAGAAGCATAAGATTGTCATACAAAGCATTATCTCATGTCATTAAAAATATTCTCCAACACAGATGTTTTTAGACCATGTAGATAGACCATGTTGATTGAACTCTTTTGCCATTATTGGACCTTGAGGTTGTTTTCAATTTTTCTCTGTGATAAATGCTACTGTCATGAAGTTCTTTCGGCTCAAACAAGCCCAAATCTTAAAAATGCTTCAGTTCAGTTCAGTTGAGACACTCAGACGTGTCCAACTCTTTGCCACCCCATGGACTGCAGCACCCCAGGCCTCCCTGTCCATCACCAACTCCTGGAGATTACTCAAAACCATGTCCATTGAGTTGGTGATGCCATCCCACTATCTCATCCTCTGTCATCCCCTTCTCCCACCTTCAATCTTTCCCAGCATCAGGGTCTTTTTGAGTCAGTTCTTTGCATGAGGTGGCCAAAGTATTGGAGTTTCAGCTTCAACATCAGTCCTTCCAGTGAATATTCAGGACTGATTTCCTTTAGGATGGACTGGTTGGATCTCTTTGCAGTCCAAGGGACTCTCAAGAGTCTTCTCCAACACCACAGTTCAAAAGCATCAATTCTTTGGCGCTAAGCTTTCTTTATAGTCCAACTCTCCAATCTATACATGACTACTGGAAGAACCATAGCTTTGACTAAACGGACCTTTGTTGGCTAAGTAATGTCTCTGCTTTTTAATATGCTGTCTAGGTTAGTCATAACTTTTCTTCCAAGGATCAAGCGTCTTCTAATTTCATAGCTGCAGTCACCACCTGCAGTGATTTTGGAGCCCAAAAAAATAAAGTCTGCCATTGTTTCCACTGTTTCTCATCTCGTTGCCATAAAGTGATAGGACCGGATGCCATGATCTTAGTTTTCTGAATGTTGAGCTTTAAGCCAACTTTTTCACTCTCCTCTTTCACTTTCATCAAGAGGCTCTTTAGTTCTTCACTTTCTGCCATAAGGGTAATGTCATCTGCATCGGAGAAGGCAATGGCAACCCACTCCAGTACTCTTGCCTGGAGAATCCCATGGATGGAGGAGCCTGGTGGGCTACAGTCCATGGGGTTGCGAAGAGTCGGACGTGACTGAGCGACTTCACTTTCACTTTTCCCGTTCATGCACTGGAGAAGGAAATGGCAACCCACTCCAGTATTCTTGCCTGGAGAATCCCAGGGATGGAGGAGCCTGGTTGGCTGCCGTCTATGGGGTCGCACAGAGTCGGACACGACTGAAGCGACTTAGCAGCTTAGCAGCAGCATCTGCATATCTGAGGTTATTGATATTTCTCTCAGCAATCTTGATTCCAGCTTGTGCTTCCTCCATCCCAGTGTTTCTCATGATGTACTCTGCATATAAGTTAAATAAGCACGGTGACAATATGCAGCCTTGACGTACTCCCTTTCCTATTTGGAACCAGTCTGTTGTTCCATGTCCAGTTCTAACTGTTGCTTCCTGACCTGCATACAGGTTTCTCAAGAGGCAGGTCAGATGGTCTGGTATTCCCATCTCTTTCAGAATTTTCCACAGTTTATTGTGATCCACACAGTCAAAGGCTTTGGCATAGTCAATAAAGCAGAAATAGATGTTTTTCTGGAACTCTTCTGCTTTTTCGATGACCCAGCAGATATTGGCAATTTGATCTCTGGTGCCTCTGCCTTTTCTAAATCCACCTTGAACATCTAGAAGTTCACAGTTCACGTATTGTTGAAGCCTGGCTTGGAGAATTTTGAGCATTACTTTACTAGCATATGAGATGAGTGCAATTGTGTGGTAGTTTGAGCATTCTTTGGCATTGCCTTTCTTTGGGATTGGAATGAAAACTGACCTTTTCCAGTCCTGTGGCCACTTCTGAGTTTTCCAGATTTGCTGGCATATTGAGTGCAGCACTTTCACAGCATCATCTTTGAGGATTTGAAATAGCTCAACTGGAATTCCATCACCTCCACTAGCTTTGTTCGGCCCACTTGACTTCACATTCCAGGATATCTGACTCTAGGTGAGTGATCACACCATCGTGATTATCTGGGTCATGAAGATCTTTTTTGTATAGTTCTTCTGTGTATTCTTTCCACCTCTTCTTAATATCTTCTGCTTCTGTTCTGTCCATACCATTTCTGTCCTTTATTGTGCCCATCTTTGCATGATATCTCTAATTTTCTTGAAGAGGTCTCTAGTCTTTCCCATTCTATTGTTTTCCTCTATTTCTTTGCTTTGATCACTGAGGAAGGCTTTCTTATCTCTCCTTGCTATCCTTTGGAACTCTGCATTCAAATGGGTATATCTTGCCTTTTCTCCTTTGCTTTTTGCTTTTATTTATGAAACAAACACCTGAAATTGGTCTTGGTAAGATCAGGCATGACCTGGAGTCACGTTTTGCTGAGGCGGTTCAGCACTTTAACTGGAAGAGTTCTGGAGCTCTGGAGAATGCAGTCTGGTACTCTGCATATGGTCACATTCATCTTTGCATCTTGAACACACTGCACATGTTCTCTGCATTTGGAAATTAGAGGAACAAAGATGAGTAAGCATTGGTCTTAACCTCCCAAAGCTCAATCCTGGGGGCAAAGTCGGGAGGGAACCAGAGAATTACAATCAATGTGGAAGCCTTAGAGTGAGGATTTCCTGATGTTGCTGCTGCTGCTGCTAAGTCGCATCAGTCGTGTCCAACTCTGTGCGACCCCATAAATGGCAGCCCACCAGGCTCCTCCATCCCTGGGATTCTCCAGGCAAGAATACTGGAGTGGGTTGCCATTTCCTCCTCCAGTGCATGAAAGTGAAAAGGGAAAGTGAAGTCACTCAGTCGTGTCCGACTCTTCGCGACCTCATGGGCTGCAGCCTACCAGGCTCCTCCGTCCATGGGGTTTCCCAGCCAAGAGTACTGGAGTGGGGTGCCATTGCCTTCTCTGTTCCTGATGTTAGAGATTTGTTTTTAATATTTAAATCCCCCTGTCCATAAATCGGGGCTTCCGTGGTAGTTCAGCTGGTAAAGAATCCACCTGCAATGCAAGAGACCCTGGTTCAATTCCTGGGTCAGGAAGATTCACTGGAGAAGGGATAGGCTACCCACTCCAGTATCCTTGGGCTTCCCTGGTGGCTCAAACGGTAAAGAATCCGCCTGCAATGCGGGAGACCTGGGTTCAGTCCCTGGGTTGGGAAGATCCCCTGGAGAAGGGAATGGCTACCCACTCCAGTTTTCTGGCCTGGAGAATGCCATGGACTGTATAGTCCATTGGGTCACAAAGAGTCGGACACGACCGAGCAACTTTCACTAAACTCCATAAATCACATTTGAAGATATTTAAATACTTTCTTGCTACCTGTTTGATAGGGGCATGGTTTCCCTTTAGAGTGTGTGAACTGCATTGTACCTGTTGCCATGGATGGCTTCCACATCCCGGGCATCCCATCCCTCCTTCCTTCCTCTTTTCTTTTTCCTTCTTCCTCCATTGTCCATCCCCCTTCCTTCCTTTACTTTCATTCGTAACAACCTTTACTTTGAGGACGTGCCTTCATGAAATCACTCCATGAAATGTTTGCTTTGGGGGCACCCATTCACTAGACTGGGGTTTGCTGAGCCCACATATCATGGCGCAGCCTGCTTTCAAGGAAAAGAAACCTTTCTGTGCAGTTGATCCATCAATACCCAGAAGCATGGTAATCAGTGTCCCCGCTTCCTATCTTCTAATCAAGACTATGGAACAACTGTTCTCAATCTTGTTGAGGTCACTGACCCTCTGGCTAAAGGTGCCCACTCGTTAGAGGTGAAGCCAAGTGTCTGGGGACAGCAGGGGCTGGTCAAAGGATCCATGGGCTATAATTTTATATAAATTATGTCATTATAATTTTTCTTTCTTAAAAGCTGTGAAAAGGAGATCTTACAAGATGGAAATATTTATTATCTGTGGGTGGTGAGAATATAAATGTTATTTTTTTTTTTTTTTGCCTCATCTGAATCTTCTGAGTTTCTCAAAAATAAATGAAAAAAAGAGTAATGAAAAGAATTCCTGTAATGAAATCAAGGTCAGGGTTTGGCAGACTATTTCTGTAGAGGCCCAGGTAGTAAATCTCTTAGGCCTTGTGGGCCCAGAGGTAAAATTGGAAAGAATACATAGGTGCTTATATAAACCAAAACATAAGCCACTTAAAAATGTAAGAGGCGTTCTTCATTCACAGTTCTTACGAGCTGAGACAATGAGTTGTGGTTTCCTAACCCCTGGTATAGGTACTTAAGATCACTCTCCACTGACACTTGTACTTAAGGATAATAGTTACAGAGCCATCAGTTATTTCAAAAGATTAAGCCACTTAGCATTTTCCACATTCCCTCTCATCTACCCACAAGTGAGAGACTAAAATCTAAGGGAGGAGATTTTCTTTCTTTGTTTTCTGTTGATCGTGTTTTGGGACTTTTAATAGCACACTCTGTCTCTGATGGGTATTATCAACTTCTCACTTCCAGATTGCCTCCAAGTTGTTGTATGTAAGTGAGAAGTGTTAGTTGCTCCATGGTGTCTGATTCTTTGCGACCCCATGGACTGTAGCCTGCCAGGCTCCTCTGTCCATGGGATTCTCCAGGCAAGAATACGGGAGTGGGTTGCCATTCCCTTCTCCAAGGGATCTTCCCAACCCAGGGAATGAACCTAGGTCTCCTGCATTGCAGGCAGATTCTTTACCATCTGAGCCACCAAGGCCTAAGGTTACCCAGAGCCCCACCCCCTCCTCTGTGCCAGGCATTGCCCTGGGTTCACGCCTTGGTCTTATTGAATGTTTGATTCTTGAGAAAGCAATTTCACACGCTGTAGAAAGCATGTCAGATTATCTCTGACAGAACAACCCTCTGTTGGGTCCTGCTGAGCCCGACCATATCAAGGAAAGTCCTGGGACCTTTTGTATTATCTTCAGGGAGCTTCCAAAATCCAACTTACATTGTGTCTAAACGCAGATTACTGGTCACCCCGAGAGACTTTAGAGTTACAGGTCTAAAAAGGATAGGATCATATTTGTTCCTTTTGGCTGTATGTACTCAGAAGCCCCAACTTGCCCAGCTCAGAGAATAAGGAAGTTTATGATCTTGTGTGGTTCAGGCTCTCAGACAAGTCTAACTTGGGGACAGGATCTTGCTGTGATTCTGCCATCTCCCCCCTGCCCCTGACTCTCCTCAGTCTGGGCCTTTCATTAGTTTGTACCTTCTCAGATGGGTTGCTGTAGTTCTGAGCATTACATTCAGACTTGGCAACCCCCAGGAGGCAGAAAAGGGGACTTGTAAAAAAAAAAAAAAGAAAGAAAGAAACATCGCCTTTTCCAGGAGGGACCCCCAGCAGACATCCTCCCACAGACTTGGACCACAGGCCCTTTCCCAGGCTCCCTGGGAAGAACACTGCCTCCTTCTTGGTTCTGGGAATGCAGCCCATGACCTGCCACGGCAAAACCGGGATCCTTGTAGCAAAGAGAAACAGGAAGGTCATGGATGTCGGGAGGCAGCCAGCACTGTCTCCCATGGCAAGGAAGGAGGAACCACATTCACGCTTTCTTTTAAAAAGAGGACTGAGGAACTTCCCTGGTAGTCCCGTGACCAAGACGCCTCACTCCCAAGGCAGAGGGCCTGGGTTCGATCCCTGGTCAGGGAACTAGATCCCACATGCTGCAACTAAAACCTGGTGCAGCCAAATAAATAAAAATAATTTTTTTAAAAAACCACCCAGGCCTGAAAAGTGCTGTGTCCCCAGGGTGTCTTAGTGAGCCTGCACTGGGTGTCAGACACATCATCTCTGAAGCTCACAATTCCGTGAGGGATCTGTTATCATCCCCTTCTTAAAACTGAGGAAACAAATGTTCAGGACAGTAAAGGAGCTCATGTGGCATCTAAGACTCAGAGTCAGTACTTACTCCACCGTCTCTGCCCCCCACCCTCATTTAGTAACATCAGGCCTCCTTTTGTAAGGAACCTGGCAACTCCTTTGTAATAGCAGAAAATACTGGCACTCAACTTTTCCTTAGATAATATTGGCAAAGAGGAGGTTTGTCTCCTCCAGGACACCTCCTAAAACGCAGCTTGTGAGCTGCCACAAATTCCATGTATCCATTCACTGTCTTAACTCTACATCCATCCTTCCTCCAACAGTCATTTGTAGAGCAGCAGCCCTATGATCTTCATTCCGGGGATGGATATTTACTTAGACTTGGCTTCTGTCCTCACAGGCCAGCAGGGGCCACCAGGGTGGGAGCAAGAAACCACAGGACAAAAGCAGAAGAACATGGCAGGGAGAGGAGGGAGGAGAGACTGCTCCGTCCAGGAGGATGTTTTCTGCCAGGAGAGAAGAGGCAGGGTCCTGAAGGATGGGTGAGAGGTCATCAGGTGCCTGTGGGCAGGAAGAGGGCACTTGAGAGACCGGGAAAGCACAGGCTGAGGCTGGAGCCACAGCACAGCTGGGCAGGTACCAAGCTGGCACTGAATCTCATCGGTGACCAGAGGAGGGCTCAGGTGTGGATGACATGAAACAGGAGCCAGATCCAGCCCCAGGGTGATGGAGAAGCACAGGAAGATTTTACGTGGAGAAGTGGCATAATCAGGTTTTGCATTTTAGAAAGACAGCCTTGCCCTGTCTGTCGTGGATGCATTTTCCCTTCCTTCTTTCCCTAATTTTGTTCCAGGCACCTTATGACAGGCTGAAAACATTCCTTTCCAGATGCCCTTACACCTAGTGTAGCCACATATCCTAGTCCTGAAATTCAGTAAGTGGCACTTCCTGGAAAGCTTTTCGTTGGCCCTTCCCTCTTCTTCCTGCCTGGAACTTGGATGTAATGCCTGGAAGCCCTGCAGCCATCTTGCAATCTAGAGGACAAAGCCACAAGCTGAGGTTGGAGTAGGACAGAAGGAGCCTGGATTCTTGGTGAAAATTGTTGAGCAGCTGCACCTATCCTGACTTCCCTCCTTCTTTCTCAGTATAGGATGGACAGATAGAGGTAAATACAAGCACATGCTTTGCTTGTTTAAGCCACTGACAGCTGAATGTTATCCTGACACACCTGGGTCAGGAAAGAGGGTTGAGCAGACGGCCATAAAAACCACCCTGAGGATGGAGGGCAGAAAGGACTGTGAGAAGGTTCAGGCAGAAAACCCATGGCATGCAGGAGATGCACAGCCCACAGCCCTGAATGGGTGGCTGCGTGCTGGCCCAGGGAAACCATGAGGAGGAGCAGGCATGGGGTGGAAGAAGTGAGCTTGCAGTACCTGCAGGGACTTCAGCAAGAGAGGTCCTCTGAACAGTGGGAGAACTGAGTCTGGGCTGGGAAATGATTTGGGTTGTCAGCAGGTTGGGTGGCACAGACTACGACAGGCTGTGATTGTCCAATGAGCAGAGAAGGGCATGGGCAGAGCCCGGGGAAGGCTGCCATCTAATGGGCTCATGGAAAAGCATATAATTTAGACAAATTCCATGTTGTTTAAGACATCTCTGCCTGATTGGACTCTTTCCTTACCTGGTTATTGAAATGGAAACTGACTCTCACAAGGTCCCTACATTGCGA
Organism: Okapia johnstoni; assembly: GCA_024291935.2. Taxonomy (NCBI): domain Eukaryota; kingdom Metazoa; phylum Chordata; class Mammalia; order Artiodactyla; family Giraffidae; genus Okapia; species Okapia johnstoni. The sequence continues at coordinate 123,719,306 of CM044307.1, read as the reverse complement.
TGGCACAGCAATCCCCTTCTGGGCCCACCTGGTCCAACCTAGAGCCCTTCAGTTCAGTTCAATTGCTCGGTGTGTCCAACTTTTTGCCACAGCAGGAGCTGGAGCATGCCAGGCTTCCCTGTCCATCACCAATTCCTGGAGCTTACTCAAACTCATGTCTATTGAGTCAGTGATGCCATCCAACCATCTCATTCTCTGTCATCACCTTCTCCTCCTGCCTTCAATCTTTCCCAGTGTCAGGGTCTTTTCTAATGAGTCAGTTTTTCACATCAAGTGGCCAAAGTGTTAGAGCTTCAGCATCAGTCCTTCCAGTGAACATTCAGGACTGTTCTCCTCTAGGATTGACTGGTTTGATCTCCTTGCAGTCCAAGGAACTCTCAAGAGTCTTCTCCAACACCACCTTTCAAAAGCGTCAATTCTTTGGCGCTCAGCTTTCTTTATAGTCCAACTCTCACATCCATACATGACCACTGGAAAAACCCATAGCCTTGAATTTTATCCCAGTAAATTTCATCTCCAGCACTCTGCATAACATCTCCCTCCCGTGGCTTGCTGCCACCTCCGTCTACCTCCATCAAGTATTTTTGGACAGATTTCCAATTTGATACATGAACATGCTGTCAGTCAAAACAGTCTTTTTAATGAGCCTCTTGTCCTGACAGCTGTGTTTAAGATAGGGCATAGAAACCGGGTAATGGAAATCTAGAAAATTGTCCATTCTGGATTAAAACCTGACTGTGTGCCCCCACGGTTACAGCTCACACACAAGCCTGCTGTCTTCCTTTAAAAATAAAGAGGAAATTAGGACTAGTGAGAAAGATGTAATTTGTGCAAATGAAAAAAAAAAATCTTCTGATCAGATACTTGGAGGAGATGAGAAGAAGGTGTAATTATTGAGCATGGCCTGAGGACATCACGTGCAGCTTCCTGCTGTGTGACCTTGGGCACAGCTCTTAACCCAGAGTAGTTGATACTAGTCCTACTTTCCCGATGGGGGGAAGCCAAGGCTCAGAGCAGGGCATACACATGTTACACTCACAGAGCTCTGCAGTGGCAGGCTGAGGTTAAAGCCAGCATCCCCTGAGTCCCTACCCCAAGCTGCCATTACTTTTCTGGCAACCAAATATGAAAATTAATAAAACATTAATAAAATACAACCCTCCTCTAATGAACTTATGGTTTCCGGGGCAAGGAGAAGGATGGGGGCGAAGGAATAGTTAGGGAGTTTTGGAATGGACATGTACACATATTTAAAATGGATAACTAACAAGGACTTACTGTGTAGCACAGGGAACTCTGCTCAAAGTTATGTGGCAGCCTGGATTAACATTGTTAATCTCTTATTCTCCAATACAAAATAAAAAGTTAAAAAAAAAAAAAAACACAGCCCTCCCCTCTGAACAGGTGGAGGCCTCTCTCCAATGCCTCCCATGTGGGCATGATGACTGACCAGCAAATCTCTCTCCAGCCCCTCTTCTTGGGAACTTTTTCAGCAAAACCACTCCCATCCTGATTGAGCTGGAAACACACAGCCCCTCTGTGTTCTCTGAGCCATTTCTCCGCCACCGAGAATTGTGGCTTCATCCCCTAGCCCTCCCACCATCTTATAGTTTCAACTGGAGGAGCCTTGGGGAGGGAAGAATGTCATTTTTGTTGATAATTATTTAGAGGAAGTAGAATGTAATTTACATGGCAATTTTTTTTTTCTAGGAGATGAACCTGGGGTGGGGGTGGAATCTAGAAGAGAAGAAACCTCTTCACCTAATGCCAGCTCGTACTCTACAGAGAAAAGAAATCCCTTGGCCTTGGGTGAAGGTTATTTCAGTAACTGGGCCATTACTTTTGACCCAAGCTAAACAAAAAGAGAGAATCCCAGAAGGAGGCTATGAATCCTCGAGACAAAACAGATGCTTCACAGCACATGGACCAGACATCTGAGCAAGTGCCTGAAGTGACCAGATGTTGTTTGCATGTTCCATAGCACTCACCAAAGAAAGGGAGGCATGAACCCGGGTTTCCAGCGGTGGCCCAGCACCTGATCCCCTGGCAGTGAAGTCATCTTCACCCAGCCTTCTGTGGCGGCTCATGCCCTTCAGAAGGTTGGGGTTCAACTCCTGTAGCAGATAATCCCCCCATCCCCACCTCTGGTCAATTCATACAGAAGCAGGACTGCTTGGGAGCTTTTTTTTTTTTTTTCCGATATAATTTGTAAAAACGTTTGCTTTCTTTTTCAAAAAAAATTCTGCTGGAGGATATTTGCTTCACAGTATTATGCTGTTTCCTGCCATACGTTCAACATGAATCAGCCGCAGACCTACATATGTCCCCTCCCTCTTGAACCTCCCTCCCATCTCCCACCCATCCTACCCCTCTAGGTAACATCACAGAGCACTTGGGAGCATTTTAACCTGAGAGTCTCTTGTGCTGATGAGCCTGCAGGGGATGGGCCCCTCCCTGGAGAGCTGGCCGTAGGGGCCAGGCGGGTGGATGCCTCCTCCCTGCAGGGTCGCTGCCCCAGGGCCCCCTGAGACTCTCCAGCCACACCGAGTGTCCCAAGTACCTGAGCAGTCCCTGGAGGGCTGGAAGTCTCTGAATGTCCCCACGTCCTGATTTAAAGTATAGAACAGCCTAGATTTTACACACTGCAAATACAGTTTTCAGGATTTTGTAATGTGGCAGCTCTGAAATAGAGCTATATGTCCTGAGGGAAACAATTAAGAGAGAGATTGCTGAGTGAATAAAAGCAAGTTGCGAATCCATAGATAGCATATCTTATTTTTATGAAATTACATGTATTTGTGTATGTGTTTATTTCAGTAGATGTATATCTTAGATCTATTTTATTAGTAGAGACATTTAAATTATCTGAATAACACGGAACTCCTAAAATGGGAAGAGAGACTGAGAGATTCCCCCCCCCTTTTTTTAAAGCCTTGTATTTTTATAGTATTTGATTTCACCTTTAGCAAGCATGCATTGCTTTTTGAAGAAAACCTTTTTATTTGGAAATATTTTCAAGCTTACAGAAAAGTAGCAAGTAAAAAAGAAATACCTATATACCCTTTACCCAGCTTTATCTGGCATTTTACAGTCAATTGCTTAATTGTTTTATTATTTGCAATAGACATTGCAAGTATATTTTTCTGATCTATTTGAGGGTGTATTGCACGTATAATGTGTGTTTTATTTTCCCTTCCTTACACTAAACGTAGGCTCCTATATATACTTTTTTGCATATTACATTTTTCTTTGTAGTTATTCCATATCAGTTCATGGAGATCTTCCTTGTTTGTTTTTTACAGCAGCGAGTTTACCATGGTTTATTCAGCTGCTTGCCTCAGGCATGCATTACTTTTGAAAGCAGAAAAACAAAGATGAATAGTGCAATGGAAAATTTAAACCCACTGAAGAGAGCAAGCTAAGGTTCTGATAGAAAGTCTGTGTTTTTAAAATGGGTGGAGCCGTGGGAGGAGTCAGGTGGCTGGTGAGCCCTTGAGCCTCACAAATTGAGCAGTAGAGGCAGCAGGGAGTCCAACCCAGGTAGATCGGGGTCTCTTCTCTGGAGGCAGAGCCTGAGAGGACAATTGGAGGACATGTGAGTGAACGGGAAGCAACAATGGGTCAGGGCAGGTGGCAGAGTCAAGAAGAATGCGTGCTCAGCTGAGTCGGACTTCAGCCTGATCCAGCAGGAGGTCCAGAGCAGGAATCACACAAGAGGGGTTCCCATCTTGAGGGGAGGGGGTGGGGGGTCTCCCATCCCCCATGTACAATAATATACTTTGAGAATGTTGAAGAGTGTAAATTAATACATGTAATGAGGCTTGTTCCTGATGCCTGGCCTGTAGTAGATCTTCAGCAAATGTTGCTGCTGCTACTGCTGCTAAGTCGCTTCAGTCGTGTCCGACTCTATGCGACCCCATGGACTGTAGCCTACCAGGCTCCTCCGTCCATGAGATTTTCCAGGCAAGGGTACTGGAGTGGGGTGCCATTGCCTTCTCCGCAACAAATGTTAGCTTTTACTATTATAGTTGTTATGGGCTTCCCAGGTGGTGCCAGTGGTAAAGAACCCACCTGCCAATGCAGGAGACTTAAGAGACCCAGGTTCTATCCCTGGGTCGGGAAGATCCCCTAGAGAAGGAAATGGCAAGCCAATCAGTCGTAAAGGAAGTTAACCCTGAGTATTCACTGGAAGGACTGATGCTAAAGTTGAAGCTCCAATACTTTGGCCACCCAATGCAAAGAGCTGACTCACTGGAAAAGACCCTGATGCTGGGAAAGATTGAAGGTAGGAGGAGAAGGGGACGACAGAGGATGAGATGGTTGGATAGCATCACTGGTTCAATGGACATGAGTTTGAGCAAGCTCCGAGAGATGGTGAAGGACAGGGAAGCCTGGCATGCTGCAGCCCATGGGGTCTCAAAGAGTCGGACACGACTTAGTGTCTGAACAACAACAACATTCATGACCAGCCTTCAAGTCCCAGGTCAGGCACAAGCAAAGAATTGGAAGAAGTTGAGAGTGTGCTTAGGTCAAAGCCACCCCCTCCAGGAAGACTTCTTAATGGACCCCAGCACCAGCCATGATCCGTGGCACTTGTACCTCCAGGGCAGTAGACAGAGCAACTACTTCTGAGTCAGTCTGATCCAGGTACAAATCCTAGCTGTGGGCAAGTTACTTAACCTGTCTGTGCCTGATCCCATCATCTGTTAAAAGGGAACATTATCTTCCTTGAGGGGGTCGTTATGAAGCTTAACTGAGATGATGCACGTGCAGAGTGCTCAGCTCAGAGCAGATGCTCAGTAAATAAAACACTGCTAAACTGGGTTATTTTCACTTTCTGCATTTTATTATGAAAGCACTTTACAGTGCTACCCAGCTGTAGACTTTAAGCTTTTGATTGCTAGGAACGGTTGATCTGGGTGCCCCCCTAGGCTCCACAAACACCTGGCTTTGAGAGGGAGCTCTGCAAATGTTCATTGCCTTGAATCGCCTGAAGAAACGGCATCCTACCTCACCCAGAAAAAGAGGAGCAGGCCGTTTCCTTTCTCCACGGTCCCTAGCAGACTTGGGTCATGGACACTTGGGCATCTGAAAAGATACTTGCCAGTGAAATTCTGAGAGCTATTGTACTGGAATCTAGAACTCCCAAATTGGCAACTCAATATCATAATTTAATATGAAGTATGTCATGCTGGGGCTTCCTTGGTTCCTCAGACAGTAAAGAATCTGCCCGCAATGTGGGACACCTAGGTTCAATTCCTGGTTGGAAAGATTCCTTGGAGAAGGGAATGGCATCCCACTCTGGTATCTCCCACTCTGGTATCTGGTATTTCTGATATCTCCCTTGATGCTATCTCAGCCATCCCAGGCCACTGGCTGCCCGCAGGGATCATCATCTTCAGGCCTGCATCTTGGCTGCCTGGCTGAGAAATTGCTTACCTGCAAGAGGGATTTATACCTGCTTTCTGTATGTTCGGGCTTCCCTTGTGGCTCATCTGGTAAAGAATCCGCCAGCAATGCGGGACACCTGGGTTTGATCCCTGGGTTGGGAAGATCCTCTGGAGAAGGGAAAGGCTACCCACTCCAGTATTCTGGCCTGGAGAATTCCATGGACTGTATAGTCCATGGCGTCACAGAGTCGGACACAACTGAGCGACTTTCACTTCACTTCCGTATGTTCAAAACAACCTTCCTTTATTTCTCTTGCCCTTTTCTTTGTTTATGAGGCCCATTTTTCCCCCTTACCACTGAGACAGAATAAATTGAGTGTGACTAATGATTTGTGACACCATTTTCACTGTGACAGCTGGCAACGTAAAGATGCACGGCATTTTCATAAATATGTACTCAGGCAGGATAAAAGTAAAAAGTGCCCAAGGAGAATCTGTTTATACTCTCCAAGCCTAAGTAACACTGAAGGCATTAAGGAAGTCAGTTTTTAACACCAAAATTGTTACCAGGGTGCATCCCCGATTTCCTGATTGATTCAAGGCAATTTCTGATATTAATGAGAATACTAAATTATATGGAGGTTGCCTCCTAATCCTCTGATTGATTTGAAATGAACTTGAATCAGGGCAGCTTAAAAATACCCTTTATAGCATCTTTATGACTTGATACCATGGAGAAATAAATATGAAGCTAATGCCACGGAAGGTTTCCTCCTGATGTAGGGGCTGTCTCGGCCAGGAATTCTTCCTCTGGTGGTAATTTAAGAAGATGCTTGTCATCTCCTTACAGCAGTTCATAATTCAAAAATAATCTATACATAATACTCAATTAAGGAACCACAGAGCCATGTCGGCCACAGATGACTGATGAACAGGCCGAATGGAAATTCTGCCCAACTCTAGAAAACACCGCTAAAATCAATCCCCTTGTCAGGGAAACCATGATTTACTAACACATTCCTAACCTGCATCGAGTTGTGAATCAATGCGTCCCCATCAAAAGCTAATACCAAACTGAGATGGCTCAAACTTCATACAGGTCCTGGTGGCAGAAGTAACTCAGACAGGCCTGCATGTTACCGGGCCAAGCTGGTTGTGTCTGTGTCCCCCTCCAGGAGGGACCCCTCGGGGGGAGATGGGGAGCACCCGCTGTTTACTGAGTGCTCCAAGGACAGAGGAGCCTGGTGGGCTACAGTCCATTGGGTTGCAAAAGGGTCAGCATCTATGCCCTTATCCAAACCTATATGTCACTCATGAGACAGCTGTCATTATTCTCTTACAGGTGAGGGAGTCAAGGTTCACCAAGGTCAGTAGGTGGCCCAAGATCCCCAAGGACAGAACCCAAGTCTGCAGGCTTAGGCTCTGGCATCCAAGTCCCTGGGTTCTGATCCTGGCTGACCTATTTTCTAACTGAGTCCCTTTGCCGCAGTTCCTTAACTTCTCCATGCCTCAGTCTTCTCATCTGTAAAATGGGAATGACTTCTGTGTCCCCCCCCAGGACAGAGGTCTATTGGGAGGATTCAGCGAGATGTTAGGTGAAAAGTTCTTCGAGTCCTGCCCTCCTTCCAAGCTTCCCTCCACCCACTCTGCCTCAGTGTCTGCCCTTACTTGGGGTGGGACCGGGAGACGTGATGGGAGACTTTTATTCAGAACTCCTGGACTTCCCAGGAGGTGGGAAATAGACCCAGAAACTTCTAGTACCAAATGCCAGACTCCCGGTTCTTGTTCCAACCCAAGAATAGGCTCCCGTGCACCTGAGTCTCCTCCCTGGGCCAACTGGGAATGTCGCAGAGCCTTGAAGTCCACCCCAGTACCCAGGAGAGTGGAGAGTCATTTGTATGTCCTTACTTTGAGACAGACTTGAGCCTCTTGCCTGACGTCCCTTTGTAATTTATCAGATGGTCATTGCCTCATAGCCTTTTCAGAATGCAAACACCAAGTTCTTTATTGTAATGGAATGAGATCTCTTTTACCAGAAACGAGAAGGGTCTGAACATGATGGCTCTGCTTGCTGACAGTCTCTTTCAAAATCTTTATTTCTAGTCCCCTTTGTCATCTTTGCTCACCTAAAAATCCTCATGTGGTCACATTTTCTGTGACCCGGGCCATTGACAATAAACGATGAGCACTCAGGGGCCAGGGGCGGAGAGTGGATGGGACCCGCTGGCGGTGGAGAAACCCAGCTGTCCATGGTCCGCCGACACCCGTTCTGAAAGCTCTGCTGGTCACTTGCACAGTCTCTGTTAATGCTCCTGTCTCTGCAAATGCCAATAAGTACGGCATGAAATTTAAACATAAGTGAGTTTTTACAGCTAATTATGGCTAATGCGAGCTACTTTCAAAATTGCCAGCATTCCTTCCAGAATAGTACAGTTTGCAACTATGAATTAGGCATTAAGAGCCAAATTTCATAAACATAATTTAGCAGACAACAAAATAATAATACTAAGTGCTTTCCGACTGGCCATTAGGAGCTCCCCAAGGTAGGTCTAATTGCACATGCTCCCACTGGGACTTCCGACAGCACAGACCATAACGCTCGGAAACCCCAGGAGGGCAGTGGAGCAGGCAGGCAAAAACAGCCCTCCAGCCCGCATGGTCAGGAGCTGTTCACGTCCCCAGTGATACGGTTCCAGCTGCAGCTTTTAGCCACACGGCTCCGTCCCTCCTGTCCTCCTTTCCTGGTCCATGTCACCTCGATGTTGGCTTGTGATCGCCAGGTCAATTCATGATCACTGCAAACATTACAGTTATGAAAACATAAAAAGTGATGCCTCCCCCCTTGCTGACCCCGCCCCCCACTAGCCTGGCTGTGAAATCAACCATGCGAGTTTAGTGTCTGTTTGTCCCCCATTCAGCTGAGGATACAAACACACGTACACACACGCTCTCATACGGACGTTATCTTTTTCTTTTTTAGTTGGAGAGTAATTGCTTTACAGTGTCGTGTTGCTTTCTGCCATACAACAACGGGAGTCAGCCGTAACTGTGTGTGTGTGTGTGTGTGTGTGTGTGTGTGTACATATATACAGAACTCTCTCTCTTGAGCCTCCCTCCCACCCTTCTAGGTCATCACAGAGCACCAGGTTGAGCTCCCTGTGTTATATAGCAACTTCCCACTAGGTATCTGTTTTACATATGGACGTTATCTTTATTTTACAAAACCAAGACCACACAACTTTTTTTATATCTTGCTGTTCATACTAAATAATATATTTGGTGCCTTTCAACACTGGTGTATGTAAATCTACCTCTTTTTTTTAAAACAAAATACTCGTACTATAATTTATCCAGTCTCCTATAAATGAATATTATAAATAATGCCTCTGTGCACACTCTGTATTTATGACCACAGACACAACACACCTACACCTGTGGGCTCTTCTCTGGCATTTCCAAAGATATGTTTATGTGAAAATGTTGGCATTGGCCTAGGGGAATGCACAACAAAATGTGAGAACCCAGTTGCACCTAGTTACCCTCTGAAATGCGTTGTGTCTGTTTGCATCTTAATAACAGTCGATGGAAATAGCTGTCTCCTCACCCTTGGCTGTTCTAAGTAGGGAAACCTGGGTCACGTTTCTTTGCATCCCCAGCTGCGGGCCCGGGCCAGCAGACAACCACATTTATGCACAGGTGGGTCTCAGTTCCTACTGCAGGAGAGTGGCTGTAGTCTGCAGGGCTCTGTTCAGTTTCCCAGACCTCTACTAACGAGCAGGGCTCAACATTTGGATCGTGTTTTCTTCATGCTTTGTGGAATCATTGTCAAATGCAGAATAGTTCCTTCACCATGAGGATCCCTCCCATAGCCACCCATACCCAACCCCCCTGCACCCTGTCCCTAACTCCTAGCAACCATATCTGTAATGTTGTCACCTTAAGAATGTAATGGAAGTGGGGACTTCCCTGGTGGTCCAGTGGCTAAGACTCTGCCCTCCCAATGCAGGGGGCCTGGGTTCAGTTCCTGGTCAGGGAACTAAATCCTGCATGCCGCAGCTAAAGATCCCATGTGCTTCAACCAAGACCCAGCACAGCCAAATAAAGAAAGAATTAGGTAAATGGAATCATACAATATGGAACCTTTTGAGTTGGCTTTTTTTTTTAGATCAATGAAATTTCCTTGATATCCATTCAAGATGTTGCCTCTGTCAGTAGTTGATTCCTTTTCATTGCTGAGTATTGTTCCGTGGTGTGGATGCCTCTTAACTGTGACCATTTCTTAGACTTTCGGTGTTTTTGATGACCTTTACAGTTTTGAGAAGTACTGGTCAGGTATTTTATAGAATATCTATTGGCAAATAGAAGGGAAATAAGTGGAAGCAGTGACAGATTTTCTTTTCTTGGGCTCCAAAATCACTGTGGATGGTGACTGCAGCCATGAAGTTAAAAGGTCTACTGGGATCTATCTGATGTTTTTCTCGTGCCATAATTATGATCACAGAGATCAATTACTGTTGTTATCCCAATCATGTTGTTGTTGTTCAGTCGCTAAGTCATGTCCGAATCTTTGCGACCCTGTCTGCACGCCAGGCTTCCCTGTTCTTCACCATCTCCCAGCGTTTGCTCAAATTCATGTCCATTGAGTCAGTGATGCTATCCAACCATCTCATCCTCTGTCGCCCCCTTTTCCTTCTGCCCTCAATCTTTCCCAGCATCAGGGTCTTTTCCAGTGAATCGGCTCTTCACATCAGATGGCCAAAGTATTGGAGCTTCAGCATCAGTCCTTCCAGTGAATATTCAGGGTTGATTTCCTTTGGGATTGACAGGTTTGATCTCCTTGCAGTCCAAGGAACTCAAAAAATTCAGTAAAAGTTACTACAAAATGCAGTGGTCTTGCTATATTCACAGAACTGTGCCACCATTGCCACTGTCTTAATTCCAGACTGTTTTTACCATTCTGCAAAGAAACTCTGCTTGTTAGCAGTCATCCCTATTCCTTCTTTCCCCTCTTCCTCCAGCAACCTCTAGTGAGCTTTCTTTCACTGTGGATATGCCCATTCTGGACATTTCTTAACTTTGTGTAATGTTTTTGAAAAGTGGTAGACTCTTAGTCTTTATATATACAAATGTGTATCTATTTTGCCCTTAAATTTGAATGATGGTTTAGCTAGGTAAAAAAATTGAGTTCACAGTTACTTGCCCTAAGCATTTTGAAGGTATTACTCCCTGGTTCTTTTATGATTGAGATGCCTGCTACCTGTCTAATTGTCATTCCTTTATAATATTTTTGCCATGATATCTTTTGAAAACTTTTCTTTTCGATGCTCCATAATTTTACCATGACATATGTCAGTGTGAACTGATTTTTATGTATCCTACTTAGTGCTGTTTTTTTTGAAAACCCGTATGCTCCTCCCTTCTGGAAAACTCCTGGCTGTTATTTCGTCACGTGGTTCTTACTATTATTGCCTCCTTCCTTCTGTTGCATTTCCTCTTAAGCCTTCATTGATACCTCTTAACCCATCCATTGGGTTCTCTGAATTGCTCATTCATATTGCTTGAGTCTGGGTCTCTGTGTTGTTTTATGGTTCAGCTCCTCAGTTCTTCCTTTTCACCCACTGATGCCCTATCTGATAAGTGTCTAGTCTACAACTTACCCAATTTATTGAGAGTTTTGTTTTAAAACTTTTTTTTATGTTCACCATTTCTAAATTTTCATTACCAACTCTTCTCATTCAATTCATGCCTATTTTGTTTCATAACATCTTGTTCCTTTTCACAGATATTAGTCCTTTATTGAGAATATTTGAGAGCATAAATATTTATTTTAAATATTTTCCAGACTGTTGATATCATTGATTTCTCATGACGTGAACTCATGCCCCTGATTGAAGAGTTTGTTACTTAGCATGAGATTTCCATGGCTGGTAGGATTTTTTATTTCAGGTTCAATTTGAGTAAGAAGTATTTTGGAGTTGTGTTTTTCCCTTGCATTTCTCTTGACTAACTTCTCTCTGTCCAGTGGTTTTGGTTACTTCCACCCCAGAAGGCTCCATCTGGGACCAGGCTTTGTAATAGTGCTTTAAAGTCCTGGTCCCACAGTCATCCTGGGGAAACACATTCTGGTTCCTTGACCTGAGTCTGTGTCCGTCCTCCCTACTTAGGTCCGTGGGTCGCAGTCAGCCTTCACCCAGTGCTGGACTGGAGACACCTCCTACCAGCACAGGAAAACCAATGATTAAATGTTAAGGAGCTATATGAGTTGGTTGCTAAAAGCCATTACTACAATTTAATCATACGAACACATCATTAAATACATTATATTAAGAAGCAAAGGTAATACTCAACATACTCAACACTTACCACTTTCTTTTGTGTGTGGGGGGGGTGGGGGGAAGACAGATAATTTTTTTTCTTTTTTTCCTATTTTTTCTTATTTCTAAAATTATGACAGTGTGATAACATATTTACAAGAGACATGGAAAATACAGAACAAAGTTACACATAGTTCCGCTATATATTTTGTTGTTGTTGTTCAGTCTCTAAGTAATGTCTGACTCTTTACAAGTCAAGTCTGTTTTTTTTTTTGGAGAGCTTGTTAACCACACCAGCCCAGCACTGCCCTGGCCCAGGGCAGCAGAAGTTTCCTTCAATCTCTTTCCATAAATGGAGGTATTGAGGCTGCCCTGTTTCCATCAGGAGCCAACCTTTATTTCCCTATCTCAGAGAAAGTGCTTTCAGTCTCGATTATAAGAGCTCAGCTCCCACTTACTACTCTGTCTTTCTGCTTTTTTTTCTGGTTGCTAGAACTATTTATTTTGATTTTGAAGGCTACCTCTGTCCTTTGGTTTCTTTTTTTGTATTTTACCCATCGTGGCTCTTAGTTTGGAGAAGAAGAGGTACATTAAATGTTGACCTTGCTGTGCTGTCTTGATTAGAACTCCATAAACATTATTTTTCATGGACATGTACCTTCTGCCTTCTATTGCTATTTATGTAGGCCTCAGAAGGTTTCCTTCATCACTCTCAAAGTCATTCACCTTATCACCCTCTCTCTCCTTGTTCCTTGGGGCTTCCCAGGTGGCTCAGTGGTAAAGAATCTGCCTACCAGTGCAGGAAACACAAAAGACACAGGTTCGATCCCTGGATCGGGAAGATCCCCTGGAGTAGGAAATGGCAATCCACTCCAGTATCCTTGCCGGGAAATACCATGGACAGAGGGGCCTGGCGGGCTACAGTCCATGGGGTCATAAAGAGTCGGACGTGGCTGAGCGCATATACATACTACTCCTTGTTCCCTAGTGCTTTCCTGTGCAAGTCATGACAAACAGGTGAGTAATGTATTGTGTACTGAGTTATCCTTGGAAAGATTCTAGATGTCACATATGCCACCTTCTTATTTATTATATAATGCTGAATAATATCATGTATTTATAATTAATAATGTGCTGTTGTTCACAGAAGAAACCCTTGGAGCCTGCCGGTTATCTCAGTGGAAATCCTTGGCCCCCTAACATTCTCTCCCTCCCCTGCAGGTATCAAGGCTGTGTTCTCAGGCCACTACCATAGGAATGCTGGGGGCACCTACCGGAACCTCGACATGGTGGTGTCATCCGCCATCGGATGCCAGCTGGGCAAAGATACCCACGGGCTCCGAGTCGTGGTGGTCACCGCTGAGAAAATCGTCCACCGATACTACAGCCTAGATGAGCTGAGTGAGAAGGGAATAGAAGATGATCTGATGGATCTGTTGAAGGAAAAATAATCGCCGATTATGATTGATTTACTTTTCACTTCTACTGGGGTTTTTTTTTCATTTTGTTAGAAACAGTAGCTGCATACAACCCCTTGTTGAAATAAAAAAAAGTATTCCAGTCAGATTTGTGAATTTATGTCTTTCTGCTTAAATCAGAGAGCTGGGTCCTGCCCTAAATGATACTCAAATGGAACTGCCCTCCCTTTGCAAAAGAGAGGAGGGAGGAGCCTGAAAATGAAAGAATAAATGATATTATTAGAATATCCCTGCATGGGTGATTAAATACGTTCTCCTAATGACGTGTTTCTCAACTCTGCTCTTCATTAGATGGTTTTCTGGCAGCCTTTGGTAAATGTCTACCTATCGACTTCAGTCGCACCTTGACATCCAAGTGTGATCTCTGATGATCCTTTGAGCAAACCGCATCTGATTATAATAAACTGTGGTCAGGACTCCCAAAATGTTAAGCAAAATGAAGGTCATCTCCTTTCCTTCCTAACAAAACAAATCACCGTGTCCCATCACTAGAGCCACAGACTCATCTTAATAAGGAGCTGAGTAGCTGACATTTGCTGTTAAGGTCTGGGACCAGTGATGAAGTTGATGCAGGTCAAATGTTGAATTTACCTTCTTGGCAGCTAGAAAAGTCACCTTTGCACCTACGTGTGTTGAGTCACTTAGTCGTGTCTGACTCTCTGCAACCCCATGGACCATAGCCTCCAAGCTCCCCTGTCCTGGGAAGCCATAAATTGTCCATATTTGAAAACCTCGTCCCAGAGGCTAGAACCGAGCCGTTGAAGGTCCATCTCTGCAGTGAAGGTCGGCACACCTGATTCCCTCTCGTTCGTTGCTACAGCAACTCCCTCCGCATGTGGGCGTTCTCTTGTGATGGGAATCATCCTTCGTTTATGAGACCCTTAGCTCTGCTTTCACAGAAAACATGGGAACTGATGCAGAGTTCTCCAGAAACCGAGCGTAAATTACTCCGGGGCAAAAACAGTGCTTTCAGCCACGTTATCTAAATTGGTTACCAATTTTGATTAAATGCGCTCACTGGTGCCTTGATCAAGGAGCATGGATGGGTTAAAATCAACATTGTCTTTGTTTAATCTACCTTGCTGCTGCTTCTCCGCTGCTCCCGACCACTGCGTTAGTTCTTTTTCAGCAGATGTCCTGGTGGACCAGGAACCTGGGTACTCACCATCCTGCCAGGAAAACTTCACAGCGTTATGCAGTGGCATTCAGTCATCCAAAAAAAAAAGAAAACCCAAACTGGTTACAAATGAACTGCAAAGTCCATTAAATTAAATGACTTTCTTGTTGAAAAGTTTTAGTCAATGTAGCAAAACCATGAGAAATTAAAGAGAAAGATAATTGGATATGTAAATTCATAAGGAACAAAAGACAAGAAGTTAATTATACTCCAGATCGGTGACACACCATAGCTCATTGTTATGTGGCAAGAAAATTAAAAATTTTCAAAATTAGTATGCTTCTATTTAAGAGTTCTGCCGCATTCTTGCCTTGTGTTCATCTTTCTTTACAACAGATGTGGCTAGAAGAAATCAAGAAGAAGTGTAACCAGTAAGTCTTGATTTCTGAGGCCTGGGATGTCGTAACTTGTGAACTGGAATCGTCAATGCAGATTCGGAGTTCCTGGGGACAGTTGGGGAAGTTCATCACCAAGGGCTAATGGAGACGCCTTGTCATGTCACCTGTAAGAAATACTCTAGACTGTGGCACTTGGGTTTGGGAAAGGATATGGAAATAATTCAAAATAATGGAAATGAAACTTCCAGATCTCCTTTTCCAGAAACCTAATAAGGAAGGTAATTGACTCAAAACACAGCAAGAATATACTAAGAAGAGGGAATCCTATGAAATCCTCTCCATTTTTAAAGTAAGCAAACAGCATTATTAGACTTTATCAGCATTATTAGTGGTGTTAGGTTCAGAAAGGAGTGAGGAAAGTATTATCCCATCTGATAGTTGATATTTACCTGTGTGTTCACTTATGATTCCTTTTCCTTTTAGAAAGAGACATATTTTTTTATAAGTGCCTTATGCCATGATAAACAATAAAACACACCATGATCGTAAATGCCATGGTTTTGATTGTTGATTATGTGCTAAGTACTGTTTTAAGTCCTTTGGCTCAGAGTAGTGGGGCCACTTGGCCAAGGTCACAGTGGGCAAGGCAGGATTGAAGTGTAAGCAGTCCAGCTGCTGAGCCTATGTTCCCCAACGCTATCCTCTTTCCTGGGAAACATTTTTCACAAGTGAGAGGTTTGTACCTGCATTTGGCAGTAGTCAGTATTTGGCACTCAGTGTTAGTCAGAGGCCCTGGGACTTCATCCCAAGGTTTGCAAAGCCTGAGCAGGGCCCAAAAGCCCCTTCTCTGACACCAGGTTCAGAGTGGCTAACCTGTTCAGAGTGGTTCAGCCTGTCCAAGGAACAGGTTGTTCCAGGCAGAGAATTTTCACTGGAGGAAATTGAAAAGCTGAACTGAACCATAATGGGCCACAGGACATAGCTCTGGCCACACCACTAGATGCTTCAGCAGATGATGCTTCCTTCCTTGTTCAGTTCCCACCCCAGGGGGTAGGAAGGCAGCTGCTCTCCCAGGGCTCCCCCCTTCAATTAATGATTTTAATTGGAAAAGAGATAAGGGACTGATAAAGGAGGAAGGATATTTACAGTGATCTAGAATCGGGTTGTCAAGACTCAGGACCACAGGTGGAGAGGTGATCATCTCAACCAGCTTTGCTTTTTACAATAAATAAGTTTATCTCAAGTCTTCAGTCATGTGTCCCCTCAGGTTGGAGGGCAGAGTGGAGATGGGGGGATGTAGTAAATTTCTGGGAGCATTTCATAATGTCTTGATTTTCAGTATTCCAAGATAGTCCCTAAAAGACAGTTATGAGGCAAACTCAAGTTTTAAGGCTGAATAACTTGTGATTCAGTTGCTAAGTCGTGTCTGACTCTTTAAGACCCCATGGACTGCAGCACGCCAGGCTCCCCTGCCTTTCACTGTCTCCCAGAGTTTGGTCAAATTCACGTCAATTGTGTTGAATAACTAGGACTGGGAAAAGAATCTGAAAAAAGAGTGGACCTATGTATACATGTAACTGATTCATTTTACTGTATGGCAGAAACTAACACAGCATTGTAAATTCGTTATACTCCAATAGAAACTTTTTAAAAGGATACATAGTGAAGGACAGGGAAGCCTGGCATGCTGCAGTCCATGGGGTCACAGAGTCGGACACAACTGAGCAGCTGAACAACAGCAATGTTCAAAGCACTGTAAAAAACAAACAAAACTAGGACCATTTATCTTGTGTGCATATTCAAGTTGTGTCTGACTCAGTTGTGTCTGACTCTTGGGCTCCTCTGTCCATGGGATTTTCCAGGCAAGAATACTGGAGTGGATTGCTGTTTCCTCATTCAGGGGATCTTCCTGACCCAGGGATCAAACCCACGTCTCTGGCATCTCCTGCATTGGCAGGCAGATTCTTTACCCCTGAGCCACCTGGCAAGTCCCCATTTACCTTATGTACCTGCAAAAGAGACTGAGTTATAAATCTATATATACACATAATACGATTTAATATTACAGTCTGTTCTCTTATGTGAAATCTTTTGAGAAAAGGTAGCAAAAACATCATTTGCATTTACTTGAACCGTTAATACTTATTCCCCAAGTAGTGTCTAAAACATCCTTTTGCAGTCGTGAAATTAAGTAGCAATACTGTATTGAGCTAAGGGGGAAAAAGAAGATTCAGGAATAAATTGTCAAGGCAAGTTCTATTAAAAGCTCTATGTAATAGACGCCAGGGATTTCTTGTTCAGATAACCTTAGCAGTTTTGGTTGCACATGCAAGAGATAGTACTTGACAGGTAATATTGATTTTTTTTTATAACTTCATAAAATACTGTCTTAATGCCATTGGAGAGTTCTTAGGTATATTTATATACAGACAAAATGGAGGATTTTTTCTTGGAATAATAAATGACCTCTAGCATCTTTCTAGAAAACATTTCAGTGACTAAATTCTCCTTTTCCGTCAGTGGATTTTCATTAGTGACTACACACATACGCACACAAAAATATATATTCAGATTGGCTTTTTTCTTTAGATAAAACCCAAAGAAACTATAGAAGTTAAAAAAAAAAAAAAACTCTGTAAATAGTTTCACTAAATGTGAATATTCAAAAATTACCTTTTATTATTCTGCTCTGATACTTGTCTTTAAAGAGTAATTTTCTTCATTAAAGGGGCTTTGCATCTCATTTAGAACGAAGTTAAGACCCCTTCCTGTGACTTCCCAGGCCCCGCCCACTCTGCCCCGCCCCGCCTCTCGGCCTGGGCTCCGCCCCCTTGCTCTTGCTGACAGTCCCACTGCCCTGTGCACTTGCTGCCTCCTCTGCTGGGAACTGGCTTCCTGTCCTTTGGGTCTTCAGCTCAGAAGTCCTCAGAATGGCCTTCTTTCCCCACCTGTCTGTCGTTATGCTCCTTTTCCCCCACAGGCATCGCCTCCCGCACTCATTTATTTTCTTTATAGCATATCGCTAAGAACTTCGCTTGTTTTTCCATGACCTTTATGTGTACCACCCACCCCCACCCAGAATGCAAGCTCCACAGCAGGAAGGACCTTGTCTGTCTCATTGGCCACTCTTCCCAATGCTTAGAACCCTGCCTGGGACAGAGTAGCTGCTCAGTAAGGACTCGACAATGAATGTGGAATAAGATGTATAGCAATACTGATGGTGACATCAGTATTGTAATGTATTCATGTAATACATTAACACTCAATACAGGGAAGGAAGGAAGGAAAAGAGGCCATATTCCCAAGCCTTGTGGTAGTTCTTTTGGGATTGTCCTTAAAGTTAGGTATTGTCAACAACAGGTCAGTGAATAACAATATCAGTGTTATCTTTGGTTCTCCACTCAAAGTGAAGAAATTGGGAGTAAAAAGAGAAGTGTCCTTGACTTAGTAATTATAAGTCCTGCTTACTGAACAAATACTGTACCAGTAACCAAAGCAGGTGAGCCCAGAGAAGGGACTGATTCCAGACCGAAGATTATATGGGAAAAGAGAGGGCTGAAAATCCAAGTGAGGGACTCAAAAGAAGTTAAAAACTCATCTTGGAAGTGCTTCCCAGAAAGGTTATGTGAATGAATGAGATTCCTGAGAAAATTTAGCAGTCCTGGAAGAGCCTTAAGATCATAACCTTAGAATAGACCTTTAGGGAACATCTTTGTTTCAGCACAAGAAAAGACAGATGGAAGTCACAGAAGGGGTGAAGAGGAATTCTTTTTTTTTTTTTTTTAAGTTCAGACTGGTGCACACTGAAGAAATAGAAAAAGGAATGAGCTTTACTCAGAGCTGAGTGGTTTAATTCCCACAGACCAGTCCTTCTGCAGATAACTTAGACTTAAAAATCCTACTTGGTCATTTGGAAGGTGGACAGAAACAGAGAGCTCAAAACTTTCCTTCTCCCCCCTTCACTTTGCCCTAAGGGTTAACCACAGCTGTAGAGCAGTCAACTGAGATGGATAAAGGTTTCTCCCAAACCTACCATCTATTTGACCAGAGAAGCCAGGGAGGAAGCCCAGGTCACTGGAGAGTGAAGAATCCCAGACAGCTGAGGATGGTAATCTCCTGATTTGCTAAGTGAACTTCATACAAATCTCTGGCTTAACTAAGAATACATGAACAGTACAGACTGAGCAGCAGAAGCTTAAAGAATTGAACTGCTGTTTGAACTGCTGCTTAGGACAAGCAACAGAGAACTTACCATTTGAGTCTAATCAAGTTAACAGCCTGCTAAAGCAAAAAACCTCAATATTCTTCAGAGGAATATAACAGAATCCCAAGTCTCCACAGTTTAACATGCACAATTCCCAGGATGCAATCCAAATCACGTGATGTACAACAAACAAACAAAAACAACAAGAAAAGGTGAGTCACTCTCAAAGGAAAAGGCAGTCAATCCCAAGATATCCAAAATGTTGGAATTATCACACTGGGGCAATAAAGCAGCTATGAAAACAATGCTCAAAGAAGTAAAAAATATGCTAAATATGCTTATAATGAATTGCTATAAAGAATATCTCATCTGAGAAATAGAATGTATGAAAATAATCAAATGGAAATTTCTGAATCAAAAAACAATATCTGAAATTTTAAAGTTTCCTGAATGGGCTTAATATCAGAATGGAATGGATGAACATGAAGATAGGTGAATAGAAATCACCCAGCTTAAAGAAGGAACTTGCTTGGTCATCCAGTCGATAAGACTCCATGCTTCCAATGCAGGGGGACCAGGTTCTATCCCTGTGCAGGAAACTAGATCCTTCATACTACAACTAAGACCCAGCACAGCTAAATAAATAAATAAATATTGAATAAAATATAGACAAAAAAATGATTGGAAAAAAAGCCTCAGGGGCCTGTGGGACAATGTCAGAAGGTCTAATATACAGGTAAAGTGTGTGTGTGCTCAGTTGTGTCCAACTCTCTGTGACCCCGTGAACTGTAGCCTGCCAGGCTCTTCTGTCCATGAAATCTTCCAGACAAGAATACTGGAGTGGATTGCCATTTCCTTCTCCAGGGGATCTTCCCAACCCAAGGACTGAACCTGTGTCTCCTATATTGGCAGGCAGATTCTTTACTTCTATGCCACCAGGGAAGCAAATATAGCAGATTCTTTATCATCTGAGCCACCAGGAAAGCCCCCATACAGGTAATGTTGTTATTGTTCGGTTGCCCAGTCGTGTCCAACTCTTTGCATCCCCATGCTCTGCAACATGCCAGGCCTCTCTGTCCCTCACTATCTCCCGAAGTTTGCCCAAGTTCATGTCCATTGCATTGGTGATGCTGTCCGGCCATTTCATCCTCTGATGCCCTCTTCTCCTTCTGCCCTCAGTCTTTCCCAGCATCAGGGACTTGTAAGTAATATGAGTCCCTAAAAGTAGACTCATGGAGCAAAAAATATTTGAAGACTCTAAAGCCAGCAACTTCCCATATTTGGTAAAAGATATTTACAAATTCCAAACTCTCAGCAAATACAAAATATCAGCAAATTGAACTTTAAAAAGATTCTGCTGTTCAAAAGACGTCACTAAGAAATCAGAAGGCAAGCTACATACTGGAATGATATATTTGCAGCACAGTTGTATCCAGAATATGTAAGGAACTCTTACAACTCAATTTTAAAAAGGTTACTAAAAAAGATGGATGAAATATTTGAACAGACACTTAAAATATATGAATGGCTAACAAGCAGATGAAAAATGCTCACCATCACAGCCCACGTGGAAGTACAAATTAAAACTACAGTGCAGTGCTATCTGTCACTAAGTAAAATTGCTAAAAGGGTAAAAAGTTGACAATACCAAATGTTAGTGAGACTGGTACAGCTCTGTGATACTGTGATTCATAATAAGAAATATATTTTTGGTCTTCATCCCTTTCCCAAGCAAAGTTCCTAAAACCCTTGGAATTTCTTAAATGCTGAGAGATAAGGTTTCCTTGATGAAAGTGAAAGAGGATAGTGAAAAAGTTGGCTTAAAACTCAACATTCAGAAAAGGAAGATCATGGCATCCAGTCCCATCACTTCATGGCAAATAGGTGGGGAAACAATGGAAACAGTGAGAGACTTTATTTTGGGGGGCTCCAAAATCACTGCAGATGGTGACTGCAGCCATGAAATTAAAAGACACTTGCTCCTTTCAAGAAAAGCTATGACCAACCTAGACAACATATTAAAAAGCAGAGATATTACTTTGCCGACAAAGGTCCGTCTAGTCAAAGCTATGGTTTTTTCAGTAGTCATGTATGGATGTGAGAGTTGGACTATAAAGAAAGCTGAGTGCTGAAGAATTGATGCTTTTGAACTGTGGTGGTGGAGAAGACTCTTGAGAGTCCCTTGGACTGCACGGAGATCAAACCAGTCCATCCTAAAGGAAATCAGTCTTGAATATTCATTGGAAGGACTGATGCTGAAGCTCCAATACTTCGGCCACCTTATGTGAAGAACTGACTCATTAGAAAAGTCCCTGATGCTGGGAAAGATTGAAGGCAGGAGGAGAAGGTGGCAACAGAGAATGAGATGGTTGGATGGCATCACTGACTCAAAGGACATGAGTTTGAGCAAGCTCTGGGAGTTGGTGATGGACAGGGAAGCCTTGCGTGCTGCAGTCCATGGGGTCACAAAGAGTTGGACACAACTGAGTGACCGGACTGAACTGTCTATGTTAATGAGGTGACTTTTAGAAATCTTTAGATTGGGACTGGTTGCCCAGGGAACCAGATTAGAAGGTGGGAACTTTCAGGCCCATCCCCCATCCTCAGGGGAGAGCCAGGAGGCTGGAGACTGAATTAATCACCAGCAAGTGATGTTTTGGCGCTTCTCTGAGGCTCAGACAGCAAAGAATCTGCCTGCAATGCTGGAGACCTGGGTTTAATCCCTGGGTCAGGAAGAGCCCCTGGAGAAGGAAATGGCAACCCACTCCAGTATTCTTGCCTGGGAAATCCTACGGACAGAGGAGCCTGGTGGGCTACAGTCCACGGGGACACAAAGAGTGGAACATGACTTAGCGACTAAACCACCATCAACCACCGCAAGCGATGTTTTAAGCAATGGTGCCAGGTAGCAGAGTCTCCATGAACACCCAGAGCATGGGTGATGGTGCTGGAAGTGATGCACCTGAGGGGGCACAGAGCTTCTGTGCCCCTTCCCACGCACCTTGCCCTGTGCACCTGTTCATCCTGCTGTTCCTGAGTTTTATCCTTTTATAATAAGCCAGTGATCTAGTAAGTGAAATGTTTCCCTGAGTTCTACGAGCCCTATAGCAAATTTCATTTAACCCTACAAGGGCATTGTGGGAACCTCCACTCTAGAGCTGATCAGTCAGAAGCACAGAAGGACCTGGACTTGCATCTGAAGTGCAGGTGAGGCAGTCTTGTGGCACTGAACCTTAACCTTTGGAATCTGACCTGATATCTAGGTAGATAATGTCAGAGTTGAGCTACATTGTAGTACGCCCAGTGCATTTTGCAGAATTGCTTCATGTGGGGAGGAAAAAAAAAAAAAACTAATATCTGAGGAGCAGAAGTACCAGAAGTGTTCTGTGAGTAGTCAATAAAGAAAAATCCTGTACAAGCATGTTAGGATTGTACAATCCTGTACAATTTCTTAAAAAATGAAAGTCCCCCATATGACACGGCAGTTTTATTCCTAGGTATTAGGTTGGTTAAAAAGTAATGGAAGTTTCAGACCACGAATTTTAAACATTATAACTAGGCTCAAACATATCTTTATTAATCAAAATAGGAAGCTTTACAATCAACGCATTTTTTGCTAATGAGAAATAAGTTGGTTTATCCCTGTAGCATAAAAATCCATGCTTTGGGATTCGACAAACCTTAGCACGTTGTGCCTCCTGCTGTTGTGAAAGTGTTCTCCCTGCAACGAGGGAGATGCTGAGATGCTTGAAGAAGTGGTGGCCAGTTGGTAAGAGGTCAGGTGAATATGGCAGATGAGGCAAAACTTTGTAGCCAAATTCATTCAACTTTTGAAGTGTGGGTTGTGTGAAACTGTGGTCAGGCATTGTCATGGAAAAGAATTGGGCCCATTCTGTTGACCAATGCTGGCTGCAGGCATTGCAGTTTTTGGTGCATCTCATCGACTTGCTGAGCGTACTTTTATGTAATGGTTTAGCTGGCATTCAGAAAGCTGTAGTCGATCAGGAGGGCAACAGGCCACCAGTCAGTGACCATGACCTTCTTTTGGTTCAAGTTTGGCTCTCAGAAGTGCTTTGGAGCTTCTTCTCAGTCCAGCCACTGAGATGGTCATCACTGGTTATCATATAAAATCTGCTTTTGTCGCACATCGCAATCCAATCAAAAAATGATTCATTGTTGTTGCATAGAATAGGAGAGGGCAACACTTCAAAATGATTTTTTTTTTTTTGATTCTTGGTCAACTCATGAGGCACCCACTTAATTGAGATTTTTCACCTTTCCAATTTTCTTCAAATGCCTAACAACTATAGAATGGTTGATGTTGAGTTCTTCTGTAATTTCTTGTGTATTTGTAAGAGGATCAGCTTCAATGATGGATCTCAATTGGTCATTGTCAAATTCCGATGGCTGACCACTATGCTTCTTATCTTCAAGGCTCTGTCTCCTTTGCAAAACTTCTTGAACTACCACCGCACTGTATATTCATTAGCAGTTTCTGGGCCAAATGCGTTGTTGATGTTGTGAGTTGTCTCTGCTGCTTTACAACCCATTTTGAACTTGAATAAAAGCCGCTTGAATGTGCTTTTTGTCTAACATCATTTATATAGTCTAAAATAAATGTAAAATAAACAGCAAGTAATAAACCATTATCAAGAAAACACAAAGTGAGAAATCCACATTAAAATGATGTATAACATAACCACATTTATTTAAGAATATGTTCCAATATCAAGCAGCAAATTCAACAATACAAAATCACAGTTACTTTTGCACCAACCTAATATTTACCTAAGAAAGCTGTAGACATACTTCCACTCCAAAATTTGTATGTAGTACCTTATTTGTAATAACTAAAACTAGAAACAGCCCATCAATAACTGAATGAATGTGCAAAATGTGGTATAGTCCTATGATGGGGTACTACTCAGCATTAAAAAGAACTACTGATACATGCAATAACACAGATGAATTGCAAAGATATCTTGCTGAGTGAAAGAAGTCACATTTTTTTCCATACATTTAAGTCTGTCCCATTTGCATAAAAGTCTAGAAAATACAAACTAATCTATAGTGACAGGAAACAGGTCAGTGGTTGCTAGGGAACAGGGGTGGAGGCAAGTATGGCTTGAAAAGGGGAAGCAAAGAGACTTGGGGTGAGGAAAGTGTGTTCTGTATCCTTCTGTGTGGTTGCTTCACAGGTGTGTAATCTGCCAAACCTCATTGAATTAAATATTGTAAATATGTGCAGCTTAACAGTTTATTTTACATAAGTTGTATCTCAGTAAAGTTGTTTAGAGATAATTTTAGAAAAGAAGAACTTACTCCAGCTTGGGAGAGAGCAGTGTTTGTGTTCAGTGTTTGCCAGGGAGGCATTCAGGCCTGTGATGTGCTGTTTCCAGAACTGCTCTGCCTCCAAAGTCAGACCCAGGTTTGAATCCAGGCTGTCGGGTTGTACCATGGCTGTGTGTTGTCTGGCACAGTCCCCTGCATCTCAGTTTCCTCATATGTAAAAGTGCACACACTCCGTCAGTTGGCATGCTTCTAGCTGATGGTAACAATATCAGATCAGAAGTGACTTTACAGGTTGGGGCACATTTTTTTCATACAGCAGCAGCCCTGAGTCCTGAAGTCAATGGTTTTGAGATGTTCCAGCAGCTCAGTGTGTCAGGTTTCTGTGTTGAAGACTCCATGACTCCTACTGACAAGATGGCTGCACAGTTCCGAGCATCACATCCTCATAGAACCATGTTCAAAAACAGGAAGACAGAGCTGATAGGGTGGGTCTTTACTGCCCAGAGGCAATCATTGGGAAACATTCTCCAGAAATCCCTTTGGCCAGAACCAGAAATACCAGTGCTATAACCCAATAGTCAGTACCAATCACAAAGAAATACAGGGAGCTTGGGTTCAGGATCATCAGTGACTGTGAATGCTCGCCTAACTGGACACCACCCAACAAGTTGCTGAAGGGGTGAATAGTAAGAAAGAGCATCAGCAAAGACCAGTTTTTCCAGGGACCTTAGGAAGGGAATAGGCTGAGGGAAAAGTGGAGAAAGTGTGGGTGGAGCATGTTAACAGAGGCAACAGCAATCAAGAGAAGGTGGGTAAAAATGTGGGAGTGGGAAAGGAAATAACTGATGGGCCAGGGACATTGAAGAGGAGCACAGCCTTGGCCATGAGATAAGAGGGAGGAAGGTGAAGAGGTTGGTGATGCTAAGAGTGGAGGAGCCTGGGTTGATTGATTAATTGACAGGCATATTCTGTATCCTGTGAATTCGTTTCTCAGAGTTTCTCTCTGCTTGTGCTTCATTGTGAGGGGCTTAGACTCGCTGATTTATGCACAGTTCACCTCTGTCTTGTTAGGCAAAGGCCAGCATCTGCATAGATTGGTAACCATCTGGCTTCCATAGGATCTCTGCCCCAGATAGACCCTATGGGATGTTTTAGACATTGAAGGAGGGCACATTCAAGGTGTGGCTTACTCCCAGGTCTATCAAAGCCTCTCTTTGAGCTCTGAAGCTCTTCTTTCAAGCTTTCATGGAGAAATTCATCCATTTCATCTCTTACAATGTCTTTGAAAGACTCTCTAGGTTTGCTTCTTGTGGAAACTATCAAACTGGAACATTGTGTCCCTAAACCACCTATTTTCGCTGTCAAAGACAAGAGCCTTGTCAGTGACATTGTCCTGTACTTACCGTGTAGGCCTGCACTTCCCTGGTCTCCAGTGTCTGTCAGAAAAGATGATGAGCCCCTGGGGACAGGACAGCCTCTTGTTGGCCACTGATGGGGAGCAGTGAGACAATTTAAATGTTGATGTTTCCTGCATCCTGGACAGCCCTCTCTGCCCCTTTCTGTCTTAGGAAGCATCAGTTGTCACTTTTGTGATGACGGTGCCCACATAAACCGTTTTTAAGATGTGATGACCTTCTAAGCCTGTGATTCACAGCCTCCATGTGCCAACCAGACCCATAACAGTGGCCCAGAGAGGACTCAGTTCCCTTGTCAAACCACTTCCTCTTCTGTTCCCTGCCTTGACAAGTGCCAACAACTCCCTACCATCTGCTGAGAATCAGAAACCGGCTTCTCCCTCTCCCACTGCCCGTGTCCAATCTCTCACGACCTCCAACACCACAGTGACCTCCAGTGCCGCAGTAGTGACAGCCCCTAATGCAGACTCTGGACCCAGACCATCTGATTACTAGTGGTTACCCAACAGTGTGTGTTTATAGCCCCTGCAGACTTTCACGTCCTTATCTGTAGGATGATAAGGGTACCTCAGAGAAGATTAAGCTAAGCAATGCATGTTGAGCTCTTAACCTTGTGCCAGGCACACAGAGGGCACTCAGTGGCATCCATGTAGCCACGGCTTCCATCCGAGTCACTGAACCACTGCCGCAGCCTCCCAGCCCATCTCCCTCCCTCCAGCATGTCTTTCCAGGCCCAGAAGGAAAACATGTTGATGGGACAGAGTCAGCCCATTTGGGCTTGAATCCTGGCTCTGCAACCTACTCAGTAACTCTGTGGCCTTGGGCAGGTAAAGTCCTTTTGGCGGGACTTTGTTTCTTGATCTTTAAAATGGGTATAATATAGTACCTTCCCCGTAAAGTTGAAATGAGCTTATTCTTTAATGTCTTAGCATATTAGATGCAGAATATGCACATGTAGAGAATAAGGATGCAAATCATCAAACATCACAGTTGGACTCCCCACCCCCACCCCCACATAAAGCCCAGTAGTGTATCATGAAGGCCCACACCGCCCCAAACCCCTCCTGTGTTGAGCCTCCTAGTTTGGCTCCTTATAAAATATATCTATATTCCTGACTTCCCAGGATAACCTCATTGGTCATCGTTACAACAGACGTGAGAAGGGGTATAGCAGAGGGGGTTAGGGCAGAGAGAAGGCAGGTTTGAAGAGGCTTGAGTTTGACCCCTGGGTCAGGAAGAGCCCCTGGAGGAGGGCATGGCAACCCACTCCAGTATTCTTGCCTGGAGAGTCCCACGGACAAAGAAGCCTGGAGGGCTACAGTCCATAGGGTCACAAAGGGCCAGACACAACTTAAGTGACTTAGCGCATACACATGCACGCAGTTGGCATTTTTACAATTCAGGCTCAAAAGGAAAAAGGAGCCGAGAAGGTCAGCTGAATGACCGGTCACTCCGCTAATCCCTCCATGCGCCTGAACTCACTGAATGCTGCAACAACCCTTCTAAGGTAAGTACTTTTTTTTAGAAGTTGACTGATAAACTGATTTTTTTTTCAATTTTTATTTACTTATTTATGTATTTTTGGCTGCACTGGATATTCATTGCTAGATCTGAACTTTCTCTAGTTGTGGTGAACGGAGGCTACTCTTCGTTGCAGCGCACAGGCTGTAGGCGAGTGGACTTCAGTAGTTGCAGCAAACAGGCTCAGTAGTTGCAGCGCATGGGGTTACTTGCTCCGCGGCATGTGAAATCTTCCCGAACCAGGGATCGAACCCGTGTCCCCTGCATTGGCAGATGGACTCTCACCCGCTGAACCACCAGAGAAATCCAAGGTAAGTACTTCCATTATCTCTATTTTACCGATAAGGAAATGGAGACTCAGAGGCATGAAGGAACTTCCTAAGATCACACAGTTTATAAATGGCAGGGCTGGGAATCAAAATCCAGCTGTGTGGTTCCAGAACCCATGACCTCCACACTGAACCAAGACTCAAAGTGGTCCTCCGGGGGTCTGGCAGGGAGCAAGTCTCCAGCCCCCTGTGGCAGAAGGGGTGTAAACAACGCAGATCCCCCTTCAGCTGCACAGCGGGGGACATGTCACCAAGTAGGACCCCAGTCTGTCCTCCGACATGGAAGTCCTTTTGTTCCTCTTGGAGTCATAGCCTGGAAAGCAACTCCCATTCTAAAACTATGTCTCCTGTGACACATGCAACCAAGTTTATCCATTTAATTAATACATCTTAGTTAAGTATTTTTCTTCCCTCCCAACAAATTCTAGCAATAAAGTCACATGCATTCGTGCTAAGTAGCCTCAGTTGTGTCCAACTCTTCGCAACCCTATGGACTGTAGCCCACCAGTCTCCTCTGTCCATGGGATTCTCCAGGGAGAAATACTGGAGTGGGTTGCCATGCCCTCCTCCAGGGAATTTTCCCAGCCCAGAGATCGAACCTGGGTTTCCTGCATTGCAGGTGGAATTTTTACCACTGAGACACCAGGGAAGCCCAATAAAATCGTACATTCCCCCTAAAGATATCCAGCAGGAGTTTCTGGGCCAACCCCACCTACCTACAGAGTTGCCACAGCTCCTGGTGCAGATGAAAAGAAAGTTTCATTAGCTTAATTTACTCCTCCCGACATCACTGGCTAGCAGAGTCTAAATGCTGATGTCATGTCTAATTAGTGGCAGCCTCTGCCCTGCTGGTCGCAGTTTCCCGTCTGGCTGCTTTGTGCTCAGGGAGCGGTGTCATAGGGAGCATCTTTATGAACTAGCTCCCCTGTGGAGAGTCTCTCATTATGATTTAAGAAAACAAGCTTGTTGATGTTGTGTAGACAGTTCAGCAACATCCCCCCCAACAGGGCTGATAATTGTGACGCCCTTTTGGTGCATGATGGGTTTGTCTGACGGTGATAACAGCAGATCCTGGAGAGCTAGAAATCAGAAACTCCTCTCTGCCTCTCTGTCCTGCACACCTCACAGATCTCCTCTCAGCTTGGGCTCCTCGAGGGCTCAAAAGGCAGTTGTCTACTTTGGGGTGAGTTTTGCTAAGTGTCAGAAATTCAGCTCAAACCACCAATGCAATCATTGTGCCCCCGGGTACCGTTTATTTATTTTAAACCTTTTTGTCTTGTATTGGAGTATAGCTGATGAACAGTGCTGTGATGTGTGTGTGTGTGTACTCAGTCATGTCCAATTCTTTGCGACCCCATGGACTGTAGCCTGCCAGGCTCCTCTGTCCATGGGATTCTCCAGGCAAGGATACTGTGATAGTTTCAGGTGAACAGTGAAGGGACTCAGCTATACATCTACATATATCCATTCTCCCCCAAACTCCCCTCCCATCCAGGCTGCCACATAACATTGAGCACAGTTCCCTGTGCTACACAACAGGTCCCTGTTGGTTATCCATTTTAAATATAGCAGTGTGCCCTGGGTACCATTTATTGTCATGAAATCAAGCCCAGGAGAAAGGAAAACCATTCAATACCTAAAGGATTAGAGCAGGTACAAATATTCATTGATACTGATAAATTTCACCATGTGCTTTTGTTTAAAAGGAAAAAGAGCAAGAGACTTGTTTGAATTCCTCATTGCCAGAGTTCCATTGAGCTTTGAAGAATTAAGGATTCTTAACTAGTAAAGATTTTTAATTACAGTCTGAGAACATCAGTCAGGCAACGCCATTGTCTAGCAGACAGTGGTGGATAGCTATATGATAAAGCAGATACAGCAAAACTTTAGTGGTAGGACCTGGGTGGTGGGTATGTTTGTGTTCATTGCAAAGCCTTTACAATGTTTCGTTACATTTGAAATTTTTTCATTTAAAAATATTGAGAAAAAAGGCATGTGTTCTCTATCGCCTCTGACTCTTTGCGATCCCATGGACTATAGACTGCCAGACTCCTCTGTCCGTGGGATTTCCTAGGCAATATTGGAGTGGGTTGCCATTTCCTTCTCCAGGGGATCTTCCCAACCCAGGGATTTCAGGCAGAGTCTACCACTGAGCAACCAGAGAAGCCCTGAGAAAAAAGGCGTCAGAGCTCAAATCTCTTTCACCCCATTAAGGATCTTATCAGCTGTCAGTAGGCCTTTGTTGGGCAGCAGGCTCTGGGCTCAGAGCTTGACATCCATGTCCTATTTCATTTTCATGAGAAAATGAAGCCATTGCTCTAGTACTCAGTGTACAGGTGCAGAATCTGTGGCTTCAGATGGTCGCTTGTCCAGAGTCTGCAGATGGTGGATGTCAGAGCACATAATTAAACCCCAAAGTCCAACTTTCTCCCCATTCTGCCTTCCTGCCCACAACAAGAATAGGAACTGGCTGTATTGGAGGACCACCACCTGCCTCCCTGTCTTAGTCTGGGCTGATAGAACCAATGAGCACAGACTGGGTGGTTTAAACAAGAGACATTTAGTTCTCACAGTTCCGGAGGCTGAGAAGTCCAAGATCAAGATGCTGGCAGATCTGGAGTCTGCTAATTTGTGGATGGCCACCTTCTCATTTGGAGAAGGAAATGGCAACCCACTCCAGTATTCTTGCCTGGAAAATCCCATGGACAGAGGAGCCTGGCAGGTTATAGTCCATGGAGTCACAGAGTCAGACATGACTGAATCGACTTAACACACACCTACTCATTGGCCATAAAGAAGGCTGAATGCTGAAGAACTGATGCTTTCAAATTGTGGTGCTAAAGAAGACTCTTGAGGGTCCCTTGGACTGCAAGGAGATCAAACCAGTCAATCCTAAAGGAAATCAATGCTGAATATTCATTGGAAGGACTGAAATCAAGCTCCAATACTTTGGCCACCTGATGTGAAGGCTGACCCAATGAAAAAGACTCTCATGCTGGGAAAGATTGAAAGCAGGAGGAGAAGGGGACAGCAGAGGAGGAGATAGTTAGATAGCATCACTGAATCAATGGACATGGGTTTGAACAATCTCTGGGAGATAGAGAAGGACAGGGAAGCCTGGCATGCTGCAGTCCATGGGATCGCAAAGAGTGGGACACAACTGAATGACTGAACAACAGCAACAGCCTTCTTATTGTGTCCTCACATGGCAGAGAGCAAAGAGGAAGCAAGCTCTCTCTTACGTTTTTACAAGGGCATTAATCTCAATTATGAGGGATCCACCCTTGTGATATGATCATCTCCCTAGGGCCGCATCTTCAAACACCATCACCTTGGGGGTGAGGGTTTCATCTTATGAATGTGAGGAGGGGAAGATGTGGAACACAAACATTCAGTCCACAGCACTCACCTATAGCATTCATCTAGGCCTAATATCCTTTATTATCCTTAAGAAAACTAAGATCATGGGATCTGGTTCCATCACTTCACAGCAAATAGAAGGGAGAAAAGTGGAAGCTATGACAGATTTTATTTTCTTGGGCTCCAAAATTATTGCAGATGGTGATTGCAGCCATGAAATTAAAAGACACTTGCTTCTTGGAAGGAAAACTATGACATACTTAGGCAGCATATTAAAAAACAGAGACATCATTTGCTAGCAAAGGTCCATATAGTCAAAGCTACGGTTTTTCCAGTAGTCATGAAAGGATGTGAGAGTTGGACCATAAAGAAGCCTGAGTGCCGAAGAACTGATGCTTTCGAACTGTGATGCTGAAGAAGACTCTTTAGAGTCCATAGGACAGCAAGGAAACCAAATCAGTCAATCCTAAAGGAAATCAACCCTGAATATTCATTGGAAGGACTGGTGCTGAAGCTCCAATACTTTGGCCACCAGATGTGAAGAGCCAACTTATTGGAAAAGACCCTGATGCTGGGAAAGACTGAAGGTGAAAGAAGAAGAGGGTGACAGGATGAGATGGTTGGATGGCATCACTGACTCAATGGACATGAATTTGAGCAAGCTCCAGGAAATAGTGAAGCACAGGGAAGCCTGGTGTGCTGCAGTCCATGGGGTCACAAAGAGTCGGACATGAATTAGCAACTGAACAACAATTGTCCTTTACCTTCCTTTTGAGACGTTAATGTCATGTAGAATCCCTCCGTGTTCCAAAGGCACATCTGCACATCATTTTACACACGAGGCTAATGAGTTCATGACCTCCCTGAGGCCCATCCGCAGCTAGAGAAGCCCCAACCCCCTTTGCTCACTACTGAATCCTCTCTAACTTACCACACATCTCTGTGTTCCAAACTTCCCCACCCTTGCTCCAATTGCTTCCTCTTTCTAGACTCCTGCTGCTGCTAAGTCGCTTCAGTCGTGTCCGACTCTGTGCGACCCCAAAGACAGCAGCCCACCGGGCTCCGCCGTCCCTGGGATTCTCCAGGCAAGAACACTGGAGTGGGTTGCCATTTCCTTCTCCTTCTAGACTCCACTTCTCACTTATTCACCAAATCCCACTGGAATGTAGATGCCCTGAGGACAGGACACCATCCCCTTCCCCACTGTATCTCCCTTTCTTAGTCCCACGCCAGCCCAGAGGAGGTACTCAAGAAGCGTTTTTAAACAAATATTTATTTGCTTGTTTGGCTGCATCAAATCTTAGTTGCAGCATGCAAATTCTTAGTTGTGGCATGTGAACTCTTAATTGAAGCATGCGGGATCTAGTTCTGTGGCCAGGGATTGAACCCAGGCCCCTGCATTGGCAGTGGGGAGTCCTAGCCACTGGACCACCAAGAAAGTCCCTGGAGCCATTTTTTGATTGACAAATTCTAAAAAATCTTTGTTGAACCTTCCTATAGACTCTGGCAATAGAGTGGTGAGCATCATAGCCCTGGTCTCCATGCTTATGGAACTATGAGAATGTATTAGTAATTTACTGCTGTGTAAAAAAAAAAAATCACCCCAAAATGTGCAAGTGATAAACAAATTTTATTATCTCACATTTTCTGAAGGTTGCGGATATAGGAGCAGCTCTACTGAGCGGTTCAGGGCCAGTCTGTCATAAAGTTGTTGTCAAGCTATTGGCTGGGACAGCAGTTATCTGAAAGCTGCAGAATCCACCTCCAAGCTCACTCATGTGACTCTTGGGAGACTTCAACTCTTTGCTGGCAGTTAGTCAGAAGCCCTTGTGCTCAACACATGGGTCTCTCCATAGGCTGAGTAGGGGGTCCTTATGACATGGTGGCTGGTGTCCCCTGAAGTAAATGACCAAAGAGAATCTCCAAGACAGAAGCTTTAGTCTTTTAAAACCTAATCTTTACTTTTTAATATTTATTTATTTATTTGGCTGTGCTGAGTCTTATTTGCAGGATTTTTAGTTGCTGCTGTTAGGATCTAATTCCCTAACCAAGACTGAACCCAGGTCCCCTGCAATGGGAGCATGGAGTCTTAGCCTTGCTAAGGGACCAGCAGGAAGTCCCTTAAAATCTAATCTTCAAGGTGGTCTACCATCACTTCTGCCATATGCTGTTGGTCATAGAATCCAGTCCATAGAATCCAACGTATCAATACGTTGTGGGAAGAGGCCACACTGGGTCTGAATACCAGGAAGTGGAGAGCATTGGGGCCCGTCTTGGAGGCCGGCCATCACAGTCAGGTGACAGTAATAAATATCACACTCGTGAGTGGACAATTGCAAACTGAGGTGTGTGCTCTGAAAGCACAGACCCTGGTTCTGTGAGAGTAATAAGAGGCCTAACTCAGACATAGGTGGGGGTCCAGGATGGCCCTTTGACATGGCCTCTGGGATGGCAGGACATGATTAGTAAGAGATGACAAAAGGAAACAGGGTGCCCCAGATTATTGGTCCTCCATCTTGGCTGCCCTTTGGATTTTTTAAAGTTTCCAGAGTGATTGTAGTGTGCAGCATTGTAGTGTGAGAACCCCTGTTCTAGGCTGTGTGCTCAATTGTTCAGTCATGTCTGACTCTTTGCGACCCCATGGACTGTCGCCCACCAGGCTCCTCAGTCCATGAAATTCTCCTGGGAAGAGTACTGGAGTGGGTTGCCATTTCCTTTCCTAGGGGATCTTCCTGACCCAGGGAGTCAACCCATGTCTCTTGTGTCTCCTGTATTGGCAGGCAGGCTTGTTACCACTGAGCCACCTTTTCTAGGCCAGGGGACCAATTGATATGACCAGAGGGAGCTTGGGGCATTTGAAGAGCTGAAAGGCTTGGAGGCTGGAGGACAGAGAGGACGTGACATGAAATAGGGAGGAGAAGTGGGCAGAGCCTGAACCATGTGGGTCCTCGGAGAACAGGGAGGTTGGTCTTGGAAGGTGTGAGGATGGTACCGGGAAGTGAAATGATCCAGTTTACAGTTAGAAAAGGTCACTGTGGCTCAGGTGGAGGTGGACTGTGCGGGCAGCTCAGATGCCCAAGGGAACACCATTTGGGGATGTTCCGCAGTGGGTCCACCTATGACACAGGATGAGAACTTGGTCAGAGACATGGCTGCCTGAGTCTAGTATTCTGTGTCACCAATGCTTACGATCCAGTCAAAATGCTTTATTTCACTAATGGGAAGCTGACTTCAGAGAGGTGGTGGGGCTTGTTCAAGGTAATTAACAATAGGAAAAAAGCAGAAGGAAAGAGAATCCAAGTGGGCCCTGAGAATCCAGGCTTGTGGTCTATGCAATCAAGAGGACCAGAGAGGCGGGAAAAAAGAGAAAATGATGATTAGACTATCAGGCTAGGATAAAAGGCACATCACGCTCCTCAGTGAGAAGATCAAAAGGTTACCAGTAACTTGACAAATAGATGGTGTAATTATAAAGCTGTCAGAAATGTCATCTGGGGTCAGCCCCTTGACCCATCCCTCTATTCTTGGCGGAGACTCTGGGGGAGGGCTGGGGAAGGGCTGTCAGCCTTCCTGACCCTCTGGGGAGGATGCTGCTCCACGCCCTACCTCTCTTTTCTGCAGTGGAACCTGTGGCTTCCTTTCCAAGACAACTGAAGCCTGTGACAGCCTGTCCCACCTCTGTGGTCACATGCTAAAAGGCTTTTTGCAGCACCCTACTTTTATCCACACATTAAAGGGAAGGGGCCCTTCCCCTTCCCATTGTTAATGACCCCTTGCCTCTAAAGAGGTGGCTTTTCAATGTCTTTCTGGAGAAAAAGAGAAGGTGACTCACATCTCACAAGGCTGAAATCATTAGTTCCAGGAGCAAAAGCTTGTAGATGTGGCTAAATGCTTTACAGTTATTCCCTCTAAGCAATACTCTCTACATTTATCAGGAAAGAAGAAGATAGTACAAAGAAGGAACAAAGAGACCAGAGACACATATTTCCATTATGTCCTGGGTTAGACAAATCATTAAGTGGGTACTAAGTTTACTGAAAAAAATGTACAATTCTGGAATGTTAGAGCTAGGATGGCCCTGTAAGAAAATCTAGTCTAGCAGTGGGCAGAAAGAGGCATTCTTTCCATCACCTTCCCTCTCACATCCATGCCAGACTTTTCCTCCTACCAGGAGTGGTCCTGTGACTCATTTTAACCACATGGAACATGGCAGAACTAATAGCACGTCAGTATGGATCCAAGCCTCCAGAAAACGTGGCAGTTTTGCGCTTGTGCGAATATAGCCACCATATAAAGAATCCCAAGTCACATGAAAAGACCACATGAGGAGAGAGAGAAGGGCCAGCCCTCCAGCCGTCCCCTCCAAGGCGCCAGACTGTGAGGCCATCTTGTCACGATCACTGTGGCGCCTGCACGAGGCCAGGTGTGAGAGCAGCCGAAGATACACAAGCAAATGATACGAATGCATT
Source organism: Okapia johnstoni (assembly GCA_024291935.2). NCBI lineage: Eukaryota > Metazoa > Chordata > Mammalia > Artiodactyla > Giraffidae > Okapia > Okapia johnstoni. The sequence goes on along the minus strand of CM044307.1, from coordinate 123,684,019 downwards.
TTGCCGAGGAGGATAGGGAGGCCTAGAGAGGTTCAGTGAAAACTTGCCTTGAAAAACTTAATCGAGATATTGGGTGGCATCGGTATTAACAGGGGCCACTCCAAGCACAGGGACTGTGACATGTAAAGGTCCTCTATCAGGCAGGAGCCATGTCATTCAAGGAACACTGTGGGGACAGAGGCATTTGATGAGGCTGGCAGCATCCAGTGATTGGTCCAGGCATGGCCATGAGGGTTCATAAGCATCTTTGCCATAGACATCTTTGCTGTAGCAATTTTTCCACAGACCTTTTTCCCACATAACTAATTGGCCATAAGGCAATTCTTTTTTTTTCTTTAGGCCATTTTGCTGTAAAAGGTAAAATAATGAAAAGTGAAAGAGGGACTTTAAAGAGGACATGAGAAATGATTAACAAAATTAAAAGATGTTATTGTGAACTACAAAATGTTTGAATACATTTAAAATATGCGTGGATTTATGGCAACGGCACGCAAAAAAACTGATTTGATTTTGTGGTTGTACCAAAGCAATTGTCTCCAGTGCCTTTTGTGCTTTAGGCTTTTTTTGCTTCTTGATTTGTTTCCTCATTCAGGATGCACTTTTTCACTAAAATGTCTTCCTTAATTGAGAGGTGTTAATTTCCCAATACCAGGGTGTGTAACTGAAACTGAGAGTTTATAATGTGTCAGGAAAACCCTACACTTTGTGTTCTTGACTTACTGTCACACATCCATCCATAGGTTTCCAAAGTTCTGTGGGACATGTGGGTTCAACTCTGAATCTTTAAGGCCCTCAGCCTCCTTCTCCTTCGATGTAGTGCATTACAAAATAAGCAAACAATTCTTGGGCAAATTCTCATCACCTTCCAGCTTGATAAAGCCATCAATAACATCACCGACTGGAAGAAGTGCTAGCAAATTCCAGCCAGTTGAAAACCAAACTGTCAAAACCCTCTGTCAACCGATTATTTTATCTTTCATGGCAAAATTGCCATTTAGTTATGTGGCGAAATGTTTGCAGCAAAAATGCTTGAGGCAAAGATGTCTACGGCAAAGAAGCTTAGGCTGAAATTACCAGACCTGGGGCACGTGACCCAGTTCTAGCCAACAACATGTAAGGGGGAGTCTGCAGGGGCTCTGGGGAAAGACTTTCCTCTCGGGTTCAAAGAAGGATGTGTGCTCAAGGAACCCCTCCTTCCCTCCCTGCCTGTTTTAGGTATCGTGAGGTTGTGGCATTTGAGCAACCCGTGGAGGAAGGTAAAACAAAACAAAAATTGTGGGGAAGCTGTCCTAGAGTCCATGTGGACATCATCAAAGGGCTGAGTGGAGCAACTTTGAAAACACTTACCCCCAGGCTGCTCATTCAAGGACAGGATAAATGTCCCTGCTGTTTGGGCCACTTTTAGCCAGGCATTCTGTGACTTGCAACCCCAAACTGTTGCACCTTTTTTTCGGAAGAGAGTTGGAGGGTCAGCCAAGGGGACAAACATAGCTGGGGTGCTTGACTACCAAACCATTGCCTTCAGCAGCCCTCCAGTTCAGAAAGGCCCATGACCTGAACTTGGTCCAGGGAGAGAGGAGCCTTCGCAGGGTCCCAGCGTCATGTGTGTCTGGCCTCCACACACTCCAGCATCTCTTAGCCCACAAATGGGGTGTGTTTCCGTGATGCCCTGCCTCACCCCTTGTTTGAGTTTTTGTGAACTGTTCTAGCAAACTATGGAACCCCAGAAAGAGGTCATGAAACCTTTGATTTGCAGCCAAGTTAGAAGACGTTACGGTTAACCTGGGGACCTACTACTCGTGATTGGTGTCTGAAGTTGGTAGGGGGAATGGTGGGATGGATCCTTGAACCAGTGGGGTCTGCACTAACTCTGAGTCATATTGAAAGTGGATTGTAGCATACTTGGCTGGTATTGCAGAGAACTGCCTGATGTGTGAAAAACCCACACATGTGGTGTTAAAAGTGAAGTGTGACAGTAGTGACCGAGCACGGGAGAGACACAGGCGTGTTTTTCCCAGAAGCCTCCTCTTTATCACAGTCCGCTGCTCTGGTCTCTGAACCTTCATTTCCTCATCTATAAAATATGAATCATCAGGGGCTTCCCCGGTGGCTCAGTGGCTAAGACTCTTGAGCTCCCAAAACAGGGGGCCCAGGTATAATCCCTGGTTGGGGATCTGGAACCTGCATGCTGCCACTAAGTCTTGGCACAGTTGACTAAATAAGTAAAAGTGAATGTTTTTGAAAATATGAGTAATCAGAGCTACCTCATAGGGTTATAATCAAAATCAAAGATGTTAATCTGGAAGCATTTTGAAAACAATTTATGAAATATTATGTTTGATCCTGTTCCTGTTAAATTGTGAATTACTTAAGAGCAAAGACCATTTCACCTTAACATTTTTTTAATCTCAAGTTCTTAGCAAAAAGAATTGGCACAGGCTAAGGTACTTGATAAATGTTTGTTAGTTAAATGAATAGTTGATTCTGGAAAAAAGTGAAAGTGTTAGTCGCTCAGTCATGTCTGACTCTTTGCGACCCCATGGACTGTAGCCTGCCAGGCTTCTCTGTCCATAGGATCCTCCAGGCAAGAATACTGGAGTGGGTTGCCATTTCCTACTCCAAAGGATCTCCCCCACCCAGGGATCAAACCTGGGTCTCCTGCATTGCCGGTGGACTCTACTCTCTGAGCCACCAGGGAAGCCCAATTGACATTTGGTGAGCTCTTATTAGAGATTATCTCATTTAACACTTATGTCCCCTTAAGATAGGTAGACTTTTCTTTTCTTTGTGCTACTGGGCTTGTAGGATCTCAGTTCCCTGACCAGGATTTATTATTATTATTATTATTTTAAAATGTATATTTATTTACTTGACTGCTTCGGGTCTTAGTGGCAGCACACAGGACGTTCATTGCATCGTGTGGGATCCCTCACTGTGGTGCGTGGACTCTCTGGATGTGACTCTCAGGCTCAGTACTTGTGGCGCTCAGGCTTAGTTGCTCCTTCACATATGGGATCTTAGTTCCCCAATCAGGGATTGAACCTGGGCCACGGCAGTGAAAGCACTGAATCCTAACCACTAGACCACCAGGGAACTCAGATAGATACTATGACTAGTGCCATCTTACAGATGAGGAAAGGGAGGCTCAGAGAAGTTGGGTCTGTTTCCCAAAGCTGCACAGTAAGTGGTGGAAGCAAGCCTTGAGTCCTGCTGTCTCTGCCCTCTGTGCCTACGCCCATGACCACCACCTTAGACTGGACGTGGGATGGGCTTCAAGACACAGAAGACACTTCATAAACCCAGGAGGAGGAGTCAGCAGTTTGCAAGGACAAGTGGGCTACACGGAGGCAGCGAGGAGAAGTGGAGTGGTGTGGGAGACGATCTGGAAGCTTCTGGATTGGATCTGCACTTTTGAGTGGGCAGAGCAGGGACTCTGCGTTCTACATGTTCATCACCCAAACCTGCCCCTGCAGTGGGGGCTGGCGATGGATGTATCACCACCCAACAGACACCTCTGGCTCCCACTTTAATTAGGAGGAGGTGTCAAGACCCGTTAGGATCACCTGAGAATGCCATGCTGGGACCAACAGCTGCACACTCTCAAATCACTGCCTTCCCACCCCAGCTAATATTTCATCAGCATTCATTCATTCATGCATTCATTCCTTTAGTATTTTTTAAGTATTAATCATTTTTATTTTTTTATTTTTTATTAATCATTAATTATTTTTTATTTTTTATTGACATATAGTTGATTTACAATGTTGTGTTAGCTTCAGGTGTACAGCAAAGTGATTCAGTTATATATTAATATGAAAGTGAAAGTGTCCGTTGCTCAGTCGTGTCTGACTCTTTGCAACCCCATGGACTGTAACCCACCAGGCTCCTCTGCCCATAGAATTCTCCTGTGGAACCCAGGAGATCAAACCCAGGCCTCCTGCATTGCAGGCTGATTCTTCACCATCTAAGCCATTATGAAGAATCCAATATATTAATATATATATATATATATATATGTGTGTATATATATATATATATATATATATGGCGGCTTCCCAGGTGTCACTAGTGGTAAAGAACCTGCCTGCCAGTGCTGGAGACATAAGAGACTCAGGTTCAATCCTTGGGTCAGGAAGATCCCCTGGAGGAGGAAATGGCAACCCACTCCAGTATTTTTGCCTGGAGAATTCCATGGACAGAGGGGCCTGGCAGGCGACCGTCCATAGGGTCACAAAGAGTCTGACATAACTGAAGTGACTTAACATGCACACATATGTGTATATATGTTCTTTTTCAGATTCTTTTCCATTATAGATTATTACAAGACATTGAATATAGTTCCCTGTAATTTTAAAAAATTAAGCAGATAATACCACCACATATGGTAAAGTTGTCAAACAGCACAAAAAAACATACAACAAAAAGCAGATCGCCCTTTCACCCCAGACTTCTGAGGCCACCTCTTCCCAAGCCATGGCTATTTTAAGTCTCTTGTGGGTCCTTCCAGAAATGTCTTATGCATACAGAAATGTGCAGATGCAATTATCTAATTTTTTAAGACACACATGCACATAATTTTTTCCTAGTTCATCAGGCATTCTGGATCTCTCTTGATAACACTACATGGAGAACTGCCTCACTCTTTTCATGGTTGCCCAGCACTCTATGACTCGGTTTCCACGTCATTTGATGATATTTATGTTGTGTCCAATCATTCGTTATTATAGGCGATGCTTCCATGAGCTCTTTAGATCATCCATCTTCACTTGATGTCAAAATATCTACAGGAAACCAGTTCCCAGTCATGGAACTTCTGGGTCCATGGCTAAGTGTGTTTTTAATTTCAGTAGATAGCACCAGAGATCAAATTGCCAACATCTATCAGATCATTGAGAAAGCAAGAGAGTTCCAGAAAAAACATCTACTTCTGCTTTATTGACTACACCAAAGCCTTTGATTGTGTGGATCACAACAAACTGTGGGAAATTCTTCAAGAGATGGGAATACCATGACCTTACGTGCCACCTGAGAAACTTGTATGCAGATCAAGAAGCAGCAGTTAGAACTGGACATGGAACAACAGAGTGGTTCCAAATCAGGAAAGGAGTTCATCAAGGCTATATATTGTCACCCTGCTTGTTTAACTTATATGCAGAGTACATCATGCGAAATGCCAGGCTGGATGAAGCACAAACTGGAATCAAGATTGCCAAGAGAAATATCAATAACCTCAGATATGCAGATGACACCACCCTTATGGCAGAAAGTGAAGAAGAACTAAAGAGCCTCTTGATGAAAGTGTAAGAGGAGAGTGAAAAAGTTGGCTTAAAACTCAACATTCAGAAAACTAAGATCATGGCATCCAGTCCCATCACTTCATGGCAAATAGATGGGAAAACAATGGAAATGGTGACAGACTTTATTTTGGGGGGTTCCAAAATCACTGCAGATGGTGATTGCAGCCATGAAATTAAAAGACGCTTGCTCCTTGGAAGAGAAGCTATGACCAACCTAGACGGTATATTAAAAAGCAGAGACATCACTTTGCCAACAAAGGTCCATCTAGTCAAAGCTATGGTTTTTCCCGTAGTCACGTATGGATGTGAGTGGTGGACTATAAAGAAAACTGAGCACCAAAGAATTGATGCTTTTGAACTGTGGTGTTGGAGAAGACTCTTGAGAGTCCCGTGGGCAGCAAAGAGATCAAATGAGTCAATCCTAAAGGAAATCAGTCCTGAATATTCATTAGAAGGACTGATGCTGAAGCTGAAACTCCAATACTTTGGTTACCTGATGCAAAGAACTGACTCATTAGAAAAGACCCTGATGCTGGGAAAGATTGAAGGTGGGAGGAGAAGGGACAACAGAGGATGAGATGGTTGGGTGGCATCACCGACTCGATGGACTTGAGTTTGAGCAAGTTCCGGGAGTTGGTGATGGACAGGGAAGCCTGGCGTGCTGCAGTCCATGGGGTCTCAAAGAGTCAGACACAACTGAACGACTGAACTGAAGTGAACTGAGATAGCACCATCCAAGGCAACGTCACAACTCACTCTCTCCCCAAAATATATGAGTGTCTCTGAGACAGGATCCACTTGACTCCATTTACTGATGCGTGGATCCTACTTGTTCCTTTGAGATTCCACAGATGTTCCTTTGGCCCCTGCTAGGTATCCACCTCTACGTAGGTCCTTGAACACAAGCTATTAACCAGGATTATGAGGCTGGGTGGCCTTTTAAAGATTATCTATTGAATAAAATATCATTTGGGTAGTATAAATAATGTATGCTCCTATAAGTGATTGAATAGGCCTCCTAACAGTGAAGGGACATGTTTATGACCTAATATTAAATAGCAAATGCAGCATACAAAGAGTGAATCTTAAAGTCGGGTCTTTTTCAGTATCCCTGGGATCTAGTTAAGAATACAGATGCCAGGACACCAGTCCTACAGGTCCTGACTTGGGATGGGACCAGGGCAAAACAATCTGTTTTTAGCACGCTCACCAAGAGATGCTGTGCATTCTTAAAGTGTTATATATTCACTATAATCTCACATATGATCAAAGAATAAAAATGGGGCTCATCAAAGAGAATAGTGCTTGTCTCTGACTGAAGTGAGTCTGAGGTTAGCTTCTTTTCTGTGCTTTGCTGTGTTTTCCAAATTTTCCCGCTCAGAAACTTGTTCAGAAAACAAAAGGATGCTCTAAAAATCTAGACTCCCTCTTCCTCCCTCCGTCTACTCCTTTCTTCCTTCTTGATTCAGCCCAGATTGAAGGAGCCTAGAGGGACATGAAACTTGGTTACAACACTTAATCTGGAATGGATGGGTTTGTCCTAGAAAGCATCATCGAATTATCAAAACTTAAATGAGGTCTCTGGATGAGAGGTGTATGGGAATTCTCTGTTACAATTGTGCAACTTTTATGTAAGTTGAAAACTCCACGACTTTATGGAAGCATCTCACCATCATCTCAGTGAAATAATAAAGCTTTTCTGTTGCTTGAATTACAAAGCATCGTAATATGCCTCTTAGCACTTTAAAAAAAAAAGTCTAACATGGGTCTTTCTGGAGTACCTTATCGATGGAAGTCCATGCCTCTTCTGCCATAAAATATATTTATCAAAGTCAGGAGATAAACATTAATATAGTACTATTATCTAATCCGTGGATCAATTTTCCCAATAATATGTTTTACATAAAAATATTTTTAACTGTACTTTCTTACTCTGGATCCAATTCAGAATTATATATTGCATTTGGTGGGCATGTCCCATTAATCTCCTTCCTTCTAGAATGTTCTGCATCCTTTCTTTGCCTTTCAGGATCTTGATGTTTTTTCAGAGTACAAGCCAATTATGAATTTTTCTCCATTTGGGTTTCCTTGACATTTTCTCTTCACGAAATTCAGGTAATACATCTTTGGCAGGGATGTCCCAGCTTGATCTTGTGTTTTTCTTTGCATGTCAGAGGAGGCAGCTCACAATGTGGTCTGTCTCTTTCTGATGTCCTTAACTTTGATCACTCAATTAAGGCGGTGCCCGCAGGCTTTCTCCCCTGTCAAGTGGCTACTCCTGCCTTTGTAATCAACCAGGAATCAGTGGGGAGCTATTCTGACACCATGTGACTATCCTGTTTCTCATCAAACTTTCGTTCTTTAATTTTAGCTTCCATTGACGATTCTTCACTGAAACAAGTATCATAATAGTTGCTGAATCTCATAGCATTGTTGAGAAGATGAAAAGTAAGTGTATATCAAAGGACCTTGACCTACTAGTTATATTTCAAGGGAAATCATATTATATATCACTTCTATCTCAATAAAGCTGGGGAGGGGGAGAAAATATCTCAAGGAAGCAATGTAAGGTGTGAACAAAGATATGAGTACAAAGGTTTTCATGGCAACATTGCTAGTAAGAGCAAAAAATGGAAAGTCAAGCACTGTAGTAAATTGATACCAAGAAGTATGAGGAACTCATTTAAAGCAAGATGTTAAAGAAATGGTCCCCATCGAATGCTAAGTCATAGAAGGTAAACTATCAAACTACATTTGGCTAAAAGGAATTTGATATCCTGACTTGGATCCTAGAACAGAAGAAGGATGTCGTCCCTTATAAGCAGAATCTAAAAAGAAATGGTACAAATGAACTTATTTACAAAACAGAAACAGACTCACAGACTTCGAGAACAAATTTACAACTGCCAGCGGGGAAGGATTGGGAGGGATAGTTAGGGAGTTTGGGAAGGACATGTACACACCACTGTATTTAAAATGGATAACCAATAAGGTCCTCCTGTGTAGCACAGGGAACTCTGCTCAGTGTTATGTGGCAGCCTGGATGGGAGGGGAGTTTGAAGGAGAATGAATACATGTATATGTATGGCTGAGTCCTCTTAGCTGTACACCTGAAACTATCATAACATTACTAATCAGCTATATTCCAGTATAAAATAAAAAGTTTTTAAAAAATGAAAAAAAGGTTGTCAGTGGGAAAGCTAGTGAAATTCAAATTAAGTCGGTAGCTAAGTTAATGGCAATGTTCTGATATTAAATTCTTGGTTTTAATAAACGTTTCATGGTACGTGTGTGTGTTAGTCACTCAGTCACTTCCAACTCTTTTGCCACTCCATGAACTGTACCTGCCAGGCTCCTCTGCCCATGGAGTTCTCCAGGCAAGAATACTGGAGGTTGCCATGCCCTCCTCTAGGGGATCTCCCTGACACAGGGCTTGAACCCGTGTCTCCCCCATTGCAGTAAGTTTCTTTACCATTCATGGTACGTAGGACATTAATATTAGAGGGAATTGGGTCTGGGCTATACCGGATCTCTATTATCTTAGCAACCTTCCTGCAAGTCTAAAATTGTTCCAAAATAAAAACTCCATTTAAAAAATTGACTTGGGAGTGATGGATCTGTTCATTATCTTACTTGCGGTGATGGTTTCATGAGTGGATACAATTGTCAAAACATTTTAAATTATACACATTAAATATGAGCAGCTTATTGTATATCAATTATACCTTGATCAAGCTTCATTTTTTGTTTTTAAAGAAAACGGTCTTTGATAAACTCTCAGTTATGTTCAAATACAAGCATTAGGAAAAATACTGCATGGAAATATATCACAATGGCGTTGGGGGCGGGGGAGCTTCTCTGATAGCTCAGTGGTAAAGAATCTGCCTGCTGATGCAGAAGACACGGGTTCAATCTCTGATCCTACACGCTGAGGAGCAACTAAGCCCATGCACAGCAACTACTGAGCCCACGTGCTGCAACTACTGAAGCCTGTGTGCCCTAGAGCCTGTGCTCCACAACTAGAGAGGAGCCCCTGCTCTCTGCAGCTAGAGAAAAGCCCGTGCAGCAACGAAGTCTCAGCACAGCCAAATAAATAAATAAATTATTTTTTTAAAAAAAGAGAAATCTTAGTGCTAAAGCAACTATAATCCAATCAAGATTTTTACCCAAAAACGGTGTTGGTATCTCTGTAGCTAGTGGGATGATAGTTCAGTTCAGTAGCTCAGTCATGTCCGACTCTTTGCGACCCCATGGACTGCAGCACACCAGGCCTGCCTGTCCATCACCAGCTCCCAGAGCTTACTCAAACTCATGTCTATGGAGTCAGTGATGCCATTCAACCATCTCATCCTCTGTCACCCCCTTTCTCCTCCTGCCTTCAATCTTTCCCAGCATCAGGGTCTTTTCCAGTGAGTCAGTTCTTCACATCAGCTGACCAAAGTATTGGAGTTTCAGCTTCAGCATGACTGTCATTTTATAATTTGCTCTGGTTTGCAAGTTCCTTATAGTGGACGTGCAAGACTATGATAAAGCTTTTCTTCCTTGTCTGTGAAGCATCTGGCTCCTGGTAAGAGCTAATACCATTTCCCACCTTCTCTCATTAAGACAATAAATAAGGCAAATAAATAAAACCTGAAGAAAGAAGAAAACCTCTCGCAGCCAAGGCTCCTCACCTGGTAGTAAAGAGCCTGAAAATGTGCACCAAGAATGATGGAGATCTCAGAGCAGTGGTCCTCAAAGCTGTATGTGTATGTGTGTGTTGGGAATGCTTGTGAAAATGCAGAGCTCTGTGTGTGTGTGTGTGTGTGTGTGTGTGTGTGTGTTGGGGTTGCTTGTGAAAATGCAGACCTCTCAGCCCCCACCAGCAGCAACAGTGACTCAGTGGGTCTGGGGTGGGGATGGGTTGACCGGGAATGTTTGCTCAGCAGCTCAGGTGATCTGACCCAGGTGATGGAGATCAAGGCTCAGCCCCGGGGCCAAGAGGCCGGCTGAGAGTTTGCCCGAGGGTCAGCCCGGGGCCCACCAGGTGTGGATCATGTTAACCTGCCCAGCTTAAAGCCCACGTGACCCCAGTGCTTCGTGGCTGGGCCTTTCTAGATCTCCTGCAGACCTGGGAGGATGTCCCGGGAAGCTAGAGTGGTGAGTAGCTCCCCTCCATCCTCAGGGGGACGGGGTGGGGCCCAGATAACTCCATGGACCTCAAACCGTGTCTGTAACCCTGGGAACCCCGCCTTGGGCCAGGTCTCTGGGTTTTCCCGCCACTTTGGGATGCCACTCACTCCTGGAGGGTTGGGAGGAGGGGACGCCAGGCATGGGGGGAAGGGGCAGAGGCAGAATGGCCAAGGGGACAAAGGCCAGCCTGTGCCAGTGACGGGGAAGCAGAGGAGCACCCCTGGCACAGTGACACCCCAGGGACAGGCAGGGACAGCAAGGCCGGGAGAGTGGGGAGGGACCGGAGACCATATGTCAGAAGGCCTGTTAATCCACAAGCTTCACGCTCTGGGCACTGTTCTTGGAGTGAGAGGAGGGGCGCCTGGAAAGGAGAGCCGCAGCCCGGTCCCTTTGTCCCCTCCGCTGTCTGCGACCTAATTAGGGAAGCAGCTGAGATGGCCGTGCTGGGAGTAGCCACCATCTCCCAGGTAATAATTCAGCCCCAGAGAGACAGACTTCTACGTCCCGGTTCCTGCGGCACCTGGGTCTCCGCCTCCCTCCAGTGACTCTCTGGAAAGTCACCTTGACCTGGAGGTCCTCTCAGGAGGAACCTGAGGCTTTGTGCAGGAGCTCCAGCTGGGAGGGGGCGAGGCCCCGGGCAGGCAGCCGGGGTCATAGTCCGTGGAGAAGGGGGTGCCTTCCCATTCATCTGCAGAGTGGAGGTGGGCACCAAGAATCCAGATAAAAAGAGCTTTTCTGGGAAATTCCCCAGTGGTCCAGTGGTTAAGACTCCACCCTCCAATGCAAGGGGTGTGTGTGTTCAATCCCTGGTTGGGGAACTAAGATCCTGCATGCCACGGGATGTGGTTAAAAATTAAAACCAATAAGCAACTGACTGTCACAATAGGGCTTGACAGAAAAGAGCTAAAGCTGCCCGAAGATGAGGTTCCAAGCCCAGAATGGGAGGTCAGGGAGGGCCTCCTGGAGCAGGGTGGACAAGCAGGGTTTGACCCCTCAAAGGCAGAAATCAAGGGTATTTGCTGGCCGAGGGAGCAGCTTTAGCTCCGTGACCCTTTGGGGAATGAGGTGCAGGTGGAGGTGGGAAGAATCCTCAAAGACGCTAGTTCTCAAAGCCTGGCCTCTGGAGCCACAGCTGCCTCACCTGGGTGATGTTAGAAATGCCCATTCGCTTCCCAGGTGGCGCTAGTGGTAAAGAGCCCGCCTGCCAATGCAGGAGGCATGAGACACTCGGATTCGATCCCTGGGTCAGGAAGACCCCTTGGAGGCGGACCTGGCAACCCACTCCAGTATTCTTGCCTGGAGAATCCCCTGGACAGAGGAGCCTGGTGGGCTACAGTCCATGGGGTCACAAAGAGTCAGACACAACTGAAGCGACTTTTAGCACACACGCAGGACCCCACTCAGACCTCCTGACAAACAGGGCAGGGCCCAGCGATCTGGATTTTTAACAAACTCTCCAGGTGACACTGATGCACGGGAACATCTGAGAAGCCGTGTCCTGTCGTTACTTAGCAACTGAAATATCACAACTCAGATAATCCCACCCGCCTGTCTAGACCACAGCAGGTCTGAGTGCACTAGGCCTGCAGCTCTTACACTTGCAGGGCTTCTTTAAGAAAAGACTGCGGAATCACAGATGTAAAATAGTTACTGGGTCTTGGAAGGGGCCTTTGCAAGTGAGGAAGGCTGAAATATCATTAGCTTCCTGTTAAATTTGCCTCGGGACTGACGGCTCTGAATGGCAGAGAGGGGGAAGGCAGATGCTGGAGGCAGAAAGCAGGGGACTCTTTAAACCACCCCTTCCCACAAGTAGGCCTGTGGTTTTTGCCCCAGTGGAGAAGTTCTGCACGGCTTATGTAGACGTCCAGGAAGAGGCCTGGCCGCTCACTTACCAGGCAGTGGGGCGTGTCATCCTTCTTAAACACAGCCGGCTAGGTCCCTGCCCACAGTTTGATTCAGCAGGTCTGAAGTAGGGCCCAAGTTTGCCTCTCTAGCTTCCTGGAAGGCACAGCTACACATTTTGCAGGGTTGCTGTTTTTGAGTCGCTCAAGTTGCATCCGACTCTTCGACCCGATGGACTGCAGCACGCCAGGCCTCCCTGTCCTTCACCATCTCCTGGAGTTTGCGTGCGTCCACATCCATTGAGTCGATGATGCTCTCTAACCATCTCATCCTCTGTCACCCCCGTCTCCTCCTGCCCTCAGTCTTTCGCAGCATCAGGGTCTTTGCCAATGAGGGCTCTTCACATCAGGTGGCCAAAGTATTGGACATGTTATGGGTTATAATACTCAGCTATGACCACAGATCCGAAGAGGGGGTTTGATAAACTCAGAGACTGAACCGCCGGGGAAAACACCTTGCATCACCAGTCACATGGGACACAGATCTGAATATGAAATCCCAGCCCTGCCTTCTTAGCTGTTTGCTCTTGGGCAAGTTGGTCATTCTCTAGAAAGTGGCTTCCTATTGCAGAGGGCCTGCCGCCCAGTAGGCTCTCATATCGTGGTTCCTTCGACTTGGCCTAATGACTTACTCTGAGAAAAAGCAACTCCATGGATGAAACCCCAATGCACCTGATGCTGCAGGAGGGTTGAGGGCCCCTGTGGGTGACTGCATGGTGGGGAGGGAGCCTTAACACACAAAGGGCACAGAACAGCGTGGAGAAGGGGTGAGAGCAAGGGATTAGGGCGGGTCAGCTCTGGTTCCATCAGTGAGTGTCTGCCACTTACCGATCACCTGACCCTAACTTGTTGCTTTTCTAAGTCCTAGTCTCCTGTCTGTAAATGGGAGGGTATAGGTTATTTATAAGAGTGGAAAGCATTGGATACCATGACCTTCTCAACAGGTTGAACCCACTATGCATGCATGCAAAGTCACTTCTGTTGTGTCTGACTCTATGGACTGTAGCCCACCAGGCTCTTCTGTCCATGAGATTCTCCAGGTAAGAATACTGGAGTTTCCATGCCCTCCTCCAGGGGATCTTCCCGACCCAGGGATTGAACCTGTGTTTCTTACATCTCCTGCATTGGCACGCAGGTTCTTTACCACTAGCACCACCTAGGAAGCCCAGAACCCAGTGTGCTTTATTATTATTGTTGATCCCATTGTTCTTTACCATTTAGAGCCTGAGAACTCAAGGTGAGTGGTGATGGGCCTGGCTGTGCACCTCATGGGAAAAGTCACAGCAGGAACCGGAAAAGGATGCCAGGATGGATCTATCGGAGGAGGAGTGTAAGTCTCAAAATATTTATGAATATTGATCAGAGAGCTGCTGTGACAGGCTTCAGGAGGCTGGGAGAAGGGCTGCCCTCCCTAGGGCTGGGGCATGGGTTGATGAAAGTCAGATTTATTCTAGGACTGTGCTGTCCAGTAAGGTAGTTACTAGCCACATGTAGCTTTCAGGTTGGTGGGACTGAGCAACTGGGGTTTAATTTAGAATCAATTTTAAAACCTGATACGCCATTCAGTTACTAGAAAACTTTCAAAAAAGTATGTTTGGAGCCACTTGGGTACATGAACCTCTTTTTTTCAACTGAAAAGATTATGAAATTGAAAATACATTTGCAATAAACATTTAGCATCTGCATTAAGATGCTGAAAGTGTAAAATACACACTATCAAAGAATTAGTACCCCTCCAAAGAAATATGTAACTATTATCCTTTACACATTATTTGATTTAAAGGAGTTTATTTTTTAATTTATTCAAGTATAGTTGATTTACAGTGGTGTGTTAACTTCTGCTGTACAACAAGGTGATTCAGTTATATATGTATCTATGCACATTATTTTTCACATCTTTTTGGTTATAGTTTATCCCAAGATATTAATATAGTTCCCTGTGCTATACAGCAGGATTTCATTGTTCATCTGTTCTATATATAATAGTTTGCATGGTGTAAAGGAGTTTAAAGTTTTCACGTGATCAAATATTTCCTTTATGTTCAAGAACCATATCGTTGGGGTTTTTTTTTTTTCAATGGTTTCGTTTTTACTATTTGACTAATTATTTCACCTGGGCTTTTTAAAAAGAATGTGGTATGAGATATTGAACTGATGAGGAATTCTGGATGAGAAAGAGCCATTTTAAAACATTTTTAATTTCTCAATGAGTATGTTCATATTTTATCCTGGTGTGTTTGGGGCTTTTTTTGAGGAGGGGAGGCCGTGTCATATTTTATGTCTTTATAGTTCTGTCGCCTTTCATAGCACTTTTGCTAATGAGATATTATCTCATGTAAGATTCAAAATAATCCAAGAAGGTAGATGGGGCTTCCCTGTCATCCCATTCTACGCATATAGAAATTATACGCTTGCCCAAATAGTGCCAGTTTAGAAATAATGGAGTTAGCACTTGAATTTGGGAATTCTGATTTTTGTAACTATATGTGTACTGTCACTGGGAACCAGAAAAATCACTACTATCTTAGGCCATTAGGATGATCCTCCAGGAACTTGAACAAGCAGAAATTTTCCTCCTGAAATTGGTTTACTCGAGTCAACTAGACCCAACCTTACACATCTGAGTCTGGGCCCCCATTCATATCCATTGCCAGTTATCTTAGGATTCAACTAGCTACTTCTCAAGATCATTTTCAGGACTTTGATTCACAAGTGGTCGATATGTATAGTCTTGATCCTTTCAGAAACTTGCATTCATCACAACCTGGATGTCTTTAAAAGGAGGCTTTTAAGAGCAAAGTCATCTTGGGCCGCTAGCCATGATCCCAGGCCTCCCGTCCTTGCCTTGCTCTGGCCTGATCTCTGTCACTGGTTTAGAGTGTGCCTTTCCAGACCTTTTGCTACGTGTTCATATCCACACCCTTAGAATCTATTTTTCTTGTTTTTGGAGTCAGGAATATGTATGTATGATGTATGCATCATTTTTCAATTTGCTTTAAAAAAAACACATATCTTCGAGCTCTCTCAGGATACTTAGATTTCCTTCTTTCTAACTGCTGTGCAATATATTATGGTACAAATATATCAGAGTCTATCCATTCACGCAACAGTAGGCATTTGGGTAATCTTTTGATTTTGTTATACACGATGTGATAGACACACTTGTTCAGGCATTCTTACTGACATGGGCAAACTGTTGTTTGTGCTTTTCCAGGGAGTGGTAGTGAAACCTCCATCCTGGGGTATGCACTAATTAATATTTTACTGCCAAAATATTCTCAAAGGGCTATAGTAATTTACCACCAGTGATATATGAAAGCAATTACCACTTTTAATTTTTGAGCAATTTAACAGATAGAAATGTTATTTCATTGTTTAAATTTGCATTTCTCTGATTGCTAATGCAGTTAAATGATTTTTCATATGATCCTTTCATATGGTTATCTTATGCAAATTGGTCATTCATAGCCACTGTTCAAAATTTTCTTTTTGATTTGCTTTAACCAGTGTAAAAATGGTTTTCTCCACCCAGTTATACATATATTTCTCTAGATAATTATTATATATGCTACAAATACCTTCAGTGTTGCTTGACTTTTAACTTTGTTTATACTGTGTTGTGTAGAACCTTAAAATTTATCAGTCAAATTTATCAGTCTTTATGACTTAAAAGGTCTGTGTGTGTGTGTGCATGCTCAGTTGCTCAGTTGTGTCCAGTTCTTTGCGACCCCATGGACTGTAGCCTGCCAGGCTCCTCTGTCCATAGGATTTTCCAGGCAAGAATACTGGAATGGGTTGCCATTTCCTCCTCCAGGGGATCAACTTTTTCCCTTAAATTTTCTAGGGAATATTTCTATTATATCTTTTGTAAATAATTAGTTTTGTATTTCCTTTTCTAATATTTATAGGTCGTCTTATTCTTTTTACATAGATTACAACCTCCAGTACAGTTTTTAAAAGTAGCAGGAAGATAGCATGACTCTTGGCATTGTCCCCAGGTTTTATAAAATTATAATGGAGCCCATTTTAAGGTTACTGATTTCAGTTCCATTGATGAAAGGACTAATGCTAGCGTCACACTGTTCTATTTATTGCAGTTTTAACATACAGATTGCATAGTCACCACCAATTATTGTTTATTTTTCTTGCCTTTTTCTTCTTCTGACGTCTTTTTCTCAGCTTTAAGCATGAACAACAGCTTGGTTGGGCATTAAATTGCTACATCATGGCTTTTCCTCCCAAAATTCTTTAGATTTTGTTCTATTTTTTTTTTCCAGAAATACTTCTGGCTTTTTGTGGGCTAATCTTTGTCTTCCTGGATATTTTCAGAATTTATTTCCTGATACTAAAACCTTAAGATTCTTCAGGGTCAAATAATTTCCTCAACTTTACTATTTTTGTTTCAATTTCTTGGGAAAACCAACAGATTTTAGAGTCACTCTTCTTTATTCTTCTCCCTAATCGTTTTCCCCCTTTGCTTTCTGGCTTCTGGCCCTTTCTTCTGCTTTGCAGGACAAAGACCTGTCTGATATGTCAGTTCTGCTCATTACCTCAAATGCTGTTGAGTTATTGTTTCAAATTCTTCACCTCTTTTGTAACAAGGGACTCTCTGGGCATGGCTGTTTAGACACACATGATTTCTTTGCGGGGTCAGGGCAGGGCAAACAAAATCTGAGAAAATGTAGTCGAGATTAAATTAAAAAATTACCTGATATCAGTAAGATCATGTTTTCTTTTTTTATTGGAGTGTAGTTGCTTTACAATGTTGTGTTAGTTCCTGCTGTACAGCAAAATGAATCAGTCACACCTATACATATGTTCCCTCTTCCATGGATTTCCTTCCTGTTAGGTCATCACAGAGCATTGAGTAGAGTTCCCTGTGCTGTATAGTAGGTTCCTGTTAGGAACAGGTCATCTGTTAGGCATGTGTGTCTGTTAGGTTATCTGTTTTATACATAGTATCAGTTGTGTATATATGTTAATCCCAATCTCCCGATTCACCTCACCCCTATCTCCTCTCAGTATCCATATGTTTGTTCTCTACGTGTGTATACACAAATGATTTCTTAAGGTCTTTCTCAGCACTAATAATTCTTAAAAATCAAGATCGAGGATCAAAATGTAACCCACTTGCATATCTCTTGATTGAGTGCTCTGATACATCATCTGATTTTTTTTGTAACATAACCATGTTTGTTTAAGAATGTATTCCAGTATCAAATGGAAGAGTTCAACAATGCAAAACTGAGATTACTTTTGTACCAACCTACTAATTTGACATGTGGTAATGCATATGTTTCAGTGCTACTCACTCAATTCTTGCCACCTTCTCCTTACCCTCTTGTGCCCATAAGTCCTTTCTCTATGTCTGCATCTCTACTGCTGCCTTGCAGATAGGTTCATCAGTACTGTCTTTCTAGATTCCATATATATGCATAAATATGATATTTTTCTTTCTTTCTGACTTGACTTCACTCTGCGTAATAGGGTCTAGATTCATCCACCTCATTAGAACTAACTCATGCATTCCTTTTTATGGCTGAGTAATATTCCATTGTGTACATATACCACAACTTATTTATCCATTTATCTGTTGCTGGACATCTAGGTTGCTTCCATGTCCTAGCTATTGTAAATAGTTGTGAAATGAAACCCTGGGCTACATATGTCTTTTCGGTTATGGTTTCCTCAGGGTACATGCCCAGTAGTGCGATTTCTGAGTCATATGGTAGTTTTATTCCTAGTTTTCATTATCTGATTTTGATTGGCTTTGTAAAAAACTAGCACGTGCACCCAAATTGAAAAGTAAGAATGAATGATTGTGGCTTTTCTCCTGAGGCATCATTTTAAAAAAAATTATTGAAGTATGATTGATTTATAATATTTTGTTAACTTCTGTTGCACATAAAAGTGACTCCATTTACATATATATAATGTGCGTGTGTGTGTGGTTGTTCACTCACTCAGTCGTGCCTGACTCTGTGACCCCATGAATTGCAGCACACCAGGCTTCCTTGTCCTTCACCATCTCCTGGAGCTTGCTCAAACTCATGTCCATTGAGTCGGTGATGCTATCCAACCATCTTGTCCCCTTCTCCTCCTGCCTTCAATCTTTCCCAGCATCAGGTCCTTTCCTAATGAGTCAGCTCTTTGCGTCAGGTGGCCAAAGTATTGGAGCTTCAGCATCAGTCCTTCCAATGAATATTCAGGATTGATTTCCTTTAGGATTGTCTGGTTTGATTTCCTTGCAGTCCAAGGGACTCTCAAGAGTCTTCTCCAACACCACAGTTCAAGCATCAATTCTTTGGCGCTCAACTTTCTTTATAGTCCAACTCTCACATCCATATGTGACTACTGGAGAAACCATAGCTTTGACTATATGTGTGTAGATATATATATATATACTTTTTTATATTCTTTTCCATTATGCTTTTTCACAGGATACTGAATATAGTTCCCTGTGCTCTACAGTTAGGACCTTGTTGATCCATTTTTTACATAATAGTTTGCATCTGGGGCTTCTCTGGTGGCTCATTTGGAAAGAATCCACCTGCCAGTGCAGGAGACATGGGTTCAATCCCTGGTCTGGGAAGATCCCACATGCCACAGAGCAACTAAGCCCGTGCACCACAACTACTGAGCCTGTGCTCTAGAGTCCAGGAGCGGCAACTCCTGAAGCCTGTGCACCCTAGGACCTGTGCTCCGCGACAAGAGAAGGCGCTGCAATAAGAAGCCCGTGCGCCACAACTAGAGAAAAGCTGGTGCAGCAACAAAGAACCCAGCACAGCCAAAAGTAAATGAAATTATTTTTAAAGTAGTTTGCATCTGCTAATCCCATACTCCCAATCCATCCCTCCCCACCCTTCTTTCCCCTTGGCAACCACAAGTCTGTCCTATGTCTGTGTGTCTGTTTTGTAGATAGGTTCCTTTAGGTCATATTTTAGATTCCACATATAACTGATATAATATTTGTGTCTTTCTTTGCATAGTATGGCCATTCATGTTACTGCAAATGGCATTATTTCATTTTTATGGCTAATATTCCATTGGACATATGTATCACATTTTCTTTATCCTTTCATCTGTCAGTGGACATTGAGATTGTTTCCATGTCTTGGCTATCATGAATAGTGCTGCTATGAACATAGGATTGCATGTATCTTTTCAAATTATATTTTGTCTGGGTATATGCCCAGGAATAGGATTGCTGGATCATATGGCAACTCGAGTGTTTGGTTTTTTGAGGACCCTCCATACTATTTTGGATGTACCAATTTACATTCCCACTAACAGTGTAAGAGGGTTCCCTTCTCCAGCATTTATTGCTGGTACACTTTTAATCCTGGCCATGCTGAACTGTGTGAGCTGGTACCTCATTATGGTTTTAATTTGCATTCCTCTAATAATTAACAGTGATGAGCATATTTTCATGAGGACACCATTTTTTTTTTAATGTCTCTTCTTGGGTAGTTTATCCCAGACCCTGTGGCTGTTGGAAGGTTTCTCGGGAACCAACAACGTGGTGCAGGGTGTGGAGAGGAAATGAGCAAGAATCTGTCTCTGTTTTTGAGTTCAAGCACAGAAAAACCCAGGTTTTTGCTGGCTCACAAATGATTATCGTCTTCTGGTCTGTGCAGTTCTAATGCTAGGAGCATGACCAAAGTATGTGTGTGTCTCCCTTTCATCTACATCCTCTGGTTGGAGTGTGGTTTCCATCTAATGTTGCGGCCCCATGGACTGTAGCCCGCTAGTCTCCTCTGTCCATGGGATTCCCCAGGCAAGAATACTGGAGAGGGTTGCCATTCCCTTCTCCAGAGGATCTTCCTGACCCAGGGATGGAACCTGGCAGATGGGGTGAAGCTCTTCCTCCTCAGAATGATTTTAAGGACTGCAACACATGACTGGAAGGCACTGGAAGGGAGCAGACACCAAATTATGAGTCAAGGTCATTATTCTCCTGTCCTCGTGCAGATTTTGTTCATTTTCTTGGAGAAAGGAAGAGGAAAGAACATGAGCCTCTTCTTTAAGATCAAATATCACATCCTCACAGCTGGCTTTTCAGTAAATAGCTTATGGAGTGTGTTATAAGTCGCTAAATCATGTCTGACTCTTTTGTGACCCCTATGGACTGTAGCCGCCGGCCCCTCAAACCCCCCCACCCAGGCTCTTCTGTCCGTGGGATTTCCCAGGCAAGAATACTGGATTGGGTTGCCATTTTCTTCTCCAGGGGATCTTCCCAGACCAGGGATTGAACCCGTGTCTCTTGCAGTGGCCAGCAGATTCTTTACCACTGAGCCACTAGGAGAGCCCCTATAGAGGGTATGTGGGGTTCTGCAAACTTTGGCCTGTGGTCACATCCAGCCAGTCCCTCATTTTATAGAGTTTGATCACAGCTATGCCAGGCATCCAAGTTGAGTCGTTGAAGGCCTAACATCCTGCAATGCCCAAAATACTAACTGGTCCTTTAAGGAAAATGTTTGCCTACCCCTGGCTTAGAGCAACAATTTCTTCCTGAGCTAGGATTGACAT
This sequence comes from Okapia johnstoni, assembly GCA_024291935.2. Lineage (NCBI taxonomy): Eukaryota > Metazoa > Chordata > Mammalia > Artiodactyla > Giraffidae > Okapia > Okapia johnstoni. The sequence continues at coordinate 123,663,120 of CM044307.1, read as the reverse complement.
TATTATCAGCTTGTGTCATCAGAGCTAACCAAGAGTCATTCAGTGGACCAAGTCAGCCAATTGCAGTGGCTCAGTGTTTGGGGAGAGGTTCACAGGACCAGCAAACAGGGCTCTGCTCTTAAGCTGATAGTCCCCTTGTGTGGCTAAACAAAGCCCATGGGAGCTGCAGACCAGAACTGCAGTCTTGCATACTGACTAGCATTGACTTTGTAATTTGTCTGGGCCTCAGTTTGCCCATCTATCAAATGACCATGTTATGGGACTCATCCCTTTTCTCTGTGTGATCGTTGTAAAGACTAAATGAATTATTTTTTTTTAAAAAATTCTTCACTTACACAGTATTTGGGCTGTACAAAAACCTCTTACCCTTATTCTCAACTTTGCCTGGAAAATGGTATCTATCCTTTTCAGAATGAATCTATTTGTCCTGCAGCCAGCTTCCCTCCCTCCCTTCCTTTCTCCTCTTCCCTGTACATCCCATCTTTTGTAACCAACAGACCCATCATCCCCCCACCATGGTCGTGGTTCCTGCCCAGGTACCCTCCCGTGGACCCCCTGTGCAGCCAGACCCCCTCCTGCTGACCCCACTCTGTCTGAGAAGGCCCAGAACCACTTTCGAGGCAGGGCCTGCAGAAACTCCATGTGTCTGCTAAGGGCACTGCCAAGGACATCTGGGTCTCTCTGGCTCAGACCTCGAGACCACTGCAGTTTTAACTAAATTGGGGTCACCAGTTCCATCTCCCCATCCTGGTCCCGCCCCTTCCTCCAGAGCCTCAGAGCAGATGGCGGCCGTTGTCTTTCCCTCTCCTCTGCCCCTTCCTAATTAACATGCTTCATCCTCCGCTGGGGCGTCTCTCAGCAGATGGTAAGTGACAACCCCTGTTCCGTGACAAACGTTTCTCTAGGGACAGGAGGGAGCTGGCAGTGGTTTCAAGGAGCAGAGGGCAGATTTTGGAGACTCAAGGGAGATGAAAAGAATGTGGAAGGGACGTGCCAGGAATCTCAAACAAGACACCCAGGTAGCTCCTCCCCGCATCCCCAGGTCCAGGCGAGTCCACTGCCTTGACCATGTGCATCTGGACCAGTGCCTGGTCCAAGCCTCCATCGCTTTTGGCTTGGATGCTGCAGTGGCCTCTCATGTGGTCAGCTTCCCTCCAGTCCACCCTCCCATCCACTCTCCACAGCCAGGGTGGGCTTTGCAAAAGGCAAATTTGATGACCCAACTAGAATCCTCTGTGGGGTCTCTGCTGCATTGGAAATAAAGTCCCTGACCCTTAAAAGTGCCCACCACCCACAATCGCATTCAATGCCTGCTGCATCCTCCCGAGCAGAGAACCAACTGCTTGTCATTCCCCCAGGCACCTCTTTCTAGCTCGCCTTTCCATGGAGGTCTCTGTGGAAATCATGGCCCCTTCCTTCTGTGACTTGAACCTTTAGTTGTTGTTTTTTTTTCCTTCAATTTTTAAAAAATTGAACTATGGTTGATTTGCAATGCGCCAGTCTCTGCTGTACAGCCGAGTGACTCGGTTATATACGTATATATACATTGTTTTTACTATTCTTTTCCTTTATGGTTTGTCACAGGATGTTGAAGATAGTTCCCTGTGCTATACAGTAGGACTTTGTTGTTTATCCATTTTAAATGTAATAGTTTGCATCTATTGACCCCAAACTCCCAGTCAACCCCTCTATATCCCTCCTTCCTTCTTGGCAACCACGAGTATGTTCTTTATGTCTGTATGTCTGTTTCTGTTTGGTATGGGTTCATTTGTGCCATATTTTAGATTCCACATATGTTGTTCAGTTGCCATGTTGTGTCTGACTCTGCGACTCCATGGACTGCAGCACGCCAGGCTTCTCTGTCCCTTACCACCTCCCAGAGTTCGCCCAAGTTCATGTCCGTTGAATCAGTGATGCCACATATAAGTGATATTATTCCACATATAAGTGATATCATATGATATTTATCTTTCTCTTTCTGACTTGGTTCATTTAGTATGATCTCTAGTTGCACCCATGTTGCTACAAATGGTATGTCATTTTTTTATGGCTGAGTACTATTCCATTGCCTATATGTACCACATCTTTTTTATCCATTCATCTGTCGGTGGCCATCTAGGTTGTTTCCATGTTTTGGCTACTGTGAATAGCGCTGCTAAGAACATAGGGATACCTTTTGGAATTGTAGTTTTCTCTGGATATATGCCCCAGAGTGGGACTGCAGGATCATATGATAACTCTAGATACTGCCTCTTGTAGAAAGTCTCCTCAGTTCTACACTTTTCCTCTCTCCCAAGGCTGAGTATGGAGATCTTGCGTCCCCATAGCACCCATCACTACTATGTGCAGCAGAGCTGCTGGCTGTTTGGCATCCCATTGCTGCTCTAACAAAGTATTACTTTCTTAGTGGCTTAATGACACAAATTAATCATCTTACAGTGCTGTAGTTCAGAAGTCTGGAATGGGTCTCACTGGGCTAAAAATCAAGGTGTATGCAGGGCCACAATCTTTCCAGAGGCTCCTTTGGGAGAATTCATTTCCTTGGTCTTTCCTGCTTCCAGAGACTACCTGCATTCCTTGGCTTGTGGTGCCTTCCCACAAAGCCAGTAACAGCAGATCACTCACATCTCCCTCCCCTTCTCTGTCTCCATCTTCCATTCTGACAGATGCTGTGATGATGCTGGACCTACCCAGCTAACCTCCCCATCTTAGATCAACTGACGGGCATCCTTATTTTCATCTGCACCCTAAACTCACCCTTGCCACATAGCAGAACAGACTCATATGTTCCAGAGATTGGGACATGGACATCTCTGGAACCATTTTTCTGCCTGCCACTTGTTACTTTAATTTTTGCCAGCGTGGCGTGTATAAAATGATAGATCATTATGATTTTAATTTGGATTCATTAGAGGCATACTTAGGGCTTCCCCAGTGGATCAGCTGGTAAAGAACCCACCTGCCGATACAGAAGACACAAGAGACATGGGTTTGATCCCTGGGTTGGGAAGATCCCCTGGAGGAGGAAATGGCAACCCACTCTAGCATTCTTGCCTGGAGAGTCTCATGGACAGAAGAGCCTGGCAGGGTCACAAAGAGTCAGGCATGACTGAGCAGGAATGCAGGCATGCACAGAGGCATATTTACCTCTAACGAGGCATCAATACCATCCTCTTAAGTGTTATGAATATTGATATTTGTGGGGGTGCCTTCCTGGCTTGAACCCCAAGTGAGATGGACACATGGAGAGAGCACTGAATTTGGAGTTGGCAGCCCTGGGTCTAACTTTGGCTCTGACTCTATTAGCTGTGTAGCTGTGGACATACCCTTCCTCTCTGGGTCTCATTTCTCACCATACAGAGTGGTTTTTAAATTAATTAAAAAAAATACCCGATGACTTTTACTTAAACCAGGGAAGGTGAACAGGATCAACTTGGGATCTTTTGAGGGAGATGAGCATAGAAGACAGAGGGGCCTGAGTGAAGGAATCCAGGATGAGAGACCCAAAAAAACATGGGCCAGTCCATCTCTCTGGGTTTGGTTTTGCCTTGATTCTTCTCATTGTGAAAGGATGAATTTTGTGATATCAGGAGACCCATGCAGTAACACTTGTAATTCTAACACAGACCTCAGTCAAAGGTGGCTCCTTCATTGTCTAAGCAGGGCTCTTGTTTGAGGTGTGGTTACACAGAAGTTCTCTTATCATAGCAGAGCTCTGTGGGTAAGCGGGGTAGGAGACAGCAACTGTTTGGTGTTCTCCCTTTGGATGGAGAACCTAGTTCTCTGTAAGGGCTGCTGGGTGTAACTGGGCAGGTCGTATGTAATCCCATGGGATGTCCCTTGATGGGGCAAGTGGGAGACAAAACCCAGCCCGTTACCCACTTGCCAAGTTTGAGCACATGAGCATGGGGCTGTCTCTGCCCGGGGGAGACACACTACTTTCTCATTTGCACAAATGCATGTTACGGGCAACCAAAACTCTCTATGCATTTGGGGTATTGAGGGGCATGTTTTCCCCCAATGTCCAACAGAAACCTAGAAAGGAAGCAGGGACCCTAAAACACTATGGTTCTTCCTTTTTGGCCACATGTAGCAATGGACACACAGATACTGATGTGCTTAAAAATAAAGAACTCCAGGGATTTCCTGGTGGTCCAGTGATTAAGAATCCACATTCCAACGCAGGGGACTAGGGTTCTATCCCTGGTTGGGGTACTAAGATCCCACATGCTGGGGGGCCACCAAGCCCCCGCACCACAATTAGTGAGGCCCATGTGCCACAACTAGAGAGTCCTTGCACCAGAACCAAAGGTCTCACATGATAGGATGAAGATTCTGCCTGCCACAACTAAGACCCAACACGGAAAAATAAGTAAATATTAAAAATAAAGGACTCCATTTATAACTCAGCTGCTTCCCAAGGGAAATGGTAAATTCACACAGTGACTTCATGGGACTTTGGGGTGCTCCTAAATTGCTTCCATGATAGCCTGCCCTGTTGGGTTTGTCCCTTATGTGTTGAGTGGGATTACATGAAGGATGCAAATGATTGGAAGATTGCATGGGAGGACCTAGCATGACCCAAACATTGCCCCTGGGGAGTCCCCGGAGGATGCAAATGATTGGAAGATTGCATGGGAGGACCTAGCATGACCCAAACATTGCCCCTGGGGAGTCCCCGGACAGAAGTACCCTTCCTCACCAGCCTCAGTGTCCTAAATAGTCCCTTTGCTCAAGGGGCCAGTGCATTGTATGCTCCAGAAAACCTGTATTTCAGACTCGTCTTGATTAGCTTTGTTTCTTAGATCTACAATCTTCACTTGTGAATTTGATGTAATTAAATGCAAACTGTGACATCACCTGGCCAGTGGCAAAGCCGTATCACCTCAGGACATGGTATTGCCACTGTCATTGACTGAAATCCATCTGTAAAGGTCTCCCAGGTGAGGACACCAGTGGGAATGTGTAGGTCAGCTTTCCTATCTGTAAAGTCAAAATGACAAATATCACGAAGACCATTTGTGACTGTTGGGAAACTAATGTACGTAAAGCACGTAGAAGAGTGCCCAGTACATAGTAAATGCTCAATAAATGGAGGCATCTATGATGGTGATGGAAAGGAGAAATCTAGAATATGGCTTTCTCTGCACAGGAACTTCAGCTCAAGAAAACTAGAAACTTCAGGCCTGGCAGCAGTGGTTGTTGCAATTTTAAACGCTTTTTAAAAATTGAGATACTTACAGAAAAATGCACAGATCTTAAAAGTATAGAGTTCAATGACAGGTTCACACATCTGTGTAACCCACACCCTTACCAAGACACAGAATGTTTTCATCCCCAGACAGATGGCTCACATCCTTTCCCAGCCAACACCTCATCCCCAGCTGAGTGGCTACCATTGTTCCGATTTCTTTTGCTGTGGACTAGTTTTTCCTCTCCTAGGACTTCGTGTAACAGAATCATACAGTGTGTCCTGTTTTTGTGTTCAGCCATTTTTTGCACAGCCTGTTTTCAGGTCTTTCCACAGTGTGAGATTTATCAGCAGTTCATTCTTTTCTTGGGCTTCTCAGGTGGTGCTAGTGATAAAGAACCCACCTGCCAATGCTGGAGTCATAAGAGATGCAGGTTTGATGCCTGGATTGGGAAGATCCCCTGGAGGAGGGCCTGGCAACACACTCCAGGAATCCCTGGAGAATCGTATGGACAGAGGGGCTTGGCAGGCTGCAGTCCATAGGGTCACACAGAGTCAGACACAAAAGCAACTTTGCATGTATTCTTTTCTTGTTAGACATTGTTCCACTGTATGAACGTAGCATCATTTATGTATTCACCTGTTGAGCATTTGGGTAATTCTTGGACTTGTTGAGCATTTGGATAATTCTTGGGTTTTGGCTACAGTGATTAAAGTTGCTGTCACCATTCCTGTACAAGGCTTTTTTTTGATACATATTTTCATTTATTTTGTGAGTGGAATCTCTGGATCATAGAGAAGTTTTATGTTTAACATTATAGAAGCAGTTATTCTGGTTGTACCATTTTACACATCTCCACTGTGTATAGGAGTTAGTTGGCTTTACATTCTTGAAAACTTGAGGTTGACAGTCTTCAATTTTAGCCATTATGATGGCATGTAGTGGTCTCTCATTGATTTCAAATTGCATTTCCTTGCAACTGATGACAGTGCTTTTTGTGTGTGCTTATTGGATGTTCCTGTATCTTCCTTCATAAAGGGGTCTTTAAGTTTTTGGTTCCTTTTTATTTTGTCGTCATTTCGTCATTGAGATATAAAATTCATTTCTGTATTCTGGGTACAGGTCCTTTGTCAGCTGTACATATTTATTTTTCTCCTGATCAGTGGCTTTCAATTTTCTTAGTGATATCCATTTTACATAATTTTTTTATGAAATATATTTTAACATTTAAAAACTTTTATGATAATATCTGTGCCTTGTCTAAGAAATCTTGATCCCAAGATCACTAAGAGATACTCCTATGTTTTCTAGAATCTTTATAGTTGCAGCAGTAACATTAGAATTTTGTTTCCTCTCATTCTAAGTTTTGTCTGTGAAATGACAGATGGGTCAAAGTTTTTTTTCTTTGTTTTTCTGTATGTATATCTAGTTGTTCCAGTATCATTTGTTGAAAAGATTTTCATTTTTCCATTAAATTGTTTTGGCACCTTTTAAAGAAATGGGATTGATTTCATAGATGTGAATCTATTTCAAGGCTTTCTGTCCTGTTCCATTGTTCTATTTGTCTGTTTTTAAGTCAAAGCCATACTTCCTTTCCAAAATTGTTTTTGGAAAACATTTGCGTTCCCATATAAATCTTACATTCACTATGTCAATTGCTAACAAAAAATACCCCAATGAAATTTTTATTGAGGTTGTGTTAAATCTGTAGGTGAATTTGAAAAGAATTGACACCTTAACACTGAATTTTCCAGTCCATGAACATAATATATCTCTTCATGTATTTAGATTACTTTCTCTGAGTGATGTTTTGTAAGTTTTAGTGAGGTTTTATATATTCGTTGAAATTCATCCTTATGTATTTTATGTTTTTTGATGTTATTTTAATTGGTATTTTAAAATTTTATTTTCAGTTATTCATTGCTGATATAATAGAATGACTTTTTTTTTGTATGTTTGCCTCATATCCTACAGTATTGCTAAGTTTGCTTATTGGTTCTGGTGGGCTTTGGTTTGGTTTGGTAGATTCCTTAGGATTTTATACATATACAGTTATGCAATGTGAAAATAAAGATATTTTTAGCTCTTCCTTTCTAATTTTTATGTCTTTCAATTTTTCTTTTATTGTCGTGTTTAGGACATTCTGTAAAATGTTCAATAGAAATTCCAATCTTTGAGCAAAGCTGTTTGTCACTAGGTACAATGCTAGCTGTAGGTATTTTGTAGATACACTTTATCTGGTTTTCTGGGAGTTTTTGTCATGAATGCACCTGGACTTTTCCCCCAAAGCTTTTTCTGCATCTATTGAGATGATTGTATGGTTTTTCTCTTTTAACCTCTTAATGGGGCAAATTGCATTGATTTGTCAAATGTTAAACCAATACTGTATTTTAGAATCAAACTTCATCTGATTGTTGACTTTGACTTTTCAGTATTTTGTTAAGGATATAGATTTATGAGAGACAGAAATCTACTTAGCATTCACATGGCTTGACAAAATTCTTTAAATGTTTGGTAACATTCACCAGTGAAGCCCTCTAGGACTGGAGTTTTCTTTGTGGAATGCTTTTTAATTATGAATCTGAATATTTAAGTAGAACTATTTTGATTTGCAATTTCTTCCTTCAGTTTTGGTAATTTGTTTCAGAGAATTGAATGATTTTTTAAAATTTAAATTGTCAAATTTATTGAAATGATTGTACATAAAATTCTCTCACTATTTTAATGTCTCTCAGATTACTGCAATGTATTTTGTTTTGTTCTAATGTTGATAATTAATTTTATTCCCTTTATATATTTTTTAATTTACTTGCTGAATTTTTTAATTAGAGGATAATTACTTTATAATATTGTGATGGTTTCTGACATACATCAACATGAATCAGCCACAAGTATATTTATGTCCCCTCTCTCTTAAACCCATCTCTCTCCCCATCTGTCCCCATCCCACCCCTTTAGGTTGTCACAGAGCATAGCTTTGGGTTCCCTGCATCATACAGCAAACTCCCAGTGGCCATTTATTTTATATATGATAATATATATGTTTCAATGCTGTTCTTTCAAACCATACCATCTTCTCCTTCCCCTGCTGTGTCCAAAAGTTTGTTCTTTATGTCTGTGTCTCCTTTGCTGCCTGCAAGTAAGATCATCAGTACTATCTTTTCAGATACCATACATATGTGTCGATATACAATATCTGTCTTCTTTCTGACTTCACTCTGTATTATAAGCTCTAGGTTCATCCACCTCATTGGAATTGACTCAAATGTGTTCCTTTATATTGCTGAATAATAGTCCATTGTGTTTATATACCACAACTTCCTTATCCATTTGTTTGTTGATGGACATCTAGGTCTCTTCCACGTCCTAGCTATTGTAAACAGTGCTGCAATGAACACTGGGGTCCACGTGTCTTTTTCAGTTGTGGTTTCCTCAGGGTGTATGCCCACTAGTGGGATTGCTGGGTCATATGGTAGTTTTATTCCCATTTTTATTTTGTTTTTTTAAGGAATCTCCATACTGTTCTCCACAGTGGCTATATCAGTTTACATTCCCACGAACAGGGCAAGAGTGTCCCCTTTTATCCACCCACTCTCCACCATTTATTGTTTGTAGGCTTTTTGATGGTGGCCACTCTGACTGATGTGAGATGATACCTTACTGTGGTTTGGATTTGCATTTCTCTAGTAACGAGCAATGTTGAACATCTTTTCATGTGTCTGTTAGCCATCTGTACATCTTCCTTGGATAAATGTCTGTTGAGGTCTTCTGCCCACTTTTTGATTGGGTTGCTTGCCTTTTGGGTATTGAGTTGCATGAGCTGCTTGTATAATTTGGAGATTAAGTCTTTGTTCTTTTCATCTGCTGTTATTTTCTCCCATTCTGAGGGTGTCTTTTCACCTTGCTTATAGTTTTCTTCATTGTGCAAAAGCTTTTGAGTTTAATTAGGTCATGTTTATTTTTGTTTTTATTTTCATTACTCTAGGAGGTGGGTCACAGAGGATCTTGCTGTGATTTATGTCAGAATATTATGCCTATGTTTTCCTCTAAGAGTTTCATAGTTTCTGGTCTTACATTTAGGTCTTTAATCCATTTTGAGTTTATTTTTGTGTATGGTATTAAAAAGTGTTCTAGTTTCATCCTTTTACATATAGTTGGCCAGTTTTCCCAGTACCGCTTGTTGAAGAGTCTGTCTTTTCTCCTTGTATATTTTTGCCTTCCTTGTCAAAGATGAGTTGCCCCATGAATTTTCGTGAATCTTTTATCTCTGGGCTTTCTTGATATCTTTGTGTATTCCAAAAAGGTTGATTCCTAGCTCCATTTTCTAATTTTTATTTCTGATTTTTTCATTGTTAGTGTATAGGAATGCAAGGGATTTCTGTGTATTCATTTTATATCCTGCAACTTTATTATATTCATTAATTAGCTCTAGTAATTTTCTGGTGGCATCTTTAGGGTTTTCTATGTAGAGAATCATGTCATCTGCAAACAGTGGGAGTTTTACTTCTTTTCTAATCTGGATTCCTTTTATGTCTTTCTCTTCTAAGATTTCTGTGGCTAGGACTTCTAAAACTATGTTGGATAATAGTGGTGAGAGTGGCCACCTTTGTCTTGTTCCTCGTTTTAGAAGAAGTGCTTTCAGTTTTTCACCATTGAAGATATTTGCTGTGGGTTTGTCATATATGGCCTTTATTATGTTGAGGTATGTTCCTTCTGTGCCTGCTTTCTGGAGAGTTTTATCATAAATGGGTGTTGAATTTTGTCAGAGGCTTTCTCTGCATCCATTGAGATGATCATATGGTTTTTATCTTTCAATTTATTAATATGGTGTATCACATTGTTGTGTATATTGATTAATTTGCATATGTTGAAGAATCTTGGCACCCTTAGGATAAAGCCTACTTGATCATGATGCATGATCTTTTCAGTGTGTTGTTGAATTCTGTTTGCTAGAATTTTGCTGAGAATTTTTGCATCTATGTTCATCAGTGATATTGGCCTGTAATTTTCTTTTGTGTGTGTGTGGCATCTTTGTCTGGCTTTGGTATCAGGGTAATGGTGGCCTCATAGAATGAGTTTGGGAGTTTTCCTTCCTCTGCAATTTTCCAGAAAATTTGAGCAGAATAGGTGTTAGCTCTTCTCTAAACGTTTGGTAGAATTCACCTGTGAAGTCATTTGGCTTTTGTTTGTTGGAAGACTTTTTATTACAGTTTTGATTTCTGTGCTTGTGATTGATCTGTTCAGATTTTCTATTTCTCCCTTGTTCAGTTTTGGAAGGTTATACTTCTCTAAGAATTTTTCCATTGCTTCCAAGTTGTCCATATTATTGGCATATAGTTGCTCATAGTAGTTTTCTATGATCCTTTGTATTTCTGTGTTGTCTGTTGTAACGCCTCCTTTTTCATTTCTAATTTTATTAATTTTAGTCTTCTCCCTTTTTTTTCTAGATGAGTCTTGCTAACAATTTGTCAATTTTGTCTATCTTCTCAAAGAACCAGCTTTTAGTTTTATTGATCTTTGCTATTATCTCCTTCATTTCTTTTTCATCTATTTCTGCTCTAATCTTTATGATTTCTTTCCTTCTACTAACTTTGGTGTGGTGGGGGTTGTCCTTCTTTTTCTAGTTGCTTTAGGTATAAGGTTAGGTTGTGTGTTTGATGTCTCTTATTTCTTGAAGTAGGCTTGTATTGCTATAAACTTCCCTCTTAGCACTGCTTTTAGTGCATCCCATAGGTTTTCAGTTTTCCTGTTTTCATTGTCGTTTCTGGTCATATTTTGGTTTCCTTTTTGATTTCTTCAGTGATCTGTTGGTTATTCACAAGCATATTGGTTAGCCTTCATGTGTTTGTTTTTAAAATTTATTTATTTATTTTTGGCTGTGTTGTGTGGGCTTCTCACTGAGGTGGCTTCTCTTGTTGCTGAGCGCGGGCTCAAGGCACACAGGCTTCTTCAATAGTTGGAGCACATGGGCTCAGTAGTTGTGGCACATGAGCTTAGTTGCCCCATGGCATGTGGGATTTTCCTGGTCTAGGGATCAAGCCAGTGTCCTCTGCATTGTAAGGTGGATTCTTAACCACTGGACGCCAGAGAAACCCTCCCTTCATATTAATATCTTAATCAGTCTAGCCTAGTGGCATATCAATTTTATCAACTTTTTCCAAGATTCAGCTTATTTTTTTAGTTTTTTAGTTTTTTGAAAGTATAGTTGACCTACAATATTAGTTTCAGGGGTACAAATAGAAATCCAATATTTTTACTGATTACACTCCAAACAAAGTTATTATAAAAGATTGACTCTATCCCCTGTGCTGTACATTACATCCTTGTAACTTACGAAAAGATACACAACATCACTAGTCATCAGGGAAACATAAATCAAAACCACAATGAGATACCTCCTCAACTTTATTTTTTATTGATTTTTTTCTAAAACATTATGTGTTTTCTCTTTCATTGAATTCTCCTTCTTTATTGTTTCCTTCCTTCTGCCAGTTCTGGGTTTAACTTGCTCTTCTTTTTCTAACTTTTTAAGGTAGAGATCTGAGTCACTAATTTCACACATTTCTCCTTTAGAAGCTGTGAAAGTGAAAGTGTTAGTCTCTCAATCATGTCTGGCTCTTTGTGACCCCATGGACCATAGCCCGCCAGGCTCCTCTGTCCATGGGATTCTCCAGGCGACGATACTGGAATGAGTTGCCATTTCCTCCTCCAGGGGATCTTCCCAACCCAGGGATTGAACCCAGGTCTCGCCTGTCCTGCAGGCAGATTCTCTACCATCAGAGCCACCAGGGAAGCCATACATTCAATCTAAGCTCTGCTATAAAAATCGAAGCCCCGCCCCAATTTTTCTTCTCCTCTAGTACCCCAATCACACATTAGATTCCTTGATTTTTCTCCCACAGTTCACTAAGGCTCTGTTTCCCTCCTTTTATCCCCTCCTCTGCTTCAATCTGAATAATTTCTGTTGCTCTATTTTCGAGTTCATTAGTCTTTCTCTTTTTCTATGCAATGTCTGTACTTCTTTGATTTCCTTCCAGTGAACATCTCCACTTTTGTAGTTTTGGGTTTAACATTTCCAACTTTTAAAAAAAATATTTGCATTTCTTTTTTTAACTATTTACAAATTTAAGCAAAATTAATCACTTCATGGGAGATAGATGGGGAAACAGTGGATTGGAAACAGTGTCAGACTTTATTTTTGGGGGCTCCAAAATCACTGCAGATAGTGATTGCAGCCAGGAAATTAAAAGACACTTAATCCTTGGAAGGAAGATTATGACCAACCTAGATAGCATATTAAAAAGCAGAGACATTACTTTGCCAACAAAGGTCCATCTAGTCAAGGCTATGGTTTTTCCAGTAGTCACGTATGGATGTGAGAGTTGGACGGTGAAGAAAGCTGAGTGCCAAAGAATTGATGCTTTTGAACTGTGGTGTTGGAGAAGACTCTTGAGAGTCCCTTGGACTGCAAGAAGATCCAACCAGTCCATCCTAAAGGAGATCAGTCCTGGTGTTCATCGGAAGGGCTGATGTTGAAGCTGAAACTCCAATACTTTGGCCACCTCATGCGAAGAGTTGACTCATTGGAAAAGACCCTAATGCTGGGTAGGATTGAGGGCAGGAGGAGAAAGGGATGACAGAGGATGAGATGGTTGGATGGCATCACTGACTCGATGGACATGGGTTTGGGTAAACTCTGGGAGTTGGTGATGGACAGGGAGGCCTAGCGTGTTGCAATTCATGGGGTCGCAAAGAGTTGGACACAACTGAGCAACTGAACTGAATTTACAGTGTTGTTAGTTTCAGGTGTACAGCATAATGAGTCTCATTTCTGGATGTGTTCATATTGACTGATTCTCTGGATTATGGTTGCCTTTTCCTGCTTTGTCATATGCATTGAATATTTCGTTGTATGGATTCTTTGTTCTTGAGTGTCAGGATTCTGTGGTATTAATCGAATGTTATTTCAGCAGGCAGTTACTTGTTTGTGAATTAGCTTGTTCCTTTAAAAATTTGTCGGTGTGCACCTGGAGTAGCCTTTCCTCTAAGGCTAGCTTAGCCCTACTCCTAAGTGCGACTCCCTGGGGTCTCTCCTGACAGTTCTGTGGGTTCAGCAGGGCCCCTCCACACTGGAAGGTTGACGTGGAATGCCTCCCAGACCTGCGAGCTCTGATGTTTATTCAACTCACAACTTCTAGTGTTTTCTTTCCTGGGTCACTCTTTCTGCAGCAGGTGCTCATAGCCAGTGTCACAAAAGATTGACCTTTGCACTCACAGCCTCATGCTCAAGCCAAATACTCAAAAGGACCCAGTGCCATTCTCTGTAGCCCCTTCTCTGAGCAGCTCACTTCTCTCCAGGACCGTTCCCCACAGATTCCAGGCAGTTCAGCCCCTCCAATCTCCAATCTCTCTCTCTCTTTGTTTGGACTCTGCCTTCCTTTGCTGTGTCCAGAAGGATCTCAAGCAGAAATCTTGGCACTCCCTTGTTCCCTGTGTCTGGGGGATCACAGTCCTGCAGTCAGTCGCACAAACTCGGGGCCCAGTTATTTCGTATATTTCGCCAGTATTATAATCATTTACAGAGTCGTTTATCTGGGTCCCAGATACCCCATCATGGCTGGAGGTGGACGAGAGGGCAATGCTTCCACTTCTGAGAAAACTGATGAGATGAAGTGTTGGCTGATAAGGGCAATGAAGGTGGAGCCAAAACCTTAGCTCACCTCTACCTCAAAGAACTACGGTGAGAAGACTAGGCTACTGGGTCAGCTTTTTCTGCTCTTCCCTTCTTCAAGACAAGGGCAATGTTTGAAAACTGGCTTGCCCACAGTTCAGAGCCTTCTATTGTCCTCCTTTCCTTGAATTGTCCATCTTCCAATTATATGTATATGTATGTGCTTGTTCGTGCCTGACTCTTTGGGACCCCATGGACTATAACCCACCAGACCCCTCTATCCATTCTCCAGACAAGAATACTAGAGTGGGTTGCTGTTTCCTTCTCCAGGGAATCTTCCTGACCCAGGGATCAAACATGCATCTCTTGCATCTCCTGAATTGACAGAGGGATTCTTGACCACTGCACCATTCAATAATATAGTCAATCCTTAAAATAGCCCTGAAAGGTAAGCATGGTGTCCCCATTTTATAGATGGGACAACTGAGTTTGAGGGAGACGACCAAGACTACAGCACTCAGCACAGCTCCCTGCTGCAGAAAGTGGACATGGGTGGATTCCTGTGTGTTCATTCCTCTTAGACTTGAAAGAGACTTTGGACTTGTCCAGGATCACAGGCACCCCTGCACCAGGAGTCTGTTGCATATTCCTGACAGATGATGTCTAACTTCTATATGAAAAGAGTTTGTTAATGGAAAACTCAACCCTTATTGAGAAAGAAACCATAGCCTTTATTTATCTTTTTCCAAGATCTTTTTATCGAAGTATAGTTAATTTACAGTGTTGTGTTAGTTTCAAGTGTACAACAAAGTGATTCAGTTATACACACAAACACACACATGTATGTTTTTCAGGTTCATTTCCACTATATTCTGTTACAAGATATTGAATAGAGTTCTCTGTGCTATTCAGTAGGTCCTTGTTGTTTACCTGTGTTATATATGGTAGTGTGTGTATGTTAAACATAAATTCCTAATTTCTCTCTCCCCCACCCTGCCCTTGCTTTCCCCTTTGGTAACCATAAGTCTGAAACTACAGCCTTTAAAGTAATACAGACCCATCAACCAGGGATCCCCAACCTCTGGGATATAATGCCTGATGTTCTGAGGCAGAGCTGATGTAATAATAATAGAAGTAAAGTGCACAATAAATGTAATGTGTTTGAATCATCCTGAAACCATCTCTCTCTCTCTGCTCCATGGAAAAATCGTCTTCCATGAAACTGGTCCCTTGTGCCAAAAAGGTTGAGGACTGCTGCCATAGGAGACCCCTGGGAGAACTGACAGCAAGTCTAGAGTATGTTTAGTGCAAAGTGTGTCTCCTAAAGGATTCTAGGCACAGGGGGATCCAGGGATGAATGAGATACTGTCGTGACTCCCAAGGAGTTTAAATGTACTTAGGATTAGAGGTGAGCCTTCCTCATCAAGATCAGTGTTTCCAAAAGAGTTGGTGTGTCCTTCAGGTAGACATTACATTGTTGTCATTATTGTTCATTCACTAAATCATGTCCGACTATTTACGCCCCCATGGACTGCAGCCAAGCTCCTCGGTCCTCTACTCTCTCTCAGAGTTTGCTCAAATTCGTGTCCATTGAGTCAGTGATGCTATCTAACCATCTCATCCTCTGCCGCCCCCTTCTCCTCCTTCCCTCAATCTTTCCTGGCATCGGAGTCTTTTCCAATGAGTCGGCTCTTTGCGTCAGGTAGCCAAGTTATTGGAACTTCAGCATCAGTCCTTCCAGTGAAGATTCAAGGTTGATTCCTTTGGGATCAACTGGTTTGATCTCTTGCAGTCCAAGGGATTCTCAAGAGTCTTCTCTGGCACCATAATTCAAGTGTCAACTCTTGGGTGCTCAGCCTTCTTTATGGTCCATCTCTCACATCCATACATGAGTACTGGAAAAACCATAGCTTTGACTAAATGGACATTTGTCGGCAAAGTGATGTCTCTGCTTTTTAACACGCTGTCTAAGTTTGTCATGTCTTTCCTTTCAGTGAGCAAGCATGTTTTAATTTCACGGCTGCAGTCACTGTCCACAGTGATTTTGGAGCCCAAGAAAATGAAATCTGTTACTGCTCCTGCTTTTTCCCTATCTATTTGCCATGAAGTGATAGGACCAGATGCTATGATCTTAGTTTTTTGAAGGTTGAGTTTTAAGCCAGCTTTTTCACTTTCCTCTTTTACCCTCATCAAGAGGTTCTTTAGCTTCCTCTTCACTTTCTGCCATTAGAGGGGTATCATCTGCATATCTGGCATCACTCTGGCCACATTAAATTATCAAGTCCCATACAGGAAAAGTTATTCCTTTTTCCTCTTCCTTTCTAGCCTGGTCACATCGAGGAGGAACTCTCCCGTGGATGCTAATTTGTCTTTAACACCTAGCACTAATCCCCTCCCCCACCTTTCTTTTCTTTAAAAATTGAGAGCAGACTTCAGAAAACAGATCTTAGAAGTTAGTCGTGGATTTTATTTATTTAAATACAAAATATTTAGTAGCAGTGATGGTATGAACGCTGACCAATCAGAGCAAGATGGAGCTTGTCAATAGTTCCCTTATTTCTCTCAAGTGATATTAGCCTTTCATTTAAGAGAATAATAATTTTCTTTTCTGAAAGATATCCAGTAAAAAATTTGAGTGGCTTTAAAGGAAAATCTTAATAATTGTGCACATGGATATAGCATAAGGTAATGGAAAGCTGCCAAAGGAGTTTTTAAAACAGCATAATTGAGAGAGAACTCACATACCATACCATTCATTCCTTTAAAGCAGGTCAATCTTAGTATATTCACAGAGATGGTATAACTATCATCACTATCTAACTTTACAATGTTTTCATTTCATCCCAAAAACAAAGCTGATACAACCACTGACAATCACTCTCCTATTCTCTTCTTCCCTGTAGCCCCTGGCAACCTGTCATCTGTCTCTCTGAATTTGCCCATTATGGACATTCCACATCAACGGACTCATACAATATTTGTCCTGTTGTGTCTGGGTTCATTTACATACATTTTCAAGGTGCATCCGTGCTGTAATGGATATTGGTACAGTAAGTCCCCTACATGTGAATGAGTTCCATTCTGAGAGCCCATTCGTAAGTCCAACAAAGTTAGCCTAGATACCCAACCAACACAATTGGCTATATGGTACTGTACTGTACTAGGTTTATAATACTTTTCACACAAGTGGAACATTAAAAACCAACAAACACAAAAAATAACATGCTTTTAATCTTAGAGTACAGTACCTTGAAAAGTACAATAGTACCAGCTACATCACTGCTGCTTTTATGCTTGCTTCTGGACATCCTAGGCTTGAAATAGACATTGTACTACTGCACTCTGTACAGTGAAGTACACAGAAGCCCAGCCACTTGCAGAGGATGCACACACATGACAGTGTACAACAGACACATGAACCAACTTATGTGACTGGACATGGGAATGCATGCTTGCATCTCTGAAGGTTCACAGCTTGAAGGTTTGTATGTAGGGGACTTACTGTACCTTAATTCTTATGTTGTTGTTTAGTCACTATGTCGTGTTCAACTCATTTGCAACCCCATGGACTATAGACCGCTAGCTCCTCTGTCCATGGGATTTCCCAAGCTAGAATACTGGGGTAGGTTGCCATTTGCTTCTTCAGGGGATCATCTTGACCTGGGGATGGAACCTGCATCTCTTGCACTGGCAGGCAGATTCTTTACCACTGAGCCACCGGGGAAGCCCATAGTCCATTTTATCAATTCAGTTCAATCGCACAGTCGTGTCTGACTCTTTGCGACCCCACGGACTGCAGTACGCCAGGCTTCCCTGTCCATCACCAACCTTCGGATCTTACCCAAACTCATGTCCATTGAGTCGGTGATGCCATCCAACCATCTTATCCTCTGTTGTCCCCTTCTCCTCCCATCTTCAATCTTTCCCAGCATCAGGGTCTTTCCAAATGAGTCAGTTCTCATCAGGTGGCCAAAGTATTGGAGCTTCAGCATCAGTCCTACCAATGAATATTCAGGACTGATCTCCTTTAGGATGGACTGGTTGGATCTCCTTGCAGTCCCAGGGACTCTCAAGAGTCTTCTCCAACTCCACAGTTCAAAAGCATCAATTCTTCAGCACTCAGCTTTCTTTATAGTCCAACTTTCACATCCATACATGACCACTGGAAAAACCATAGCCTTGACTAGATGGACCTTTGTTGACAACGTAATGTCTCTGCTTTTTAATATGCTGTCTAGATTGGTCATAACTTTACTTCCAAGGAATAAACATCTTTTAATTTCATGGCTGCAGTCACCATCTGCAGTGATTTGGGAGGCCCAAAACATAAAGTCTGTCACTGTTCCCATTGTTTCCCCATCTATTTCCCATGAAGTGATGGGACCAGATGCCCTGATCTTAGTTCTCTAAATGTTAAGTTTTAAGCCAACTTTTTCACTTTCCTCTTTCACTTTCATCAAGAGGCTCTTTAGTTCTTCTTCATTTTCTGCCGTAAGGGTGGTGTCATCTGCATATCTGAGTTACTGATATTTCTCCCAGCAATCTTGATTCCAGCTTGCGATTCATCCAGCCCAACATTTCTCATGATGTACTCTGAGTATAAGTTAAATAAGCAGGACGACAATATACAGCCTTGATGTACTCTTTTTCCTATTTGGAACCAGTCTGTTGTTCCATGTCCAGTTCTGACTGTTGCTTCCTGACCTGCATAGAAATTTCTCAAGTGACAGGTCAGGTGGTCTGGTATGCCCATCTCTTTAAGAATTTTCCACAGTTTGTTGTGATCCACCCACTCAAAGACTTTGGCATAGTCAATAAAGCAGAAGTAGATGTTTTTCTGGAACTTGCTTGCTTTTTCAATGATCCAATGGATGTTGGCAATTTGATCTCTGGTTCCTCTGCCTTTTCTAAATCCAGCTTGAACATGTGGAAGTTCACGGTTCAAGTACTGTTAAAGCCTGGCTTGGAGAATTTTGAGCATTACTTTACTAGCACGTGAGATGAGTGCAATTGTGTGGTAGTTTGAGCACTCTTTGGCATTGCCTTTCTTAGGGATTGGAATGAAAACTGACCTTTTCCAGCCCTGTGGCCACTGCTGAGTTTTCCAAATTTGCTGGCATATTGAGTGCAGCACTTTCACAGCATCATCTTTTAGGATTTGAAATAGCTCGACTGGAATTCCATCACCTCCACTAGGTTTGTTTGTAGTGATGCTTCCTAAGGCCCACTTGACTTCGAATTCCAGGATGTCTGGCTCTAGGTGAGTGATCACACCATCATGATTATCTGGGTCGTGAAGATCTTTTTTGTATAGTTCTTCTGTGTATTCTTGCCACCTCTTCTTAATATTTTCTGCTTCTGTTAGGTTCATACCATTTCTGTCTTTTATTGAGCCCATCTTTGCATGAAATGTTCCCCTGGTATCTGTAATTTTCTTGAAGAGATCTCTAGTCTTTTCCCATTCTATTGTTTTCCTCTGTTTCTTTCCTCTATTCCTTTTTATAGCCAACTATTATTCCACTCTATGCATAGACCACATTTTTTGTACATTCATCAACTGATGGACAGATTGTTTCTTTTCAGCTATAACAAGTTATGCTGCTGTGTTTGTGTATACATTTTTTATTTGAACACATGTTTCAGTTCTGTTGGGTATATACCTACAAGAATAAGTACTAGGTTAGATAGTAACTATGCTTAACCTTTTGAGATTTATATTAAACAGGGTCCTCAAACACATTTCTTTTGGGACTTCCCAGTGGTTAAGAATCTGCCTGCCAATGCAGGGGACATGGGTTTGATCTCTGGTTCTGGAAGACTCCACATGCTGTGGAGCACTAAGCCCTCCACCACAACTACTGAGCCCGCACGTCCTAGAATCCATGCTCTGCAACAACAGAAGCCACCATGATGGGAAGCCCATGTACTGCAACACAAAGCCAAAAAACTGAAAAAACTATTGTGAGCTCATCTCATGCTAAGAAACTGGCAGTCAAGATCACGTGATCAAGAACTCTGGGAGCACACACCAAAAGAGAAGCTGATGTCATAGTAGGGTGCCTCACAGACAGCTCCTCCTACTGTTTGTTAGAGTCAGCCCTGGTTCTTACTGAGTCCCTCTGCCTACAGCTCTCGCATTAGAACCACAGGATGGGGGTGTTTATCTTCTGCAGTAAAGTTGAAATCGTGGCTAATTCAACTCCTTCTGTTCAAGGAGCCAAGATGAATAGCATTAGAAAGGAAAGCATTTGTCTAGTGGAAGAACACTATCCAGCACAAAATATCCTCTGGCCATCAGGGTTTTACATCTGGATAGTGTGAGTGACTGAGCATAAACACAATTGTCAGGATCTGCTTTCTAAACACGTGGTTTTAGCCTCCATGTTTCCTCTCCCCTGTTTGTTTTATTGACACTAATGGCCAGCTGCCTTGAACAAAGAGTCTAATTTTGACAGCAGAACACTAGACCTTGACAGCAAGCTGTAACAAGTAAAATATAGGCAGATGAGAAGCCTTCCTTTGCAATCATTGCATGTACTTATTGGTGCTTTCTCAACCATTGTCTCCAACCTTTCAGTGCAATTTTTGCCATCAGTGTAGGAGAGTAAATAAAATTTCTGGGCACAGTAGTAAAGTTTGGCAGTAGATATATCAGTTTTCCAAAGTGTGTGTACTAATTTGCTCTCCCTCCAGCAGAATGAGAATTCTAGCTGTACCACATCCTGGCCAGCACTTGGTATTTCCTATTTTTTTTTCCATTTTAGGATTTTTGTATGTGCAGGGTACTATCTCATTTCAGTTTTTAAAATTTTTTTTTAATTTATTGGAGTATAGTTGATTTACAATGCTGTATTTCAGACGTACAACAAAGTGATTTAGTTGTACATATTCACACGGGTTCAATCCCTGGGTCAGAAAGATCCCCTGGAGGAGGGCATGGCAACCCATTCCAGTATTCTTGTCTGGAGAATCCCATGGACAGAAGAGCCTGGTGGGCTACTGTCCATGGGGTCTCAAAGAGTCAGACACAACTGAGTGACTTAGCATGCATTCACATATCTATTCTTTTTTGAATTATTTTCCCACATAGGTTATTACAGCATATTGAGTGGAGTTCCCTGTACTATACAGTAGGTCATTGTTGATTTTCTGTTTTATATATAGTAGTGTGTATATGACAATTCCAAGCTCCTAGTTTATCGCTCCTCCCAACTTTTTCCCTTTGGTGTCCATAAGTTTGTTTTCTAGGTCTATGAGTCTGTTTCTGTTTTGTAAATAAGTTCATTTGTATCATTATTTTTGATTCCACATGAGTGATATCATATATTTATCTTCTCTGACTTACTTAGTAGGGTAATTTCTAGATCCATCTATGTTGCTGCAAATGGCATTATTTCATTCTTTTTTATGGCTGAATAATGTTCCAATGTATCCATGTACCACATCTTTATCCATTCAGCTGTCGATGGACATTTAGGTTGCTTCCATACCTTGGCTATTGTAAATAGTGCTGCTATGAACATTGGGGTGCATCTATCTTTTGAAATTATGGTTTTCTCTGGTTATATACAGTTTTAATTTTTGTTTCCCTGATGACTGACATTCAATACGTTTTCATGTGTTTTCGGAGCCGCTTGGGTATCCTCTTTCATGAAATGTCTATGCAGGTGTTTTGCTCATTTTTCTAATGGGTTTCCTGTCTTTTTCTTCTTTTGTAGGAGTTCTTTATCTTCTGGATGTGAGTTGTTATGTGGGATATGTAAATTGCAAAAATATATTCTCCTACTCCAGAGGTTTTAAGGTTGTTACTGTTTTGGTTTTCTGTTGCCACACAGAAAATTACCACAATTATAGCCACTGATACACAGCACAAATGGTCTGTAGGTTGGAAGTTCATCAGAGTTTGGCTACGTGCTCTACTCAAACCTAAATCAAGGCGTCAGTGGGGTTGAGTCCTTATCTGGAAGATATGGGGAAAATACAGTTCCAAGCTCATCCTTGTCATTGGCAAATTCAGTTCCTTGTGTCTGTAGGCCTGAGGGCCCCATTCCCTTGCTGGCTGTCGGTTGGGAGCTGCTCCCACCTGCTCCTCTCCATCAGCAAAGCCCGCCACATTTCTAGGTTCTCATTAGTTATCTATTCTGTACACAGTATGTTGTAGTTGTTCAGTTGCCCATTTTTTGATTGGGTCGTTTGGGTTTATATATATATATATATATGTATATTGAGGTACATAAGCTGTTTGTGTATTTTGGAGATTAGTTTCTTGTCAGTTGCTTCATTTGCAAATGTTTTCTCCCTTCTGAGGGGTGTCTCTTCATCTTGTTTATGGTTTCCTTTGTTGTGCAAAAGCTTTTAAGTTTAGTTCGGTCCCATTGGTATATTTTTGTTTTCAGTTTCATTACTCGAGGAGGTGGGTCAAAAAAGATCTTGCTGTGATTTATGTCAAAGAGTGTTCTATGTTTTCCTCTAAGTTTTATGATGTCTGGCCTTACATTTACGTCTCTTATCCATTTTGAGTTTATTTTTGTGTATGCTGTTAGAGAGTGTTCTAATTTCATTCTTTTACATAAACATGGGTTTTTAAAAGTTAATTTTTATTGAGGTATAGTTGATTTTCAATGTCGTGTTAGTGTCTGCTGTACAGCAAAGTGAATCAGTTATACATATATCCACTACTTTTTAGATTCTATTTCTGTACAGGTCATTACAGATTATTGAGTAGAATTCCCTGTTCTATACAGTAGGTCCTTATTAGTTATCTATTTTCTATATAGTAGTGTGTATATGTCAATCTCCCAATTTATTCCTCCCCTCCCCCATCCCCCTTAGTCTATAACATAGTAGGTTTTATTTTGAGAGAAATGAGTAACAATTGGAGGAATTTAAGAAAAAGAGGACATTTTCAAATGGAATTTTTTTGACTATTGGATTGAGAATCACTGGTGGGAGCTGGGATGAGAGTAGGGGCAGTTATGAGGCTAATGAAATAATCCAGGAGAGGTACAGGTGGCTTGGAGCAAGGTGGCAGCTGAGAAGGTGGTGGGATGAGGTGGGATCCTGGATACATTTTGACAGGAAATGCTGATTAACAGGATGCCTGAGGCATGAAAAAAAAATGTTGATAGGGGTACTGAAAAATTATTCCAGAGTTTCTGGCCTGCTCATCATAGTTACTCAGAGACCCTGATGGAGGAACAGTTAGGGATGGAGCAGGCTTGAGGGGACAATCAGGAGCTTTGTTTGGACATGTTAAGTTTGAGATGTGGATGAGATGTCATGTGGAGCTGTCAAGTGAGCAGGTGAAAATACAGGCTGGGAATCAGGGAGCAGTGTGCGTGACAGACAGACACACACACCTGGGGGTCATCAGTATGTGGCAGCCAGGAGCCTGATGTGACCGCTCAGGAGTGGAGACGAGAGGTCTGGGGCCAAGCCTGGATGGGGAGGGTCAGGTTCTCAGGAGCCCTGGGGTGCTCTGCAGGAAGATGGGGGGAGATCTTGGGGGGAGGAACCAGGAAGAGAGACTGGACAAGAGTGTCCAGAGAAGTATAGGATGGAAGCTGGGAGAGTGTCATGTCCTGTCACCCAAGTGAAGAAACGGTTAGAAAACAAAGGACTAAGCAACCTCACCAGATGCTAGAATGGTCAAGTTACATGAGGACCAAGATTTGACCATCGGGTTTCACCATAGGGATGGGGGGGTTGTTGGTAATCTTTTTTTTTTTTTCAATTAATTTATTTCTTTTAATTGAAGGAAAATTACAATATTGTGATGGTTTTTGCCATACATAACATGAGTCGGCCACAGGTGTATACATATGTCCCCCCATCCTGAACCCCCTTCCCACTTCCCTTCCCACCATATCCCTCTGGGTTGTCCCAGAGCACTGGCTTTGAGTGCCCTGCTTCATGCCTCGAACTTGCACTGGTCATCTCTTTTACATATGGTAATGTATGTGTTTCAGTGCTGTTCTCTCAAATCATCCCACCCTCACCTTCTCCCACTGGGTCCAAAAGTCTGTTCGTTACATCTGTGTCTGCTTTGCTGCCCTGCATGTAGGATCATCAGTACCGTCTTTCTAAATTCCATATATATGTGTTAATATACAGTTTTGTCTTTCTCTTTCTGACTTACTTCAGTCTGTATAAAACATTCCAGGTTCATTCACCTCATTAGAACTGACTCAAATGCTTTCCTTTTTATAGCTGAGTAATAGTCCATTGTGTATATGTACCACAACTTCCTTATCCATTCATCTGCTGATGGACATCTAGGTTGGTTCCATGTCCTAGCTATTGTAAATAATGCTGCAGTGAACACTGGGGTACATGTGTCTCTTTCAATTCTGGTTTCTTTGGGATGTATGCCCAGCAGTGGGATTTCTGGGTTATATGCAGTTTTATTCCCAGTTTTTAAGGAATCTCCACACTGTTCTCCATTGTGGCTGTACCAGTTTGCACTCCCACCAACACTGCAAGAGGGTTCCCTTTTCTCCACACCCTCTCCAGCATTTATTGTTTATAGACTTTTTGATGAGGGCCATTATGACCAGTATGACATGATAACCTCATTGTGGTTTTGATTTGCATTTCTCTAATAATGAGTAAAGTTGAGCATCTTTTCATGTGTTTATTAGCCATCTGTATGTCTTCTTTGGAGAAATGTCTGTTTAGATCTTTTGTCCCCTTTTTGATTGGGTTCTTCATTTTTCTGATGTTAAGCTGCATGAGCTGCTTATATATTTTGAAGATTAATTCTTTGTCAGTTGTTTCGTTTGCTATTAGTTTCTCCCATTCTAAGGGCTGTCTTTTCACCTTGCTGATAGTTTCCTTCATTGTGAAAAAGCTTTTAAGTTTAACTAGGTTCCATTTGTTTATTTTTGTTTTTATTTCCATTTCTCTGGGAAGTGGATCATAAAGGCTCTTGCTGTGATTTATGTTGGCAAGTGTTCTGCCTATGTTTTCCTCCAAGAGTTTTATAGTTTCTGGTCTTACATTTAATCCATTTTGATTTTATTTTTATGATATTAGAAAGCATTCTAGTTTCATTCTTTTACACATAGTTTTCCCAGCACCACTTGTTGAAGAGACTGTCTTTTCTCCATTGTATATTTTGTCTCCTTTGTCAAAGATAAGGTGTCCATAGGTGCCTGGATTTATCTTTGGACTTTCTATTTTGTCCCATTGATCTGTATTTCTGTCTTTGTGCCAGTACCATACTCTTTTGATGAGTGTAGCTTTGTAGTATAGTTTGAAGTCAGGAAAGTTGATTCCTCCAGTTTATCTTAATGAAGTAGTTTCAGGTCAGTGACTGGGAAATGCTGGCTCAGAGGGGCTCAAGAGCAACGGGAGGAGAAGAATTTGGAGAATATATCAGAGAAGAAAGCTGTACAAGTCAGGATAGGACAGGCTACACTGCAGCAACAAACATCCCCCAATGTCTTTGTCTTTATAGGACGAGTTAATTTCTTGTTTGTAATATGTGTTCAGTAGAGGTCAGCAAGAGGGCTGTGGTCACTGGAGCTACTCTGTTGCCCAGGCCAGTAGAGGGTCTCTCTCAACACAAACTTGCATGTCAGCAGAGGGAAGGAAGTGAAGGGAATCATGCACCAGCCATGCAGGATTCCACCTGGAATAGACATGTATCACTTCCTTTCAAATTCATTAGCTAAAAGCAACTCACATGGTTATGCCTGACATCAAGGAGTGTCCAGAAGGAGGGAACCAGGGGTACTGATGAATAGCATGAGCCTGGTGGGCTACAGTCCATGGGGTCACAAAGAGTCGGGCACGACTGAGTGACTTTCACTTTTTCAATGAATAGTACACAAAGCATAACCTATATTTGAGCTTTCTTGCACAATACTTCATTTAATGAGTTTTAGGCTGTGAGTTTCAAGCATGGTGATGCTATCTGATTGGATTTTTTCACTTATTTGTTTTTGGCTGTGCTGGGTCTTTGTTGCTGCGATCGGGCTTTCTCTAGTTGTGGCAAGTGGGGGCTACTCTTTAGCTGTAGTGTGTGGGCTCCTCATTACAGTGGGTTCTCTTGTTGCAGAGCATAGGCTTCAGAGTTATGACACATGGACTTAGTTGCCCCGCAGCATGTGGAATCTTCCAGGACCAGTGATGGAACCCACGTCGCCTGCATTGGCAGTCAGATTATTAACTACTGGACCACCAGGGAAGTCCCTGAGTGTATGTTTAAAGCATTACTTGATTCAGTGGAATAATTTGGCAATAAGACATTGAATTATTGATAGACACATGACCGTGGATGAGTCTCCCAAAGATTATGCTGAGTGAAAGAAGCTGGATACAATGAGTAGATACTATACAATTTGATTTATATGACACCAAGGAACCGGCAAACTAATCTATGGTGATAGAAATCAGAAAGTGGGTGCCTGGAGGGGTGGGGCAGGAATTAACTGGAAAGGGTAGGAGAGAACTTTTTTTTAAACTTTTTTTTAAAAAGTTGAAGTATAGTTGATTTACAATGTCATGTTAATTTCTGCTGTACAACCAAGTAACCCAGCTATACACATATATACATTCTTTTTTATATTCTTTTCCAATATGGTTTATCCTAGGAGGTTGGACATAGTTCCATGTGCTATACAGTAAGACCTTGTTGTTTATCCACCCTATACATAATAGTTTGGATCTACTAACCCCAGACTCCTACTCTATCTGGCAGCTACAACAAGTCTGTTCTCTATGTCTGTGAGTCTATTTCTGTTTTGTAAATAGGTTCATTTGTGCCATATTTTAGATCCTGCATGTAAGTGGTATCATATGATATTTGTCTTTCTTTTTCTGACTGGCTTCAGTTAGTATGATCATCTGTAGTTACATCCATAGGAGAGAACTTTCTGGGAAGAAGGAAATATTCTCAATCTTATTAAATGTAACATACATGTGATACACTAGTATATATTACACACATGGACTATACATTTACATACCTGCTTATATAATTTTCATGTATTAAATATGTAAGTGTGTGTATATACATGTATACATATGTACACCCATATGTACATAAGCACATAGAGGTAGAACAGAGACCAGCAGGCAGACTGGGTCTCCAGGTGAGGTTGATGGTAACCTGGAGGGAGTGATGGCAGAAGCAGATGGATTTGGATACTGTGTTGGTTTCCTGTGACTTCTGTAACAAACTATTACAAACTTGGTGACTTAAAATAACAAACTGATTCTCCAAGAGTCCCAGAGATTGTAAGTCCCAAATCAGGGTGTTGGCAGGGCCACGCTCCCTCTGAAGTCTCTGAGGAAGGGTCCTTTCTTGTGTCTTCCAGCTTCTAGTGGTGGCTATCCATCCTTGGTGTAGCAGCATCACTCCAGTCTCTTCATCAATCTTCACACAGCCTTGTCTCTGTGTGTCTCCTCCTCTTATAAGGATGCCAGTCATTGGATTTAGGACACCCTATGCCACGATGACTTCATCTTAATGACTAATTACACTTGCATGAGCCTATTTCCAAACAAGGCCACATTCTGAGATTAGGGTAGACATGAATTTGGGGTGGACACAAAGCAACCAGTATGGACAAAATTTGAAGGCAGAGTAGAAAGGACTTGCAGATGGATTGAACATAGAGGGTGAAGGGAGAGGAGTCAAATGTGACTCAAGTTTTAGCTTGAACAACCTGTGGGAAGTGCCCTTTACCTTGGTTGGGGAGAGGAGTAGGGACAATTCTGGGGGAGCCCTAGAAGGTTCTGTTTGGGACACACTTAGTTTGAGGTGCCCGTTAGGCATTCCTGTGGGAGGCTGAATGAATACACTGGGGTATCATGCATGTGCATAGATGGTGTTCAAAGTCACGGGTGAGATCCTCAGAAAAGAGGATGATACCCGTCCTTGTGTCTTAATGCTGAGAGATTTCAAAAAGGAGAAACAGAAGTACCAGCAGCCTTGGTGAATCTTCAGAAACAGAAATGCAATTTTTAAAAAGGGTGGGTTATGGTAACAGCAATAAAAAAGGTGAGTTTTAAGACATTGCAGTTGTACTGCCGAGATAAATCAGAATTACGGTCCATGTGTGCATGTAACTTGAAAAATCAGCCCACTCTAATTCACCTAATTCATTTCAAGTGGGGCAGGGAAACACTTCTGATTTGTCAAGAATGAAAAAGCTTTTACAGTATTCAGCATCAGTAAACTGTCAGCCTCTGGGTGATCCAGGCTTCACTTTCCTCTTCTTAGCCAGGGATGATGATGATGTTGTTCAGTCACAGTTGTGTCTGACTCTTTGCCACCCCAGGGACTGCAGCACGCCAGGCTTCTCTGTCTTTCACTATTTTCAAGAGTTTGCTCAAACTCATGTCCATTGAGTCAGTGATGACATCCAAACATCTCATCCTCTATCGCTCCCTTCTCCTCTTGCCCTCAATCTTTCCCAGCATCAGAGTCTTCCAATGAGTCAGCTCTTTGCATCAGGTGGTCAAAGTATTGGAGCTTCAGCTTCAGCATCAGTCCTTTCAATGAGTAGTCAGTTTTGATTTCCTTTAGGATTAATTCCCTTGCTGTCCAAGGGACCCTCAAGAGTTTTCTCCAGAACCACAGTTCAAAAGCATCAATTCTTCAGGGTTCAGCCTTCTTTATGGTCATCCCTGGTGGCTCAGACGGTAAAGAATCTGCCTGCAATTGGGAGACCCAGGTTCAATCTCTGGATCAGAAAGATCCTCTGGAGAAGGAATGGCTACCCACTCTGGTATTCTTGCTTGGAGAATTCCATGGACAGAGGAGACTGTTGTACTACTGTCCATGGTGTTGCGAAGAGTTGGACACGACTGAGCGACTAACACTTTCACTAGCTAGGGATAGGGAAACACAAAAAGAACTCTTCAAGAGACTCACCTCTGTGACAGACACAGAATCCCCCCATCACAGAATAGAGGGAGCATCGTCCTTGGAGACAGTCCCATGGGGTGCCCTATGGGAATGAGGGTAAACCGAATTCTCATGGTCCCAATGATGTGTTTGGAGCCCCATATGCACTGCATCCCTAGTTCAAGGTTCATAGTCACCTGGGTGGAGTATTTAAAGATGGATGAACCCGAGAGGACCAACACATCACCCCCATTCACAGAGCACCTGCTTGGGGGACAGGCATCAGTAAGGCATAAATTTGAGCTTTTATTCATCTAGGGCCAATGTCCAATCAGCATCTTGGCCAGCTTTTTGGAGAAGTCTCATAGATGAAAGTAAATAATTAGGCCTTTTAACCAGGAGATACAGAGAAGAGTCATAAAAGTGAGTGATCATTCATTCATTCACTTCACTATTCATTCACTGAACAAATGAGTGTCTGAGTGTCCTTTACAGTCTAGCAATGAGGGTGCAATGGTGCATAAAACCAACATGGTCCATTTCCCCTAGAGCAGGGGCAGCTGCCATCATTAGTAAGCAAACTGAAAATAAATATTTAAGTAGAGATACGGACCTCCTAGGCTTCCCTGGTAGCTCAGCTGGTAAAGAATCCGCCTGCAATGTAGGAGACCCCAGTTTGATTCCTGGGTTGAGAAGATCCCCTGGAGAAGGGATAGGCTACCCACTCCAGTATTCATGAACTTTCCTGGTGGCTCAGATGGTAGAGAATCCACCTGCAATGTGGGAGACTGGGTTTGATCCCTGGGTTGGGAAGATCCCCTGGAAGAGGGCATGGCTACCCACTCCAGTATTCTTGCCTGGAGAATCCCCATGGACAAAGAAGCCTGGCGGGCTGCAGTCCATGGGGTTGCAAAGAGTCAGACACGACTGAGTTACTAAGCACACTCACACGGGCCTCCCAGGTGGCTCAGTGGTAAAGAATCTGTCTGCCAATGAAGGAGACTTGGGTTCAATCCCTGGGTCAGGAAGATCCCCTGGAAAAGGAAATTGTAAGCCATTCCAGTATTCTTGCCTGAAAAATTCCATGGACAGAGGAGCCTGGCAGGCTCTAGTTCCGGGGGTTGTAAAGACTTGGACACGACTGAGCAACTGAGTACAAATACAATACACAGTTTATGAGAGACTGATGGAGAAGAGATGATGGTATACCAAGAGGTCAGGAAAGGCTTCTCTGAGGACATGATGTTCAATTTGGACCCAAAGAATGAGTGAGCCAGGCAAGGAGGCAATCAAGGCAGGGGGACCAGCTGAGTAGAGGCACTGGAGTAGGTGGGTAAGGGGTTGGCACACTTGAGCCATGGGAAGGTGGGTGGAGAGGAGTAGAAGGGGTGAGGGGAGGCGAGGTGAGGTCCTTACATCTCCAGAATGCAAACACAGACTACACCTGGCCTCAGCTCTCACCAGCCGGGTGACCTATGGCCTTCTGTCTTAGAACACTTGCCCTCGTGGAAGGAGCCATGAGCACCCGTCCACCCAGAGGCCTCCTCACTGGTTTGGGAAGGCTGTGAATCCCCAATGCAGATATTCCTAGACTAGGCAGGAAGGCCATTTAATCTCCCTAGGCCTCAGTTTGCTCATCTGTGTAATGGGGTAGTTACAGCACCTGCCTCACAGGGTTGAGATGAGGAGCCATGAGATATTTATGTGAAGGGACGCCGTTTGGAGCCTAGAATCTGACAGGCATTTGGTGGCTGTTTGTGCCTAACACTTCTTTTCCTGTCACCACTGCTGTGACCTCCCCTCCCAGGTTCTCCAGGGTGGTCCCCAGACTGGGGGAGGTGGTGTTGCCTGGGAACTTGTTAGAAATGCATGTTCTCAGGCCTCATCTGCTGCTGCTAAGTCGCTTCAGTCGTGTCCGACTCTGTACGACCCCATAGACAGAAGCCCACTAGGCTCCCTCATCCCTGGGATTCTCCAGGCAAGAACACTGGAGTGGGTTGCCATTTCCTTCTCCAATGCATGAAAGTGAAAAGTGAAAGTGAAGTTGCTCAGTCATGTCTGACTCCTAGCAACCCCATGGACTGAAGCCTACCAGGCTCCTCCGTCCATGGGGTTTCCAGGCAAGAGTACTGGAGTGGGTTGCCATTGCCTTCTCCAAGGCCTCATCTAGCCCTCCAGCAACCAACGTCCTGGGCGTGGGCCCAGTGATTGGGTTTTAACAAGCCCTCTGAGGGATGGCAACTTAGCATCGAATGTGAGACCCCCTGGGGTACGGAACTGGGGGGCTGGGTTTCTGAGCAGCAGTCACAGGGAACAAGGAGCCGAGGGCAGAGGCTGGCAGCACTGAAGACCCCACAAAGCCACCATCCAGGGCTTCCCTGGTGGCTCAGTGGTGAAGAATCTACCTGCCAGTGCCAGAGACACAGGTTTGATCCCTGATCTGGGAAGATCCCACGTGCAGTGAAGCAACTAGGCCCATGAGCCACTACTACCGAGCCCATGTTCCGCAACTACGGAAGGCCGCACGCCCTAGAGCCCCTGCTCTGCAACAAGAGAAGCCACCGCAATGAGAAGCCCGTGCACTCCGCTCGCTGCAATTGGAGAAAAGTCCGCACAGCAAAGAAGACCCAGCACAGCCAAAAAATTAATTAAAAATTGTATACATAAAAAAAACCCGCCTCCCAGGGTGCCCCTCTGAGGGCCCGGGATCTGGGTCCTGCAGGACCTGTCAGCCTTGGGTAGTCCTATTCTCCTCATGACCAGTGCCCCGTCCCGCAAAGTGACGGCGACAAATACGGATGTCACCGAGGCAAGAAGGTGGCCTCAGAATCACAGCCCCAGCCAAGTGTCTCAGCTGTCACAGCTTGTCAGGCCACCTCGGAGGGTGCGCAAATTAAAACACCTGCGCGTACAGGACATCTCTCAGATTCATCACTGAGCTCTTTCACAGTAAACTCTGATGACATGAAGACAAAGGACACAAAGTGATCAATACCTGCCTCAGAAACCACCAGAGAAAGGAAACAGAGAGGGGAACACGGCAGGCGGACCAGTAACATAGAAGTCAGAATGTTCACAGAATAATGATGGGAAATGAGAGGAAATTATTATTATTTCCTGGAAAAGACACATGAAGGTTGATCTGCTCATTTCCACACATCTACAGTCCCCAGAGAGGGAGCGCGGGCAAAGGCGAGGCCCGGACATAGCAGCCCTGCCCCCACTAGCATGCAGTGCTTATTTAAGTCGGCCTTCAGTGCTGTGTGACCTTGGGCAAGTCGCTATACCTCTCTGGGCCTGTTTCCTCCATGGGATACTGTAAGGGGGAAGGCCAAGCCTCCACAGCAAGGAGGGCGGGAAGGACCATCTATTGAGCACCTGCTGTATGCTCTCACACTCACTATCCTCTCTCATGGTTCTCCGTCCAACCTATGAAGTGAGTGAGGTCGCTCCCACCTGACAAGGCAGACTGAGGCTGCCTTCAGGATCTCTATGGAGCTTATTCAGGGTGTTTGGGTTTGTGAGGCGCTTCTGTTCCCTGGTGGTGGAATGGGCTGATCGTCATCCCCACCTCGTGAGATTGTGAGGATTTTAAATAAGAAAGGAGAAGGCAATGGCATCCCACTCCAGTACTCTTGCCTGGAAAATCCCATGGACGGAGGAGCCTGGTAGGCTACAGTCCATGGGGTCGCTAAGAGTCAGACACGACTGAGCGACTTGACTTTCACTTTTCCCTTTCATGCACTGGAGAAGGAAATGGCAACCCACTCCAGTATTCTTGCCTGGAGAATCCCAGGGATGGCAGAGCCTGGTGGGCTGCTGTCTATGTGGTCGCACAGAGTTGGACACGACTGAAGCGACTTAGCAGTAAATAAGAAAGTGGATGTGGGGATGTGCTCGTGCCTTCACTTGACAATGTGTTCTTGCTCCCGAAACATGCCAGGGGAGTCCTGGAAGGGCATCGGGGTCAGAGCAGAGAATGTGAGGAACAAGTGCCCACCTGGAATGTGCAGCCTGGATCAATAAGTGATCAATAAGTGATAACAAATGAATGTGAGATGCTGAACAGCATCCATTCTGACAGATGCTGGGGATGCCCAAGTGGGGCTGGTGCTCTAAGGACTTTACCTATTGTACTCAATACCATGACTGATAGGGAAGGTGTGCTGTCATCCCCATTTTACAGAAGGGAATACTGAGAGCCAGAGAGGTCAAGGGAGGTGCCCATAGTCACACAAGAGGTGGCGGAGCTGGCATTCAGGTTGCTGCCTCACAGGGGATGATGCCTTTTCATTGAGGGTGCTCACATGCTCCTTTCTTCACTCACCTAGTGTTTCTGGGTCTGAGCATCACATTTATGCCAGCAAACTTGGGGAACCAGTAAGTGCTGTTGATGTCATCAAAGAGGGAAGTCCCAGGGGTCCTTGATGGCAGGTGGGCTTCTCTCTCCTCCTCAGGGCTCCCAGCCCTTGGTACCTGCCTGTCTCCCTTCCCTGTGGACCGTTAGGATAGAGGCAGCCACCACAATCAAGCCAACATAGCAATCACGTGAGTTACATGATTTTTTTTATTTCCCAGCATAGATAAAAGTTATGTGTATGCTATACTGTAGTCTATTGTGTGCAATAGCATTATGTCTTAAAAACAATGTACATGCTTTAATTAAAAAATATTTTATTGCTAAAAAATGCTGTCATCTGACAATGTAGTGTGGTCAGAAACCTTGAATTTGTTTAAAAAAAAAAATAATATCTGTGATGAGTACCAGAATTTTAGAAGCCATTTGGTCCAACCCCCAGCTTGAGTAGTGATTCTCCAGCAGCCTTCTTGAGAGAGAGTCACTCACTTCTGTTTTTAAAAAAAATTTTTCTGTGCCAGGTCTTATTTATCCCATGTGGGATCTAGTTCCCTGATCAGGGATCAAACCTGGGCCCCTGAATTGGGAGCACAGAATCTTAACCACTGGACTACCAGGGAAGTCCCAAGTCACTCACCTCTGTTTGATCACAAAGTTTACCTTTTCCATGAAGTCTTTTTTTTAAAGATCTATTTATTTAATTTGTGGCTGCGCTGGGTCTTCGTTATCGCACTCAGGCTTTCTCAAGTTGCAGCGAGTGGGGGCTACTCTTTAGTTGTGGTGTGAAGGTTTCTCATTGTGCTTGCTTCTCTTAGTTGTGGAGCTTGGGCTCTAGATGTGAGGGCTTCAGTAGTTGTGGGGCCTTAGCTTAGTTGCTCTGCAGCATGTGGGATCTTCCTGGACCAGGGATCAAACCGGTGTCCCTTGCATTGTTAGGTGGATTCTTATCCCCTGGACCACCATGGAAGCCCTTTCATGGAGTCTTTACACAGTCCATGATAAATGTTTCTGTTATAAGTTTTTCCATTATATTGACTTAAAATCTTCAAACTTTGAAGTCCATATTAGTGACAGACCCATGGTGGCATAGGATAGAAAAACTCACACATTAGTGAACTTTCATTCAACTTTTTTTTCATTTTTTTTTTTTAATGCCCCTCAGTGAAAAGAGCTATCACTTGGGTGTGGACAGACTTGTTTGAATCCTCAGCAATATTAATTAATATTAAATATACTAATTATATTAATACATAAAAGCCATCTATACTTAGGCAAGATAATCACTCCTCTGGGCTTCAACCATTGCTTTGAGGAAATCAGGATAATTAATTATTTTAATTGTGAAGAAAATGGGCTTCCCTGGTGGCTCAGATGGTAAAGAATCTGCTTCCAATTGCAGGAAACCCAGGTTCGATCCCTGGGTCAGAAAGACCCCTGGAGAAGGGAATGGCTACCCCCTCCAGTATTCTTGCCTGAGGAATTCCACGGACAGGGGAGCCTGGCAGGCCACAATCTCTGAGATCACAAAGGGTTGAACATGACTGAGCCACTAACACTTTCACTTATTTTATGGTATTTCTGTTAAATTTTTGAGGAGTCACCAGCATACTGTTTTCACAGCAGCTGTACCGTTTTCCATTACCACTAACAATGCACAAAGTTCTGTTTCTCTACATCCTCATTAACACTTGTTATTTTCTGTTTGCGTCTTTAAAAATGAAAGCCAACCTAATGGGTAGGAGGTGTTATTACAGTTTTGATTTGCATTTCCCTCGTGATCACTGGCATTGAGCATCTCTTTATGTGCTTTGGATCATGTGCTATTTGGATGTCTTCTTAGAAGAAATGTCTATTTGAGTCCTTTGACCATTCTTTAAAAAAAGCTAAAAAATTTTTTTAAAATTTATTTATATTTGGCTGCACTGAGTGTTCATTGCTGTGTGCAGGCTTTCTCTATTTGCAGTGAGCAAGGCCTACTGTTTGCTGCGGTGTGCAGGCTTCTCATTGTGGTGGCTTCTCTTGTGTCGGGGCATGGGCTCTAGGTACATGGGCTCAGTAGTCACAGCTCGCAGGCTCCAGAGCACAGGCTCAATAGTTGTGGCGCATGGGCTCAGTTGCCTTTTGGCATGTGGGCTCTTCCCCGACCAGGGATTGAACTCTCATCTCCTGCACTGCAGGACAGATGCTTAACTACTAGACCACCAGGGAAGCCCCTTTTGACAATGTCTGAAATGGGTTTTGTTGTTGTTGAGTTTTGGAGTTTTCTACATATTCTAGATGTTAACTACTTATCAAAAATTTGATTTGGCAGTATTTTCTTCCATTCTCTGGATTGCTTTCTTACTCTGTTCATGATGTCTTTTGATGTCCAAAATGCTTAAATTTTTTCATAAGTCTAATTTGTCTATTTCTTTTGTTGCCTGGGCCTCAGGTGTCATATTCAAGAAATCACTGCCAGATCCAATGTTGTGAAGCTTTCCCTTTTTGATTTATTCTAAAACTTTTATAGTTGTAGGTCTTACATTTATTTAGGTCTTTGATCCCTTTTGAGATAATTTTTGTACATGGTGTTAAACAAGGATCCAACTTCTTTTTACCCATGGGCAATCAGTTTTCCCATTTGTTAAGACTGTCCTTTCCCCCAATGAATGGTCTTGACACCCTTGTCAATGAGTGATTTGGCCATATATGCAAGGGTTTGTTTCTAGGTTCCCCATTCTGTTCTAGTCATGTCACTATCACACTGTTTTGATGACTTCATTAAAAAGTTTGAAATCAAGAAATGTGAGTTTTCCAAGTTTGTTGTTGTTCAAGATTGCTTTAGCTATTTTGGGTCCCCTGAACTTCCATATGAATTTAAAATGGATCATTCTATTTCTTGGAGAATGGGATGGCAATCCACTCCAGTATTCTTTCCTGGTGAATCCCACGGACAGAGAAGCCTGGTGGGCTACAGTCCGTGGGGTCGCAAAGAGTCAGACATGACTGAGTGACTAACACACACATTCTATTTCTGCAAAAAAAAAAAAAAAAAAAAGTCACTGGGATTTTTGATAGGGATTGCATTGACTCAGTCAATTCTTTTGGGTAGTGACATCTTACTATTAACTCTTCTAAGCATGAGCATGATATGTGTTTCTACTATTTTATGACTTATCATTCTTTCAGCAATGTTTTATAATTTATTTACAAGTCTTTTACCTCTTTGGTTAACACCCAAGTATTTTTTTTTCATGCTATTCTCAGTTGAACTGTTTCATAATTTTCCTTTTAAACTGTTCATTGTTAATGTAC
This sequence comes from Okapia johnstoni, assembly GCA_024291935.2. Lineage (NCBI taxonomy): Eukaryota > Metazoa > Chordata > Mammalia > Artiodactyla > Giraffidae > Okapia > Okapia johnstoni. The sequence goes on along the minus strand of CM044307.1, from coordinate 123,626,749 downwards.
AGAGGTACAATTGATTTTTTTGTGTTGACTTTGTCCCCTACTAATTTGCTGGAATTGTTTATTGTCTCTAACAGTTATTATCTCAGTTTGTTTTGTTTTGCAGAATCTTTAAGGTTTTCTACATATAAGATCTTATCAACAAATAGAAAGGATTTTACTTCTTCCTTTATAATTTGGATGCTTCTTATTTCTTTTTCTTGCCTAATTGCTCTGGCTAGAACTTCCAGCAAAGTCAAAACAGTCCAACTTAAAGTACAGTAGATTCACCTGGTAAACAAAGGAAATCAAAAATTATATTTACCAGTTAACAAAACTAACTAAAGCACAAACCGGAAAACAACAGTAAAGCAAGGTGCCAGGTGGGGAATAAATACATGAAAACAAAACTAACAAATATGTTGAGAGGAAAGGACAGAAAGAAAGAATAGATGTGCACAGTTAAATAGAGGTAGATGAAGATGATTTATATACATTAAAGATTAACAACAAGGGGAAAAGAACAGTAGGAAAGGCAAACAAAGGAATAAATGTAGAAAAAATATAATAGGTTTGAAAAAAAATAAAAATTAAAATTATAAAAAGGAGAGAAGAAGAAGGAAGAAGAAAAAAAAAAAAGGAAAACACAGAACTGCAAAACCCCAACATAGAGGCAGAGGTTTATAGCAAAAATAAAAAGTGTGACTGAATATACACATATACACCCATAAGCAGAATCAAAACAGTCCAACAAAAGTAAAGTACAGTAGATTGATCCAACGAACAAAGGAAACCAAAACTTATATCCACCAGTTAAGAACAAAACTAACTAAAGCACAAACTGGAAAGCAACAGTAAAGCAAGGTGCCAGGTGGGGAATAAATACATGAAAACAAAACTAACAGATACGTTGAGAGGAAAGGAAAGGAAGAATAGATATGCAAAGTTAGAGGTAGATAAAGAAGATTTATATACATTAAAGGTTAACTGCAAGGGGAAAAGGCTAGTAGGAAAAGCAAGCAAGGTAATAAATGTAGAAATAATAATAGTAGATTTAAAAATTAAAATTAAAAAAAGAGAAAAGAGAGAAAAAAAAAAAGCTCCGCAGAACTGCAAAATCCCAGCGTAGAGGCAGAGGTTTCTAACAACTATAAAAAATGTGACTGGGGAAAAAAAAGCTCAAAAGCTTAATTAGATTTCATAGTACCAATAAAATCGACAACTACAATAGAGGGGGGTGAAAAAGAAAAAAAATTCCAAAAGAATCTATAGAACAAACCAAAACATAAGAATAATAAATGTTTTTCTTGAGTCACTGCTGTCGGAGTCCTTTCCCTCGCTGGGAGTCACAGTCCACCTCACCTCCCGTGGATGCCCTCCAACGCTGTGCTAATCTCTGGACCTGCTGTGGGGGCAGCTCAGATTCTAATCTAGTCCTGCTCCTGTGTGTTCTTGCCTCCAATGTCCACAGCTATCAGAACTAGTGGGAGCTTTTCTTTTGTGGGAGCTCTCAATGCCGTTTATATGTTCCATAGACACAGAATCTGCCTAGTTGATCGTGTGGATTTAATCTGCAGCTTATACAGCTGGTGGGAAGGTTTTGGGTCTTCTTCCTCAGCCACACTGCCCATGGGTTTCAACTGGGGTTTTATTTCCACCTCTGCCAGGTGTGGAGGTGGTGCAGCTGCTTGGGTCTCAGGGGTTCTGGCAGCACCAGGTACTCAGGGGAGTTGGCGGCTAGGGCAGCAGGAAATATAGTGCTCTAAAAGGGTATGAAAACCAGTATTGGCAAATACGCTCCAGTAATCTTGCCTGGAGAACACCCCTGACAGAAGCCTGGCAGGCCACAGTCTACAGGGCCACAGAGTTGGACACGGCCAAAGCGATCCTGCGCACATAGATGTGAGTTGTTTTGTTTTTTTTTTGCCTGTGGCAGCTCTGCCCCAGTGACAGTTGAGCGTGAAGATGGCGCAGCTGCTTGGCTTGCAGGGACCCTGGAGGCACCAAGTGTGAGGGGACACAGACTGCCTCCACCCCAGGAGTTACGGCCCTATCAGAGCCTCTTGTAGCTGGCGATCGGAAGGCCTCTTTGGCCAGTCTTTCTCCGTAGCTCTGCCCGTTGGGGCACTTAGAGGGCTCCCTTGCCTGGGGTCCTTCTCTGTTGTTCAGCATATCAGTCACTTAAAGGGGCACCCTGGGTGGGGTCCTACTCTGTAATTCAGTGTGTCAGGCGTTTGATGGGCCAGCCTCTCTATATTGTTTAGCTGCCGACGCTGGCCTGTGGGGAGAGAGAGGCTATGGTGATGGCTCCACCCTCTACAAGTGACTCAGCAGTATCGCCTCCATGGCTGCCCGGCTTTCCTCCACAGGCATTTCGTACCATAATCTCCTCCCTCACATCCCCTCGATCCGTCGTCCGCAGTCAACAGCAGCCCTCCCCCTGGGATTGCTCCACAATCCCTAAACTCCAGCTCCCAGCCGCTGCGCCTCCCAGGGGACCCGCGTCCCTGTCCGGGGTTATGTATGGCGGCAGGAAGGACTGTCTGATTCTCATTCCATTTAGGCTGCCACAGATCAGCTGTTTCACTCTCAGCCTTAAATGTTTCTCCTCTGACTCAGACAGTTGCCCTGATGTGGGGATCGGACCCCTGCTTCAGTTCTTCCACCTGCTGAGGGCAGGTCCAGTCCTACCAACACTCCTGTTTTTTCCCCTGGTTCCTTCGTCCTACCGAGTTTTGTGTGGTTCTGTATATTCTTCTCCACTGGTCAGGTCCTCATGTCCGCTCTCAGCTGGTGTTCTGCATGCACTTCTGTGTCTGAAGGTGTATTCCTGATGTATCCGTGGAGAGAGATGTACTCCACATCCACCTCCTCCTCCGCCATCTTGTTCTCCCCAAGTTTGCCCTCTTCGATTTTTGGGGGGAAAGTTTGAGGATTGGCATTAGTTCTTTAAATGTTTGGCGGAATTCACCAGTAAAGTCATCAGGTCTGGGCCTTTCCTTTCTTGGGAGACTGATAACTAATTCAGTCTTCTTACTAGTTATAGATAAGTTCATTCAGCTTTTCTATTTCTTTGATCCAGTCTTGGTAGATTTTGCGTTTCTAGAAATTTGTTTCATCTAGGTTATCCAACTTGTTGGCATAAGATTATTCACGGTACTCATAATCCTTTTCATTTCTGTGGAGTCACTAGTAACGTCCCCATTTTCGTTTCTGATTTTAGCAAATTCAGGCGTCACTCTTTTCCCTTAGTCCAGCTAGCTATAGGTTTGTCAGTTTTGTTGACTCATTCAACAACTTTCATTAATTTTAATTTTATCTGTTGCTTTTCCATTCTCCACTTCATTTCTGCTCTAATTTTTATGTCCTTCCTTCTGCTAACTTTGAGTTTAGTTTGTTCTTTTACTGGTTCCTGAAATTGTAAGATTGATCTCAGATGGCTCTGGCCTGCAGTAGCTTGAAGCAGGGTTTCAGTTCCCAGCCTAGTGTCTCAGAAGTCTTTCTGACCTTTTTGAATAAGAGCTTCAGGTCTTGGAGTGCCTCAATATCCACCTGGAATTTTCAGGTGATCCTGCATCCTCTGAATCCTGTGGAGACTCAAAGAAAGGCATGGATTCACAGGGATGGCTGGAATGTGGGTCTTCGGGTTCCTGTAACGTATCAATGGGGACAGGCTTAATCCTGGACCAATGAACCCAGCTGGTGACTCCCCTGGAGTTGAACTGCTATAGGGTGCTCAGCAAGACTTGGTAAGGACCCTTCCGTTTTGGGAGTAGCTGGTCACCAGGGGACTCATTCTTACAGATCTATAAAAGTACCCAGTTTCCAGGGCTTACAACGGAGTGTCTCGGACTGTCATCTGGAGAGGACTATAGCCTGTTGCCATATCTGGATGTGGCCTAGATCTATAATCATTTAAGATGAGGCTGGTTTTCTGGGTCAGTTAGCATGTCTAGAGTAAGGAATGGCCTTCTGTGTGTCATTTCAAAAGGGCTTAACTTAGTGGTTGTTTTAGGGGCTGCCCTGACCCTTAAGAGAGCTACTGCAGCAGGTGATACTACAACTCTGACGTTTCCTGGCAGAGTTTGCCCAAGGTTTTCTTTAGGGTATGATTAGCCTGTTCCACTTTTCCTGAGGCTGAATGGAGGTGGTACTTAATTCCTAAAGCCTGCAAAACCTGTCGAGTGATCTTTGCCACAAACAAAGGTCCATCGTCACTCTGAAGGTGATGGGGCAACCTGAATCTAGGAATAATTTCCCTTAGGAGAGCCTTAGCCACTTTAGTTGCCCTCTCTGTTCTAGTAGGGAAAGCCTCTATCCATCCAGTAAAGGTATCTATAAAGACTAGTAAGTATTTGTAAGTATGCATGAGGGGTTGTAAAACCCTTCTTTGCTTCCAATTTTATGGGGAACTTCATTGTGTCTTGTTAAAAATAGGCGGTTTCTGGCCTAAGGCTAATTCTTACAAGTTGGGCACTTACAGCCCTTCCAAGGATTCTTTTGTCCCGCAGTGAAGGATCCACCACTTGTAGAATAGCTGGGAATAGGACCTTGCTCTTCCTGGTGGTCTGTCTTAGTCAGAGTCAAGATAAGAGACTGCTCGGTATGGCCCCAAGGGAACTCAGAAGCTCCCTCCCAAGGACAGGAGTTGGACACTGAGGTGCAGCTAAAAGGGCAACTGAAATCAACCGCTGCCGGAACTGAGAAGTGAGAGCCCAGTGAAGTGATGAGTTGGAGGCTTTCCATCAACACCAGTCGTGGTACAGCTTTTGGAGGAGAGAGGTCCAGCGTGAGAAATTAAGACAGAGCAAGTGGCTCCCGTATCAATTACTAAATCGATTTTCTTACCTGCCACATCAAAGACTACCCGGGGTTTCTTGATGGAGATAGATGTCTCACTAGGGGGTGCCCCCAGAATCTCCAGGCCGCCTCAGTCGCCCAGCAGGGCCATCTTGGGAGCAGGAGCCCCCCTTCCCCTTCGGGACTGAGGGCAGTCCCTCTAGTCAGTGCATCCCTGGGCTACTGTCCAGATTCTCTGTGTTTCCTGAGGAGTACAGCAAGCAGAGAGGACTGCTTGGACATCCTTCCAAGTTAAATCATGGACCAGAGTGAGGGCAAGAAACTCTTCAGCAAACTTACTGGGGTCTTCAGAAAACCGGCCCGGTTTCTTTGTGCACTGGGCTAAGTCAGTCAGAGAGAAGGGCACGTGTACTCTGCCCCTTTGCCATTCACCCCTTCCCTAAGAGGGCAGAATTTCCCTGATCCTGGGTCACAGGGAGCTTCGCTGCAGGTCACCCCAGAGGGACTGGTTTCTCTCTTTTGGAGTAGTGGAGGGACACAGGGAGATGGAGTTTGGAATCGGTCAGGGGGACCAAGGAAAGTATGTGACTCGGGAGAAGGGGGTGCTTAGTTTCCCCCCCTGAGAGACGGGAGAGCTTAGAAGGCGATCATCTAAAATGTTGGGAGAGTTTCCTGCTTCCCCAGGTTTTAAATTACAAGAGTCATATAGGGCAGGGTTTTGTTAAAGGATCATGAAAGTCTGAATGTAGGAACCTCAGTCTACTTTCCCTTCCTGAGGCAATGAAGATCCAGTTGCAGAATGGTGTCACTAAGAGACCCATTTTCAGGCCAGTTTTCTTCATTCCCCAGCTAATACAAAGGCCGGGCACTGGTACAGTAGAACTTAAGGTTTTCCTTTCTTGGCCCTTCTATTGGAAAAATTCCCAGTTCTTAGGGATATACTCCAGAGGTGTTTCTTTTGGCTTGGAGGTGGATCCTCCCACGTGGGGTGACCTGCAACCGAGAAAAAGTGCTGCTAGGTACAGAATCCAGGGTCCTGGACACATTTACCAGGAGGCTTCAACCTGAAGAGGTTCGGGGCGTCACCTGAATTCCCTTCAAACCTGATGGGGTTTCAAGCATGGGTTTCTCCCATGGATTTCTGACCAGACATTTCTAGTCTTCCTTGGTATCTTGCACAAGGTGCTTCCCCACGTGGCCAAGGGAGGACATTTGAACCAGTGCAAACGGAGTGCCAAGACATTCCTGAGGAGGGATCCTTTGTCTATAGAGCTGATGGCCTATGACAAGTCTTCCTATGCTGGGGCAGATTCCTTGCGACTGAGCATCTACAGAGTTTATGATTCAGGCTTCTGGGCAGCAGCCAGCCCGATAAGCTGTCTGTAGCAGTGTTCAGGCTGCCAAGGCCTAGAGTGAAGGAGGTCCAATAGATGCAAAGAGGAACCTTTGGAAAAATTGGAGTTGGGCGCTATGGACAATGTCACGGGATTTAAGGCCCTTGAGGGCCAGGAGGGGAGAAACTCTCATAGTAGATTTCTGGGCACGGGGTGAAGGGAGAGAAGAGACAGCAGAAGAGCCCCAAATCCTTTGCGCTACCTGTCTGGCAGCTAAGGTAGAATTTGGAATCATCTGATGGTTTTATCTGACACAGCACAAGGTTTGACAGTGGCAGGATGCAGTTTAGGGATAATGTAGAAGATTTCTTCCCTAAAAGGACACGGAGATAGGAAGTAAGAAAGAGACTTCGTTGTGTGAGTAAGGTGGGAAAGAAAACCCTAGTGAAACGTTCCACGTGGGACAGTGAGAAAGGAAGAGTGAGACCCCTTGGGCTCCTCTGTGGTCAGAAATCACATTTCCACCATGTCCCAAAGGACAGTGCCAGCTGTCACCCAAGCGTTATTTGAATCTGCACAGCCCCTGGGAGATCCCCCTGACCCCCAGTGTTGGTGAGGAGCCATAAGGCTGTGGACAGACAGAAGTTATGCTCCGTGGGCCTTGAAAAGAAAGCAAAGGGGAGAGTGAGAGAAAGCAAGCAAGAGCGAGTCAAGGGCCTCAAGCCGCAGCTGGGGGAAGCCCTTGCTTTACCTTGACTTTCTGAATTCCCAGGTTTCAGCAGCACGTATAATCTCAGGTGGCCTCACCCTGCAGCGGCTTGAAGCAGGGTTTTGGTTTCTGCGCCAGAGATTAAGGTCAGGTCACGTCAGTGAAAGCACCAGATTCTAGCCACCAGACCAGTGGTCAGTGACAAGGGCCCTGGCCCTTCGGCTTTGCAGAAAAGAATTCCCGCAAAGATGGAAAGTAGTGAAATAAGTAAAGTGCTTATTAGGAGGAAAAGGAGTACAGTACATGTAGATAGATATACGGGCTGACTCAGTCTCAGCCTTGGGGTAGTTTAAATCACTTACATGGGGTATTTCTCTGGGTTCTCTTTGGCCAGTCATCTCACTTTGCCTGGTTCTGAGTCTGTATTTGGTATACCTCAGGGTCCTCCCCTGTATACATACATCTCTCAGCCAAGATGGATTCCCGTGAAGAGGCCTATGGGTAGCCTTGGCATCACTCCCCTTTTGACCTCCAAGGAGCTTTCTAGTTGGGAGGGTTTCCTTGACTTTGAGAAATATGTGGTCTCTTATATCCTGGGCCCAGCCTCCTCTCTCATTGTCCTGCTATTGAGATTTTGGACTTTCTGTCCACAGGGAAGAAACTAATGTTTACCTTGGGGAGCAGGGGCATCTACCTCCTGCTTCAAGATGGGAGTGGTGATTTTAGGTCATTTTAATAGAAGCATTTATAGCTGTCAGTTTCCCCCTTGTCATTCTCTCATTGTAGCCCATAGGTTTTGGTACGTTGTGTTTTCAGTGTCTTGAAGCCTTGAAGTTATTTTCTAATTTCCCTCACAATTTATTTGATCCATTGGTTGTTCATGTTGTTTTTCACAAATTTGTGAATTTTCCATTTTCCTTCTGTTACTGATTTCTAACTTTATCCCATCAAGTTGGAGAAGGTATGTTGTATGAAATTTTATCTTTAAAAAAAAAAAATCTGTTGAGACTTAACTTGTGGCCTAGCATATGGTCTACCCTGGAAAATGTCCCACGTGCACTTCAGAAGCACGTGTGTGCTGCTGCTGTTGGGTAGAGTGCTCCGTGTATGTCTGTTAGAGGATTTAACACAGTAAACCAATTAAATTTACTTCCTTACCTATTTTCTGCCTGGTTGTTCTGTCTACTATTGAGAGTGGGGTATTGAAGTCACCAGGTATTACTGTGAAAGTGTTAGTCACTCAGTTGTGTCTGACTCTTGGCAACCCCATGGACTACTGTAGAACTGTCTAATTCTCCTTTCAGTTCTGAGTTGTTTCCTATTTTTTGATCATCTGTTATGAGGTGTGTAAATGCCTATAATTGTTATAGCTTCTTTCTGTATTGAAACTTTCATTAAAATCTATTTTGTTATTAGTATAGCCACTCCTTGCCTCTTTTGGTTACTACTTGCCTGGAATATCTTATCCTATGCTTTCACTTTCAATCTATTTGTGGTCTTGGAACTAAAGTAAATCTTTTGTAGACAAAATATAGTTGGATCATGTGTTTTTATTCTTTCTGCCAATCTTTGTCTTGGCTGGAAAGTTTAATCCATTCACATTTAAAGTAACTACTGATAAGGAAGGAATTATTCTGTTTTTGCTGTGTTTTCCGTATGTCTCATAGCTCATCCGAAGCACTTCTGTCTTTCATGTTTTTTTTGTCATGAATGTTCCTTTCCATCTCCTTTTGTGTATATCCTACAGCTGTTTTCTTTGTGATTATCATGAGGATTACATTTAACAACCTGAAGTTGATTTGAATAATTTGAATTTGTATCAACTAGGGAAAAAAAACTCTGCTCCTTTATAGCTCTGTCCCCACCCCTTCATACATCTTTATACATTGTGTGCCCCCAAACATAAACAAGTAATTCTTTTAAATGCATTAGTCTCTTAAATTACATAGAAAACAAAATGTGAAGTTACAAACCAAAGTTACAAATGATACTGGCTTCTAGACTAGCTTGTCAGTTGAGCTTGACTAGGGCTGGGTTTTTACCAAGCAAGTATGAAAGAGACGCAGGGGGAATCAGGATGACCCCCAAGGGAGCGATGATCGTCATGGGCCACAGAACCAATGTGGGAAAGGCAGGGGCTTGTCAAGGAGGGCAGGATCTTGTGTTTTTGTTGTTTATTTTTGGCTGCACTGGGTCTTCGTTGCTGCTCAGCCTTCTCTCTGGTGGTGAGCAGGGGCTTGTCATTGCTGTGGCTTCTCTTGGTGCAGAGCACAGGCTCTAGGTGTGCAAGCCCAGTTGCTGAGGCTTTTGGGCCCCAGAGTGCTGGCTCGTTGGTTGTGTTGCAAGGGCTTTGTTGCTCCGTGGCATGTGGAAGCTTCCCAGACCAGCGATCAAACCCGTGTCCTTGCACTGGCAGGTGGATTCTTAAGCCTGGGCCACCAGGGAAGTCCTGAGGACAGGGTTTTTTAAGATGACATAGAGCAGTCCTTAAGAGCTGCTGCTGGGGGTGCGGGCCACTAGAGAGAAGAGCTAGGAGGCAGAGTGGATCAGAGCAAGAATCTGAAGTCAGGATTACAGAGGTGTGTGGTGATGGCCACTGTGTCCCTTGGTCTTGAAGAGCTGCACGTGGCACAGGGGAATGGCCTCTGGAGAAGGAGAAGCTCAGAGGGGAGAGAGGTGGGGTGTGGCTGGAGGGGATCAAGGGGCCCTGAGCGATGAATTAATCATCAGTGCGTGAGAAGCAGCTCAGAGGTCAATAGACGAGTCCAAGCCTAGACACAGAGGGTGATACAGGTGGATGGCATGAGCTCCTGAGGAACTGAAGTTTTTAAGGAGGCAAAGTGGTTTAAAGTAGGGAAGTAAGTTCAATCCCAACCCAGGGATTGGACCTAGATCTCCCACATTGCACCAGGAAAGCCCATGAATACTGGAGTGGGTAGCCTATCCCTTCTCCAGTGGATCTTCCTGACCCAGGAATTGAACCAGGGTCTCCTGCATTGCAGGCGGATTCTTTACCAGTAGGGCTATCAGGGAAGCCCTTGGGAATATGGACTGAGGGATAATAAAGGAGACAGCCTCCAGTTAGGGGAGCCGCCAGCTGTGCTTGGAGATGGCTGAGGAGCTGAGAGACTTCACTTCGGAGAGGTCAGAGATAACCGGGAGGTTGTTGCACACATACTGGACGCGAGGGAGGGGAGACCTGGGCAGATTACAGTGTGGCCAAGCCAGTCCTGGCTGTGGGCCTGATGGAAACAGTCCTGCTTCTCCTCTGCCTTGAGGCTGGGGGACTAGGGCCAACACTCAACCTGCACATAGTTTTCTCATTCTCATCTGTCCTAATAGGGGATGTACTGTGGTGGCCTAAGGGTTAAGTGACATGGAAGCTGGAGAGCGCAGACGCAGTGTGGTCCACATACACGCCCTCAAAAACCAGTGCTGGTCCCTCCTCCCTTGTATCAGCCTGGAAGTACCCTTCCCACAGCCCTGGGCTGACGGGTCTGTAGTATTCCTTTGTGGGCCCCTGGGAAGCATCTCCCCATGATTTGCTGGAATGCCTTTTAAATAGCAATCTTATTATAGCATGTGCTTAGTCATTCAGTCATGTCTGACTCTTTGCGATCCCATGGACTGTAGCCCACCAGGCTCCTCTGTCCATGGTATTCTCCAGGCAAGAATACTGGAGTAGGTAGCCATTCCAGGGAATCTTCCAGATACCAGGAATCGAACCTGGGTCTTCTGCATTGCAGGCTCCGTCTAAGCCACCAGGGAAGCCACCTGGCCTCTTACTATCCTGGTTAAAAGGGTTAAATACCTGGTTGCAGGGTGTGAATTTTTTAAGCCAATGTAAATTTGGGGTGGGGAGCAGGGGACAGTGTAGCATTTTTTCTCATCCTTCAGGTCATAGCTTAAATGTCACTTTTGCCAAGAGAATCCCTTGGTCTAGCCTTAGGGTTCTCAACAGGGGACCAATCCTCACTCCAGGGATGTGTGGTCACATCTGGTTGTGAGAACAGAAAGGGTTCTAGGGCATTTAGGGGTTGGAGACCAGGGCTGATCACACTACAGTGACAAGACTGTCCTCACGCCTCAGAGCTATCCAGCCACAAATGTGAGCCATGCTGAGGCTGAGAAAGCCTGGCTTGAACTATTTGAAGGAGATCTTTCTCCAAGTCCTGCTTTTTCCATTGTGGAGCTTACGGTGGTCTGTAATGGTCTGCATGGCTGATTTTAAACAGGGTCTGTGTGTAGATAGATGTGTACATGCATGCTCAGTTGTGTTTGACTCTTTGCAACCCCATGGACTGCAGCCCACCAAGCTCCTCTGTCCATGGGATGTTCCCGGGAATACTGGCGAAGGTTGCCATTTCCTTCTCCAGGGGATCTTCCTGATCCATGGATTGAACCTGTGTCTCTGGCATCTCCTGCACTGGCAGGCAGATTCTTGACTGCTTAAGGCACCAGGGAAGCGTGTGTAGATAGACAGATACACAGAAATATACATTATTGTCCATCTGTCTTACGTGGACTCTTAGTCCAAGATGGCAGGGGTCTTTTCTGCCTCGGCCACTGCTGTATGCCCAGGGGCTGGTATATAGTAGGTGCCCAAAAACGGTTTCTGAGTGAATAGGGACCTATAATGAAGGGAATTTTTTTTCTGTATAGAATTTTGATTCTACATCTCCAATTAATATAGATCTGTCTAATAACACAAAATAGGCTCTTGCTCTACTTCAAATAAAAGTGATGCTTGTCCAATCAAATCATGTTGTTCAGGGTAACATGTGAAATGCTGAAGGACCTTAAAAGAAGTTTTTATTGTGTATACTGAAAGTTCATCTAATCCCCTACTGCTGAAAAAGAATGGACACAAAGAATTAGACCATATACCGAATATCTAATTTAGAAAATGTAACCGTTTTAATTTTGTCATTGTAAAGAGGTGTGTCTCAACTAGATTGTAACAAAATTACCACAGCTTATTCCAAAAGAAAATTTTAATACAAGAGATTTTAGAAAATTAAACACATTTGTTTAAAAATTCTATTGTGTAAACCTTAACAGAAGAGGGTAGTTAAGATAATACTACGCGTTTCACAGCCCATCTGTGGACTTCTCAGCCTCGCTTACATCCAGACAACAGACTCCAGATTTGTTGCCTGTTCCCCCTCAAACAGATGGCTCCCGGGGACCCACTCACGGGTGACTCCAGCTGGGTCACCATGGAGCCTGCAGTCAAAAGAATTCTTCCACCACCAAGTCAGCATCTGATGAGTTAAGCAGTGTGTTTTACCAAATGGTGATACCAGAGATGTTGCCGCTAAGGTTACAGAGGTAAAGACATTCTTTCTAGGATGGATCCCAGGTAATAAAAAGCCCTAATTAGCTCTACCACCCTCTCACTCCTGGCAATGCCCATTCTCCAGCTCATCTCAACGCTGGCTGCAAATGTGCGATCCCCCATCTCCTGTGTCTTCAGTCCTAGCTGTTGCAAAGGTCCCCTTGTATGGCCTCAAGCGATGGCATAATCGCCGGAGGGACATGGCTTCTCCCCTTGCAGTTCGTGAAGGCAGGGATGGGATCTGAGGGCAAGGGGGGCATCTTGGCAGGTCAGCTAGTGGTTTTCGGTGAGGATGGCAAATCCCTGTGCCAGAAACAACTGAATCCCTGGACCTTGAAACCCTCATGGATCCGGCCATGCTTCTGTTCTAGTGGGGTTGCTCATCCTTGCTATAAGCTCACCCATCTTTTAGAAAAACCAGATTTTTTTCTTTTTTTTTGCTTCTCTTCAGAAATGGATTGAGTAAGTAAGGAAACCCATTCAATGTGGTTGTTAGAATTGAGAACTACCAATATCGGGCCCATTCCTGGCAAATGGGATGGTCCGAAATGCTGAGATGAACTGAGCAGGGGCGTTTCCACTGTGGGCTGGACAGACAGCTGCTCTGCTCAGAGCGTGGAGATGGGCAGTGCTCCTTGCTCGCTCCTATCGATCCGGGAGCTGAAGTTTTCTTTTAGGAACGTAATCAAGACCACATGTTAGGGAAACAGGAAAAATGAAATTTTTGGCATGGTAATGTTAGATAAAACATACAGTGCTACAACTGTGTGCAATTAGCAAAGAAAGCCAATCTGAACAGCAGACATTTAATGTTAAAGAAACGCGCAATATTTTGAAAAAGGATCGTTGCAAAAGGCCTTGCTCGTGAGCAGACGCCTGCCTGCCGGGGGCACCCAGCCCGGGGGTAAGGTTCAGCATGGGTGGCACTGTCTGGAAGGGGAACACTGAGGCACAGTCAAGACAATCACTGCCTTTGGGGTAGAAGCTTGAGCATGGCATGCTCCTTCGAGAAAGCTCTTAGCTCATCTGATGCTCCGGGGCAGTGTCCTTCTCTGATAGGTCTTGGAGGCTGCCCATCCCAGCTCCAGGCTGAGGATCCAGCCGGTTGTCAGTGACACGCCCAGGCGAAATGCCCCTTCTAGAGGAAGGCGCCTCCCGCGCACGGGCGCTGGTGCTGGTACCAAGCTGCTGGGCTAAGGGATGAAGGATGCTGAAGGTGACTGGTTAGGAGAGGTCTGGTGGGACCTGAGAATGGGCTCTGGCTTCTAGGTGTGGGGCCAGCTGGCAGCTCTGGGTTGGACCCCTGTGAACGTGAGCAGGTGACATGTGGGGGCTGAGGCCTGGGGCCCTGTGACCAGGCCCTCTGGTGGGCACAATGTCTCATGAGCAAAGAGGAGGTGAGGCCACTCCAGGCCACAGAGCCCGGGGTGCTGGGTGTCAGGAGACAAAAGCAGCACAGCTTCGGATCCCCTGGGCTGGCTGGAGGGTCTGCCTTCTTGTTTCCGGGACCACAACCTGGGGATGAATTCTCGGGCCTCCAGTGCCCGCTGCCTCTCGGAACTGGCTGCAGCTGTGTTACCAGTCCCAGGGTATAAACAACTTTGATTGCCTCTGTGTTCTGAAAGGCACAACACGGCCTGGCAGCGCTGTCAAATCCAGCGGTTACTAAAGAACGCAGCCTAAGAGGCCCCGAGCGGGGCAGTGGGGCCTGCCCTGGGTGGCCAGACCTGGTCCACACACCCTGGCCCACCGCCCTCTTCCTCACTGTTCGCGCCTCTTGCCAGATCTCACAAGATGGTCTCTGCAGCTCCATCAGGTGATTCTTTTATAGCCAGGAAGCCCTTAGATGGGCCAGGTTACGGTGTTCATGGCGACCACCATGGGGTGCAACAGCCTCTCAATGAAAGCCGCCTCCTCTCCCGGGGCCTGACTGTAGAGAGATCTGTGCTGTTTTGAGCCAGGACTCCACAGGGGCTGTGGGAGCTGTGGTGTACACCAGCCTCCGGCCTCCCTCCCTGGGAGCTCTGGTTTTCTCTTAAGGAGAGATGTCTCTGCTTTTTCTATGCAGAGACGAGATGCATAAAGACGAGATGCGGGCGGAGCTGGACCCGGCTGGGCCTCTGTCCCGATCGGCTGAAGCCGCCCCTGCACAGCCAGCTGGGCTGTGTTCTGGGGACTTGGAGTGGGCGCTTCCTGCTCCCACTGCAGGTGGGACGCCAGAGGGTCAAGGCCTTCTGGAGACAGAAGGACCCTTCTGTTACTTTCTGAAGAACGGGGAGCGCTTTCTTAGGTGCCAAAGAATCTTTTGATCAAGGAGACAGAAACCAATGTCAGCTGGTCCTTTGTGGGGGGCGGTCCTTCACCTGATGGGTCTTGGGGGCGGGGGGGACATCCTGCCTTCTGACTTAGGTCGGGGCTGGTGCACGGACAATGACACGGCCTCAGGGGGTGGCATTCTGTGCCCCAGGTCTCGGCCTGGACCTCGGGGTTCCATTCTCTTTCTCCAGGAGCTGGGGATTTGCCCCTTCTAAGTCCATCCCACTGCCCTGGCAAGCAGGGCTGTATCATGGCAGAACATTCCGTGTGACTCCAGAGGTAAGGCTTTGAGGAGGAGCTGTGATGTGCACGTCACACGCGTATCTGAGCTGAAACCAGATGGACTGAAGATAGAGGTTTCTGCAGGGTCACAGAAATGGGGGCACGGAGGGCAAGCAGCCTGGAGGGGCCCCCACAGGGCCCCTTGGAACATGCTTTTTTACAACCCGCATTTGGGAGGGTAGGGCAAGCTTCCCATGAAGAATTAAGCTTTAAAAACAAGAAGGCAGAGCTTCTCCTTTCCAAATACAGACGGAGAGTGCTCTTGTATCTCCCGTTTGTAGTTCTAGGTGCCCTTTTTTTTTTTTTTTGCTGTTTTTTTTTTTTTTATTCCATGCACAGAATGTTAAAGCTGCTTCCTGGTTGGGGTAGTTGGAGAAGGTGAGGCTAGAAATTGTACTCAGACGTGTTTGGGATCAGGCGCCAACACAGCCTGACTAAGGATCAGAACCCTTGGCTCCGGAGGGATGATGGGGCGCTGGATCCATTCTGGGTCTCATGTGAACAGAGAGGAGACACCCTGGGTTCAGATTTGGCTGTGCAGCCATCAGCTGGCCTCGAAGTGACCCCTGTGGAGGGACCCACGTGCGGGGCGGAGCTCTGGGGCAGCTGGAACTTCCAGACGGTCCTGGAGGACTGGGTGGAGGAGGGCTCTGTGTTCAAGGCAGCGCTGTAGGGCTCAGAAATTCCGACATGGCGCATGCGCAGTGGATCCCTCGGCACACGAGGGAGAAACCAACCACGCTGCCTTTCTAGGACACGGCGTCCCTCGGGTCCTCTCACCCCCACATACACACACTGCCACCTCCATCCACGGAGGAAGCTGGCTCACCAGGTTGAATGCCCCTCCAAAGTCGCTCCAGCCTCGAGTCCCTGGAGGGCCGTGTGCAAACGTCAGCTCTGACAGGCCTCTGTCTGGTGAGCAGGGGACGTGCGGGCCGTCCCTTCCAGGGCTTCCGCTACACGCTAGATGATGATCCATATTGCTCACCCAGGCGTGAGCTGAGGCGCGCTCAGCCCTCTGCTTTTCACACACTTATGCTGCTTTTTGGTCCTTTGTATCAGCAGCTGAGGGTGGCTCCTGCCCAGGGTGGGAGAGAATTCCATGCTTCTGGATGTTAAAACTGGCCAAACAGCTCTGGTCCCACGGGGGCGATCTGACGCTCTTCCTCCTGTTCCCACCTGCTGCTGCTGGTGGGGGGGGGGGTGCTCTCTGAATGGGAGGAGCAGAGGGGTCAGTCTGGGGGTGCACCCAGGGCCCTGCTCCCACCGAGAGCATACTGGCCGACAACACACGCGCTGTCTTTAGGTGACAATCATGATTTGTTCGGAGTGAGTCATGTTCACACAAGTTCAGAGAGAGTCACGCTGAGTTCCATGGAACCCCCAGAGGCCCACAGAACCTTCTGGAGTGCTTCCCGGAACCGAGTCTCTCAAAGCCTGGAGGACTCTCCTCTTGGCTTTCGTGGCCAAGGCCACCAACCCCTAGATAGCCCAGTGCTTTCCGGTACAGGTGACGAGGCTGCTGCTGACAGCTGGCCTGACCAGGTGCACATGGGCTTCCTACAGGGGCCGATCCTTCCAGAACCAACCAGTAGAGGAGGTAGGAAGTTCTCCAAGAGCCACAGTTCCGCATCCCTAATGGTTCCGCTGCACGAAGGCCACGGGACTCTCTCCCTGGAGCCTGGTGGCAAGAGCTAGGGTGTCTACTGACCATTGCTGGGGCGTGCGTGGAAAGGAACTAGCCCCCCTCACCCAACCCTCTGTGTTCATAGGTTGTAGCAGACAATTACACTAAACAGGGGGAAAAGAAAAAAGTAACAGTCATTCGAATTCCCATGTGGGAAAGAGTCAAAAGGTGAATGAACCTTCTGACTGAATGAGACCGACTTGTGCATCGCGACCAGGGGACTCTGAGCCTGACCCGGTGTTCACCCTCCGGCTGGCCTCTGGGCTGGAGGGAGGGGAACGCCTGGCCGTTGAGGCCCAGGGGCGGGGAGAGCAGGGCCCACGTGCCCGCATCCGTCCAGCGAGGAGCCGCCTTGCTCTCACACGGCCCAGTTTAATCGGGGTGTCGTGCACCCAGTGGGGCAGGTGTGCTCTCTGAGGTTCACCAGTGGGGGTAGGGTGGTCCCTCCGAGGTGGCAGGGGCCAGCTGCCGTGGCCGGGCTGGAGACAGCTGGCGCAGCACGTAGGGCCCGAGTCTGGGGTACCATCGAGGTCAGAGGTCACCGCTCTGGGGCTCCACGTTGCGCGTCTCCCTGGGGTGACCTCGGGACAGCTTGGGGAAGCGGGAAGCCACTTTGGGCCGGCTGTTCTTGTTTAGCGCTTCTCCAGGAGGGGTGATGTCACTGTAAGACAGAGTGGAGAGAATCGGGGTAAGTCAGGAGTTCTGAGAGCAAACGGTCACAGATAGGGCAGCCGTCGGGGGTTAAGGGGTGAGAGGGGAACAGCGGGAGTGGCTCAGGGTCACCAGCTGCTGCCTGGCTGGGTGGCGAGAACAACCTGGAGAAATAAACTTCCTGTCTATCGTGCCCAGCACAGTTGTGGGGCCACAGTTCCGGACCCTCTTTTAAGTCGATGAAAGAAGGTTCTGGTCTTGGCTTTCTTCTCACCATTTTCACTGATCTTCCAGCAAAGGCACATTTCAAAGTCAAAGAGAAAGAAAAAAATTGCTTTGGAGAACACTGCATTTAAAAGTCAAAAGATGCGAAAACCCAGGAGACGGAATTCTGGTGGAGTTGATCCTAAAAGAATAATCAAAGGTCTGCCCAGGTCTAATTGTAAGGGCGTTTACGACAGTACTGTGTGAGAGAGCCCAAAATAGGGAACTACTTGTGAGTCCAATGTGAGGGGCTCGCTGACACTGGATGTAAAACCCCTACATTGTGAGGCAGTGGCAGCCCATGAAGAGAAGGGTACAAACGTGCGTTTACGGGCCAGTGAGGGTGTATGCTTCTGCAGACTTAAAAATACTCACAACCTAAAAGCTGAGAGTTATGTTTTATTCATCAGGAATGTTTGGACTTCAAGCCGAGAGACAGCATCTCAAGTGTCCCTGAGAGAACTGCTCCGAGGAGGCGAGGGGAAGCCAGGTTATATATGTTAAAAGAAGTTTTGCAACAAAGGGCAGGTAGTCTGAATGTCAAAAGATTGTTGTTGTTTAAAGAAAACCAGGTATCCCAAGTTAAGGGATTTAGCGCTTTTCTCTGTACAAGAGTCCGGCCTCACTGAAACCATTCCTTTGATGTGCACCTCAGCTGTCTGGGGCCAGTGTCCTGAGTCTCCTAGGGGGTCCCTGTAGGGAGTGCCTGCAGTCTGATGGCTGCTAGATGGTGGGTATTCTTCCCTTCCTGAGTTTCCTCAGGGGGTCACCATCCATAATTACTGATACCTATGACAGCCTTTGTTTATTGACATGGCAGGAAATATTCCATTTCTCAATTCCAACCCATGTTAAAGTGAAAAGGGAATTCATAGGACCTGGACTCCATCTTAGGCCTGTTTATGCTGATCATGCTTGGCCACCTCTCTACTAGACTCTAAACTCTGTGCTTAGTGCCTATGGAAATGACAATAAAAGGATAAGACCCCCGCCGGACAGGGGAACCTTGAAGATCGTATCCAGGTTACTCATTGCCCAAGAGAAAACATACACTAATCACCCCTGTCTCTGGACAGGCCATAAATTTTTCTGTACTTATCGGAGTGTAACCTCAGGCTCTTTGTGACCCCACGGACTGTAGCCTGCTAGACTCCCCGGTCCATGGGATTTCCCAGGCAAGAATACTGGAGTGGGTTGCCATTTCCTTCTCCAGGGCATCTTCCCGACCCAGGGATTGTACCTGCATCTCCTGCATTGGCAGGTGGGTTCTTTACTGCTGAGCCACCTGGTCAGAGAGTCAATTCCTAGGCAGGTTGATAAGAAATCTGGGGTCCCTGAGGAGGAGATAGGGGTCTGGAATTCTCGAGGAGGAGGAAAGGACAAACGTCTTTTTTTCCCTCTACCTTCCTTAGTCTTAGTCACGTAAAACGATTTTTTCTTTAAGCCCAGAACTGATGATTACACAACAAACAACTCAGCTTAAACTCTGTACTAAGGATTATATAACAACAATGAATCCCTCTTGGAGACAGTTTCTCCTTCCTGAAAACCTTCGGACTAATCCTGTTATCTTAAAATGTATATTATGGGAGTGGGTCTGGTAAGATCTTTACAACCTTGAGACATTCTTTTGATTTACTGTAATAACCGATTAAAAAATTATATAACTCCTTTGCTTAGACTAGTGGGGGGACACTCTTCGTCCCCCTTCTGATGTCTATGTCAGAAGCTTTCTCTCTCCCTTTACATACTTTAATAAAACTCGGCTACACAAAAGCTCTTGAGTGATCAAGCCTGGTCCCGAAGCTCAATCTCCTTTGGAGATCACGAATCCGACATCGTTCACCGTAAGCTGTCACTGGGAAGCCCTGGAAGGCTCTAAGGGAGAGTCTAAAGGCCAGAAGCTGGCCTTTCCAGCTTCTACAGGCTGCCGGCACTCTAAGGGTCACGGCCCCTGCCTCCAGCTTCAAAGCTCTCTCCCCCTGACCCTCCTGCCCAGCTGGGTGGTGAGGGCCCGTGGTCCCTGGATGAGCCGGCTCCTGGGAGGACTGGAGAAAGGCCGGAGTGGGGGACAGTTATGAGTCATGGGGCTAGGACTTGGGACTTCATTTGTTTCTCCAAAGTCACCTACTGTGTGAGGATTAGTAGAGGGGAGGGGGATGGGGGGTTGCCTGCCCCTAAGCCTCCTGCCCGGGGCTGCCACTCAGAGATGGCACTGTGGGAGTGAGCAGAGAGTTCACTGCCTTTCCTCGTCTTGTCAGCTTTGAGCTGTGGCTTCTAGGGTAGAATAAATATTTATCCAAAAGAACAGAAATCAGGATCTGGAAGTGCTCTCTTTGCACTCCCATGTTCACTACAGCCAAGATGTGCAATTATTAATAACTTAGATCTCTATGAATGGATTACAAAGTTTCACCCGTACCAAGCAATATTCAAGCCTTACAAGAAAAAAGGAAATGCTGACACATGTGATAGTATAGTGTCCTCCTGCTAAGTGAAATAAGCCAGTCACAAGGACAGATAACTATGATTCCAGTTATAGCAGGTGTCCGAAACAGTCAAACTCCAGAACCGAAGGGTGGACGGTGAGGGAGGGGTGAGTAGGGAGTTACTAACCGACAGGCAAAATGTCTCAGTTGAATAAGTTCTAAAGATCAGATACTATAAAAAACTCCCAGAGGAAAACTCGGGCAGAACACTTTGATAAATCACAGCAGTATCTTATCTCCTAGAATAATCAAAATGAAAACAAAAATAAACAAATGGGACCTAGTGAAACTTAAAAAGGTTTTTTGCACAGCAAAGGAAACCATAAATAAAACCAAAAGACCACCCACAGAATGGGAGAACATATTTGCAAACAAAGCACCCAACAAGGGATTAATCCACAAAATTTACGAACAGCTCATGTTGCTCTATGTCAAAAAAACCCAACCCAATCAAAAAATGAGCAGAAGACCTAAGTAGACATTTCTCCAAAGAAGACATACAGATGGCCAAGAGGTACATGAAAAGATGTTCAATACTGCTAGTTATTGGAGAAATGCAAATCAAAATTACAATGAGGTGTCACCTCACACTGATCAGAATGGCTAACATCAAAAAATCCACGAACAATAAATGCTGGAGAGGGTGGAGAGAGAAGGTAGCCCTCATACACTGTTGGTGGGAATGTAACTTGGTATAATCACAATGGAGAACGGTATGGCGGTTCCTTAAAAATAGAAAAACAGAGCTACTGTATGACCCTGCAATCCCATTCCTGGGCATTTATCTGGACAAAACCGTAATTTGAAAAGATATATGCAACCTAATATTCACTGCAGCACTGTTTACAACAGAAGCAACCTAAATGTCCATTAAGAAAGGAACGGATAAAAAAATGTGTGTGTATATATATATATAAATACATATACATGTAATGTATATATACATTAATGTATGTATACATGTATGCATTAATGATGTTATATTAACATAAAGGTATATGTGTGTCTATATGTACACATACACACAATGGGATATTAGCCGTAAAGAATGAAATACTGTGATTTGCAGCAACGTGGACAGGCCTAGAGATTACCATACTTAGTGAAGGAAGTCAAAGACGAATATCATGTGGTCTCACTTACATGTAATCTAAAAAATGATACAAATGAACTTATTTACAAAACAGACACAGACTCAACAAGTCTGTTTTTCAACAGACTTGAAAAACAAACATGGTTACCAAAGGGGAAGCGTGTTTGGGGGCGGGGGGTGCAAATTAGGAATTTAGGATTAATGGATACACACTGCTGCTACTGCTAAGTCGCTTCAGTTGTGTCCGACTCTGTGCGACCCCACAGACGGCAGCCTACCAGGCTCCTCCGTCCCTGGGATTCTCCGGCAAGAACACTGGAGTGGGTTGCCATTTCCTTCTCCAATGCATGCAAGTGAAAAGTGAAAGTGAAATCGCTCAGTCGTGTCCGACTTGTCTCGACCCCATGGACTGCAGCCTACCAGGCTCCTCCGTCCATGGGATTTTCCAGGCAAGAGCACTGGAGTGGGGTGCCATTGCCTTCTCCGGATACACACTACTACATGTAAAATAATCAACAAGGACCTACTATATAGCACAGGAAACTCTACTCAATATTCTGTAATGACTTATATGGGAAAAGAATCTTTAAAAAATGTACATACACCTGAAACTAAAACATTGTAAATCAACTATATTCCAACATAAAATTAAATTTTCAAAAAGATGAGTAAGTTCAAGATCTGTACAACACTACTTACAGTCGACAGTCCTGTATTTAATTTTTTAAATTGGAGTGTAATTGTTTTACAATATTTCTGCTGTACGACAACGTGAATCAGCTACATATATCCCCTTCCTCTTGAGCCTCCCTCCCCTTCCTGGATCATCAGAGTGTGGAGCTGAGCTCCTTGTGTTATACAGCAGCTTCCTGCTAGCTATGGGGTTTTACAGCTGGGGGTGCTGGGGGCTGGTGTGTGTGTGTGTGTGTGTGTGTGTGAACGCTGGTCTCTCAGTTCCTCACCGTTTACAGCCTTTGTGAGCCACCCGCACTACTGAGACGTAAAGGAGGGGTGTGTTTCTCACCTGGCCCCATCAATAGAAATCAGGCCACCAAGAAGCTCTCTCCATCTCCTGCTGACTATGTTGTTATAATAAAGCGGGCTGGTGACTCTGGGTCTAGGCAGGAGCAGAACCACTGAGCAAGGCAAAATTACATTCCTCATCTACCCAATTCTGTTTTAATATGGGAGGTCTATCTACCCTCCAGGGCTTCCATTGTGGCTCAGGGGTAAAGAATCTGCCTGCCAATGCTGAAGACATGTGTTCAGTCCCTGGGTCGGGAAGATCTCTTGAAGGAGATGATAACCCACTCCAGTATTCTTGCCTGGGAAATCCCATGGGCAGAGAGAGGAGCCTGGCGGGCTACAGTACAAGTGGTTGCAAAGAGTTGGACAAGACCGAGCACACGTCTACCCCAATTTTGCAGACAAGAAAGGGGGGGGGGTATGGTCCCACCTCCACCATAAGAATAGATTTAAAGGTGTATGGAATAACAGAAACTCCACATTCAAAGTCAGAAAACCTAGGTGCCTTCACTTAGACCCCTTAGGACCTTAGAGGAAGATACATCACCTCCCCAAGACTCAGTTTTCTGATCTGTGAAATGGGTATAATATTGGTTCTTCACTGTTCATGTATCATTCAACACATATGAACTGAGTCTGTTATAAATAGGAATATAACTGGCTCTTTCAAGACCCCAGGATCTCTGAAATAAAATTCAGAGGCACAGGCAAATTCTGGCCAGCAAAATCTTAAGAACTCTGATGGCTGAGGCATCAATATATCAAGGGAAGTGGGTAGAAGCTTTTATAAAGATTTTACAAACTACAGAAATATACCTCCAGGGAGTTCCTTGGTGGTCCAGGGGTTAAGACTCCATACTTTCACCGTATGGGGTACGGGTTAGATCTCTGGTTGGGGAACTAAGATCCCATAAGCCGCATGGCATGGCCAAAAAAAGAAAAGTAATATACCTCCCGTTCCTTTTCCCAGTACAGCTCAAGTCTTCCATCTGTCTGTCCTGGGGGCAGGAGACAGAGAAAGAAACCTTCTCTGAAGAGATCAGACTAAGTTTTCTGGAAGAGGAGCCCTAAACTTTACAGAGACAGAAGAGACCTGGGATTTGGCAGGGCTGTTTGGAGACAGCTTAAGGAAATAAGTGAGCAAACAGGTGGATCAGGGAACAAGGGTGGAAAATCGTGACCCTCCTGTAAAGGAAGATCAAACCACTGTTTCCCTTGAGATAAGGCCAGACCCTGCGCTAAACTCTGGGGACATCAAGACAACAGTCAGTTTCTACCCTCAAGTTGCTCAAAACAGGGGCAAGGGTGGCGGAGGGAGAGGGGGAATTAAATGATGAAGAATATGCACAGCAGCAGAGTCAGGGGCTGGGAGGGTCTCTGGAGGGCGCCTGAGCACTGAGGTCGGGGGGGGGGGGGCGGGGGAGGTGAGTAAGGCTCAGTGGAGTAGAGGGGGAGGCAAAGGGCTTTCTGGGCAGGAAGAGCAGCCAGCAAAAGGCTCCACAGGGAGCAAGACAGGTGGTGGGGCCTGCAGCTGCCCAAGTCTGGTGGGCCAGGAAGGCCTCCAGATGATGTGGACACCTCTGGTCTACATGAGTTCTACAAACTACCTTTTCGAAGGTGGGGACCCAGTCAGCCTGTGGCAAGCGATGACTTTTTTTTTTTTTTTGGCCGCATCACAAACATGCAGGATCGTGGTTCCTCCACCAGGGACCAAACCTGCAACCCCTGCAGTGGAAGTACAGGGTCCTAACCACTGGACTGCCAGCGAAGAAGGCCCGAGATGACTTCTTAATGGCAACAAAACTCAACCTCAGGTTGTCAATTTGCCAACTAAGGACATAATACACATGACTACAATCCAACTATTTTGCATGGCCATGGATGCTAACAATAATAATAGACCCTCAGAATAAAAGCCACTGTTAAAGTGTGATGCGCTTAAGTTAGGGGAAGTCTTACTACTTTGCTTGTGGTTTCTCTTGCTTAGAGAACACTCCCTCTGGGACAAATTCCATACACAGGACTGTAAGAACCAATGGTCTAGATGGCCTTGAGGCTCCTCTGGTACCAGGGTCAGTGATGGCGGAGCACGCCACATTGGGGATATGATTCTCATGGCCATGGCCTCTTTATCCTGGAGACCAGGGTCACTCTGCCCAGGGCTGTGATGGGAACATGGAGCCATGTTTCCTGAATACTGCCTTTATCATCTTTGACGTTTTCAACCCTCCACCCACCATGATCTGCACACCTCCTATTTAATACCCAAGATTTTTCTTTACCTCTGTTTTTAGGTTAGTTTGGCTTATGCAAAATCATCCATAAACATGGATTTAAGCATACTAATACTAAATTAAAAAAAAAAAAACATTTCCTATATATCACCACTGGCTCATTTACCACCCCAAATGGTTGTTCCCTCCTTCAAAATGTGTATTCTTGGTAACATGGGTAAATCCCAAAGGCATTCTGCTAAATGACAGAAGCCAGACTCAGAGGCTACACCCCACCTGATTCCATTCCTAAGACATTCTGGAAAAGGCAAAAGTACTGGGACAGAAGCCACAGCAGTGGGTGCCAGGGATGGGCTACAGATAGGCACTTGGTGGGGGGGGGGGTTCTGGGGGTTGTTCTGGTGGTGACATGACCCTGCATATCTGCCAAAACTCACAGAACTATATAATAAAAAGGGGAAATGCTACCACATATAAATTTTACTTCAGTCTTAAGAAGCCTGGCTGAGAAAGGCTGTATTTAAAAATCTCCGCCTTTTCCGCATGAAGCAGTGCCTTGCATCCACTCTGGGTCTCCCAAGAGACAGTGACCTCACCCCCTTCCACAGCTAGGAAGGGCAGGGACCATGGGGACAGAAATCTCGGACTCTGTCATTTACCAACTGACTGCCTGGATGGTCATGGATGCTCCCTGGGACTGAGATTCCTCACCTGTAAGAAGGGATCGCATCACAGTGAAAAGACAACTCAATCAACAAACGGGCAAAGATGTGAATAGCCAATACACAGAGGACCAACAAGCACATGAAAAGACGCTCAACGTCCTTATCAGGAAATGTGTATCAAAACCACAATAGGAGGGACTTCCCTGGTGGTCCAGTGGTTAAGAATCCGCCTTTCAATGTGGGGGAAGGTCATCCCTTGTCAGAGAACTAAGATCCCATATGCCTTGAGGCGACTAAGCCTGAGTGCCATAACTCTCTAGCCTGTGTGTTTTCAATAGAGGGAAGCCGTGAGCTGCATGAGGCCACGCGCTTCAACAAAGACCTCATGAGCTGCAACTAAGACCTGACACAGCCAAAAATAAACACTTAAAAAAACCCCGACAACATAAGATACCACTTCACACCCACAGGGATGGCGACTGTTGAAAAGACCGATGATGATAAGTGCCAGCACAGATGGGGGGAAATCAGAACCCGGCCACACTGCCAGTGGGGACATTCAATTGTGCAGCTTTGGAAAACAGTCTGGCAATTCTTCAGATGGTTACACACAGAATGACCATGTGACCCGGCGATTCTTCTTGGTATATACCCCGGAAAAATGAAAACATGTCCACGTAGAAACTAGTATATGAGTGCTGAGAACAGCATCATTCGTAACAGCCAGAACTTAGAAATAATTCAAATGTGTGTCGGTGGAATGGATGAACAGAACGTGCTTTATCCACACAATGGAATTTTACTCAGCCATAGGAGGCATGAATCGTTGGAAGGTGCTGAAGGTGGCAGAATATACCACACACCAAAAGGCCGCTCTGCATACCGACTGTTTTGGGGTTAAAGGCACCTGAAAGGAAGTGAGTGCAAGCAAACACTCTGAACCCTCCCATTTCTCATTAAAGCAGGAGATGGAATTCCCAAGTGAAAGACGTCCTCACCGTACCGGAAGGAAAGTCATGTTCTCATTGTCAAGGATGAGAAGTTGAGGTGGACAGAATTCTGTACAAATAGGTCTTGTTAAAATTACTGTCTTCCTTGGCCCTACTCACATAGTTTAGTTACTTTTTCACAATTGACCCTTTCTGTTCACGTAATATAAAATCAGCTCAAGAAACAGCAGGTAGGTTTGGCCAGGCCATTTCTTTGGGTTTTCACTTCCTTACTAAGGCTCCCATGTCACATGACCCTTCTACAAACCTGGATGAGGTTCCCCTGTTCTTCTATCTTATGTTGGTTTGATTAAGACAAGGAGATCAAACTAGTCAATCCTAAAGGAAATCAACCCTGAATATCCATTGGAAGGACTGCTGCTGAAGCTGAAGCTCCAATACTTTGGCCACCTGATGCGAAGAGCTGGCTCATTAGAAAAGACCCGGATGCTGGGAAAGGTTGCAGGCAGGAGGAGAAGGGGACAACAGAGGATGAGATGGTTGGATGGCATTACTGACTCAATGGACATGAGTTTGAGCAAGCTCTGGGAGTTAGTGATGGACAGGGAAGCCTGGTATGCTATAGTCCATGGGGTCACAAAGAGCTGGACACAACTTAGTGATTGAACAACAACAAAGGTGAAAAACCACAAGAGAGGAGAGAGAAAACACTGCCCTCTCCATGTACTACTACATGGATGAACCTTGCAGCTGTGCTCAGTGAAAGATGCCAGATGCAAAAATCCACATTATGATTCTATTTGTATGGAAGTCTAAAACAGGGCAATCTCTAGAGACAAAGTAAATGTGTGTAGTTTCCAGGAGCAAGGAAGGTGTGGGCTTTCTCTTCCAAGTGATAAAAATGTACTAAAAACAGTGGCAGTGGCTGTGTATATACTAAAATCTACTGATTAAAAAAAGTTTAGTTATTTGGCTGCATTGAGTCCTAGTTACAGTCCGTGGGATCTTGGTCGCGCTATGTGGGATCTTTCATTGCAGTGCACGGACTCTCTAGTTGTGGTGCACGGGCTCAGTAATTGTGACACAGGCTTAGTTGCCCCACGGATGTGGGATTTTAGTTTCCCGACCAAGGATTGAACCACATCCCCTGCATTGCAGGGTAGATTCTTAACCACTGGACTACCAGGGAAGTCCCTACAAACTATTGATTTGTGTACACTTTAAATGGGTGAATTGTATGTGAACTATATTAAGGCTGCTTTTAAAATGGCACATGTTAAAAAAACAAAAAAGAAGAGTATTACAGGATCTTCTCTGGCAGGCTGTTGACAGCTGAGGGATGTACTCTGTGCTCGGGTGGCTAGATGGCCAGAGAGGATGCTTAGTAAATGTCCCCTCTCTTCACCTGCTTCTCAACTCAGCTTTGGCCAACCTCCAGCGTGGCTCACTCTGTCTCCGAGGGAACTGTGCCCAGTCATCACTGAGCCCTGTCAACCCTGTGGGGCTGCTGGGGCCATTTCTGGGGCTGTGAAGGGTTAGTCCTGGAGGCTCAGTTCCAACCAGCGGGCAGGAAACCAGGAAGGCAATGGTGCTGTGGCTTCCTTCCCCAAACCCACAAGATGCTGGCTCTCCTGAGCCGCAGGGACCCCTCTGTCACAGGGCTGGGGAGCTCTCTGGGGATGTGGCTTCCCCAGGGCTTGACACCTTATACCTGACACAGCTCAGCTAGAACCGGGCCTTCAGCTGGAAGGCGGTAGACAAACAGCCTCCTGAGGTCTGATGGCTGCCCACGGAGACAGCCCAGACATCCCCAGGGTACCCCCTTCCTCTCCTCTCCTGCGAGGATGGGAGACCAGAGCTGAGCCAATGAGCCCCCTCGTCCTGCCTGGTCTCCCATTCCTGAGGTGCGTTCGGCATTTGTTCAGAAACTTGCTCCCCAGTGCTGGCCACCATCAAGCCATCAGGGGAGTCCAAGCCTGTGGAAGCGGCCCCTGCCAGGAGCCCTGGAGAGGGGAGGACTCTTCCTTTTAATAAGCCTCTGGGGGCACACTGGCATGATGTTCCCGTTCCCAGCACACAGGTGAAATTGATCCCATGGTCTCAACCACTCATCAGTGAAAGTGACCTCAAGGAGAGATTTGCTGTTCATTTCACTTAGGAAGTGGCTTTCGAGGGCCGGTCAATACTCCATTTGCTGGGAGCTGCCGTCCGAGCGGCTGTGCCTTCAGCACTGATGGTCTGATCGTTGGGAACAACTTGAACTGGGGAGGGCACATCTATCACCGGGCAACCGCACACCCCATTTCAGCAAATCCCGTACTATATTCTCAAGATCTTTCTCGCGTGATTTCAGTAGTGCTCTGATGGAATTGCTGCTCTCTGTTGACAGATTTCTAACATTTCAGCTTTCAGCTTTGCTACCCCAAGTTCTGGCCTGGGGGTTAAACATGCACAAGTTAAAAAGGGAAGAAGGAGGGGACACTTATACGGTGATCCAGTGGCTAAGACTCCGTCCATGCTCCCAGTGCAGGAGGCCTGGGTTCCATCCCTGGTCAGGGAACTAGAGGCCACACGTGGCAACTGAGACGCGGCACAGCCAGATTTTCAAATAGGGCAGCAGGGAGCAGGAGAGTGTAGAGAACCCTCTCATCATTAACAAAAGTTAAAGAGGAGCGACCCAGGCTCACTGTAGGGGGAGAAATGGTACCAGTGTGCACAGATACAAAGAACAACAGAAACAGCCTGTAACCCTGCCCTCCGTGGGCGACAGCTGTTCGTGCACAACTAGGTTTTCCAGGTCACTTTCTATGTGCATTTCTCATAGTGGATTTTTCAATATAAAAAATGGTTACTTCCTAGAGAGACCTGCTTTGAAATCTGACATCCTTTTAAATCAAAGCATCCTGCTCACAGAATGCCACAGATGTTGGTGATGTGTCCTAGAAAAGACTGGTGACCATGACGATGTGTAATTATTCTACCAGGTCCGCTCACGGTGGGCTTGCTATGTGGCAGGTGCGGGGCTCAGCAGTGTTACTTTACGAAGCTCTCCCTCCCAGCAACCCTGGGAGGGAAGGTCTCTGTTTCACATGTGAAAACTCAAGAAGCTGCCATGGAGGGTGGCTTCCTGAGCTGCAGGGACTTGTGCGATGTCGCACAAGTCCTATGTCACAGAGCAGGATGGAAGTCCAGGCCCATGTTCTCAGCCTCTGGGCTGGGTGGCAGGTGACAGGGCAGTATTTGCAGGGGGGGGGGGGGGGGGGGGGGAGGCACTAAGGCTCTGGGAAGACTCTACAGTTTGTGAATTTACTTGCCTCCAGTGAGTCTTTTCATGCTCCACCCACACCCATCTCTGCATCTTCTCTATAGTCATCTATTTTTAAGAAATTTCTTAGTCTTGTTCTCGGCAAAGGCTCTTAACCTATGGTTGCCATTCACAAATGGGGCTGTGGGGTTAAACAGGACAACCTGGGGGCTGCTCTCTGTCAATGCGGGCTTGGGGGGCGGGACTGGCAGGGGCTGCCTCATGGACAGAGGATCGTGGCGGGGGGCGGGGGCCCCAAGAGGGGTGGAACCTACTTCGAAGGCACAGCTTCTAAAGATCTGATGGAGCTGGGAGCCATGGGACAGAGATGAGCCCCAGAGACAGGGTGCCCTGTTGTGGGGCTGGTGCAACCCCGCCCTGGGAGGAGGATCCTGAGGAAAGAACCGAGACGGGGCGAGGCAAAGCAGCAGGGTCGGGATGACGCTCCACAGGTGCTGAAGAGATCGCATCCCTAAGGCTCCGTGACCAATCGGATGGAGGAGTGAGAACGGGTTTCATTTGTGCTTGGAAAGTGGCTGAGCTTGGGTGGGGGGTGGGGGGGAGGTACAGAAAGCGGCAGGTGGATGGGGGGGCAGGCATGTCCCTAGGATAAATTATGCTATTAAAAATGTAAAGATGCATTCGGCCAAGTTTGCCGGGAATATCACGCAAGTCCACACACACACTGTGCTGTTTACCCGTGAGCTTGGACATGCCAGCTTTAATCCCTTCATGGAACAAACTATGATGGATGAGATTCTGATCCTTACAAGTGGCCCTGAGGCTGACGGGGCTGCACTGGGTGCCTGGCTGGGAGCCTCTGCAGTTACAGCTCCTTTTATCCAGAGTGCGGTGTTACTCAGAGTTGGGGTTCCGGGGTTCCTGATCTGACTCGACTGACATCTCAAAAGGTCTGTATACGTCATGTCCTAGGTTGGGGATCTTACCCAAGAGGCTCTTTGGAAAAGGGGCTAGATGATTCTCGCTCTTGCCCTCTCGGAACCCTCTGTCAGTCCTTCATGAAGCCCCCTCTCTGAATCCCACCCCTGACCCCTTCTCAGTCCCCTTCTCACACGTCAGCCCACATCACATCTCCATGGTAATCACTGCTCATCCCCTCATGGCTGCTCCTCCCCATCACAAAGCCCAGCCAAACCCCACGCTAGTTAAGCCAAGCAGCAGACCTGGGGGAACAAAAGCCCAGGATGGGGCTACTGGCTGTATTTTCAGTTCACAGCTAACCCCACCCGGCCCCACCCACAGGAGTGACTTTTTCTTCCCTCTTCCCAGACCATCCCCGACCTGCCGCTCTGGCTCCTCTCCTCCCGCTGACACAGGATCACGCGGCCCCACTCCTACTGAAGGCCAACCCCTCTGAGCATCCTGGGCCTGGGTCCTCTCCTTGTCTCTGTCAACAGCGCCTATGTGGGATTTCATCCAGATCCAGGGGATCACACGTGTCTAAATGCCAGAGAGTCCCAGACTTACACGTTAGCCTTGCACGCCTTTGAGTTCCAGAGTTAATGGATCCAGTGGAATTTTTGGCATTTCCACGTGGATGTTTGATAGGCATCCCTGTCTTTAACATGGCCCAAATGTGAATTCTGATTTTCCCCATCAAACTTCTGTTCCTTCTCTGGTCTTCACTTTAGTAACTGCTGCAGTTCCCCCACCCTATTCATTGCACAAACCAGACCCTAACACATCACCTTGGCTTCTCCCTCTCCCTTATATCCCTGACCCCATCCAAGCATGGGCCCTTTGGGTTCCACCTGTAGATACACATTCAGCAGTCCACTCTGCTCTAACATTGTAGGTCCGACTATCACCTCTTGTCTGGACACTTAGGACAGATTCCCACGTGCTCTCTCTGCTTCTTCTTGATTCCTCTGCAACTCAAAGTCACCCCACCGTTTCCCCTCCTGCATGGCTTCCCTCTGTACTCAGTCAAATCCTTACAACTCGTCCTTACCTCCTCCAGCTGCACCGGGACCCCCTGGATTGCTCGAAGTCACTGCCAGTGACTCTCTTTTGGTTTCTTTACAGCACCTGTCATTCTCTGAAGCGGCATCTTTACCACCCTCATCCCAGTGCCTAGAACTGTGCCTGGTCCACTTAACCTTTTGGGTAATGTCAAAGGGGCCTGTAAACACCAAGCTCATCCCCACCAGACTTGTCCTCCTGGTTGAACAGTGCTTTGTCCTCACCCAGAGGAGGTGGCAGCGTGTTCCATAAGAAACCGGGCCTCAGAATCAGAAAGCCCCAGGTTGATATCTGACTCTGTAACGTACCAGCTGTGTGACTGTGAAAAAGTCATTCAATGCCTCCGTGGTTCAATTTAAAAAGACAAGTAATAACCCATATTCACTTCTCTGATAGAAAGCAGAGGAGGTGATATCACTTTTATGAGACTGGGAATAAGAAAAATAACAGCCTCCAAAGCATCACCCAGGTCTGTCCCTTCAGGCAGAAGCTACAGTGGTTATAACAGGAGGGCTGCAGAGAGAACACTGGGCTGGGATATGAGTTGGAGTGAACAGATCTAATGCCATTTGCAGAAATATGTAAAGACAGAGCTGTGACTCCCTTAAACGACAGGTGGACTGGGAGGAGGTGGGGAATGAAATGTCCAGAGTGTGTGCGGGGCTCCTGCAAACCAACCAGAAAGAGGCTACAGCCCAGCGGCACACGGGGAAAGGATACCGAGAGAGCTAGACAGTAGAAAAGCAAACAGGTTTTTAGGTTTTTCAGTAATTCTGCTATTTGTTGAAGCCCTACTACGTGCCCCGTTGCAGACGGAGCCCCTGCTCTTGGGGAGGTGTCTCTGGGGGCCCAGGCACCATCACCTCTCACCTGAACCACCCCACCCCCCTCCCTCTCGTGTTCTGCCTGCTGCTACTCTCCTTTGGTGTGAGTGATCCAGCTGACAAAACAAGCCAGATCACGGTGCTCTTTTTCTCCAAACTTGCCAGTCTTCTACCTTCTGTGGACACGATGCTCTCCCAGGCCATCGCTGACCAGGCAGTCCCCTTCCCCGCTCCACCCCCCGCATCAGGGCTCCTCAGCAGAGCTGGGCACACGCCTGCCCCAGGGCCTTTGCAGTTACTTTGTCTCTTCACTCCCACAGCAAGGAGGGCTCTTGGCCTGGCTCTCTCCCTCCTCCTCCAGGTCTTTCCTCTTCGGGGATGTTCTCAGGGCCGCCTTCCCTGCCGCCGCCCTCTCCCCGACCCCCTACCCCACACCCACTTGGTGTGTTATGTTGATGAGGGTCTGGTTCCTGGCTGTAACCCAGCATGTAGAGACAGGAGTGCTCAGTGACCACTTGGGGAATGAATGAGTCCTGCTGGGGGACCCAGCACATCCAGAGTCACCCTCATTAGTTGTCCCAGCAAAAGGTGAAAGACGGCCTTTAGCAAGCTCTGATATGGATACTGAGATGTGAGGGGGCTGTGAGTTCACATGTGTGCATGTTTACACACACAAATATATACTCGTGCACACCCTCTGACTCAGGAATGCCACTTCTAAGTGCCACTCCTGCAGAGGCAGTGTGGTTTCTAATGAGGAAGCGTGGAAACACCCTGCCTGGAGGCAGAGAGACATTAAATGCACGATGGCACCTGTGTAAACAGCAGAGCTGCCGTCACAAAGGATGCAACGTGCACGGACAAGAAAACATCTCCAGGGTACGATCATGTGAAAACAACAGCTTACAGAACAAGACAGAGGAGGATCCTGTTTTTATGAAAAAATGAAACCTCAAAATGCATGTGCACATAAATAGGCATCTACCTGCAGAGACCAGAAGGACGGGGGCATGCGTGCACGCTGTCTCTCAGTGATGTCCGACTCTCTTTGCGACCCCACGGACTGTAACCTACCAGGCTCCTCTGTCTGTGGGATTCTCCAGGCAAGAGTACTGGAGTGGGTTGCCATGCCCTCCTCCAGGGGATCTTTCCCACTCAGGGACCGAACCAGGGTCTCCTGCATTGGCAGGCGGGTTCTTTACCAGGGGAGCCCTGAAGGACAGTGGTGAAGGGCCCTATTTGTGCTTGTTCTGTATATTCACATTATTTAAACCCTTTCAATTAGAACATGTCACTCATTTAATGAAAAACACAATTAAGAAACACAACAGTCCATGAAAAAGCTGCTGAGCTGCTGCCTGGAGACCCCCAGCTTCTCCAGGTTCCTTCTCCCGCCTGGGGATGGCATGCACACCAGCTGGGACAGGCTGAAGCCACCAAGAGCCAAGCGAAACTGGGGCAGGCTCCACTAGCAGGAGCGCAGCTGAATGAGTTTTTAGTGACCAGATCTGCCGGTAACCTGTTCAATTTATCACCCCTCAGCAAGCTCTGGGAAGACCGAATTGTCCTCTTTGCCTCCCTTATCGCTCAGACTCCAGCCCTGGCGCATTTCCATCCATGTTTGCCCCACTCTAAACTTTGCCCTCGTGCATAGCCTGGGTGAGGGCCTCCAGGCAACAGTGGTCTCAGAGAGTCTCCATCTTTACTCCCGAGTCCCCATCCTCCGGCACTGCCCGTAGGAAGAACTGCAGTCGGGCACTGACTAAGGATTCAAAAAACCCCAGAAGGATCCCAGAGCTGGGAGCCAGGTGTCCATGACCGCCCCAGCCTGCATTCCTAGGCCCAGCCTGCATGATACGGTGGTTCTGATGAGAGACAGCTAATGATGTCAGAATGGTCACCTCTAACTAGGTTTAGACAATTTCTTGAGACAGAAGGCTATGATCAGTAGCTCACTCCTCTGATTATAGCCCTTCAAAGGCTGTCCACTGCACTCTGAATAAATCCCACGCTCCCTACAGCCTGCTGCCAAGGCCACTGTGCTTAGTCGCTCAGTCGTGTCTGCTCTTTGCAACCCTATGCACTGTAGCCCACCAGGTTCCTCTGTCCATGGGATTCTCCAAGCAAGAATACTGGAGTGGGTTGCCATGCCCTCCTCCCAGGGTTCTTCCCCACCCAGGGATCAAACCTGCATCTTCTAGGCTCCTACTTGGCAGGCAGGTTCTTTACCACTAGCGCCACCTGGGAAGACCCATACTCCCTCCTATAGCCTGCTGCCAAGGCCATGCTCCCTCCATCAGGGTCACATGGCAGGGGGCAGGGCCTCTATACTATCCAGAAGTGCGCCAGGCCAAGGCTGAGAGCTGCAAACATAAAGACCAGCTAAAGAGAGAAGAGGGAGTTCCCTGCTAGTCCAGTGGCTAAGACTCTGAACTTCCAGTGCAAGGGGCCCACGTTTGATCCCTGGTCAGGAAACTAGATCTCACATATGGCAACTAAGAGTTCACATGCTACAACCAAAGATCCTATATGCTGTAACTAAGACCCAGTGCAGCCAAATAAATAAATACTTTTTAAAAAAGAGAACAATGCCCTATTGTCTCTGGGGTCAAAGGCGGGTTTCTGATGGGTTGGCGAACTGGTAGAACACTGGATTAGTGTCAGAACTTCCTGGCGAAATGATTTGAACCATCCTTGGAAGAGGGCAGATGTGAGCACAGTGCATGGAGTTTTGCTGGTGGAAGAGACTCGTGGAGGGTCCCCAGTGGTTTCTGACACTTTCCCAGCAGCTATGGACCCTGGTTTCATCATTCCAGGTCAGGCCTCATGACCGGAAAATGAGGAAGATCTGCTTCCCCCACCAGGACGCACTCACTTAGGAGCACAGATCCTTCGTCCTGAGATGGAGAAACACTTAGATCACTTTCCGCTGTGCACTAAGCCTTTCTACCTCTGTGAGTCAACTGGAGATTTATTTCCACTTCCGTATAACTGGCAATACTGAGTTTCCTTCACAGAGTCTTCTTCTCAGAGTCTGTTATGAAAATGTCATTTGAATTGAGAGGTCCCATTAAAAAAAAAAAAAGTAGCTCTGTCTTCCTAAAAAAGTTGAAGAAAATAAGGCAAAAGATACTCCTTCCTCCACCTTCTTTATATTAACTCTTTGGCTTCAATGTACTTTTTAAACAAAATTATTTCATTTTTTTGAACAAAGACAATAGAAAGTTTTGAACAAGGAACATAGAAAGTGGTATAAAATGAAAAAGTATATACGCAGAGGAAATATAACAAGCAAATCTCCCTACCCTCATCCTGCGCAGTGACTTTTTAATCTTTCCAGGGCTATCTATCACACAGAGCAGCAGCGGTCCCCAACCTTTTTGGCACAAGGGACCAGTGTCATGGAAGACAACTCTTCCACAGACTGGGGGTAGGGGGGTCAGGGTGGGGTGGTTTGGGGATGGGTCAAGTTCATCACATTTGTTGTCACTTTATTTCTATTATTACATCA
Source organism: Okapia johnstoni (assembly GCA_024291935.2). Lineage (NCBI taxonomy): Eukaryota > Metazoa > Chordata > Mammalia > Artiodactyla > Giraffidae > Okapia > Okapia johnstoni. The sequence continues at coordinate 123,591,313 of CM044307.1, read as the reverse complement.
CCTCAACCTCAAATCATCAGGCATTAGATCCCAGATTCCTGACATAAAGCATGTACACAGGTGTGGGTATACACATACACACTCGCACACAAAATATACATATATTCTTTGCTATTTCTAAAAGTGAAAATGTAGGCACTATGCTACATCTTGCTTTTTCCTCTTAATTATATATCCTGGAGATTTTCTGTATCACTGTACATAGATCAGGGACTTCCCAGGTGGTGCAGTGATAACAAATCCATCTGCCAATGCAGGAGACGCGAGTTCGATCCCTGGGTCGGGAAGATCCCCTGGAGAAGGAAATGGCAACCACTCCAGTATTCTTGCATGGAGAATTCCACGGACAGAGGAGCCTGGGGGGCTACAGTTGGTGGAGTGACAAAGAGTCGGACACGACTGAGTACGCATGCACGCATGCATACATAGATCAGCCCCAGTCAGAGCCTGGCCAACTTCCTCTCTAATGGGGTTGATAGTAAACATTTCAGGCTTTCCAGGCCCTCTGGTCTCTGTGGCACTACTCAGCTTTGCCTATGAAGCATGCAAGCACCACAGACAGTATGTAAATAAATGGGAGTGACTGTGTCCTAACAAATCTTTATTTACAAAAACAGGCAGTGGGTGGGACTTGGCTCATGGGCCATGGTTTATTGAGTTCTGTTCTAAACTCTCTGGCTGTCTGATCCCAGCTGGATCTTATCCATCAACGGCTGTATGGTATCACAGAGGCAGGGCTGGCTGGCCCCAAACGCAGGGACCAGGAATGGGCTTTCTCTTCTATGAGCACTTGACGGCAAACAGAAATCAGCCATCTGTTTATCACCCAACACGTTTCGAGCTAAACGCTGGAACAGATTTTGCTTGGCGTCTCCAGCGGCCCCTGAATAGCATCCAGGACACCAAAATGCCAGGCATGGGGACTGCTCTGAGCTGGTTTAGGCAGCTCTGTTCTCTTTTTTTTATTTGGCCACACTGGGTTCTAGCTGTGTCATACGGGATCTTTCGTTGTGGTACATGACTCTCTCTACTTGTGGTGTGCTCGTTCAGTAGTTGTGGCCCATGGGCTTAGCTGCTCCACGGCATGGGGGAATCTTAGTCCCCTGACCAGGGATTGAACCTACATCCCCTGCATTGCAAGATGGATTCTTAACCACTGGACCACGAGGGAAGTCCTGTGCTCTGTCTTTTCAGAGACATGTGCAGAAGTTGAGAGTGCTAAGGTTGGCTATGGAAGGCCTGGGGTAGGAGAGACCTAGGCTTAGGACTGGGCCCTAGGGCAAGGCGTGAACCTCACTCCAACCCTTCCCAGAGGTATGGGAGAATCCAAAATGACACTAAAACACAGCATCTTGAAGGGGTCTAGCTTGTTGAGGGGGCCTCACTTGTAGACACTTAACAGATAGCAATACAAGGATGAGGAGGAAAATTGTTAAATAAAAGGTCAAAATTTAATCCCAGGATTTTCCATCTGCTGTGTCCTCAAGAAACCACATCACTGAACATAAACCCAGATGCTACAATGAGCAGCTGGCTGTAAGCATGACAGAAAGTTCCAAGGCATTCCATGACCTGTTCCTGTTTGGCCCCCCGCCCCCACGCTTGGTCTGCCCAGATGTCCTGATGAGACCAGCTGTCCCTTCATCAGAGAACTCTGCCTTGACCCCTTGGCCTGTAGTTAGAATCACCTGTTCAGCTTTCTTTGCTGCCCTCAGCAGACCAAAACCACCAGGAGAGCAGGCACTCAGCTCTCATATCTTCTGAGGTTTCCCTGGTCACTTGGCCCACTGCATGTCCCTGGAAAACATCAGCTGCCTAGATGAATGCTGGCATCTGCAGCACACACACCCAGAACCCTGGCTGGGGACTCAAGGAACTGAGAGAGAGATGGATGGCATCAGGTCCATCCTCTGACCAAGGCCCCTGCAGCTCTAGCTGGAGCTCAGGACTCACACTGACGGCCTGGGCAGAGCACATCGGCCGGCCAAGTTTATGGGGCTTAAGGGGAAGTTGTTCAGTAGCTAAGTCATGTTGGACTCTTTGCAATCCCATGGACTGCAGCACACCAGGCTTCCCTGTCCTTCACTATCTCCTAGAGTTTTCTCAAACTCATGTCCACTGAGTCGGTGATGCCATCCAACCATCTCATTCTCTGTTGTCCCCTTCTCCTCCTGCCCTCAATCTTTCCCAGCATCAGGGTCTTTTCAAATGAGTCAGCTCTTCATATCAGGTGAACAATGTATTGGAACTCCAGCTTCAGCATCAGTGCTTTGAATGAATATTCAAGGAGAAGAGACTGATTCAAGCCTACTTTACCAAGAGCCGATAGAAGGCGCCAGACAGAGGTGATTCCCAGAGGGCTTTGCCTTCAAGGCACACAGATCAGAGGATACACAAGCTGTCACCAACTGTCCCTGCGTTCTGATACAAGCCAGGCAGTGACAGTGCTGTCAGAGAAAAGTGCCTCACCTGTCACAGAGATGCAGCAGGAAGGGCTGGTAACAAAGAAGGTGACATCTGGACCGAGCCTCGGAAAGCAGGGGATTCAGAAGGAGACCCAGCAAGACAGAGAGCAGAATCAAGGGCAGAGGGGAGAGTGGCGTATTCGGGTCCCATGGCTGCTGTAACAAGCTGCCCGACACGTGCTCCCTTCCAACAACACGGAGGTGTTTATTCTCTTAGAGCTCTGGGGGCCTGATGTTCTAGACGTGTCTCACTGGGCTAAGACCAAAGGTGTTCCTGCTGAGTTCCTCTGCCAAGTTTCTGATTAACTTTCTTTATCCAAACCTTTACTCCCTTTCTTTTCCTGAATCTGTTCCCCTCAAAATTGTTGTTCAGTTGCTTAGTCGTGTCCGACTCTTTGTGACCCCATGGACTGCAGCATGCCAAACTTCCCTCATCCTTCACTATCTCACTCTGGCGTTTGCTCAAACTCATGTTCATTGAGGAGAATCAAAGAAAAAGAGAGGGTTGAAACCCCATATAAAACCCTGTGTCCCTGTCCTTTGAAGTCAAAGGCTTTTGCTTTAGTCTCCCAGGCCTCCCTGAGTCTCTAAAGGCTCAAGGGTTAGTGATGGGGCTGTGTGGGGACTTCCTGGTCCAGTGGCTGAAACTCCACATTCCCAGTGCAGGGTTCCCGGGTTTGATCCCTGATCAGGGATCTAGATCCCACATGCAGCAACTAAGAGTTCAGATGCTGCAACGCAAGAGCCCACGTGCCACAGCTAAGACCTGGTGCAGCCAAATATTTTTTTTTAAATGATTAGGAAATGTGAAGGTGTAGAAAAATACAAAGTACAGCTCTAGGGCTGGGAGACTGGTAACAATGTAGACTGTAAACCAGCCACACAGAGTCACCGAACTTCCAGTTCCCTGAAAAATATGAAGGCCTGACACATACTCCTAGGTTGTTTTTATAGGAAGAAGCCCCACCAGATGGAAGCTGCTGACTGCAAGCATGCAGCCCATTTGATGGATGAGTCAGTGGAGGCTTAGGGGGAGACCTTGTTCTGGTCCCAGAGTTAGTGTCTGGTGATTCTGCTGTTGTTTCTTAATCTGACTCTTTTGCAACCCCACAGACTGTAGCCTACCAGGCCCCTCTGTTCATGGGATTCTCCAGGCAAGAACATTGGAGTGGGTTACCATTTCCTTCTCCGGGGGATCTTCCCGACACAGGGATCGAACCTGCATCTCCTGCACTGGCAGGCAGGTTCTTTACCACTGAGCCACCAGGGAAGCTTCTGGCGATGCTTCGAGTGGACTAAAGGTAGTTTGACCACTGATCTGTACTCTCCACCTCTGGCCTAAACCATCCCTGGGGCTGCCTGGCATGTCAGCCCCCACGATCAGCCCTCAGGAAAGAGACTGGCTGTGGAGTCTCTGGAGTGTTTCCCAGCTTGGCCACATTTCACATGCGCTGTCACAGTCTGATACTGGGAGAGTTCAGTGCATCTAGTGTGAGTCCCTGGCTGAGGATCTTGGAAGCCTGCACTTGGACCTCCCTGGACTCCAGCCCCGTACCTTTCTTGTTTGCTCACCTTGCCCTGTATCCACTCACCAGGATAAATCAGAGTCAAGAGTGCAAGTCTATGCCGGGTTTTGAGTTCTCCAAGTGGCACACCGGATCTGTGGGTGAACTCGGGACCCCCGACACCCCGCCCTCTCACTGCACTTATCTTGAGTTCTGGGCAAGCGGGCACCAGGGCGCCTGGCTCATTGCTCCGTCCCTGGCACAAGGCGGGGCTTGCTGCCCTCTGCACGAGGTGGCTTCCTGCCAGGACAGCCTGGCCTGAAGTCCAACCTTTGGGCTTGCAAGGATGGCAGAGCCAGGATTAGATCATGGGTGTCCAGTTCCCAAGCGTGTCCTTGATTTCACCCCAAACCTGGGTCAAATGGGGGCCCTCTGCACCCCGTTCCCCTCTCCTCCTTTGGGGGAGCCCAGCTTCCCAGAGGCACTAGAAGTAGGAAAACCAAACGTGAGAACTTCCTCCTTCAAGGGAGACGGGGCCTCAGCAGGCAGGAGAGCCAGCTCGGGGACTGGCTTCAGGTGAGGATGTCTAGCCTGGGATCTGGCCCCATGCAGCCTCACTCCTCTGTAAGGAAGGACTCAACCCTCTCCAATAGGAAGGTACCCACTGCCCCATGTACCCACTTCTCAGACACCTGCAGGCGTGAGCCGGGCACCGTGTGAGGTGGGCCTCCACCATGGGGGTGGGCAGGTCAGTCCCGCCGACCAGGTGACGGAGCTGTGGGAGAGACCCCCACGCTCCCACTGCAGGCCCTGCCTGTGGGCAGCCCTCCTGGCCGCTGCACAGAGTGTGGGCTGAGGGAGTGGAGAGGAAACCTCTGCAGAGAAGGCAGGCCCAGTGCGTTGGCTGGAAAGCCTTCCAGCCCACGGCCTGGGCTCCCACTCCCTGTGCCACTCGGTTCGGGTGGGTGGGGGGGCGCTTTCGGCCCTGCTGGCCCAGCCCAAGGCCACGAGGAAGCTCTGAAAAGACTCAGAGGGACCGAAGTTCTATAGAAACAAATTCTCCTCAAGCCCAAGCTGGGCAGCGCACAGGCCGGCCAGCCCTCCCATGGGAGCCTGCAGGAATTCCTTCGGAGCACTCACTAAAGAGGAGAAAACTAACGTACACTGAGCACCTACTATTTGCCTAGCGACACGCCAGGCTCTTAGAGCATCGTGTTTAACTGAGCAGCTGAGAGGCTCTGAGGCAAACAGCCCGGGCTTACGTCCCTGCCCTCAGGAGAGGCCGCGGGGCCGGGTGGGTCCCCTCCTCGCTGCTGTGCCGTCCTCTGTAGGGTGAGGCTGGTACCTTGACGGCCCCAAAGTCAAGAGGGTCAAAGAGTAAATACACGGAAGGTGCTGGGCGCAGGGTCTGATGCAGGGAAGTTAAAAGGAGTTGTTAGCACAGCTGCGTCCCTCTAAGGGAGGGTTAGTAATAAGCCTGTCTTACAGAGGAGGACGGGGCTTCCCGGGGGCTCAGCAGTAAAGAATCCACCTGCAGTGCAGGAACTACAGGAGACACAGTTTTGATCCCTGGGTTGGGGAGATCTCCTGGAAGAGGGCATGGCAACCCACTCCAGTATTCTTGCCTGGAGAATTCCATGGACAGACAGAGGAGCCTGGCGGGCTACAGTCGATAAGCAAAGAGTCGTGACACGACTGAAGCGACTTGGCACGCACGCACAGAGGAGAACACTGGGGGTCAGAGAAGACCCATGGTGAGAACTGAGAGACGGTTATCAGAGCAGCCGGCCCGTGCCCAGCCCACGGGAAGGGAGCCGTGGCAGCTGACAGCCGCTCTCACCTGAAAAGAGGCAAATCAATGCGCAGCTCCCACGCTTTCTGCACTGGAGCCCTAACAGAGGTGAACGTTCTCGGTCAGGCGTGAGAGGAGTGGTTTCTCTGTGTCTGGGTTTCTCTGCCACCCTCTTCCTATACATAAAGCAGCTGGAATAGGCTGCAGACTGGATCCTGCTTTCAGCTGTGAGGCAACACAGCAGCCCTCATGTCCTTCTCGGGGTGAGTCTCTGAGTGGGAGCCATGGCAGGGAACAGGAAGGCTTGGACTCTGTAGTCAGCAGGGTCTGCTCTGGAATCTCAGGCCAGTCACTTAACCCATGGAGCCTCAGCTTGCTCACCTGTAAAATGGCAACAATGCTAAGTGACAGGGTTGAGGATGAGACTAGAAAAGGCACTGAAAGTGTCTCCCCCAGTTTCAGAGACAAGCTCCACAAATGACAGCTACCGTTAATTATTATTGCCACTGTTTTACAAAAATCAGACCTCAGCTCCGTTCCCAAACCCGGCCTGGTTCCGCTAGGACCAGCTGTCCCGAGCACGGTCTCGACAAGCAGCCGATGCCACCTCTGGGCTGAGACAGAGAGATGCTGGGCATCACCATGGTGACTGACTGGGATGGCACACACCGGGGCGCTGGCGTCAGGGGCCCACAGCTGGACCCAAACAGATTAGCATTCTGGGTGCCGACTCAAAATGCCTGCGATAGAAGCCACTTCCCCAGGGAGCCTGCCAGACTGCTAAATCAGCCCATATGTGGCTGTGCTTCTTCTGACTCAAGGAAGACACAGCAAGTGCTCATCCACTGAAAACCCACTAAGGTAGGGCGCTGGACAGGAAGGGGCTTAGAGGCCACAGCCATCACACTAAGGGGCTTAGTGCAATACACCCACTTCAGAGGCGAGGAGCGGAGACTCAGGGGAAGTGAGGCATCTAGGGTGGTGGTTGTTGTTCAGTCACTAAGCCGTGTCCGATTCTTTGTGACCCCATGGACTGCAGCATGCCAGGCTTCCCTGTCCTTCACCATCTCCTGGAGTTTGCTCAGATATTTCATGTCCATTGAGTCAGTGATGCTATCTAACCCTCTCATCCTCTGTCTCCCTCTTCTCCTGCCTTCAATCTTTCCCAGCATCAGAGTCTTTTCCAATGAATTGGCTCTTGGCATCAAGTGTTTTATTCCAGCTATTTAAAGACAAGTCCAGCCCCTCCTCTGCCCAGTGGACCTTCTTCCTGCCCCTGCCTGGGCTCCTCACCTGATATCAGACTGCCCTTGGCCAGTCTCTGGTTCAAGAAGGGACCTTACTAACTCGCAAGCTGAAGAGGCAGAAATGTGGCCCAGGAGAGTGGACCTGTGTTGACAGCACCACTTCTGTCACAAGTCAAGGGTTCTACTCGGAAGAGAATGAAGATGACGAACAAATACCCAGATAAAACTGCCATTCCAAAAGATACACGGGTCCCTATGTTCATAGCAACACTATTCACGATAGCCAGGACATGGAAGCAACTTAAACATCCATCAACAGGTGACTGGATAAGGAAGATGTGGTGTGTGTGTATGTATATATGCACGCGTGCGCATGCACGTGCGCGTGTTTGTGTAATGGAATACTACTCATCCATAAAAAATAAAACAGTGCCATCTGCAGCAACATGGATGCAACTAGAGATTATCATACCAAGTAAAGGAAGTCAGAAAGACAAATACCACGATATCATTTATATGTGGAGTCTAAAATATGACACAAATGAACCTATGAAAGGGAAACAGAATTCTATGGACATAGAGAACAGGCCAGTGGCTCCCAAGAGGGGAGGCAAGGTGGGAAAGGGATGGAGCAGGAGGTTGGGATTAGCAGATGTAAGCTTTTATATACAGGATGGATAACAACAAGGTCTTACTGCATAGCACAGGGAATGTAGTCAATATCCTATGACAAACCATAATGGAAAAGGGTATTTTTTAAAAAGAATATGTGTGTGTGTGTGTGTATAACTACTGAATCACTGCTGTATAACTGTAATTAACACAACACTACAAATCAACTATACCTCAATGAGAAAAAAAAAAAAGACGAGGCAGAAACTCCAGGCTGAGGCAGAGCAAGTGACAGAGAAGACGAGGTGTGCAGCTTTGTAGGAACAGCCCCGCCTGGCCTGGCTCAGGGCTTTGCTGACCTCGTCCCAATCCTCCAACTTCCCTTCAAAGGCTCTGTGCAACATCTAAAGCTACTGGTTACTTTCAAGGGTCAAAGACTGGGCACCTGAATAGCGAAATAGGGAACAACAGCTCTGGGGTGTGGACCAGGAGGATCAGGAAATTGATACAGAAATGGATGTTAGTGTCCTGTTATAGACGAGGCTCTCGGAGGGTCAATGCCACGGAGCCCACACATAGCTGGCAAGTGTGTGACTGCATGTAAGGCGCTGGGGGTCTTCCCACTACATCCCAGCCTCCTGGACAAAGGTCAGAGGAGGCTCCGGTGGAAAGGGCCCAGTCCTCGCGCTCATTCTGCTTTGGTCTCCAGTTGGATCCTTCCCAGAATTCCCAGGCTCCTCCATCTTCTTGGCTGGTCCCTTTCAGTTACCAGCCTCTACCAGGTGGGTGGGCAGGGCTCCATCCTGCCTCCCAGGACAACCTCACCGAGGCCGGGGGCATTTCATGCCCTGTGTGTGATGATGCCCAAGATTCTAACCCCTGCCCAGCCCTCCATCCTCGGTTCCAGGCTCCAAGACTCAGCGCTCATCTCCACCTGGATGTTTCACAGGCATGGCAAATATACCACGTCCAAGGCCACCTCTTGATTCCCCCACCGCCCTTGGCTACTTTCACTTCATAAACGGCAACTCTCTTCTGCTAGTTCCTCACCCCAACCACCCTTGGGCCAGCCTGACTCCCCACTCTCCCTCACATCTACACTGACCCACTGGCGAATCCCTGTCTGCTCTGTTTTTAGGATGCATCCAGAATGTGCCTGCTGCTTACAGCATGGCCCCACCCAGCCACTACCTCCTCTCGCCTCAGTGACCACATCATTCCCTGCCTGGCCTGCTGGCTTCTTTTCTGGTCCCCTGTCATTATTCACAACAGAGCTGTTCCCCTCTGATGGCTCCCACTCCACTCCAAGTCCACAGCCAGAGTGCTCCCTTGACTGTCCTCCTCGCCCCCTGACCTCACCTCAGGCGTTCTGCCCCTCGTTCACTCTGCTCCCACTACACTGGCTTCCCTGATGCTTTTCCAGCAGGTGCTGCCTCAGGGCCTTTGCACTTGTGGTTTCTGCCTCCTGACTCAGTCCCTCAGGTCTCCACGCTATCAAACTATCCTTGTGGCCTTCTCCAACCATACATGACACAACCCCAACAAGCCCCTTCCCCTACACACCCTCTGGGTGGCTCTTTCCTGTTTTACTTTTCTCCAGAGTAATGACCATCTGACATATATATTTTTGTCATAGCTTTCCCACCAGAAGCAACCATATTCTAATCTCATGGCTGCAGTCACCATCCTCAGTGATTTTAGAGCCCAAGAAGAGGAAATCTGTCCCTGCTTCCACCTTTTCCCATTCTATTTGCCATGAAGACGATTGCTTCTTGGAAGGAAAGCTATGACAAACCTAGACAGTGTGTTAGAAAGCAAAGACATCACTTTGTTGACGGAGGTCTATATAGTCAAGGCTATGGTCTTTCCGGTAGTCATGCATGGATGTGAGATCTGGACTATAAAGAAGGCAGAGCACCGAAGAATTGATGCTTTTGAACTGTGATGTTGGAGAAGACTCTTGAGAGTCCCTTGGACAGCAAGGAGATCAAACCAGTCAATCTTAGAGGAAATCAACCCTGAATATTCATTGGAAGGACTGATGCTGAAGCTGAAGCTCCAATACTTTGGCTACCTGATGTGAAGAGCTGACTCATTGGAAAAGACCCCGATGCTGTGAAAGACTGAAGGCAGAAGGAGAAGAGGGCGAAAGAGGATAACATGATTGATGGCATCATCGATTCAATGGACATGAACTTGGGCAAACTCTGTGAGATGGTAAAGGATAGGGAAGCCTGGTGTGCTGCAGTCCATGGGGTCGTGAAGAGTTGGACATGACTTGACGGCTGAACAACAACATACATACATGTTCATTTGAGGTCCAAAAGGCAGTGACTGTTTTATTCACTGTTGAACTATCTGAGTCTGAAAAGGTGCATGTAGTAGGTAAACAATAAGAATTTGCTGGGTGGGATGGACGAAATGGACAGATAGATGGAGGACTCTTTCTTCCCACTCTTCCTGCTCTAGGCCCACCATGACTTCAGTGCCCCTCCTGGCTCAGCTGAGGCTGAGGCAGCCAAGCTTCTTCCTGGAACTCTGACAGATCCTGGGGAGAGCTGAGTGTACCTTTTAGTGTTTAGACTAATTTTAATCTCTTTATTTGCACCTATTTTAAAAGCAATCTTAATCACTTATATTTAAAATCTCCCATAATAAATGTACCTGCGTAGAAGGTAGCTGCTTAAATGTCTCTGTAATTTTCTCATCATGTTTTCTTAGTTTTCTAGTCAAAACAACAGCTTTAATCACAGGGGTTCTACATGTATTAAGAAATAAAAAGATTTTTCCCCCTTTGTTCTGAATCATTGTTTATAATTACCGATTGATCAAGTTAGTATTTATACTTGACTCATATCATCCTTCTTGGGTTGAAGAAAGAATGAAGAAGGGAAATTACTTTTGACTTGATGGCGTAGAGCACTGACTACATACTTGGTTGTTTTATAACCACTGTGTCAGTACCCACTGCCATGCTGTGAGGTCTGAGTTACTGGCTTCATTTTATGGATGAAGAAATATGAGGTGCAGAGAAGAGCATAAATTGTCCAAGGTCACATAGCTAAGTGACAGATTGGGGATCTGAGCCCAGGACTGCCCCATTCTTTATAGTTGTATTTTTTATTTTTGGATATTCAGATAGTCAAACTACAGTCCCTACTAAAGTGCAGGATAAATAAATACATATCCCCCATATCTGGGCTGCTCAGGCTCCCCCACTGAGACTCATTCTTTCCTGATACCTCAGGTTGTTGCAGACACTGCAAGAAAGCAAGTATCGCAATGGAGCAAGTCACACGATTGTTGTGGTTTCCCATAAATAATTCATGTTTACACAATACTGCAGTCCATTTAAGTGTGCAATAGCATTAGGTCTTAAAACAATGTATATACCTTAATTAAAAAACACTTCATTGCTGAAAAATGCTAACCCCCATCTGAGCCTTCAGTGAGTCACAATCTTTTTGCAACAGTAACATAAAAGATCACTGATCACAAATCACCACAGAAGATATAATCAGCATAAACAAGTTTGAAATATTGCGAGAACTACCAAAATATGCCACAGAGACAGGAAATGAGCAAACGCTGTTGGAAAATGGGGCTGACTTGCCTAAGGCGGGGTTGCCACAAACCTTCAATCAGGGAGGGGGGGAAAAAAAACAACCTGCAAAGCTCAATAAAATGAGTGCCTGTATTTCTTCTCTCAGAAGGGTCTCCTATGCCTAGAGGTAGTCACGCCCTTCTTGCTGCCTCCATGCAGCCCTTGGGTTGTGGGAGCAGGAGCCAGCCGGCAGGGCCCCTGTGATGAGGGAAGACCGGCCCGGCTTGGCAGCACGCAGGGCGGGGCGCCTGCCCCTGCCTCGCAATATTTCAAACTTGTTTAGGCTGATTATATCTGCCATGGTGATTTGTGATCAGTGATCTTCCATGTTACTGTTGTGAAAAGATTGTGACTCACTGAAGGCTCAGGGTGTCCTGCCAAGGCCGGGTCGTACGGATTTTGAACGCTGGCTGAGGCAGCCGCGTGAAGCGGAGAAAGCCCAGACCTGGTGTCTGCCCGATCTTGCTGGCTGTGCCAACAACTGTCCCTCCCTGCCCACAGAAGCCTGCAGAGTCGGGGCCCAGAGTCTGATGAGGAAGCCACCCAGAACTTCCACGTGCCATGAGAGCGCCCACGTGCCCAGTGAGGGAGAGAGCGCTGGTTTCCAAAGGCTGTGCCTGGGTCTCAGGCTGGAATCCAGAGGCCTCATCGTGACCCCTGAAGCCCTCGCCTAGACCCTGACTTCATCGCTGCCACCTGCCCGCCCTGGCCCACGACCCCCACCCTCCAGCTCCACACCTCCCTCCTCTCTTCCTCCCGCCCGCTTTGTTGGCTGACCCCCAGTCATCCTCCTCACCCAACAAACACCTCCCCAACCACAGACCAGCCGAGGCTCCCGTGTCATGTCTTAGGGACCTCACCTGGGTCCTGTGTGGGAGCCACAGGTATAACTGGAACCCCTTCTTGGGTAATGGGGTCACAGTCACTCTAACAGTGGCAGTGCCAAGGGGCCACCTCCATAACACCCACCCCCAACAATGTAAAGATGAGTCAGACCCCTCCACTGACTGGGCCTCCTGACCTCCAGCTGAGCCTCCAGGCTGACATGAAGCCCCCTGAGGACAGACTGCTGGTTGTGTATTCCCAAAGCCCAGAATGGGGCCTGGGAGGCACAGAGGAGGCTCAACAAGAAGCAATAACAATTATCAACATTTGCCGCCACCCTCCCCCAATAATGGACCAAAATACATGAAGCAAATATTGACAGGCTTAAAGGGAGAAAGAGAAACAGACAGTTGGAGATTTCAATACTCCAACTCTCAACAGTGGACAGAAGCCCCAGAGGGAAGATAAGTAAGAAAAAAGAAGACATAATACAATAAACCAATTAGGGATAACAGGTGTACACACATGCTTCTCAAGGCCACAAGGGACATTACCCAGGATAGATCACATGTTAGGCCACAAACCAAGTCTCAACAGATTTTTAAAAAGATCAATTTTATATGGAATATCTTCTCCAATCATAAGAGGATGAAGTTAGAAATCAGTAACAGAAGGAAAACTGGAAAATTCACAAATTGTTGTGGAAATTAAACACACTCTTAAAAAACAATTGGATCAAAGAAAAAAAATCACAAGTGAAATTAGAAAATACTTCAAGAGGAATGAAAGCAAAATCTCAATATACCTAAACCTATGGATGCAGTGAAAACAGTGCTAAGGTGGAAATTTCTAGCTATAAATGCTTGTATTAAAAAAAAAACAAAACTAGGAAGATGTAAAATCAGAACTCTTATTTTATGAGTTTGGGAACTAGAAACAGAGCAAACCAAACCCAAAGTTAACAGGGGGAAGAAAATAAGGATGAGGGAACACTTCTTAAACTCATTCTATGAGGCCAGCATTGCCTTGACACAAAGCCACACAAAGACACTGTAGAAACAAAACAAAAACTATAGACTCAAATCCCTGAAGAATATTGATGCAAAAACCCTCAATAAAACACTAACAAACCAAATTCAGAAGCTTATTAAAAGGATTATCTACTATGACAAGTAAGACCTATTCCTGGAATGCAAGGATGGCTCAACATACAAAAGTGGATCAATGTAACAGTACACAAACACAAGGAAGTGAAAAATAGATCATCTCAATTGATGCAGAAAAAGTATCTGGCAAAATTCAATGTTCTTGTACAACCAACACGCCCTTGCATGCTTGTCTTCTGGAGCACAGCCCTGTGCTGACTGTACAGCAAGGACTTCAGGTGCATTAGTCTCACTCAGCCTCCCTTAGCAAGGGGGAGGAACTACAACTGTGCCCATTTTATAAAGGAGATAACTGAGGCCCGGAGAGGTTAACACATTATTGACTAGAGACATATTAATATGGCTTTTGTTACCTGAACATTATTGCCTGGAGTGTTTCAAAATCCACTTACATAACAAATCACCAGCCACAGGCGTTAGCCTCTGCAAAACTCCCCTGGTCAATAATGTGTTAAGTGACTCACCCCAGATTTACACACCTATCAAACAACAGAGGACGTAGTCCATGCTCTGACATCATGTCCATGCTCTGGATAATAATAATTGCAGCAGCAGCAGGGAAGATGGCAAAAGCATATACCACATTTACCATGGCCTACACAGTGTTTTAGGTGTAATCCTCACTATAACCAAACAATTAATTTCACTTTACAGACAAGGAATCTGAGACTCAGAGAGGTGAAGTAACTTGTTCAAGGTCTGATGGCTGGTTGGGGGCAGGGTCCAGGCTGGAACCTGATTTGGCTCCCAGGCCCATGCTCTTAGTTACTGCCCCACACTGTCTACTGAGATGAGACCCAATCTCCCTATTTTTTTTTTTTCATGTATATGTTCTTTTTTGTTGTTGTTGTTGTTGTTTAAATTTATTTATTTTTAATTGAAATATAATTGTTTTACAGTATTGTGTTGGTTTCTGCCAAACATCAACATGAATCAGCCATATGTATACATATGTGCCCTCCCTCCTGAACCTCCCTCCCCATCCCACCCCACTAGGTTGTTACAGAGCCCTGGTTTCGAGTTCCCTGAGTCATACAGTAAATTCCCATTGGATATATAATTTACATATGGCAATGTATGTTTCCATGTTACTCTCTCCATACATCCCACCCTCTCCTTCCTCCCTGCCTCTGTGTCCACACAATCTCGCTCTTTAACTTACACTCTGAATTCTGAAGTCATCCTTCCTAGGATTAACTGCACCTGAGGTCACTGCTAGGAACTGTGTAATGCAGAGGTTGGCAAGCTTTTGTAAAGAGCCAGATAATAAGTATTTTAAGCTGTAAGAGTTACACAGTCTCTGCAACCACTCACCTCTGTCACTGCAGTGTGAAAGCAGGCACAGACAGTAAATAACAGATGGGCATGGCTCTATTCCCAATAAAACTTTATCTATGAAAACAAGCAGCGGTGGGATGATTTGAGATAATAGCATTGAAACATGTATATTGCCATACTTGAAATAGATGCCCAGTCCAAGTTTGATGCAAGACACAGGACACTCAAAGCCGGTGTTCTGGGATGACCCAGAGGGATGGGGTGGGGAGGGAGGTGGGAAGGGGGTTTGGGACAGGGGGACACAGGTACACCCGTGGCCGATTCATGTCAATGTATGGCAAAAACCACCACAATATTGTAAAGTAATTAGCCTCCAATTAAAATAGATTAATTAAAAAAATGTGGTAAACATGAGAAAAATTAAAATTAGTTTCCATGCACATAATATTACTGATTACAGAATAAACAAAGCCCTCCTCCAAGTTAAAAAAAAAAAAAAAAAAAAAAACCAAGCAGCAAGCCAGATCTGGCCCCTGGGCTAGAGGTCTGTGAACCTCTAGTTTAGGTAACATGTGTGCTGTGTGCTCAGTTGCGTAGGACTCTTTGCGACCCTAAGGACTGTAGCCCACCAGGCTTCTCTATCCATGGGATTCTCCAGGCAAGAATACTGGAGTGGGTTGCCATGCCCTCCTCCAGGGGATCGAACCCGCATCTCCTGTGTTGCAGGCAGATCCTGTTACCCACTGAGCCACCTGGGAAGCCCTTCCTTGATTTTTGGATGTCAGCAATGGTGGGATGCACCATTCATAGTCAATCACATCTTTCTGGAATAACAGGAACAAAAACCAGCGTGGCAGCATTAAATGTACTGGTCCATTAAAAGTCGTTTTAATTTCATGCAGTCATCTTAGACACTGTTGGTCAAACTTCTGAGTGTTCCAGCCTTTGGGGAAAGCAATGGTGTGTGTGTGTGTATACACGCTAGTGTACTCAGTCATGTCTGACTCTTTTTGACCCCATGAACTGTAGCCCACTAAGCTCCTCTGTCCATGGGATTTCCCAGGCATGAATATTGGAATAGGTTGCCATCTTCTCCAGGGGATCTTCCTGACCCAGGGATCGAACCTGAGTCTCTTGTGCCTCCTGCATCGGCAGGTGGATGCTTTACCACTGTGCCACCAGGGAAGCCCTAGTTTAGGTAATAGTGGGGCCAGTTCTGAACCACCCACTCTCCTTTATTTGGAGGCGACAAGCCAGGTAAAGGCCATACTCTGGGCTCTGAGAACAGACGAAAACAACCTGACCTTTGCTTTCTGTATGCACAGATTCCAGAGGAAACAGGCTCCTCAGTCTGCTTCAAACTAGCTCTCTGTAAAAAGCCCCGGCTGGCAGAGGCCCTCATCTCCTGCTCTGAGGACATGCCGTCTACAGGAGGGCAAAGTCCTGCTCCAAGGCTGCAGGTCCTCGAGCCAGTGAGCCAGCGAGCGAGGTGGTATTTTATCAGCCCACAAGCTGGATGGGAGCAGCCCCGGGGGATGGAGCCAGGTGGGGGCAGGCTGGAAGGGTGACTGTGCCCCTGGGGTGTGGCAGCCAGGAGGTGCCACCATCTGTGCCCTGGGAGTCAACGCCGCCCCCTCCCTGGGGGCTGCAGGTCCTCCAAGTTTAAACAGGTCCATGTGGTAAGCCGGTTACTCACCAGAACTCTGCGGAGCTGTTCGGGAGGCAGAGGCTATCTCTTTGTCACCTCTTCCCCCACCCCCTTCCTAATCAGTCCTATTTCTCTGGGGGCCAGCAGAGTGTCTGCACTTAGTAACTGTGCTGGTGGGGTGGGAAGAGCTTGCCTGGGCCATGGAGTTTCAGAGTGGCCATGAAAAGCCCAGTTCTGTTGCCTCCTGGCTGTGTGATCTTAGGCAAGTTGCTTGACTTCTCTGAGCCTCAGTTTTCGCATCTGGAAATAATGTGCATAGAGAAGGGGGATGATAATATCTAACAGATGCTCATTGTTGGTCCACCCACCATGGGTCATGGACAGTCCACATGCAGGTAGTGTATTATTTCCTTGACACTTCTGGGTTCTTCTCTGAGGTCAAGCTGTGGCTACCTTCCCCAAATGCTGGACTTCTGAGCCTGATCTACACCCCTTGCTACACCTACCATTGGGATTTGTGCAGCTCTGAAATTCTTCAAGCTGAATATAAATGAGTTAATTATCACCCCTCCCTCAGAAGCTCTGGGCATCCCACCAGGGGGCTCTTGCTGAATTCCCCAGCCCGAGGCCCTGGCAGGGTTAAGAGCTTGAGCTTTGGAGTCTCAGCTCTGCTGTTTACCAGTGGTGTGACCCACAGCAAATGATTCCACCCCTCTGGGCTTAATTTTCCTGCCCCTATGAAAATGATGCTGCTGCTGCTGCTGCTAAGTCGCTTCAGTCGTGTCCAACTCTGTGCGACCCCATAGACGGCAGCCCACCAGGCTCCCCAGTCCCTGGGATTCTCCAGGCAAGAATACTGGAGTGGGTTGCCACTGCCTTCTCCGATGAAAAGGATGATAAGTGAAAATAATTCAGGTAACAGCTCTCTCAGGGGCTATAGGGAGAAATAAGCGGGATCTCCCATAAACCCTCTAATCCCAGGGAGTGACAGAGAATAAGGAATGACAACGGATTAATAAACACCTGCTGGACAAATGAGCCATTTCATGGAATATCCTGGGAGAACGTACAGTTCCCGTATAGTCCCCACATAAACATTCTGTAGAGGCCCCAAGAAGGGACCTGCCTCTTCAGAAGACTTCCCTGTGGCTGAAGTGCTTAAGACTTCACCTTCCAATGCAGAGGGCATGGGTTCGATCCCTGGTTGGGGAGCTAAAATCTCACAAGCCTCCCAGCCAAAACACCAGAACATAAAACAGAAGTAATATTATAACAAATGCAATAAAGACTTTAAAAAAAAAAAAATGGTCTCACATTAAAAAAAAAAAAAAAAGACAAGGGCTAGAAAGGAAATTTAGTCTCTGCAGATGACAGAGCCATCAGGCTTCAGCAGACAGGCCCCAGGGCCCCTCCCAACATCAGCTTCCCTGTCCAACACTCTTGATGTTCGCTGCCTGATGACCACAGGGTCCACCTCCCCCAACCTCGCCTGAGCATCGGGGGACACCCATCCTTGGAGGCCCCGAGGCCATTCTCGGGAACAGTCTTAAGGCCGTGTTTGCCTGTGACAGTGAACTGTGCCCTGAGTGTTAAGGAACCGGGGTGTCGTGGTTCCTGATCAATGCACATACCTCCCTCTCCCTCCTGCTGTGTGTTCTTCTAGACAGCAAAGCCTAGCACCATGGACTTATTTGCTGCAACAGCCTTCAGCAATGGAAACTGCTGAAAGACCTTTGCCCCTGCTGACAGGAGCAATAGGTGGAACTTCTGTGGCTTCAGGATGTGACAAATCAGAGCTGGGTCTGGCGTCCAGGGCCTCTGCAGTTGTGGGGTGACCCTGGCTGAGCCCCTCCCCTTCCATCCCACACCCCACCTCACTGGATCTGTTCCTCATTCACAAGCGGGCATGGCAGTCTACCTCTGGGTGAAGGGCCATGAGGGTTCCTGTTAGTGTGGTAAGACATCTCGGCCTAGACGCATTGATAATTTTTAAAGTGCACTCAGTCGTGTTGAACTCTTTTGACCCCATGGACTGTAGTCTGCCAGGCTCCTCTGTCCATAGGATTTCCCAGACAAAACTGCTCTCCTTCAAATATAGGGAGTCCCTCACACCTCCACCTACAGGCTGGGAGGAAACTAACTGTGGATGCTGATTCTTTAGGACCTGCCTCGGCTAGGGTCCATAAGAGCATGCAGCTGCTCGGGGCCACCTTTCATCAGAGAGAGAAAAATCTCCTTGAAACTGAGGCCAACATAGAGTCCTGTTGACATTATATGAACCTCCAGATCAAGCCACTGAAGTCATCACTATCCTTGGGCTTTACAGTTATGTGAGCTAATAGTATTTTTTTTTTCAGTTTAAGATAATTCAAAGCAGGTTTCTGAAATTTTGCAAACCAGAGTCCCTCGTGACACATACCATGCTTCTGGGACCTTTACAGACTCAGGCGTTTAGCATTCTGAGGGCCTATCATGGGTCTAGATACCTTATTTAGTCGCTCAGTTGTATCCAACTCTTTGAGACCCCATGGAATGCAGCCCACCAGGCTCGTCTGTCCATGGGATTTCCCAGGCAAGAATACTGGAGTGGGTTGCCATACGATGTGCCTTTACCTCATTCTCCCACTTAACTAATAATTTATTTTTGTAAAAAGCAGTGAGAGTATAGTGTTTCCAGCAATGAATGACCTTAGAGTCAGAGACCAGGGCTCAGTACCCACCTGGGACCAAAGTCCACGCTTCCAACACGTCGCTTTCAAAGAGTACCCACTGCGGAGTTAAACTCAGGTTCAGTGTCAGCTCTGAAACCTGCCAAGCTGTGTGATCTTAGGCAAGTCCTTCAGTCACTCTAGGCCTCAACTTCTTCATCTACAAGGTGGGAATAAGGATGGGTTTCACCTCTCAGAACTGCAGATGAAATGAGATCCTGCCTGTAAAATGTGTAACCCAAGGCCTGACACACGGCAGGAGCACCAGCGTAGGCCGTTAAATCAGAAATGGTGGCTCCTTTTAGGGACACTCTGGGAGGAGACAACACTGCAGGATTTGAGAAAACTGGGGATTAGGTCTATCTCTGCTATACTAATTTGAAAAAAGAAGAAAAAAAAAAAAGAAAAAGTAAAGGAAAACAGAGAGAAGCAGTGCTCCACCCTTCTGGACATATCAGACAAGTCTCCTTAACCAGATCACACATCCCACCTGGGGAGGTCCCTGCTGTGAGGAGTCACTGGAAAGGAGATTTGGGTTCATTACACTTAAGCTCCACAGCACAGATCAAAGGGGAGGGAGGTTCCTGACTTCTGAATGGTTACACTGGAGAGGGTGAGAGACACACGTCCACACAGGTCAGCATGAGGCCTGGCAGCCTCGGTGGAGGGAAGCACAGGAGGAGTGGGGATCAGCAGAGGGCTGCCCACCCCTGCCTGATGGAGCTGGTAGTGAAATGAAGCAGGACCCTACGGCCCTTGCCACCCCCCACCCCCCGACACCATGTCCTCTGCTGGCCTTCTGCCTGTGGAAAACTTTAATCAAAGAATAAGTTTAATCAGAGAAGTGAGAAATGCTGAAATGAAAACAGTCTAAGGAGACTAAACAATAATAATGTTGTCATTAAGCATAGTCAAGGACCTTTAGTCCTTTCTCGAGATAGGCTATAGATAATGTTCTGAGTCACATCCTGTGAGCTGGCTTATAGATACCCGAACACCAGGTGGCGAAAGTTAACTACATGGTGATCGGACTGTACCCAGGACATGAGCTGCACAATTCCGAGAACTGACCACAAAGAAATGGGAACAAGTGCACCCTGGAACTGAAGATAAACTGGACCCAAAACATCCAAGATGATGCTAGTCAGACCACTGATGACCAACTAAAGATAACTGTTAGAGATGACTCTGCTGTCTCTGCATGTAGCCCCCCACCCCACTCTATCTATAATGCTCTCACCCCCTGCTTGTCAGGTGGGGGGAGTCGGCCTTTGGACAGAGGTCCACCACCCTCCCCCGACAGATGCCAGCACCTGAAGGAAAGCAAACGTTCCTTTCCACTGACCTGGCCTGTTTATTGGCTTTTGAGCGGCAAGCAGCCAGACCCCCACACACTCCTTTCAGTAACAGTACCAGCGTGTCAAGCCAGCTAAAGAAAGACTTGATGGGGTCAGACAGAGATGTGGCCAGCATTTGGACTTGCAAAAGAGGCTGGGCTGTGGCAAGAACCTGGGCAGTTCCTATTACGGCAGGGTGATTAAAAACTGCAGGACAGAGTGGTTATGACCTGGGACCCTGGAGTCACAGACATCTGGGTCTGAGATGTTGTCCTCATCACTATGGGTGGATCCTTTGGCAAGTTCATTAGCTTCCCAGGGCCTCAGTTTCTTCATCTGTAAAATGGGCCTAAACATGATACCTGCGCTCAGAGGGAATACTGTAAATATCAAGTAAGATAATTCTAGCAAATGGAGATATTAATAATTCTGGCAGAGAGAAAGTGCTCAATAAATCCTGCCCATCAAAATTACCAGGAACATTCCCTAGCACTAAGCATTCACTCCCTGACATTACACATATTTACACAGAACACTCCTTCTTAGCATACACAACTGGTCCATGATTGTTTGGTGTAGAAAACGCAGAAGAAGGCATCCAGATCTGGGGAATAGAGTAAGCCCCATTCCACTCTGGGCCTCCCACCAAATGCGGCTATAAAACCTGGACAGAATGCATGAAGGGAGCTATCTACAGATGCTGAAAAGTCAATAATGGCAGGTGGACTGGGGAAGATGACCACTGAACCTCAAGCAAGCTCACACTTTTGACCATCTTTTGGCCTGGATTCAGGACAGTCGGACACCTGAGTGGGACAGAGAGGGCGCTGGGCCAGCCTTCTGGTTCTATTCAGAGGCAGAAGAGTGGGTTCCTAATGTTCAGGAAGAGTTGAGGGGGGGGGCTCCTGTGTTTCTTTTCTCTCCTTCCTCTGGTTCTCATGCCTCAGTCTGGTCCTGAAGCACCCAAAACTCTGAGGGAGGGTGTGGAAAGGTGAATAAGGGCTCCCTAAAGATGCTCTTGGACTTCCCTGGTGGCTCAGATGGTAAAGCATCTGCCTACAGTGCAGATG
The DNA here is from genome assembly GCA_024291935.2 of Okapia johnstoni. NCBI lineage: Eukaryota > Metazoa > Chordata > Mammalia > Artiodactyla > Giraffidae > Okapia > Okapia johnstoni. The sequence goes on along the minus strand of CM044307.1, from coordinate 123,570,056 downwards.
ACCCAGGTTCTATCTCTGGGTGGGGAAGATCCCCTGGAGAAGGAAATGGCAACCCACTCCAGTATTCTTGATTGGAGAATTCTGTGGACAGAGGAGCCTGGCAGGCTACAGTCCATGGGGTTGCAAAGAGTCGGACACGACTGAGTGACTTTCACTTTCAGAGATGCCCTGTTTCACTCCCTGTTACTTTATGTGACAGAAGGATCTTCACAGATGTGGTTAATTTAAGGCTTTGAGATGAGGAGGTGATCCTGGATGATTCAGGCAGGCCCAGTGTGATCACAAGGTTCTCGTAAGGAGACTGGGGGTCAGAGTCACAGAATAGCTGATGTGGTAGAGGCTGAAGTGATGCAAAGAAGGGGCCATGGCATTGACAGCTTCTAGAAGCTGGACAATGTGAGCAAGCAGATTCTGCTCTAGAGCCTCCAAAAGAAACCGGCCCTGCTGAGGTCTTAACTTCAGTCCCATGAGACTGAGTGTGGACTTGTGACCCCCAGAACTCAAAGGCAATACATTTGTGTTGTCTTAAGTCACTGAGTTTGTGGTAGGTTTGTTACAGTGGGTGCAGGAAACTGATATGGGGGAAATATTCTTCAAATGAAAGTGCTTTGGCCCCACAAGGGCAGGACAAACCCTCAGTGCTTTTTATCTCTGTGTCCCCCTGCACTTGGTCTTGGACGTGGACATGTTATGGAAAGTATGTGAATCTTAATCCAATCCTCACACCTTATACAAAAGTTAACTCGAAATGAATCACTGACCAAACATAAAATTATAAAAATTTTTAGCAGGAACTCTAAGAGAAAGCCTGCAAGGAGATCAAACCAGTCAATCTTAAAGGAAATCAACCCTGAATATTCACTGGAAGGACTGATGCCAAAGTTGAAGCTCCAATACTTTGGCCACCTGATATGAAGAACTGACTCATTGGAAAAGACCCTGATGCTGGGAAAGACTGAAGGCAGGAGGAGAAGGGGGCAGCAGAGGATGAGATGGTTGGATGGCATCACCGACTCGATGGACATGAGTCTGAGAAAACCCTGGGAAACACTGAAGGACAGGAGAGCCTGGCATGCTGCAGTCCACGGGGTCGCAGAGTCAGACACAACTTAGCAACCGAACAACGACAACAAGGAGAAAGTCTCTGTGATCTTGGTTTCGGCAAAGAGTTCTTAGACACGACACCAAAAGCATAATTTGCAATAGAAAAACTTAAGAAACTGAATCTCATCAAAATTTAGGTTTTATAAGCAAAAAAAAAAAAAATCTTACGAAAATGGGAAGACAAGCTACAGACAGGGAGAGAATGTTTGCAAGTTATTAATATCTATCTAACAAAGGCCACACAAAGAATATATGAAGAATCATCAAACCCCGACATATCCAAAATATATTATGAGCTCATACAATTCAATATATATATATAAAAAAATTATTAAAACGTATGCAGAAGACCTGAATAGACATTTTTCAAAGAAGACATACAGACTGCTAAGAGGCACGTGAAAAGATGCTCAATATCACTCCTCATTAGGGAAATGCAAATCAGAACCACAAGACATCACCCCACACCGGCCAGAATGGCTACTGTCAACCAGAACACAAATAACAAACGCCCGCGAGGATGTAGAGAAAAGGGAACGCTCACCCACTGTTGGCAGAAATATAAACTGGTGCAGCCATTGAGGAAAACACACGGGTGTTCTTCAAAAAATTAAAAACAGAGTTGCCATGTGATCCAGCAATTCTATTTATGGGTATATACCTAACAAGACAAACCCACTAATGCATAAAGATACAGGTACCTCAATGTTCAGAGCAGCATCATTAACAATAGTCAAGCTATGGAAGCAACCTAAGTGTCCATCAACAGATGAATGGATAAAGATGTGATACACACACACACACACACACAATGGAGCAGTACTCAGCCATAGAAAAGAATGAAATTTTGCCATTTACATAAACATGGATGGACTTGGAGGATATTATGCTTAATGAAATAAGTTAGAAAAAGAAAAATACTGCACATTTTCATTTATATGCGGAATCTAAAAGATAAAACAAATGTAACAAAACAGAAATGATTGACAGATATAGAGAACAAACTAGTGGTTACCAGTGTGGAAAGGGATGGGGGGAGGGGCCGGATAGGAAATGGCATTAAGAGGGACAAACGACTAGGTCTAAAATACATTAACAAGCAAGGATATAATGTCATTTATTTTAGACCATAATGAAGGCTGAGTGCTGAAGAACTGATGCTTTCAAATTGTGGTGCTGAAGAAGATGGTAGTTCCTTGGACTGCATGGAAATCAAACCAGTCAATCCTAAAGGATATCAACCCTGAATATTCATTGGAAGGACTGATGCTGAAGCTGAAGGTCCAATACTTTGGCCACCTGATGCAAAGAACTGGCTCATTGCAAAAGACCCTGATGCTGGGAAAGATTGAAGGCAAAAAAGAAGGTGGCAGCAGAGGATGAGAGACGGTTAGCAGCATCACTGAGTCAATGGACATGAATTTGAGCAAATTCTGAGAGTTAATGAAGGACAGGGGAGCCCAGCGTGCTGCAGTCCATGGGGTCGCAAAGTGTCAGACACGACTTAGTGACAGAACAACAACAACAAAGGATATAACGCACAGTGCAGGGAACATGACCAACATTTTATAACTTTAACTGGAATATAATCTATAAAAATAGCAAATCACTATGTTGTAGACTTGAAACTAGTAAAATGTTATAGTATATAAGTCAACTACATTTTTATAAAACTCAATAGTAAAACAACAAACAACCAAAATTTTAAAAATGGGCCCAAGACTTGAGTAGCTACTTCCTCAAGGAGGACACAATGAAGAAAAGTAGGCACATGAAAAGATGCTTCGTATTATTAGCCACTAAGGGAATGCCAATGAAGACCATGACCAGATACCACGGGGCATCCTTTCCAACAGCTGTGACACCACCAAACAATGATGAGGGTGCAGAGCATCTGACACTCTCACACACTAATTGTGGGACTGCACAACAGCATAGCAATTCCAAGACACAGTTTTACAGTTACCCTATGACCCAGCCACCCTATTCTTGGTATTATCCTAGAGAAATGAAAACTTCAGTTCACATAAAAAGCTGCTCATGAATGTTTATATTTGCTCCATTCAAAAGTTGTTCACAAGTGTCTTCTGTGAACAGATAAACTGTGGAAATTCATATGACGGAACACGACTCAACAATAAAAAGGAACAGACAACCGATACACCTGACAGCTGGGCGAATTTCAAAGGAGCTGTGCTAAGTGAGAGAATCCAGTCTCAAGAGCTTAGATGCTATATAATTCCATTTAGATGACAGTCTTGGAAAGAAAACTGCAGTGGTAAGAACAGAGCAGTGGTGGCCAGGGCTCAGGGCTGGGGGAGCATGTGACCTTAAGGGAACAGCACATGACAGCGTTGGGGGGTGATAGGATTGTTCTTTATCCTGATTGTGATGATGGCTTTCAAATCTATACATGTGTTAATATTCATAGAACTGAACACACACACATGCAAAATAACTTTATGCTGCTTTTGTTTTTGACCCTGCCGTGCAGCTTGTGGGATCTTAGTTCCCCAACCAGGGATTGAACCCAGGTCCAAGCAGAGAAAGCATCGTGTCTGAACCACTGGACCACCAGGGAATTCCCTGCATGCTGATTTTAAAAAGATGTTGCTTTATTTATTTATTTATTTATTGTTTAAGTCAAGGCAAGTGGAACCCTGGTCAATATATGCAAGGTATGAACCTGGCCCCTTCCCAGAATGCATCGAGATGACCCCTCTCTGAGCCCCATTGTGGATTACTGGGCACTTGGGGCTCTAATCACTGGGCTTCCGTCCATCTTCCTACTGGTGGAAATATTATGTGGTGTAGAACTTTACAGCTGTGCCTCCCCCACACCCTTTCACTTTCTGCCCAGAACAAGTTCTTAATCTGTGGTAGTTGCACAAATGCCCCCAGTTATTCATTCTCTCTGTGACTTTGCAGAGCCCTCTGGCTCTGACTCTGGTCTCCACTGTGGTCCAGAGCATGCCTTGCCCATCATGGGGTGTTAGCAAATATGGCACAGTCAGAGCTTGGTAGGTGCTGCAGTGATCAGGTTTTCCCCATTCTCACTCTGCCATACACACCCAGGCTGGCCTGCTGGTCCCAGCAGCCCCGTTATTCCCATTCCCAGTCAAGGCCATTCCTGGACCAGCTGACAGTCAGCTGGCACAGAAGCAAATGACATAGAAGCAAATGACACCAAGATCAGCAGAACTTCCTAACCCATCACCTAATATGTGAGCAATATGTTGTTATTATTGTTTGCCACCAAGGTGTCAAGGTTGTTTATTACACAGTATTAACGTGGCAGTAGATAACTGATACATCACCCAATTAAGCAACCATTCTCAGCTACCACTCAGAGAGAACATTTGAAAAAAGCAGGGGGAAATGCAGAAAGCTGCGAAATTGTTTCACCCACAGAGAAAAAAGCTGCCACGGAGATTGATTACAATGTAGTGGAACAGAAGAATCCCGTCTGCAAAGAGCACTCAACTTCTTGCATGTTGTGGTCTTATCCCCAATATTAGAGAACTTTTATTACTACCATTATTTTTTTCACTAACACCAAATTTGATGGAGGTTATTGTGTTCAAAATAACTTAATCTGCCTCCCTTGCTCCAAACTGAATTTTCAGATGCTCCAATATTCAAAAATAAAAGACATGAAGTAGGGCAAGCAATTGTAATAATCTCGAAGCTGCCAACTCAAATCATTTCGAGACTGAAGTGAGAGTCTGAACAAGAAGTGAAATGTGACTACAGCAAAAACAGCTCCCCTTGGAGAAGTTCCTAGTAGGTGATATTTCATGTAATCCTCTTAGCAAGCCAGCAAGGTCTGTGTTACTAGCCCCATTTTACAGCTGGGGACACTGAGGCACAGAGAGGCCAAGGCTGCTAGGTACTGTGGTTGACACTGAACCCAGGTCTGTCTGACTCAAAGTCTTATTCTTTTAGTTAGACACCAAGCTGCTGTTTTAATATTGTAAGAAACTAGTAACAGAGCTTCAGCCTATCTGCTCATGTGATCTACCCGTCAGAGTGAAGAGTTACTGGGGTGAATAGGTCTGATATTTTAGGGGCACCTGGCACTTTGTGACCTGGTCACTGGGCTCCGCAATTTAGGGCTTGGCCATGGGGTTGCCATCTTGATGCTAACATGATCACAGAGCATCAGCCTCCCAGATTAACTTGACTGGGAGTTAATTAACTTGAAAGGGAGTGACCATAGCTGGGAGAGTCGCAGAGAAATCTATACTGTCTCCCACACATCCTCAACAAGTGCACTTGCTATGTGCTCCTCAGGCCATCATGCCTTGCCAATACCGTAGCTCCAAGGTCTGCCATGATTCTGAGAAGCCAGAAAGGAGTCATGTACCCTCCAGCTAACAGAACCAATCGTTTCACCCCTACAGCCACAGCTCACCAGTAAATGCTTAGGACGTGCCTGCTGTAAGTTCTTCAGCACTGCTGAAGCTCTGAACCAGCCTTCTGAAGGGGGGGGTGGCGTGGGGCCTAGTCTGAATCCCATTTTTCAGATGGGGATATTGAGGCATAACATCCTTAAAGGGTCTGATCTGAGATCCCTGAGCTAGTAGACGGGATGGCCTCGAGTGGCACTAGGGTCTGCATGACTGTAACTCTTTTAACAACAATGCAGTTAGCTCGTACCTTTAACGCAAAAGTCATAAACCACGCCGCATCCCAAACTCTGACAGAATGGCTTGCTTCCTGTTGCATTAGTAATTTCTCAACCTGCCTTCCCAGAACAAGCTAGTGAGAAAAACACCCAAAACTCTGTCACAGCAAGTTCTCATGTGTGAAAAAGAAAAAGAAAAACAAGGCATCCTGTTCTCGCTCAGCAGTCCGTGACCCGCTTTATCTTCTGAGTGATGCTTGCTAAGCCAGCAGATGGTGTGTTCCAAGGAGAGTTCCCAGGGCCCAAGCAGGACTTCAGTTCACCTTTCTGGTCCAGTTAAAACATCCTGGGTGTGTTAGATTCACAAAGAATAAGAAAAGGGCTGAGGCTTGCAAGCAAATCGGTTGAGGAAGGGATGGGAAGGGGTGTGAAGTGCTTGAGGAGCGGGTATCTAAGACCGCTTTTTTCAACTGGGTCAAAGCCCTCATGAGTTCCGAACCCTCAGCCCCATTTTCCCTTTCTTTCTACAGCATTTAATTTGGGAGCTAACCCCAAAGAGGCAGAGATGGGTAGGACCTTGGACAGCACCAAGCAGTGGCCCTGGAACAGATGTGCACAGTAAGAAGCTATAGCGCAGAAAGGTTTAAAGCAGTGGCCCGAGCCCATGCCAGAAAGCCCCCAGAGGAGAGACAAGTGGACAGCGACGAGTGTGACAAACCCAGGCTTACTTCCTGGGGTGTGGAGAACCCACAACTAGAATCCTGAACTTGGCAACAGCCCATCAGAAGATACTTAGGAATGCTTTATCATGTTTTTCATTTTGATGGAATCATGACACAGAGTGGAAACTGCCAAACCACACAAACCCAGCTTACACTCCTCACTCCATCACCTCCAGCTGTGAGACTATGGCAGGTCCTGTCACTGTCAGAGGCTCAGTTTCCTCATCTGAAAAATGGGAACAATAACCCCAACCTCAGAGGGTAGATGTGAGGACTTAATGAGAGAACAGCTCCTGGCCCATTTCCTGGGGTCTTCTTATCTCTCTCCTGGCCATGGCACTTGAGGAATTTGCAGCTTGCCAAACAAGATTCAATGACAGGGACATCTCTGGAGGTCCAGGGTTTAAGAATCCACCTGCCAATACAGGGCACACAGGTTTGATCCCTGATCTGGAAAGATCCCACATGCCACGGAGCAACTTGTGCTACAACTACTGAGCCTAGGAAACCTGCGGGCTCTAGAGCTTGTGCTCTGTCACAAGAGAAGCCACCACAGTGAAAAGCCTGTACACCACAATCGAGAGTCACCCCTGCCTGCTGCAACTAGACAGAAAAGCCTACACACACAATAGTGAAGACCGTGTGCAGGCAAAAAAAAAAAAAAAAAATCCAATAACATACCAGCTTCTTGGGCTGAAGCGGGGTTGATATCTGGGGTCAGGTGGCTCTCTGCTGTGGGGGCTGTCCTGTGCACTGTAAGATGCTGAGCACCATCCCTGCCTCCTCCCACTAGACTCTAGTCCCCCGCCTCTTACAGTTGTGATAACCAAAAATGTCTCTAATCATTGCCAACTGTCCCTGGGCTTGGGGAGGAAGGCAATAATGCCCCTAGTTGAGAACCATGGAGTTAGAGGCAGGAGGAGATTCAACAGGAGTTAGATGGGTAGCGGCAGTGAGTGAAAAAAAAAAAAGGAGCCACACAAACACAATTATAGTAAAAAGCTTCTTAGCCCTTCAGGTAAACTGTACCCATGAAGAGAATCTGTTTCTTGAACTTAACAGGTGAGATGACTAGACTTCCTTTTCAATCCTAATTAAGTGTTAGTCGCTCAGTTGTGTCTGACTCTTTGCAATCCCATGGACTGTAGTCTGCCAGGTTCCTCTGTCCATGAACCTAACAACCTGTCAATAATATGTCAACCCTAATAACCTGTGACCAATTCCCTGGAAGGGTAACTGTCCTCCATGCTCCTCTTGCTAGGAGCAAAACCACATGATTACTAGCCGTGTTCTTTTTACAGGTAAATAAGCATGGCCTGTGGTTACACAAGGCTTCTTCGGTGGCTCAGAAGGTAAAGCATCTGCCTGCAATGCAGGAGACCCAGGTTCGATGGCCTATGGTTACACAAAGATAAGAAACAAAAGAACCACCCCGGAGAAGACGTGGGAGGCTCTGGCAGGCACCTTGTCTGGAGGAGCCGAACATCTGGCTGGTCAAGGGCCCTCTCTGGGAACACGGTACCTTCTTCACTGTGGAAGCAGGCAAGGCTGACGGGCTGCACTTGGAATCTGAGCCGATCAATATCTACTGCCTAAGGCCTGCTCCAGTGGGCTCGTCACTCACCAGGCCTCCGTCAGAACTGCAGGGGCCGCTGTGTCCTGAGCATCGGGGGCCAGAGCAACCCTGGCTGTTATCCCATTGTTATTGTCCTCTATGACTGCCTGAGTAGGTCACTGCCTGCTTCTGCCCCGGATTTCTTCAGGTGTTACAACATATTCATCTAACACAGGCCCTTTGGACTCTAGAAGGCGTGTGATATACAGTGGGCCACATGCAGCTCACAGCTGTTGTGTTTGGCCCACAGACAAACAGACAAACTAGCTGCCAACTAATTTAAGAGTCAGATTGCATATCAAGACATGGGCTTCTGCCATCTCTTGGAAAGTTCACAGACCACCAACCTGTGGTCTCAGTGATAATCAACTAGGCTGAGTAGGGCCTGACACCCTGAGTGCCACTCCCCACACCTCCCTATGAACACAGCTCATGGGCTTCATTCATGCACAGGACCTGCCTGGACCCTATCGGTATCCGAGTTTGCTGTGGCTTTGTCATCATCCAGTTGACAGGGATACACTTGGGGTGTTTGTCTGCTCTGTTGATCCTAGATGATGTAAAGTGCAAAACCTCCATAAGCAAGATGGTGAAAGATCATGGAAACAAGGAGGGGGCCTCCCACCAGGGCACATCTGTCCCAGTTAGGGTGCCAGTCCTGGTGGTGAACTCCTTCCTCTCCCAATAACCACTTGACTAATAACGGCGGGGTAAGAGCCAGAAGCTCAGAGACAATGACTAAGGCGGCAATGGAAAAAAATCCGTCTTTGAGCTGGGGATGAGACATCAGTGCTTTGCCCCACCAAATCCAAATGCACTCAGTGGCTTAGTCATGCCAATCCCTTTTACGACTCCGTGGACTGTAGCCTGCCAGGCTCCTCTGTCCATGGGATGTCTCAGGCAGGATTACTGGAGTGGGTTGCCATGTCCTCCTCCAGGGATGTTCCTGACCCAGGGATCGAACCCGTGTCTCTTGCGTCTCCTGCATTGGCAGGCAGATTCTTTACCACTAGCGCCAACTGGTAAGCCCCAAATCCAAATGAAGCACCAGCGTATCAGAAAAGGAGTCAAAGGTTCTGCAATCCTAGCTGACCTCTATCTGATCAGAGTTATTGACAGGGATTGCTGCTCAGTTGTGTCCAACTCTTTTCTTTCTTTTTTTTTTTTTTTAATTTATTTATTTTAGTTGGGGGCTAATTACTTTACAATATTGTAGTAGTTTTTGCCATACATTGACATGAATTAGCCATGGGTTCACATGTGCTCCCCCTCCCGTGTCCAACTCTTTTCGACCCCATGGACTGTAGCCCACCAGGCTCCTCTGTCCATGAAATTTTCCAGGCAAGGATATTGGAGTGGGTTGCCATTTCCTTCTCCAGGGATCTTCCCAACCCAGGGATCAGACCCAGGTCTCCTGTATTCCAGGTAGATTCTCTAATGTCTGAGTCACTAGGGAATCCAGGACCCCAAAGGGCCATGATTTCTGAAATAATGGCCAGACACTGGCCAAAAAGCCACCAGGGCTGAGTCCCCAGGTGGAAGCTTTGAACTCTGCAAGGGGCTCCACATCAGAATGAACTGCCCCAACCTAAGAGACTAGGCCAATAGTCCTTCAGGACCTCAGACAGCTACCAGGCCCCGAAAGGTCCCTGCAGAGAGAGTCCTGTACATGTTTCTTAAGCAGAGCTGTGGAACTGGCCGTCCTCTGCGCCCCCCTCAAAACCCCAGGCCAACCAGGCAGCTGGGGATCTCACAGGCGCTCCACCCCCGCTGCCCTCGATGACTTGTTCGTGGCGCCCTCCCCTGACGCAGGTGGCAGGGACGCCACCACAGTTGTGCTCCGCCACCTGCTCCGTGCTCCTCAGCCAACTTGGTGGCAAGGAAGGAGGACAGCTTGCTATTCTTACTGCTCTGGCACTAGGTGTGAATTTGGCAGCTCATTCACGCAGAGGAAGCCTTCTTTGGGAAATGCTCTCTCTCCTGGCAACCCTGACCCAGCTCTTTCCAGGTTTCCGCCTCCTGTGCCCCTGCTCTGCCGGCTCCTGGCCCAATCTGTCGCAGCTCCTTCCCTGTCATCTCCTCTTGCTCACCCTATTTCCCCGAGGGCCCTACCCTGGTGCCATGACCCCCATTCCCAAGTTAGTGCCGGGAAACCGTCTCCCAAGAAGGGCTACCAAAATCCTGAAAGAGATGAGTCTTAGAGATTACAGAGTAATTCCTGTGTGTTTTCTTGGAAATTCATTCCCCAAATCACAAGTTATTTTAAAATAGTCCCAACATTCTTCATACAATTTACTCTTTATTGTGGAACTCTAACATGATCTGCTCAATATGGAAGAAATACTAAGTTCAGAGGTGTTTCGCAAAGAGTCATAGCCTAGAGCAAATATTCAAATGTGGGAAATGCTAGTGAATACTAAGGAGTCCTGTTCAGATAATTATGCAACGTGTGAATCTCCTATGAGAGTCCTGTGTCAAAACAGGCAATTTAAAGACATTTTGTGCTTCTGAAACTTATTTCTTGGAATGCCATTCACATCAAGTATGGTGTTGTACAATCGTGAAGTGTCTGACTCTTTGTGACCCCAGGGACCGCAGCACACTTCCCTGTCCTTCACTATTTCTCAGAGTTTGCTCAAACTCATGTCTAGTAAGTTGGTGATGGCATCCAATCATCTCATCATCTGTCACCTCCTGCCCTCAATCTTTCCCCAGCATCAGGGTCTTTTCCAATGAGTCAGCTCTTCACATCAAGTGGCCCAAAGTATCACAGCTTCAGCTTCAGCGTCAGTCCAACCAATATTCAGGGTTGATTTCCTTTAGGACTGACCAGTTTGATCTCTTTGCTGTCCAAGGGACTCTCAAGAGTCTTCTCCAATACAATTTGAAAGCATCAATTCCTTGGCATTCAGCCTTCTTTATGGTCCAACTCTCACATCTGTACATGACTACTGGAAAAACCATAGCTTTGATTATACAAACCTCTGTCATTCAAGTGATATCTCGGCCTTTTAATATGCTGTGTAGGTTTTTCATAGCTTTCTTCCAAGGAGTAAGCATCTTTTAATTTCGTGGCTGTAGTCACCATCTGCAATGATTTTACACAATAAACTTGTCAGCATTTATTTTATTTGCAAGAATAATTCACTGTTTGCAGTAGGCAGAGCCATGGACACACTACTTATGACATGGCATCAGCGGAAGGCAAGACTGACTAATGAGATCGTGATCCTTTCTCTCCTACGAGCTCTTGCCCTGGTTCCTGGAACCACTGACCTTGCCCTCAACTCCACATGTGGCTCCTTCTATTCTTGCTCTTGCCTCATTAATGTGGATTCCTTCAACCAGGGATGTTGACTGTTACGCGTTAATTTTCACAGGAGAATCATCACACTTTTTCTTGATTTCCTGTTTTGCTTGAGATCTGGAGAGAGAGATGTTTCCTGAAAAATGCAAGCAGGAACTCGCAGCTGATACCCAAGCCCAGAGGTTGCCATCCGAGGAGACGCTCACCTCTCTCTCCTGCCTTCAGGACCCCACAGAGACCGTCTCTAAGCCCAACACCCCATACTCTCATCTTCTCCAAAACCAGTTTCCCTTTTGTCCCCTTGACCATCACCCGCCCAGATATTTAGCCTCAAAATCTTGGCATCATGAAGCAGGGCACCCAAAGCCGGCGTTCTGGGACAACTCTGAGAGATGGGGTGGGGAGGGAGGTGGGAGGGGGTTGAGGATTGGGGGGACACATGTGCACCCGTGGCTGATTCATGTCAATGTATGGCAAAAACCCATCACAATATTGTAAAGTAATTATCCTCCAGTTAAAATAAATCCATTAACTAAAAATAAATGGAAAAAAATCTTGGCATCGTCTGGTGCAGGCCCTCCCACCTTTTCTCTGGGCTCTTATAAAAGCACCGTGCCCTGTCTCCCTAGTGCTCACGTCCCATTCCCGGCTGCCAGTAGGATCCTCCTGAAGCACAGACCTGAGCTCAGAGACCTGCAAGGACTCCCTTCCTGGAGACCAAGATGGCAACTCGAATATTCAAGACCTCTGAGCTCCCAGCCCTGTTCTCTGCAGTGGAGGACAGCGGGTCTCTGAGCTTTGCAACTGTTCTGTACATCTGGGCGGGGGGGGGGGGGAACATCTCCCCCCTTCATGCCTAACAGAATGGTGCATATCAAACTTGTATGAGTGGGTAGGGGTTAGTGATACCTGTCAACATTGAAACATGTGCTTGTCCCCAGAGCCAGAACCACTTCAAAATATCAGTCCCACAGACCTACCTGCCAAAACGTACATCTATTTGAAACATTTCTGGCAATACTGTTTGAGAGAGCCAAATCTGGAAACCTCTTAAGCGTTCAGATGGAGCGATGGTGAAATAAATTATGAAACAGCCATTGCACTGAGTACTCTGTAGCTTTCAAAGGGAATGAGCCAGCTTTATTAAATTAAAAAGGCAAACTACAGAGGGCTGGTTGGAGTCTGGCTTTGGCTTACATAAGTATTGACGCTTTCTGCAAAGTTATATAAGAAACTTGACAGCGATCGCAGAGGTGGGGGGCCCAACACACAGCAGAGTGGGGTGTGATGTTTACTTCTCCTTCTTATATCTTTCTGTAGTGTTTCAGGATTTTTTTTTAATACCATGATTTTATCACTTCCTCCAAAACGTCTGCTCCCCAGACTCTTTTTCCCGTGCTCCCTTTCTGCTGGTAAAAATAGTTACGCACATACAGGGCTTACTATGTGCGAGGCACTGTTCTAAGAGCTCAACGCGCACGTGGAACCCTGTTGGCCCCACGAGAGGGTGCTGGGAACATTGCCACTGTACAGAGGAAGATGCTGAAGGCTGGAAGGGCTTCAGTGAGCTGCCCAAGGCCACACAGCTAGTCCGAAGCAGAGTGGGGCTACAAATGGGACAGTCTGACACCTACCTAGACACTCTGCAAATTTCCTAGTGAATGAGCTCGGGAATGAAGGGAAGAAATGCTTGGAATAACTGCATGACCCGCACACCTGTTGACCCTGAGGCCTGGGGCCCTGTCTCAGTCATCTGTGTGGTGATACTCCCCACCAACCTCCTTACCACCCCAGAGGCCTGCATGGAGTCATGTAGGTGTTTGTGACCTGAATACAGGGTAGTGTTGTGCTTAGTCGTTCAGTTGTGTCTGACTCTTTGCAACCTCTGGGCTGTAGCCCACCAGGCTCCTCTGTCCATGGGGATTCTCCAGGCAAGAATACTGGAGTGGGCAGCCATGCCTTCCTCCAGGGGATCTTCCCCATCCAAGGACTGAAGCCAGGTCTCCCGCATTGCAGGTGGATTCTTTACCATCTGAGCCACCAGGGAAGCCACCAGAGAATACAGGGTTATCTGTACGTAATAACACGGAGCATCTCCACATCTGCCTGGTCTGTTAGGACCTCAAATGTGTCATAATCCTCTTCTCTCACCCCTAAGAGCCAGCCCTCAAATGTATCTGGGGTCCAATCACCCTTCACGTGGTCCTTCTCATCACTCTGGTCCAGCGACCACCTCTTTCTGCTTGAACCCTACAAAAGCCTCCCCCTCTGCCTCCCCCCACCCCCACCCTGATTCTATTCGCTAATCTACATCCAGAGTGAGGATATAAAAACATAAAGCAGGTCACGTCACACTCCTGCCCCAACCCCTTCAGGTTGGAGTAAATCCTGAAGTCATTATTACGGCCTCCAAGGCCCTGTGAGATCCGACCCTGGTGACCTCTCCAGCCTCGTTCTCCTGCTTCTCTGTTCGGCCACACTGGCCTTATCTGATACACCAGGCTCGCTCCTGCCTCAGGGCCTTTGCACTCACTGTTCCCTCTGTCTGAACACCCTTCCCTTGGAAATTCACAAGGTCTTCCCTCAGAGAGGCCTTCCCTGACCATCTGGTGGAAACGCCAGCCACATGACCGGGATTCTCTAGCCTCTGACTCTTCGTTACTTTTCTTCAGAGACCTTCTTGTTTAGCGGCATATGACACGTTTATCTGTCCATTCTCCATCTCTCTGACTCTGTTAAGGTGGCTTGTGCTCTTTTTTCCTATTTTGTTGGCTATTACATCCCCTGTGCCTGTTGAGTCCTTAGCAGGTGCTCAGTAAACACTGACTGGATGACAGGGGTGTTTGCCGAACACAAGTCCCTTTGATGGGGGTTTTCCATGTATCTGCTCAGCAGTGCTCCTGCCCTGGAGATGTTCCAGGCTCCCTCACTTTTCCTGGACTTGTAAAAGCTGCACCATCATCAGCTCTTCACCACCAAACAGAAAGAAATGGCAGGAGTGGAACATAATTACTGTCACTGGTGGGATGTGTGGGGGGCAGGGGGGCTATCTGACTCACAGAGAAGAGTATCTGTCACCCTCATTATCTTCAGAAAGAGTCATTTGTTCTCAGCTCCATGGGCGGGAGTCCTGCGGACGTGGAGGGCCGGTACCCCGGGGGACTGCACTTTCTCTGCGTCCCTCGATACAGCTCCTCCAAAGGCCAGCAGATGGAGGTGATTAAATGGCATTTTACGTGTCATCTCTCCAGGTGACAGGGTGGCGGGTCCCCCCCGGTGAGAGACCTCTGGGTAATGAGCTTCTGAGGGATGGGGTGTCTCCTGGGGGAGAGGCCTGGGCCCCAGAGGGAGTGCTGCCACGGTCTCTCAGAGTCCACAGAAAGCCAGAGCCCAGCTGGTGCACACGATTTCTCCCTGAGTCACTGCGTCCAGATGAGAGGTCCCTGTGGGGAAGGAGGGAGGGGAAGGCGGACTTCCAGAAAACGTCATGTTATCAGCTAGCGTTTCATGAGCACATACTATGTGCTGAGCACTCAGAGGCCCTGTATCTCAGGGCAACGCATTGGACTCTTGCTCTGGCCTGCAACTTACTCTCACAAGGACCTTAGGCAAACCGGTTAAATTTCCTAGAACCCAGTTTTTCACCTGTACACATGGATAGATGATGGATAGATGGATGGAGATGGATGAAGAGATAGACAGAGACATGTCCATAGGGTTTTCATGGGGATTCTCTCCTGGTCTTTCTCACAAGTCTCGTCATCAACTGCAGCTGACATAAAGAAGTGGCCGAGTTCCGCTCTCACACAGAGCCCTCACCTACCATCCCAGCAGAACAGGGACATAAATACCTCTCCTCCCATTTCACACATAAGGAAACTAAGACTCAAGAGGCTGCATCCTGGCCCAAGATCACCCTCCTTCTCCGTGGCAGAGCTAGTGGGGAACAGCAGTGACTCCTGAATCCCCAGACTTTCCATTTGGACACTGGGGGTCTAGACTCATCTGCCCATCACAAATCACTCACACGAATATTTCATTTTAAGCATGGCCCAGATCTCACCAGTCTGCCAGTCTGGCCTCAAAAGTGAGACTTCTTGAATGGGGTCTGCACTCTTTTCTGGCCTGGGAAATTTGGGCCAGTCCCCAAAAGCAATGTGAGCCCAGGGTCGTGGGAAGGAATCCCATGGCTCCTGTGAGTGGCCCCTGGCAGAGCAGCGTGTCCGCTGGGCTCCGCGTGATCCTGGCGGTGCCCAGGCTGGAACATCTCAACCCCAAGCCAAACCTCCCACTCGCGGGGAGAACGTGGCAGCTCCTATTTCAGCAAAAAATATATTTAACAGCTTTGAGAGTAAATGTGGCAGCAGATGGGGGCAGGGAGTGGGGAAAACATCCACCGTGTTTTCTGCTGAGAATCCGGTGGGGAGTGTGTGCTGTGCCCTACATTACTCCTGTTCCCACCCCTGGAACTCTTCCTCTCCCCCCACGGAGCAGCAGAACACGGTGCATTTCCCAAGGTTGAAGTATTCTGCAGAAAAACATTTTAATAACATGCTAAACAACAGCACCGCAAATCACTGAAATCTTCACGGAGCTGCAGTCTGGTTCTGCAGAATGAATTCTTGGAATCCATGATCCCCCCCAGTTCATTAATGCACCTTCCAAGGAGCACTTGACAATTCCCAAAGTAACTGCTCACCTCTGCCACATGTCATGTCCTGGGGTCCGCCTGTCCCTCCAAAACGCCAGGAGGATGCAAACATGGGGCCCTCCAAAGGAAGAGGGTACTAGGGTGTGTTGTTGATTCACCGGTTTGGGGGGCAGGCTCTAATCTCCACGTGGGCCAGGCACACACAGGGTTCAAAATGGAAAAGAAATGGCCCACTTCCTACTGTCCTACTTTCTAATTCCGACTGCTGCTGGCATTAGCCAGGAAGTCAACGGGAGACAGAGAGATCTGGAGAAAAAGAATTCAACCTGCTGATTCCTCAGCTCTCAGACGTGTGCAGATGGCAGAATCCTTGGAAGTCATGCTGCCCCTTGCAGAACACAGTGAAATACTGACACGTTAAACAGGAAAGACGAAGCGGAAAAGTGTGTGTAACAGCAGGTGCCATGGGATACTGGATGCCAGCCCTGCACAAGCCTGAACGTTTGAAGGATTCTGGTGAAGAGAAATGAGCAAATTCTACCCGCTAGGTTTAATCCCCTGCCTACCTTCACCCTCCCACCCCTCATGGGAAAGGGACCACCTTGACCGAGGCTCAGCAGTGGACGAGCTCACGGAACACACCTCGGAGTACAGAGGGTGAGCAATGTACCATGGGTGCCTCACAGCCAGAGAGAGCCTACACAGCTGAGCAGTGGGTCAGAGCCAGCCCTGCAAACTCAAGTGTCTCCCGGGCTGGGTAGGTCATACAAGTGACTGTGGGTAAAAAACAGCCAAACACTAACAGCAAATGGCAGGGAAGACGGCTCAGTGTCCAGGGGTAAGCGGGGATTGGCAGGGACAGGGCAGCACTGTGGGACTTCAGCCGGGTGTGGTCCAGTGGGAATACACTCTCTCCCTGGGAGATGGTGAAGGACAGGGAAGCCTTGCATGCTGCAGTCCATGGGGTCGCTAAGAGCCGGACACGACTGAGCGACTGAACGACCACCACCACCAGCGGTAAAGAACCTGCCTTCCAATGCAGGGGACGTGGGTTTAGTCCCTGGTCAGGGGACTAAGATCCCACATGCCAAGGGGCAACTAAGCCCATGCGCCGTAACTAGGGAAGCCTATGTGCAACAAGCAGAGACGCCAGCACGCTGCAACAAAGACCCAGTACAGCCAAGAAATACAATAAAATAAAAAAGGAAAGACCCAAGGAAATCTGTCAAGATTCTAAGAATAATCATGCTTTGGGGGGTTATTTCCTTAGTAGAGATAGATGCTTTTTAACTGGGACTCTCTCAGAGTGAGCTTCTGAGCTGAGATGGCAGGCCCACTATTTTCTAGAAGGAAGCACAGACTGGACATGATCACATGGCGGTCACCGGGCAAGGACAGACCAGGGTGAGGCTCGCCTTCTGTCACCCCCTCATGAAATGATCTGCAACTTCCAACCTGCAGTACCATCTGACTTCAAAAAGACAAAGGAGGAGAGGGCAGCGAGCGGTGGAACTGCAAGGAAAGCTGTTTATATCAACTGGAGTTGAGACCAAGGTTGAGTCCAGAGTCTCGTGTCAACATTGGGTCACTTGCTAGTCTCCCACCAAAATGCTTTGTACATTTTAAAGCCCATGAAATGGAATCCCACATTCTCCATGCTAATTGGGCACAAAGCTTTCTCTCTCAGCTGTGATCAGTGGCAACCAGCGTGGCTGGGACAGCATGACACGCCAAGACACTCCCGTGTTAACAGGCGGTTGTCACGATTCCACAGGCTGGAGTTTGGCACATGCCCCACCAGAACTGCCTGAACCGCCCACCCCAGCAGTAGGGGCACCAGCTCACCCCTATGAGGCAGCCTATTCTCATACTCGCGGTGGGCAGCCTTTCATGACATCGGGGTCTTAGGACCATGTCTTAGACTCCATTTTCACCTGGAAATCTGATCCAAACACACATGACTCAGTGAGAAGCTGATTTCCAGTCCTCATCACAGGCCAGGTAGCTGCCTTTAAAAGAAGAAGCAGGGACTTCCCTGGTCATGGAACTGGATCCCATGTCACAACTAAGAGATTCCACATTCTGCAACTAAGAACCAGGACAGCTGAATAAATACAATAAATATTTTTTTTAAAAAGAAAAGAAGGGGACCTCCTCTCATGAACTGTAGTGGTGTTTTCGAAACAATGAAATGAAGCCCCTAGCAGCACAAATAATCAAATGAAGGAAAAATATCATATGGTGTATTCTATTTGGAGGGGTAGGGGGGGAGGCATCTTTTTTATCAGAGATAGCAGAGAACAATTGAATCTTCTCATAAAGGTCCTAAAACAATTAGAAGGATGCGAGTAAGTGGATTTGGCTTCAGTTTCAAAGCCTGGGGCAGGTTTAGTTCAGCTGTTCAGTCGTGTCTGACTCTTTGCTACCCCACGGACTGAAGCATACCAGGCCTCCCTGTCCATCACCAACTCCCAGAGCCTACTCAAACTCATGTCCATTGAGTTGGTGATGCCATTCAACCATCTCATCCTCTGTCGTCCCCTTCTCCTCCCACCTTCAATCTTTCCCAGCATCAGGGTCTTTTCAGATGAGTCAGTTCTTCACATCAGGTGGCCAAAGTATTGGAGTTTCAGCTTCAGCATCAGTCCTTCCAATGAATATTCAGGACTGATTTCCTTTCAGATTGACTGGTTGGATCTCCTTGCTGTCTAAGGAACTCTCCAGAGTCTTCTCCAATACCACAGTTCAAAAGCAACAATTTTTTGGCACTCAGCTTTCTTTACAGTCCGAATATCACATCCATACTTGACTACTGGAAAAACCATAGCTTTGACTAGATAGGCCCTTGTTGGCAAAGTAATGTTTCTGCTTTTTAATATGCTGTCTAGGTTGGTCATAACTTTTCTTCCAAGGAGCAAGCATCTTTTAATTTCATGGAGCAGGTAAGTCCTGCCAATGTCTGTCTGGTTGGAAGTTCAACTTGGAAATTCCAGAAAGTGTGAAGCCAAAGATACTCTCCACACACAGAAGCAGAAATAAGCCCCATTTTGAGGTACAGCAACACCGTTAGGACAAAACAGATTCACAAACCCTCAGCACACCCGTTTTGAAGAGCTCCAGGGAAAGGAAACTCTCGCATTATCAGCAAACCAGTGTTTCTCAAATGACAAGTCCCAACCTACTTTCAGAGGCCCGTGGGTTTGCTATATGGATTCTTACGTCTATTGTTT
Organism: Okapia johnstoni; assembly: GCA_024291935.2. NCBI lineage: Eukaryota > Metazoa > Chordata > Mammalia > Artiodactyla > Giraffidae > Okapia > Okapia johnstoni. The sequence goes on along the minus strand of CM044307.1, from coordinate 123,550,800 downwards.
CCACTATGATGATAACATTTTAGAAATCATGTACAGTTGACCGTTGAAAACATGGGTTTGAGCTGAGCGGGTCCACTTGTACACAGTATTTTTCAACAGAGATATTAGAAAGATTTTTGAAGATTTGCAATGATTTAAAAACTCGCAGATAAACTGCATAGTCTAGAAATACTAAAAAATTAAGAAAAAGCTAGGGGTGTCACAAATGTATAAAATAAATGTAGACACCCAAAAATATGTGTTATCAGACTGTTTATGTCATTGGTAAGGTCAATAGTAGGTTATGAGCAGCTAAGTTTGGGGGGAGTAAAAAGTTATACACAGATTTTCAACTGGGAGGGAGGTTGGCGCTTCTTACCTCCATGTGATTCAAGGGGGGAGTATAATTATATTCTCTAGCATCTGAAGACTCAATAAAAAGTAAAGACGGCTTCATCATTTGGGTTCCCTGAATCCAAGCATGTAGATGTCTTGATATGATGAGAGATTGATGAGGACTATGGGAAATAATCACTGATGAGGCAGTGACACCAGCGAGGCCCACCGGCCCCAAGGTGTGGCTCAAACAGATGTTTTCCAGCAATGTGACCCGAGGAAAGTTGGGTCAGGGGGAGGTGGGGTCAGCACATGGATCACCGGCCAGGTATGTGGCAAGCTTGGGAGAAGCCAAGCTTCTTCTGCATATCACTGTGAGCAGACTTGGTTTCATAAAAAACAGTGGCCACTGTGTTAATAGACGATGCTGAATTGTGATAATGTTCTAAGTGTCTGATATGTAAACATCTTTTTTTGCTTTCATTTTTATACGACCTGTAAGAACAAGGACTCTATACCTAGTTTTAAGTTGGCTTATACTTAAGTCATATAAATATGAAAGTCATTTAAGTCAGCACCAATGGGAGTCTTCCAGAAGTTTCCTTGGGTTCACTGCCGACATGCTAAGAAAGCCTGAGAGAGACTACTTTAACTCCGGGACACCTGTGGGCTGCAATCTTTCCTGCGATCAAAATGTACCAAGGGACAAAACTGCAGAGTTCTGAATTTTTGGGAGCCTCGAATCAATAATGCTGACTTGCAGGCTCGCCCTCTCGGGTCTCCTGGGGTGTCCAGGACACAGACACGCCGCAGCCTAACCTCAGAGGAGAGAAGGCAGGCCGCACTGGGCGGAGCTCGTGACCAGTACTCACATGAAGAAGGGCATCAGCTGGGTCAGGGTCTCCTTCTGGGGGCTGGTGGTAAACTCAGGGACTGCCTGGATGACTTTGTTCATGACGCTGCGCAGGTAGGTCTGCAGCTGCTTCCTGCGTTCCTCCACAAACTTGGCGTCCTGGGAAGACAGACAGATAGGCATCCTCAGGTAGGCTTTCTGCTTTCCTCAACCACCCGGAGAACACGCGACCAACAATCTTCTCTACCCAGAGCAAGTGCGCCTCAGGCTTTACATGGTGACCACACTTAGTAACAGGGGAGTGAGTGAGTGAGTGAGTGTGTGTGTGTGTGTGTGTGTGCGCGCGCGCACGCGCGCTAGTCACTCAGCTGTGTCTGACTCTTTGCGACCCCATGGACTGTAGCCCCCCAGGCTCCTCTGTCCATGGGATTCTCCAGGCAAGAATACTGGAGTGGGTTGCCATGCCCATCTCCAGGGGATCTTCCCAACCCAAGGATTGAACCCCAGGTCTCTTGCATTGCAGGAAGATTCTTTACCACCTCAGCCATGAGGGAAGCCCCACTATTACTGCTAAGTGGGGGCAATGCGGGTTCATGAAATTTCCTACAGTATATTCCCAGGAATGAATGAAATCTCAGCACCTGCAACGTGCCAAACGTGGCACTGGGATCTGGGACAGATCATAAACACAAAGGGTCACTGTGGGGCCCTGGTGGAGGAGATAAATAAATCCAGTGACCACACAGGCCAGCACACAGCGTCATTCATCACACTCAGTGTGCTACCCTCCAGAGGGGGTGTTTAATGTTGCCTTCATGGGAATTTTCTGAAATAAGAATCAGTCACCACTATTTAAGAAGGATTTCATTAATAAACAAATGCCACCCTTTCTGAAAAACTAGGAGACGTAGCGACACGGCCCCACTCCCAGGGCCACTCCGGGGGTGGGGGTCTGCTCGGTGTGGCCCCGAGGCAGGCACAGGGCTCCAGGTCCATGCTCAGAACCCTCCTGGCTCACACCTCCATGTCTGCCTGGCCCTCGTAGGCAGGGCTGGCTTCCAGGCGTGCCCCACAGTGAGAACTTGGACCCATGCAGTGACCTGCTGACCCCATGGTGAAAATCTGAATGATGTCCGCATGAGGGGCCCCACAGATCCCAGAGCCCCACCTGCTCATGTGCATCTGAACTAGCCAGGGGTGGGGAGAGGCGGCCAGCTTGGAACAAGGAAATGGGCCCGCACTGGGGGTGGGGGACATCCTTCTTTGAGGAAGCGATGCTTCTTCCAGACTGGAGGCTGAGTGGAGCGAACAGGGCACGGCAGAGCGAGGGGACAGGAGGAACAGGGTTACTCATCCTCATAGGGACATGAGATGCACTCTCTGATGAGTCTCACATGACAAATGAGGGAACTGTGGCCCAGAGCGAGGCTGGGCTGCCTGCCCACAAGGCCCCACACCCAGAGCAGGACACTTATCGCCCCACTCTCCAACCGCCCCAGCCAGCCTGGGGCTCTGGAAGTCTGCAGAATGCGCCCACACACTCAGAGACACCTGAGGACAAGCCCTGTCCCCACAATGCCCTGCCAAGAACCCGAGCACAGCCGGGAGATTCTTAAGTGCTGCCAGGTTTAGCAAATAAAAAGACACGATGCCCAGTGAAATCTGAATTTCAGATAAACAATGAATTTTTCAGTATTCATAACTCCATATTCAATAATTCATGACTCAATAATTTTTCAGTATTCAAGTATGGCTATACAATAAAACCTTTCCATGTAATATTTGGGACTCAGACTTGGAAATTATTCACTGTTTATCTGACATTCAGATTTGACGGGGTGCCCTGTATTTCATCTGCAACCCTCCTCTGGATGCCAGCGGGGAGGAAGGAACACAGAGCATCTGTTGCCCCCCGGGGGCCGCTTCAAGGTCACAGCAAGGTCTTTTCTCCCTGAGCCACCCTCTGACGTAGTGCCTCAGCGGGACGTTTCTAAGGGGAATGGGGCTCCAACACTGTGGCTGGCCGTCCAACTTGATTGCCAGCGTGGTCCCAGGTTGGGGCTGGAATCTCCTGCAGTGGGGGCAGTGAAGGCATCGGGCCAGGAGAACCACCGGGCCTCGCCCCAAGCTCAGCCACTCGGGCTCCGCTCACCCGTCTGATGCCTGGGTCTGCTCTGCGGTCTCCAACTTTCAACCCATCATAAGCAATTAGATGCTCCTCCTTGGGAAGCTGATTAATATGCCAGGTTAATGCTGAATGGAGCCACTCAGGCCTGGTTTTTAATCTGCACAAGAAACCCTCAAGGACAGCTTGAAAGGCTTTGTAGCAGGGAGGCAAGAAAGGGGCCCAGCAGTCCCGGAAGAACTCGTGGAGATTTCTCCTTTTTCAGAGGAGTGATGCTCAAAACACTCTGAGCACAAAGGAGAGGGTGGGGATGGCTCCCCATGCAGCCTGGGGGGCCATGCTGGGCTACACGGTCCTGGGAGGGGAGGTCGGGAGGACCCACAAATGAAGGTCAGAGGATCCCACCCAGGAGTCGAATCTGCCTGTTTGCAGTTGGGCTGCTTCTTGCCCAGGTCCCAGGGCCAACAGGGGCTTGGCAGAAAGGTTACCACCTGGAGGAATCCCACATCCTCGCCATGCACTGATTGCTCGAGCTCGCCAGTCCCTGGAAATCCCAGCCAGTTTCTGATAAAACCCAACATGGCAGCAATCTGAGTTTGACAGCCAAGCAATTTCTACTGAGCCGTTCAGAACAAGAGACGGGTATTTGTGGAGTCTTCATGCATGCTCTGCGCTCAGCGCTTTCCCAGCACAACATATTTCCAGCACAGTGGAGGCTCGGGAAAGGTAGGGAAATTGTCCGAGGTCTCAGGACCCAGAGGCAGCTCAGCAGGGTCCAACGAGCAACGAGCAAGTGAGAGTTGCCTTTAACTCTGAAGATGCTCTTCAATTTACAGAAGAAAAATCTATGGGTCCTTTAAACCCCAAGCCACCTCCCAATCAAGATGCAGTTCACAGAACTTGCACCTGCCTGTTGGTTGTAGCAGAAGCAAGCCGGTCACACCAGAATGATGGGGGCGGGGTTAGGATGGTGGGGGCTGTCCTCAGACCATGAGCCTCTACCTGGACACACTGTCCTCAGATCTCAATCTCATCCTGGAGGTTTGGACACCTTGAGTGGCCACACACAATTCAGCAGGATGCGGTGAGGCTGCAAAGATCTCGGAATACCTCAGTCTTTCTCGGGACTGTCATTTCATTTTTTACTATGAAAGTTTCAAATTATGGCAGAAAGTAGTAGAGCGCATGGTATAATGAACCCTCATGACCCTTTAGCTAATAAAGTCTTAACCCTTTTCCTTATTTCATCATTTTCACCTTTTTGCTAAGCTGTCTTAAAGTAAATTATAGTTATCATGATGTTTTATCCCTAAACACTTCAGGGTGTATTTCTAAAACACTAAGAACATTTTCCTATTGAACCACAATACTGAGGTCACCTCTAATAAGATGAATGATAATGTGTTGGTGTTACCTCATACCTAGTGTGTATTCGAACATCTGAATTTTCAAATGTGCCTATTGCTTATGGGATTTTTTTTTTAAAGGGTGGAGTCCATCCTAGAACAAAGCTGGCTATTCTCCAGCAGGCAGAATGCAGTCTGGTTCAGATCAGATTCCCCCTTGGGATTAGTGAGGTTCTGACCAAAAGTCCTGTGGCCACAGGACTGGAAAAGGTCAGTTTTCATTCTAATCCCAAAGAAAAGGAATGCCAAAGAATGTTCAAAGTACTGCACAATTGCACTCATCTCACACGCTAGCCAAGTAATGCTCAAAATCCTCCAAGCCAGGCTTTAACAGTACGTGAAACATGAACTTCCAAATGTTCAAGCTGGATTTAGAAAAGGCAGAGGAACCAGAGATCAAATTGCCAACATCCGTTGGATCATCGAAAAAGCAAGAGAGTTCCAGAAAAACATCTACTTCTGCTTTATTGACTATGCCAAAGCCTTTGACTGTGTGGATCACAACAAACTGTGGAAAATTCTGCAAGAGATGGGAATACCAGACCACCTGACCTGCCTTCTGAGAAATCTGAATGAGGGTCAAGAAGCAACAGTTAGAAATGGACATGGAACAACAGACGGGTTCCAAATCGGAAAAGGAGTTCGTCAAGGCTGTATATTGTCACCCTGCTTATTTAACTTATATGCAGAGTACATCATGAGAAACACTGGGCTGGATGAAGCACAAGCTGGAATAAAGATTGCCAGGAGAAATATCAATAACCTCAGATATGCAGATGACACCACCCTTATGGCAGAAAGTGAAGAAGAACTAAAGAGCCTCTTGATGAAAGTGAAAGAGGAGAGTGAAAAAGCTGGCTTAAAACAACATTCAGGAAACTAAGGTCATGGCATCTGGTCCCATCACTTCGTGGCAAATAGATAGGGAAACAGTGGAAACAGTGACATACTTTATTTTTTGGGGCTCCAAAATCACTGCAGATGGTGACTGCTGCCATGAAATTAAAAGACGCTTTCTCCTTGGAAGAAAACTTATGACCAACCTAGACAGCACATTAAAAAGCAGAGACATTACTTTGCCAACAAAGGTTAGTCTAGTCAAGGCTATGGTTTTTCCAGTAGTCATGTATGGATGTGAGAGTTGGACTATAAAGAAAGCTGAGTGCTGAAGAATTGATGCTTTTGAACTGTGGTGTTAAAGAAGACTCTTGAGAGTCCCCTGGACAGCAAGGAGATCCAACCAGTCCATCCTAAAGGAAATAAGTCCTGAATATTCATTGCAAGGACTGATGCTGAAGCTGAAACTCCAATACTTTGGCCACCTGATGTGAAGAACTGACTCATATGAAAATACCCTGATGCTGGGAAAGATTGAAGGTGAGAGAAGGGGACGACAGAGGATGAGATGGTTGGATGGCATCACTGACTCAATGGACATGAATTTGAGTAGGCTCCGGAAGTTGGTGATGGACAGGGAGGCCTGGGGTGCTGCAGTCCATGGGGTTGAAAAGAGTTGGATATGACTGAGTGACTGAACTGAACTGACCAAAAGGTGCAGATGGTGGTGCCTTTTCACCGCAAGCTGCTAGTGGGCTTGTGTGGCCTAAAAAGATGAAAACCAGGGTGCAGGGGCTTCCCAGGTGGTGCAGTGGTAAAGAATTCACCTGCCAATGCAGGAGACACAAGAGACATTGGTTTGATCCCTGGGTCGGGATGATTCCCTGGAGAAGGAAATGGCAATCCACTTCAGTATTCTTGCCTGGAGAATCCCATGGACAGAGGAGCCTGGAGGGCTACAGTTCATGCGGTCACAAAGAGTCGGAGTACAACTGAGGACAGACAGTGAGAGCTGCATCCAATACAGGTTCCTGGCCGCTCCTGAGAAGTGGCCCTCGACAGCTGGAAGCACAGGGCCACCATCCCAGCCGGCCTTCATGGGGACCCGACTTTGTACCACATGGTATTGCCCAGGGCCCTACAGACCCATCCAAGATCCACCCAGTGAGACGATCATGTTCCAGGTGATCACATTCCAGGTGACCTTCCAGAACAGCTTGCACTGCCACTGGCCAGCTCTATTGTCTGGCGGCTAAACCACTCAGAGCTGTGGTTCCTCATCTGCAAAATGGGGTAAGGGTGGCGTCTATGTCATTTGTGATAGCCTAAGCTAAGCGCCTGGTGGCCAGCATCGCCGGCCAGGCTCTGCAATGGATGCTGATGTCTTTGTATGTTCAGCCAGGATGCCTTTCCTCAGGGAGTTTCTCTGTGTACAGGGTGGGGACTGGCAGACAGTAGTGCCCAGGCAGGGCAAGTGCTGGGAGGCTGCCATCCAGAGGTGAGCAGGGGAGTGTGTGGGAAGTTCATTTGAGAAACAGAGAGAAGGTTTCACTTGAGGAGCTGACTCCTAAAGGGGCTCTTCAGCATCTCTTGGAAGAGAGACACCCGTCGGGTGTCTAGGTGGGAGCCCTCAGTGGAGGAAGGGCATGCCAGGTGAAGGGAACAGCAATGCGGAGGCTGTAAGCAGAAGGAGTATGGCTTATGGGAGCGGCAGAAGGCAGGCCAGCGGGGCTGGGCTCAGTGGCTCCCAGGAGCCGAGGCTGCAGCAGCAGGGGTTGGATGGCACACAGCCTCAGGGACCGTCAAAGAGGCCGCCAATGGAGGTGGGGTGCAGGAAGTGCACTTAGAAAATCTGTTGGTGGCCAATGGGCTGTAGGCAGCCTGATGCAAAGAGACGCCCATGAACTCTGCCCCCTTGCCCAGAGTGCACAGCTCAGCCCTCAGCATGGCTCGCAGGAACCTTCTCGACGTGGCCGAGCTTGCCCTGCCAACTTCCTTTCATGTTACCCTCCCCTACCCCATCAACACACACCCCACATCCTAGCGTTCACAGCAGCTCCATAAACACTTGCTGTAAGAACATACAAATGTGGGGGGTAGGTTTAGGGGCGACAAGGCAGGCCACCAGAGAGAATGAGCCCAGAGAAGAGACGACAAGCCTCCTGATGGGGAGACACACGGAGAGAAGCAGCAGCAGGCCAGCTCCCTGGTCCCCAGCTCCCCCTGGGCAGGGAGTGAGGGGCAGACAATGAGTGAGCGAAGACGGGGGGGCTGGTCCTTTAGGGACCCCGTCTGTTAGCTGGGCCCCCGGGGAAGAGACTGGTGTCCACAAAGGGCCTGCCCCGCTGGACAGGGGCCAGCACTTAAAGGGCCATGGATCATACGTGAGCTTTTTGGTTGTGCTCCTGGCGCTGCCGCCAACATGCAGCATCAGCGGCGGTGGGCTGGACGGAAGCCCAGCTTGTGGAATGCGCCAGACGCCTCTGGTGGCCGCTTAATGAGTCCTCGCTGCCTGTGGACCTGCAGTCATCTTGCGCGGCACTCTTAGTGTAATACTGTTGTCAGTTACGGTTGAGGACAAAGAGTAGCAAAGGCAATTAGTCCTCACGGTAAAAAAGAACACTCAGGACTATTTTAATGGGGGTATTTTTTTTTTCTCTCCTTCCCGAAAAGGTTAATTTTATTTTGAGCTTCAAGAAGATAAAGACGCCATCAAATGAAGAAGAGCTATTTTTAAAACGATGGAAGGATGTGAACAAGACAACGAGCTACCATCCCTGGAACCAGATACCCGGGCTCCCTGTACTTTCCTACTTGTTCTTTCCTGGGTCCTTCCTTACAACGGCGCCTCCTCGACCACACCCCATCTCTCCAAGGGGACCGTCCCCACGCGTCTGCACTTCCAGAGTGCCTCTTCATTCTCGTTTAAGTATATCGCAGTGATTTATACAACATACAGAAGGTCTTGTCCATCGAGGGCATCAGGCCCTGTCGAGAGAGGCTATGGCAAGTCAGCTGATCTGACAGTGTCTCACTGGCTGGAGAATTCTGGAACTAGTTTCCCAAGGAGCCCAGCATCAGTGAATGACTTCAAGTTCTATTTTATTTTATTATTTTTTTTAATAAATTTATTTATTTTAGTTGGGGGCTAATTACTTTACAATATTGTAGTGGTTTTTGCCATACACTGACATGAATCAGCCATGGGTTTACATGTGTTCCCCATCCTGAACCCCCCTCCCGCCTCCCTCCCTACCCGATCCCTCTGGGTCATCCCATTGCCCCAGCCCTGAGCATTTGTCTCATGCATCGAACATGGACTGGTGTTCTGTTTCACATATGATAATATACATGTTTCAATGCTATTCTCTCAGAACGTCCCACCCTCACCTTCTCCCCCAGAGTCCATAAGACTGTTCTATGCATCTGTGTCTCTTATTCTGTCTTGCAATAGGGTTATCGCTACCATCTTTCAAATTCCATATATATGCATTAGTATACTGTATTGGTGTTTTTCTTTCTGGCTTACTTCACTCTGTATAATGGGCTCCAGTTTCATCCATCTCAATAGAACTGATTCAAATGTATTCTTTTTAATGGCTGAGTAATATTCCATTGTGCATATGTACCACAGCTTCCTTATCCATTCATCTGCTGATGGACATCTAGGTTGGTTCCATGTCCTGGCTATTGTAAACAGTGCTGCGATGGACATTGGGGTACATGTGTCTCTTTCAATTCTGGTTTCCTCAGTGTGTATGCCCAGCAGTGGGATTGCTGGGTCGTATGGCAGTTCTATTCCCAGTTTTTTAAGGAATCTCCAAACTGTTCTCCATAGTGGCTGTACTAGTTTGCATTCCCACTAACAGTGTAAGAGGGTTCCCTTTTCTCCACACCCTCTCCAGCATTTATTGCTTGTAGACTTTTGGATAGCAGCCATTCTGACAGGTGTGAAATGGTACCTCATTGTGGTTTTGATTTGCATTTCTCTAATAATGAGTGATGTTGAGCATCTTTTCATGTGTTTGTTAGCCATCTGTATGTCCTCTTTGGAGAAATGTCTGTTTAGTTCTTTGGCCCGTTTTTTGATTGGGTCGTTTATTTTTCTGGAATTCAGCTGCAGGAGTTGCTTGTATATTTTTGAGATTAATTGTTTGTTGCTTCGTTTGCTATTATTTTCTCCCATTCTGAAGGCTGTCTTTTCACCTTGCTTATAGTTTCCTTTGTTGTGCAAAAGCTTTTAATTTTAATTAGGTCCCATTTGTTTATTTTTGCTTTTATTTCCAATATTCTGGGAGGTGGGTCATGGAGGATCCTGCTGTGATTTATGTCGGAGAGTGTTTTGCCTGTTTTCCTCTAGGAGTTTTATAGTTTCTGGTCTTACATTTAGATCTTTAATCCATTTTGAGTTTATTTTTGTGTATGGTGTCAGAAAGTGTTCTGGTTTCATTCTTTTACAAGTGGTTAACCAGTTTTCCCAGCAACACTTGTTAAAGAGATTGTCTTTTCTCCATTGTATACTCTTGCCTCCTTTGTCGAAGATAAGGTGTCCATAGGTGCATGGATTTATCTGTGGGCTTTCTATTTTGTTCCATTGATCTATATTTCTATCTTTGTGCCAGTACCATACTGTCTTGATGACTGTGGTTTTGTAGTAGAGCCTGAAGTCAGGCAGGTTGATTCCTCCAGTTCCATTCTTCTTTCTCAAGACTGCTTTGGCTATTCGAGGTTTCTTATATTTCCATACAAATTGTGAAATGATTTGTTCTAGTTCTGTGAAAAATACCGTTGGTAACTTGATAGGGATTGCATTGAATCTATAGATTGCGTTGGGTAGTATACTCATTTTCACTATATTAATTCTTCCAATCCATGAACACGGTATATTTCCACATCTGTTTGTGTCCTCTTTGATTTCTTTCATCAGTGTTTTATAGTTTTCTATATATAAGTCTTTTGTTTCTTTAGGTAGATATATTCCTAAGTATTTTATTCTTTTTGTTGCAATGGTGAATGGTATTATTTCCTCAATTTCTCTTTCTGTTTTCTCATTATTGGTGTATAGGAATGCAAGGGATTTCTGTGTGTTAATTTTATATCCTGCAACTTTACTATATTCATTGATTAGCTCTAGTAATTTTCTGGTAGAATCTTTAGGGTTTTCTATGTAGAGGATCATGTCATCTGCAAACAGTGAGAGTTTTACTTCTTCTTTTCCTATCTGTATTCCTTTTATTTCTTTTTCAGCTCTGATTGCTGTGGCCAAAACTTCCAAAACTATGTTGAATAGTAGTGGTGAAAGTGGGCACCTTTGCCTTGTTCCTGACTTTAGGGGAAATGCTTTCAATTTTTCACCATTGAGGATAATGTTTGCTGTGGGTTTGTCATATACAGCTTTTATTATGTTGAGGTATGTTCCTTCTATTCCTGCTTTCTGGAGGGTTTTTATCATAAATGGATGTTGAATTTTGTCAAAGGCTTTTTCTGCATCTATTGAGATAATCATATGGTTTTTATCTTTCAATTTGTTAATGTGGTGTATTACATTGATTGATTTGCGGATGTTAAAGAAACCTTGCATTCCTGGGATAAAGCCCACTTGGTCATGATGTATGATCTTTTTAATATGATGTGGGATTCTGTTTGCTAGAATTTTATTAAGGATTTTTGCATCTATATTCATCAGTGATATTGGCCTGTAGTTTTCTTTTTTTGTGGCATCTTTGTCTGGTTTTGGAATTAGGGTGATGGTGGCCTCATAGAATGAGTTTGGAAGTTTACCATCTTCTGCAACTTTCTGGAAGAGTTTGAGTAGGATAGGTGTTAGCTCTTCTCTACATTTTTGGTAGAATTCCGCTGTGAAGCCGTCTGGTCCTGGGCTTTTGTTTGCTGCAAGATTTCTGATTACAGTTTCGATTTCCGTGCTTGTGAGGGGTCTGTTAAGATCTTCTATTTCTTCCTGGTTCAGTTTTGGAAAGTTATACTTTTCTAAGAATTTGCCCATTTCTTCCAAGTTGTCCATTTTATTGGCATATAGCTGTTGGTAGTAGTCTCTTATGATCCTTTGTATTTCTGTGTAGTCTGTTGTGATCTCTCCATTTTCACTTCTAATTTTGTTGATCTGATTCTTCTCCCTTTGTTTCTTGATGAGTCTGGCTAATGGCTTGTCAATTTTGTTTATCTTCTCGAAAAACCAGCTTTTAGTTTTGTTGATTTTTGCTATGGTCTCTTTTGTTTCTTTTGCATTTATTTCTGCCCTAATTTTTAAGATTTCTTTCCTTCTACTAACCCTGGGGTTCTTCATTTCTTCCTTCTCTAGTTGCTTTAGGTGTAGAGTTAGTTTATTTATTTGATTTTTTTCTTGTTTCTTGAGGTGCGCCTGTATTGCTATGAACCTTCCCCTTGGCATTGCTTTTACAGTGTCCCATAGGTTTGGGGTTGTTGTGTTTTCATTTTCATTCATTTCTATGCATATTTTGATTTCTTTTTTGATTTCTTCTGTGATTTGTTGGTTATTCAGAAGTGCGTTGTTCAGCCTCCATATGTTGGAATTTTTAATAGTTTTTTTCCTGTAATTGAGGTCTAATCTTACTGCATTGTGGTCAGAGAAGATGATCGGGATGATTTCAATTTTTTTGAATTTACCAAGGCTAGATTTATGGCCAGGATGTGATCTATCCTGGAGAAAGTTCTGTGTGCACTTGAGAAAAAGGTGAAATTGATTGTCTTGGGGTGGAAAGTCCTGTAAATATCAATTAAATCTAACTTGTCTATTGTATCATTTAAAGTTTGTGTTTCCTTGTTAATTTTCTGTTTAGTTCATCTATCCATATGTGTGAGTGGAGTATTATCAAATTCTACTTTAGAGCCGACAACCCAGGTGGGATGTGCTGATGGCTAGCTATTGTTCATTTGTTTACTCAGTGATCTGGCCACAAATTAGTTCACTCATTCATGCAACAGACAGCCTGCTGTGAACCAGGTGCTGTAGGGGAAGGGATAAATGAGTCTTGGATCTTGTCTTCACAGAGCTTACAGTCTATGGAAAAGACAGACTAATCAATTGTTACAAAAACTGTGATGAGGCCAGGAACACACATAATAAAGGTGCGCACAAGGTCTGCTGTGGGGGGGGTGTGTGTGGTGAGCACACGGAGGACAGGTGGGCCTTTCCTGGGATCATGTGATATAATAGTTACAGTAGCATCAGCAGCAGCAGGAAGAGGAGGTGTTATTATCAACATTTACTCAACATTCTCCCTGCTGGGCGCTGGATTGAGTGCGTGCGTGCATGCTCAGCCGTGTCCAACTCTTTCCGAGCTCATGGGCTATAGCCCACCAGGCTTCTCTGTCCATGGGATTTTCCAGGCAAGAATACTAGAGTGGGTTGCCATTTCCTTCTTCAGGGGCTCTTCCTGACCCAGGGATCAAACTCATGTCTCCTGCACTGGCAGGTGGACTCCTTACCATTCGCACCACCTGGCAAGACTGAACATATTAAATGCTTTATTGGATTCACAGAGACCCACTGGGATAGATACATGTTAGTATCCCCATGTCAGAGAGAGAAGCTGACACTCAGAGGGGTAGGGGTGAGGGGCAGTGCCCAGATATGTAACTGCTGAGGGGTGGAGACAGGACTCGGCCCCAGGAAGCTGAGATCCGCTCTGTTCTAAGATAGAGGCAGTAAAGGGTGTTCTGCTCTTGAGAACCACTTAGAGAGTCCAAAGACCACAGTATCTGGAGGGCTGTTCTGGGGAGACCATCACACATTTGCTAATGGAAAACAGAGGAGAAAAAGGGCCTGTCGCTGCTGCTCTAAGCACGCTGGACGGGGACTTCTGAGAGCAATGAAGGCGAGGCAGGAAGGACCCTCGTAGCGGCTTTGCAAACATCACTGAGCCCCTTCAATAAGCATGTCATTGGGTGTTTTTAGCAAGACTGCACAAAGTATCTTCACTTGCCTGACTCAGAAATAATAAAATTGCAACTTAAAAAAGGAAGCTCTCCTAATCTGTACACCGTGAGTGGGTCCCCAGAGGTCAGGACAGAGGTGCTGATGTTCACATCTGGGCCAAACAGGTGGGCGTGCCCTGGCTGTTTAAATGAGTCTGGTTTCCCAGGCTTTCTTCCAGGTAATCATCACCTGGATGATTACCTGGAAAATCACACGACTTCCTTAGCTCAGCTGGTAAAGAACCTGCCTGCCATGCAGGACACCTGGGGTTTGATCCCTGGGTTGGGAAGATCCCCTGGAGAAGGAAATGGCAATCCACTCCAGTATTCTGCCTGGAGAATTCCATAAACAGAAGAGCCTGGCATGCTGCAGTCCATGGGGTTGCAAAGAGTCGGACACGACTGAGGGACAAAACAATTTCAACTTTCGTCAGCTGGAAGGACCAGATGTGAATGAAGGGGGGAGGAGGAGGCCTTTATTTAGTGCAGTTTGGGGGGAGAGGGGAGGGCAGGAGGGGTGAAGAAGGCCCATGTGTCTCTAAGGCAACCTTGCTGAGAATTTCAGGTCGCAAGCCTTGACAGACACCCGCTAATTTAGAGACCAGAGCCACTGCTCCTCCTACAGGGCCAGGGGAGCACAGTCCTGTTAGCTGAATTACTTGACCCCCAGTGACTCAGCTTGGCCACCATTTACCAAGTAGCCTGGTGATGGGTTGGGATGAACAGAGACAGACAGGAAACAGGCGTAGCCCTGTGGGGGTCTGTGTCTCCCGCTCAGAACATTTACTGAGTCCTGGGATGTTACACAGTTATCCATCCAAGCAAACATTTACTTGAAGCCCCCCCTGCCACGCCCAGTTTTCCGAGTGAAAAACACCCAGTTCTTGCCCTAAAGGCATGAACGGCCTCTCACTCATCCATACATTTGAGCATCCACCAAGCAGCAGAGTGGAGGGGCTTCCACTCGCTCATTCATACCTGCCCTGGATGCCCACCTCACTCCAGGGCCCGTGATGAGCAGGGCTGGAGAAGGTGAACAGGACGGCTGCCCTCATGGAGGTTGCCATCGAGAACCCCTTCCTTCTTCCAACACTGCTGGGCCAGACCCTGTGCTGGGGGCCCCCTGAGATGAGATGACAAGTCCTGGTGTCGGTGGACACCACCAGGAGGTCAGGGCCAACACTGGCAGCGCAGGAGGAGAGCTCCTGGAGTGGGGGTGGCATGCCCTCTGAGCCGGGCTGCTGGGAATCAGCAGGCACGAGGAAAGGAATTCAGAGGAAAGGAATCCGGATGGAGTGCCTGAGGGGAGCGAGGGGAGCCCTGGCTCAGGGCGTTGGGTGGCATCCTCTCGGTGGGGGTGGGGGTATGTGTGGACTGAAGCAGCCAGGCTTTGGAGAGAGGACAACGGCTAAGGCGTGAAGTCAGTGCAGAGGATCTGGGAGAGACCAAGTGCACGCACTGGGGTCCGGGAGGCCCAGAAGTCAAGACTCGGGGGAGGAACAGAAAGGAGTTGATGAGGACTTCCCTGGCGGTCCAGTGGTTAAGACTTTGCCTTCCAATGCAGGGGGTGCGGGTTTAATTCCCGGTAGAGGAGCTAAGATCCCTGGACTGTAAAGCCAGCTCCTGTGTCTCCATCAATGGCACAGGCTAACACTCCCTTGGAAAGGCAAGGGGCTACTGAAAACAGAACTGCCTCCCCCATCGTATCTGAAATAGGACTTTCCACAAGACTCACAGCAAGATACATGACCTCAGATTCGAGAAGGACACCACAGACCCCAAAGTCCTCCCCACAGCAAGATACATGACTCTGCTGGCAGCTCACAATACCCTGAGGATCTGAGGAGGGCTGTATTCATAAACAGCAGGATCTCTACAGCTTTGCTAAACACAGGAATAAAAAACAAAGTAGTCCTGCGGTTCATGTGGGGTGAGCCAGATACCAGAGCTCTAAAAGCTCCCCTTGTGGCACAGCGCTATGTATTGTGGCTGGATAAGTCTCATCTTTCTATCACTGGAAGTTGCCTGTCAGTGGGAGGGGGGATTACGGACAGAAGCTTCAGAGAAGCCTCTGCAACTCAAGAAGCACTGGATACGGGGACTTGTCCGCCCACAGGCGAGAGCCAGCCTGCAATGTCTCTTCCGCCCTCCGTGGTGCTGGTACAGGCTGGGTCCTAGATAGGACGTGACAAATGATCTCCTAGCAGGAGAACAGAAGGCTCTGTCACAGTCAAAGCCTATTTTTCTCTGTTATGGACTTTGCAGCCAAGGCAACCTGCAGGCTGGACAGCTGAGGTGGGGATGGGGGAAAGGCTGGTTCATGCACGTACTGGGAAAAACTCAGAGCGGGGCGGGGTTAGGGGGAAAGACTGTATCCACATGCAATTTGTCTCTTCCCAGAGTGTGCTTTGAGTGGGGGAAACAGTCAGGAGCCACGGGGGGGGGGATCACCAGGAAAGGACAAAATGAATGTGGTGCGGCTCCCCCAAAAATACATGAAAAAGTCACGAAAGCAAAGTAGGCGCGCGGGCCCGTAATGGGCTGAACGGAGCTGAAAGAAAAAAGTGAAGGAGGAGATAGGACAGCCATGTAAGTAAATTAAAAAATATTTACATATTGCAATATGGACAGAAAACTTGGCATCTTTCTCTAGTCCCATGTAATATATTTAAAATTCCTTTAAGTTTTTTTTTAATTTTAGAATATGCAAACAAAAATCTTGCATGTCTCAAATGTGTATTTTCCTGCACATTTGTGAAATCAAATTACCAAATTATTAAGTTGGATGTTCCTAAACTAAAGTGAAGATGCTTTTATGTTCTAATGCCAGAAATGCAAAAGTGAGTTTAAAATCAGGGAAATGAGGTGATTTTCGAGTGAGGTACTATCAGGCCTGGATCCAGGATTTTGCCCCTATCAAAGCCTTTTCCCCAATTAACTTAATAACACAAAGTGAATATGAATTTTTTTGATATTTTTAAAACTGGTTTTAAATCATTAGAAGAGACAAAAGGTGAAGTCACACTCCATAGATGCAGTTTCTCCCACCATTAAATTCCCTTTGGACATTCTCTGTTGCGCCCAGATCTTCTCTCCTGAGCCTCTAGAAAACCTCTGTACCTCTCTCACTCTCTGGTTATTTTCTGCCCACCCGGACTCCCCCACCATTTTTCCCCTCTAAGATTTCTGCCCTCTGGATACCTCTATCCTCCATTTCCTCCATTCCCCAGGCCTTTTCATTATGCAGGGCAATATCTGAACATTCTTGCTATGAAACAGTCTGATTTATCTTTCATCCCCAATTCTTTTCATGTGTCTTCTAGAGTAAATGTTGGGTTTTCCCATGGGGAAGAAGATCTAGTGAATATGATATCTCTCTTTTATTACATAAAGAGTGTTATACCAACACATGGATACTGTCTTTGAAAATTAAATATCTTTAGGATTTGGCCCCACTGAGTAGGTATCATGAAGTCCCTAGTAACAGTAAGGGCTGTAAACAGTGGTGCGTTTCGCCCTTTGCCTTTGAGTGCAATAACTTGCTTGTATAAACCCCCTGGGGGTGGGGGTTGAACCAGCCAGTGCCATGGGCCGTTAATGTTCAGTTTACTAACTCCTGGCTTATGAGAAACCTGAAGAGGGATACAGTCAGCAATAATCAATGCATATGGAATTACATCTGCTTACATGATCAAAAATCTCCACTGGAGTTTATCTATACCCTGGAGCTCTATGAAAACATGAACTGGGCCTAGAATGTAAATACTGCAATAGCATAGGGAAGTAAATGAAACAAAATTCAAGTAATACATGATTGCTATAGTGTTACAGTCTTTCATCAGTCAGGACAGACTAGGTTTTATATTGCAAGTAACAAATAACCCCCAATCTTAATTCTTAAAGAACAAAATATTTAATTACTATCAACATCTGTTGTGCGATGGGCAAGGAGAAGGTGAGGGCCTCTATGTATCTTAGCAGTCTCTCAAGGATCCAGAAAGATAGTCCCAGTTTCCAGGGGCAAAGATGATCTGAAAAGGTTGCTTCACATCCTTCAGCCTCAAAGAATACCATCAGTTTTTGGTTGACAACCAAGGGCTCATTGTCCAAAACATTATGGCCCACCCAACAAGAAAGTGATTCAGGAGATGAAGTCTCTATGATAGCCCAAGTTGAAAGGCTCAACTTCTTTGAAAGGCGAAAATAACTAATGCTTTGTGATAGGTGAGACAGGCCTTCCATGTGATCAACCCGTAGTCAATCATCTGTTAAAAAGCTATCAAATTTTCATCGGCAACAAGCTCCAAGGCCTCACTCCACCATGGTACAGTGGACATAAGAAACACGTACCAATGGTAGCTAGTCTAGGACAAACATGATTCCATCATAAGTAAATAACGAAGCCCCCTTAAGACTGGAAAAGGAAAGACCATTATTTCAATTCATATTATAACAAAAATCTTAACAACGCCTAAACTGGATTGCCATTGAACAACATCCATTAGTAATGGTCTTTCAAAGTTTATTAAATTGAATCATAGATAAGAAATGATTAGAACCTTAGTTTAAACCCTAAAATAAAAATATAACTGTACAGTTTTTAAAATGGTAGTCTTTGTTATCAAATGTGAAAAGAAAAAGGTAGCAGAGTCACATCCAACACTTTGTGACTCCCGTTGGAATTTCTCCAGCCAAAATACTGGAGTGGGTATCTCTTTCCCTTCATCAGGTATCTTCCCAACCTAGGAATCAAACCCAGGTCTTCCGCATGGCAGGCAGATTCTTTACCAGCTGAGCCACCAGGGAAGCCCTTATCCTTCTAAGTTTAATGCATTATCATAGCAAGGGATTCCAGGTGTGCGCTAGTGTGGAAGAAAACAACACACCTGCCAATGCAGGAAACATAAGAGATGTGGGTTGATCCCTGGGTTGGAAGAGTCCCTGGAGGAGGGCAAGGCAACCCATTCTAAAGCATTCTTGCCTAGATGAATTCCACCAAGAACAGAGGAGCCTTGATGGCTGCAGTCCATAAGCTTCCAAAGAGTCAACAATGCCACATTAGCATAGCAAAAACAAAACCAAAAACCAAGAGGTCAAGACTGCCATTCATATTTCTAATTCAAATGCTGGAATATACTCAGCATTTAAGTCTTGAAAGAATATACAATAATTTTTTTTGAAGACTTATTAATTGTAAAGAAAATAAGAAACTATCTGCTAATATGAAAGGTAGGTTTTTGTTTGTTTTTGTTTTTTTACTATGAAGTATTTAATCCTAGTGTTTAGAAGATGGCTGTTTGACCCAGATCACAGGGGTCTTGCCTATAATCACATAGCAGCTATAATACCTTGAGTAAGTTCTAATCTCCAATATTCAACCCTGTTTCCCCATTACATGAAATGAAGACAATAATAAAGATACTTTATCAATAGGGATTTGGAAAAAATGATAAAAATTACACCTTATAGAAACATTACTTTGGCATCAGCACATAGTAGGGTTTTAGATACCACTTCCACTGCTACTAGTGGGCTATCCCCCACCTGAGATTCAGCAATAAAGAATCTGCCTGCCAAGGCAGGAGATGCGGGTTTGATCCCGCATCAGGAAGATACCTCCAGAGAAGGAAAATGTCAAATCCATTCTTATATTCATACCTGGAAAACATCATGGACAGAAGGAAAATTAGGGTGTGAGCGCAATCCATAGTCGCAAAAGAGCAGAACATGACTTAGCAAAACCAAACAACAACAGCTATTGTAGTTTTATAATCACTTTTTGTCTTGAGATTGAATGGTGTGAGCTTACTATATACATTCACCAACTCAACAATAATGAAACCATAGCAAATGAAAATCCACAATCACAAACCTAGAAACATTGGCACTCGACTTATTTTCACTCTAAGATTTGTATTTAACTGTATACCTTACCTTGAAATTTGTTTAATGATGAGCTTATATAAACAGTTGTATAGGGTCCCAAGAGCTATTCTGTGCAGAGATCAGGGATAATACTGATGTTTTTTTGAAGGGTCCCCTCTCAGTGTCTCTCACTCATGTGAAAAAATGGAGAGAGAAGAGGATGGCTGCTGAAGACGCACTGTCAAACCTCAAAACTTTTCTTATAATGACTGATGAAAGCCCAGAGAGTACTCTGAGGCACATGAAGAGGTTGTTGAAGACAGAATATTATAACTAACCTTAATTTTGAAAATAAAACAAAAGAAAAGAAAGACTAGACAGTATGATGGTATGACAGTGGCACTCACATCAATGTTATTTTCCCCGTTTGTCCCAGAGCATCTACACACAGTAGGTACTTTATAAGTGGATAATTGATTGACTTATTCAAGTGAATCATAGTCAATGCAATCTGTATAAAGTGAAAACTAGGTCACTTTATTATACATCATTTATGAGTAAGGTACCGGATCCGTAATTTGTATTCTTCCAAAGAAAGAAAGTGTCAAAACCCTGGCAATGGTGAAACAAAATGTTGAACTTCTGAGTGGTTTTCCCTCTTCCCCACACCAGCATATTATTTTGAAGGAAATTATTTATAAAATGTTCTTTAGCATATTCTTTGTCAAAACCCACTCTTATGGTGCTGAGAATGTGAATATTGTCAAAGTATTTAAATCATGTTAAAAAAAAACCATAAGGTTTGTTTTAAGGCTTATTCCAATAAACATCTATACTGAAGTCTAGCAAGATCATGTTTCCCCACATTAATAGGTGCATGAAATAATGACAACTAATTGGTATAACACTCAACAACATCATTTGGGTTAAACTAACATGTAAAGAACAATAAGATGTGAGAAATGGCTTACATTTTTCACTTCCCATTTCTGTTAGAAATCTAACACCCATTAACACAAACAGTATTTTGCAAATGCATTTTTCTTTTGTTTCTCACTTCCTTCTTTCTTCTTTTGGAAATGAACAGTATCATTAAAATCTCTAACAGAAAGTAACTGGGCAATACAGTGATAAAGTGGCTGCTTGAGTTGTCAATAGATAGTGGGCCCAGGTATACACTTCACTGTAGCTGTAATAAGAGGGTAATGTCACTTTAATACATTGAAACTATACAGAGGAGGGTATAGAAAGAGACTATTGCTACTATTACAAGCGCCGATAGGCAGGCCCTGCTCCTACATTGCTGCCTTACTTCTGCCCTGAATGCTCTGGAGTGGGATGGTCCGTCATTCACTATAACTGATTCTCCACAGGAAACTGCACATTATCTCACCATCATTTCAAAAAGGTCACGTCTGGCAGAGTGTGACGCCAGGTAGATTTAAAGGTGAAAATGACAAGATTCCAGTCCTCAAACCATGGATCCCTTTTTCTGACAATACAGTCTGAATGAACCCAATGTACTTCTTTACTGAGGAAGTAGCTCGGAAGAGAATACATTTTTTTTTTAATCCTGATAAAAGAAGATTATTGGGAAGCTCCTTTTTTTTTTAAAAAAATCTAATCTCCAATTTGTGGCACAGAATGGATTTTTAAGAAAGTGTTTAGAGCATTCCAATGTCACACTAATAGAGTACTCTGGCTCTTGGCTGGATTTTTACAGGTAAGAAGACTCTTAAGTATTTAAGAATCAGCAAGCAGATTTTGAAATCTATTAGTCAGGTCTAGAGAACTGTGAAGGCTGAATGCATAATTTGGGGGGGAAACACCTATTAACATAGAGACACCCTTCTAAGAGAGATGAGCAAAGAGAGCTATTTGCAGGAGCCCTTGTAGAATAATGTGAGAATTAAAGAAGTTAAATGAAAAAATAAATCATAAAAAGAAAGGAAAATATTGCAAACATCAAAACCACAGCAAATCTTGAGTGCTAAGATCTATATGGGTGAAGTAAGAGAAAGCAGCATTGAAAAAACTGTTAAGTTTTTTTCCTGTTAAAGTTTTTCAAGTTTAATGATTCCTAGTACATTTTTAACTGTGAAATTCACAAACAGATCCCTTGCATGCCACCATCTGCTCTATTTTGTCCTTTCTATAATTTGCAGACACCCAGATACATTCAATTCAGAATCCAGAGGAGGGTGTTTGCTCTTATCGAGAGAATGCAATCTATGTGGTACATTGATGAGAGTTTTCGAAAGAAAATGAGGCCTAAAATCGTTGTACACAAAAGTAAACATTGGGCTGTGAAACTAATTATAAAGTGAATGTTCCTGTGAATCACAGACCAGGACATGAAAGGAATCAGCTGTTGAACATAATGTTTTTCTACTTTGCAACTTAATTACGGTTCGTCACCATTCTGTCTATTATCAATTTAACAACCCTTCTTAAAGACTAATCTCTCCTCCTAAACCTAAAACCCACAAATAATCTTGTATTATGTCCTGTATCCTTACGCGCACACACACAGGTATAAGTATATATTTTGCGTGCAGAACACACGCTTTTGATAAGAGTGCCAATTTCCAACAAAATAAACAGAAGGCCACACTGGAGAGATCACTAGAAGGTTTTAAATGTAGATTTAAATACTGAAGTATATATTTGGACTGTGGAAAGATGAAAAAAATAGAAAGAAACACTCCTGGGTCCAAAGCTCTAAGAGAAAAGCATACACTTAACAGATTCTTATCCAGCAAATGCATCCGTAACACTGCTGAGATAGGACGATCTTCAATTTGAATTAATTTGCAAATATGAAATGCAGCAAAAGGTTTTGTTTGAGAAAATGGACCAATCTGTAGCTCAGCTGGAGCTTTTGGTAACCTCCTAAAAGATTCTCATAGTTGCTGAGAAGGCACTTCACAGTTATCAGCGCTGAGAAAGGTGGATGTTCGTCCATAGATATATACACCACCTGGTATATGCAAATACATCAACACACAACAAATGCCACAATAACTTAGGAGCAAAGCAATATTGTACATTATGGTTTGGCTTTAGGAGAGTGATGCATAGATCTTAGATTTTGTATCTGAAACTCATTTTGGCTGAAGTACAATTCTCCTTCTGATTTTAAGATCCACCCCCAAAACACCATTCGTTCAGGAGATTACAACATGCCTCAGAGAAATGATTACTTAAGTTAAGAAGACAGCACTGGGAATAAAATTCATGACTGTAAAATTAGAAAACAAAAAAAAAATAAATATCAATTAAATCTAACTTGTCTATTGTATCATTTAAAGTTTGTGTTTCCTTGTTAATTTTCTGTTTAGTTCATCTATCCATATGTGTGAGTGGAGTATTATCAAATTCTACTTTAGAGCCGACAACCCAGGTGGGATGTGCTGATGGCTAGCTATTGTTCATTTGTTTACTCAGTGATCTGGCCACAAATTAGTTCACTCATTCATGCAACAGACAGCCTGCTGTGAACCAGGTGCTGTAGGGGAAGGGATAAATGAGTCTTGGATCTTGTCTTCACAGAGCTTACAGTCTATGGAAAAGACAGACTAATCAATTGTTACAAAAACTGTGATGAGGCCAGGAACACACATAATAAAGGTGCGCACAAGGTCTGCTGTGGGGGGGGTGTGTGTGTGGTGAGCACACGGAGGACAGGTGGGCCTTTCCTGGGATCATGTGATATAAATAGTTACAGTAGCATCAGCAGCAGCAGGAAGAGGAGGTGTTATTATCACTGGCAGGTGGACTCCTTACCATTCGCACCACCTGGCAAGACTGAACATATTAAATGCTTTATTGGATTCACAGAGACCCACTGGGATAGATACATGTTAGTATCCCCATGTCAGAGAGAGAGAAGCTGACACTCAGAGGGGTAGGGGTGAGGGGCAGTGCCCAGATATGTAACTGCTGAGGGGTGGAGACAGGACTCGGCCCCAGGAAGCTGAGATCCGCTCTGTTCTAAGATAGAGGCAGTAAAGGGTGTTCTGCTCTTGAGAACCACTTAGAGAGTCCAAAGACCACAGTATCTGGAGGGCTGTTCTGGGGAGACCATCACACATTTGCTAATGGAAAACAGAGGAGAAAAAGGGCCTGTCGCTGCTGCTCTAAGCACGCTGGACGGGGACTTCTGAGAGCAATGAAGGCGAGGCAGGAAGGACCCTCGTAGCGGCTTTGCAAACATCACTGAGCCCCTTCAATAAGCATGTCATTGGGTGTTTTTAGCAAGACTGCACAAAGTATCTTCACTTGCCTGACTCAGAAATAATAAAATTGCAACTTAAAAAAGGAAGCTCTCCTAATCTGTACACCGTGAGTGGGTCCCCAGAGGTCAGGACAGAGGTGCTGATGTTCACATCTGGGCCAAACAGGTGGGCGTGCCCTGGCTGTTTTAAATGAGTCTGGTTTCCCAGGCTTTCTTCCAGGTAATCATCACCTGGATGATTACCTGGAAAATCACACGACTTCCTTAGCTCAGCTGGTAAAGAACCTGCCTGCCATGCAGGACACCTGGGGTTTGATCCCTGGGTTGGGAAGATCCCCTGGAGAAGGAAATGGCAATCCACTCCAGTATTCTGCCTGGAGAATTCCATAAACAGAAGAGCCTGGCATGCTGCAGTCCATGGGGTTGCAAAGAGTCGGACACGACTGAGGGACAAAACAATTTCAACTTTCGTCAGCTGGAAGGACCAGATGTGAATGAAGGGGGGAGGAGGAGGCCTTTATTTAGTGCAGTTTGGGGGAGAGGGGAGGGCAGGAGGGGTGAAGAAGGCCCATGTGTCTCTAAGGCAACCTTGCTGAGAATTTCAGGTCGCAAGCCTTGACAGACACCCGCTAATTTAGAGACCAGAGCCACTGCTCCTCCTACAGGGCCAGGGGAGCACAGTCCTGTTAGCTGAATTACTTGACCCCCAGTGACTCAGCTTGGCCACCATTTACCAAGTAGCCTGGTGATGGGTTGGGATGAACAGAGACAGACAGGAAACAGGCGTAGCCCTGTGGGGGTCTGTGTCTCCCGCTCAGAACATTTACTGAGTCCTGGGATGTTACACAGTTATCCATCCAAGCAAACATTTACTTGAAGCCCCCCCTGCCACGCCCAGTTTTCCGAGTGAAAAACACCCAGTTCTTGCCCTAAAGGCATGAACGGCCTCTCACTCATCCATACATTTGAGCATCCACCAAGCAGCAGAGTGGAGGGGCTTCCACTCGCTCATTCATACCTGCCCTGGATGCCCACCTCACTCCAGGGCCCGTGATGAGCAGGGCTGGAGAAGGTGAACAGGACGGCTGCCCTCATGGAGGTTGCCATCGAGAACCCCTTCCTTCTTCCAACACTGCTGGGCCAGACCCTGTGCTGGGGGCCCCCTGAGATGAGATGACAAGTCCTGGTGTCGGTGGACACCACCAGGAGGTCAGGGCCAACACTGGCAGCGCAGGAGGAGAGCTCCTGGAGTGGGGGGTGGCATGCCCTCTGAGCCGGGCTGCTGGGAATCAGCAGGCACGAGGAAAGGAATTCAGAGGAAAGGAATCCGGATGGAGTGCCTGAGGGGAGCGAGGGGAGCCCTGGCTCAGGGCGTTGGGTGGCATCCTCTCGGTGGGGGTGGGGGGGTATGTGTGGACTGAAGCAGCCAGGCTTTGGAGAGAGGACAACGGCTAAGGCGTGAAGTCAGTGCAGAGGATCTGGGAGAGACCAAGTGCACGCACTGGGGTCCGGGAGGCCCAGAAGTCAAGACTCGGGGGAGGAACAGAAAGGAGTTGATGAGGACTTCCCTGGCGGTCCAGTGGTTAAGACTTTGCCTTCCAATGCAGGGGGTGCGGGTTTAATTCCCGGTAGAGGAGCTAAGATCCCTGGACTGTAAAGCCAGCTCCTGTGTCTCCATCAATGGCACAGGCTAACACTCCCTTGGAAAGGCAAGGGGCTACTGAAAACAGAACTGCCTCCCCCATCGTATCTGAAATAGGACTTTCCACAAGACTCACAGCAAGATACATGACTCTGCTGGCAGCCCTGAGGATCTGAGGGCTTCCGGGCGAGACGCTGCCTGTGGTGGGAAGAGAAAGGGCAGATTCGAGAAGACACCACAGACCCCAAAGTCCTCCCCACACTTCCTTCATGAAAAACGCCAGGGGGCATAGGGCTTGCATCAAATCTAAGCTTGCACTTCCTGTTGATTCAGGAGACCCTCCTCCTCTTGCTTAGAAAGCCCCCAGTGAGGCTACAGACAAGCCTCATGGCTCACAATACCTTACTGGCAAATAGGGAAAACAGATCAGATCCC
Source organism: Okapia johnstoni (assembly GCA_024291935.2). Taxonomy (NCBI): domain Eukaryota; kingdom Metazoa; phylum Chordata; class Mammalia; order Artiodactyla; family Giraffidae; genus Okapia; species Okapia johnstoni. The sequence continues at coordinate 123,525,129 of CM044307.1, read as the reverse complement.
CAAGCCTGGGTGGCTCAAGGAGGGAATACAATGCGGAAGAGTTTGAAGAGTGTAACATAGCACTCGCATGATGTCCATGAATTACACTAAAAGTCAGAAGAGAAGGCGGATCCCGACCCCCACCTGCAATGAAAGGATCTCCACCTCACACCTGGACTGCAAACACAAGAAACAAAGCAAGTCTCTATTTCAGAAAAGGAACAGAAACCCCCATCTCCAGGGCTCAAGGTACATTTACACTTTCCCCCATGTACTTCTCATAATGATCATAATAATTATTATAATACCGTTTATTGTCAAGCTTACTGTGTGCTGTGGACTATGTGGAGTGTCCACCTGAATTATCTCAACAGACCCCTGCAACAGCTCTATGGAGTAGATAATAATATTCCCATTTTGCAGATGAAGAAACTGAGGTGCCCAGAAATTAAGTACCTCCCCTAAAGTGACCAAGCTAGAGAGGAACAGAGCTGGGATTGTAGGGCCATGTCTGTCTGAGCTCAGCTCATAACCGCGGTGCTGTCCTGGCTCTTAGGGTCAATGTATTCATAAACAGCAGGATCTCTACAGCTTTGCTAAACACAGGAATAAAAAACAAAGTAGTCCTGCGGTTCATGTGGGGTGAGCCAGATACCAGAGCTCTAAAAGCTCCCCTTGTGGCACAGCGCTATGTATTGTGGCTGGATAAGTCTCATCTTTCTATCACTGGAAGTTGCCTGTCAGTGGGAGGGGGGATTACGGACAGAAGCTTCAGAGAAGCCTCTGCAACTCAAGAAGCACTGGATACGGGGACTTGTCCGCCCACAGGCGAGAGCCAGCCTGCAATGTCTCTTCCGCCCTCCGTGGTGCTGGTACAGGCTGGGTCCTAGATAGGACGTGACAAATGATCTCCTAGCAGGAGAACAGAAGGCTCTGTCACAGTCAAAGCCTATTTTTCTCTGTTATGGACTTTGCAGCCAAGGCAACCTGCAGGCTGGACAGCTGAGGTGGGGATGGGGGAAAGGCTGGTTCATGCACGTACTGGGAAAAACTCAGAGCGGGGCGGGGTAGGGGGAAAGACTGTATCCACATGCAATTGTCTCTTCCCAGAGCTGCGAGCTCCAGCGTGGGAGGGGCCAGCGGGTAACACAGGCAACCACAGGTGCCAGTGGGGACAAGGTCAGCAGGAAAGATACAGCCACAACTTTAATCCCAGTAATTGTTGCCTCATGGGGAAGTGGGCCCACTGTTGCCAGATCACCTAGGTTTTTTTTAAGTGAAAACTCAGATTTTGAAATATTGAAAATCATAAAAGATTTAAAGTCCAGGTGGATCAAACAAAACAGAAGACAGGCCACAATTTCAGATGTCTGATCTAATGAGCTGCTCCTTAACTTAGAATGCTTTCCACAAATTTATGGAAGGAAGACCTAGGACCTGGGATTCTTTAGGAAAGCAGCACGGTGTATCCACAAGAATCCCTCAGGGCTGAGCTCAGCCCTGGCTATGGCTTAGCTGTGTGACTCCTGAGCAAGTTACTCCATCTCTCTGGACCTCAATTTCTCCACTCGTGCAGCACAGACCAGGCGGCTCAGCGGGTAAAGAATTCACCTGCCAATGCAGGGGACATTAAGAAATGTGGGTTCGATCCCTGGGTGGGAAAGATCCTCTGGAGGAGGGCACGGCAACCCGCTCCTGTATTCTGGCCTGGAGAATCCTGTGAACAGAGAAGCCTGGTGGGCTACAGTTCATGGGGTCGCAAAAAGTCAGACATGGCTGAAGTGACTTAGCACACACGACCTAGAGGATTATTATGTGATAAAATGAGACGATATGTGCAAAACAAAAACCGCAGCTGTTCTCAACCCATGGTAGACATTCAATACACAGACATTTCCTCTTTCGAAGCAGTCACAATTCAGGTCTGTCTGCCTTTAAAACTACCATATTCTTTAGTCTGGCAGTATTTGGTCAAATTAAATATAGTATACTACATGGCCCATTGTACTGTAAATCAACTATACTTCAATAAAATTTAAAAAAAAGAAATAGAATATATATAGTTCACTACACAGCCCTGCAATTCCACCCTGAGTACCTATCCTGAGAAATTCTCACACAGGACCCTAAGGGTCACGTACAAGGAGACCGAGGGCTGTGCTGCTTTGAGTGGGGAACAGTCAGGAGCCACTGGGAGGCATCACCAGAGTAAAGGACAAGTGAATGTGGTGCGTGCTCCCCAAAATACACTGAACAGTCACAGAAGCAAAGTACAGGCTGACGCGGCCACGTGAATAGGGCTGAACAGGAGGCTGAATGAAAAAAGTGAAAGGATGGAGACTAGGACCATGCCATGTAAGTAAATTAAAAATATGACTAGTGCAACATATTCTAGAAGGGAACACACAAATTTACAGCTCTGAGACAAACATAATGGAGCAGCTATTTGTGGCAGCGAGAAGAGCTGATGGGAGAAGGGATGGTGAGTGAACTTGAGGCTTCAGAGTGAACACTGAGATCCATGCATCAGGAGCTGGGCAATAGCATGAACTCGCTGTTTTGTCCGGGAGGTCCAAAGAGGAAAATCAAAGAGGAGAAATGTATTTTCTCATTCTGCACTTGTTTAATGCCAGGACCTCCATCCATCAGATCCAAAGACCCTCATGGGATCCTGGGTTCCTATGTATCCTGCCCTGAAAAACTCCAACAAATTCAGAGGCTGAGACCAAAAATTCAGAGTGCCTGCATGTATTTTATGTCCCAGTCTCCCCTGAGGACTCTGTGGGGCCTTACTCCCCTCCCTCCCTACTCCTCTATGCAACTGTTTTGCCTGTGGGGGCCCCAGACCAGCACAGCAATTGCTGGGCAGACAGATGGCACCCACAGTCATTTCCCTACAATGCCCTGACCATTTCACAGTCTATTGCAAGTGTGATGGTCACATAGGGTCTGGTTTAGAGAAAGTTTTAATGGCAGCAACAGCAGTGTTGTGTGGAGCCGTCTCTGACTGTCTTAATTGTAGTCTCTACGACCAGTATAAATCCTTAACTGCTGATGCCACAGCCTGAAATGGCTATTTGAGCAAAGAGAGGCATAATGGAGCCAAAACGTTAATGCCAGCCAGTGCGTGTCGAATGCCAGGACTTGAGCGGACACGGTTATGAGTGTTATTTCTGACCCCAACATTTCACAGATGAGGCTCAAAAATGTGAAGTGCTGGGCCCAGGATCACACAACTAAGGAGCAGTAGTGCCAGGATGGAACTGACTAGAGGACTGGTCTTCCTCTCGCTGGACCCAGCCACCACGCCCCCAGGGAGGCCCCTCCAGGTGGGACATGGCTGGGAGGAACAAGCAGGCTTCAACGCCAAGGAAGAGAAGGTGGCAAGGCTGCTGCGTCCCTCCTGAGAGCCGGCAGACAGATGCCAACACCCGGCCCCGGCCACAAGGCAAGGACCAGGGGCACACACTCCACCCTCCAGGGCCCAGGCCTGATGTGTGGGACATAAGAGCAACAGCGATGCTGGAGAAGCAGGATGCTCAGCATGCCACTGTGAGGGGGCTTTGGGGGCCTGTAGGGCCACTCCTCAGCTTTCAGGGGAAGCTGCCAACCTGGACTGTTGGGGGAAGTATCTCAGTTCTCATATGAGTTGGCAGCTAATTCACGTGCTTGACTATGGTGGTGCAGATGAAATCAAATATATCCACAGGCCATCCAGAAGCCAGAGGAAAAAAATCACTAGGTCATCAAACACAGATCTCTGCAAAATTAGTCCCCCTAAGCTATGTTACTGGTGGGGGGTGGGGTATGGATCCATGCTTCTGGGGGCCAAGCACCTTTCCAGAGACACAATCCAGACACCCCAGGAAGAGGTGGAGCCCAGCTCCGGAGCAGGGTTGGGGCTACACACTATGGTCTGCTCTGGACTCCTTCCCTTGATTACCCTGCTAGCGACCGAATGCCCAGCACACCCCCCACTGGGGCTAGACATTCAGAATAACAGGATTTTTCTTAACTCGCAAAACACACTACTCAGGGTGGTGATGGTATCTCCAATTTACAAGAAAGGCATGGAGACTCACAGAGATGAATTACTTTGCCTGTGGTCATGACAGAATGATCAGAGAATGAATTTTTAAAATGAATTGATTATTTATTTATTTTTAGCTGCAATGGGTCTTCATTGCTGCAAGCGGGTTTTTCTCTAGTTGCAGTAAGTGGGGACAACTCTCTAGTTGTGATGCGAGGGCTTCTCATTGTGGTGGCTTCTCTTGTTGCAGAGCACAGGCTTAGTTGCCTTGCAACATGTGGGATATTCTGGGACCAGGGATCGAACCTGTGTCTCCTCCATTGGCAGGTGGATTCTTAACCACTGGACCACCAGGAAGTCCCAGAGATAGAATTTGAACTTAGGTCCAGTGAACTTCCAGGGACTCTGTTGTCTTACACTGTTCTTTGTCTACACAGGGGAAGGTTACAAAAAATCCATTCAATTCAGAAACTCAGACTGACCTCTACCACGAGCCTGCTGCAACACTGGAGGGATAAGGAGGAAGAGGTCAGGGCCAGGCCATATGAGTTTAATGCAAACCGGAACTGTTTTATCTACAATGCTTCTGACACCAATTGTGTGGAGGTTTTTCTTCCACACCAACAACCAATTCTCAAACTTTCTGGACACCAACTTAGTGTCCAGCAACTCAACTCAATTCTGACACCACTACCTGAGATTAGCATCAGATTTCACAGGTCAAGGGCTCAGTCCCATGAGACTGTTCTAGCTTCAGATGCCAAGTCCAAGTCCAAGCTACTGGTACATCTGACCAACCAGCTATAAATCGGTGGTTCCCACGACACCCTTGTCTGGTTCGATAATTTGTTAGAACAGCTCACAGAACTCAGGAAAACAGCTTACATACTGTTACCAGTTTATTACAAATGATACGACTCAAGAACGGCCAAATGGAATAGACTCAGAGGACAAGGTACTGGTGAGGGGATGAGGCTTCCCTGCCCTCTCTGGGTGCACCACCTTCCCAGCACCTCAACTGTAAAAATGATAGTTGCTCAGTCGTGTCCAGCTCTTTGGAGCCTGTGGGCTGTAGCCCGCCAGACTCCTCTGTCCATGGGATTTCCCAGGCAAGAATACTGGAGTGGGTTGCCATCCCCTCCTCCAGGGGATCTTCCTGACCCAGGGATTGTAACTGGGTCTCCTGCGTTGCAGGCAGATTCTTTACTGTCTAAGCCATCAGGGAAGCTCCTTAGCACCTCAAAATGTCTGCCAATTCAGCAGCTCTCCAAACTTCAGGGTTTAGGATTTTTTTTGGAGATTCCATTAAACAGCAATGATTGAGTAAATGATTGCCCATTGGTGATAACTTAATCTGTAGCCATTCTCCCTCCCCAGAAGCTAAAGGTTCCAACCTTCTAATCATGCCTTGGTCCTACTGGGGACCAGCCCCCATCCTCAAGCTATCTGAGGGCTCCAGCCACTAGTCATTTCATTACCATACAAAAACCCACTCTTATCGAGCCACAATTTCTAAGGGTCTTAGAAGTTCTTGTGTCAGATCCAATATTGTCCCAAAAGCTGCTCCTTTCTCCTCCGCACTCAGGAGATTACAAGGGGTTTGGGAGTTTTCTGCCAGGAACCAGGGAAGAAGAGCAAATATGTATTCCTTATTATATCACAGTATCATAAAACCAAACGGATAAGATGATGTTGGGAGGATAAAGGGATTATCTTAAAGTTTTACTTGGGAATTTGATTTACACTGGACAAGGTCTCTGGAGTTTCCTTTCCTGAAGAACACTAAAAATAAAGTCAGAGTCAAATAAGGAACCACAAGTCAAGACATGCCCCAACTCGGGGTCTTAGCTTCTGTGTCTGTAAAATGCGAGTGGGTGCTGTCATCATGCCCTTACTCAACCAACATGACATGTGAGGCGCGGTGTCAGGAGTTGGGATCCAGTGATGGCTAAGGCTACAGCACAGAAAATTGGTGCTCACAAAATATCTACAGGATCTGTCCCATTTCTCAGTCACCTCTGCAGGGAGGCGGGGCCCCAGGACGAGTTCTGGCCTACAGGCAGATGAGAGTGGTCCCTGCCAGTTGCGGGTGGGGGCGGCTCAGGGCTGGTGTGTCTCCCCCATCCCTCTCTGCAGGGAGAGCTGCAATGAACTGGAGGCCATTCCTTTTCCCTCCTCCTTTTTTCTCTTGAACTTCCTTCAAAATGTGCTCTGTCCTTCTCCCTTTCGGCCTCAGATGACCTGCTGATGGCAGAACAGCTGTGGCCAACCCTACTGCCCAGATGGAGGCCACAGAAGCACAGACCTGCCTGGCAGCCAAGATTTAATCCAGGCTCCTCAGCTCAGAGCCAGTGAGAACCAAAGGGCCTTCTGAAGTCTCGTGGAGTTCGGGGGTCTTCAAAGGAGGTTCCTTCAGGGCTCCCGGGAAGTGTCTCAGGTAGGGGCTGCAACCGGAGAATGAGGGGAAGCTCTAATTCAACAAGCAGCGCCCCCTCTGTCTGTTGAGAGTGATGTGGATGGTGATGCTGGTGATATCAAGAGCGGCCATGGACTCAGAGCGCACTCCCTGCTGGGCTCAATGTTAAACAGTTTTCATATATTATTGGGTCTGATCCTCATACTCTGGGTGGTGGGCACTCCTAACCACAAACATCAGACACTAAGACCAACAATGGGGACGTCCCTGGTGGTCTAGTAGTTAAGACTCAGCGCTTCCACTGCAGGGGATGAGGGTTTGAACCAGGTCAGGGAACTAAGATCTCACATGCCCTGCGGTGCGGTCAAACAAAATAAAGAAAGAAGTGATGTAAAAAAATTGCTTAGGATTTTAGAGCTAAGGAGACATAATGAAAGGAGAAACTGATTCTGCCAGGAGGCAAGGTGCTCATGCTCCGTTGCTGAGTTGTGTTCGATTCTCTGTGACCCCATGGACTGTAGCCCCCTGGCCCCCCACAGGCTCCTCTGTCCATGGAATTCTCCAGGTAAGAAAACTGGAGTGCGTTGCCATTTCCTCCTCCAGGGGATCTTCCCAGAGAGTTATATATATGAATGACCAGCAAGGAACAAACTGAGAGTTCAGGGTTTAAATTTGTGGCAGCAGCGAACTCTGCCCCAGCTAACATGTGGAGAAAGGGATGAGCTAGTGGCCTCTGTTCTACCCTGGTCACTGGTGTCCAGCCCTGGGACCCTGGGGCCAGTGCACAAATACCAGGAACTCCGCACAGCAGTAAAGACGCTCCTCCTCTGACACATACAGAATCCAGCATAAACTGAGGGTTTGCTCTGTGCCATACCTTGTACCAGCGCTTTGAATTGGCGGTGAAGAACCTGAGCTGGTCAGACCACCTGGGTTTGAAGCCCAGCTCTACCACATACTAGATCTGTGGTCTTGGAACAGTTAGTTTAGTTTTGTCATCTCTGAGAGAGGGATGATAGTAGGAGTTTCAGCCCCTGGCACAAAGTGAGCACTCAGTCTGTGTCAGCTGAGACCATTATCATGATCCTCACTGTGCTGTTTAATTCCACAAATAACCTATGGGTTCAGCATGGTAATTATCCCCACTGGCTGATAAGCACACAAAATATGGTCTTCATGCTCTAAAAAGACAAATGAATGCAAAACCGAGGGATGATTAGAAGCAACTTATATGTGTTGTGATGATCAGCCTCAGGAAAGAGACCGGAGCAATGAATGGGTTTTGGCTGGATTTGGTGCCATGTTGGGGAGGGAGGTGTGGTTAGTGGAAGTTTTCCAGGCAGGAGACCCCATCTCCTCAGCTAACTCTTCAATACTACCATTCACTGATCAGAGTTGAGGTTCTTAAATCGGCCTTGTCTGAAGCCCTTGATGAAGCCTTGATGTCTTTTGTTGTTCAGTCGCTCAGCTGTGTCTGACTCTTTGCAACCCCATGGACTGCAGCACGCCAGGCTTCCCTGTCCTTCACTATCTCTTGGAGCTTGCTCAAACTCATGTCCATTGAGTCAGTGATGCCATCCAACCATCTCGTCCTCTGTCTCCCTCTTCTCCTCCAGCCCTCAATCTTTCCCAACATCAGGGTCTTTTCCAATGAGTCTTAAGCCTTTGATAAACATAAGATTCAAAAAACAAAACAAAACACCCTTTTGTATGCTAAGATGCCCTGGATTTCAGTGATTTCTTTTCATCTCTTCTTCCCTGGGGTAATCAAGTGGACAATGGCCTTTGAAATCCTGGCTCCACTGCCTCTATATCCTTTAGATGCCTTTACTGAGGCTGAGATTGTAAGAATTTATAACAGGCATTTTTTCTTCTTTTCTCCTTTCTTATTTTTGCCTGTCCAGCAACCATCCTCTCCATGGCTCTGTTAAGAAGACTAAAATAATCCTTTCAAAGATCTCCTGTTCCTCACTTTCAGTTCACAGAGGCAGGGAAGGGCTGCCCTCACCACCCACCCCTCCAGCCCCAGAAGCAGGCTCACATGAGACAGGTCCAGCAACTGTAAGTTCCCTCTAGTCACAGACACTGGCTCAAGAATGAGCACAGAAACAAAAGAAGCACAAGACGTGTACTCCAAAAACTACAAAACATTGTTGAAAGACACCAAAGAAGACCTAAATAAATGAAAAACATCCCATGTTCATAAAAAGGAAGGCTTACTATTATAACAATGATGAGTCCTGACACTGATCTACAGATCCAATGAAATTTCTTAAGAAAATTTCAGTTGCTCCCCCCCCCCTTTTTTTTTAACAGAATTGACAAGCTTACCCTAAAATTCATATGGAGGGACTTTCCTGGTGATCTAGAGGCTAAGACTCCATGCTCCTATTGCAGGGAACCCAAGTTTGATCCCTGATCAGAGATCTAGATCCCACATGCTGCAACTGAAGATCCCATGTGCCACACTAAGACTTGGCGTGACTAAATAAATAAATAATTCATGTAGATGTTAAAGGGACCCAGAAGGGCCAAACTCTCTTGAACAAGAAGAGCAAAGCTGTAGGATTCACTTCTCCACTCCAAAACTTAATACAAAAGCTACAGTAGTCAAGACAGAATGGTACTGCCATGAGAATAGGTATTTAGATCAACGAGAAAAAGCTGAAGGTCCAGAAATGAACTCTCACACTTCTAGTCAATTGATTTTCCACAAGGATGACAAGACAACTGAATGGGGGTATGAACTATCTTTTCAGGAAATGGTACTAAGACAGCTGGATAGCCACATCAAAGAATGAAATTTGTTGTTGTTCTTCAGTTGCTCAGTCGTGTCCGACTCTTGGCAACCCCATAGCCTGCAGCACACCAGGCTATCCTGTTCTTCACCATCTCCCAGAGCTTGCTCAAACTCATGTCCATTGAGTTGGTGATGCTATCTTACTGTCTCATCCTCTGCCACCCCCTTCTCCTGTTGCCTTCATCTTTCCCAGCATCAGGGTCATTTCCAGTGAGTCAGCTCTTCTCATCAGGTGGCCAGAGTATTGAAGCTTCAGCATCAGTCCTTTCAATGAATATTCAGGGTTGATTTCCTTTAGGATTGACTGGTTAGATCTCCTTCCAGTCCAAGGGACTCTTAAGAGTCTCCTGCAGCACCACAGTTCGAAAGCATCAATTATTGGGTGCTCAGCCTTCTTTTTGGTCCAACTCGCACATCCACACATGACTGCTGGAAAAGTCATAGCTTTGACTATACGGACCTTTGTTGGCAAAGTAATGTCTCTGCTTTTTAATATGCTTTCTAGGTTTGTCATAGCTTTTATTCCAAGGAGCATGTGTCTTTTAATTTAATGGCTGCAGTCATCATCCATAGTGATTTTGGAGCCCAAGAAAATAACTTAAATATATTTAAATTTTAAATAAATTAAAAGACACTTGCTCCTTGGAAGAAAAACTGTGACAAACCTAGAAAGCATATTAAAAAGCAGAGAAATTACTTTCCTGACAAAGGTCTGTATAGTCAAAGCTATGGCTTTTCCAGCAGTCATGTGTGGATGTGAGAGTTGGACCATAAAGAAGACTGAACACTGAAGAATTCATGCTTTTGAATTGTGGTGCTGCAGAAGACTCTTGAGAGCTCCTTGGACTGCAAGGGGATAAACCAGTCAATACTAAAGGAAATCAACCTTGAATATTCATTGGAAGGACTGATGCTGAAGCTGAAACTCCAATACTTTGGCCATCTGGTGCAAAGAACTGACTCACTGGAAAAGATGGAATGCTGGGAAAAGATAGAAGGCAGAAGGAGACGGGGACAACAGAGGACGAGATGCCATCCAACCAGGACAGCATCACTGACTCAAAGGACATGAGTTTGTGCAAGTTCCAGGAGATAGTGAAGGACAGGGTAGCCCGGTGTGCTGCTGTACATGGGGTTGCAAAGAGTCAGACACGACTGAGTGACTGAACAACAACAAAGAAAATAAAGTCTGTCACTGTTCCCATTGTTTCCCCATCTGAAATTAGACCATTTCTTTAAACCACATAAATTATCTCCAAATGAATCACAAAACTAAATGCAAGCACTAAAACTATAAAACTGCTAGAAGAAATCGGGAATAAATCTTTGGGTGGTTAGGCAAAGCTTTCTTACATACATCAAAAAGCATACAGAACAAAAGAAAGAATAAGCACGTTGGATTTCATCATAACTAAGAACTTGTTTTCTGGAAAGGACATCAAGAAAGTGAAAAGGCAACTCTGAATGAAAGAAAATATTTGTAAATCATCAATCTGATAAGGGACTTATATCTAAAACACATAAAGAACTACTGCAACTCAACAACAAAAAGACAACCCAACTTTAAAATGCTAAGCATCTGAATAGGTATTTCTCCAAAGAAGAGACACGAAGATAAGGACATAAAAAAAATGGTCATTATCATTAGTCATTAGAGAAACACAAATTAAACCACAATGTGGTATCACTTCATACCCATCAGGGTGGTGTTTTAAAAAAACAAATAATAGTGAGTGTCGGTAAGAATCTGGAGAAATCAGAACCCTGATACAAAGCTGATGCGGATATAAAATGGTGCAGTCACTTTGGAAAACAAACAGTTCTTCAAGGTGTGAAACACAGAATCACCATATGATCTAGCAATTCCACTCCTGGATGGAATGAAATGAAACAAGAGTATGAAACGAAAGAGAAAGGAAAACATACGCCCACACAAACACTCAGCTTTGTCCATAGTAGTATTATTCATCATAGCCAGAAAGTGGAAAGCCAAATGTCTATCGACTGTTGATAGACACAATGTGGTATATCTATACAACGGAACAGTATCTGGCGGTAAAAAGGAACACGCGGTAGGACTTCCCTGTTGTCCAGCAGTCAAGAATTCGCCTTACAATGCACGAGATGCAGGTTTGCTCCAGAGTTGGGGAACTAAGATCCCACCTGCCCCAGAGCAACCAACCCCTCAAACCACAACTTAGCCAGCCTGTCTGCTGCAACTACTGAAGCCTGTTCACTGCAATGAAAGATCCTGCATGATGCAATGAAGATCCTGTGTGCTGCAACTAAGACCCAACACAGCCAAATAAATGAAACGAATAAATACATTTTTAAAAAACGAATGCAGTGCTGATGTGTAACACAGACGAACCTTGAAAACATGCTTCTGTGAAGTCACAAAAGACTACATAGTATATGACTCCATTTATATATGATAATATTTCCAGAACAGGCAAACCTGTAGACAAAAAAAGTATATTAAAGCTATTTTAAAAAAACGAATGAGCACATCATCCAGACAGACTAATGAAATTTAATCTCAGAATTTTTGCTGCAACTACTAGAAAAGGAGCTCTTTCTTCTGAGATTGCTGTCAGGATGACAGACACCTAGAACTGCCAGCAGGTCTGTCTTGGACAATACCTGTTGGGGAAGAAGCCAGCACAGAGAAAGCAAGGGAGAGAGGGAAGGAGGGGGAGGGAGAGACCAGTTCTGATGGGGTCCTATGAGCCCTGGACCAGTGATGTCTGAAGCTGCGATCCATTCCTGCTCTCTCCAACCACATAAATCAAATTCCTCTCATGCCTTTGCCAATCTGGGAGGGTCTTTGCTCAGTTCCTCACTGCACCTGTGGTTCTTTCCTTGGCACCCTGCACTCACTGTTCAGGTCACTCCTTCCCTGGGTTTTGCATGCTGGAGCCCCAACCTGTCCCCAAACCCCCAACTCTCTCAGGGCCCAGGCTTATCCAAAAATTATCCGCCTTCTGCAGGCAGCAGCCCCCATCAGCCTCACAGCGCCTCTTTTTAGCCAGAGACACTGTCCGCACCCGCACCGCACCTGGAGCAGGGCTCTGTAACTCAGCTGCTTAAAAATAAACATGAGCTGTGCTATTCCCAACAAGTTTTCTCACCCTATTAATTATTTAGCCAGCACCTGCTTGTACAAAAAAGGAACTTGGTGGGGAAGGGACAGGGGGAAGAGCCTGGAAAGAGCGAGGCTGCTGAAAACAGCAGAGGAGGGGGGCGGCCCTCCACCAGGACTGGGAGCAACGGGGGTGGCAGAGAGACAGACCCTGGGGACGTGAGGGGGACGCTGGGAGGGCTCTCTGTGAGGCCTTGGGGAAGTCCTGCCATCCCCTCGTCAGAACTATGCCTTTAAATTCATGAACCAAGATACACAGAATTCAAAAGAAAGCACGTATATTTTAAGCACGGCTGTCACATTTGGGATAAGCGGCGCACGTGTTTCTTTGTTGTTGTTTAGTCGCTAAGTCGTGTCCGACTCTGTGACTCCATGGACTGTAGCTCACCAGGTTCCTCTGTCCATGGGATTTTCCAGGCAAGAATACTAGAGTGGGTTGCCATTTCCCTCTCCAGGGGATCTTCCCAACCCAGGGATTGAACCCTCGGCTCCTGCATTGGCAGGTGGATTCTCTACCACTGAGCCACCTGGGAAGTCCAAGTGTTTCTTTGCTGGGACATAAAGAACAAGATGGAGTGGCAGGTCTGATCACTACCTTTAAAGTGGTGCCGCACTTTAGGACAGTGAGCCATCTGCAGCAACTGTCACGTGATTGGATAATACACTTGATTTCTATCGGGGACAAAGTCACAGATGATACAAGTCCTGTTATGGTTTGTAGCCTAACTTCATGTGTCAGTTAGATATTAGTGAAAATAAAGGTGTGATCCTTGTTCACTGATCGCCTGGGTTTTATCCTCAGACCTCAGGGTAAGAACTCCCGGGCTAGATCAGGGTGAGCCCTGGAGCAGGCCACTCTGAGCCAGTGTCCCCACTGGTACAGTGGGCTGGGGATGGCGCCCTGCCCACTGTGGGGAGGGGAGGGGAATGAGGAGGTAAGGGAGTGGCGTTAAGAGATTGTGGCCAGGAGACCCAGGAGATGGCTGAGCACCGGCCACCACCAGCAGCTTCCAAGCTCTCACTGTGGGCCAAGCATGTTCTGGTTACCCCCTCTTAATCCGTGTAGCAACCTCAAGAAGAAGATGCCAATGCGTGAGGGCACCAAGGCACAGCAAGGTGATGGGCTGGTTTACACTGTTATCAGGGTTCAGACTCAAGTTCAAACTCAGGGGACCCCAGATCCATGCTCTCTTCCACCACCTCTTATACCCACTGCCCCCAGAGACCTAAGGGAGATAAACACCCAGAGGCTGAAGTCAGACATGATTTAGAACTCGAGGCCTTGGTTCCAAACCTTGCATGTTGATAAGGAACACATTTTCAGCTTGGGTCAGGCAGTCCTGAGCCTGGAGACAACCCAGACCCTAAACAGTAAGTAGGTGAAATGTATTTATGATTATGAAATGTATCAATGGAATGTATTTAAATGCATCTTTATATTACTTGCATATAGTATTCTCACACTGATTTGTTGTACAGTAGTTCAGTTTTTAAGAAATTTTCCTAGATCTATGCATCATTTATTTTCACAAGTATTTTCCAGTGTGGTAGAATAAAAAAATGGTTGTAATCTTAAATTAAAACTGTAAAAATTACTTATATAATATTCTGAAAGCTACTCTTTGGAAAAGTTAAGATTATTATGGCTGCTGTCGTCTCTTGTTCACTCTGTCTTTTTAATTACAAATAATGTCTTCATTTCTGACCCTAAGTTTTCACCAGGAACTAGGATCTTTCCATCCCAAAGAGAGGAAATGCTGCATGAGCTGAGAAGAGCCTCTGACCCAGGACTCGGCGCAGAGCTGCCTGCAGGCCTGCGTTTGCTGCTGCCTCTGCCTGGAGCAGGCTTTCTGAGTTGTGTCTGACTAACTGCTACACAACTTCTGTATTTCAGTTTAAATGTCCCTGCCTGGACCCCTTGACTAGATCAGACCCTCTTCATTATAGCTCTCTGTGCTGTTCCTACATAAGAGCTCGTAAAAGTACTTGAAATTACCTTTATAGGTTTTGTTAATGTCTGTCTCTGCTGATCTAAAAGTGCCACCAGAGCAGGGACCACATCTTTCTTTCCCTACTGACTTAACACAACTGCTAAAAAACAAAACACAACACAACTGCTTAATGAATACAAAGGGTAATCATATGGGAAGAAGAAAAAGCAAACGAGGACTGAGCCAGCCTGTTTCCAGGGAACTTCCTGTTTCAACCTAGGAGGTCGAGACTGGACATGGACACATCTTGATGTACTGATTTAACACATGGTGACTCTGCCCACCGACAGGTATGACTCAGAGTCTGACCATCTGAGAACTCGAGCAGCAATTTTCCCCCTAGAGGGGAACAGGAAGGAGTGAGGAAGAGCCCTGCTGGAAGGATCCAGGTCAGACAGTGAACAACAAAACCCCTGGAACACTGCTTCTCAAACTTTCATGTGTACAAACTCACCTGGCAAGCCTGTTAAACACACAGATTCTGATTCAGCTAGAACCTGGGGGTTAGGGAGGATGGGGCTGAGTTTCCACATTTCTAACAGGCGACCAGGTGAGGTGACACAGATGGTGCAAGAAACACACCTTAAGTGGTGAGATCTTTAGAAAGAATAGATATGACACAGAATCTGAAACCATCCTTTGAGGTCCTACTTGATATCATTAATCTTAAACTGGATTTTGGCTGGAGACCATGGCCCAGAAGCACAAGGTTGAGAGTGAGGGAGCCTGCTGAGACCATAAGGAGAAGTGGACTCATCAGATGTTCCAATTCTGACTCTATGAACACCTCATCATGTGACCTCGAGCAATTGGTTTCCTCTTCCTCGGCCTTTGGCCAGTGGCTTCCATCTCTGATCTGCAGAGCAGCTGTGTCAACACTTTCCAAGCATTTAAAAAACATACACATAGAGTCTCAGGTTTCACCCTTACAGATTCTAATTCAGTAGGTCTGAGTATCTGAATGTGTTTAAACCCAATGATTCAGATACATATCCAGAGTGGGAAACCATCAGGTAACTGACAACCATGGTGGAACTCTCCATGGTCCCGACCAGTGTCAGACAATGTGGACTAAACACAGACCCCTGGGAGGTAATACGGCTTTCCCAGGGGGTGCAGTGGTAAACAAAACACCTGCCAATGCAGGAGACAAAAGAGACTTGGGTTCAACCCCTAGGTCGGGGTGATCCACTGGAGGAAGAAATGGCAACTCACTCCAGTGTTCTTTCCTGGAGAATCCCATGGACAGAGGAACCTGGAGTACTACAGTCCATGCAGTCCGAAGAGTCAGACATGACTGAGCACACATGCATGGGAGGTGATAACTTTCCACCCTATTTGAGAATCTGAAAAGACGCAGCCATCTTTTGTCTTGTACCATTACCAGTATTACTGGCACACCATCAGCCATCTGGTGCACAGCAGTGATGCCTCATCTAAGGAACAGGGAAAACAGTAATGCCTCGTTATTTACAAAATCAATGCACTCGAGGTGTCTGCAACAGTCCCCAAAGCAATGCCGAGGGGCATGATTTACAGCTCTCCAGATCTGTCTGAGCACTGAGGGGAAGTCCCCAGATAGCAAAACCGCCCCTTATTTGATGCTCTGACTTGAAGAATGCCTGTGTGAAACTCCAGTCTGCACTCTCTGTGGGGATTTCCCACTGTAAGAAGAGGAATAAGCAGAGGGCGAGGGGAGAGGATAAAAGCCGGAAATTAGGATTAAGCAGGATGCCAGGGTGGCCCGGCTGGCTCATTTTTCTACTTCCCCCAAAGATGTATGCTCCTGTCCAAAACGAATTACAGATCCATTACCCATACACGGAGCCGCTTCAAACATCAAGCAGCAGAAGGTCAAGTCCAAATGATAGTCCATTGCTAGCTGAAAACCTAGTACCTCTCTATTTTTACCCTTGTCTTTCAAAGGGAGCTGGGTAATTTTACTTTGGTTGGCAGCACTGTGCAAAAATATATATATACATATACTTGTTTTTGTACTTTGCTGAAGAAATTCCATACTGCTCAGTTCATAACTTAATACCTCCTCTGACCTGGGTAACCTTCCCCAGAACAGTTTTCGAGGACAGTTCTAGCATTAAATCTGTTTGACCTAGTGTGTTATTCAGGGATCAGAAGCTATCTATATGTTTGTTTAAGCAGACATTGTCTGTCTGGCGTTAAATCTGCTTGACCTAGCATGTTATTCAGAGATCAGAAACTATATGTTTGTTTCAGCAGACGTCATCTGTCCTCCCTCCTCATGCCCTCCTCTTCCCAAATTGTAAGCTCTGTGCAAGCAGGGCCCTTATCTATTTAGCGTCAGTGGTTGGCACATAGTAGGTGCTCAAGAAAGATTTGTTGAATGAATGAGTGAGTGAATGTATGATGCTCCTCTCAAGAAGTCTGTAGACCTCTGGGCATTTCTCTGGGCCAGTTTCTCCTGCTGTTCATCCTTCACATGGCTTCCCAAGAAGCTGGAGGAGTGGAGCTGCTCCAGGAACTCTGGCTTCCAAAGTGCTGTTTCCTTTGCCTGGAATTCCCCATCTCACTGAACAGCAGGACCCTGCTCATCCTTCAGGGCACACCTCTGTTCTGAAGCTTGTCTGATCTCTCTCTTTTCCTTCTGCCCCAGGCTGGTCCCCCTGCTGTTTCGTCTACACACTCCCCAAGCCCTTTACTGGTTACAGTGCTATAATCTTCCCCTGGGGAAAAATCAACCTTTTCCCACTCTCAGATCACAGGGCTGGGATGGGATTAATTCCACCCTTTGACTCCAGGCTGAGCACACGACCTGGCCAATCATACTCATTACTATTGACCCTGGAATAGGCACAGGACTCAAACTGGGCCACTGAGTGTCAGTGCCAAGACCAGAACACTGAAAGGAGATTGGCTCTTTCTGCCTGAGCTGCTAAGGGGATACAGAGAAAGCCTGGAGCTGGGTGACCATCTTTGCCAAGAGAGGGGAGCCTGCCTGCAAATGCAGCCAACTCAGAAAAAAAGCAGGTGGAGAGAGAAACAGATATGTAGACGGATAACAAGCAAGAGGGTGAGTGAGCAAAAGAGAAGACGATTGGCCAAAATATTGGCCTCTGATGACGTCACTGAGCTCCTGAATCCAGCCATTCCTGAAGTCAGCTTTCGACTTCTATGTTACACAAGCCAACAAATACTCTTTTAAAATTAAAAATAGCTTGATTTGGGTTTTTTTTCACTTGCAGTGAAAAGCATCCTAGATGATATACCCTCCCATCTGCACCCACAGAAACCCTGATTGAACCTCCCCCATAGTACAATAAAGGACAGAAATGGACCTAACAGAAACAGAAGATATTAAGAAGAGATGGCAAGAATACACAGAAGAACTGTACAAAAAAGATCTTCATGACCCAGATAATCACGATGGTGTGATCACTTACCTAGAGCCAGACATCCTGGAATGTGAAGTCAAGTGGGCCTTAGAAAGCATCACCACGAACAAAGCTAGTGGAGGTGATGAACTCCAGTTGAGCTATTTCAAATCCTCAAAGATGATGCTGTGAAAGTGCTGCACTCAATATGCCAGCAAATCTGGAAAACTCAGCAGTGGCCACAGGACTGGAAAAGGTCAGTTTTCATTCCAATCCCAAAGAAAGGCAATGTCAAAGAATGCTCAAACTACCGCACAATTGCACTCATCTCACACGCTTGTAAAGTAATGCTCAAAATTCTCCAAGTCAGTCTTCAGCAATATGTGAACTTCCAGATGTTCAAGCTGGTTTTAGAAAAGGCAGAGGAACCAGAGATCAAATTGCCAACATCCGATGGATCATCGAAAAAGCAAGAGAGTTCCAGAAAAACATCTATTTCTGCTTTATTGACTATGCCAAAGCCTTTGACTGTGTGGATCACAATAAACTGTGGAAAATTCTGCAAGAGATGGGAATACCAGACCATCTGACCTGTCTCTTGAGAAACCTGTATGCAGGTCAGGAAGCAACAGTTAGAACTGGACATGGAACAACAGACTGGTTCCAAATAGGAAAAGGAGTACATCAAGACTGTATATTGTCACCCTGCTTATTTAACTTATATGCAGAGTACATCATGAGAAACGCTGGGCTGGAAGAAACAAGCTGGAATCAAGATTGCCAGGAGAAATATCAATAACCTCAGATATGCAGATGACACCACCCTTATGGCAGAAAGTGAAGAACTACTAAAGAGCCTCTTGATGAAAGTGAAAGAGGATAGTGAAAAAGTTGGCTTAAAGCTTAACATTCAGAAAACTAAGATCATGCCATCTGGTCCCACCACTTCATGGGAAATAGATGGGGAAACAATGGAAACAGTGACAGACTTTATTTTGGGGGCTCCAAAATCACTGCAGATGGTGATTGCAGCCATGAAATTAAAAGACGCTTCCTCCTTGGAAGGAAAGTTATGACCAACCCAGACAGCATATTTAAAAGCAGAGACATTACTTTGCCAACAAAGGTCCATCTAGTCAAGGCTATGGTTTTTCCAGTAGTCATGTATGGATGTGAGAGTTGGACGATGAAGAAAGTTGACTGCCAAAGAATTGATGCTTTAGAGCTGTGGTGCTGGAGAAGACTCTAGAGAGTCCCTTGGACTGCAAGAAGATCCAACCAGTCCATATTAAAGGAGATCAGTCCTGGGTGTTCATTGGAAGGACTGATGTTGAAGCTGAAACTCCAACACTTTGGCCACCTCATACGAAGAGTTGACTCACTGGAAAAGACCCTAATGCTGGGAAAGATTGGGGGCAGGAGGAGAAGGGGACGACAGAGGATGAGATGGTTGGATGGCATCATCAACTCGATGGACATGGGTTTGGGTAAACTCCAGGAGTTGGTGATGGACAAGAGAGGCCTGGCGTGCTGCGATTCATGGGGTCACAAAGAGTCGGACACGATTGAGCAACTGAACTGAACTGAACTGATAGTACTTCCTGGGTGTGGGGGTGATCTACCAATTGCCCTTCTAAACTGTAAACTCCCTGAGGGCAAGAAACCCCTCTCATTCACCTCAGAAGTGTTAAGACTTGATGTACCATAGATACAAAACAGAGATTGTGAAAAGAAAGGGTGAAGGAAAGTTTATCTGGAAATTATTGAAGCTTTCCATTGATCTGTTTTTGCTTTAAGGGCCTTTCTGACAAGAACTCATAGACTTCTCGGGATCTTGGCTGTTTTCAGTTTGTTCTAGTCCCCTGCTGCTGCTGCTGCTGCTGCTGCATCGCTTCAGTCGTGTCTGACTCTGTGCGACCCCATAGACGGCAGCCCACCAGGCTCCCCCGTCCCTGGGATTCTCCAGGCAAGAATACTGGAGTGGGTTGCCATTTCCTTCCCCAGTGCATGAAAGTGAAAAGTGAAAGTGAAGTCGCTCAGTTGTGCCCAACTCCTAGCGACCCCATGGGCTGTAGCCTACCAGGCTCCTCCGTCCATGGGATTTTCCAGGCAAGAGTACTGGAGTGGGGTGCCATTGCCTTGTCCCCTGAGTGCTGGTTTTTCAGATCTTCAAAGTCAGATATTCTGGAGATAATAGGAAGGAGCAGATCCAAGCTCTCAAGAAAGCACAGGGCCCAGGGTTTCAATATAACTGTGCTTCTTGCTCACCGGGACTTCATCCAAGGCCGGAGCCATCACTGGACCTCCACGCTGTCCAGCCGAGGGGCTGGAGCACTGAGACATAACGGATCCAACACATGCCTGGACCCATTAATTTTTCAGGCTTCTAGACCTGTGCGGAGGCTTTGCCCTGACTGAGCGCTCTTCCCTCTTCTCTCTACTTAATTCTTCAAAGCTTACTTGAAAAGCTACTTCGTCCAAGAAGTCTGCCCCGAACTCCCAGAGATGATAAGTTCAAAAGCCTTCGGGGACAGGCAGTGAGAGAAGCAGAGCAGCCGGGCAGCCTGGGCAGCACCCGCCCCATCGAACGACCAGCCTCAGCTCCTGCCAACCGCTGCCACCAGAAAACCCAAGATAAAGACCGACCTCTTATAGCTGGGCAGCATGTGTGCTCTGAACTGCAGACATGGGTTTATTATTATGGTTGTCACTGAGAACCTCATCACCACCATCATCAAACACAAGCTGTGTCTCAGGTGGACTGTGACCAGGGTGCCATCAGCTGACAATTTCCATGCTGGGGCTCTGTCCAGGGAGCAGGATGGGACCCCAGCACTACAGAGTACAGTCACCTATGTGTGTCCGTCTCTCCTACAGGGTTCTGTCTCTGCATGTTGGACCCCACATCTCCAGGTCTGCTAATGACTCTCTCAGTCCTCTGGACAAACGAAACCTCAGCGGCACCAGGAGTAGATATTCTGCCCATGACCTGGCATGTGTCTCCCCGCTCACCCCATCAAGCCATCCTCCGCACAGTAGCGATGTGTCCACAATAAAAATTAGACCATTGTAATTCTTCTGCTTGAAATTCTTAAACGGCTTCCCCCAACACATGACACACTCCTCCACGCATGGACCATGTTTAAACAAATCACTATAGTTATAAAATGTATGAATGCTGCGTGCATGTGTGCTCAGTTCTGTCTGACTCTTTGCAACCCCATGGACTGTAACCCGCCAGGCTCCTGTGTCCATGGAATTCTCCAGGCAAGAAGACTGGCGTGGGTTGCCATTTCCTCCTCCAGAGGATCTTTCCAACCCAGGGATCGAACCTGCATCTCCTAAGTCTCCTGCAATATAGGTGGATTGTTTACCACTGAGCCATCGGAAAAGCCCCACAGTTACAAAATGTATGAATGCTACAAAGGAAAAAGGAAAAAAAAACCCATTGGACTGAAAAAGCCACTAGTGGAGAGAGAGCATTTATTCTGGGGGGGCTGGGAAAGGGTTACCTGAGGAGGTAGAATTTAAGCTGAGACCTGACAGACGAGAAACATCAGTCACAGGAAGGATGAGAGATGGAGTGTTCTAGAAGGAACTGTACATGCAAAGGCCCTAAGGCACAGAAGAGCTTGAGGGTTCAAGACCTCAGAGGGAGACATGGACAGTGGTCTGAGGTGGGGCAGGGATAATGGGTCCTCCGCCACCTGGACACCGAGAGGATTAGATGACAATGTGCAGGCAAGTCTTTGGCACCAGGCTGGGATGGAGTTAGCGCTCAATGAACAGCTGGTATTCTTAGTAAAATGGCAGTGCTGATGTGAAAGAGGGCTTGTTTATCTCCTGGTGCTAGGAATACTGCAGCCCAGGTCAGGAGGGAGAGCTAAAAGCCAGCATCAAAGCCTCCTTTATGATACAAAACAGTTCCCTTCTCATGGGCTTATGAGAATCAGGCACTTGACTCAAAAAAAGCTTCTAAACTCATTACAAAAAGTACCTTGCTTTCCCTGGGAAGGCAGAAGAGTTGAAAAAGTAATGATGAGAAAGTGCCAAGGAGGCAGCTAAGTTAGTGGTAGAGAAGACTAGCTCTCCAAAGATGCAGAGGAAATTGTGTTCAACATTTCTTGGACACACAAGGCTTTCTGAACTCCATCTCAAGCACAGGAGCCATGGACGGGTGAACCCTGAGTGCACATTAAAAAATGCAACCTAGGGCCTCAAGTTCCTTTGTGCCAGTAACCACTGATCAGCCCCCAGTGATGGTGACTTTCATGCCAGTGTCCTGGCATGAGAGTCGGATGAGAAATCAGTGCTCTTCTGGAAAAGTGGACCAGTGAGGAAAGCAGACATGGAAAGGTGTATGCACTAAAGCATTCTGGAGCCTGTGGAGGAAATGGGCACCAAGCACATGGGAAGCACAGGAAGAAAGAAGAGGTGGCGGGAGGGCAGCGAGGGAGGTTTACTGGAGATGAAGAAAAGAGTCATGTCTTTTTAAAAGAACGCACAAAGGGTGGCATCCAGAAAACATAAGACGATTACAGACACCAACAAGAAAGATACAAGAATTCTGGTGGAAAAATGACCAAAGGATACAGACAAGCAAGAAAGGGAAGAGGAGATAGGAAGAGTCAGAAATCAGGAACGGCTCATCAGCCGTGTCATGAACACATCATCGACCTTATCAGTAATCAGGCAAATACGTGAAAACCACAATGAGGTACCATGTTGTTCTCATTGTGTTGGCAAAACATAAATTGTAAGCCTAATGGTGCCAACTATTGCTGAGAACAATTGGGAGTTCTCATCTTCCTGGTTGGGAGGGAACACTTGGTCCCACCACCGAGGAGCACAATTTGGCAACAGCTAGGGAGGCTGAAGACAAACATGACCTGTGAGCTGGCACCTCACTCAGAGGACATCCCCGATGAGTCTAAAATGTGTGTGCCAGGAGATGTGGAAGGACGTTCACAGTAATAATGCATGAATAAGGAAACTCGTAAACAACCTAATAAATGCCTGTCAAAGTGAGAATCAATAAATATATACAACACTGAATATTCGTGCAACAGAGTACCAGTAAGTACAGCAGTTAGTGAATTAGAAGGACATGCATCCAAATGTATAGATCGCCACAAAGTAATATTGGTGAAAAACACAACATGTGAAAAGATAAAAAGATTGGTATCATTTATGTCATGATGTCATAATATCATAAAAGGCAAACCCTCTCCTAAGCATATGTATGATAATGAAAGTGTAAAACCACAGACAGGAAAGATGCACAGATCCACAGGTTGGGTCCCTCTGGGAGCAACGATACAAAGAGGACTCCACTACATCTGAAATGTTTCATTTCTGAACATTAACATTTATTAAATCTGGATAATGATACATGCATGCTCACTATATTTTCCCATGTATTCTGGGTCAACGGTAAAATATTCTGTAATAAATTTTAAAAGCTTAACAGTAAATACAACAAAAAGGGAACAGCTGTGAATTCCAGGTCGCAGGAATGTGAGTGCTCATTTTCTTCAGTTCAGTCACTCAGTCCTGTCCGGCTCTTTGCGATCCCATGGACCGCAGCACACTAGGCCTCCCAGTCCATCACCAACTCTCAGAGCTTGCTCAAACGCATGTCCATCGAGTTGGTGATGCCATCCAAACACCTCACCCTCTGTCATCCCCTTCTCCTCCCGCCTTCAATCTTTCCCAGCATCAAGGTCTTTTCCAATGAGTCAGTTCTTCTCATCAGGTGGCCAAAGTACTGGAGCTTCAGCTTCAGCAGCAGTCCTTCCAATAAATATTCAGGACTGATTTCCTTTAGAATTGACTGGCTGGATCTCTTTGCAGTCCAAGGGACTCTCAAGAATCTAATACAACATCACAGTTCAAAAGCATCAATTCTCTGGTGCTTAGCTTTCCTTATGGTCCAACTCTCACATCCATACTTGACTACGGGAAAAACCATAGCTTTGACTATATGGACCTTTATCGGCAAAGTAATGTCTCTGGTTTTTAATATGTCTAGGTTTGTCATAGCTTTTCTTCAAAGGAGCAAGTATCTTTTAATTTTAAGGCTGCAGTCACCATCTATAGTGATTTTGGAGCCCAAGAAAATAAAGTCTCTCATCTTTCCATTGCTTCCCCATCTATTTGCCATGGAGTGATGGGACTGGATGCCATGATCTTTGTTTTTAGA
This sequence comes from Okapia johnstoni, assembly GCA_024291935.2. Taxonomy (NCBI): domain Eukaryota; kingdom Metazoa; phylum Chordata; class Mammalia; order Artiodactyla; family Giraffidae; genus Okapia; species Okapia johnstoni. The sequence continues at coordinate 123,501,219 of CM044307.1, read as the reverse complement.
ATGTTGAGTTTTAAGCCAGCTTTTTCACTTTCTTTCACTTTCATCAAGAGGCTTTTCAGTTCCTCTTCACTTTCTGCCATAAGGTGGTGTCATCTGCATATCTGAGGTTATTGATATTTCTCCCAGAAATCTTGATTCCAGCTTGTGTTTCATCCAGCCTGGCATTTTGCATGATGTACTTCTGCATATAAGTTAAATAAGCAAGGTGACAATATACAGCCTTGACGTACTCCTTTCCCAATTTGGAACCAGTCTGTTGTTCCATGTCCAGTTCTAACTGTGGCTTCTTGACCTGTATACAGGCTTCTCAGGAGGCAGGTAAGGTGGTCTGGTATTTCCATCTCTTTAAGAATGTTCCACAGTTTATTGTGATCTACACAGTCAAAGGCTTTAGCATAGTCAACAAAGCAGAAGTAGATGTTTTTATGGAATTCTCTTGCTTTTTGGATCATAATCCAACAGATGCTGGCAATTTGATCTCTGGTTCCTCTGCCTTTTCAAAATCCAGCTTGAACATCTGGAAGTTCTTGGTTCATGTACTGTTGAAGCCTGGCTTGGAGAATTTTGAGCATTACTTTGCTGGTGTGTGAGATGAGTGCAGTATTTTGAACATTGTTTGGCATTGCCCTTCTTTGGGATTGGAATGAAAACTGACCACCTTTTCCAATCCTGTGGCCACTGCTGAGTTTTCCAAATTTGCTGGCATATTGAATGCAGCACTTGCACAGCACCATCTTTTAGGATTTCAAATAGCTTAGCTGGAATTCCATCACCTCCACTAGTTTTGTTCATAGTGATGCTTCCTAAGGCCCACTTGACTTCACATTCCAGGATATCTGGCTCTAGGTGAGGGATCACACCATCGTGGTTATCTGGGTCATGAAGATCTTTTTTCATATAGCTCTTCTGTGTATTCTTGCCACTTCTTCTTAATATCTTCTGCTTCTGTTAGGTCCATACCATTTCTATCCTTAATTGTGCCCATCTTTGCAAGAAATGTTTTTTTGGACTCTCTAATTTTCTTACATTTTTTCCCCTTTCTTTAAGAATTCATCACTGTTTAACAATATACCATTCGATCACCACTCTGGGAAGCTCTTTGGCAGTATCTACTTAAGTGGAGCATGCCCATCCTCTGACCTGGAAATTCCATTCCTAAGTATAGACCCACAGAAATCAGGGCTGATCTCCACTAGAAGACATCTCTGTACAAGGTTGCTAATTATAGCACTACATATAATTGAGCCATCCAAATATCCAGCAACAGTCAAACAAACATTGTGATACATTCATACAATTGAATCTTCTCAGTGGAATTTATACAGTGTGACTTATTCATGCAATGGAATACTACACAGCAATGAAGAAAAATGATTGCTCTTTGCAAGAACATGAATGAATCGTACAGATGTGATGCTGAGAGAAAGAAGCGAGACACAAAGGAGGACAGACTCTATCATCCCACTGGTGTCAACTTCTAAACCAGGCAAAATGAATCAACGGTACTAGTAATCAGGAGAGTGGCCACCCTTGTGTGGAGAGTGAGACATGGAGGATGGGAGTTCTGCTAATGGTCTACGTTTTGGTCTCCATGCTGTTAGCATAGGCGTGTTCATTTTGTTAAAATCCATCAAGCAGCGCACTTAAGACTGGAGATATGCTATACCTCAGTTTAAAAAACAACAAAAACCACCACCATAGCGACGAGAGAAATGAAGAGGGAGAGGAAGACGACAGAAGGGAGGAAGGAACCCAGCATGCCTGTGTTTGAGTCATCAGAGGTTACAGAAGAATGGCAACCAAATTCGGGAGGCTTCTCTGTAGACCTATTATTTCAAGCTAGCGTTTGAGGTACTGGGCTAACAGCTAAGTAGCAGAGCCTCACTGGATCATCACGAAAGCCCTCATCCCACATGGCCACTGAGACAACCGAGTCACAGGCTTTCCTGAGGTCACATGGCCAGTGTATGCCAGAAAGGCAAAGAAAGGAAAGTGAAGTCGCTCAGTCGTGTCCGCCTCTTTGTGACCCCATGGACTGTAGCTTACCAAGTTCCATCGTCCATGGGATTTTTCAGGCAAGAATACTGCAGTGGGTTGCCATTCCTTCTCCAGGGGATCTTCCCGATGCAGGGATCAAACCTGGATCTCCTGAATCGCAGGCACACGCTTTGCCATCTGAGCCACGAGGGAATCAGAGACAGGGTCTAGCTGTGGCTAATGACACATCAAAGCCCACACCCTTAGCCTCTTGGCCTCTGGCAATTTATAAGCCAAATTGCCAAATTTCAAAGCTTCTAAAAATGCCTAAGTGGACTTCCCTGGTGGTTCAGTGGCTAAGACACCGTGCTCTCAACGCAGGGTTCAATTCCTGGTCAGGTAACTAGAGCCTGCATGCTGCAACTCGGACCCAGTGCAGCCAAATAAATATTGAAAAAAATAAAATAAAAATGCACATGCTGCAGAGAAAGTCAAGGGGAAGCGGATGGCTCCCTCCATACATGAGGAATTCTGACCCCAGAGACCTGGCAATGGGGAAAGAACTAAGATGGCAGCAACTTGAGAAATTACAGATGTTTTTCCCTAGTTGCTGAGCTGAACTGAGATTGCAACACACAGCTCTCGAATGTCAATGGGAGCACTTAAGGGGAAGGGAGCAATTATTCTTACTTATTGGAGACGTGAGTGAAAGCTGAGAGGTACTCTTCTGGGTTGTGATTTTAAGCAGTTGTCCAAAAATGTGAGGGGAAAGCAGATATAACGTGAATTAAGTATGTTCAGAAGGGCCTTCAGAGCTAGAAGGGAGATTAAATAGTGACATACAAGTTATTTAACAGCCCTGGAAATATGTGGGGCAACCCTTAATGCCCAGGAGCGAGTCCAGTGTTCTATAATTCATGGCCATTTCCAAACCAATGGGTTCCACACTGCTGCAGCAGAGGCCTCAACCAGAACAGAGTGAGGGGGAAGCTAGCTGGCGAATTGAGGGGCCAGGGCCCCAGTGAGTCACAAGGCATGGCTGATGCAATGTCTTTGCAGATCCTCCTGCAAATATTCTTAGTGTTGGTTCTACATCCAGAGGGCAGGCAGGGCCTGAGCATCTTTCTAGGAGCAATCACCAAAGAGCTTTGAGAGTTGTGGCATGTGGGATCTTCTGCAACACTTACAGCTCTTTGATATATGCTCCTAGAAAATCAACAAAAGAGCTGTAAGTGTTCAGTGATGCAGGAAACTGAAGAGAAAGGGAACTGAAGCCACAGAACATGACTGTCACACACTGATATCGATGGAGCTTGAGTTCATTTGTTCATCAAACACGTTTGGACTTCCCTGGTGGTCCAGCACTTAAGAATCTGCCTGCCAATGCAAGTGACACAGGTTTGATCCCTGGTCTGGAAAGATTCCACCTGCCGTGGGGCAAGAGGGCAACTAAGCCTGTGCGCAGCAACTACTGGGCCCACGAGTAGCAGCTACTGAGAAAGCCATGGCAATGCGAAGCCACGGCAATGAGAAGCCCACGCACTGCAACTGGAGAGTAGCGTCCACTTGCCACAAATAGAGAAAGCCTGCACGAAGCAATGAAGACTCAGCACAGCCAAAAATAAACAAACATTTAAAAAGAAAACAACATTTAACTCAGCACCTACTGCATGCCAGGCACTGAGTAAGATGCTGAGAAGACAAAGATTCAGCAGGCCTGGTCCTGCTCTCTAATTCCATGGGATAACGGGGGCAGAGAGAGGACTGTGCATCAGGCACCCCAGAGGGAGCATGAAAAAGGAAGTCAGGGGAAAGACAGCTGACACTCTGAGTTCAGGGAAGGCTTTCTGGAGGAGGTGGCACCTGCAAGGTCTGTGACTTGAGACCACCAGGATGATCCTCTTGGAATCAAACTCTTCATATGCTACACCGGAAAAGGCGGGGAATGGGAACAAAGCGGTAACTACACCTCTAGCTGAGGCTCTGGACTATTCGTTTATAAAATGATCTTGATTTTTTTTAAACTGGATTTTAATTAGATGTTATAGAGCAGTCCCCCCAAGAATACACATCTCCATACATAGGCATATATAGTCTAGATCCAAGGCTCAGCACTGTTTCTCTCCTGAGACAATTTTTCTGGCCAGATGACTTTGGCAACTGCTCTCTGGAAAGTATCTTAAGCGGCTCTTCACTGTATTAAAGGGAAACACAAATGTGTGGTGTATAATGAGCCCAATTTCTTTCTCCTTCTTGTTTAATACATTAAGTACCAGGACTATTTACACAGTAGTTGGCAGGGTGTCAAAAGAGAAACAAGCTTGCATTTATGGCTTCACTCAGATGAAGCATCTTTTCTCTCTGGAAAACTGTGAGCTTCCGGGGATGGTGTCTGCACTCCTTGTGTCTTGGTTCCGACTGGGTGGCCATATCTGCATTGCCTTCTGGATCTTTTCCCCACACGAGGATGCTCCTGGGATAATCCCCCGAGACGTTGCCTTTCTGCAGAGAAACCCGCGGTACCACGTGACTCCCTGCGGTGCCGGCCCCCGGGTCTGGGTGGGGGCTCACATGGGCTTCTCGACCGGGAGCCATCAGCACGAACTGGACTTGATCCCTGATGGGAGCCACGGGGCCTTGGGTGGGAGGCTTACAGCAGCCGAGCCAGTTTCCTCATCTGTAAGACATCCTTCTACAGGGCCCGGCAAGAACTGCAGGATGAGAAATTGACTATAGAGCCTTCAGTATTCAAGCCAGGCACAGGATGGCTGGCACTAATGTGCACACAAAAGTGAGAGGGCTCTGGACAGACCACCTGTGTCAGGCTTGTCCATTGCTTGGGCTCAGAGTCTCAGAATCCTCTATGGGAAAGATGTGCGTGCTTATGTGTCCACTTGCTCCATCTGACTACCGAGCCACGCACCCCCTTTAACCAACTGGCATGCAGTGCTTACCACGTGCAGGCACAATTGTGAGTGATGCAGACACATTACCTCATAACAACAAATCCTCATAACAACACTAGGAAGGAAATGCTGACACTACCCCTGGTACATAGAAGGGAAAATTGAGACACAAAGAGGTCAGATAACTTGCCCAGGCACACACAGCTAGTAAGTGAGTGAGAACCTTTATCCTTTTTGTTTTACTCTCAGGGCTGGCAAAGACCTACACAAGGAATACATACACAAATAGGTGAATGAATGATGCTGCATACACTTAGTTTATCAGGAAAGTTTATCAGCCTGTGGGTTAACTATAAAGGCACAGCTCCGAGATCTAGAAATGGCCCCTAAGTGAGAGTGGGTGGTGTGTGAACCTAGATAGTTCAGCAGAAGGGAGAGGCAATCAAGGGCTCTGACTTCGCCTGCTCCCTGATTCCTATACCAACAAGGTTAAGAAACTGATTTAGGGGATTTTCCTGGTCATCTCCCAGTGGTTAAGACACCTCCACTACAGGGGACCTGGGTTCAATCCCTGGTGAGGGAACTATTAATAAGATCCTGCATGACTCATGGTGCAGCCAAAAAATTAAAAAATAAAGAAACTGACTTAAGAGATCAGTGTCGATGTCCACCAACTGAGCAACGGCTAAATAATCTACATTCGCCCGCCCTCCAGCATCCTCCGTGGCAGATCTGTAGTGAGAGGGTGAAGGCATAGGGCCCTGCAGACCGTCTGCCTGGGCTGACACAGCAGCCTTGACACCACTGAGCGAGATGACTTTGGACAAGTCACTTCCCCTCCCTGTGTCTCTTGTTTCATTTGTAGAGTGAGGTCATGGTGATGGTTTTCTGCTCCAGGCAAAGAAGGAGGTGTGAGGCAGGCAAAAGGATGCCTTCTTCGAGGTGGTGGTGTTGTTCAGTCGCACAGTCTTGTCCGACTCTTTGCGCCCCTATGCATTGCAGCACGCCAGGCCTCTCTGTCCCTCACCATCTCCAAAGTTTACCCAAGTTCATGTCCATTGGTGATGCCATCTAGCCACCTCATCCTCTGAAGCCCTCTTCTCCTTCTGCCCTCAATCTTTCCCATCATCAGGGACTTGTCTGATGAGCCAGCTGTTCGCATCAGATGACCAAAATACTGGAGTTTCAGCTTCAGGATCAGTCCTTCCAATGAGTATTCAGGGTTGATTTCCCTTAAGATTGACTGGTTTGATCATCTTCTCTGAGATGCTCTCACCCTGATCTCGAGGACCTGGCTACACTACCTCATATAGCAATAGCGACTTTGCAGAGGTGATAAGGGACCGTGAGATGGGGAGATGTTCCTGGGTTGCCTGGTTGGACCACAACTAATCTCAAAAGCAGAGAACCTTCCCCTGGTGTGGTCAGCAGAAGATGGGACTAGGGCAGAGTGGTCAGAGAGATGTGGCACTAACGATGGGGACAGGTCACGGGCGAAGGAATGCAGGAAGCCTCTAGAAGCTACAAAAGGCCAGGAAACGATTCTTCCCTGGAGCCACCAGCAGGAATCAGCTGTGCCCACACCTCGACTTCAGCCCAGTGAGACCTGGCTCAGACCCCTGACCTCCTGAGCTGTAAGACAACACATGTGTATTGCTCTAAACTGCCAGGTCTGCGGTATTTGTTAGAAGGCAGTCATTGGAAGCTAACACAGACCCATGGAGGAAACGGCACACGGACGGGGAGGACCTCCCCACAACTGCCTGCGTTCCCACCTGCTCCCTCATGTGAGACTCATCACCAGGATGCCTGCCAGCCCTTTGAGCATCGTCCCTCCAACAGAAAGCAATCCTGATTCCCCTTCCTTATTCTTCTCTGAGCTCAATGGGACCCTCCCTCCAGTCTGCAGGATTCACTATCTTTTCTCCCCACAAGACTGTGAACTTTGTGAAAGCAGAGACCACACTTTGAATCATCTTCAACTCTGCACACCTAGCATGATAGTCCTGACCTTGCAACGTGTTTGCCAAGTGGAAGAATTCACTTCTGTGTTCCTCCAGATGCCTGCTCATTCCTCCCGCTGTCTCCAACCTCTGCTGGGGTCCTGCCGTTGGCCCTGGGGGTTGCATTGAAATCTACGCCTCTAGGGAGTAGCAAGGCACTTTTCACGACTCAGCATGTGCCCATTGGTTCCTCCACAGCACACTGGTGTGTGTGTTTTTAATGAGAATTTTAATGCATAATTTCTCTAACAAGTTGAATTATCTGTGGCTCGGGGGAAAGTGATTCGCCATGCCTTTATGCCAAATGAACTTTCAGAGACTGACTCCATTATCCTAAGAAGGAACGACAGGCCTTTAATTCTCATTTGCTCACTGAGCAATAATGGAGATTTTTAGTAGTATCATCAAAAAACGTGTCTTCCACCTAAGTCCTCGTACCAGTCAAATCCATGTGGACAGGGAGCTCTCAAGCCACGACCTTTGGTCGCTAGGCAGCCGGCTTTCCTGTCTGCAAAGGCTTGCCGGTCTTCTGCTCATCCTACAAGAAACATTCAGCCAAAAACGGAACGGGAACAACCTCTAAACATAACCTGAAAGTTACTCTACTGCTTTTTGGAATTCAGATTTTTCTGCATTTGTGCCAAGACCCAGTAAAGAGAGTAAAAGGGAAACCTTTCCATTTCGTTTCTGTTCATGTAGTCATTCATTCAGGCCACGAGCGTCTCTGGTGTGTTGGGTTCTATTCTAGGAGCCGGAGAGAGCAGTTTTCATGAGCTTCCATTCCAGGGCAGAGAGAAGGATGCTACTCAAAGACACAAAGAAACCATCTCCACTCACAGTATGTGCCGGGAGAGGCTGGGCGAAAATGCAAACAGAGTGGTGGGCTAGAGACTGACTGAGGGGGCGGCATTGACAAGGATGCTGGGGAAGACTTCTCTCTGAGGAGTGGAGCTGAGCTGAGCCCTCACGAGTGCAAGGAGTGGTCCAGGTAGAGATGGGGGAAAAGTCATTCCTGGCAGAGGGAAGAGCAGGTGCAGAGGCCAGAGAACAGCATGGACATGCACCCACTTCCAGGTAGAAGCTGTAAGAACCAGCATCCGGTCTGCCTCTGTCCCTTGTCCTGCTGCCATAACCATGGTGAGAGGAGACTCCGGTAGCCTGGGCAGTGATGCTGTGAGTGGCAGAGCTCCTCACCGATGACACATGACGGACCCTGAGTGTGAGCCTGGCTGGTTTCGGCTGCTAAGCTCACGGTGCTGTTTGTTACCTCAGTCGAACCATAACAAACTGTGTAAAACTCTTAAAGAGATAGGAACACTAGATCATCTTACCTGTCTCCTAAGAAACATGTATGCTGGTCAAGAAGCAAAAGTCAGAACCTTAAATGGAACAACTGACTGGTTCAAAATTGGGGAAGGAGTACAAGAAGGCTGTTTATTGTCACCCTGTTTACTTAATTTATATACAGAGCACATCACGTGAAATTCTGGGCTGGATGAGCTACAAGCTGGAATCAAGACTGCTGGGAGAAATATCAACAACCTCAGATATGCAGATGATATCAGTCTAATGGCAGAAAGTGAAGAGGAACTAAAGAGCCTCTTGATGAGGGTGAAAGAGGAGGGTGAAAAAGCCGACTTAAAAAAACTAAGACCATGGCATCTGGTCCCATCACTTCATGGCAAACAGAAAGGGAAAAGGTGGAAGCAGTGACAGATTTCCTCTTCTTGGGCTCCAAGATCACTGCAGATGGTGACTGCAGCCATGAAATTAGAAGATGATTGCTTTTTGGCAGGAAAGCTAAGACAAACCTAGACATCGTATTAAAAAGACATCACTTTGCCGACAAAGGTCCATGTGCTCAAGGTCTCTGTAGTAGAGAGTTGGACAATAAAGAAGGCTGAGTGCTAAATAATTGATGCTTTCGAGCTGTGGTGTTGGAGAAGACTCTTGAGAGTCCCTTGGACAGCAAGGAGATCAAACCAGTCAATCCTAAAGGAAATCAACCCTGAATACTCATCACTGGAAGACTGATGCTGAAGCTGAAACTCCTATACTCTGGCCACCTGATGTGAAGAGCCGGCTCATTGGAAAAGACTCTGATGCCAGGGAAGACAGAAGGCAGAAGAGGAGGCTGACAGAGGATGAGATGGTTGGATGGCTTCACTGATTCAATGGACATGAACTTGAGCAAACTCTGGGAGATGGTGAGGGACAGGGAGGCCTGGCGTGCAGCAGTCCATAGGCTCACAAAGAATCAGACACGACTGAGTGACGAACAACAACAACAAAAAAGCAAGCCTATCCTGAATGATACAAGCCCCATGACTCTGATATTTAATAGTTAATAAGTAACTTTAGGGGCTTCCCTGATAGCTCAACTGGTAAAGAATCCGCAATGCAGGAGACCCCAGTTTGATTCCTGGGTTGGGACAATCCACTGGAGAAGGGATAGGCTACCCACTCCAGTATTCTTGGGCTTCCCTGGTGGCTCAGCTAGTAAAGAATCCTCCTGCAGTGCAGGAGGCCTGGGTTCAGTCCCTGGGGTGGGAAGAGCCTCTGGAGAAGGGGACAGCTACCCACTCCAGTATTTTAATATACAGAAGATGAGATGGTTGGATGGCATCATTGATTCAATGGACATGAGTTTGAGCAAACTCTGAGAAATAGTATAGGACAGGGAAGCCTGGCATGTGGCAGGCCATGGGTTTGCAAAGAGTCGGACACAGCTTACCAAGTGAACAACAACTTTAACATGGGTTTCCCTGGTGCTCAGCGGAAAAGAATCTGAATGTAATGCAGGAAACCGCCTTCAGTGCAGGAGATGCAGGTTTGATCCTTGGGTTGAGAAGATCCCCCGGAGGAGGGCATGGCAACTCATATCAGTATTCTTGCCTGGAGAATCCCATGGACTGGTGGGCTACAGTCCATGAAGTCACAAGAGCTGGACATGACTTAGCAACTAAACCACCACTACCAACTTTAACATACAACTACTGTGGCCTGACTTAGCTAAGAAGAATACATATTTCATTGAGTGGTGGACTGATACTCAGAAAACTATTTTAATGCAATGGGCTGGATTGGAACATGAAGGCATGAATATATCTCCATCAAGTATACTGGGCTCCCTGTGCATTTATAACTAAACACACACACAGCATGTTACGGTAAAAGAAATGCATTGGTGAAGACAAATCTTGCATCCAGAAACTATAAAATGTGTAAATTTAATTGATTTTTTAAAAGTTCAAACTGGGGTTAAGATGACATTTTGCTTCTAGGGAAACAGAAATTCAGGCTAGAAAGGTACTCATCTGATGAATTTTAAAAGCCTACAATGTGTTTAATACATCCTTGAACACTGTCCGGGACTTTGGATTCTACAGTGAATCATTTAAGAGGTCTAAGGCTTAGAGCAACAAAGTGCGTGTAACTCAAACCACCTGGGGATGTGTGTCTGCAAATTAATACATGCCTCAATGGTCCAGGCAGGCAAGTGTTCCACTGGTGAAGTGACCCAATCAAAGAAAAGATTTTGGTGGGGTATATTTTTCTGGCTCAATTGAGAATCAAGCTCTCTAGAAACTTTGCCCTCAGAGTATCAAAGCAGGTTTCCTGAGTTATTAGACTCAGGTGTAGCCAGTGAAAGCTTGGTCTTGTAAGAAGAGCTCATCACCAGCCTCTGTTGGGCATTGAGGTCCTGAATCCTGACTCATTCTGCCCTTGAAAATCAGACAGATCCTCAGATCTGATGGGGGGGGGGGGCGGCAGCATTGACTGCTGCTGCTGCGAAGTCGCTTCAGTCGTGCCCGACTCTGTGCGACCCCATAGACGGCAGCCCACCAGGCTTCCCCGTCCCTGGGATTCTCCAGGCAAGAACACTGGAGTGGGTTGCCATTTCCTTCTCCAATGCAGGCAAGTGAAAAGTGAAAGTGAAGTCACTCAGTCGTGTCCGACTCTTCATGACCCCATGGATTGCAGCCCACCAGGCTCCCCCGTCCATGGGATTTTCCAGGCAAGAGCACTGGAGTGGGTTGCCATTGCCTTCTCTAGCAGCACAGAGTAGAGGGAATTAAACTAGAGTCAGAACCTGACTAGGGCTTCTCAGGTGGCTCAATGGTAAAAATCTGCCCACCAGTGCAGGAGACACAGGTTCAATCCCTGCATCAGGAAGATCTCCTGGAGAAGGAAATGGCAACCCACTCCAGTATTTTTGCCTGGAGAATTCCAGGGACAGAGGAGCCTGGCAGGCTTCAGTCCATGGGGTCGCAAAGAGTCAGGCACGACTGAGCACTCATGCATGCAGAACCCAACCAGCCAATTAAAAGCTAAAGGGCCACAGAGACTACACAAGCAGCCGAGGCCCTGAGCTGTTAAGATTCCTAAGCAAGACTGGAAATTGTCAGATCCACTCCTGACCATGGGGAACAGAACCAACAATCTAGTGAAGAACCAGCCAGTGCGTGTGTATAAGCCAGTCATCACTGGGTCAGGCCCACCCAGAGCGTACCTTTAATTCCAAGCTCATTTATTTGCAAACAGGGTTGCCCTGGGTATCCTGTTGATAGATTTCACAGGCGCGAAGCCCGCTGCTGGTGAAGGCCAGGCCCAGACTGACAGGGATGGGAGACCAGGAGCAGGGCTGCGGAGGGCCCACTCAGAGGGGAAACTCCCTCTCGCCAGGAGTGCCTGACACAGGAGAGGCAGGACTGCTCGTGCTCTGTCTGTGGTCAAGAAACTCCAGAAGGCTCCTCCGACTCCTCAGGCCTGTGCTTCCTCTCACTAAACCTGAGCCTGGCACACCAGCACACTGAGGACTGGTGGTGCTCTGGACGGCTCGGTCTTGTCTTAAATAAGTTTGGTGCAACCATAAGGCTTGAGGAGAGATGAAGTGGAGAGCCCTTGGGGCTGTGGAGAAAGAATTCAGCAAGCGTGACCCCAAAGGTGTCCCTCTCCATCCTCATCCCAGAGTCCAAGAGCATCTCGCTTTACACAGTAATAGGGACTTTGCAGAACTTGAGAGAGGAGACGATCATAGATTTTTGGGGAGTGGGGTGGGGGACTGTGATCACAGGAGTCCTTATTAGAGGAAGAGGAGTCAGAGGAGATCTATGTTGATAGAAGCAGAGACCAGAGCGATGAGATTGTGGCCTTGAAGACAGAAGGGGGCCACAAGCCAAGGGACGTGGGGACCTCTAGAAATTGCAAACAGCAAGGAGTGGCCTCTCCTCTGGAGCCTCCAGGAGGAATACGGCTCCTGCCCATGTGTGATTCATAGCCTGTTGAGGCTGGTTTTAGATAATTAACTGCAAACCACTAAATGTGTGAGAAACTGTTACAGCAGCCATGTGCATGCATGCATGCTCAGTCACGCCCAACTCTTGCAGCCCCCAAGGACTGCAGCCCACCAGGCTCCTCTGTCCATGGGATTTCCCAGGCAAGAACACTGGAGCAGGTTACCATTTCCTCCTCCAGGGAATCTTCCGGACCCAAGGATCAAACCTGCATCTCCTGCATTGGCAGGCGGGTTCTTTACCACTGCGCCCACCGGGGAAGCCCCCTTACAGCAGCCATAGGAAGTGAAAACACAGTGGAAGACAAACATGCCCCCAGTCCAGCCTTCTACTAATTCCCTCAGCCAGACGCAGACAGGCCACATTCCCTGCAGGTGTCATGCAAGGGCTGCGCCAGGGTAATGCTCTCTGCAGATGAGAACATCTTACAGTAATAATACGTTTGTTACATAGAATTTCATTTTATGACACTTAAAGATATTCTGGATGGGTCCCAAGATTTGTATGAGCCTGCAAATTATGAGATTAAATCAGTAATATAGTCCCCTCCCCCATTTTCATAAGAAGTATTGTGCTCCCTGCTGTGAACAAGTGTAGAGTTTCTCAGTCTTCTGTTTTTTATGGGCTCAACTCTATTTTTCTTCAACAGAAGAAAAGGAACAACAGATTTATTCTGGGTCTGAGACAAACCTGCTTTATACCTCTTTAAATTATCTTCCAGCAGACCTTGATGTGATCAGATTTTTAATCTGGTTTAAACATGGAAACCTCTGAACATGTAAACACAACGGTCAGTAAGTTTTCTCTATGGAATTGGTGAGTGTGAGGAGCGGGTTATGGAAAGTCTTGCTCTGGTTTTTCTATGTGAAAGACCATAGGATATCCTAGGAAATTCAAGGCCAGTGGGACTTTCACAGGCTTTATCTATGTGACAGTGCTGTGGTTCCCACACTTCCTGTGGGTCAGCACCACCCAGAGAGCTTGCTAAGCCCCACCCTCCCTGCAGGGTCCCAGCCCCAGAACCTGTCTTCCAGTAGGTGCAGGGCAGAGCCTGAGAACCTGCATTTCTCACAAGCTCCAGGTGAGGCCGATGCTGTGGATCGGGGGTCACACTCCGAAAACCGCCTCCTATCCAAGGCCCAATTTCTCCCAGGCCCTGAGAAGAGTCCATGTTACCTCATCTGATTCAACTGCCCCTGCCAAGCTAGTTCATATGGTGCAATTGATGAAATGTCTCTCTCCTACTTGACCGGAAGCCAGGGGCTCTCCAGCTTGTCTGCATCCTGGAGTCACTTGAAACCCCTCCATGCACAGGCCTCACTCCAGGCCAATCAGCCCAGGATAGAGGGTGGGGGGTGGGCAGGTCGCAGAGTTTGGAAAGCTTCCCGAGTGATCCAAAGCCCAGCCAAGATGGAGAATGGCTGCAAATGTGATAGATGACAAAAATGATGCCAACCAGCTAAAGCAGACAACACAGCGGGGCTATGCCAAGCTCGGCTGTCATCTTTGGTGCCACTTACAGTGTGACACTGACTGGTGCTCAGTAATGCTGGCTGGATGAATGGATGGATGCTAACTGACCAGAAAGGAGGGCTAGTGCCTTCTTTCTCCAGGGTACAAGGATGAACACATGGTAACAAACTAGCTCATTATCAATGACCAACCCTCATGAGGCAGCAATCCTGTAATAAAACAAGCTCTTCTGAGAAAGCCTTACCTGGGAAATAATTCCATGCTCTTTAAGTCCAAATAAATATCATGACAAAAACTAGAAGACTTTTTTTTTTGGTCCAGAACAGGAGCTGGCAAACTATGTCCCATAGGCCAGATCCAGCTGCCACCTCTTCTAATAAATAAAGTTTTCCTGGCACACAGGCATGCTCATGTGCGCACATACTGTCTGCAGCTGCTGCCACCATGGCAGAGCTGGGCATTTTGGCTGAAGTGGTAGGGACTGCGAAGCCAAGACACACACTCTCTGGCCTTTTACCAGAACAGGTGTGGCAGCCCCGTTCTGGAGAAATCAGAGGATGGACACGCAGGTAAGACGTAACGCAATTGTCTTTTGGCGGAATGAATGGTGGGTGGCTGTTTTTTCTCATATCAGCCAACTTTTTGAGTTATATAAAGGAGCCCAGATGTTTAAACTGCCGGCGGAAGGAGAAGACAGAGGCGCCAGTCGGAGAGCTGCCCAGCCCACAGCAGTGACGGCACCTACCTTGTTTCCAATGGCCTTCTTGGGTGGGAAGTTGAAGGCCCTCACTTGAGGGTATTTGTTCTGTAACTTGTGGTGCAAACTCCTGAACTCTGCGTACCGCCGGTAGACGTTCCACTCATCGTCTTTTATCCGGATGTAGACCTTTGGAGAAAACAAAAAGACAAAGAAAATGTCAAGTCTCTTAAAACTCTCATTCCATCCTGGATGCTTCCATGTCCTGGCTACTGTAAACAGTGCGGCAATGAACCTGGGGGACATGTGTCTTTTAGAATTGTGGTTTTCTCACAGTACTTGCCCAGTAGTGGGATTGGTGGGTACGTGGTAGGTTTATTCCTGATTTTTTAAGGAATCTCAGATAAAGGAGATGCAGTACATCTCCTTACAATGGAGTATTACTCAGCCATAAAAAATGAATTTGAGTCAGTTCTAGTGAGGTGGATGAACCTAGAGCCTATTATACAGAGTGAAATAAGTCAGAAAGAGAAAAACAAATATTGTATATTAATGCATATATGTGGAATCTAGAAAAATGGTGTTGATGAACCTATATACTATCATGTGTAAAATGGACAACTGATGAGAAGTTGCTGTATAGCACAGGGAGCCTAGCTGCTGTGATATGTATTAACTATGACTGATCTGCACTGTTGTACGGCAGAAAGCAACACAACAAGGTAAAATTTTTAAAAATAAAAAAGTGAAAAAAAATTCTCGTTACAAAGGGGTTGGGGCTCTGGCAACACCTCCCCACCCCACCCCCACCCCCCCGGCCAGGAAAACCAGCTCTGTGACAGCAGGGCCGCGTCTGCCCCCTGGGTCACTAGAGGCCCAGTGCTGGGCGTAGAGGCCGGACTCAGTGTACCACATGCATAAATGGGTACACGAGAGAATGGCACCACCTGGCAGGCTGCATACTGATGAACATCAGTTCCCAGTATCAGTGGAGACCAACAGCCCATTCATCTCAGAGATGCATTTTTCCATGCTTTTGTCACAGGCATGCTGTAACAGTGACAGGTGGCAGTCGAGAGGCCATTCATCCTTGCTGGCCTGCGTTTCTTTATCTGTTAATGGAGCTGACTGACAGCACCTCCTCCCAAGGTGGTAGCCAGAACAGTCAGGCTTATAGGCCCTGCAGCTGTGCCTGGATCACACAGACCAGCATGCCGGTGGGGGTGATGGTTTGAAATCAATCCCAGGAAGGAGGAGGGAGGGAGGAGGCAAGAGCTGAGATCAGCAGAACCGGATGGAAGGTCACATCAGGATGGGTTACACACACCTGGGGCATGAAACTTCTTCATTTTAATCAAGATGTGATCCTTAAGGTAACATTCAAGGGGTATAAAATGTAAGGGCTATTTCACCTGGTTTTTTTTTTTTTTTTACATGCCCTCACACTTTCCAGGGTCACACAGCAACTACATCAGAAAGCAAAACAGAGAAGTGGGAGAGAGCTCAAGGCATTTTTAAAAAATTATATGAGTTAATAAGAACAGCCTAGGGCTTTTCTGGTGGCCCAGTGGTAAAGGGTCCACTGGCCAATGCAGGAGGCGTGGATTTGATCCCTGCTCTGGAAGGATCCCACGTGCTGTGGAGCACTAAGCCCGTGGGCCACAACTACTGAAGCCCACACCCTAGAGCTGGTGCTCCACAAGAGAAGCCACCACAGTGAGAAGCCTGTGCACCGCAATGAAGACCCACCACAGCCAAAAATAAATAAAATTTAAAAAAAAGAAAAGAGCAGCCCAGAGCATGAAGTCTCCACTGATAAATTGCTATTGTAATCTGCAGTCAGCAAATGTCAATGCATGTCTTAAAACCTCTTCCACCATAAAAGTAGGCATCTCGACTGTGACTGATAAATTCTGCCTCTCTCTACAAAGCACCCTGCATCCCCAAATGTGGATCTCACATATCTGAGCTCTGGGAAGGTGATCACCGATATTCTGGCGAACAAGGTGAAGGAAGGTGAGTTTAAACCCAAAGAATGCCAATCAATGGATGGAAGTTTCCAGTGGACTTAGATGGAGAAACAGAGGCCTATCAAGTCTGAGAGAAGCCCCCACGTGAAGAGAGACCATAAATATCCTGGATAACAGATATCAAGTGATCTCAAAGAGGCTTGAGGGATGAGTCTAATGCAACATGATGAAACTTAAAAAGATCAGTGCCAGACTTTGAAATACAACCCCAAAAACCAACACTGTAAGATAAGATGGGGGAGATATACACAAGTCTTGCTCTATTCTAAATCAACCACGCCTTAGTTAGGTTTTGGCTGCTGCCTGTTAAAAGATGAACTGAAATAGGTTCAGAAATACCCAGAAAACTTGCTATTCAAAATGTGGTCCTCGAACCAGGAGCATAAGCATCACGTGGTAAGACGGCAGAAATGCAACATCTCAGGCTCCACCCCAGATGTACTAACTCAGAACCTGTGTCTTAACTAGAACCCCAACTAGTTCACGCACACTTTAAAGTTTAGAAGCACAGGTCCTCAGAGATGATCTGCAACCAAATTATCAGAAGGAAGATGCAAGACACTGGAAGATGATAAACTGAGCCTCAAAGATGGGAGGAGGCAGGGATCTCTGAAGACTGTAATGAGGAAAGGAAAGACCAGGATGAAGTGTTCTGGATGATTCTAGGAGGCAAACTTCCTGCAGACAGAAACTAGAGAAAGACAAATTTCATTAGGAAAGAACTTTATAGCAGCCAAAGTTGCCTAAAGAGAAAAGGATATGTTTCAAGAGCTTTTTTGGCACTAGGTGCCCAAGCAGTGGCACGACAGACAGACAGTTATCACAATTATGCAAGGATTTGCTTTGTAACAGTGAAGGATCATTAGACCCCAGAAGCATCTGGAAAGGCTTGGCTAGCTGTGGAACGGATACTTCAGGAATTTAGTCTGCACAGACTGAGACAAGATGGATCAGTCGGCAAATAAACCCTGGAGCTCACAGGACTTTAATGCGGCACTTGTAGGGCATTCTTTGGGTCCTCCTACGTCACAGCAAATGCGAGCTGCCCAATCAGTATCCATTTCCCCCCAGTACTTCTGGGGAGAGCGATGTGTTCAGGAAAAAAAAATTTAACTACATTTTCCGGTGCTCCTGGCAGACTCATTGGAAAAGACCCTGATGCTGGGAAAGATTGAGGGCAAGCAGAGAATTAGGCAACAGAGAATGAAATGGCTGGATAGCATCGCTGACTCAATGGACATGAGTTTGAGCAAACTCAGGGAGATAGTAAAGGACAGGGAAGCCTCATGTGCGGCAGTTCATGGGGTCGCAAAGAGTTGGACACGACTTAGCGACTGAACAACAATGAAATGAAAGAAAGCTCTTAGGAGAGATCTGACCCAGCTGATAAGTGCCTTTTTGCTCTTCTCCCTGTCTTCTTTTTTCTCAAACACAGATGTGAAGACTGGAGCTCTAGCAGTCATTTTATGATCATGAGACGATCAAGAGAATGGATATAGAAAAGTGGAAGGACCTTGGGTCTCTGATGAAATTATGGGGCAACCACACCAAATACTAGATAATCTATTCAAACTTTTTTTTTTTAAAGAGAAATATTCACCTCTAAACTGTTCGAGGTCTACAGACTCATGGCTGAATGCCTTTCTTCTCTGATACATATTGAATGGACTGTATCTACTTGTACTATATTTTTATACAAGTCCAAACATCCCCTTAAGAGTGGCAAATTTAATTGCTTATCTGATCATCAAGTACAAAACAAATTATCTAGGTCAAGGGAGGTAAACTGTGGCCCTGAGGGTCAAATCCAGCCACATCTATTTGTTTGTTGTTGTTGTTCAGTCACTAAATTGTGTCTTACTCTTAGCGACCCCACGGACTGCAGCATGCCAGGCTTCTCTGTCCTCCAATATCTCCTGGAGTTTGCTCAAATTCATGTTCACTGAGTTGGTAATGCTATTTGTTTATCTATAGTTTATAGCTGCTTACAATGGCAGAGTTGAGTGGCTGCAACAAAGATCACATGGCCTGCAAAGCTAAAAATACTTACTCTCTGCATGCATGCATGCTAAGTCACTTCGGTCATGTCCAGTTCTGTGTGGCCCTATGGACTTTGCCACGCTCCTCTGTCCATGGGATTCTCCAGGCAAGGATACTGGAGTGGGTTGCTGTGCCCTCCTCCAACGGATCTTCCCAACCCAGGGATAGAACCCGTATCTCTTACGTCTAAATTGGCAGGTGGGTTCTTTACCACCAGCACCATCTGGGAAGCCATTTACTTTCTGGTCCTTTACAAAAAAACTTCTCTGGTTCCTGATTTAGATACTCAGAAAGTCCTCATTATTGTTGTTTTTCAACAAACATATCCAAATCTAGTGCAGAGAAGGGCAGTGCTTTCCAATAATTACCAGCCCTGGGCTGGTCCACAAAGAAATCATCTGGGACCCAGGTAATCCTAGAGTTCCAAAGCCTTCCGGTGATTCTGACGAGTGGAAGATGTTAAGAGTCTGAATGTGCCCCTCCCCCTATAAGGCACATATTGAAATACAAACCACCAATGTGGTACTGGGGCAGGGGATGGTTAGGTCATGAGGGTAGAGCCCTCATGACTAGGATTAGTGAAAGAGACCCCAGAGCTCCCTCATGCCTTCCATCATGCAAAGACAGTGAGAGGAGAGCTGTCTGGAGCCTTGATTTTGGACTTCCCAGCCTCTAGAACTCTATGGAAGAGTTTATTGTTGAAATCACCCTGTCCATAGTTGTTACAGCACCCCAAGTGGACTAAGACAATGGGCAATTAGGGGAACCTCTAATGTAAAGCATAGATTATCCCTCCTCGCTGACTATGTGTTTCCTCATCTATAAAATGGAGCTGAGACCTTACTGACAGAGCCTGTTCCCAAGGCAGTATGGAGAGTGTTTAGGTAGAGAAGCCATCCAGCTATGCCTGGCTTCCCAAAGACCAGCACACGGAGTGGGTGGAAACTGATTTGGGGAAGGAGGGAGAGATCAGAGTTGAGATCGACCCAGTTGGATGGAAAGTCACATCCAGATGGGATAAGCATAACTGGGGCGTAAAAATTCTTTAATCAAGAGAACACTCTGGGGGCACAACACATGAGGGCTGTTTCATCAGCATCTTACAGGCCCTCACAGCTCCCAGGGACACACAGCAACTGCGTCAATGCATTTTTAAAAATTACATGAGTTAAGAACAGCCCAGAGAGTAAAATCTCCAATGATAAATAGCTCTTATAATCTGTAATCACTGAATGTCAATACACATCTTAAAAAACTTCTCACATAACGATAAAAATTGGCAACTCTAATGTGAGCTATAAATTACGATTCTGCATTTCTCATAACACATTCAAGAGCCAAATGCTTCACTCTGTGGAAGCGCTGAGTCCTTTCTACCTCGCCAACGGACCCTTCTTGGCCTTCCTCGTGGGCACCTCCTCTTCTGCCCATGTTCCCCAGGACCCTCCTTGCCCTGACACAGGCGTCCACTCCCACGTCTGCACGTTTCACTTTTAGGTCAAAGACTCTCAAATCTTTATCTCTACTCTGGACTTCTGATGTGAACTCTGGACTCAGACTTGAGAAAGCTCTTCTTGTCTACATCTACACTCAGGATCTCTACTTCACTCTCTTGGCGAATGGACCGCTGAGTTGCCCGAGTCAGAAATCTGGGCATCAGCATTGACCTGTGCTGTTCTTTACCACCATGTCAAAGTACCGAGCAGCAGGGACTGCCAACCCCACCTCCAGAGTCAGCTCCGCCCCTTTTGGGACCACGACAGCAGGCTTCAGGTGCTCTTTCGGCCTTGCTTGTTTCCCGATTCATTTTTACCTCCCCTGTTCAAACTCCTTCAGCGGCTGTCCGAGAAGGATGCTCATGCCAGAGACTAGGTTCTGGGGCAGGTTCATCGAGCAGGGAAGGCTCCTGCATCATTACAGCCATCTCACTTAGGCTTCATTCCTTGCTTTGGCAAACCAGGATCATGCCGACCTGCCTGCATTTTCTCTAAAATTCTTTCACCTCTCAAATTCTTAAAGATGTCTTAACAACCAGGGTGGTGTTAATTTGCTTGCATTGTTTAAAACCTTCTTAAAAATGTTCGAATCAGAGCAAACATCCTCTTCTAGAAATAGCATCGTCCCTTGGCCTTCCACGCTCCGAGTGTTACCCCCTCCTCTGGGGGACAGCAGGCATTCAATAACTCAGAACTTTGGAATGGCAGCGTTAGAAAGGACCTCAGAAACCATTAGTTTAGGAACCTCCCCGGCGGTCCTGTGGTTAAGACTCCACTTTCCAATGCAGAAGACATGGGTTTGATCCCTGGTTGGGGAACTAGAAGCCGATGGGCCTCTAAACCCATGTGCCGTGACCACTGAACCTGTGCACTCTAGAGCCGGCACGCCACAACCAGAGAGCCTTCCAGCCACAACTAAGACCCGATGCAGCCACCAACCAACCAACACATTTTGTTTTTTTGAAAAAGAAACCGTTAGTTCAACCCTTCCTTTCTGTGACAAATACTCCCTGCTTATTTCACATCCTCCTTGATGTCTGGCTCTGGTGGCCCATGGCTTGTGGAAAGCCACCTGGACTGACAATCTGAATAAACAACATCGGAGAGAGGGAAGGTCATGGGCATGATGACTGGGGCAGGGAGGGAAGCAAGCTCCTGGTGGTGGAGAAGGAGGGCTCTGACATTAGAGCAGTGTCACCAGTAAGCAGACCCGATGCATGGAGGCAGTTAAGAGCAGAGACACTGCAGACAAACTCTGGGATTCAAAGCCTGGCTCTGCCGCGCACTAGCCACGCGCCCTGAGAAAGTCACTTCACTTCTCTGTGCCTCCGCTTCCTTCTTTGAGAAATGAGGGTATCACCTCCCTCCCTGGGTCTTGGGAGGATTAAATGAGTTCACATGTGTAATAGGCTTAGAATAGGGTCTGGTAGATAGAAGATGCCATTTGAGTGTTTGATAAATAATCAATTAAAAATGTAACATAAGGACTTCCCTGGTAGTCCAGTGGTTAAAAATCCACCTGCCAATGCAGGGCACACGGGTTCAATCCCTGGTCAGGGAACTCAGATCCCACCCACATGCCTCAGGGCAACTAAGCCTGTGTTTTGGAGCCCACATGCTGCCAACTACTGAGCCACTGCTCTAGAGCCTGTGTTCCGCGGCAAAAGAAGCCACTGCAATGAGGAGAAGCCTTCGCACCACAACTAGAGAGTAACCCCAGCTCGCCTCAACTAGAGAAAGCCCACACACCACAACAAAGACCCAGCACAGCCAAAAATGAAATACATAAATAAATAACATTAAAAAAAATGCAACTCATTGGCTAGGCTGCCACTGGGGATTTACAAAGGTTTGGATTTTATAAGTCTGTGATCTTGGTAATCAGTTTTAATATTTATCCCTTCCAATGGTTTGGCTGATAGGAACTGGGCTCTACGGGGACATGGGGATGGTCACAGCTGGCTCATGGACTGCAGGGGGAATCCTAGAAGCTCAGACCTCGACCACCAGTCAGTTATGTGATGTTAGGTAAACTGCTTCTGAATTTCAGTTTACTCACTTGAGAAATGGGTACAATCTGAGGGGGGCGGGGTGGGAAAAAGTGCCTGAAAGTGTTTATAAAAATGCCATGAGAGTTACCTGCTGCTGCTATTATTATTATTATTGTTGTTATCACCATCATCATCAAAAACATGAAATTCTGCAAACGGGAAGAAGCACTGCCGCCGAAGTCACACCTGTCTTAGGTCTACAGTCTCCACCCTAGGAGCTCTGCTCAGTAAAGAACAAGTATAGAGATTACTGCTGAGCCTTAGACTGAGAGTTCAGAACAAATTACGCTGTGGGTCATTAAAAACTTCAAATAAAAATATGAATTATTATGCCCCTCCCCTAAAAAGCTCCCTAAACATGACTCCCAAAGCACATTATTCCTCCAGAGTCTGTGAAAGCAGCTCTGTCCCTGAGACTGGATGGGGTGGCCCTTTGACCACTGTGTGTGCTCCTGGGAGTAGCCCCACTTCTTCCAGGCCTCGCTTCCTCCTGCATAAAATGCAGGAGTTGAACTAGGGAGCCTCTAGGTCCCTTCACGGACCCCTTCAGGGGGCCTCTGTGTCCTCAGGTCATTCACAAACCACAAGAACTTCACCGGGCTCTTCCACCCACATTCCACTCCCATTTCATTGCAGAGACCAAGTGGTTCATGAAAATCAGGCAGGAGGTCTGACCTTGGGCTTGATTTAGGAGGATTTCATACTCAAGGGGTAGGGCAACAGCAGAACCCTCCCTGGAGCCTCTGTCTCGAAAGCTCAGCTGTCTGAGTCACCCAGCAAGTGGGAGAGAAGCCTCCTGGGAACACTGGGTGGAGAGAACTGATGCCCCAGGGAGGACTGGGGGGCAGAGAGGGGCCCAGGCGCTTCCTCAAGTTTAGTGCCGCTGCCCCAGCCAGTATCATTAGACTGAGGCCATCTCAGAGGTGAAGAGCAGCCAGTGGGCATTTCTGGCACCAGCCACTGTTCTAGCTGGAGGCCATTTGATAACAAGGCGAGGGAAGCTGGTCACGGAGACCAACAACACACTTCCGGTCAACCATCCCTGTTCTCAGCTTCTGCTGTTGTCTGGATGTCAATCAAACCCAGATCTCTCTGGTTAGCAGTCAAAGCCATGAAACGAGATTCAAGTACATGGTCAGACCCAAGAGAGTGAAATGATATTTTTCAGAATGCCAATAACATAGCAACGCCTTCAATGCTAACACTTGCCATTTATGAAGCACCTACTATGTGTAAGGGATGCCACATACCTCACCAGGCATCTTCACGTGAGTCTGCAGTATGAACTTGCCCCTTCTCCAGATAAAGATGTGGGCTCAGAGGGGGTGTTTCACCTGCCCAGAGGAGGTGGGGAAATGGAAAGCTGAACCCAAGTCTGCCTGATATCTAAAGCCTGGCTGTACTTTTTGACTGTACCAAGCGGCATGTGGGATCTAAGTTCCCCAACCAGGGATCGAACCCGCGCCCTCTGCAGTGGAAGCTCAGAGTCTTAACCACTGGACTGCCAGGGAAGTCCAGACCCAACCCTTTCTATTACAGCACACAGCTGCAGAACCCAGGCTCTCCAGGGTCCCAGGAACCCCAAGCCAGCAATGCTGGCAACTGGCAAGGAAGGTCCCTGCTCAACAGCTCTGAGGCCTAACTGCCCCTCTGCTGGGGAGACCCATGTCCTCACAACAGTCTCCTTGGTACCAGCGGCTTCAAATGCGTTCTCTCATTCATGCCTCTCCCTTCAGGAATCTAATGCCATCAAAATCATCCAGAATTACCTGAACAGCCCAGCCTCAACAGCCATGCTTTTAGCATCTGAAATCAGGAAATGATCTCTGCAAATTAAGTTGTCCTTGAATTATACTTAAGCAAACTGTGCACTTCTTTCACTGAAGAATTTGAAGGGTTATGTCCAAAATCATTAGGTTTCTATTCCTGTTTTGTTTTGTTTTTAAGGGCTTGCTCCCTCCAAATTAAGTTTGATAGGCCCCAGTTCTGTCTGCTTGAGCCATAACAATAATAATTCCTTGGAGGAATAAAAAGAGTTGACCTCTCCCAGTAAAAACAAGTTCCCTTTTGAAACGAGCAATGAAAACCACTACAAAATTGTAAAGTAATTAGCCCCCAACTAAAATAAATAAATTTATTTAAAAAAAAAAGACACTTCAAGTCCAATCTCCTCAACTTAGCAAAAGAAAAATAAAATAGGAGGGTAATATCTGTCATCAGGAATGGGGCAAGTCCTCTCTTCTCTATTTTAAGAGGGAATTCGAATCTTGAGGTTTCTTTTCCATGGGGAAGAATGACCCCAGGGATGTCTGTAATAACCCTGGGGGGGAAGGAAGGAGAGGTTAAGTGGGGGAAGGAGGCAAAAACCTCAGTCTGGGTGAACAGAGCCCAGGGCAGACTCACGTGCAGACAGTCTCATTTGGAAGATGAAGACTGTCTGCTGGGAAGGGGCGTGCCCATCAGACCCCCTGTGCCCTCCGCCTACCAGCAACACCCACCCACCCACCCACTCTACCGAACGCTCTCCCCGGCTTCTTCCACCTGCTCCTGGACTTTATCTCGATGGACCCCCACTGAGCGTGCCCCTTGGTGTCTGGTTCTTTTCACTCCCTGTTATGTTTGGGCGACATTTCTGCATGGTGTGGATGGCACTTCCGTGTCCTTGCTTACTGCTTGCCCACGGTGTGGACAGGCCACAGCTTATACACCCTCTGTGCTGGGATGGGCATCTGGATTGTTTCCAGTTGGGACTAAGGCAGCTATGGGTAAGGCAGCTATGGGCACTGACGCATCTGTTTTCTTGTTTTTTTTTTTTTTAATTATTATTGCAGTATAGTTGCTTTAAATGTGTTATTTTCTGCTGGACAGCAAAGTGAATCAGCTATATGTACACATGTATTCCCTCTTTTTTGAATTTTCTTCCCACTTAGGTCACCACAGAGCAATGAGTAGAGTTCCCTGTGCTATACAATAAGTTTTCATTAATTATTTTATATATAGTATCAATTGTGTATATATGTCAATCCCAAGCTTCCAATTCATCTCATCTCCCTCTTCACTGTATAAGAAGGTCTCCAGGTCCATCCACCTCGCTACAAATGACCCAATTTGTTCCTTTTTATGGCTAAGTAATATTCCATTGCATATATGGCTTTTGCACTCTTTCCTTTCGGGATCATAGATCTAAATGTGGAAGGTAAAATGAGAAAGCTACCACGAGAAAGCCTAGAAGGATAGCTTCATGATCTTGGGGATAGGTAGGGATTCCCAGTAGGAGCACAGAAGGGCATAATCAAGGGTGCTGGAGATGCCCTTTATCTCTGGGCAGGGTTACACAGAAATCAGTTCAGTTCAGTTCAGTCGCTCAGTCATGTCCGACTCTTTGCGATCCCATGAATTGCAGCACGCCAGGCCTCTCTGTCCATCACCAACTCCCTGAGTCCACCCAAACCCATGTCCATTGAGTCTGTGATGCCATCCAACCATCTCATCCTCTGTCGTCCCCATCTCCCCCCCCCCCCCAATCCTACCCAGCATTAGGGTCTTTTCCAATGAGTCAACCCTTCGCATGAGGTGGCCAAAGTACTGGAGTTTCAGCTTCAGCATCAGACCTTCCAATGAACACCCAGGATTGATCTCTTTTAGGATGGATTGATTGGATCTCCTTGCAGTCCAAGGGACTCTCAAGAATCTTCTCCAACACCACAGTTCAAAAGCATCAATTCTTCGGCACTCAGCCTTCTTCACCATCCAACTGTCACATCCATACATGACCACTGGAAAAACCATAGCCTTGACTAGACGGACTTTTGTTGGCAAAGTAATGTCTTTGCTTTTATGCTATCTAGGTTGGCCATAACCTTCCTTCCAAGGGGTAAGCGTCTTTTAATTTCATGACTGCAGTCACCATCAGCAGTGATTTTGGAGCCCCCAAAAATAAAGTCTGACACTGTTTCCACTGTTTCCCCATCTAGAAGTGATGGGACCAGATGCCAAGATCTTAGTTTTCGAACGTTGAGCTTTAAGCCAACTTTTTGACTCTCCTCTTTCACCTTCATCAAGAGGCTCTTTAGTTCTTCTTCACTTTCTGCCATAAGGGTGGTGTCATCCGCATATCTGAGGTTACTGATATTTCTCCCGGCAATCTTGATTCCAGCTTGTGTTTCTTCCAGCCCAGCGTTTCTCATGATGTACTCTGCATATAAGTTAAATAAGCAGGGTGACAATATACAGCCTTGACGTACTCCTTTTCCTATTTGGAACCAGTCTGTTGTTCCATGTCCAGTTCTAACTGTTGCTTCCTGACCTGCATACAGGTTTCTCAAGAGACAGGTCAGGTGGTCTGGTAGTCCCACCTCTTTCAGAATTTTCCACAGTTTATTGTGATCCACACAGTCAAAGGCTTTGGCATAGTCAATAAAGCAGAAATAGATGTTTTTCTGGAACTCTCTTGCTTTTTCGATGATCCATCGGATATTGGCAATTTGATCTCTGGTTCCTCTGCCTTTTCTAAAACCAGCTTGAACATCTGGAAGTTCACGGTTCATGTATTGCTGAAGCCTGGCTTGGAGAATTTTGAGCATTACTTTACTAGCATGTGAGATGAGTGCAACTGTGCGGTAGTTTGAGCATTCTTTGGCATTGCCTCTCTTTGGGATTGGAATGAAAACTGACCTTTTCCAGTCCTGTGGCCACTGCTGAGTTTTCCAAATTTGCTGGCATATCGAGTGCAGCACTTTCACAGCATCATCTTTGAGGATTTGAAATAGCTCAACTGGAATTCCATCACCTCCACTAGCTTTGTTCGTAGTGATGCTTTCTAAGGCCCACCCGACTTCACATTCCAGGATGTCTGGCTGTAGGTGAGTGATCACACCATCGTGATTATCTGGGTTGTGAAGATCTTTTTTGTACAGTTAAGTAAAAGTTAATTGAACATAAACTTAAGATTTACACGTCTATGGATAAAAAACAAGGTCCTACTGTAGAGCAGAGGGAACTATATTCAATATCTTGTGATAAATCATAATGGAAAAGAATAGAAAAAAGAATGCATACATGTGTGTAATAGAATTGTTTTGCTATATAGCAGAGGTTGGACAACGTTATAGATCAACTATCCTTCAAGGGACTTCCCTGATGGTCCAGCGGTTAAGAATCCATCTTCCAATGCAGAAGACGTGGGTTCAATCCCTGGTGGGGCAACTAAGCCTGCACGACAAAACTACTGAGCCTGTGTGCTGCAACTAGAGAGAAGCCCACATACCACAACAGAAGACCCTGTGTGTCACAACTAAGACCTGACAGAGCCAAATAAATTAATAAATATTTCCTTAAAAGAAAACTATACGTCAATAAAAAATATTTAAGCATCTGATATTTATATTAAACCTGGATATAAAAGTGAAAGTCAAAAAAAGCCATGCCTATACTAACCTCAGGCGAGTGAGCTTTTACCCTAATTTATGACGGCGGGATGTCCAAATTAGTCTGTGAGCATCCACGTGGACCTGACACAGTCAGATGTCAGTGCTGAGAGGGGGTCCAGGGACAGGACTCTGGCCTTGGGGAGACCTGGGTCTGAATTCCAGCTCTACCTCTTGCTAGCCAAGCCATCCTGGGTATGTTAATTTACCTCTTCAAGCATCGATTTTCCCTCTCTCTCTCTCTCTCTCTTTCTCTCTCTCTCTCTCTCTCCCCACTGCTGCTGCTGCTACTGCTTAGTCACGTCAGTCATGTCTGACTCTGTGCAACCCTATGGACCAGCAGCCTGCCAGGCTCTTCTGTCCATGTGATTCT
Organism: Okapia johnstoni; assembly: GCA_024291935.2. Taxonomy (NCBI): domain Eukaryota; kingdom Metazoa; phylum Chordata; class Mammalia; order Artiodactyla; family Giraffidae; genus Okapia; species Okapia johnstoni. The sequence continues at coordinate 123,473,450 of CM044307.1, read as the reverse complement.
CCAGGCAAGAATACTGGAGTGGGTTGCCATGCTCTCCTCCAGGGGATCTTCCCAACCCAGGGATCAAACCCTGGTCTCCTGCATTGCAGGCAGGTTCTTTACCCCAGCAGGGAAGACCTCTCTCCCTCTCTCTCTCTCTCTCTATATATATATATGTATATAGATAGATACAGATATATGAAGAAGGGAGGGAGCAAGCCAAGAAGTCAGAAGGGGAGAGGGAGAATGAAGAGCTAAGAGCTTGTTCTCAGTGGGCTGAAGTGTCAGCTCTGCTTTAAGATCTGCCAAGCACAGGCTCTTTAGCCAGCCACACGCTGAACCTTAGGCATGTCTGAGGCCTGTCCTGAGAGGGGCAGAAGGACACAGAGAAAGTGCATGGGCTGTACAGGAAGAGAGGTCTGGGTTCAAACACTCCACCTCAAGTCTCAGCTTCTCAATCTGTAAAATGGGGCCAAGACCAATCCTGTCGGGTGGTTGTGAGATGCTGTGCCTGGCAGGAAGGAAGCGACGGCAGCTGTTGATATGGTAACCCCATCACCTTCGTCTTCATCTGCCTTTGTGTACATGAACTTCCCTATTACAGAATTAGGGGTAATTATAGGCTGTGCAATCACGAAATTAAAGCAGGTAATTACCATGCCTAATTAATTGTCGAATGCCAGGCAGGCAAGGAAACACAAACAGAACGCACAGTCTGTGGGCTGGGCAGTTAAGCCCCCTTTGCTTCCAAAAAACTGTCAACAGAAACAGCAGAGTTCAGTAAATGACCTTCTTGGGAGGGTTTTCAAGGATGCAAATGAAACCTGGGGAAGTGCTACTGGGGTTTCTGACTCGAAACAAGCTCGGCACACGGGCATTTATACAGCTCCTGCCGCACAAGCACCAAGGTCTCCAGACAAGGTGCTCTTTTGGGAGAGGGACTTCACAGGCAGGACCTGATGGATGCTACTAACCTCTGCAAGGATCAGACCCTGCAGAGAAAGCTGCTGATGGGAATGTAGCAAGAACTCTGAAATAAATGCTCATTTACACGCTGCTTATTTGAAAACCTCCTCCAAACGCGTGCCTCTCTGTTTCCAGCTTCAGGCAACTTCATTTTTAAATTTACTTTTTATTCTATTTATTTTTTTTTGGCTGCGCTGGGTCTTCACTGCTTTGTGAAGGCTTTCTCTAGTTGTGGTGTGGGGGTTCCTCATTTTGGTGGCTTCTCCTGTGGAGCACAGGCTCTAGGCGCGTGGGTCTCAGTAGAGGCAGCTGTGGGCTTCAGAGTGCGGGCTCAGTAGTTGTGGTGCACGGGCTTAGTTTCCCCTCGGCATGTGGGATCTTCCGGGGCCAGGGATTGAACCCGTGTCCCCTGCACTGGCAGGCAGATTCTTATCCACTGCACCACCAGGCAAGTCCTTCAGGCAACTTCTTATTATCCACACTCCTCCATCTTAAAACCAAATGTGTGGGGTTTTTCCCCCCTTTAATCTTTTGGCCATGCCTCAGGGCACGTTGGATTTTATTTCACTGGACCAGGGATCAAACCCATGTCCCAAGCATTGGAAGCATGGAGTCTTAACCACTGGACCACCAGGGAAGTCCCCAAATGTTTTTTCATGTGTATTGTGATACTCAAGAGTGGAAGCTAAGTTTATGTGAATGTCCTCAGACCTCCAGAAGATGATGCACCATTTAGTACTGCCAACCATGGGACAGACATTTGACCTACAATTTACACCAAATGGAGTCTTGGAGCAACTAAGCAACGAATCCAATATGACCCAGGGGGTGAGGAGCAGAACTGGAACTGGGCCTTAAGTTGCTGCTATACCTGAAGCCCAGGCCGCATGCTCTCGGCCCCAGAGAAGGGCAAGCGCTATAAACTCTAAGCTCAGATGCCCTTTATGAGGACTGTTAAATGCCGAGAGTCAGATGACTTCGGGGTAAGAAAGATTCTCTGAGAAATAGCTTTAGGTTCCTGATTCATTTTGCTTCCTTAATATCCAAGGAAGGAAATGATTTGTGTTTTGGTTGGTGGCCTGTGTTAATGGCTCCGAACAAAACTTTCCTCTTAATGAAATGGCTTCATGTGTTATTAACTGTATGTGTCCTCGTTGCTAGAACAAAAAGCCTGAATTACTGCATGATCATGCTGATGGAGTGATATTATTACAGCCAAATGCCAAGGATAAGATGAATAACTTAGTTGGAGAAAAACGACTTTTTGGTTCACTGGGTTATGTAGATGAGGCAGACTTTTTAAAGGCGGAAATGCATTACCAAAAACTGCCAGCATCACCCCACATGCCTTTTAAAGGGGGAGAGAGGAAGACCTCGCTGGTGGTCCAGTGAAGAATCCGCCTGCTAACGCCAGGGACACGGGTTTGGTCCTCGGTCTGGGAAGAGTCCACATACCGAGGGGCAACTAAGCCTGTGTGCTACAACTACCCAAGCCCTCTCGCCCTCGAGCCCAGGCTCTGCAGCCAGAGAAGCCACCGCCACGAGAAGCCTGAGTGCCATATCCAAGAGTAGCCTCCACCAGCCACAGCGAGAGAAAGCCCACGCAGCAACCAAGACCCAGTGCAGCCATAAAGAAAGAAAGAAGGATAGAGGATGAGCAGTTTAGAAGCGGAATAGACCTGCCCAGTCTCCGTGTTTCAGGGACTACATCACCACGTGCACACCACGTTCCAGCCTGAGCTCTACTGTCTCTGGCTATGCTGTGCTCAGTCACTCAGTCATGTCCAACTCTTTCGACCTGTAGCCCGTCAGGCTTCTCTGTCTGTGGAATTTTCCAGGCCTAAGTCTCTAAGAGAAGAGGAAAGAGGAAAGTTTTTTTTTTAAAACATTATAGCCCATGAACCATGGCTGCAGTGACCATTCATCTGCACTTTCATTTGCCATCTTATCTTACGGAGGCTGAGCCACTGGTCCAACACAGAACTAGTCAGAAGGCGAGCAAACACTGGGTTCCAGGTCTTCCTGACTCTGGGGATCGCATCTTCCCATGACCACCCAGCAATCTGGTGACAAAAGCTGGGACTCAGGTCCCTTTGGCTTGCTGAGTTCCCGACCCGGAGGCTCACCCTTTGGCTCTAAAGTCAAATGTCTGACTAGGTAAGTCTCAGATGGGATCACTTCCGGTGAAGGTCAGAGGCAGATGGATTCTCACAGAGGACCCATGGGGAATGTCTCCATGTCATGTCACACCTGCTGGGTTAATGGACCTTCCAGGCCCCTCAGGCCCACCAGGACCCTCTGCTCTGCCAGACACCCACTGCAGCCCCCATCACTGCTAACAGCAGCCTTGGCCAGAGGACCGGAGGGAAACCAGCATGACACCGACTGTGCTCTGACTTTATGGATCTGACCCCACACTAGGGTGGAACTCTCCTCCAGTGGGAGAGTCATTTGCCCTTCCAAGGGAGTTGGAGACCAGAAGGAAGGCAAAGAGTCACCCTTCTCAGACCCCTGGACTTGAGGGCAGCCCCAACTGCGAGTTCTCCCGGTGCTGTATTTCTTGGCCACGATCCCTACACTGTTGGCCCAGTTTTATTACAAGTTCTGTCCTGGTCTCGGTTGTGCTGAGGGGACACAGGGAACAGGCCCAGCTGTCTGATGCGAAGAGCCGCAAAAGACCCTGATGCTGGGGAAGATTAAGGGCGGGTGGAGACGGGGACAACAGAGGATGAGATGCATGGATGGCATCACCGACTCATCGGACATGAGTTTGAGCAAACTCTGGGAGATAGTGAAGGACAGGGAAGCCTGGCCTGCTGCAGCCCATGAATTTGCAAAGAGTTGGACATGACTGAGCGACTGAACAAGATACAAAGTTAGAGAAAGCATCCTACCCCCTCCCCCAACCCAAGCCAGAGCAAAGGTGACCATAGTGGCCATCTAATGAGGGTGATCTTCAGCCAAGCAGCAATGTCACGGGCCACGGAGAAAACCACAAGGGGCAGGTCCCCAAGCGCGTGTGAGACAGTTCCCAGGAAACTCAGAAATAGCTGAAACCATTGTCATGGGGGCTTATTTCCACCCATCAAGCTGCCGGGGGCTCCAGGGATCAAATTTGGGGAATTTCAAAAGGAAGCATGATTTCATCCCACAGTCACATGCCACAGTCTGGATAGCTGAGTCACGCACATCATGACTGGGCCATGTGCACGGCAGTCAATATTCACTTGCCAAAAGCTGGCTACTCAGTTCATAGCGCTGAAGTTACGAATGGGGTTTCAGACTCACTGAAAAAGGCAGTGAAACCTTCTGCTTCTCTCTTCACAGAAGTAAATACCAGCCAAGTCTTCTGAAGTGGGGGGGAGGGGGAGAAGCAGAAATCGGATATTTGTTTACTCTCAAATAATTCAATTTAGAGACCATTTAGGAGACGATAAGTGTGACTCTAATCACATGTGTGTATGTGCGCAATTATATTCCTGAAAATAACCAGAAGGCTTCAAATCAAAACATTAACAGCGGTTATGTTGGAATGTTTGGTAAATTTTTATTACCGTTATGGCTTTCCCAGTTTCCCAACTTTTCTGCTTCTGCTGAATACTGACTTCGATGACAGAAAAATGAAATGATACATTTCAGGTCAGTGGGGCTTCTGGTGGGCTTTGAGAAGACAATGCATAGTCACCCTCCCCCTTCTCTCCAAATGCAACTGGATAAATGTTCAGAGCCGCTTTGAAATGCATGGCCACATTCCAAAACAAAACAACTGTCCTTGTCACTTAGGAGGAAACCTGAATGAGTGATGGGGGTAGGGACTTGGGCCCCAACCTGGGCTCCAGGGCCTGAGAGCTCGCTGGGGCCCGGGAACCACGCAGGCCTGCCCACGGCATGAAACCAAGCTGGGCATGATTGTGAAGGCAGAACCGGGGCAGGGGGAGGGGGGACCAGGATATTTGAGATATTGATCTCCATATGCACCTGAATTCTGTCACTATAACGAAACTGCAAGGAAAACGCTCTTGAAAGATCTGATGTTCCAAATAGCTCCCCAGTCACAAATAGGTGTGACACTGCTGAGATAGATGGCAAGTTCCTTGTCACTCTGTCACCCCAGAGCTAAAGCCTTTGAGGAGGTTGCTGCTGTGGGAAAGAAGTTTTACAAACAAAGTCTCTTAGCCTCAGAGAGAAGAGTCCCAGTGAAAACTCACTCTCTGGCTGCACAACTCTGCTCAAGGGGGAAGCCAACCCTGCCTCTAACTCTCATCACAGCCACGAAGGAAGCAAAACCAGGACTTCCCCAGAGCTCCAGTGGTTAAGACTCCTCACTGCCATAGCAAGGGGCATGGGTTCAGTCCCTAACTGGAGAACTGTCGTCCCACATGGTACATGGCATGGCCAAAATAAATTAATAAAAAGAAAGAAGCAAAACCACCTGACAAACGTCCTTCTAAGCCAAGCTGCACACACATAGGTATTCAATCTACTTCAGTTCAAGTGTTTACTGAGCACCTACTAGGAGCCAGGACCTGAGCAGGCTGCAAGGAGATAGACAGAGGTGGACCGACAGTTTGGAACAGTGATAACGAGCTGTCTGGGGACTAGGATTGCCTGGGTTCGAATCTTGACTTCACCTCCTTTATTAGCTGTGAACCTTAGTAATTGACTAAAGCTCTCCACATGACTTAAATTTCTTAATGTAAAAGTAGGGGCAGGGACTTCCCTGGTGGTCCAGTGGCTAAGACCCTGAGCTCCCTATGCAGGGGGCCCAGGCTCAATTCCTGGTTGGGGAACTAGAGCCCACATGCCACAACTAAAGATGCCAGATGCCACCTGAGATCTGACTCAGCCAAATAAATAAATTAAGAGTTTGCATGCCTTGACTAAAGATCCCAAGTGTTGTAAATAAGACCCGGCACAGCCAAAGTTCTGGCCTGCTCTAAAAGGTCCCACATGAATGAGGCTGAAAGACAACTGAATGGACAAAAACTACAGTCTGGTGGAATCAGTGCTATGACACAGAGGGCTGGGAGACAAGGAGAAGCAGCATGGAATGCAGTGTGGAGTCCATCAAGGAAAGCTTCCTGGAGGAGGTGATGTCTAAGCAAAGACTTCACGGGTGAGGGGAAGGAGGGGTGAGGACAATCCAAGTCAAAGCTACTGGAGTCTTCTACTCTGATTACACGGAGATCTAGATCTTTCCAAATCAAGTGTTCTTAAGAATAGAGCAATAGCAAAAATGAACTCGTGATAAAAGAATTTGGTGTCTGAACAAGCAGTACACTCAACTCTGAAGGTACCAAAGAGACAGCTAACCCCAAAGATGGTTTTAGGGCTTCCCTTTCTGGATGAAGAGTTTCAGACACATCGAGACTATTCAGTCACATTTGGCCTCCAAAGACCTGGGCTGTGTGATCAAGCATCTTTCAGGCAAGCAGTTCTCGTGTAAATGAATGGGCGAGGGAGGCAATAATTCAGCAAGGCTGACCATGAGTGTCACTTTCTAACGTGATTAAGTGACCTTCCCCCTCCTGCTGCTGCTAATTGTCCTTTAAAGAACTGGGTGCTGCTCGTGATGTGCAGAATTCGATCCATAACAGGCGCGGGTCCATCGCACGATGCTTCTGTTCCAGGCACATCAATCTCCTGCAGGCACATCTCTCCTGGAGGGAAACCCTGTGAGCTAGCCTAATACTGTCCCTGGTGTTTCTCTGCCCAGTCATGGACCCTTTCGTTGCTGGGAAGCAAAATCAGTTCATGACCACTTTGGGGAAACAGGGACTTATTGGAAAGATACAAGGGTATCTCAGACAACCAAGGGCTATAAGTGCTGCTGGGCTCTCCAAGAGGCTAGACCAGGAGCCAGAGAGCCATCAGAACCAGGACAGGGAGCCAGGCATCCTACACTCCGTGTGTTCTCTCTCTGCATGCTGGCTTTCTCTACTTCTTGAGCTCATGGTCCCAACATGACACCTCTCAGACTCAACCCCATATACGTTCAGACTGACCCATTCGTGGCCTACCCAATCCTAAATGTTCCAGAGGAAAGCCTCCGCAGTGAACATTGGGCATTTCTCTCTGCCGGGCACCCATACCCCCTCTTTCTGGCAGCAGCACCTCAATTCTCTTCTAGGGACCCAGTGTCTACCCAACCCAGTCCCTATGCTTCCTGTGGACCCCACCTGAGATATGATCCTAGAGGCAGGAATGATATCCAGGCCTGGCCAATCAAAGCCCTGGGGGTAACCACAGGAAGGGCGTGTCACCCAAGCCAGGCTAATAGGGAGCTTGTATGACTGGGAAAGAGGTGAGAGATATTTTAGTTGTATTTGCCCTGGAAGGATGTAAGCTCAGATCTGCTGGAGCTTATATCCTTACAAGGAGGGGAAGCCCACAAGGAGGGGAACCTACTAAGAGAATAAAGTCATAAGAGAAAGGGAGGGATGGTGGGAGAAGGAGGAGGAGGAAGAGGAAGATGGAGAAAGAAAAGGGAGGGGGAGTGACTGAGCACCTGGATCAAGCCATACCTGAACTCATTAAGCCAATAAATTCTGTTTTAAGACATTTCTGCCACTTGCAATCAAGAGAATTAAGACCAAAAGAGAGATGATTAGGCAAGTATTTACATAGTTTTCCCCTGGGTGGGTATCCACGCTGGGTCAATTAGCTTTGGCAAGTGTCTGTGTATCTGTGCAGTGTGTATGTAAGAGGAAAGGGCAATTTCTAGAGAAGTAGAAGAAGCCTCAAAGGATTCCTCCTCCACAGAGGCCTTCAGCTTATTTACACAACACGAAGCTTCTTCTGGTGCCCTTTGTGGTGAGTCTGGAGACTGTGGGCTGAGATAACCCTGGAGCTGAGCCAAGAGTCTGAATACTACCCCCCAGCACAGTCTAGAAACAGGACAAGTGATGACTGTCAAACAGACCAAAAAATGTGGATAATAAATACAGAACTCTCCTTAGAACTGATCCTTAATCAAATAGCTTCGAATTCCCAGGCAGTCACTGCAGAGGACTTCAGTGAGCATGTCAAGACCAGATTTCTCTTCCCCCTTGTGTATTCATTCAGTTCATTCAGTCTGGATTTCTTCAGAATGCCTCAGCATCTCTGTCTTGGTGTTATGGAAACCCACCCCCATCAAACTGCATTTAGGAGGCTTTAGTTAAATAACATGAAAAAGATGGCGTCGAGCTTGGGCAGGGACGCTACCAGCTGCCAAGTCTGCTCCATGCAGATTCATGGAGGGAGCATGGCAGATGCACCCCCAAGAGGCCTCAAAGTTCCTTCACGAGCTGTCAGAGAGCCCAAGGTGAAGCTGAAGAAGCGCTGCCCAAAGCATCCTAAAGCAACCCAGATGCGCGCTCTTTTCTTACACAGCTGCGAGCCTGTGCTCACGCTCTTTAATCTCCCTCTTTGAAAAGCATCCAATTTAAGAAATTTCGCAGTAATCATTTCAGAGCAATGAAAAACAAACAGAACAATAGAACATCTCAGATGAGAACTCTGTGCACCTCTCTCTTAATGTTCACTTAAAGAGACACATTAGTCATTAGGAAGAGCCCTCTTTTATCCCCCTATACAACCAAGCTGCTTGCTTGCAGACCACAAACATCGTAATACAGTTAATTTGGTCCATGTACTCATTTCTTCCTTATAATGATGCCAATAAGATAGCATTTTTTTTAAAAAAGTTTCTGATGTTCAAGATGGGACTGGAGTGCTCTAGAGCCTGTGAGCTGCAACTACTGAAGCCCTTGCACCTGGAGCCTGTGCTCTGCAACAAGAGAAGCCCGTGCACTGCAACTAGAGAAAGCCCAGGCAACAGCAATGAAGACCCCAGCATATCCAAAAATAAATAAATAAAACTTAAAAAGTTTTTTCAAAGATAGGGCTGGAATGAAGGGCTGGAATGAACACTTGGGAATGCTGGGATGATCTGCTACTTGGTAAGGGGAAGAAAGGAGTTGAAAAGGGCTTGCCTGACAGCTCAGTTTACTGCCCACTGGAGAGGGGGCATGGCGGTCACAGTCAACTCTGGTAATTTCATGCAAACATTCCTTTGGCACCAAGAAAATGCACAAAGCATTTTCTCTAGAGGTCTTTGGTGGAAAGACCATGAAGGTCTCCTGCCTTCTAGGAGTTTATATGCAGGGGAGCCTCAAGCAGTTCTTACCAACCTGGCAATGGCCTTTCCACTTTCCAAGGTCACTCACACACCACAGACTCCCTGAAATAACTCACAAAGCCTGGGGATTCTGTCTTGAAAAAAAGACAACTGCACACACATTGGTAAAGAACTGCCCATCAATGCAGGGGACATAAGAGATGCAGGTTCGACACCCGCCCCCCCCTCCCCAACCGGGGTTGGAAGATCCCCTGGAGGGGGGCATGGCAACCCACTCCAGTATTCTTGCCTAGAGACTCCCATGGACAGAGGTGCCTGGCGGACTACATTCCATGGGGTCGCAAAGAGTCAGCCACAACTGAAGCGACTTAGCACAAATGCATGCACACACAGTCCCACCAGGCAGGTGTATACATACAAACAAATATATACACACACAGTACATATACTTTTCTAAATCATCTCAGACCATTCAACAAAGTTGGGGCCCATGCAGACACCACAGTGAGGAAGTCACCAGCAGCCAGGTCTAAGAAATAGAATTGCCAAACATCCCCGACCCCACTGCTGTAGCGCCCCCTGTGGGCCAGTTCAGTGGCATTCGCCCATTCACTCTACTCCCTGCAGCAACCCTGCAGGCTAGAGTCACATCTCCTCTTTCGAGAGAGGGACACACAACCTCCAAAAGATGAGTTGGCACCTCCAGCTCCAAAAGGGTCCACCTAAGGCCCTAAGGTGCCAGAGGACACCCACATCCTGCTTCTAGGAGATCCTCATGTCCTAGGTCCTAGCTGCCCACTCGGGCCCATCCTCTGTGCACAGAGCGAGACAGGGCGGGAAGGCCTGTGCCCGAGTCGACGGTCCAGCAGCCCGGGGCGATCTAGTGGCTGAGCATGGCAGACCTCCTCTCCAGGTCCTCCTGAGATGTGTCTGAGTCCACAGCAGCTGACAACTCACTTTTCCCTGCAGAAAGGAGCTGTGAAAACCACACCTCTGGTACCTGCTGACCCAAATCAAGGGACTCAGGCAAAAACATGTCCTCAAGTGGCCCTTGGTGTGGGGAAGGCAGGGGTTCTCCTAGGACCCAGGACCAACTGGCCTGTGTGTGGGGGGAGACATGTCAACAACCGGAATGTCAACAGGAGCCCAACCCCTCATCTACACACCCCCCCTCAACTCCCCAGATCTGAAAAGCTCTGAAAACCAAAAGGCTCTTATTAAGTTTAGTGCCGACTCATTCAGCAGTGGAACCTGCCTGAACCCAGCGAAGGTGTTTATAGACCTGGCCATCCCACTGAGCGTGAATGCCCCTGTTTCACTGCAGGGACACTGAATGTCTGGTTACGGGTGCTGCCCCAGACCCGCTCATTATGCCCTTATTCCTTCCTAAAGTTCAAAACGAAAAGAAAAACGAAAACGTGTATCTTGAATTGTGTTGATCTCCCGAGTTTTGAATTATGGGTTATGGACCTTTAATAAAACAACTTTAAATGAAGTTGAACTTAATGTATTAAAACCAGCCTAGAGGCAAAAAGTGAGCTTGGTCAAAATTACCACCTGGAGATGTCTTAAACTGCCCATAAAGTACAGTGAGCTGGGTCTGATGTACAACTCTGAGTGGTAATTTGGCTATATAAATGTATAACGCACACAGTGTTATATACTACATGAAGGCTATGCACAAAATGTAATTTTATAAGATTTTTAATTTTATAGAAGAGGCAGCTCTTTAAATACTATACTCTGGGAGCAACTTTATATGGAAGACCAAGCCAAGGGCCAGCAGATTGTCTCCTGTATTATGCTTCTCTGAGGATACTTAATGAGAGAAAAGTAGGCTGGTGACACGATTTAAATTTTTTCTCCCTCTTTCTTTTGCCAACCGTGGGCCACTTTATTATTGGCCCAGTTCTTCCCCTTCTCTCCCCCTACATACTCCATGTCACTCGTATGTGACTGCAGGTCCTTTTACTAGAGCCTTCTGAGGTGATGCTAGTGATAAAGAAACCGCCTGCCAATGCAGGAGACATAAGAGACACAGGTTCAGTTCCTCCTAGGAAGATCCCCTGGAGGAGGAAATGGCAACCCACTCCACTATTCTTGCCTGGGGAATCCCATGGACAGAGGAGTCTGGTGGGCTACAGTCGATGGGGTCACAAAGAGTTGGACATGACTGAAGCAACTTAGCACACAACTAAAGGCAGATGGTACTTCCCTTAACTTTGGGCTTGGCTGTGTTACTTGCTTCGGTCAACAGAAGATCAGTGTGTGTAACTCAGGCTGAGGCATCAGATGCATGTGCATGGTCTGGCTGGTCTTTGCACCTCTGTCTGCCTTTCCTTCTTCATCTGCCAGGCAGAAACCCACATATTTCCCAAGACTCAGCTCACTCAATGCCTGTTGTTGTTGAGTTGCTCAGTCACGTCTGACTCTTTGCAACCCCATGGACTGTAGCCCACCAGACTCCTCTGCCCATGGGATTTCCCAGGCAAGAATACTGGAGTGGGTTGCCATTTCCTCCTCCAGGGAATCTTCCCCACCCAAGGATTGAACCCACATCTCCTTCACTGTCAGGCAGATTCTTTACCACTGAGCCACCAGGGAACACCGCCCCCCCCCCCAATTCCACCCCCAGGTAGGTACAAGTGACTTCACTGGTGACTAACAGAGAGCAATGGACTGTCTTTCACAGGTGTACATGTCACGTATGGCCAAGGTGTATGCATGTGGACTTCTGTGCGTGATATCCCTCTGTGCAAAGAAAGGCTTTTTTGTAAAGATGATCCATGACATCCACAGCAGTGAAAACATGGAAGTCAGAAGGGCAGCATAAAAGAGACAGCAAGAGATGGGTTAACTGGGTCCAAATTGCAGACAAGAAAGAGACAAGGCACGCTGGCTCATGTAGAGGAAAGACTTCTAGTTGCCATGGCGCCAAGAGCCAGAGCGGTGGTGGGCAACCACCACCACCTAGAGGTCAGTCACAGACACAGCGGATGCTGGCCAAACCTTCAGTGCTTGCCTGGCACGTGGCTGACCAGGAATAGAGGAGGTTTCCAAAGGGCTTTTCATAGGAGCTGACCAAGGGTCTAGAAGGCCAAGCCCAGAATGTCAAGGGCTATGACTGGCTGCCCAAGTTAGACTTGGGGCTCTGCTGTGGAAAAGGCAGTCTTAGAGCTGGCTGACAGGCTCAGATCTTCTAGAAGGGAGAAGAACTCTGGTCAGGAGAGGTGAAGGCAGCTCTCTTCCTTCCCACCCCTTCTCCATGCCAAAGCCAGAGCAAAGGTTCCAAAGCAGGAATCGAAGCCAATCAAAGGAGCTCATCTGGTGTTCAAGGTTAGAAAGTGAAAGTCGATCAGTTGCGTTCGACTCTTTGCGACCCCATGGACTGTAGCTGCCAGGCTCCTCTGTCCATGGAATTCTCCAAGCCAGAATACTGGAGTGGGTTTCCTTTCCCTTCTCCAGCAGATCTTCCCAAACAAGGGATTGAACCCAGGTCTCCAGCACTGCAGGCGGATTCTTTACCGTCTGAGTCACCAGGGCTCAAGGTGAAGTCTAATCTTAATCTGGACCCGACTTAGAGGGCACAGTGGGATCTTCTCTGGCCGCTCTCTTTCCTCAGATTCTTCTCTGATTATTCCGCTTGGGCTATTTAAGAACCCAGCCATGAGTCTTACTGCCCAGCAGTACCTGACCTGTGTGGGAACTCATAAACAGGTGGTGAAAAAACAAATGGAATTCCAAGATCCTTAAGTGCTATGTGCTTTATCGTCTCTAGGGTTCTGGGAAAGCAATTCTCTTAACTTTTTTCAAAGAACTCTCTGTAGCAGTGAACAACTGCATCTGGCTCCAAGACAGCAGGGACCCTGATCATTTGGGGTTTATTTTCTCCTGGACAAGCAGTCTGGAGGGAGGCAGTCCAGGGTTAGTACAGCCACTCCACAAAATTAGAGGACCACATGCTGTCCATCTTTCTGCTCTGCCATCCTCACTCTTAAGCTGCCATCCTCAAGGACCAAAATTGACGAAGCTCTGGCTATCATATCTGAATCTTAGACAATAGGAGAGAGACAAAAAGGGCAAAGCAGCTAGCACCCAGATGAATTATCTCCCTTAGCAGCCCTCCTCGGAGGCCACCCCCAATATGTCTATATCTCATTGGTCAGAGTTTAGTCACATAGCCATATGCAGGTGCGCGGGAAGCTGAGAAATTTAGTGTTCTCGCCTTGGGCACTTTGCCCCCACTGCTAAAAGATAAGCGAAATGGGTATTTGGGGCAAGCAGCTAGCAGATTCTGCTACATTCCTATACATCCAGCTGCTACATCCTGATGGAAGACCAGCAGACAGAAAGAATCTAAAGACATCATCTCTGCTCTCTAACTACCCACAATCTGAAGACTAAGACAAATGCAGTTGAAGAGATAAATGACGATATCAGGCAGGAGTGAAACGGACCACAAGTCATGGTGCAGTCTTGGCAGGGTAAGTTTTACGCACATAAGAAGGCAGTTAGCTATTAAGCACTTACTATATACTGAGTGCTATGCTAGTCACTTTATGTAGTTTTACATCTTAGTGTTCATAGTGACCATTCAAAGGAATTATTATTCTTTCAGTTTTGCAGAAGAATCTTGGAAGGGTTACGTATAATGTGTCCAGGGCCACACAGCCAGTGAGGATTTAGAACAAGGATGGCAGATCTGCCAAGGCGAGGGTTGCTTGCCTGCTCTAGTCCATTAGTGGTAGCTGCCTGGGGAAGGCAGCGGCTCTGTGGAGGAGGGTTCTGAGAATGGGTCTGAGCTCATTGAGAAAGGCAGTGATTGATTAGCTATGTCTGCTGTGGACACGGTAATGGGGAGTGGTGGCATGAGTGACATGCATTTCATAGTCCTGCTTCCGAGACTCCTGGTGGTCACTTTACATATGGAAATGCCGTGTTTGCACTCTGAGGGCTACATCTGCACAGGGGATGGGAGCAGGGCACACACTGCCATTAAGTGATATGGTCTCAGGTGTGCTGCTAAGAACCCCTTCTGGCTCCCATGCTTTAAGAAAGCGGGCTCCGTGACTTGCTAAGATGAAGACCACCTCTAAGCTCCGGAATCTGAAACTGTGGTTATGAATCTAATGTGTCCTTTAGGGGAATGTGGTGCAGAGGAATGAAGGTGCACATCTCAGACTTTCAGCGGCTGCTGCCGAATAAATAAAAATAGCAGTAAGTACTTCTGCAGCTCTTCTGTTCAAGGAGAAAAGTGGCTACCATGTGGGTAATAGATGGACTTTCTCCCTTGCTTGTGGAAGGTAAGCACTCAGTTTAAAATCACAGGTAAAAAGCCCTGTTATTCCCCTGGGACTGGGCCTCCAACTGACCGCTTAGCACAGTGCAAATCATGTCTCTCACCAGGCAAAGGAGCCATCCAGTGTGGCCAAGTCTGCCTCCTTGCATGTCCTGGGTTTGTTCCCCCTTCTTCACTCTTGAGCTCAGTCCTTCATCAACTCTTGCTAGGATCCCCAAAGGGCCCCAATCCACGCCACCTTTCCCAGTGCCACAATGACTGGCCCGGATCACCACCCCCATATGTATCACTGCTGTCTCCAAAACACTTTGCAGGTTCCGTCTCCTTCTGGGCACTGCCTGAGCTCCCAGCACAGCAGACAAGGACCTGTTTCACCAGCCTGCACTGGACGTGAGCTGCCCTGAGCCAGCCGGTAAGATGGTGCCCTGATTCTCCAGCTGCTCTGGAAGGCATCTATAACCCAGGCCTAAGCCAATCAGCTCATTCCCTCACTCCTCTGGCCACAGACAATGGTTCAAGAAAGAGCACAAGACCTCCTAGGATGTGGTGAGGCTTTTGCTGGGATGAACGGGAAAGTGATTCCTACTCTTCTCCCACTGGCTTACAGTTGATCATATTTAGAGCTGCTACAGCTGACTTGACTCATGAGAAGAGAGTCTGTCTGAGAATGTGCCCCCAGAGAATAAAGCAGGGAACTGTCAAGAGCAGATGGACCTCATATGAAGGCCTGATCAACCTGTGCCTGAAGCTGGCTACCCCAGAACTGGTCAGTTGCAGGGAGTAATAAATTCCCTTCCAATGTTTGGGCCCGTTTGGTTGACTTTTCTGTCACTTCCCAGTTACAGTGCCAGACACCAATCTCATTACATGCATTACCCACTTCAAACAATATCATCTAGTTGAATCTGTGCCAATAACAGCAAGAGCCATTTTTCTCGTTTGCTTCTTCCCAATATGTCCACACCCTGTTCTATGGTCACAGCATCCTGATTTTGCTTTAACGGTCCTGTCCCTTGACCCTGGTTTAAGCTGACTCACTCCACCTCCAGCAGGGGAAACCTGGGCTCCTTGAGAAGTTATCAAGAGCCCCACAGCCCTGAAACCTCTCGAGGCGTTCCCTCCATGGGGCCAGCTCTTCCCAACGATAACATGTACTGCTGGCTCCTATTCTGAGACAAGTCCTTGATGAGCTCTTTCGATGCTTTTCTCTGTTCGTTGAGTATACAATGGGTGCCTCTTGGAGCGCGCGATCAATCCTGAACTCCCCATTCAGTTAAAGGTGGTGAATGCTTTAAATATGCCACCAGATGAAAAAGCACAATTATTGACCATGCTGTGCTTTTAGGATTTGAAGCTGAGAAGCGGAAAGGAGTTTCCTTGTCTTAAAGCAAATGGAACGAGAAGCTACTGTTATAATGGCTTGTCCTGGGGCTGCGGCAAGGCAGGGTTGTGTCCCGGGAGGGGCATTACTCTGGAGCTCAGCTGCATGAGTGTGAATGAAGCCCCCTCCCCATCGTCTGCTCACAGGCACACTAACCAGCTAGCTACCCCTGGGAAAGACCTGATCTCCTCATCTGGAGAGTGGAAGTAGTACCTTTCTCTGAGGGTCATCCTGAGCCTGAAATTGGCTAATATCCCTAAAGCACTTAGTGCAAGAGGCTGGCACATAGCAGGTGCCATACAGAGGACCAGTTACGTAGATCAGTGACACGTTCTCACTATGAGAGCTGGGGAGGGAGCTGATGGACTGCAGGTGGGATTCCTGGGCCAACTCTACACTGAGGCAACATCTCTGCAAGTGAAAAAGCTTAGCTTAGGTTCATCTAGGAAGGTGAACTCTATCTCAAGCGGGCTATTTAGTATGATTATCTCATCCAGCCTGCCAACCAATCAGTCATTTATCCACTTCATAGGTAACGGAGCTCCTACTTTGTGTCTGTGCTGAGAGAGATGGGGGCCCTGGATAAAGAAGCACTGCTCTCAAGGCGCTCCCCAACCTGGTGCAGAGACAGTCAGAAGGCCAGCCCATCACTGCACAGCGTGAACAGTGCAAAAACAGAGACACCCCCGGGGATGAGAAAGAGCCCTGAAGGGGGACATCTAGAGCAGGGGTGGCGAACATTTCCTGTAAACGGTGAGACAGTGAATACTTCAGGCTTAAGAATATTCTATGGGCTCTGTCACAAAGACTCAACTAAGCCATTGTAGCACAAAAGAAGCCACAGACGGTATATAAGATGGTTATGATGATATTCCAATAAAACTTTATTGAAAAAACTGTCCGGGGACCAATGTGGTCACAGGCCATAGTTTGTTGATGCTTGATCTAGAGTAACCTAGATATGATGGGCAGGGTCTGCACAGTGGACCCAGGGCTGGGAGGAAGAGACGAAAGAAAGGCTTGTGGCCTGGGGATTCAGGCTTAGAGTTCAGTTCAGTCGGTCAGTCGTGTCCGACTCTTTGCGACCCCACGGACTGCAGCATGCCATGCTTCCCTGTCCATCACCAATTCCTGGAATCTACTCAAACTCATGTCCATTGAGTCGGTGATGCCATCCAAGCATCTCACCCTCTGTCGTCCCCTTCTTCTCCCGCCTTCAATCTTTCCCAGCATCAAGGTCTTTTCAAATGAGTCAACCCAGGCTTAGAGGTAAGGGAGAAAATGTTCCCTGTCACTCAAAAGGTCCAGGAGAACTGTTTTGGTACCCCTCCCAGGGCAGCCCTTAAATAATAACTCCAGTATGGATGAGAATTACCCCAGACCAACAAAAACGGAAGCCAGCACTGGCTCTGTCCCAGGGTGTGCAGCCAATGCTTGAGTATCTGGGGCTTCTCTGGTGGCTCAGGTGGTAAAGAACCCACCTGCCAGTGCAGGAAATACAAGAGACATGGGTTTGATCCCTGGGTTGGGAAGATACCCTGGAGAAGGGAATGGCTACCCACTCCAATATTCTTGCCTGGAAAATTCCATGTATAGAGGAGCCTGGGTGGGCTAAAGTCCATAGGGGTCACAAAGAGTTGGACATGACTGAGTGCACATACACATATTCACATGTCACTGGAGCTCAGGGAACTCCCGGGTGCTGGTCTCAGCCACCTTTACTCTTACCACCCATCACAGTGGGGGATGCAGTGGTAACAAGTAGCAAAGCGGAAACTAACCTTATTAAGTGCCTGCTGTGGATGAGGTGCTGTGTTAAGAACTGAATGCTCACAACAGTGAGGAAGGTACTATCATCACCCCCTTTATACAAGTGAGGAAACAGAGGGCCCCCTCGGGCTGACCAACCCCATCAAAGTCACACAGGATGGCATGCAGCCAGGTCTGGACTGGCTCAAAAACTCGTACCCTCTTGAGAAAGCTGTAAACAAAGGAAACGGTGACAGACTTTATTATCTAGGGCTCCCAAATCACTGCAGATGGTGACTGCAGCCATGAAATTAAAAGACACTTGCTCCCCGGAAGAAAAACTATGGCAAATCTAGACAACCATAAAAAAAAAAAAAGCAAAGACATTACTTTCCCAACAAAGGTGCATATAGTCAAAGCTATGGTTCTTCCAGTAGTCATATATGGATGTGAAAGTTGGACCATAAAGAAAGCTGAGTGCCAAAGAATTGATGCTTTAGAGCTGTGGTGCTGGAGAAGACTCTTGAGAGTCCCTTGGACTGCAAAGAAATCCAACCAGTCCATCCTAAAGGAAATCAGTCCTGAATATTCATTGGAAGGACTGATGCTGAAGCTGAAGCTCCAATACTTTGACCACATGATGCAAATAACTGACTCATTGGAAAAGTCCCTAATGCTGGGAAAGACTGAAGGTAGGAGGACAAGGGGATGACAGAGGATGAGACGATTGGATGGCATCACTGACTTGACGGATATGAGTTTGAGCAAGCTCTGGGAGTTGGTGATGGACAGGGAGGCCTGGTGTGCTGCAGTCCATGGGTCACAAAGAGTCGGACACGACTGAGCGACTGAACTGAACTGAGTAAGCTGTAGAGCTGATCAGCTGGGAGCAATGAGCACTGGGTGTTTTTCAGATGAAAACGGACAATGTGGAGATCTTCCCGTAGTCCAGGGGTTAAGTCTGTGGGTTTCTACTGCAGGGGGCATGGGTTTGATCCCTGGCTGGGGAACTAAGATCTCATATGCTGCATGGCGTGGCCAAAGATAGAAATAAACAAAAATAGTATTTAAAAAAAAAAAGAAAAGGGACAATGTGTTGCCAGTATTCATTCCTCTCTGGTTTGTCCGAGTCTCTGCAGGGTGGCCCCCTGCTCCCCTGGGTCAGGGCTTCACGATGGAGTCAGGGATGTGCCAGCCTCCAATGCATCTCCTTGGCATGAGGATTACTTTAGGCTCATCATTTTTAAGAAACAGGAGACTTGGGAAATCACTTTTTTCACCTCTTCCTTGGCTGTCTAAAGAATCTGGATACAGGGCCTGGGAGAGCACTATGGCTTGAGATGTCTGCAAAGATGTAGGCAAGGTGAGTAGGAGGACTCACCAGGGCCCGGAGCTCAGAGTCCCCTCTGCATGCCCCTGCCTCTGCCCCAGCGTATGTGTGTGCTCAGTCATGTGTGACTCTATGCGACCCCATAGACTGTATCCCACCAGGCCCCTCTGTTCATGGGATTCTCCAGGCAAGAATACTGGAGCAGGTCGCCATTTCCTCCTTCAGGGGATCTTCCCGACCCAGGGATTGAACCTGTGTCTCATGCATTTTCCACATTGCCAGGCAGATTCTTTACCACAGAGGCCCCTGGGAAAAGGGCTCAGTAAACGTGTATTAACATTTGTTTTTCGATCTCCATGTGAACAGCCTCCCTCCCCTTTAAAGTCTCAACCCCCTGCCCCAACATCCTCTTTCAGCTGAAGATGGTATATAAGGTGTGGTTTGGGGCCATTTGGGCAAATTAGTTTTCCCAGGTCTCTCCCAGGTATGCTTGGTATTAAACTTTTGTTTGTTTTTCTCCTGATAATCTATCTCATGTCACTTTAATCCTTAGACCAGGCAGAAGAACCTGGAAGGGCAGGGGAAAGTTTTTTATCCTTCCCCAAAGTTGGCATAGTCAGCAGGATAAACAGCCTTGGCTGGACTCCGCTTCCTCTGAGGCTGCTGATGCCGCGAGATCTCAGGACCTGACAAGCACTGGCAGAAGGAAAGCATCTTTACCGTGCAGATCTCTGCCTGCAAGGTCTACTGGAAGTGAGAATGACAGGAGTCCTTTTTCTCTTCTCTCAATTTAGATTAGCAAGAGAAAATATTTGTGGAACTAGTTCTGAGGGGTTAGCAACTCTGGTCAACTTTTTAGAGTACTCTATGGCACCCCACTCCAGTACTCTTGCCTGGAAAATCCCATGGATGGAGGAGCCTGGTAGGCTGCAGTCCATGGGGTCGCTAAGAGTTGGACATGACTGAGCAACTTCACTTTCACTTTTCACTTTCCTGCATTGGAGAAGGAAATGGCAACCCACTCCAGTGTTCTTGCCTGGAGAATCCCAGGGATGGCGGAGCCTGCTGGGCTGCCGTCTATGGGGTCGCACAGAGTCGAACACGACTGAGGTGACTTAGCAGTAGCAGTAGCCTTCATTTCCTCCCAGAGACGGTTACTGCTTTTCTTTGACTTTGCCTAATATTGTTTGTGATAAGAAGGAAATTCCATAGCACAGGGTATAGGCATAGACGTTAGGAGCCTGTTGTCCAGACCAGCCCCACAGACTGGTGAATTTGCAAGTCTCACCAGAATGGCATCTGTTATGTCAAAAATTTTGCTGTGGGTTAATACATACATGAGGTGGAAGCTATTGCTAAGGGAAATCTCAGAAGCCAAAGCTGCACAAATTGGTAGACACAAGCTGAGCTTTTAAGAGCCATTATAGCACTTGGCACCTTAAGAAGGCACCTGTGATAGGATCAGTTGGTCATGGAATGGGTTAGATAGACCCTAGGTCACCTATCAACTTCAAGAAAATCTCCATGCCATGAGGTACATGGTAAAGCAACATATAATCCCCAACTCTGAGTCACATCCCTTTTGGGTTATCAGTTTGGTTCCAAGAGACACAAGGCTTAGCTACACCTGTTAATTTGCACATAAGTAAAACCAGATGAGGTGCTTCCTTGGTAGCTCAGTGGTAAAGAATCTGCCTGCCAAGGCAGGAGACATGGGTTCAATCCCTGGTCTGGGAAGATCCCACATGCCACAGAGCAACTAAGCCCGTGGGCCACAACTACTGAGCCTGTGCTCTAGAGCTCGGGAGGGGCAGCTACTGAAGCCTGCAGCCTAGAGTCCATGCTCTGCAACAAGAGACACCACTGTAACAGGAAGCCCACCCATAGTAATGAAGAGCAGCCCCACTTGCCACAGCTGGAGAAAAGCCCAAGCAGCAACCAAGACCCACCACAGCAGAAATAAAAATACTAAGTAAATAAAATTATATAAAAAAAGAAAAAAAATCAAATGAGATTTCTCCTTTGTTTCTGTTCTACGTTCTGAGAGCTTGGCTTTATGATCAGTGAGAATATTCGTCCCAGTCTCTGCCATCCAGAAGGTTCAGGTCCAGGCGTGAGTCTGGCAGTCAGTCAAACAGACTGGGATTCTCAGCAGCTATAGCCAGCTGGTCAGAGGCACTGGTAATGTCGCTCTGTCCAGCGGAGCCAGATATCAAGGGAATTCGTCATCAGGGTCCCAGTCCACAACGGGCCTCTGTCATCTTGACCCTCACTGCTTTGTTCGTGCTGGCACTACACCATCCGTAACATCTGTGCAACCAAGGTCTCTGCTTTCTTAGCCTATTCTGAAAAGTGAACCTGATGGATCTGATGAGAACTGCATCTTTCTGAACTCTCCTTCGGGGATACCTCTCAATCCTTGGTTAAACTATAAAGAGGCTTGTTGGTTTGAGTCGCTATTAAGGTCCTGCTCATCAAAGGCCAGATGATGGACCCTTTGAATTGGAAAAATTTCTAACTTTGTAAATTTTTAGAATGTTCTCCTTGTAAATAACTGTTTTATTGGTACCTATGGAAAGATTACACTAAAAGATAGACACAAAGAAAACGAATGTCTAATTTTAAGAACTCCTCTAATTAAAACAGAAAAAAAAACAAAACCCAGTTTGCATTCAAGAAGCCTTACTGAATTTATGGGTCTCAGCTTCCCCTCACGGGTCTCACAGATGCTACAAATATTAGGCTATTACAGATCAATACAGACAAACAAACTTGGATTTTAAAAATGGGCAGAAGACATGAACGGACATTTTTCCAAAGAGGACATGCAGACGGCCAACCAACGTGTGAAAAGACGCTCAACGTCACTACCGTCAGAGAAATGCAATTCAAAATCACAATCAGATATCATCTCACACATTGCAGGTGGATTCTTTACCAGCTGAGCCACCAGGGAAGCCCAAGAATACTGGAGTGGGTAACTTACCCCTTCTTCAGCTGATCTTCCCGACCCAGGAATTGGACCGGGGCCTCCTACGTTGCAGGCAGATTCTTTACCAGCTGAGCTACCAGGGAAGAGCTGCCACGTCAAAATGGCTATCACCAAAGAACACAAATAGCAAATGCTGACGAGGGGAATGTGGTGACAAGGGAACCCTCAGACACAGTGGGGGGAATGTGAATTGGTATAGCCACCAATTTCCAGTATGGAGTTTCCTCCAAAAACTAAAAACCACTATAGGATCCATCAATTCCATTCCTGGGTACCCATCTGAAGAAAATGAAAACACTACCTTGAAAAGATGCATGCACCCCAATGTTTATAGCAGCATTATTTATAACAGCCAAGTTATGGAAGCAACCTAAGTGTCCATCAATAGATGAATGGGTAAAGAAGGTGTGGTGCACACACAAGGGAATACTATTCAGCCAGAAAAAAGAATGAACTCTGATCATTCACAACATGGAAAGACTTGGAGAGCACTCGGCTTAGTGAAATAAGTCAGAAAGAAAGACAAACACTCTATGTCACCACTTACATGTAGAATCTAAAAAACAAAACGAACTAGTGAACATAACAACAACAACACACACACACACACACACACACACACACACACAGAAACAGACTCACAGATACAGAGAACAAATGAGTGGTTACCAGAAGGGAGAGGGGAGAGTAAGGGGCAAGACAGAGGAAGGGGGTTGGAAGAGGTGTAAAATATCATATAAAATAAATAAGCTATAAGGCTATATTGTACAGCACAGGGAATGTAGCCAATATTTTATAATAACTATAAATGGAGTATAACCTTTCAAAACTGTGTATCACTGTTTTGTACATCTGAAACTTACAATACTGTAAATCAATTAAATTTAAATACTATATCTCAATTTAAAAATTTAATTAAAATTTAAAAAGAAAAAGCAAAGAAACATTAATCAACAGAACGGGAAGAGGCCAAGGAGAGAGTGAATGGACTTCCCAAAGGCGGAAATTTTTAAAGGGTCAGTAAGAAACAGATGAATATAGCAAATATTTGAAAAAGGCAAAACAAAGAGGAAATCAAGAAGGGAGGAGTCAAGAGGACTGGTCCCAGCAGGATGGAAATCTTTAGATAGTTATTAAGAAATATAGCAAATTCACACTGTTATCTATTATACATATGGTAATGAACATGTTTCAATGCTTTTCTCTCAAATCATCCACCCTCTTCTTCTCCCACCGAGTCCAAAAGTCTGTTCTTTACACAGAGTGTCTCCTTTGCTGCCTTGCGTGTAGGGAGGTGGGAGTTGGGTTCAAGATGGAGGGGATACCTGTATAAAGAGGGTCGATTCATACTGATGTATGGCAAAAACCATCACAATGTTGTAAAGTAACTATCCTCCAATTTAAATAAATAGGTACATTTTAAAAAAGAGATGGGATATATAAAACCGATATTGATGGGGTTAAACAAAGGTTTTAATACAGCACTACCTAAGGTAGGGTGGGTCAAAGGGACCTCCTATCCCTCCGCCCAACATTAAAAGGCCCCAAACAAATCTGTTCTATTCATATCAACTTAGAGAGATTTAAAAAGCCAGAAGGCAAAAATGACACTGAGAAACCAGACCAGCAATCTTTTGGGGTCAACAGTTAGGCCGATTAAGCAAGTTAAAGACTGACAAAGGCCTGGGACCCTTGGCTGGACCCCTCACTTGGGAGCCAAGGCCTTTTGCACAGAAATGGGTAAAGTGGCCAGGGAGGTAGAGAGGTTTCCAGGACCCCTTGATGTGGGAGCCTCCTGGGCTGTGACACCAAAATCTACTGTAGGGGCATCAACTCGGGCTATAATTATATTGAGAAAACGTAAAAATGCGAGGGTTGATTGTCAAGGCTAGAACGTCTGAGTGGGTGTTACATGAAGAGGCTATGTCAACTCTGCCTGAGTGTTTCATAGGAATGGATCTGGGGTCTGGTCAGGAACGCTTTCTTTATCCAAAACTGTAAAACAGACCAGCTGATAGGGTCCTAGTGAAATGCACTCGTTCAGAGGTAGAAGAGTTAACGGAAGGCTTAAGACTGTTTTCTATGTCTGTGGGTCTTTTCTGCTGTGTAAGTAGTTCGTCTGTGTCATATTTTAGATTCTATATATAAGTAATATCATTTGAGATTTGTCTTACTCTGACTTTTGTCATTTAGTATGATAATCTCTGGGTCCACCCAAGTTGCTGCAAATGACATTATTTCATTCTTTTTTAATGACTAATATTCCACTGTATGTATACACACACACACCCCACATCTTCTTTATCCATTAATTAAAGAATCACTTTCCCCAACACCAGAAACTAAACACAATATTGTAAATCAACTATACTACAATTTTTAAAATAGAGTTAATGAAACTGAGGTGGAAGTTTGTAGCAAAACTGGGCTTTCTGTTAGGAGGGTTATGTCTCTTCTGCTTGATTGTTTAGTGGAGCTGGGCACTGTGTCTCATTTTCCTTGCCTGTATTGTAACACAGGGGCACATAAATCCGTGTGTGTGTGTGTGTGTGTGTGTGTGTGTGTGTGTGTGAGAGAGAGAGAGTTCAGTCGTGTCCAATTCTTTGTGACCCCATGGACTGTAGACCGCCAGGCTCCTCTGTCCATGGAATTTTCCAGGCAAGAATACTGGAGTGGGTTGCCATTTCCTCCTCCAGGGGAATCTTCCTGACCCAGGGATCGAACCCACGACTCCTATGTCTCCTGCACTGGTAAGCAGATTCTACCCTTGGGGTAGTGTTAATTGAATGTGCTAAAGGGGGCCAGGAGGGTTGCCCTGAACTCACAGAGGTGAGGTGTAAGCAGGAGGCCAGTGTCCAAGGGCTAACGGAAACAACTGCTTCTGTCTTGTAAATCGCTACAAACTCAGAAAGGTAAACATTAGGCACCATCTCCGGAAACTGAGCTGGTTTAATTCAAACAGTTAGAACCTGAAACCAAAGGCAGGTAAAAAAGAAGGAAAGAAGCCTTTTTAAAAGATACAAACTACAAGAAAAGCTTTTTTGCCCAAATAGCCTCTTTAAGATTACTTGTCAAATACAAATCTTAAGTCCTCTCCACAAAGTAAATGCTTCCCTCATAGCTCAGTTGGTAAAGAATCCACCTGCAATGCAGGAGACCCCAGTTCAATTCCTGGGTTGGGAAGAACCCCTGGAGAAGGGAAAGGCTACCCACTCCAGTATTCTGGCCTGGAGAATTTCATGGACTGCAGTTCAAGGGCTTGCAACGAGTCGGACATGACTAAGCGACTTTCACTTTCCAAAAAGTAAAAAAGGCTTTTGCCATCTGAACAGACAAACTTAACTTTTTCAAGCTGCCAAAACAATATTTGGGTCCAACTGTTCTTTTTACAAACCAGTGAGTTTTGTACTATTGTACCCGTCTCATGACTAATTTAAAAAAAAAAACGAAAGCTCTAAGATCTTTCTATCTATGTGCTCATGTGTGTTTATATGCTGATGTGTTTGTGTGCTCATGTCTGTGTCTATATGCTCATGTGTCTATATACTCATGTATTTGTTCTGTATGCTCATGTGTGTGTTTATATCCTCATGTGTTTGCTCACGTCTGTGTCTCTATGTGCAGAGATATGTGATTCCCCCCAACAATGGTATTGCCAAAATTATTTTTTAAAAGGGTTCTATTTAATTGGCTTAAACAAACAAGTGCTTATATAAAAACTCTTAACAATATACTAGAAACTAACCGCCCAATTTTTTTTCAAGTTAACATGATATAAAATAATCTTTTGTACCAAAGATCATTTTATATCATGTTAACTTATGCCATGTATCAGCACTGGATACAATGTAGACATGAAGTTTTTACTCCGTCTGGGTTGCTAATCAAATAAGTTCATGTTCCCTCTGTTATAAAATGTTTCACAAAAATATATATATATAGCTTGAGATGATGACTGATTTTATCTAATATCTCATGAAAGTTTCTACAGGTAATCTAAATATATTTGTTAATAACACGTAAAATTAAATAAATGTAAGCAGGATAAAAGGGCTTTTCCAGGTGGTGACAGTGGTAAAGAACCCACCTGCCTATGCAGGAGATGTAACAGACAGGGGTTCGAATCCCTGGGTCAGGAAGATCAAGTGGAGAAGTGCAAGGCAACCCTCTCCAGTATTCTTGCCTGGAGAATCCCATGGAGAGAGGAGCCTGGCAGGCTATAGTCCATGGGGTCACAAGAGTTGAACATGACTTAGTGACTAAACCACCATCACCACCACCACTAAGCAGGATAAAAAATTTTTAGGCGAACCTTTTAACAATACTTATATGTTATGGTATATGCAAACTTACAAACAGCTTCCAAAATCTTTTTGGTTACCAGAATCCTCAAAGTTTTGCTAAGCTGTGTTAAATGATGAGTCAGGTAAACACACTAAACATCTAGATAATTTCCAAAGAAGACCAAAAAAAAAAAGCATTACTGAACATAAATCTATCTACTTCTGGCTTCCTAAAGAAACTTGAGTTTCTTTAGTAGAGAAACTAAAGAAAAAGTAGGGTCTATTAGTAACCATGTCTTTTGCCACATTCAAAGATTACACTATTTAAAAGGGCACGTGTCTCTAGAAATTATAAAAGGTATTTATAAATACGCCAAGCCAAAAATGCTAGTCACAGTTCCTAAGAATTTACTTCTTTAGTTTCACAAGAAATTAAGGTAATTAATATATGTGATTAGGGCTACTAGAACTAATGAGAACAATTCTGTATGCAAGGAAAGTAAGGTGTATTTTGGGCTAAAAAAAGGTATGAGATATGCAGTCAGTCCTAAAGGAAATCAACCCTGAATATTCATTGAAAAGACTGATGCTGAAGCTGAAGCTCCAATACTTCAGCTACCTGATGCAAAGAGCTGACTAATTAGAAAAGATCCTGATGCTGGGAAATACTGAAGGCAGGAGGAGAAGGGGACGACAGAGGACGAAATGGTTGGATGGCATCAACGACTCAATGGACATGAGTTTGAGCAAACTCTGGGAGACGGTGTAGGACAGGGGAGTCTGGAGCTGCAGTCCATGAGGCTGCAGAGTCAGACATGACTGAATTACTGAACAACAAATGGAGATGAATTTTTATAGAGGGAATGAAAGTGATTTTTGCCCTTCGGCTATTTCTAAATGGAAAAGAGAACAAGAAACAAACAAAAATGGACACAAAGTTGTAGAAGGTTTGCACAAAAGGAATTTTGGTAAATGAATTTTATATGTGACCAAGTTGGCTAAGATAGGAATAAATTAATTGAGGGAACAAATTTCATTATCAAAGGTACACTGGTGCAAAATTAGAATTTGTTTTTTCTCTGTCAGAAAGACAAGGTTTTATTACATTACTGGTCTGTTCTTAATGAGAAACTGTAAACAAAGGTTTTTCTTTACCTTTAATGTAATCTGTCTAGAAAAAAAAGATTCTATTTTGTCTCTACCAGGTCTCTAACTACTTAGAAGGAAAAAAAAAAAAAGCCTTTTCAATATTAAAAGAGCAAAGCAAAAAAAAAAAAAAATCTTTTAAAAAAAGAGCTAAGGCTTTTTAAAACTATTTAAGCTTCTGTATTTGCTTGCAAAGTCTTTGTTACCATGGTTAAATGAGCACCTATTGTTTCATAGTGACCTGTGATCCTAATATTTAATCAAGAGTTTAAAGCTTTTTGAATAGTTTTGACAAACTGACCCTAAACCAAATTCTAAGTGAAGTCTTTTTTAAAACATGAAACTAATTTTGATGTTTTCAGAGGGCCCCTGAAATATTTCAAAGGGTTTGTTCTCTCTTCTTATAAAAAGGAGATATTAAACTAATTAGGTTTATTTGACATGTTAAATTACAAAGGAACCATTGTTAAGAAGCTTCTTTATGCTGTGTCTGTATAGGTATACATTATAAATATTTCAGAAATCTTATGAAAGCTCTAAAAATCTGATATACCCTGATATGTTGTCATCATAATTTCAACTGTTATCTTAAAACACTGTACAACACAAAACTAACTATACTTCCTTAAAAAATGAACTCTAACAATGGAATGGCCATTTTTAAGTCTTTCTCATCTACAGACAGTTATTGTTCTACTTAGATGGTTTTACAAAAGCTTCCTGCAAGTGCATTTTATCTTCAGAAAAATTCATGGAAAGGAATCCAACAAGTATTCTAAAATGCAAGTTTCTAATAATTTTCAAATCATACCACTGAATTGGGTAAGAAATTATAGTATTCTAAATGGAAAAATAAAATGGTTTCATAAAACCACTAACAAAAGGTCAAAACCAATTCAGTACAGTTACACAGTACTGAGTAAACTGATGATATAATTTTTATGACTTTGATCTGAAATATTCTGGCCTCTTAAAGCTTTGTTTCCAGATATAAGGAAATCTTTCCTCTTTTGCTAACTATGACTAAAGCAATTTGGTAAATTATACCTTTATAACCAGAATTGAAACATATACCTTTTTCTCTCTAACCAATCCCTCCAGAATTGGGAAGCTCCTAGTGAATGGCTTTTTCTCATGGCAGTATAGTTATATTTATGTAAGTTCAATAAGAATCTGTTCTTTCCATAACAGGACACAACTGGAAAGTGGACATATTGCCATATTATATGCCATATTTGAGAGAGACATGCATATAGATTCAGATATGACCAGACAGCTTTAAAGAACTTAAAGTTGACTTAAGAGCCAATAAAGCTCTGTTGGGGGAAAAAGTCTGGTACTTTGCTTACAGAGATCCCAGCAGCTTCATCTGGTGAGTGAGGTAGGTCACTTCCTGGCAGGTGCAGGAACCTCAGGATATTTAGGGGACCTCAAAAAGAGAATTCACCCAAATCTATACGTATCACTGACTCAATGGGCATGAGTTTGAGCAAACTCCAGGACATGGTGAAGGACAGGGAAGCCTGGCATGCTGCAGGCCATGGGGTCGCAAAGAGTCGGACAGGACTGGACAACAAATAGGTATTACAGATGAGTCTGATAGCAAGTATTTGGCTTGGCTTCCAGGCCTTGAGAGATATTTAAAATTCAGTCTGGCAATTCCTTATGGGAAGTTCCAGCAAAGCATATTTAAAAGAGCCTATATGATCAATGGGGGCTTCCCAGGTGGCTCAGTGGGTAAAGAATCTGCCTGCAATGCAGGAGGATAAGGGTTCAATCCCCGGGTTGGAAAGATTCTCTGGAAGAGGGCATGGCAACCCACTCCAGTATTCTTGCCTGGAGAGTTCCATGTGCAGAGCAGCCTGGTGGGCTACAGTCCATGGGGTTTTAACAGTCGGAGACAACTGAAGCTACTGAGCATGCATGTGATCAATCACTATTCTTGCTGAACTTATGTAAACAATTGGACCAAGTTTAAGCTTATTTTGCAAACAAATCAGTCATCATTTGCTATCTCTGGTAGAAATAAGGGTGATTTTAGAGAGGAAAAATTGTTTCAGTAATAAACCTTTGTGGTTATTAGATCCTAATACTATCCTTTGTCTTTGAGACTTGTTTTCTACCTATAAACTGGACTAGATCCTGAATTCTTAGAGTTCCTCATATCTGGCTGCAACTCTCCAAACCAACGTTTCCAACTTCCCCCATCCTTCTGACTTGGAATCATTAATAACTAAAACTGCCTTTTTTTCCCCAAAGCTCTGTAGACTAAACCTAGACAACTTGATATACACTTCAGAGAAATCACCACGACAGCTTATATATAGACATTCTTTGGCCTGTTGTTGTATTGGACCACTCAGAAAAGATCACCAGAGACATCTGAACAGCAAAGTTGGAAGATCTGTCACTCTGTCACGAGCTGCCCTCATTGCAACTGAAAATGATTCCAGCAGGACATCTATTAATAAAAATTTTTTCAACTGGCTGCCTTCAAAACTCAGAAACTGGGATTACTGTTAAAATCATTAATCATTTTTTTCTATTGCTTCCACAGAAGTGCCTCTTATTAAACACCTGGTTGCTTGTACCAAAGGCCCAACTTTGGGGGCCCACCTGCAGCACCGCTTCCTGAGATGAGTTAAGTTGGACTGACCCATCCTTAGGACTGAGAGACTGGTTCCAAGAGATGGAACAACCTACAGACTCAGCTTCTGGACTATGAAACTTCTTTGGAGACACTTCAGAGGTCAGAGTATCAGAAAGTGAAATTTGTCACCCAGAAATATGTCTCTTTGGAGGATTATTTTAGGCTGATTATTTCTAGGAAACAGAAGAATTAGGAAGTCTTTCTTTTTAACCTCTTAGAGAAGGAAATGGCAACCCACTTCAGTATTCTTGCTTGGAGACTTCCACGGACTGAGGAGCCTGGTGGGGTCACAAAGAGTTAGACAAGACTGAGCAATTAACACTTTCACTTAACTGCCTAAAGAATCTGGGTAAAGAGCCTGGTCCAGCAAGAGAACTATCACCAGAGCTCCCTGTGAAGGTGGTAAGGTGAGTGGGGAGAACTTGGCAGGGCCTGGAGATCAGAGTCCACTGCATCCCATCTTCTCCATCTGGTCCAGCAAACATTTGTTTACCAAACATTTGCTGCTCCATCTCCATGTGAATTGCCTTCCTCCCCTGTGAAGCCCCAAACTCCCACCCTCCACAGCCTCTTTTGTCTTTAGCTGAAGATGGTATTTAGGGTGAGGGTTTCAGCCACTTCCCCAGCTGGCTCAGTGGTAAAAAAAAAAAAAAAAAAAAATCTGCCTGCTAATGCAGGGAAGATCCCCTGGAAGAGGAATGGCAACCCACTCCAGTATTCTTCCCTGGAGAATCCCATGGACAGAGCAGCCTGACGGGCTACAGTCCATGAGGTCACAAAGAGTTGGACACGACTGAACATGCACGTAGGAGTAGCAGTTCAGCCATTTTGGTGAGTCACTCAGTCTTTCTGGGTCTCTCCATGTATACAGGTTATTCAAATTCTGTTTGTTTTTCTTCTGTTAATCCTGCCTCATATCAATTTAATTCTTAGACCAGCCAGAAGAACCTACAAGGGAGAGGAAAGTTCTTTTCCTTCCCCACAGAGGTACCCGGCAGTGCAGCTCCCCTTGGCTTCACAGACCACAGTGCTCTGCCATCTCAGTGCAGCAGAGATGGTCCCTGACTAATGATGGTTTCACTCAGGACTAACTTTATGATGGTGCAGAAGGGATACACATTCAGCAGAAACCGCTCTTCAGATTTTGAATTTTGAACTCTTCCCGGGCTGGTGATATGTAGTACGATCCTCTCTTGTGATGCTCAGCTCTTTACTGAAAACACTTGTGAGCACTTGCTCTAAAGAATTCACAAGAAAAGGGCTTCCCAGGTGGCTCAATGGTAAAGAACCTGAGTGCCAATGCAGGAGACACGGGTTCGATTCTTGATCTGGGAAGATCCCACATGCTGCAGAGCAACTAAGGCTGTGCGCCACAACTATTGAGTCTGTGCTCTAGGGCCCAGGAGCTACAACTACTGAGCCCATGTGCTGCAACTACTGAAGCCCATGAGCCTAGAGCCTGTGCTCGGCAACAAGAGAAGCCACTGCAATGAGAAGCCCAACTAGAGAAACCCCACTCACCATAACTAGAGAAAAGCCCGAGAAGCAACAAAAACCCAGCGCAGCCCAAAATAAATTATTTTTGTAAAACAGAAAGCGCAAAAAGATAAAGGAAAGGAAGGAAGAATAGAGGACAGGACAAGGAATGGTAGAGGGGCATATTCCTAGTTTCAAAACTTATTAAAAGCCACAGGCATCAAGACAGTGTGGTGCTGTCCTAAGCATGGGCATATAGATCTACGGAATAGAACTGAGAGTCCGAAAATAAACCTATTCATCCACGTTATACTGATTCTTGACAAGAGTGCCAAGACCTTTCAATGGGGGAAAGAATAGTCTTTTCAACAAACCGTGTCAGAATAAATGGGTCCACGGGCAAAAGAATGAAGTCTGAAACTCTTCTTTATACCATGTATAAAAATTAAGCCAAAATGGATCAAGACCTGAATATAAGAGCTAAAACTGTTAAACTCTTAGAAGGAAAATAGGAGTACATCTTCATGCCCTTGGGTGAGACAAAGGATTCTCAGCTATCATACCAAAAGTATGAGAAACAAAAGAAACAAAACTGATAAATTGGAAGTCATCAAAACGAAAAACTTGTATGCATCAAAGGACACCATCAACCAAATGAAAAGACACCACAAGATGGGAGAAAATACCTGCAAATCAGATACAGGATTTGTATCCAGGATATACAAAGAACTCTCAGAACTCAAAAACAAAACAAAATAAAATAATCCAATTTAAAAATGGGGAAAGGATTTGAAAAGACATTCCTCAAAGAAGATGCCAGCAAATTTTCACTCAATATATCAGCAAATTTGGAAAACTCAGCAGTGGCCACAGGACTGGAAAAGGTCCGTTTTCATTCCAATTCCAAAGAAGGGCAGTGCCAAAGAATGTTCAAACTACTGCATAATTGCACTCATCTCACACACTGGCAAAGTAATGGTCAAAATTCTCCAAGCCAGGCTTCAACAGTATGTGAACTGGGAACTTCCAGATGTTCAAGTTGGATTTAGAAAAGGCAGAGGAACCAGAGACCAAACTACCAACATCCCTGGGATCATCGAAAAAGCAAGAGAGTTTCAGAAAAACATCTACTTCAGCTTTATTGACTACGCCAAAGCCTTTGACTAGATCATAACAAACTGTGGAACTTTCTTAAAGAGATGGGAATACCAGGCCACATGATGTGCCTCCTGAGATACCTGTATGCAGGTCAAGAAGCAACAGTTAGAACTGGACATGGGACAACAGACTGGATCCAAATCTGGAAAGGAGTATGGCAAGGCTGTATATTGTCAGCCTGCTTATTTAACTTATATGCAGAGTATATCATGAGAAATGCTGGGCTAGATGAAGCACAAGCTGGAATCAAGATTGCCGGGAGAAAGAGCAATAACCTCAGATATGCAGATGACACCACTCTTATGGCAGAAAGTGAAGAAGAACTAAAGAGCCACTTGATGAAAGTGAAAAGAGGAGAGTGAAAAAGCTGGCTTAAAGCTCAACATTCAGAAAACTAAGATCATGGCATCCGCTCCCATCACTTCATGGGAAATAGACAGAGAAACAGTGGAAACAGTGACAGATTTTGTTTTCTTGGGCTCCAAAATCACTCCAGATGATGACTGCAGCCATGAAATTAAAAGATGCTTGCTCCTTGGAAGAAAAGCTATGACCAACCTAGACAGTACATTAACAAGTAGAGACATTACTTTGCCAACAAAGGTCCATCTAGTCAAAGCTATGGCTTTTCCAGTGGTCATGTATGGATGTGAGAGTTGGACTATAAAGAAAGCTGAACACCAAAGAATTGATGCTTTTGAACTGTGGTGTTGGAGAAGACTCTTGAGAGTCCTTGGACGGCAAGGAGATCCAACCAGTCCATCCTAAAGGAAATCAGTCCTGAATATATATTGGAAGGGCTGATGCTGAAGCTGAAGCTCCAATACTTTGGCCATTTGATGCGAAGAACTGACTCACTGGAAAAGACCCTGATGCTGGGAAAGAACGAAGGCGGGAGGAGAAGGGGATGACAGAGGATGAGATGATTTGATGACATCACCGACTCAATGAACATGAGTTTGAGTAAGCTCCGTGAGTTGGTGATGGACAGGGAAGCCTGGTGTGCTGCAGTCCATGGAGTCACAAAGAGTCGGACACGACTGAGCGACTGAACTTTCAACTTTCACTTTCAAAGAAGATATACATAAAGCCAGTAAGCTCATGAAAAGATGCTCAACATCATTAGCCATTTGTTGTTGTTTATTCGCTCAGTCCTATCCAACTCTTTTGTGACCCCATGGACTGTAGACTGCCAGGTTTCTCTATCCATGGGATTTCCCAGGCAAGAATACTAGAGCGGGGTGCCATTTCCTTCTCCAAGGGATCTTCCCAACATAGGGATCAAACCTGAGTCTCCTGAATTGGCAGGCAGAATCTTTACCACTGAGCCACCAGGGAAGCTAGCTGGGAAGTGAAAATTAGGGAAAGTGAAAATTAAAACCACAAAGAGACACTACTAGGATGTCTATAATCAACAGAAACAATGTAGGCCCAGTGGTTCCACTCTCAGGTGTATACCCACAAGAACTGAAAGCAAATGCCCACACAAAACCTGTCCATGATACTCAACAGCAGCATTAGCCAAAACGGCTAAAGAGTAGAAACAACGCAGATGTCCATCCATGGATGAAGGGGGACACAAAACGTGGTCTGTCTATACAATGGAGTACTATTCAGCCATAAAAAAGAACAGAGCACTGATACCTGCTGCAAGATGGATGAACCTTAAAGGCACTATGTTATGCGAAAGAAGCCAGACACAAAAGCCACGTATCATAAGATCTGAATGATTTCATTTACTTGAAATGTCACAAAAAGGCAAACCTGTAGAGATACCCACAGAGAAAGAAAAGCAGATGACTGGTTTCTAGGGGTTAAGAGTGGAAAAAGAGGAGGCACCCTAACTTCTCACCTGACCCTTGCCCTCACTTTCTGTGCTGATCTCTTTTAGGCTTGTGACCCAAGACTCGGGTGATCCCTGCCCTCCAAGAAGGGGCACACTCACCACCCCAGGAGCCCCTCTCTCTCCACCCCTGATCCTCAGCATCATGGTGGCCTGAACATGTGAGTCTTTCCCCAGTGAGCCTGAGAATATAGGGGTGCAGGCCCTGGGTCCCCTCCACTTTATCCCTATCCCTGAGCACAGTGTCATCCCACCAGTACTCGGATGTTAAAGAATGGATGAATGTGTGAGTGCATAAATGGAGAGAGAGTAGAAAAAGAAGAAGAGAAAAAGGGAAAGAATAGGAAGGGAAGGAAGAAAGAAATAGATTCATTTTGGTTCTGGTGACACAATACAGGATTTCAGTACCATATTACTAAAAAAGAACAGGTCTTTGTGGCCACGCTGTCTGCCTGTGTCTTACTCTCGGCTGGAACACAGTCTTTCAGAATCTCAATTCTGGTCCTTTCCTTTCACACATTGACAGATGTCAGGTCTAACCTGGACCCTCAAGTTCACAGACAAGGGAAGCTCAGTCCCCAGCAGCCAAGGTCACCCACCACCCAGGCAGAGGGTGCCACGGAGGAATGGCCACGTCTCCGAAAGGCTGGGGCCAGGGACCCAGCATCTCTCTTGCAGGCATAAGTGGGGCTCAGAGAGGACGCTCAACTGCCTTGCATCCTGAGCACGGCCAGTGTCTGAGCAGTGGAGGCCATGAACACCTGTCTGAGCAATGCAGGCATCTTCCTGGAGGCATCTGGCAGGATGCAACCAGCCAGGTGGTGGCTCTCCACCCCACCAGGCAGCACACACCTTACACACGGAGGTGTCGTGCCACGCGCTGACACCAAGTTGTTGTGCCTCCTTGTGCTAAAAATGGTGCTGTGTTCCTGCCTTCATGCCCTCCCTTCTCTCTGAATAGAAATATCTGTCAGAGAGCTCCCGAACCTGCTGCCTGCTGTCACCAGCCTCATGCTCAACCCAGGCAGACGACGTGACCTTCACCCATGACAGTGCCACCTCGGGGGGCTGTGTGGAGCACATGACGTTGGAAAGCATCCTCAGAAAACGGCTTTATCTTTCGGGACATCAACCTTGACAGATGCTGTGTCCCAATATAAAGCTCTGGGGTCAAGTGTGGCCCTTTTGGAGTCAGAGGCACCTTTCTCGTCTGATCCTAGAGGCTGCCCCACAGCGAGGCAGACCTGAAGCCCAGAGACCTGCCTGGGCCCTGGCCTGCAGCACCCGCCCCATGTGGCAGCGGCTCTGGGCAGGACTGGGGGGCACGGATCCTCCGCTGTCCTCAGGGAGCAGAGTAAGAGACATCATGCTGAGGACCAGGTGGTACCCCTGGACTCAGCCACTAGGCAGAACTGTGTTAACTAAGAGGGGAAATAGGTACTGAAACTGATTTTTGTCTGGTTTGGTTTGGGTTTTTTGACCATGCGGCATGCTGGATCTCAGCTCCTCAACCAGGCATCAAATCTGTACCCGCTGCACTGGAAGGCAAAGCCCTAACCATTGAGCAACCAGGGAAGTCCTACAAAGCTAGTGCTTTCTAAACTGTGCCCTGAAACAACCGTGTCACAGAGGATGTCCACAGATATTTGAAGAAATGGAAGGAAACGAAGCTCTGCTCAGCATTCCCGTCAGGGGATTCTTGGGGCCTCACTGTGCTTCCCACACCACAAAGGGCAGCTCGTGATCTATCCGAGCAAGTAAATCACCTGACTGCCTCCTTGCTGGTCCTCAGTTTAATACACGGGATCTTTCTCTAAGCTGGAGAGAGAACAGCTCAGGATTTTAAGAAACATATGTAGGGTGGAAAGTTTTCCTGCAAAGTCCCTTTACTCTCGACAGCAGCTAATGCTAGTGGGTCGCTCAGGTGCCACTGGAGCTGGTCTCTCCAGGCAGAGCCCACAGTCAAGTACCAAGAGCTGTAAGGGACCACACCTGTCTGATGACTGTGTGAATCGGGAGCACCGATTCACCCAGTTGGGGTTACCAATAAGCCCCAGGACTCAATCCCATGCCAACCAATGGAGAAAGGCCTTCCTCGATGACCCCATCAGATGCAGCTCCACCTGAATATGCCCCAGTCCTCTTCATCACATCACCGGTTTTATTTGCTTCCCAGCACTAACTGTTGAATAAAATTACACTCTGGGCTTATTTTTGGAGCATCTGAACTGGGATGTGAGATTCTTCCTCCGAGAAGACAGGGTTTGTATCCATTTGGGCCCATCAGTACATCCCCAGGGCACAGAAAACAGTCTGGCACAGAAGGTGCTCAAAACATATTTGCTGGTGGGGTCCTTGGTTGGTTGGTTCAAAGAATAAATGAATGAATGAACGAATGAAGGAATAAACAACCAGAAAGAAGCTTGTGAACCACCCCTCCCTGCACTCTGACCTCATGGGGTCAGCCAAGGGCATGACTAACAGCTCAGAAGACACTGGCCACAGAGTGGCATCCCTGAACTCAACACTCTGAAGTAGAAAATGTTTATGTCATTGTTTCTTGACTTTGCTCGACTCAGGCAGAAAACCAAAGAGCATTTTACATAATATGGAAGGACTCGTTTTCTGAAACTCTGCAAAAGGTCAGATTTTTTTAAAAGGAGGAATGAGTATTTCACTGATGTGTTCCATCAGAATTGGGTTTTTCATTCCACTGCAGAGCTGTGAGCATCACTCTGACACTGCGGATCAATAACAGGAATGTAAGAACAAAAGGAAGGGCCAGCCCCGGAGAGAGAATCAGCAAGAGGGATTCAGTCCTCTCCTCCTCCTCCCAACGCCCCCTCGCTCAGTTAACGGGGTGAAGTCATCTACGTCTGCCCCTGCGACACCTGCATGGTGGTGGGGGGGTGCTGGTCATTCCTCCCGCAGGTTGCTCTCATCTCTGTGGGGGCCTGGGACCCTCTGCCTCTCTTACCTCCTGGCTCAGCATGAAAGACTGGTTCAGGGACTTCCTGGAGGCCCAGTGGCTAAGACTCTGAGCTCCCAATGCAGGGGGCCCAGGTTCGATCTTTGGTCAGAGAACTAGATCATGCATGCCATAACTGAGAGTTTGCATGCTACAAATAAAGATCCCACATGCTGCAACTAAGACCCACAAAGTCAAATAAATAAATATTAAAAAAAATACAGACTGGTCCAGGCATCAATTCTTCCTGTAAGCTTCTATGACCTCCCATCACCACTGGAAAGTGAGTGAGGGTCTCCCCTTATTTGTCCACAGCAGCTTCTGCAGAGCTCCCTTATGGCGCTGCTAACAATGAGGGGGATAGACATAATACAGTAATGACCACCATGTACTAAGTGTGCACTATATGTAGCCCAGGCACTATATGGAGTGCTGTACATGTAATCTCATTTTATTAATTTCACTTGATCCTCATAATCCCTCTGCAGGCTGTGTACCACCATCCCCATTTTTACAAGTGAATTAAATGAGCCTTGCAGGTGTTATACAACTTGCCCAAGGTTTCAGCTCTTTCAGAGTAGACGTGTGATGTCAACCCAGGAATGACCTGATTCCAAAGCTGGTATGTCTGATCTGTTCCTTGCAGCCAACAGCATGTCAAGTTATCTACATGTCCCCTGGAGGCCAGGGACTTCACAGTCATTATTATAAGCTTCATTGTGACCTCTAAGTTGGTGATACCATCCCCAAAGTACAGATAAAGAAAGGCACAGGCAATTAAATAAGGCGCCTATGCTCACAGAACCTCTAAGTTGGTGATACCATCCCCAAAGTACAGATAAAGAAAGGCACAGGTGATTAAATAAGGCGCCTATGCTCACAGAGCAAGAAAACAGTAAGGTCAGGATCGGAATTCATATCCATCTACTCCAGAAATCCAGGCCCTTTCCCACTGTATCATACTGCTGCCCCTTCCTCCAACCACAGATCAGTTTATAAAAAGAATCTAGGACTTCCCTGGTGGTCCAGTGATTGAGAATCTGCCTGCCAGTGCAGGGGACATGGGTTCGATCCCTGATCCAGAGAGATCCCACATGCTGCGGGGCAACTAAGTTTGAGCACCACAGCTACTGAGCCTGCACTCCACAACAAGAGAAGCCACCACAATGAGAAGTCCACACACCCCAACTAGAGATCAGCCCCTGCTTGCTACAACTAGAAAAAGCTCAGGCACAGCAACAAAGATCCAGGAACAGCAACAAAGACCCAGTGTAGCCAAAAATAAATTAATTTTTTTAAAAAAAGAAAAAGCATCTAAAACATAGCATACAATACCACAGCCATTGCTGATATCTGGTTTAATGTGGACAGAGAAGCCTGGAGGGCTACAGTCCCTAGGGTCGCACACAGTCGGACACAACTAAAGCGACTCAGCATGCACACAGGCACATCGAGCATGTGTCTGTTCACTGGTACATGGGCGAAGGCATGGAGGAAGGACTTTGCTGAGGTCTGTGAGGACATGGCTACCCTTGAGAAGAATCATGAAGAGGATGGAGCAGACAGTGCTGAGGGAGAGGATGAGGGTGATGAGTATTAACCTGTCTGCTGCAATTTGACCGTCCTGTCTTGCATGTGTGCTGAGTCACTTCAGTCCCGTCCGACTCTGCGACCCCATGGACTGTAGCCCACCAGGCTTCTCTGTCCATGGGATTCACCAGGGAAGAATACTGGAGTGGGTTGCCATGCCCTTCCCCAGGGGATTGTCCCACCCCAGGCATTGAACCCACGTCTCCTGCATCGCAGGCAGATTCTTTACTGCCTGATCCACCGGGAGACTGTCTTATTTTTGTTCCACGGAGCTGTCCATTGTGGCCCTATGTTGTCAATAAAGGTGATATTTCTTTTTTTAAAAAACAAAAAAAAAAGATAAAATAAAATACAGCCCAGGCCTGAAGGATATCATGGTCCTCTGTAATTGCTCAGGACAGTGAGAAACTGGAAAAAAACAATGTTGACAGGACTTGTTATTAAAACCGACCAGACAGGAAGGCCAGAGACTGTGGCAGCTTGAGTCTTCAGGCAGCCTACATAAACAAGCCGCCGTCAGCCTCTGCAGTGGCCTCAAGGCTCGGATGCACCCGTCACCAACAGCCAGCGAGCCTTTCTCAGGTAATGCGCTCACTCAAGCTACAGCCGAGCAAACCATCTCCCCTCCTTTCTTTCCTGCCCTATCTTCTTTGCAAAAGTCTTGCCCAGTTCCTGTCCGTGGCAGGCTCTGAGCCACTTCCGGTTTGGCGCCGTCTGACTGGAATCCAGGTTTGTTCCAAGAAACTCTTGAAGTGTTTAACAAGACTGAGTTAATTTTTTTTTTATGAGAATGAGCAGAGAAATTAAACTGCTATGGGAGAACATTATACAGCTGTGAAAGATGATTTTAACATCAAGTGCAGAGTGACATGGGAAAAATGAAGCCAAATGAAAAGCAGGCAGGAGTTCATCCATGGGATGATTCCACCCAGAGCAAAGTGCACAGAAAAAGGGCAAACGAAAGGTTTTAATTGTATGTACACAGTGGGACGGAGTCATTTGTTTTCCTTAGTTCTAACTTTCTTTTATTTTCCAAATTTTCTATAATGAGCGTGTGCTACTTTTAGCATTTTTAAATGTTTTTTTTCCCCCCTTAAAGCAACTGGCTATTATGAACTAGGGCTGAGTCCTAGATGATTTTAAATCCTCGGAATGGACGCCATTCTGAGTTCTGATTAAGGGTAATTCAAGCCTTTGAAAAGTCCAAATTGTCTCTCTTGATTTTGGGAGGCGAATAATTGCATTTTATACTAAACTTATTTGCAGCTCAAATACAGCTCAAAACCTTGTTTTGATTACTTGTTTAGGGAAAGAGTAACATCAGAAAATGTAAGAATCACATTTGCATGATGGGTGATGAAGCAAGGAATTACAGTTGGGGGTAAAAAGAAATGGAAAAAAAAAACCAACAACCCTGAATATTCAACAGCATGTCATGAATGTAAAGCTTATTCCTACATCCACATTCAAACCCAAAACATTTCCCCTCCACACCATCTTCTGCATCCTCAAAGACAAAAGGTGCGTTTGGTAAATGCACCTGGGGTCCATGTGTTTCACCTGACTTTCTTTAAGCAGACTGCCCTGGGAGCTTGTCCTCAGAAG
The DNA here is from genome assembly GCA_024291935.2 of Okapia johnstoni. Classification (NCBI taxonomy): domain Eukaryota; kingdom Metazoa; phylum Chordata; class Mammalia; order Artiodactyla; family Giraffidae; genus Okapia; species Okapia johnstoni. Next base: position 123,432,913 of record CM044307.1, on the reverse strand, counting down.
CTTGTCTTTTTTCCATGAAGAGAGCTGACTGCTTCTTCAGTCACAGCATCACTTTCAGCACAAGAGAATCCTGATGCCTGAGGTCAGCAAGATACCAAAGAGGACCCCTGGGCTCCCTTCCCCGTGACCTCTCCCAGGGGCCTGGCCTTTCGTGATCACAGTCCTGGGTCTGAGGCAGGAGACAGGTGGACCCAGGGCCAAACAGCTGGAGTCCGCCGCCTGTGGATAGATAATTTGTAGGAGCAAAGAGGAGCTGAGGCCTGCCCAGATAAGAGATGAAAGACCACACATTCCTCATTCTCGAGGTCAAGGAGACCTTCCTGACTACACACTTGCAGAAAGACTCCCTGGAGGTCAAAAAGGGAGGGGATGCCACCCCACACTAGGTGATGTCTACCTACCCATAGGCCTCTTCGCTAGGATCCATCTTGGCTAAGAGATGCATACACGCACAGCGGAACACCCTGAGATACACCAAATACGGACTCAGAACCTGGCAAAGCAAGATGACTGGCCAGAGGAAAAACCTGGAAGAAATGCCCATAAAAGTGATTCAATCTACCTCCATCTACCACGAGGATGCCCATGTGTCTATCCACACGTACTCTTTTTCCTCCTAATAAATACTTGTTTCACTACTTTCCATCTCTGTGTGGAAATTCATTTCTACACAGCTGACGAGCCAGGACCTTATCACTGGCTACTGTTCCTGGCAGCCTAGTGGCTAGGATTCAGCACTCTGACTGCCGTGGACTGACTTCAGTCTCTGGCCAGGAACCAAAACCCTGCTTCTAGCTGCTTCAGGACAAGGCCACCCGAGATCAGGTCTTCGGCTGTTCAATCAAGCAGCTCCAAATATGGCTTATTCTTTAGGTCACTACTTTTTTGATTAACCACTGATTTTTGATTAACCATCAACTGAATAGAGTTACAAAGTCAAGAGCAATTCCAGCAGCTAAAACACATTTTCCCTTTTATAAGTGATTTTCTTGTTTGTTTTCCCCATTACATGTCACCAAGAAACAGCCATTTTTGAGGAAAAAACAGCCATTTTGAGAAAAAAGATAAGGAAAAAGGAAGAAAACATTCAAAGTCTCACTGCCCAGAGAAAATCATTTTTGGTTCATGTCAAAGACTATAAACCTGGCAGCCTGTGTAGGTTAAAATTTTCAATTACTTGCCAACATTTAAAAGTAAGAGATCTTAGTGTTTAAATCCAGATTTCCATTTAAAATTAAAAAGCCTAAAGATCAGAGACACGGAGTCCCAGTTTCTGCATGGCGACAATCAGCTAGGACTGAGATCACTGACCTGGGTCATTTCTTTCCTAGACTCTATAGACATCTAGGTTTACTACAGCTGGTCTAGAACTTTCCATTTTATATTTCTTATGCTAATGCACACATTTGAAAATGGTTACTTTTTAAAACGAGATTAAACAATATATTGTATTTAGTTACCTATTTTCCCTTGACTTGTCACATATAAGAAATAACCTCCCAAGCTTGTTAGGGAACTGTGGACCAAAACTGCCTTCTAGGCGCTTGTATAAGATGTCTCACAACATGAGGTCCTAATAAAGAACACAAAACTGATGAGCCACCAACAAAACCAACGGGAAGAATTTGGGAGGGGCCAAAAAGAGTGAGGAGACAATAGCCCATAATATGTCCTGCCAACCTCCCAGAAACCCTTGTGCTGGAACCTATTCTGACGGAGAGGCATGTGCCCCCAGGAAGGACCCTGAGTCAGATCAAATATGGGCAGGGCGAGATGACTGGCCACAGACAACCTGGAAACTAACCCCACCTGATAAACCCTGAGACTTGGAGCAGCGAGGCAGAGCAGTCCTCCTGGGTTCCTGACCCTGATGCTCTTCACTGGAGCAGCCTTTTCAACAGCCCCTTTCACTCCGTCAGCACATGCGTCTCCTTGGACAATTCATTTCTGAGTGTTAGGTAAGAGTTCACTCTTGGGCCCTGGAAGGGGTCCCCTTCCTGGCCACAAGCTAACATGGAAGACCTACATCATCATTTTTAATAGCTATATAATACTTACCTAGCTTGGCTGACTATTGCATGAGTAAGCATTACTTTTGAAGTGTATCAGCATAGTCCAATTCTCCCTCTCTGAAAGAGGATTATTCCTCCTGGTCCATTACCATCAGGCTTGACCTGCGTCTTGCGGAAGTGATGTGTACCACTTCTGAGCACAAGCTTTCAGATGCAAGCACGGTCTGCCATCCTCTCTTCCCTCTGCCGTGAGAGCAGGATGTCCTGGCTCAGGGCTGCTTCTTTGCTTTGGATCCTGACACACAGACAATGTGGTGCCTGAACATAGCTGACCCGGGATGGACATGTAGCGCGAGTGGAAAATGACATCTAATAAACTTAATGTTGCCCACGGCCAAGATTTGGGGCTTATTTGTGACAGCAGCATAATGAAGCCTCAGCTGATCAATCTACTAAAACATTAAAAATTAAAATAATTAAAAGATGAAATCAAGCCACCTTACAAAAAATCTCCGGCCAGTGCCCAAGCCTGGGCCTGAAGGTCTTGGCAGGATGTGACTGGGTCAGGGGCCCCGTGCACCAGCTCGATCCGGGACAGGAGGGCCCATATCAGCCCTGCAGGAAACACCAACTCTCACGGCAGACACAGATGGTTATTTGTGTTGGTGGTGTCCAAGGGTAGAAGAAGGAGCCACAAAACCCAGGTAGCTTTAAGTGGTGAGATGCTCACACTATGAAAGGAACTTAGAAATGAAGGGTGGCCGAGGGAGCAGCAGATCCCTGACACTCGCGTGGCTCGTGTGCACACTGGGACACACGCTCTCAGAGTAAGAACTCTCTGAGATCAGCCTGGGTTTTGATCCTGGTTTCTCAACACGTGCTGAATGACCCAGCTTTCTCCTCTCTCCCGGCTCCTCCACTGTCACCTTGAGCCCCATTAATCTAAGCAACCCCCATCAGGCACCCCTCATCACTAGGCCCCCAGAAGGCCTTGTTTTGGAAGGAATTTTTTATGGCAAAAAAAAAAAAAAGTATATTTAGAATAAGCTGGCTAGACTTAAGTTTAGATGATTCTGATTTTGTTGGCAACATCCACAGCACCACAGTCAGAAACCAACTGAACGCGTGCTTCTTCTAGCAGACCAGATCAGGGAGTTGACCTTGGCCACATCAATGTCACGGGGCTTCTTCACAGTCTGTTGGACCTGGTGTTCACTGGCCCTGACCTCCACAGTGAGCACAAGTGTGCTGGGTGCTTCTGCTTTCTTCATGGCCGACTGGGCAGTCAGAGGAAACTTGTTTCTCCTGCTGACCACAACAGGCCCATCCAATAGCGTGGATTTGGAGGAGGAGGAGGAAGAGTATTTTAATAAAAATATTTTTAATTTTTTTAAATTAGAGGATAATTACAATGTTGTGCTTCTGCTGTACAACAATGCAGATCAGTCATAATGCAGTCATATATATATGTATATATATCCTTCCTCTTTATTTTGTTTTTAAATCCAGCTTTTCATTCAGCATCGTTTGTAAGATTCATTCACATTGCTGGATTCAGTTATACATCTTCACACTCCTGGCCGTCTGGTGCTCTATGTGTGTGAACACGGCAGAGGTCACTCATCTGTTTTCTGCGGCTCTTATTTACGTGGTTGATTAATAATTGTTTTCCCCTCGCTAGGCGGTAACTCCATGATGAGAAGAGCTTACTTTACACGTTCTCATTACTGTGATTCAATCCTTAACACGGTGCCTGACCCATAACGGGAGGGAAGAGGGGAATGAAAGGAGGGGGAAGGAGGCAAGTAGGGAGAACACATGTGACTACTATGTCCAAAGACAGGACCCCATCCCCAAATACAAGGTCTGTTTCAGCAAGCCAGTCAATTTCCTAATTCCTGCTTGCTATAAGCTCCTTCCTTCCTTGCATATTTCACACTAAATTAAGCCCCCAGGCTCTTAAAGGATTCCTGCCTCTTGTTGCCAATAAAAGATATTTAGATGTTATTAAGTAAAAATTTGCAGGTACCAGAACTCTCTTGGCTCCCCAGAAAAGTTCCTTACTAAGATTCTAGTTGCCTGGGGAGGGCCTTTAAGACAGAATATCATCATCCTCAGGTTATTAGCACGTTCAACACAGAAAACCATCCAAAATTCAATTATCTTTTCAATTTTCTTTGTAAAGCATGCACTGGTAGGAGAAAAAAAAGCAAACAAACACAAGACAGAACTCCTGCACGAGGTGGGGAACAGAAAGTGCTTTTCTAGTATTGAGCTGTATGAACTGCTTGTATATTTTGGAGGTTAATCCTTTGTCAGTTGTTTCATTTGCTATTATAGACAACCAGCGAGAATTTGCTGTATGAAGCAAGGAGCTCAAACCCAGTGCTCTGTGACAAGCTAGAGGGGTGGGATGGGATGGGAGGTGGGAAGGAGGTTCAAGAGGAAGGGGACAAATGTCTACTTATGGCTGATTTATGCTGATGTATGGCTGAAGCTAACACAATACTGTAAAGCAATTGTCTTTCAGTTAAAAGTTTTTTAACTAAAAACAGTGATAAGAGGGCCTCCTGAGCAGGGACTTAAGCCTTGGGCAGCGGCCACAACCTAGATGGACCTCACCGTCCACACACCTCACCCAGACCCCACCCTCTTCCTTCTACCTCTGATGGACATTGACAAGACGAAGTCACCACCTACCACATGGGAGCAGAAATTGGCTTCTGGGGTTTGTACATTACACATAATCCTTCTAAAACTGAGTCTTTTCAGCCCTACCTGTGAGGCTCTAACTCAGTCACAGGCACAGGTGAGGCTACCTGTGGTCCTGCTCCCCTGTGACTGACCAGTTCAGAAGATGAACTTATAACTTCACTCCGCGGAACTTATGCTCTATGGTGAAAGATATGAACAGCCTCGTACGAGACCCCTGCCGGCCTCACTAGCTTTTATGCCCATATGCCCTGACTCTATGCAAATCCTTGTTTTCCCAATGCATGCATATGCATGTCTGCCTGTTTATTCATTTAATAAATATTTATCAACAGGCACTGGTCTAGGTAGCAGGATACAGCAGAAAAATACAACAGTGCTGGTGGAGAAAGTGCAAGAGACAGAAAGTAAACAAGCTCATAAATACACAAAAGACAGTGCGGCAGTGTAACAGCAAGAAGGGTGCACGGAGGAGACACTGGTCTGTAAAGCACCTACTATGTGCCAGGTACCATGCTGGGCACTTTTCTTATATATCTCACAATTCTTCCACCAGTCCTACATGAGAGGTGGCCAGTAGCTACATTTCACAGTCAAGGGACACAGGTGGTAAATACACACAGCTGGTAAATAAGACAGGTGGGTTTTGCCTTCTAATTCAGATCCCAAGGTGTTAAAAAATAAAAATGACAAGCAGAAGCCAAGTTGGCCACAACTTCTTTATTCTTCATGAAAAGAGCAAGAGGTCCAAAGTGATGGTACTGCTCCTAAAAGCCAGGGCTGGAGGAGTGGAAATGAAAAGCAGCTACTCTGTGCTTTAAGCAAGTCTCGGCAAAGATCTAGTCAGGGAAACAGGACACGCCAGGGTCCCCAGGGAGGTGTGGGGACTAAATTGGGCTTTCCATCCCCAGGCTCTGCAGGTGCCTGACTGTGAATGCCTGAAAACCAGCTGTGATGTGCAGAAAATCTTCTCTTAACAGTGAAAAGATTCTTGATTCTTTCTTGATATGATGGGGTATTTGAAGGAAACGTGTGCCTATTCTTACTCCTGTAGATGAAATTAGAACTTTCCCATCAAGGAGTTGTGTGAGTTTAAAGGCGATAAAACATGAAGAGAACTTGGCACAGTGCCTGGTACAGGGGAGTGAGTGAAGTGAAGTTGCTCAGTTATGTCTGAATCTTTGCGACCCCATGGACTGTAGCCCACCAGGCTCCTCTGTCCGTGGGATTCTCTAGGTGAGAATACTGGAGGGGGTTGCCATTTCCTTCTCCAGGGGATCTTCCCCACCCAGAGATCGAACCCAGGTCTCCCGCATTGCAGGCAGAAGCTTTACCCTCTGAGCCACCAGGGTACAGGGGAAGTACTTGGCAAACAGACCTGCTCCCCTCATCAACCATCAGTTATTCTCATCAATCATTACCAGCATCCTCATCAATCATCAACCACCTTTCTCCTCGTCATCAACCATTCTCATCCTCCCCCACACACACCATCACCACTACCATCCTCACCTTTAACCTCATCAGTCACCCTCATCAACCACCTTCCTCCTCCTCATCTGTATTTCACGTCTCTCTCCTTTCTTAGGGCTTCTCTGGTGGCTCAGCAGGTAAAGAATCCACCTGCAATGTGGGAGAGCTGGGTTTGATCCCTGAGTTGGGAAGATCCCCTGGAGAAGGGAAAGACTACCCACTCCAGTGCTCTGGCCTGGAGAATTTCATGGACTGTATAGTCCATGGAGTTGCAAAGAGTCAGACATGACTGAGTGACTTTCACTTTCTCCTTTCTTAGAGGAAACTCTGTTAAGAAAGAGGGAGCATTTTTCTCTTAAAGAATACAGAATTGGAAGGTCATCTGGATCTAGGTTTGCAGGTCATGCCTGCTACCCACCAGCTATGTTACCTCGGGCAGGTTACTAAACCTCTCTGACCTTAGTTTACACTTCTGTAAACAAACAGGAAAATTCTTTCCCTCACGGGCTGGTGGCACAGAATTGGAATTATGTAATGAAAGGCTGAGTGAGTATTAAGTGTTTACTATTAACAGTGGCCTGTGGATCTCTTTCCCACGTCCTTTTTTCAGGTACAAATCGCCAGGGTCGGGGCACACTTGGTAACATAACTCTGTTATTTACTTCCACAGTCCAGCACGAAGCTGCTGCTGCAAAATGCACCTTGCCTTTCTTTCCTTTCCAGTAGCTGAAGTATTCGAACCTCTTTTCCCTCTAAGTCTTCGGGACCACAGCAGACCAGCAGCATGGCAGCCCTAGAGGTGAGATTTCTCCTCTCCCCTTCCACCACCCCATGGGACGGTCATCGCACTGTCCTGTGGGACTCCCTGAGACCCCAATCAGCACGCTGCTCCTTTCTCACACTCTCCTCTCTGCAGCCCCTGAAAAAAAAGCAGCCTCCACATGGCCGCCAACTTGAGCTGCCTCCTCCGGCTCCAGACAGAGCAGTCTGGCAGAATCTCACTCTGTGGGGACGTCTGGCACGGAGCTGGGATTCACAGTCTCTCTGGATGCGCCTGCCGGCGGCACAGAGATAACCTTTAAAGGTTGGACTCAAACTGCTTTTCAGTATCTGGAAGGGGTAGAAGAAAAGATCCAAAACTTACAGCGACAGCCCCTCTTCTCCCCCCGGCCTCCCCAACTGACTTTATTAGGAGACAAAGGCTTTGCAAAGCCCAGGCCAGGGAGGAGGAAAAAACCCAAAACACAACAGCCTTAATGGTTCAAGTTCATTGGTTCAGGTGAATGTGTACTAAGGTGATGCAAGTGAAAGTCGCTCAGTCGAGTCCGACTCTTTGCGACCCCATGGACTATACAGTCCATGGAATTCTCCAGGCCAGAATACTGGAGTGGGCAGCCTTTCCCTTCTCCAGGGGATCTTCCCGACCCAGGGATCAAACCCAGGTCTCCCACATTGCAGGCTGATTCTTTACCAGCTGAGCCACAAGGGAAACCCAAGAATACTGGAGGGGTGATGCAAAAGCCCTCCTCATGCCAGGACAGTTCGACTTCCAAAGATCATAAGGGAACTCACCCAAGCTAGGAGAAGCATCTACTCACCACGCCCAGGGTTGTTGTTTCAAACACAAGAGTAAAATAGCTATCATTCCTGCACCACAGGCCTTGGGAAAGCATTCATCACATAAACATAAATCATGACAGCTGACATCTGAACAGCTGCCTAATGATTGATAACTGTTTCTACATCTGTCTCCCTTCACCTTGCATGAGCATTGGGCTGGAGTGGCATCTTCCAATGAGGATGGGTCTTCTGGTCACAGGGAAACCTCACGGCCAAGGAGGGAGGGGCAGACACTTGTGCCCAAAGACTCCAACAACTGGAACGGAAGATGGGGTAACCTGGGTTCCAGGCTCCCTGCTGCAGAGGAAGCTACTTCTAGGACCAGGGGCCTCGGCGTACCTGTGAGTGCAAATGTGTGGGTGTCAAGACCCACAGTGCACACATCTTCCAATCCACAATGACCCCGTGAACGAAGCAGCAGCCCTATTTAAAAGGGGAGAAAGTCGTGACTTGGACAGGATAATAGAGACCCTGTTCCAAACAGTCACCCAACTATGAACCAAGTGGCAGCTCTGGGTTCACACTTGAGCCAATGTCTGGACCACCACCTCAGGTGCCCAGGAATCTTGGATTCATCACCTGCTCTCCTCTCCGTGGCCACTCTGTGTGGGTGGGTGGCCAGGCAGGCAGATAGACAGACAGACATAAAGACAAACAGACCCAGCTGGCTGCAGTGCCTTGAGTCCCACTGCCCTCTGCCCCAGCCACACCAGCCTTCCAGTTCCTCTTGGGAACCAAGCCTTTTCATACCTCCAGGGCTTTGTATGCGTTGTTTCTTCTGCCTAGAATATTCCTCTTCTAGTTATTAGCGAGCTCTACATCATCTTTCAGGAATGAGCAGGTATCCTCAGAGGATCTCTTTCTTGCCCCCAATTACTTGGGCCCCTTCCTGTAATCTCTGGAGCCCTGTGTAGTATTCCATCACAGCACGTACACAGTTTGTAACTACTGATTCATTTGTAAATATTTTCACATTAATAGGTTTAAAGTCTCCTAAGACTGCAAGCTCCATTGGGGTGGGAGGATCACGTCTATAATCTGCACTGATGTATCCCCAGGACCCAACACAGTGCCTGACTCACATGAGGGGCTCCTTGAATCCTGTCTGTCTGACCCTCTCAAGCCCCTCCTACTGATCTTGAACTCTCACCCCCAGCATCTGAGGTGACAGTACTGGGGCCTTGAGTGTGTAAAGGGGATCACGGGAAAGTTTAGGGATTCCAGCTGAAGGTTTGAGCTACCCTTGACAGCCAACTCTAGAGAAATGAAACAAAACTACTACTACAAAACATCTACTTCTACTTTACTGACTACACCAAAGTCTTTGACTGCGTGGATCACAACAAACTGTGGAAAATTCTGAAAGAGATGGGAATACTAGACCACCTGACCTGCCTCCTGAGAAATCTGAATGCAGGTCAAGAAGCAACAGTTAGAACCGGACGTGGAACAGTGGACTGGTTGCAAATCAGAAAAGGAGTACATCAAGTCTGTATATTGTCACCCTGCTTATTTAACTTCTATGCAGTGTACATCATGTGAAATGAAGCACAAGCTGGAACCAAGGTCAAGATGAAGCACAAGCTGGAATCAAGATTGTCGAAAGAAATATCAATAACCTCAGATATGCAAATGACATCATCCTTATGGTAGAAAGCAAGAGGAACTAAAGAGCCTCTTGATGAAAGTGAATGAGGAGTGAAAAAGCTGGCTTAAAACTCAACATTCAAAAAACGAAGATCATGGCATCTGGTCCCATCACTTCATGGCAATTAGATGGAGAAGCAATGGAAACAGTGAGAGACTTTATTTTCTTGGGCTCCAAAATCACTGCAGATGGTGAGGGCAGCCATGAAATTAAAAGATGCTTGCTCGTAGGAAGAAAAGCTATGACCAACCTAGACAGCATGTTAAAAAGCAGAGACATTACTTTGCTAACAAAGGTCCATCTAGTCAAAGCTGTGGTTCTTCCAGTAGTCATGTACAGATGTGAAAGTTGGACTATAAAGAAAGCTGAACACCAAAGAATTGATGCCTTTGAACTGTGGTATTGGAGAGGACTCTTGAGAGTCCCTTAGACTGCAAGGAGATCCAACCAGTCCATTCTAAAGGAAATCAGTCCTGAATATTCATTGGAAGGACTGATGTTGAAGTTGAAACTCCAATATTTTGGCCACTTGATGCGAAGAACTGACTCACTGAAAAAGACCCTGATGCTGGGAAGGATTGAAGACGGGAGGAGAAGGGGACGACAGAGGATGAGATGGTTGGATGGCATCACCGACTAGATTGACATGAGTTTGAGTAAGCTCTGGGAGTCGGTGATGGACAGGGAAGTCTGGCGTGCTGCAGTCCATGGGTTCGCAAAGAATTGGACATGACTAAGCAACTGAAATGAACTACTACACCACAAGGCTGCATAATACCTGGGCACGTAAAACTTTCAGAACCAAGGTTGAGCCAGTTAACCAGTGATGAGGAAAGTTGCCAGAATAATGAAAAACTGAGGCAGGGTTGACCTTGAATGACAAGGGGAATGATCCAGGAGGGACTGATTTTTTAGGGAGAAGTTTTATAAGAAATGCAAAATAAGAACTCAGCGCCCATCAGGATATACTATAATTGAAGAACTGGAGTCAAGAGTATGAAGACAAGATGTCAGATCACAGGCCTCCTACTAGAAAGATTCATTTGTAGGTTCATGTATTGGTTCATCCACCCTTGCATCCATCCATTCATCCAATATGCAAAGAGCTTGCCTCCTCTGTTCCAGTCACTGGGGACACTGTAGTGAACAAAACTGATACTTACCTGTGCCTTTGTGGAGCTGACCTACTGGGTGAGCAGCAGGTCACAGCCTGAATATGGTGGCACATGTGGGTCTGGGTCTAGACCTCAGGGGCCGGGTCCAGGTTAGGGATACAAACATGGTAGCCATGGCCATGCTGACTGCATGAAAACCATGCTATCAACCTAAGCGGCTTCTGCTGAGTCACCATGAAATGGGATGAGAGGCTGGGGTACCCTCGATGCTCTGATCCCACCCCGCCCAGATGACGGTCAAGTCCTCAGTCTACTCCTAACTCTGCCAGCTGCAAAGTACCCAGAGGGAAGGAACTCCATCTAAGACATGAAGGCTGGAGGTCAGTCAGCATGTGTGTGTTAGTTGCTCAGTCGTACCCAACTCTTTGTGATCCCGTGGACTGTAGCCTGCCAGGCTCTTCTGTCCATGTGATTCTCCAGGCAAGAATACTGGAGTGGACTGCCATTCCCTTCTCCAGGTCAGTCAGCATATTGGCTGCTGTTTGCATTCACATCCTCAAGATGGGTGGATGGGTACCTGTGTGCCCACTTCTCATGCTGGGGCGGCAAAATCAGCAATGACAGAGAGTAGCTAAAGGGCCTTTTCCCCACACAGACCAGCGAGACTTGACAGCTAAGTTCTCACACACTTACAAGCATGGAAAGCGGCCTCAGAGGTCATCTGGTCCCCCCTACATGAGACAAGGGTCAACTGTGGCTGGGGGAATCAAGATCAGCATTTGGTAAGACCACCCTGCCTCGAAGGGCTCTCTACGTTCAGTCTCATTCATAGTAAGTAAGTAGTCAATGACCAAGACTGTATCTCTGTCACTTACGAGATCCTTAGCACCCAGCATCCTGCAGGCTGGCTGGATAGATAAACAGATACAAAGAAGAATACACGGTCAGAGAGAAGGAGGATCAGCCCAAAATTGTTTCTCTCTCACTTCCACTCATTGGTCTCCATTCAGTCCTCTGGAGACAGCTGGGAGTCCAGGTAAAAACCTGGGACTTGGGGTGGGGAGACCAATGGCAAATCTTTGGTTTGACCTTGGACAAGTTATTTCCTAACCATTCTGAACATGTCTTTCTCCACCCCAAAAAATGGAAAGAAAGTCTATAGGATCTCAGGACTGTTGCAACAATGAAACGAAATAAACATAAGCATTTCATCAGGTAAACCAAGAGCCTCCTTGATTCCCAAGATTTGGAGATCAGGAAAAAAAGAACAAACAATAATTCTCACAATAAAGTTAAAAGATAAGCAAGAGACCAGGAAAAAGAATTACTATCCAAAGGACTTGCTGAATTGACCAAAAAAGTGATGAGCAATTTCACAGAAAAATGGGGGAAGGATACAAACACGTAATTCACACAAAAAAAGAAAAAGGAAAAAAAAAAAAGGCAAATTAAAGCACACACAACCACAAACTCACAAGTAATTAGGAAAATGCAAGTTCCAACATCACTTAAACATTTTTTTTTTCTCTATCAGATTGGTAAAATTTTAAAGATTGATGATACCCAAGGTTGGCAAGGACATGGGGACAAAATATTCATTTTGTTGGTATGATTGACAATTGGTTCAGCCTTTTAGGAGAGCAATTTGGCTGGGCCTATTTTTTTTTTTTTTTAAGTATATACTTTTCAACTCAGCAAACCCACTTCTAGTTATTTATCCTAGGGAATTACTTACAATGTGTACGAAGAGGTCTACACCATACAAGGACAATTCTGGCAGTTTGGTTTGCAATGGTCGGGAAATAAAACAATCTAAACGCCCATCACGAGAACAGTTACATAAACAATGCTTCCTTCATACTGGAAAATGACTCTGCAGAAGCTTAAAAAGAGGGAGGAGAAGAGAGGTCTATTTACTGCGAGAGGAGAGCATGTATCTTGCCTTCCATTTTTGTCCAAGAAGAAGACCAATGAACATGACAAAAACCACAGTAGGATTTAATGGCACCATGCAAAGCAGAGGTTCTATGTCCCAGGGGATAGTGGCCATGTTTGGAGACACTGTGTGTCATCACAAGTCGGGAGAGGGGAGAGGTGACACTAGGCAGAAGCCAGGGTGCAGCTCAATGTCCTACATGCAAGGGTGAGGCCCCACAACAAGGAACTGCAGTTGTTTAGTCACTCAGTCATGTCCGACTCTTTTGCAACCCCACGGACTATAGCCTGCCAGGTTCCTCTGTCCATGGGATTTCCAGGAAAGAATACTGGAGTGGGTTGCCATTTCCTTCTCTAGGGGATCTTCCCAACCCAGGGATCAAACCCACGTCTGCTGCATTGGCAGGCTGATTCTTTACCACTGAGCTACCACGGAAGCCCACAACAAGGAATTATCTGGCCCCAAATGTCAACTGTGCTACAGCTGAGAAACTCTGGTGTAGAGATACTTAAATGTCACCAAACTGGCTCCTGAGTCAACCTCAGGCTAAGAGCAGCCTGTAGCCTTTGAGGGCCACGTGCTCTTTGGGCCAGTCTGACCCCATCCCCCTTCTGCTGGTAAGCACATACTCATTTTGGGAGGAAGCACCCACTCCCACTGGCCAGCAGTTTTATGAGGAGGTATGCAAGCATGGCACCCAGGCGGACACAGAGACTGGCAGACAAGGGGCATGGCCTCCATCACCAAGAGGCTCAGATCTAGGACCCTAGTCAGAACTGGGGAGAACAGAGGCCTTTCCAATGGGGGCAGCTGAGCTGAGGGGACACAAGCCAGAAGCTGCCCACCGACCTCCTGCCACCACAGCCTGGCTGTGAACAGAGGCAGCACAGAGAGCAAGACAACCCTCCCCAAAGAGTGGAAGGGGAGTCCTCATGCCCGTGAGTTCCTGAAATTCAAGCCATGCACATCCTTGGTCTTTTCTATTAGGCAGTCAATGAATGTCCTTTGTTTCTGACACTGGATCGAGCTGGATTTCTATCTCCTACAAGGAAGAGAGTGCTGGGGCGGATCAGGAATTAATGTCCCGGTTAGAAGAATCGGGTGGTCAGTTGGTAGTGGTGGTTTAGTTGCAAAGTTGTGTCTGACTTTTGTGACCCCATGGACTGTAGCCCACCAGGCTCCTCTGTCCATGGGATTTTCCAGGCAAGATTACTGGAGTGGATTGCCATTTCCTTCTCCAGGGGATCTTCCCAACCCAGGGATCAAACCCAAATCTCCTAGATTGCAGGCAGATTCTTAACCAACTGAGCCACCCACATTGTCCCAGTTTGAGGATCCCTGGCCTGGATGTAAAGGGGGTTCACATGGCAGGATCAGGCTGGGTCCTGCCACAGAGGTGGCTGTGTTAGACACTCTGTTATCAGTCTCTACTCAGATTCACCCTCCACTTCGAGCCCTCGTATTAAACCTGTCCACAAGGGACCAAGCACAGGGACCAGCAAACAAAAGCATCAGAACTAAACAGACCAGGAGTTCTCAACTGTGACACTGCTGATACCCTGCGTTAGATCATAGTCGTGGGGGCTATGTGTGTTGCAGGGTGTTGAGCCACATCCCTAGCACCCAACCCCCTCCATCGTCTAGCAAGAGGCATGAGACAAGTGTAGGCAGGTTTACAACGATGGCTCCTGGTGATGGGAAGAAGAGACATCTGAGCTGACTCTGAGTAGGAGATCCTCAAGCCTTGAGACCAGAATTGTTCTCAGGCATATGGAGAAAAACACAGCAGGACAGAAACTGGTGTAGAGGGCCAAACCACGCCCAGAAATCCAAGACCACAATAAGATAAAACAGGTACTCTTTCCCCTTCTTATCCACTCCATTTGGAAAACAACTTTCTGGGGGAAAAAAAAAAAATCTCACTGCCAACAGGAACACTCTGTGATTTGTATGGTGAAGGAGGATGCTTTCTTTCTTGCTTGGGTTAATTTAGGGGGCACTGGTATATGGTTTTACAGGTATTGATGAAAAGCAGTAAAGTTCATAAGAATAAAAATAGCACCAACCAATTAGCTCTGTACCATATTAACTCTGCAACAGAACAATAATTGGTCATTAAAAAGCTGCAGGTGAGTATTACAAGGAGTGACTAGGTAATTGTGCCAGGAAACACCATTTTCCCAACAGCAGGGATCCTCCAATTTCCAACAACATGCCACTGGCAGGCAGCTTGGGGCTGTAACATTTGCATGCGATTCGGACTTCCCGTAGAAAAAGTGCCCCCCCCCAACTTTAACCTAATTCTTTCGTTTTTCCCCTTCTCCAAAGCTCAAAGAAGAAAGTCTGCAGCCAAATGGAGAGAACGGGGAACGCCAAGAAGCCGTCCAGTGAGTGAAGATGGAAAATATTCGCTGATCAGTTGTTTGTAGAACTTTTCTTCCCAGGGCAGAAGAAAGCTGAGCTGCTTTCTTCTCTGAGTCAAAAACTAAGAATGAGCAAAAACTAAGGAAGGGCTGTCTGCCTTCGGGGTCCTGGTTTCTGCTCCCGAGCAGCTCAAGGCTGGGACCCCACCCTCTCTGCTCAGGAGACCAACAAAAGTGATGCAGAGGAGTCTCTCATAAAAAGACAAACTTCAGACTTCTGAAAAGCAACAGCCAGGCAGGAAAGTGGCTTTGTCCAGATTTCTGTTGATCAGGCACTACAGGTAAAAGGAAGGACTTCCATACCTCCCAGTTTGATGGATGCCCATCCCTCCCACTGGTACCTCTCTCTGCAGCCCTTCTATCGCGAGATTGTTACATTTAGCTGGTGGCGTCTGTCCCCTCTAGACTGTGAAGGTGGGAGGGTAAATGCAATGTCAAGCCTTGCTCTGCAGCATTTAACACGTGCCTAGCATCTAGTTGACCCTACATCCACAGCTTTAGGATAAAGGACTTATGCTACAAAAGGAAAAATCATAAAGTTCCGCCTGTTCGAAAAGATAAAAGCAGTAACAGAGAATAATAGTGACTCGAGTGTCCAAGGGTAGGAAAACAGGCCTTTTTGGTTTGGCTTTTTGTTTTCCACCTGTATCAGGCTTCCCCAGAAGCCTTGAGCATCCCAGGAACAGCTGGAGGTGAACATGCTAGAATCCCCAGAGATGCCTGACTCTGTGGTGTGGAAAGTTCTCTGGGAAGGACAGAGCAAAACCAGAGGCCACGGCTCCCACAGCTTTGCTTATCATGCAGCACAGACATCAACCTGGCTGGAAGGAAACTCAGAAATCAAACGATCCACTGCCCGGTTCCCAGCAGTGTGGGGGGAGGGACCTGACATGAACCCCTTCGACCTCAGAACCCGTCCTGTGTCCCCCACCCCTGGAACGTAACCCACAAGGGCAGAGGCTTCCGATCAGCCCATGTTACTGAGGCTGTCATGCCCATTTCTGTGCTGGGCTCCAACATCTCATCCTTCTCTGCTTAATGAATTCCTCCCTCTCTGCACAGCTACCGACTCAGAAAGTATAAAGATGGAACCGCGGGCAAAAGCAAACTTGAAGGCCTGAGGGGTAAACTATCTTAGCACAGAGATGAAAAGGGCTGAAGCACCCAAAGACTGAGGTACAAAAGCATCGCCATCCTCCTATGCAGCCCACCAGACCCTGTGATCTATTATTAATACAAAAAATCACGGATTTTCCCTGCACGGCATATATAAATATGCTCTGCCAGGATAAACCCTGAAAACTTCTGCCTATGCTGCATGATATCCTTCAAGGGGTGAGGGAACTCCAAAACTGAACGAGTCTTCCTAGGACACCGTCTTTCCTCCAAGTCAGGACAGCCCCACTGTGGTCCCCAGGAAAGGGGGCTTATTCTAGAACAAAAAAGCTTTGGTGAAACAAAGCAACCATCTTTACAAAGGAAATCTGGGCAAGTGGAATATGGTACCATAGCCAGTGCTTCTGGTGGTGAAATTCAAAGGCTGAAATGAATGCCATGGAGAGGACTGATTTCAGCTGTATTTATGCTACTGGTGCTTTTCAAAGGGAAAGATATAAGGATTCGGAGAATAAGTGTATTGATGTATTAGTTCGTGCCAATTCAGTGGCTGTAATGTTGGCTTAAGGAAAAAAAAAAATACGTGGATTGTTTTAAGGTCTAACATGCCTTTGTAACTACTACAATAGGATATTAAGACAGTGGACCTCAAACTTGTCCAGAAGTTGGGGTATTTAGGGAATAAGAGCAAATACTTGCAAAGGGATAAACTAGGAGCTAATTGATAAATGACAAATGTAACCATGTCATGTGGAAGGGACAGAAAGTCAAACCCCACCAGCATAACTGTGTGTTAATACACACACACAGAAACTAAGCAAGACCAGTTAGTAAATAGGGTTTCATTTTTTTTTCCACTCTATTTGCTGCTGTTTAATCATTTTGTCTCTGGCATGTGTCTGCAGGCAGCGAAGCACTGTAATAGGGGCCAGAAGAAAGAAATCTTCGTGGAAGAAAAACTTAAGTTGAGAAAGTTCTGGACATCAATTTTACTTTTGTCCTGAAAACTGGCCAAAGGCTGCCACTTCTTACTTTTATGCCAGAGCACACCTCAGCGCCCACCTCGGGACATGGGAGCGAGCGTGGAAACCAGTGTTCAGAGATACAAACCTTTCAAATAACTTGCATTTAGTCCTGTCAAGGGACTACAGTGCTTCTGGCCAGAATCTTGTGTGCAAATACACACCCAGACCCCTTCCACAAACAGGCGGTGAGAGCTGGGCAACTATGAGCAGTTGGTGAACCAGTTTAGCTCCTCCTCTGTGTTCAGAAGTACCCCAATTCCCAAGCGTCTGGACAGGCTTGGGGACCCTGCTGCTGCTCAAACAAGAGTAATCATGGCCAACAGGCACCAGCTTTAACAATTTTCCAAAGCAAACCCACCGCAGGCTGCTCTGGGCTTTGCAGGGCTCTGATGTGCGTGCTGCAGGGAGCTCGGAGTAGAGGCACAGGACATCTTGGCTTGGCTGCAGGGAGTCCTTGGTCCATGGTCTCAGGGATACAGGTGGCTATCCACACAGGCAAGTTCCTGGTCAGGCTGGGTCCTTCCAAGGCAACCGGACAATCTGCTCCTTGGATTGCTAAAGCTGGACTCTGCCCACATTTATAGAATCTGTGCAAACTGGTACCTTGTCCAGAAATGCTTTGGGGTCTGAACATCATGTTTCTTTTTTTAAAATTAGTTTTTATAATTATTATTGGCTGCACCATGCAGCATGTGGAACTTCCCCAACCAGGGATCAAACTTGTCCCCCCTGCAGCAGAAGCAGAGAGTCTTAACCACTGGACCACTAGGGAAGTTCTGGAAATCGTGTTTCTGAATGAGCTGCTTCTCTGTGTCCTGTTTTCCCATCTATAAAATGGGGAGAATAAGCGCTTGCTATCTCACAGAGTTGTTGTGAGGATTGAATGAGCTGCTTTATGTAACATACATAGGCCAGTGAGAAGTGGCATTTCCCAAGTGTTATTCATTCACGTACCACTATCCTAAACTTCTTGCTGTTTTCACTATCATACATCTAGTATTTTTCTTTAAACTGAATCATTCTCTTTTTAAAGTTTATTTCAAAAGGAAACTGCACACCACCATGCTAAATGGAAAAACAGAATCCTGTGCAGGCGGCACTAGTGGTAAAGAACCCACCTGCCAAGGCAGGAGATGTAAGACATGCAGGTTCAATCCCTGGGTTGGGAAGATCCCCTGGAGGAGGGCATGGCAACCCACTCCAGTATTCTTGCCTGGGAAATCCCATGGACAGAGGAGCCTGGCTACAGTCCACAGGGTCGCAAAGAGTCAAACACGACTAAAGTCAGACATGACTCAAGTGACTGCCACAAGTAGAAGGCAGGCATAAAGTTGTATTATTTTTAGAAAACCTACAATGAAAGAAAATGTAGCTCACTGAGACAGAGTCTGCTGCCTGTTGAAGGTGTTGATCCTGGGTCTTCCTCGGTCTTTGCTACGAGGCAAGACTAGAGTGCGTTCAAGGCCCCGTGGCCACAGGGAGACTTCCTCTTCTACATCATTGCCAGTGATGGAGGAGCTGAAAGACCAGTGGTTGTCGCCTTGCAGAACCTGTCACTGGATGTCCAATCTCTGTCACTCCAAAACTTCACTAAGCACAGAGAAGACCACACAGAAGACCATCTAGCTTCCTGCCACTCTGGAGAGACTGATCTAAATGGTCACCATCCAGCACTTCCTGTGATGATGGAAATGTTCTGTATTTATGTTGTCCAATATGGCAGCCACCAGCCACATGTGGCTATGAAGCACCTGAAATGCTGATGGCGTGTCTGAGGTACTCGAGTTAAATTTCAATTAAGTCAAATTTAAATGGCTGCATGAGGGTAGTGGCTGTTGGACTGGACAGTGCAGATCTGCTGGAAAAGCTACACGTACTGCTCCTTTTGTCTGGGCTCTTCAAATGGACTTAAGGTTCTTTTTATGGTTAAGCGCTTGGCTTCCTTGAAGGGAGATCTTAAGTAAACCTGACAGTGATTTGTCACAGGGATGTAACAGGTCATCGTCTACCATGTCCTCTATTATTTAGTCTAAAGTCCTGTAAGGACGTTTCTTTTAGAGCTCTCTTTGAGGAACTGACGTATCTTCTTCCAGTTAATGATGGACTTACCCAAAATAGCTACACTTCCATCTTCATGTTGGCTGCCAGGAAGCACAAAGGAAAACTTTGAAACTAATGAGAGCAACCATGTAGGCTCTCATTATAAACGTGTGTGTGTGTGTGTGTGTGTGTGTGTGTGTGTGTGTGTGTGTGTGTGTGTGTGTGTGTGTGTGTGTGTGTGTGTGTGTGTGTGTGTGTGTGTGTGTGTGTGTGTGTGTGTGTGTGTGTGTGTGTGTGTGTGTGATTTCCAGTATTCCCTTAATGGAAGTGCTCTTAGTTTACATTTTCTCTGATTCTGATATTTTATTTCTTCTATTTTATCACTCGCTCAGACCTCTTGAGCACTGTTTGGGATTGGAAATGTCCGTCAGAGAGCCCGCGACCCATGGAGTTGCTCTGGGTGATGTCTGGGCCTCGTCCTCCGCACAGTGGGCTGGATCACACCCAGGAAAGCTCTGGATACTCTGGTCAAGAAAGGGGCAAGCGTGGCTCAAATGCCACCGTGACCACTGTGGGAACAACCTCCCAGGCAACGGCATATGTACTGCGTCTGTCTCGTTCCGTAACAGACTTCTGGTCACTGAAAACGGCTCTGCGACTTGCCAGGGTGAGGTGGGGGAGGAGTCAGAAATGAAAGGTCAAGGAAACCTCTCCAGGGAGCTCGCATTTTAATTCTGCTCTAAAATAAAGCTGCTTGCTTCCCTCTCTTCCTCCTCCAGGCAACACCCCCAGCTTTCTGATGATTGCAAAGCAGAAGTTACAGGACATTCTAATAAGAGGGTGTCTTCTTGGTTTGGTTTGGGATAAAAAGGAGAAGAGGACATTCAGAAATCTGTCATCTCCATTCTCTTTTCAAGCCAGAGCTGAGAGGATCGCAAACACGTAGATTCTCCAACATTTACTAAAGTGCTACTGTCACCCGGCCAAACAAGCAAACGAACATGACGTTCTAGTGCAAACTTCCTTGCCAAACTCTAGCTCATCTGTCCAGAAGATTTCAGGTAAGAGGTGTGTAACATGCTCAGGCCCATCCCTCTAAAACCCATGCCCACTGCCAGTCCTGCCACCAGTGACCAAAGGCAGCGACCAATTCGGAAGATGAGAAACAAATCCCAAGTGCTTACTGGACACCACGTATTTGTCCTCTTGACAAAAGCTTTCCAAAGTAAGCATTACTATGATTTCCATTTTACAGATGAGGAAACTGATATTTACCTAAAGCCATAAAAGTGAAACCAAGGCCCCTATTCTCAAATTCAGCTTCCTTCCAGCCCTACCCCAGTCTCCGGGAGAAATGCCTTAACAGCTGAGAAAACTTCTTCAGTGGTCAATTCCCCGCTAAGAAAAATGACAAAACAAACAAACAAAAAAAAAAAAAAGGTTTTTCACAGAGCTCGTAGGAGTAAGAACAAAACCTAATGAAAGCTGTTGTGATACAAGATGAAAGTGGAACCAGAAGCAGTTAAGAGTCAAAGCTGAAAACCAAACAGTCCCAGGACAAAACACCAATGGCTGGAGTTCAGTTAAGAAAAGAAAGAGAAAGAAGAAAGAAAAAAAGAGGGTAAGTAGGCAGGGCTGGAAAAGACCTCAGAAAGTCAGAGAAAAGATGGAAAACCAGGGTCCCGATTGTTGGGGCAAAATCACCTCTAAAGCAAAGGTTCCCCTTGTCCCAGACACTCAATCCCCAACTGGGTGTAGGCCGGCCAGCTCCACCCCAGGAGAAAAATTGAACATCACTTGACAACCGTCTGTTGCCCCTTCTGACACAGAGAGGCCTGGTTTTCATCTGCAGTGTTGCCTTGCCCCTCTCTCAGTAACAAGTTCAGATGAGGTTAACTCCAACCCCAGTGCCAGTGGAGGGGGTCACATGATTTGAACCTGGCCCATCACAGAAGTCCATCACTCTACCCCTGGGTTCAGGGATGTGCCTGGGATCCAAGACAGACCCTTGAAAGATGCCCAGACTGGCTGAGAGTCTGGTGCTTCTGGGAGCCGCCTGGTCCACCTACAGAGAGAAGTAGCCTGAAAAGGATGTGCTGGCAAAAGAAATAGGAGAAAATAGTAGCAGGTTCTCGACCACAGGTCCAGCCAAGCCTGAGGCCAGACCCATGCCCGGACTCTTCAGTTGTAACAGAAGCCATCAAAGCCCTGCTTTCCTGCTCAAGCAGCCTGAGCTGAGTGGTCACAGCCACACTAGGAACCCCAGCCAGCACGAGGAAGCACCCCCAGCCTCCTCCTGTCTGATGGAAGGACCGTTGCCTTGGGGAGGTTGGGCAGGTAGATGCTGCTGTTGGGAGGCCGTGGCTTCTCCGTATGGCACGCCACACTCCACCACCAAGAAGTAAAAGCTCCAGAGAATAACAAGCAAGTGTGGGCTCCGCCCTGGCAGTGGAGTCTAACTGAAACCAGGTAATTACCTGATACACATGGAAGGCGTTGGCAGCTTTGCCCCGGAGAAACACTGATGGGATCCAGACGTTGATCAGAGCTCGGTTTGATCTAAACAGAAGAAAGATCGAAACTGGTCATTTCAATTAACCAAAAAAGGGAGGAAGCTATTAATTTTCTCCTCCAAGAGGCACACAATGTATGACAACATATATTACACTTGATAGTAGACTAAAGCAGTTTAGTTTCATTACTTAGTTGCCCAAGATTATTTTTAGGGAACTTAGTTTAAAATGCTTGTGTGTGTGTGTGCGTGTGTGTGTGTAAAATTTATAGATGCAGTTCACATTCTGGAATGAGAGACAGCTGCCCTTCAGTTCCTACTACCTGAGTGATGTGGCCTGTAATTTACCTGAACCTCATTTTGCTCATCTGAAGAGGGGGCTGATCACAGGAAGACTCCACGAGGCTAGGGAGGGTCAAGAGCACTAATGCTCACAGGGTTTCTAGAGTTTTCAGATGATTCATGCAGCCTCCTCACTGTGCCCACTTTAGACCCGGATCCCCATTTTAAGGGGGGGAGGGGCGCTTCTCTGGTGGCTCAGTCTGTAAAGAATCTGCCTGCTAATGCAGGAGACCCATGTCCAGTCCCTGGGTCAGGAAGATCTCCTGGAGGAGGAAATGGTAACCCTCTCCAGTATTCTTGTCTAGAAAATGTCATGAACAGAGGAGCCCTGCAGGCTACAGTCCATGGGGTCACAAGAGTTGGACACGACCTAGTGACTACACCAGCATCATCACCTGATTTTAAGATCAGACTCCATGAGACCAACACTCATGGCCATGCAAGCAACAGCTGTTTGGGGCAGGGGGAGGGGATTTCAGAAAGTCAAGCACCAATAACCACTCTTGCGACTTATCTAAAAGCACTGTGTGGCTCAAATAGAGCAAGTTTTATTTTTATTTCCATTACTGCAGGAGGTGGGGCAAAGAGGATCTTGCTGCAATTTATATCAAAGAGTGTTCTGCCTATATTTTCCCAAGAGGTTTTTTTTTTTTTTTAATTTGACTTATTTATTTATTTTTGGCTCTGTTGGGTCTTCATTGTTGCATGGGCTTTTCTTGTAGCAGGGGCTGTTCTCTAGTTGCAGTGTGCAAGCTTCTCACTGGGGTAGCTTCTTTAGTTGCAGAGCCCGAGCTCTAGGGTGCTCAGGCTTCGAAGTTGCGGCTCTTGGGCTCTAGAGCACAGGCTCAATAGCTCACTATTTGTGGTGCATGGGCTTAGTTGTTCCTCAGGATGTGGGATCTTTCCAGACCAGGAAATTGAACTCATGTCTCCTGAATTGGCAGGCGAATTCTTTACCACTGAGCCACCAGGGAAGCCTACCTCTAAGAGTCTTAAGTGTCTGGCCTTATATTTAGGCCTTTAATCCATTTTGAGTTTATTTTTGTTTATGATGCTAGGGAGTGTTCTAATTTCATTCTTTCACATGCACCTGTCCAGTTTTCCCAGCACTCCTTATTGAAGAGGCTGTCTTTCTCCACTGTATATTCTTGCCTCCTCTGTCGAAGATAAGGTATCCACAGGTGCGTGGGTTTGTCCCTGGGCTTTCTATTCTGTTCTGTTGATCTATTTTTATGCTTTTGTGCCAGTACCACACTGTCTTGATTACTGTAGCTTTGTGGTATAGTCTGAAGTCAGGGTTGAATAAAGCAAGATTTAAATTCAAATGCAGAATAATTTACTGAGCATGTACCATGGACAGATCCATGCTTTCACCCAGATCGTCTCAGTTGATCCTCGCAGGCTACTTGAGAGAACTTCAAGGGTTCTTTCGGTATCGCGACAGTTCTGCCTTACTGGATGACTTTAACCACACTCTTGAGTTGTGGGTGCACACGCCCACCATCACCACTCTTCCATAGCTGGATCAACATCATCCAGAGCTGATAAGCTGTCACTGAAACTTCCAGATCACTCCCAACAGCTCGAATAACAGTATTGCGCATTTCTGGAAGGGCTGGGAGGTCCCAGTCCTTGCTTCCATTCAGAGTCATTCCAGGGATAAACGCTTTTTCTCAAGCTCTCCTACTCTCTAAAGAGCAGCTCATAAAAATGCACCAGCAGCTTGTGCTTGGAACACGGTTTGAGGTGCTGACAGTGGAAGATTCCATGACTCAACAGCCTCACAACCTCCAGGGTAGAGAGTTTCATTTTCACAAAGAAATGATTCTCTCCTGAAACAGCATTTCTTCTAAGCTCTGAGCTAAGGCACTGACCCTCTTCATGGGGCAAAATAAGCCCTACTGATTACCTCCCTGGGGATCTGAGTACAACCTGCAATTCTGAACCACTGAATTGGCTTGGGTATCTAACGACACCTCTCCTAGAAAGACCCCCAAAACTGTGCTAGTGGTCAGTGTTCCCCCTTCATTACTGTCAGCCGGGGGAAGGGTGCAGAAGTGTAACTAATACTCCCATTTTCATTAACCTCCCAGGATGAGTGAGGTCTGGACAACCTCAAAGGAGATCATACAAGTTGGTTAGGTGTGTCCCCCTTTCAGAGTCTATATCACACTGTATTAGAATTGACTGTTTACGTGACCATCTCTCTTCTACATTTACAAGTGTGGGTTAAGTGAATACAATCATGATCCTGTGTATGGAAGACCAGATAAGTTGGAGGAGTCCAGTCCACCAGGGCAGCTGGAATGAAGAGAGGGCAGGGGGATGGAGCCAGGGTCAACCAGGGCCTTCCCTGCAAGGACAGGCGGGATCTGCAGCTCCATCTCAAGGGAGGGAATGGCACTTCCCTCTAGCTTTAGTGGAGACGAGCACCCTGGGGAGGGGAGGAGGATGTGGTTAGACCAGGCAGTGGCTGCCTGAGGGCAGGGTCTGCTGATTCAGCCCCTCTACCAAGACCTGGCAGGACGCCTCCCACAACAGGCAGTGATGAATTTCTGCTTCAACAACGAGTCCTTTCCACCTCATGAGTGGCCCGTCTCTGGGATCCCCTATACGGCTTTCACCTCTCTCCCCAACTGGTCCCCCCTTACCCTCCACCAGAGCTGCCATTTCATGACCCTCTTTCATACTATACTCCCCTCCACTCACCCCCTCCCAAAGAGCCAGCAGAGGCAAACGTCTTTGATTTTCATCCTTCACCTCTAACTTCTACGATCCCCCTCACCAGGACTGTGGAGTCTCTTGATCCCCCCGCCTCTAATCGCTACCTCAGCCTCACAAGGCCAACTGTGATCTGCACCTTCAGTTCAGTTCAGTCGCTCAGTCATGTCTGACTCTTTGCGACCCCATGGACTGCAGCACGCCAGGCCTCCCTGTCCATCACCAATTCCCAGAGTTTACTCAAACTCATGTCCATTGAGTTGGTGATGCCATCCAACCGTCTCATTCTCTGTCATCCCCTTCTCCTCCTGCCTTCAATCTTTCCCAGCATCAGGGTCTTTTCAAATGAGTCAGCTCTTCGCGTCTGTTGGCCAAAGTATTGGAGTTTCAGCTTTAACATCAGTCCTTCCAATGAACATTCAGGACTGATTTCCTTTAGGATGGACTGGTTGGATCTCCTTGCAGTCCAAGGGACTCTCAACAGTCTTCTCCAAAACCACAGCTCAAAAGCATCAATTCTTTGGTGCTCAGCTTTCTTTACATTCCAACTTTCACATCTATACATGACCACTGGAAAAACCGTAGCCTTGACTAGATGGACCTTTGTTGGCAAAATAATGTCTCTGCTTTTTAATATGCTGTCTAGGTTGGTCATAACTTTTCTTCCAAGGAGTAAGCGTCTTTTTATTTCATGGCTGCAGTCACCATCTGCAGTGATTCTGGAGCCCCCCAAAATAAAGTCTGCCACTGTTTCCCCATCTATTTGCCATGAAGTGATGGGACCATGATCTTAGTTTTCTGAATGCTGAGCTTTAAGCCAACTTTTTCACTCTCCTCTTTCACTTTCATCAAGAGGCTCTTTAGTTCGTCTTCACTTTCTGCCATAAAGGTGGTGTCATCTGCATATCTGAGGTTATTGCTATTTCTCCCGGCAATCTTGATTCCAGCTTGTGCTTCATCCAGCCTGGCATTTTGCATGATGTACTCTGCATATGAGTTAAATAAGCACGGTGACAATATACAGCCATGATGTACTCCTTTTCCTATTTGCAACAAACTCAGGCCCAGAGAGGTTAAGCAGCTTACTCAAGGTCACACTGGGTAAGTGAGGTCACTTACTTAGCTGTGAGTCCTGCAGCTAAGGTTTCGACTTGGCTCAGCCTGACTCTAACAAAGTGCTCTTAAATGCCCCTCCCTCTCTCTTCAGAAGCAGAAGGACATATGACACCATCTCTTGGGGAGGCTAAGCATTCCTCCACTCAGCACAACTGAATGAGAGGAGGGAGGTTCTGCTTGACCCTGACTCGGGACTCACTCCACTCTCTTCAGCAGCCCCACGGGACTAATCGGTCCAAACACCAAGGCAACTCAATCAGAAAGAGTCAGTCTGAAGACCAACTAAATAGCCTAGGGGTTATAGGCGGAGGCACCAGATAGAATTAAATCCAATCAAAAATCAGACCAAGGTACCAATAACCCTGGGGCTGCAGACTCAAATCTGAAACAAGAGACACCCAGACAATGGAACCAGTGGAGTGGGCCAGCGGAGTGGGAACTGAGGCAAGCAGAGGGGCACACACCCCAAACAGCAGAGGCAGCTGCCACTCAGCTCTAGCTGATGGTGGCCTTGCCGGGATTTCTTATTTTAAAGAAAAGGGAGAAATTTAAATTTTCATGAGCATCTTCCAACTCTTAAATGTCAGCCAAAAAGATTAAATTGTTTTTCAACACCCATGGAGGGAGACTAAAAACACATCTAAAGGCCGGACTCAGGCTGCAGGCAGACAACTCCCCAACTCTACAAAAACCAAATCAGCCGTGCGGATTTAAAGTCATTTTCTTTTTTTCTTTTTTGCTGTGGTCTCCTGGGACGTGAGCCAAGCAACAAGAGTCCTGTTTCGAAAAGGCCCTTCATGAGCAGGCGCCATGGACTTACATTTCAAAATCCGACAAACTCTGGTCTTCGGATGTTTGACTCAAATCTCCAGGCACCTGTCAGCAGGAGAGGGGGGAGGGAGAGAGAGAAAACACATCACGGTTACCATGGTTTGCATAATCACGGGAAATTCTGCCTCTCAATGGTCCCTGAACATTTCCTGTTTAGAATGAGGTGAAGCAGCAGTTACGGGAAAACAGTAAAGAGATTTTGTGGAAGGATGGTTAGAGACAGAGTTACAGTAGTAAAAATATGCCACCATGAAAAGATCTCAATTACCTTCACAGGAAAAAAAGGCTGTTAATCCCATTGAGATCATTGTGGGCGTGAAAAAGCATGTAATTCTGGAGCTAGAGAGCACTAATTAGGAGCTGAGAGGTGAGATATCAAACATTCAATGGCAAAAAATAGTCACTGTGACCAAGATGATGGTCACATACACAGACACACCTGGTGTGCAAACACAGAAGCGGCTCCATCCTTTCCCCTCCCGTGTGTGGGCAATTTAAGGCAGCTGAGTACGACCTTCTCCTCTGACTCAGAAGGGCCCCATGAGAACAGGACTGGGTGCAAGACGCTAAATCACCCGGTGGGATGGTAATTCTCGCAGACAGCAGACAGCCAGCCGGCACTGGTAGATGCTCAGTCAATCATGATGCTATCAGACCCTGGGAGTGAGTTTCCTTTTGTGACAGGATCGTATGTGAACTGGAGGTGACTTCCCCAGTGGTCCTGTGGTTAAGGATCCGCCTGCCAATTCAGGGGACATGGGTTCCGTCCCTGGCTCAGGAAGATCCCATATGTCCTGGGGCAACTAAGCCCAAGTGCCCCAATACTGAAGCCCTTGCACCCTATAGCCTGTTCTCAGCAACAGGAGAAGTCACTGCAAGAAGCAGCACTGCAACTAGGGAGTCACCCCCACTCGCCACAACCAGGGAAAGCCCACGTGCAGCAATGAACACCAAGCACAGCCAAAAAATAAAATACACTTTTTTTTTAAAAAAGGGAAAGAAATGTGAACTGGAGAGAATTTAAGACTGTGGATCAAAACTGAGAGGAATCCAATGGCAAAGAGAAGGGGGAGAGGTGATGAGGGAAAGGGGCCCTTCGTTTCACACTGTTCACCGTCAGGGCATTCATGTTATCTTTGATCATCATTAATCGTGGTTAACAGGGACTTCCCTGATGGCCCAGTGACTAAGATCCTGTGCTCCCAATGCAGGGTGCCCGAGTTCGATCCCTAGTTGGGGAACTATATCCCACATGCCGCAACTAAGAATCGGCACAGCCAAATGAGTAACTTTGTAAATGATTTTTAAAAATCGTGATAATGATTCTGGGGGTGGGTAATGTTCCCCAGATGAGGGAACAGAGGCTTGCAGAGGCTGAACTTGTCCAAGGCCACACACGTAGGAAGGGGAGACAAACTCAGGTCTGTTCCACTTTCAAGGCTTTTCTACTACCAACCCTTAGCAAAAAGGAAAAGGCAGCTCAAAGGTGACGGGAGGAGGAGAGACTTGACAAAGCTCTGCCTGAATAGAGGATAAGAAGACACTAGGAGGCAGTCCCTAAAGAAACAGCAGGCTCCTTTGGGAGGCAGGAAGATGGATGGGTAAGCAGCCTGGGCTCTGGGACCACATGGCTCCCGATCTAGTCCTGAGCCCCTAACAGCGTGGCCATGAGCAAGTCACCTCTGTGTTGTACTGTCCATGTCAGTGAAATGGGTGTAACGGTCATAGGCACAGGTTTATCCAGAGCACAAGAGGTGCTGACACGTCTTGTGTGTGTGGAACAGTGCCAGGCAGGTAGGAGGGTCTCCCTGATTGACTTGTGTGCTATAATAGTAATATGACAGCATGGGGCTTCCCTGGTAGCTCAGCTAGTAAAGAATCCATCTGCAATGTGGGAGACCTGAGTCTGATCCCTGGGTTGGGAATATTCCCTGGAGAAGGGAACAGCTACCCACTCCAGTATTCTGGCCTGGAGAATTCCATGGACTATACATAGTTCATGGGGTCGCAAACAGCCGGACACGACTGAGAGACTTTCACTCACTCACTGAATAACATGACAACTACTGAGAAGGAACAGCAGTGTGCTATCCTTGACACCAGACACTAATCTGCCGACAACCCTAGGGGTGTCTCACCCTCTATTTGGCAGCCCAGAAGGAGGATGGCCAAGCTGAGCCCTTTCCAGGTTCCTGGAGCTAATAAGCAATTCAGCTGGGCTCTGGGCAGCAGGCTTTGCTGAGGAGCTGATGTTGAGAGAGTCTTTGAAGTCCAGCAAAGAGAAACCTGCCTAACCACTTGAGAAAACATCAGTTTCTTTCCTCCTTTTTTTATTTTTTTTAATTGGAGTATCATTGCTTTACAATGTTGTGTTGGTTTCCACCATACAACACCACCAATCAGCCATGTGATAGTCATTCAGTAGTGTCTGACTCTTTTTGACCCTATGGACTGTAGCCCACCAGGCTCCTCTGTCCATGGAGATATACATGTATATCCTCTCCCTCTGGAGCCTCCCTCCCCCCACTCCACGAATCCCAGCCCTCTAGGTTGTCACAGCACCATGCTGAGCTCCCTGTGTTAGACAGCAGCTTCCCCCAGCTATCTATTTTACACATTGTAGTGTACATAGGCCAATGCTACTCTCTCAATTCATGCCATCCTCTCCTTCCCCTGCTGTGTCTACAAGTCCATTTTCTATGCCTGCGTCTCTGTTACTGACCTGCAAACAGGTTCACCAGTACCGTTTTTCTAGATTCCATATATATATGTTAATATATGGTATTTGTTTTTCTCTTTCTGACTTATTTCACTCTGTATAACAAGCCCTAGGTTCATCCACCTCAGTTCAACTGAGTCACATTCGTTCCTTTTTATGGCTGAGTAATATTCCATCGCATATATGTATGACAATTTCTTTATCCATTCATCTGTTGATGGACATCTAGGTTCCTTCCATGTCTTGGCTATTGTTAATAGTGCTGCAATGAACAAAAGACCAGAAACTTCCTGTGCTGGGAGTTGGGGTGGCCCTGTTGTTAGACGGACTGTCATTTTCCTCACGGTGTCTAGGGTGAGAGCAGGTACAGTCCCTTGGGGGAAGCTATGAGGTTGTGTGTACCAAGATCCCTAAAACATCTCCATCCTTTGACCCAGAAATCACACTCCCAGGATTTATCCAGAGGAAACAAAGACGTCAACAAAAATTTACATCGAAGATGATTCCTCTTTCCAGGCTTAGACAAGTAAAAGAAAAAAGAATCTAACAGTACAACTACAGAGGAATGATTCAAGAAATTATGACATGTCCATAGGAGATATCTGGCTTAAAAAAAATGAGTTATACACATAAATACATAAACACACACTCATGAGGGTACAAGCACAAAAATAATTCTGGGAAAGTATATAAGAAAACAGCAACACTGATAACAGATTAGGAGTGGGATTGGGGAGAAAAATTACACTTATTTTTCATTCGATATCTTTCTGTAAGATTAAAAAAAAATGATCGAGTAGACTGCTTTAAAAGAATTTAAAGGTGCTTTTGAAGAATGAGATAGCATTTCACGTGCAGTTATGAAACCATCTAAAAGATAAACCATAACAGGAAAGCGAGAGCAGGCTACAGATGGTGGGTGTAATACACTACCTTGGGTGCAAAAATGGAGAAGGAAGAATATCAAGTTGTATCTATTTTTTTTTTTTGCATTAGGAAGGTATAGAAGTGAAGTTCAAGGCACCAATCAAAGGGGTACGAGCCCTGGGGACAGGGCCTGGGCAGCAGGGTGGGAGTGAGGCTATTCATTCAACACATTTTTATATCTACTATTTGAGTTTTTAAATAATCTAATATCCATTAAAAATGTAAACTAAAATGTATTATCCCATCAAACAGTGCTCTTGATAAACTTTTAATGGCACAGAAAAAAAGCTCCTGTTCTCTGTTTAATAAAATGCTACTTTGGAATTCCCTGGTGGTCCAGGTGGTTGGGACTTGGCACTTTCACTGCTAAGCGCACTTAAGCAAGAATACTGGAGTGGGTAGCCTATCCCTTCTCCAGGGGATCTTCCCAACCCAGGAATCGAACAGGGGTCTCTTGCATTGTAGGCAGATTCTTTACCAGCTGAGATACCAGGACTCAGATTTAATTCCTCGTCAGGGAACTAGGATCCCAAAAACTGTGCGGCACAACCAAAGAAAAAAAATTTTTTTAAAGCTGCTATTAACATGAACTGCAAATACCCAGTATGTGTCCTAGATAAAACTAGCAATGACTGTGGATCAGTAAGGTGGGGATGGAAGAGATCCGAAAGACAGTGGGGTATCAGAGAGAGGGCAGTCAAATGAATCTGTAGCATGTGTCTGGACTTCTCTGTACTTTCTACAAGGAAGATGCATTAATCCTGTAACCACTAACAGATGCATCTGGATCGCATTAATGTGTAACGTAAATAAAACATTCTTTCCAATCCTCCCCCACTGGATGGGAGGGCCTATGTCTGCACGTCTCCCTTGCATCGGGGATGCAAGAAGGCTGAGGGCAGCTCTGAAGCCCGTCTTCCAAACACCACTCTCCCCCTGCTGCTTCCACGTGGAACCAGTGCCTTCTCTGGAACTTGCTTCTCTGAGTTTACTTCTGCACCTAAGCCATCACTTTGCTGACAAAGGTATGTTGAATTGAAGCCTTTTGACTTTTGGTTTTTCCAGTAGTCATGTATGGACCTGAGAGTTGAACTGTAAAGAAGGCTGAGCACCAAAGAACTGATGCTCTCAAACTGTGGTGGTGGTGAAGACTCTTGAGAGTTCCTTGGACTGCAAGAAGATCAAACAAGTCCACCCTAAAGGAAATCAGTCCTGAATTTTCATTGGAAGGACTGATGCTGAAGCTAAAGTTCCAATACTGTGGCCATCTGATGCAAAGAGCCAACTCATTGGAAAAGACCCTGACGCTAGGAAAGATTGAAGGCAGGAGGAGAAGGGGGTGACAGAAGATGAGATGGTTGGATGGCGTCACTGACTCAATGGATATGAGTTTGAGCAAACTCTGGGAGATAATGAAGGACAGGGAAGTCTGGTGTACTGCAGTCCACGGGGATGCAAAGAGTCGGACATGACTGAGTGACTGAACAACAACAAGACTGGAAGAAGCTTCCTTGGCATGACGTGACTCAGGCAAGCAGACCAGAGGCAGGAATCCCAGACCATGAAGACATCAGCGGCATCACCACACTGCCTTTGAGTGCAGCCTTGTCTCAGTTCAGACATGAAAAAAGCTTGGACAAAGGGTACCTCATTCACAAAAAGGAAGGTTTTGACTGCCTGTCTCACCAGGCTGAGGGGAAGGGTGACCAGAAGGACCAAAACAAAAGACAAGCTAAGGTCTTTAAGCACAGATGCTATTTTACAGTTATGTGAACAGAGAGCTTCTTCAAAGTGATCGATTTTAAAAAGAAGGTAGATGTATGACAAAAACCACAATATTGTAAGGTAATTGTCCTCCAATTAAAATAAGCTTTTTTTTTTTAAAAGAGAAGTTATTTTCCGGATAGATAACTTTCCCTTTGGGTATGCTTGGTGCGGTGTACTCCATGAGGTCGCAAAGAGCTGGCCAAAACTTAGCAACTGAACAAAACATCAAATGCTTGTTTGTAGGGACCCTCTTGGACAGTGGGTGTAAGTATCTGCTGCTGCTGCTAAGTCGCTTCAGTCGTGTCCGACTCTGTGCGACCCCATAGACGGCAGCCCACCAGGCTCCCCCATCCCTAGGATTCTCCAGGCAAGAACACTGGAGTGTGTTGCCATTTCCTTCTCCAATATAAGTATCTGAGAGTTGTTAAATCCTTCCTGCTCAGGAGCTTTTCTTCTAATTGGTGGTACCATTGGCATCAGCAAGTCAGGAGACACGAGTCAGCCTCAGTTTCAGGGAGGCTGGCTGGAAAAAGAATCCATGAACTTTCTGACCTCGGTGGATCTATCTTGAAAATAAGGCTTGGGTCGACAGCAAATGCAGGATGACAACTGATGGCAAATCTTATTCACCAACTTAACCAGCTATCTTTTCATAGTGTCTATAGAGACTGGAGAAGGGAGCATCTGAGGGTTACAGCCATCATCCTGAAAGCTGATTTGACTTCCAATTCTGGCCGTGAAAGAAGTGTGGGGCAGAGATTTTGTAAGAAAAACCAGCTTTCTATTGATACTGGCCACAAACATCCCTCATGCCTTCCTGAAGCCCCGGGACTCTTGGAGGACTCGTCTCAGTGATGGAGCCTTCTCTTTGGTTCCCACCAACACAGAGCATAAGAAAGCATGGTCATCCTCACTTCCCTTCTCCCTGGCAGCTCACCATCTGGGCTGTGGTCTGGGCGGGAGGGTCAGGGGGCAGTATGCTAGTTCGCAGGGAAAGGCAGAGCCTATGGCTAGAGACAAAGAACAGCCAGGATTTCGGGGCCTTTCTGGAGTGAAGACTCCAGGTGCTGCACACATTAGTGTGTAGGGACAGGCAAGACCCACAGACAATCAGAATTTTCATCTCTGGGTACACAAGGCAGCCTTCACTGATTGTCTGAGAGGTCACGTGGCTCTCTGAAGGCCCTGCTAGAAAGCAACAGCGATGGTGGCTGGAGGGGAAGCCAAAGTGTGGTGAACGCCTTTTGTTGATGTTCAGTCGCTCAGTCATGTCTGACTCTTTGCAACCCCATGGACTGCAGCATGACAGGCTTTCCTGTCCTTCACTATCTCCCAGAGTTTGCTCAAACTTATGTCCATTGAGTCAGTGATGCTATGTAACCATTTCATCCTCTGTCACCCCCTTCTCCTCCTGCCTTCAATCTTTCCCAGCCTCAGGGTCTTTCCCCATGAATCAGCCCTTAGCATCCAGTGGCCAAAGTTGAACGCCTACTATGCACCAAAGTATTCGCACACTTAATCCTCCAATAAACATGTGAAGCAAGCATTACTGCAAGTCACGTCCCCCTCCTTTCTTTCCCCAGCCTGTGTGCAACTGGCTCTTCCCCCATCTTTCAAGATTCAGCTAAAACATGACTTCCTATGAGACACCTTCCTGACCACCAGAACTAAGCACACCCTCCACTGCCGCCCTGTACCATCCCTGGGGCTCAGGCTGCAACTGGTTGCTCCCTGCAAGCTTGGGGACAGCAGCCTCCATGTCTTCTCATTCATACTGGCCCTGGCACACTGTGGGCACTGATTGAGTATCTGGGACTGAGGAAGCAAGGGAGTGATGAAGGAAGCTCCATTTCCATGGAAGTGTCAATCAAGCCTCCAACTGCTCTGGAGCAAATCCTCAGTCATCATGCATGAGAAGGATGAGCTAGTTTGGAGATAAGAGGAACCAAAGGAAGAGAATCACAGGCTTTGTCTTCTAATTACAGGGCTCTCGGATTCAATGCTCAGAAGACAAGGCAAAAAGGCAGACAATACAGGACTGTGAATCTTGGTCCCAATCATGAAATGACACCCGTAATTTATGTCTTCCAGTCGCTTTCTCACACATCCCTCTTTTCAAATAGCCTTCCCCAAAGTGATTAGCTCTCACTTGGCACTGCCAGAAATGACAACTCTCTCACATTCCACCAATACCCTGCTTTCTCATCTCACTTTTTAAGAAGGAATAACACGTCAGATGCACAGCTGTCTCCAGCTTGGTTGGCTGGGCCAGAGAACAGCCCTAAGCTCTCCTCGCGTCCCCAGGAGGGAGGCAGCTATCTGGTCTGGACCACTTTCAGGGTTCTGTGCTTATCTGTTAATTTGTTCTTTTGTTTGTACTAATATACAATTAGAGGTGTCAGCGGAGGCCAAAGACTCTCTGCTGGGAATAAAGAACTGGCAAACAAGAAATTTAAAGAGTTGTTAATTCTGTCCTCTGAGTAGTCCTGGAAGCTTACACAAATGCAGCCTGGCACACTTCTGTAAACTTTTTTTGGATGTATCTGTTTTTCCCCAAAGACTCTGAGGGTCTCAAGGACCATATTCTCAGGGCCCCAGATGATATCAGGTACATGCTGATCGCTCGGAGCATGTTCCCGTGAATGAATAGACACACAGATGAACAAATAGATGGGGGATGGGATGGTGGATGAGAGCAGAAATAAGAGGGTCAGGTTGGAAGAGAATTATCTAATTTATTGAGAATGGACATCTAGTTTTTTTTTCCCCAAGTGATTAAGTTGCATGGACAACATCTGTACAAAGGGCTTACTAAGTGGCATTTACTCTCACGGTTCAGAGACAGAGTTCAAGGGCACTAGACAGAACAGACGGACGTTTGGGGCCCGGCAGTCCCCACCCACAAGTGAAGCGCCAGCTGCCCCAGCAAAGACGTACACACCCTCGTTACTCAGACATTTAGTCCGCGAATCCACATTAGGTTCCTCTTATGGCCCTGGCACTCTGGGTACCAGAGAGTTGGCAGAGGAGATGAAGGAGCACACAGTCCACCCAGGGAGACAGTCCTTAAACAACTGATAGCACAATTATGGTGTGAAAAGTCCACAGAGAAAAACCAGGCTCACTAAGGTGTCTGGGAAGGCGACAGGGAGAGAGATTTGGAGGGACCGTGGTGAGAGCTGGGGCCCGAAGGAGGAGAGCAAGGCTCTGGCCTTTGCTCAGGTAGAAGGAAACCTCCAAGCAGATTTAAGCAAGACAGAGACTGGAAGAGATCCCATCCGAATAAGTCACTCTGGCTGCAGAGGAAAGATTGGGCAACAGGTAAGAGGGAACAGCCAGGAGGCTGCTGAGCAAGCATGTGTATACACACACACACACACACACACACACCCATCTCGATTCTGCACGCATGCACACATACACATGCACACATACACACACACACCATCTCGATTCTGCATGCCAGATCATTTGCCAACCTGTCTGCCCATCACCTTTTCATCGACAGATTTTTTTTTTAAGGCGGACCTCTAAGAAGAAATCCACAACTGTCTACAGCTTCTCTAGGCTTAATTGCTGATAGAAAGCTATTCTTCAGTTATGAAGTTTCAAACAATCTCGAGCGAGAGACTCAGGCTTCTTAGGAAGGAGCTGAGAGCATTCAACTTATCCAAACTCATTCCTGCTACAGATGAGGAGTGGCTGGGTCCCCCATGCATACTTCTTCAGCCTCACACCACATCGGGGGGCTTGTCTGCTCCTGACAGGTCCCAAAGTTTCTAGAAGCTGCTGCAAGGGCTTAGTGGCCAGAGGGCCTCCCCTCATGCCCTTCTTCGGCAAGACCAGCTTAGCTTCTAGGGACTTCCCTGGAGATCCCGTAGTTAAGATTCTGTATTTTCACTGCAAGGGACAGGGGTTTGATCCCTGGTTGGGGAACTAAGATCCTGATGATGCACAGCAAAAGCAAGCAAGCAAACAACATCAAAAATAAAAACAAAAATATATCCTAGCTTCTATCAATACTTCAACGCATTTCCCAAACTGAGTTTCCAAGGCAGACCTCCTTTCAAAGAAAAGGTTACACAAGCATGATTTACTCAAGAAGACGGAAGTTTAGGACACACTGTGCAAACTGCCTCATCTCATCCTCAACTCGCATTGAACAGCCAGAGACAGAGAGGCACAGAGCTGCCAGAAGATGCCGAGGAGAAGCGGCACTGTGTAAAGTCTAGAATCCAAACCTGCCCTCCCCAGGCTTCCATTGTAACTGGCGAGTGGGTGTAGGGTTTCCCAGAATACACAGCAAACAACTGAAGCTGCCACTTAGAAATCAGCCAGACCACAAGCCTCATTAACAGCATTAAGATGTATCATGGAGGTTTAAGCAGCAGGTCTGAGGAGCTCACAGCTGCAGATAGGAGCCGATCTGGGTTTATCTGGGTTGACTGCGCTGGAGACACCAGGCTATAAGGACAACAGAAGCCCCTCACCTCCACTTCCCAGCTTGTTCATTTTTACATTTCTGGTTCCTAAACCCACTACCTCTCCAGATTCGAGGTCAGGGGTTGGTACACGATGACATACAGGCCAAACCCAGCCTGCGTTTGTAAATAAATTTTCTGTGGAACACAGTGACATGGCTATGACGTGTGGGTATCACCTGCAGCTGCTGTCGCTCTATCCCCAAAGTCCAGTCCCTGTGACAGAGGCAGTAGCACCCACGACACCTAAAACGTTGACTCTCTGGGCATCTATCGGAAAAGTCTGCCCACTTCTGTCGCTGATGGCTGAACAGATGTAGAGCAATTGTCAGCAGTTTCAGGGAAACACTTCTTCACACAAATGTTTGAGCTCCACAGCTTCATGAAAGGACTTTCAGTGACTTGAGAGTAAAGAGACGCCCCAGATCTTAATGGAGGGGGAGGGATAAGAAGTGACATTTAAGGTATCGTGTATTAATGCATATATATGGAATCCAGAAAAACGGGACCGGGGGGATTTGCAGGGCAGGAACAGAGGCATCAGGAGGTGGGGGCAGAGGGGGAAGGAGGCTCAAGAGGGAGGGGATAGATGTGTGAAAGTGAAAGTGTTAGTCGCTCAGTCGTGTCCAACTCTTCGTGACCCTCCATGGACTGCAGCCCGCCAGGCTCCTCTGTCCATGGGATTCTCCAGGCCAGAATACTGGAGTGGGTTGCCATGCCCTTCTCCAGGGGATCTTCCCAACCCAGGGATTGAACCCAGGTCTCTCGCATTGCAGGCAGATTCTCTACCATCTGAGGGGGGTGGGAGTGAGAGGGAGGTTTCAGAGGGAGGGGATATATGTATATGTACAGCTGATTCCCGCTGCTGTACAGCAGAAACCAGCACAACATTGTAAAGCAATTATACTCCGATCAAAAAAAATTTTTTTTAAAACAAGTGACATTTAAGGATCCAGGCCCTTATATACATTCATTTACCTCAACCTCACAGCAGTGTTTCACTGTGAGGATTCTGTGTTTGGCCGTATTCCGTGTGAGGCTCAGGGGGGCTCTGTGAGGTGCGTGTGGACACAGAGAGAATTCAAAGCCCAGTTTAGCTCAACCCCAAGCTGGGCCTAGACCCACTGCCTCCGCCCAGAGAATCAAGAGCGCAAAACAAGAATCCAGGCTAATCTCTGAAGGCAGGAATCTGTTCCTGTGACAGAAATGAAGACACTCGGGCGATCAGAGAGGTATTCACCTTCGCTCTCTGCGGCTACCGATGTGTCCGGACTGTATTTCGGCCCTCACGGGTGTGGTGATTACATCGGCAGACGAGTGGGCACTGCTGACTGGCAGATAAAAGCAGAAGGACTCTGGAATCTTTCCTCCCAGGATTCTTTATGGGGATTTAATGTCTACTCTTTCTAAATAACAGAGCCATACCCTGGAGGCTGCTTCAGGACTGTGGAGTGGGCTGGTGGGTAAGTTTCTCAGGAATTTCTCCAGCAATTCCCAGAGCATGCCCAGGTCCTCAGGGAAAGACGCAGACTCTGGTGTCTTAAAGTCTGGCACCTCTGAGCCTCACCACTTACTATCCATGAAATCTGTGCCCAGTTTCCTCTTCTGTAAAACGGGACCAGCACTCGCCCATCCCAACCTCTGTACCATTTGGTTATAAACCACCCAACACGCTGCCTGTGTGGTTAGTGCATCACCCTCAGCTGCCATTTCTCACCTTCCCTGTCACCTCCCTGCAGGAAAAAGACAACAGGAAGGGGAACTTGGGCCAGCGCTCAACTTCAGCGATCCTGCCTTCAGCTTAGGTTGGTTGGTTTGACTGCGCTGGGTCTTGGTTGCGGTCCATGGGAGACTCCTCTTGTTTCGGACCATGGGCCCTAGAGCAGGCTCAGTAGCTGTGGTGCACAGGCTTAGTTGCTCTGTGCCATGGGGGAGTCCTAGTTCCCCGACCAGGGATCAAACCCGCATCCCCTGCATGGGAAGGCAGACCACCAAGGAAGTCCATTTGTTTTTTTAAATTGGAACCTATTTTCTACTACTGAGAATCCACCATGTCTCCTGATCTGCCTCAGGGGCCGCCCACCAGCTATTCTGAGCAGAGCAGCACCGGCCTCACAGGGAGGAACAGGCCCTTGGGCGAGCCACCCGTGTCCTCCCACAGCCGGCACTTCTAGTCTGTCCCAGCTGTGTCACAAGGAGCAAAGAGCACTGACGTAGCCCGTGTCCCTCCTAGTCGGTGCTAAGGTGCCAAAGATGGAACGGTCACCTTGGCTTCTGTATACCGATAACAGAAACCTAGAAGCTCCTCTCTTTCACTTGACCTGTCTCCTCTGCTGGAACAGAAGGCTTCCTGTGTCATTTCTTACCTTTCAACTCCTCTCCTGTTAACAATGAGCTGGCACTGTATTTGCCACACATCTGCCAATAATACAGCCCAGGCTGAAAACGCATCTGTGGGTTTTCCCTTCCCTGTACTTTGAGGATTTCAATTTTTTTTTTTTTTAAGCAAACCACTTCTCTTGATTGACATCTTGCCAAGAGGCCCAGTGTTAACAGCAGTGCCCCGGCTGCTCTGTGGGGCAGCACTCTGGCAGCTGAGCGCTGGGGGATGCATGCAGGGCAGCAGGACAGCAAGAGCGAAGGGCATGTACACCAGCGCC
Source organism: Okapia johnstoni (assembly GCA_024291935.2). Taxonomy (NCBI): domain Eukaryota; kingdom Metazoa; phylum Chordata; class Mammalia; order Artiodactyla; family Giraffidae; genus Okapia; species Okapia johnstoni. Next base: position 123,393,717 of record CM044307.1, on the reverse strand, counting down.
CAGCTCCCGGGGCCCTCTCCCCTGCGGTGTCAGCCTGGCAAGTGACTCACCCTCTCTGTGCCTCTGCTTCCTTCTCTGTAGAATAAATACATCAATTCCACCTGCCTTACAGGGTTGTCCTGAAGAAGTAAGACAACTGATGTCAAGTGCAGGGAAGAAAGTCCAAGATGCCAGGGCTTCAAGTGCAGCCGTGGCTGTGGTCACCCAGAGCGGCCTGGCACGTAGAGACCCAATAGGAATCCTCGCAAGGCCAAGTCCACTGGGCTGGGTGTGGAGACGGACCTAACACTTCCAGAAGGTCTGAGCACCTCTCACTAGTCACACCCACGGCAGCCCAAGGGCTGGCGAGGCTTGGGTCTGGGCAGCTTTGTCTCCTGTCGGTCCTGGAGAAAGAACACAGTCCCTCTGGCTGCCATGCACAGGATACCCTCTCTGTCCTTCACATGAGAAAACCCTAAAAAGGTGACTTTGAAAAGTCACCCAGAGGCGGCTCCTATGGTCTTCACTGTCCCTCCAGATCTGTTATTGCCACTTGTCAACACAGCAGTCATCCAAAGTGCGAGGCTTTTCCTTCGTTTGCGTGTTTGTTCAGGAGCTTTGGGGCAGCTGATGGAGACGGAGGTGGGAGGGGACCATGGGCCACTGGGCGCAACCCCTGCGCGTGTCACTTACCAGGGAGAGGGGCTTCTGGTGCCCCGGCTGGGTGAGAGCCTGGAGATCGGCCGTCCTGCCACCTACCCCGACCCCAGTGTCCTCTCTTCAGAGGCCTGGGGCCCCCAGGGGACGCAGTTTGAAACCCACTACCCTGGAGAAAAACTCCCGTTCCCTGAGAGGAGAATCCCCAGGCACAGCCTCCAGGAACTCTGGATTCACTTCCTGCCACCAATCATGTCCAACCCAGGCTCCCTCCTCACCCATTCCCCGGATGTGTGCCTTTCATGGTTGGCATCTTCTGAACCCGAAAAGGCTCAGGTGCCCCGACTCAGTAAAGCCTTTAGAATAAGATGTTCCTCTTTTGCACAGACAGCTAAAGGCTGCCCCGGGATATTCCCATGCACTTTGCATGTGTGTCTTGTTACAGCCCCTCCCATATACCTGGAGGTCACTGTTTACTCCCTGCTTCTCTGGACGCCTGAGAGCTGACTAGGCCCCAGGCAGTGCTTTCACTCTCCTCAGATGCCCAGGACCTCTCTTAGGGCCCAGCAACAGGGTCATGATCTGTGACATCTATCTTTCTGTCCTAACAGGAAGGTCTGGAAGGAGGAGCACCAAACTCATCAGGATGGTGGTCCTGGGTGGGGGTGGGGATGGGGACTTTAATTTAATGCCTGAATGTTTGCATGCAGAATGTACTCAAGTAATACTGCATGCATGCTGAGTTGCTCAGTTGTGTCCAACTCTTTGCAACCCCATGGACTGTAGTCTGCTGGGCTCTTCTGTCCATGGGATTCTCCAGGTAAGAATACTGGAGTGGGTTGCCGTGCCCTTTTCCAGGGGATCTTCCTGACCAAGGATCGAACCTGCATCTCTTAGCAGGTAGGTTCTTTACTACTAGTGCCACCTGGGAAGCCCACTCATGTAATACCGGTGCTTTCCAAAACAATTTTAAAATGATAGCAGCTGTATTGAGTTGATGGCATGCCCCCTTCAAATGGTATGTCCGTATCTTAAGCCCCAGAATCTGTTAACTGTGACTTTATTTGGAAAAATGATTTTACAGATGTGACTAAGTCAAAGATCTCGAAATGAGACTTCCTGGATTACTCAAGTGGGCCCTAAACTCAATGACCAATGTCCTTACGAGAAAGCCACAGAGAGAAGCAGAGGCCAGGTGAAGACAGAGGCAGAGAATGAAATGATGCGGCCACAAGCCAAGGAACGCTCGGGCCGCTGTGAGAGGCAGGAAGGCTCTTCCCCTGGAGTCTCCAGACAAAGCCTGGCCCTGCCAGTGTCAATGCTCTGATTTTATTATTTATTTATTTAAGATTTTAAAGATTTTTTTTTAATGTGGACCATTTTTTTTAAGTCTTTATTGAAATTGTTACAATTCAATTTGTTGCTTCTGTTTTGGCTTTTTGGCTGCCAAGCATGGGATCTTAGCTCTCCGACCAGGGATCAAACCTGCACCCCTGCACTGGAAGTTCAGTTCAGTTGCTCAGTCATGTCCGACTCTTTGCAACCCCATGGACCACAGCACACCAGGCCTCCCTGTCAATCACCAACTCCTAGAGTTTACTCAAACTCATGGTGCATACCATTTCTGTCCTTTATTATGCCCATCTTTGCGTGAAATATTCCCTTGGTATCTCTAATCATCTTGAAGAGATCTCTAGCCTTTCCCATTCTATATTTCTTTGCATTGATCACTGAGGAAGGCTTTCTTATCTCTCCTTGCTATTCTTTGGAACTCTGCATTTAAATGGGTATATCTTTCCTCCTCTTCTTTGCTTTTTGCTTCTCTTCTTTTCACAGCTATTTGTAAGGTCTCCTCAGTCAGCCATTTTGCTTTTTTGCATTTCTTTTCCATGGGGATGGTCTTGATCCCTGTCTCCTGTACAATGTCACAAACCTCCATCCATAGTTCATCAGACACTCTATCATATCTAATCCCTTGAATCTATTTCTCACTTCCACTGTATAATTGTAAGGGATTTGATTTAGGTCATACCTGAATAGTCTAGCGGTTTTCCCCACTTTCTTCAATTTAAGTCTGAATTTTTCAATAAGGAGTTCATGATCTGAGCCACAGTAAGCTCCCAGTCTTGTTTTTGCTGACTGTATAGAGCTTCTCCATCTTTGGCTGCAAAGAATATAATCAACCTGATTTTGCTGTTGGCCATGTGGTGATGTCCATGTGTAGAGTCTTCTCTTGTGTTGTTGGAAGAGAGTGTTTGCTATGACCAGTGCATTCTCATGGCAAAACTCTATTAGCCTTTGACCTGCTTCATTCTGTACTCCAAGGCCAAATTTGCCTGTTATTCCAGGTGTTTCTTGACTTCCTACTTTTGCATTCCAGTCCCCTATAATGAAAAGGACATCTTTTTTGGGTGTTCATTCTAAAAGGTCTTGTAGGTCTTCATAGAACCGTTCAACTTCAGCTTCTTCGGCGTTACCAGTTGGGGCATAGAGTTGGATTACCGTGATACTGAATGGTTTGCCTTGGAAATGAAGAGAGATCATTCTGTCGTTTGAGACTGCATCCAAGTACTGCAGTTCGGACTCTTTTGTTGACCATGATGGCTACTTCTTTCTTCTAAGGGATTCCTGCCCTCAGTAGTAGATATAATGCTCATCTGAGTTAAATTCACCCTTTTCAGTCCATCTTAGTTCGCTGATTCCTAGAATGTAGACGTTCACTCTTACCATCTCCTGTTTGACCACTTCCAATTTACCTTGTTTCATGGACCTAACATTCCAGGTTCCTATGCAATATTGCTTTTTACAGCATTGGAAGGCAAAGTCTTAACCAATGGACCACCAGGGAAGTCCAAAGCCTTGATATCAGGCTTCTGGCTTTCACAACTGTGAGAGAATGAATGTGTGTTGTTTTAAGCCACCAAGCTTGTGGAGATTTGTTACATTCACTGATCTCTTGCCAGGCCTGTGTTATACATTTTAAATGCCTCATTACTCTAAAGGATTGATACTATCACCATCCTCATTTTGTAGATGAGGAAACAGACAGTTGACTTCACGTGCTCAAGGGCACAGGTCTGTAAGTGGCCAAGCTGGGACTGGACTCAGGCGTGGGCTCCAGAGCCTACAATGCACAGTAACATGTAATGAAAGAACTCAGCCTTGGGGTTTCACAGATCTAGGCTTATACTCTTACTCTGCCATCCCAACCAAGGCCCCCAACTTCTCCAAGCCCCTCTCTCCTCAATTACAAAGCAGGCACAGGACTTCCTTGGTAGTCCAGTGGCTAAGACTCCATGCCCCCAATGCAGGGGGCCCAGGTTCAATCCCTGGTCAGGGAACTAGATCCCATAGGCCAAAGCAAAGATCTTGAGTGCTACGACTAAGACCCAGTACAGCCAAATAATTTTTTTTTAATTAAAAAAAAATAAAGCAGGCAAGTAATACTTCCCTGCCATGCTTATGGATCAAAAGAAAACACAGAGTCTGGGATATAGTATCCACATGTGGGGCACAGAGGGGGCCCTCAGCAAGCATCTCCTGAAGGCATGGGAGACAGGTCAGGGTTTTATTTATTTACTGGTAGGGACAGTCATGTCAGAAGTCAGGGGTAGGAAGTGGCTGGAAGACATGTTCTTCCATGAGGAACAAACTGCCTACAGGTGCAAACCGTTTCCTACATTTGCTCAGCCAACCCGACCCGCAGCATGATCGCTCTTGGAAGTGCCAGATGGGTGGGGGGACAGATGGGTCGATCGACTCCACAGAACAGTATGGGCAGTTGGTCCGCCTTAGGGAGTGTAAAAGATGATGACACTGGTGGGGGAAAGAATTCTTTCAAAGCTGAGCTCCTGTTCTCAAACACTAAAAAGGCCCATTCCGCAATTCGTCCCCAGGCAACTTGCCATGTGATGTCCGGTAATGCACATTCACAGTAACTCCACAATAGTGCTTTCCAGAAATGCTCACATGTCAAAGTTAACAGCCCCGCCACACACACACACACACACACACACACACACACACACACACACACACACACACACACACACACACACACACACACACACACACACACACACACACACACACACACACCAGTGGCTCCCACAACCAGCTAAACAATGGCCACATCATGGCTGGGCAGCTTCCACTTGCTGCCACTGATTACTTAGGAAGCCAATCACCAAAATCCTCCACTCAGAGCCCCAAACCATTCCCTGCAGAGATAAGACATGAGAAACAGTCCTGCCACGGAGGAATTTGCCTGATCTTCAACCTATTATCAATAAGCAATAAATAATGAAGTTTTGCTAAAGATGCTGGGGACAGTGCAATTTAGCACCTGTTTTATAATCATAGCTCCTAAGTGTGATGCTTCCCCAATCCCCTTTGAAACTGATGATTTCCCAAGATAACGCTTTTTGGAACTGAGTCAAGGCAGCAAGAGAGCACAGTCCTCGGGCCACAGCCTGGCCCCTGCTCTGTCTCTAGCATGCTGAGTAGAAGCAGGTAAAGTCATTTACTTGCTCTGGACTTTCATTTCCTGTCCAAGGAAAGGAAAGGGCAGGATGAAGAGGCGGACTGTGGCTGTTTAAGGCCTGGCGTCCACTCCCCTCCTGGGAGATCAGCCCACTCTGGTACTGAGACTTGTGCGGAGCACACCCCACGCCTGGATCCAAGGCTGAGCACCAAATAATGCAGGTCAGTCAGCCCATCCTGTCCTTACGGCCACAGAGATTAGTTCAAGATTGGTCAACAAACCAAACTGGTTCAATGAGAATGAAGCCTGGAGATTTTGCTGCCAACACTGGACAGTTTCATTCTTTCTCCTGACAGTGACTGAGAAGACGGGACCGCTGCTCACCCCGCTCTCAACTTTTCAGTGACCCACTGAAACAAATGCCCTGCTCTGCTGACGCCGATTTGACTCGAGTCCTGTTTCTGCCACTGAATGCATCCTAACTGATACAGAAACCATGACCCTCTCCAGTGCTGGCATTTATTTCATTCCATGTGTTTTCCTAGGAAGGCCAAGCCCTCACAGTGAAAACCCAAAGGAAATCCTTCAATCCCTGCTGCCAAGGAGAGACTGTGAGCTGCTTAAGGCCACAGACCACGTCAATATTGTCTTTGATCTCCAGTTCAAAGAATAGTATGGGGAATCCAGCAAACTGAGAACTCGACACACATGGACTGAAGGAACAGATCAATAAGCAGAGGTCTATACGCTGCGGGCCCCTAGACAACCTTTACTTCTCTAATCAGCATCACCATGAGAGCTGCCATAACCAAGCAGCATCACGGTTCAGGGAGTGCTACTGAGATGCCAGGCATCAAAAGCTCTGCAGAGACCATCTGAGGCCTCATCACCACCCTGGGAGGCAAGTATGCAGTCACCACTGGAAGTCACCAGGGCTAGCCACAATAACTCTGCTGTTTCCAGGAGCCTGGGAGGACTGTACTTCCCCACCCATTCAAAGTGATGTGTGACCAAGGGACCTGCTCAGCCAATGAAATAAGAGAGAAATGAGGTGTCTCACATCTGGGTGGAAGAGAAGACTGTGTACTCGGCCAGGTTGTCTAGTTCCCCATCATAGCCTGGGTGTGGGTATGAGGATGACAAGATGCAGCAGAGGCCCGGCCAGTTCGTGAAGGGCACACCACATGGACGAGACAGAAACCACTGTGTTTTCCTTACCGCCATTTTGGAGTTCTTTGTTACTGCAGCATAACGCAGTCCACCCTGACTAATATATCAACTCCATTTTATAGAAGGGAAAACCGAGGCTCACAGAGGTGAAGGGCCTCGTCCCAAACCATGTCGTTACTGAAGCAGAGAGGCATGTGCAGGCCAGGAGAAAACGGCCGTGGCCACTGTTCCTCAGGTTCTGAGGAGTTGTTATCTATACCCCCAATCAGCTGACTCAGGGCTTACACTGTCAGCCTGGCCCACATGCTCCTGGCTGGAAATCCTGGGCACTAGGAAAGCAGAGGTGTTGATCTCTCTGTACCTCAGAAACCAAGAGTCCACCCTGAAACAGCAAAACTCAACAAGTTTCCAAACCTCAAGACATCAAAAGTCCAGCAATATAAGAATATATACAGTATAATATAATAATAGCATATAATATTAGTATTATCAGTACGACAATGCAAAAAGAATGGAGGAAAGAGATAAAAGAAATAAAATTACTATTGAAGACCAGACTAGAGAGAGTCAGTCGCTCAGTCATGCCTGACTCTTTGTGACCCCATGGACTGTAGCCCACCAAGAAAATGGCTACTCACTCCAGTATTTTTGCCTGGAGAATTCCATGGACAGAGGTCACAGTCCATGGGTTTGCAAAGAGTTGGACCCTACTGAACAACTAACACATACATATATACAGAGAGAGTAGGTACACAAGAAGTCCTGCCATAGAATTTCTAGATCACAAATTTCTATGACTTCCTGTGACTTCCCTTGTGGTCCAATGACTAAGACTCCGCGCTCCCAATGCAGGGGGCTCGGGTTCGATCCCTGGTTAAGGAACAAGATCCTGCATGCCCCAACTAAAGATCCTGCATGCTACGACGAAGAGCAAAAATCCTGTGTGCTGCAACTAAGAGCCAACGCAGCCAAACAAAGAAAATAATGTTTTTAAGTCTTCAGATTTAAAATAATAAATTTATATACAATCATTTCTCTATAGTCAATAAAAAGCAGTAACTTTGACTCAAATGCCTCACAACCAAAGAGTGAAACAAAACCAGTTACAAGATTCACTGTGTCCACAAAATAACCAGTGACTGCTGAAAGGAAGCACAGGTGTTAGGACCTGCGGGGACGCTCTCCCACCCTCCAGGTGACAGGTGTGAATTAGCAGGTGTCTTCAGCATAGTCCGTGCTAGGCTGTCTCTTAACATACATCCAAGGCAGTCCTCCTCCAGTCATTCCTGTCCTGTGTTATCCTATCCCTGAGGGTGGGCAGGCCCCACTGACTCCTCCTAACCAGCAGATGAAGGTAGAAGTGACGGGAAGCCACCTCCTAGATCAGGATATAAAAGACTGGGACTTCCATTGAGCTGGTCTCTCTCTTTCTTGGCTCACTCACTTGGATGAAGTGAATGGCTATGATGAACCTGGGTGGCAAGAAACGGCCTCCAGCCAACAGCCTGGGAAGAACTAGGCCCTCAGTCCAAAAGCCCCTGAGGAACTAAGTCCTGTCACATGGGTGAGTGTGGAAATAGACCCTTCCCCAGTCATGCCTGAGATGTTTGTAGCCTGGACCCAGAGAGAGAACCAACTAAACCACATGGACTCCAGACCCCCAGATACCATAGATCATAAATGTTGTTATCTCAAACTGTTATTCCTGCCTCTACATTTTTGGGACAATTTGTTATGCAGAAATAGACAACTGGTACAACCCCTAAAAGGTGTAACAGTGAGTTTTGTTCACTCTTTCTGTGCTAGCCCTTCAGGAATCATTGGTACACTGCCCAGTTAGTCCCAGGGATGCTACGGGAGCCAAAATCAGGAGGCCTAAAACTCTGACCCTGTGATAAAATGGAGTAGGAGACTTCCCACGCTTCAGTCCACCATGAGGCACCGTTGTGATGTTTGCCACATTCGCATATTGTTTATTTGCACTATTGTTCACTGATGTCATTTTTTAATCAACTCACCTTTTTTACTTATAAAATTAACTCAACAGGAAATCACTCTGGCAAACAGAAAACCAAATGCACTTGCTATATAGAGAAAGCAAACTGAATCCAATGAAAGGAGAACTTCATTAAATTCTAAGTGTCACGGTTCTCAATACCACCTGTGTTAGAATCACTCGTGTCAACAAGAGGGGAGTCCTGGCCCCACTGCAGAGATCCTCCTTCCACTGAACTGGAGTTGAGCTCATGCATCTGGACCTCGAGACATCCTGGAATACATGCTCGTGGCTCATGGGCTCTGGCAAGGGCCTGGATGCCATTAACCCAGCTTGGCTCACATGGGCATCTTCTCGAGCATGCTGCTGACAGGGAGGACCCAGTTGACACTCCAAGGCCAATTCTCTGAATTGCTGGTGCCCCGGTCAACCCCTGACACACAGAGGATGCTAATGTATCTCCAATGAATAAACAGAGGAGGTATTATCCTGGATCCTGGGGGATGGGCAAGATCTGACCACTGTCCAGGGAAGAAGTGATATTCCAGCCGGGGCCCCGGGACAGAGGGGGGTGAGCTTCCTCCAGCCAGCCCTTACTCTCCCATCAACAGTTTCTCCAGTTAAGCCCTGGTTTGGTTCCAGGCCACCAAGGAAAGCAAAAATTCTCTCTGTAATTGATAAATAATTTCATATTCAAATTGGAAATGCTTCAAAGAGACATCATGAGAATCAAGGAGTGGGAGACATATGATATTTAGTTCCACGAACATGATGACAGCAAATAAAAAATGAAGACAGCAAACGTTGATCATCGTGAGACATATAAATCCATGATGCCTTGCCAGGGCAGGGGGCAGCTTAGAGTGTTTCGCTTCAAATTTACCAAGGACTTTCTGAGCAGCCATAGTCAGGATGCTTGGAGGGAAGTGAGAACTAATATCCATTCATTCATTCGTGCCATAAATATTTAATACTCTCTGCCAGGTACCGGGACACAGTCAAGTTTACAATGGACAAAGGCTGAGAGAGCAAATAACTCTATGCCAAGCAGTGATAAGTGCTATAAAAGAAAATATTAATAATGCAGGGGGTGTGGGTGCTATTTTATTCAGGCTTTTGACAAGCTGATATTTGAGCCCAACTTTGGATGATTTAGAGGGATTGTCTTATTTAATTCAAACCTCAAAGAACTCTCTTATGGGCATCACCCCATATAAGGACGGGACAAGAAGAATGAAAAAGTGAGACTGATCAGCTCCACGCTTACCAGTCCTGATGACGTGGGGACATTATCTATCTCACCCATGCCTTAGTTTCCTTATCTCTAAAATGGAATCGGGAATATCCACCTTATGGGCTTGCTACTACCTGTAAACTGTCTGGGGAAGTATTTGGCATATAAACAGTGCTCAATAAATGTTGCCCATTGAAGGCAGGAGTGGAAATGCCACTCTCACTTTCAGGGACTTCATTATCTGATGGAGAAGCCCAATGATACACCCACGAAACCAGGGGATGAACATATCCATGGATGTGCCATGCTGATTCACACTACCAGTCCCTTCTCATGACAGACTCATCTTCCCAACCAAGTACTACTCATCCTTCAAAACCCAAGTCAAACGTTTCCTCTCTTAGGCCTTCCAGAACAGTCTCAGCAGTTAATTAACCCATGACTGTGCCATCATTACACCTGATTCTACTTAATCCTCTTATTTGTTAATTTGGTCCTTCAACACATGTGTATCAAGAGCCTTCCCTCTGCCAGACCCTCCTCACCCAACACTACAATCACATGGCTACTGTGTGACAAACTTCTGTCACACAGTGGCAGAAAAAAACCAACTGGATAAAATTCAATACAACAAACTAATAAGTAAACAAAAGGGCCCATTACTTCATGGCATATAGATGGAGGAAAAGGAAGCAGTGACAGATTTTATTTTCTTGGGATCCAAAATCATTACAGACAGTGACTGCAGCCATGAAATTAAAAGACACTTGCTCCTTGGAAGGAAAGCTATGACAACCCTGGACAGAGTATTAAAAAGCAAAGACATCACTTTGCCGACAAAGGTCCAGATAGTCAAAGCTATGGTTTTTCCAGCAGTCATGTATGGATATGAGGGTTGAACCATAAAGAAGGCTGAGCAAGGAAGAATTGATGCCTTTGAATTGTAGTACTGGAGAAGACTCTTGAGAGTCCCTTGGATAGCGAGGAGACCAAACCAAACCAGTCAATCCTAAAGGAAATCAGTCCTGAATATTCCTTGGAAGGATTGATGCTAAAGCTCCAATATTTGGCCACCTGATGCAAAGACTTGATTCACTGGAAAAAACTCTGATGCTGGCAAAGGCAGAGGGCAAGAGGGAAAGGGGGGGACAGAGGATGAGATGGTTGGAAAGCATCACCGACTCAATGGACATGAGTTTGAGCAAACTCCGGGAGATAGCAAAGGACAAGGAAGGCTGGCGTGCTGCAGTCCACGGGGTCGCAAAGAGTCAGACACGACTTAGCGACTGAACAACAAAAGACAACATAAGAAAAGTAGACAAAATGGGTGGTCCAGAGGGGAAGGGGATTATAGGAACTTAAAGTTAAAAAGAAGTTAAAAAGAAAAAGAAAAAATTAGAACTGATCAAGTCACTGCGGGCTTTAGAATGAGCTGGAGTTTCAAGGAGGGGGGACGATTTGGGAGGGTGGGCACGGAGGAGAAGGAGATGCATACTCATGAAGGATACATGCCAAGCTCTTCAGAGCCAGGATCTCTGGGAGAGAGGCACTTGTATACTTGTATACTCTCTTCAGTTGTATAATACTTGATTTCTTTCAAAAATAGATTCTTACATTATTTGTGTCATTTAGGAAAAAAACTGAAAGCAGATCTTCTGAAAGACAAAAAGCAGAGAAGCAAGGCAATGCAAGCTGGAGGTCATGAGCCCAGGGGAGGGGGCCAGCCTCTGGTCCATGGGCCATCAGTGAGGGGCCAGGCAAGGCCAGAGTCAGGTCCTGCTGCAGCATCTGCCAGATCTTTCTAAAACAAAGCTAATAGCACATAAAAAACAGATAAACAAAATGGGCCTACTGTATAGGACAGGGAACCATATTAGATATCTTGTAATAACCTATAATGGAAAAGAATCTGAAAGAAGCATACATACAATTGAATCACTTTGCTGTATACCTGAAACTAACACAGCATTCATTGTAAGTCAAATCTACTTCAATGCGGGGGAGAGAGGGAGAGAAGAAACTAAAAGATCTGCGGGCTTCCCTGGTGGCTCAGTGGTAAAGGATCCGCCTGCCAATGTAGGAGACACAGGTTCGACCCTTGTTCTGGGAATATCCCACATGCTTTAGGATAACTAAGCCCACACACCCCAACCCATGAGCCTGTGCTTCTCTGGAGCCCGGGAGAGGCAACTGCTGAAGCTTGCACGCCCGAGACCCCGTACTCCGCAACAAGAGCTGCTGCAATGAGAAGCCCGCTCGCCACAACTAGAGAGCAGCCTTCACAGCAACGAAGACCCAGCACAGGCCAAATAAATAAATATCGATCTGCCTGTACAGAGATTCTGGGAGCCACAGCTGGCTGTGAGACTCATTGTAACAGGGAGAGGCAGGCATTCACACTAGGGGCACATGCTCTCAGGCCGGCAGAAGTGATGACACTCTGGACAGCAAAAGGGAAAAAAAAAGAAGGAAGAAAAAAGAAAGCTACTTTCCTAGGAAAGAAATAAAAATCTAAGTGAACACAAGGCTCTTCTGACTTTATCAAAAACCTTGCGGCGAAGTCTGATCTCAAATGCCTGGCTGACTGCAGTCACATCTCAAACCACGGCCACCCACCTCGGTGTGGACGAGGCCTGCAGGATCTGGGCTCAGGGGAACACCACATGAACCCTGGTCAGCAAAACCTTTCTCCTCAGAAACAAGAGCAGCAGTAGTTTTGTCGACCCGATAGGTAGCGAGGCTCAGGAACCCCAGGGTCAGTTCCAAGATGGTACCTGTCCCTCAGGAAGAGGTCAAAAGAACACATCACAGCAGCTAATGGTTTGGCTTGGTTTCCCAGAAAAGACAGTAACAACGGATCTAGGCACAGTCTGCTCTAGAGCCTGCAAACCAGCTGACCAGGGAACCCACCTCCATGACACACACAGTAAAAACAGCATCTATTTCCACTGGAAGGTTATATAAATCCATTTCAAGGAGACTGGGCTTCCCTGGTGGCTCAGACAGTAAAGAAATCACCTGCAATGAAGGAGATGTGGGTTTGATCCCTGGGTCAGGAAGATTCTCTGGAGAAGAAAATAGCAACCCACTCCAGTATTCTGGCCTGGAGAAATCCATGGACAGAGGAGGAGCCTGGTGGGCTACAGTCCATGGGGTCACAAAGAGTCGGACAGGACTGAGTGATTAACACTTTCACTTTTCAAGGAGATTGGGAACGCTCCCAGAACAAGCTGTAAGGTCCCTCTGAGGCTCTGATGCCACTCAATGAAAACTGAGCCATCACTGAACCTCACGTCGTATCAACAGCCCCAAGTTCACGATGAACCAGGAGAAAAAGGAGAAGAGATGAGCCTTTTAAAAAAATTATAAAAAATAGAAAGAAATCTTTTTGAAAAAATTAAGTCACAGGTAATTGGTAGGGAAGGCAGGACTAATCAATCAGAAGGGAGCTCTGTTATCATGAAGAAAGATATTTATTAAATTAAGAAATAAGCACCTATATTTAGTTAGAAGGTATGTACAAGTATAATCATGCAGTTATTATGTATCCTTGGAAATACAGTGTGTGTTAATTTAGCAGAAATATGGTCAATTAACTCAGAATTTAGATGGACATGTTCTGATCAGTAGAACTGACAAGGCACCATGGGGACATAACAGAAGAGGCTGAAGAATCTGCATTTTGAGGATGACAAGAATGACATGAGTCAAGGACAGTGGCCCAGACTGACAGCATGAGGCAGAGGTCCAACCCTGGGCCAGTCTACACAGGAGTCCCACGTGGCTGCCTGAGACTCAAGAACTGTGTTTCCCGGTTAACGACGTTAGATCGAGAAACGTACATGTAAGTAAAACACAATGGTTAGGAGCCACGCAACTCAAGGTCTTGAGGTTTAACCCTTGAGAGGTGGGGGTGGAGGCTGGGAGCAGCTTCCGTAGAAGGCAAAAAGTGAGATCAGAGCTAAGTTATTAAATAAAGATTAGTAGGCGATGGCACCCCACTCCAGTACTCTTGCCTGGAAAATCCCATGGACAGAGGAGCTTGGTAGGCTGCAATCCAAGGAGTCGCAAAGAATTGGACACGACTGAGTGACTTCACTTTCACTTTTCACTTTCATGCATTGGAGAAGGAAATGGCAACCCACTCCAGTGTTCTTGCCTGGAGAATTCCAGGGACGGGGAGCCTGGTAGGCTGCCGTCTATGGGGTCACACAGAGTCAGACATGACTGAAGAGACTTAGCAGCAGCAGCAGCCCTGTTTGCACCAATAATTGGTATGGGTCATGAGCTCAGGATTTCAGTCATCCAGCTGAAAATGGCAACCCACTTCAGTATTCTTGCCTGGAGAATTCCATGGACAGAGGAGCCCGGTGGGCCACAGTCCACAGGTTCACAGAGTCAGACATGACTCAGTGGCCAACACTTCCAATCTTATTGCAAATGTAATTTCAAAGTTCCACAGCCATAAGCCTTGGGTTAGCCAGGCTCTGTCCACCCAAACCTGAAACCCAAGCCCCTCAGGGTTCCCGAGAGGAACCGAACTACTTGTGGTGATGAGTGAAACCAGGCATAAACCAGGGGTATAACCTGGGCACCCTTGGGAAGACAGACCTGTGAGTTCAGCATTAATGTCATGGAGCATGTGATTGCCTATTTGCACACAGACAGAAAGAGATGACTGGGCTCAAAGAGGGGCTTTTATTTCCTGGCACTGAGCTGTTTAAAGTGGGTTCTGCCAGCATCTTTCCGGATGATTCTGTGTCAAAACCTAATATTTCTGAGCTAAGCTTCTATGTGAGACATATTTTTAGTAGCCTCTCTTAAATGGCACTTTTAAAAATAATCTCCTTCAAGACAGTAGACGATTAGAACACGGATGTCCAAGCGCCAAATTAAAAAGCTTCTTATAATTTGGAACACACTGTTTAGAGCTGCCATGGGACCACAGACAATTTAGTACTTGATCATTAGATATTCGGCAAGTGCCACCCAGCTGAAAAATATATTTCTTATTAAGCTTCAGGACTTAAATAGCATCAGCCCTCAAATGAGATCACTCCCTCGGAAGGTTTTAAAGATACCAAGAAAGTCCCAAGAAGCATTTTATTTCAAAGTGAACCTTATTACAAAACTTGGGATGAGCGTCTTCCATCTATCTCACACCTGAATTTTAAACCCCTCGTCTCTTTCTCCCATCAGCTCCATCACTCCAATAATGGAGGGAAGGGGTCCCATGGAAACACTGAGCAGCTTACAGCAAGAATTAACAGGAAGTCTCTGCCATCCGACAGCCTCCAGAATGGCACCTTTCTGGATAATCAAACACTGCGGTTAACAGAGAGTTTCCATAGCTACCGCAGGTGCGTGGGCTGACTCACACAGCGCCTGCTCCCTGAGTGTGTGCACCAGCCTCCAAGAAGAAGAAAGTAAACATAGCCCCTGTTGCCGGGCAGCTATCCATCCTCAGATTCTAAAAAAGGAAAATTCAACGACAAGTGATAATACAGAATGACAGATGCTGACCTACAAAGTGTCACTGGGACAGATTAGGGGCTTAGCCAGGTGTTCAGGAGGGGTGCAGGCAAGAGGGGAGGGTCTGTAAATGCTTTCATGGAAGGTGGTTCTACTGTAAGGTGCTTTGGGGGACCTGAAATGGAAAGGGTTTAAAATGTTTCAAGGCAGTTGCGATGAATAGCATCATCATTACGCTGTAGAGCAATGGACGTGTTTATGAAACTAGAGATAAAGGGAAGGGAAGGGGGAGGCGAGAGACAGAGCATGAGACAGCCTCAGAGAGAGAAACTCGGCATCGGGGAGAGACAGACAGACAGACAGACAGACAGACAGACGGGGGCAGAGAGACCAACACATACACAGTCGGTGAAAGAGAGAGGGGCGGGGCGGGGGGGGGGGAGACAGGCAGAGGCAGATCAAGAAAGAAAGGGACAGAGAGTGAGAAACAAGGAGAAGTAGGGAGAGAGAGAGACACAAAGAGAAAGAAGAAAGAGATTAAAAAGCAGAGGGATGGACTTCCCTGGGGTCCAGCGGTCAAGAATCTGTCTTGCAATGCTAGGGAGGCAGGTTTGACCTCTGGTTAGTGAACTAAGATCCCAAATGCCAAAGAGCAACTAAGCCCAGACACCACCATGAAAGATCCCGCATGACACAATAAAGATCCTGCGTGCCACAACTAAGACCCGACGCAGCCAAATAAATAAGTAAGAGGGTGAAAAAGAGAGCACAGAGAATCCAAGAGCCCTGCATGGCCCCCTCTCTGTGTGGATGAGGCTCAAAGTGCCCAGGGACACAGAGGAGTTCAGATGACCGAGAGCCAGGCCAATGGGGGTGGGGGGCGGGGAGGGCAGTGGAACCCAAGACTTAACGCCCAGCCAGTCACTCACCTCCAGAGGGGCAGGTCCAGGGCACCCCACAGTCATGCAAAGCCACCTCCCCCTCCAGGCTCTGTGGATCCCAGGTTGGGGCAGCTTCATGGGACAGCCCAGGCTGTCAGGATCTCCCTGCAGCATGTGTGGGTAACAAATGTGATATATAACTCGGCCCTAACTTTCCTAAAAGCATCCTTTGGAAAGCATCTTAGAAAAGATGGTCCTTGGGGAAATAAATGCATAACAGGCGTGCTAGGTCTACCCTTCATGGATGGCCCTGGTGGAAAGTGCTAGAGAGAGAGGCCTCCTGACCATCCTTGTTTGAGATGATTTATCACAATACCCCCTTCTTTTTTATATGTACCACCTAGTGACAGATTTTATTTTCTTGGGCTCCAAAATCACTATGGATGGTGACTGCTGCCACTAAATTAAAAGACGCTTGTTCCTTGGAAGAAAAGCTATGACAAACCTAGACAGCGTATTAAAAAGCAGAGATGTTATTTGGTCGACAAAGGTCCACAGGGTCGAAGCTATGGTTTTGCTAGTAGTCGTGTACGGATGTGAGAGTTGAGCCATAAAGAAGGCTGAGCACCCAAGAATTGATGCTTTCAAACTGGTGCTGGAGAAGACTCTTGAGAGTTCCTCAGATAGCAAGGAGATCAAACCAATTCAATCCTAAAGGAAATCAACCCTGAATATTCATTGAAAGACTGATGCTGAAGCTGAAACTCCAATACTTTGGCCACCTGATGTGAAGAACTGACTCACTGGAAAAGACCCTGATGCTGGGAAAGATTGAAGGCAGGAGGAGAAGGGGGTGACAGAGGATGAGCTGGTTAGATGGCATTACTGACTCAATGGACATGAGTTTGAGCAAGCTCCAGGAGATGGTGAAGGGCAGGGAAGCCTGGCCTGCTGTGGTCCAAGGGGTCACCAAGAGTTGAATATGACTTAGCGAATGAACAACCATCACCACCTATGTGCATCCTTTGAGTCACTATTCTACTCTCAGAAAACTATTCTGCTCTCAGAAAACTCCATCTTCTCTAGATTACAAATTCCAAAGAGTGTAGTCTGATGTCAAGATGAAGTGATCAGTTAAGTAAAAAACAACAACAACAACCCATTTTGATGTAAAAAAGCAAGATGGGGAGCCGAGGCAGTGCAAGATGCAGTCTGCGGGCAGGGAGTGGAATGCTCGAGAGCTTCGCCTCAGAGGGATGGGAACCTTTAAAATCCCCAGGAGGGTTGTGTCTGGAGGACAAAAGATATTAATTACATCCTGCTTGAAATGAAAAAGGAACAAGAAACAGGAGAGTGAGCAGCACGGTGCTGAAGAACGATATGGAACGATATGGTTCTGGATTTGCAATCTGGTGCAACCATGGAGCTGTGTGCCTGGGGGTGAGTCCTAAAACTTCTCTGTGCCTCAGTTTGCTAAGCGGAAAAATGGACCTAATGAATATACTGTACTAGGGGAAAGGCTAAAAGTGTACGCCACCACCAAGCATGTAGTAAATGGCTCTCATCAAACAGACAAGGGAGGGGACAGGAGAACAAGCCAACAGGGCTGAGGCTTCGAGCCAGGGAAGTGATGCTACAGACCTCTAGCCGTACCAGGAGGCGCCGTCTTTTCTGCTTAAGCGGAGGTGATCAACTTAAACAGTACATGGGACAGGGAAACAGGGATTCACAAAGGCAGCGGGAAAGGGAGCCATCCAAGTGCAGTCACATAAAGTGAGACCAGATTTTCATCCCTGGTGGGAACAAACTCGCACTTAATGAGCTGCTCTCTGTGCGCGGCGACTGTGATTGACCTTGACCGCTACCTCCGGCTGTCTTACAAGCCTCTGCTTCCCTGTCTACACTTACTCAAAAGAGGAGCTGTTCTCCCAGAGAATTTTCAGTGCTGTAATCAAATCCTGCTAAAAGGTTTAAAAAAAACAAACAAAAACTCCAGCATTCATTCACATCTTATACCAGAGGGGGGCAGACAACAATGAGGAGAGAGTCCTAAAAATACTTACATTCAAAAAATAAAAGGAAAAAATTCAATCCTGAATCCCAAACTCCTCCTTAAAAAAAATGACTTACCTTAAGAGTCTATAACATCATAAAAAGATACCACTGAGAAGACACTGTGTCTTTGCACCTATCTCTAAAAAAAACAATTATTGTTTGGACTTCCCTGGCGGTCCAGTGGTTAAGACTTCTGACTCTCACTGCAGGGGTCACAGGTTCAGTCCCTGGTCAGGGAAGATCCCGCATGCCACCAAAAGAAAAATTATTATTTGGTCCATGGAATCGTCCTCTGCTCTATAACAATGAGGTTCTCACCTAGCAAACACTTAACGGAGCACTTACTCTGTGTCAGGCACCGCCCTGGGCATGGAGATTCAGAGACGAAAACAGGGCCCCCACCCAGTGCCCACCAACAAGTGCCTTTACCAGCAGCATCTCATGGAATCGCCCAAGCCACATTAATCCCCACCTGATAGAAAAGGAAACCAGGGCTTCCAAATACAGCAGACCCCGCCCTGCCCTTGAGGCCCTTGAATACTCTGGTGTCTGGGAGGAAGTTTAATCTGAGGGCAGCAGAGAGTGGCAGTGGGAGGAGCCTCCCCCAGCAGAGACCCCTCAAGATCGGGTGGGGAGCATGCAGGTGTGCTAAGTCGCTTCAGTTGTGTCCAACTCTTTGCGACCCTATGGACTGCGGCCTCGGTAGGCTCCTCTGTCCATGGGATTCTCCAGGCAAAAATACTGGAATGCATCCCACGCCCTCCTCCAGGGTATCTTCCCAACCCAGGGGTCAAACTCGCGTCTCTTATGTTTCCTGCATTGACAGGCAGGTTCTTTGCCACTAGCACCACCTGGGAAGGAAGAGTGGGCTCCAGAACCAAAACTGAGCTTGCGGCTGCCTCCCTCCTTTGCCTGGGCTGCCTGGCTCTAGGCAGATGACCAGAGCGAGCCTCAGGCAATAAAGACAAGGTCAGGGGTTCCCCTGGGGCCAGTGTCAAAACAGCCAGCTCTTCTCAACAGCCTGCTCCCTCCTGACTCCTGGCCATCGCAGCCTGTCCACCAGAAAGGCTCTGATGACAGTTTCAGCTGCCTCTGGGTAAAGGATGTCACTGCCCTAACGGGCATCCAGACTGCAGGCCAAAGGGACTGCAGCACGAGGAGAGAAGACGGGTCTCATCGCATGTCAGGAGTTCAGGGAAAACCTGGACTCCACCACTTACTACTTGACGTTCACACATTCATTCTGTAGGTCAAGTTACAGTCATTAAGTACCTACTATGTGAATCACTGGAATTTAAAGGGAGCAGAGAGAGACAGGGCACTTACCCTCAAAGAGGTGGTGGTACCTCATTGAGGTACCAATCGAGACACTGATTAGTGAGAGATAAACATAAAATTATAGAAAGAGAAGAAGAAAGCAATACATACAAACATCACACTCAACAATCTGCCCTTGCTGGGTCTCCTGAGGAGGTGATGAGTGGATTCTGAGGGTGAGTGGCCTGGGCCCAGAGGCTTATTCCAGGCAGAAGGGACAGGGGCAAAGGCCCCCACAGAGGGAGAAAGCAAAGGAACTGGAGCTGAAGAAGCCCGATGGGCTGGGGGCCCAGCACCACGCTGGAGCTTAATCATAAGTCCAGTGGAGCCTGAATCCTCTGCATCTCAGCTGCCATGCTTACTAAAGAGGAGGCTAGTTTCATTTGACTCACAATTCTCATTTGAAGACAATTCGGCTTGTCTTCAGATGAGAGGGGACTTCTCTGGCAGTCCAGGGGCTATGACTTTGCCTTCCAACGCAGGGGGTCACTGGTCTGGTCAGGGAGCCAAGCTCTCACATGCTTCCTGGCCAAAAAACCCAAACAAAACAGAAGCAATACTGTAACAAATTCAATACAGACTTAAAAAATCAAATGAGATAACAAAGGCAGAGACCCATGTGTGCCCAACACACAGTTGGAACTCCAACAACTGGGAGCTCCTGACGGATACTGGTGCTCAGAAAGTTTTCCTGCAATAGGTGGAGGAGGACAGAAAAAGGTCCTCCCTTCTGAAGGAGGACAAAAAGAAGATTCAGTGCCCAGAATCTTGTAAGATGAGAACTCCGGATCTACATCCAGCCAAGCGACCTTCACGAGCTCCCAGACAACCTTCTGGTCTAAGTGTGGGATTTCACAAGGATGTTATGTCAACTCTGTTGTAAAAATAAAAGCAGAAAACTACCGTATATAAATCAATAGGGCCTGGTTAGACAAACTATCCCAGGGACGGGGGAGCCTGGTAGGCTGCTGTCTATGGGGTCGCACAGAGTTGGACACAACTGAAGCGACTTAGCAGCTTAGCAGCAGCAGACAAACTATGGTATTGCCAGTTCAAAGGAGTACAGTGAAGCTCTTTAAAAGAATGACATAGATCTACATGCAAAGTATCGATAAAATAAAGTGACCTCTAAAGTGTATAGTTAGAAGGAAGAAAAGTAATATACATAACAGTGAATAAAGCAGGTGACTAGTGATTAAACATGTAGGTACGTGCACGCGGCTTACTCAAGCCACGCTCATCTCTGGAAAGACAAACCCAAGACTGATCACTGTTATTGCCTCTGGGACAGAAAATAGATTTCTTTTTCACTGAATATACCCTCTTATGCTACTTGACTGTTTAGCACGTGTGTAACAAGGTTTGTCAAGAGTCCAAATTTTGATAATTTTCAATTGTTTAAAAAAAAAAAAAAAAAATCCAGTCTTTGACAGCAGACAAACCCAGATCTGTCACTTCTCACTACAATTCAAAAAACTAAGAAAATAATGAGACAAGAAGAAATTTGAACACTGATATTTGTTGGTATAAATGAATTATTGATAATGGAGGCTGACAATGATATTTGTTTCAATTATACTTGATTGCTCTATTTGTTTTCTTCATTTTTATAGCTATATTCCGAAATGTCTAGAGATGAAATAATGCCTAACATTTGATTCAAAACAATACAGAAGGGGAAAGCAGGTGTTAGTAACCTGAAATAAGATTGACCATGACTGACAATAGTTCAACAGAACAACGGTTACATCAAAGTGTATCACACACCCGCCGACCTTTGGGTGTTATTAATATTAACATCTGACATCATCAGAAAGTTTTAAAGCAAAGAAGAAGCTGTTATAAATGTGCACAAAAGGACAAGATGCTCTCAGCAAGGTGCTCTGCAATAGCAAAATACTGGAACAACCACAATGTTTATGAACACACAGCCAGATTTAAAACAGTGCAGTATTTCATTCAATAGAGAATTACAGAATTAACAAAGTGAACAAACTCGGTGGGGAGTTCTCCACCAGGGGTGATTCTGCTCCTGAGCGGACATCTGACAATGTCTGGGGACGTATTTGGCTGCCGTGACTGGGGTGGCAGGGGTGGGGGGTGCCACTGGACTCTGGTGAGTAGAAATTGGGGATGCTGCTAAACATCTTACGATGCACAGGACGGCCCCTGACAAAGAAGGAAATGGCTCAAAGTATCAAGAGGGCCACAGTTCAAAATCCCTCTATCACAGTGGCCCCTAACCTTTAGACACCAGGGACTGGTTTCATGGAAGATAATTTTCCCACGGGCCGTGGTGGGGAGGGTGGTTTGGGGATGATTCTCGTAAGGAGCACACAACCTACATATCTCTTGTGTGCAGTTCACAGTAGGGTTCCTACTCCTATGAGAATCTAATTCCGCCACAGATCTGACAGGAGGCAGAGCTCAGCTGCTAATGTGAGCAATGGGGAGCGGCTGTAAACACAGATGAAGCTTCACTCACTTGCCCACCAACCATCTGGGTTGGGGTACCTAGATGCTCCCCCTTTTAGTCTCTGTACTTTCCCATGCCCTCAACACTGATGTAACAGAAGGGCTGTGGGCAGCAGAGGTGGTGGGCAGACAGACAGCGTGGGCAGAACGGCAAGGCTGGGGGCACTCACCGGCCCCCGCAGGTCGATGAGCTCCTGCCGCATCTGGGAGACGAGGGCTTCCTTGGCCACCAGGGCCCGGTGCAGGCGCTCGTTGAACTCGATCAGCTCCCCATGCATCTCCGCCACCTGCAACACACAAGCACCAGACGGTGAGGCTTGGGGGCAGACCCTCCCCACGGCCCATCCCGCCTTCTCCGAGCCCACCACTTGTCAGCTGGCATCGAGACGTTGTTGGGCTGGAAACAATGAACGCTGCTTCCTTATGGATCAGTTTTGGCTTGTCTCAGGTCAGATTTGGAGAAGGAAGCGGCAACCCACTCTGGTGTTCTTGCCTGGAGAGTCCCACAGACAGAGGAGCCTGGCAGGCCATGGTCCATGGGGTCACAGAGAGTCAGACACGACTGAAGTAACCAAGCACGCAGGCACACAAATCCACCCATTAAGTTTAATATGTTTTCAGCTTGCTGGAATTGAGCACTTTAGCATCAACGGTCTCAGTTTACAGTCTGGAATATGACTGCATCATCAGGTCATTTTTGGACCTGAGGCTTTTATTCTTAGGAAATGAATACCTTTCTAGCAAAGGCTTTCTTTCTCATCTGAGATGTACCTGTCAAGAATCCCCTGCTAATAATGGCACAAGTAGAATGACTGATTGCTTCTTTTCTAAAAAAAAAAAAAAATTATTTGGCTGTAAAATTTATTTTTATTAAATTTATTTGGCTGTAAAATTTGTTTAGTTATGGCATGTGGGTCTTTGTTGTGGTGTGGTGTGTGGGTTTTCTCTTTAGTTGTGGTGCACAGGCTTAGATGCCCTGTAGCAAGAGGGATCCCAGTTCCCTGACCAGGGATCGAACCCACATCCCCTGCACTAAAAGGTAGATTCTTAACCACTGGACCCCCAGGAAAGTCCCTGATGAACCATTTCTGTTCATTGAGGCTTTGGTTTTGAAAACCAAGACAAGAGAACCAGAGCCTTGTTGAGGATGGTAATGGTGAGAGTGAAGACACACCTGTGGTAGGACAGATGCCCTGTGCTCCCTGCTTGTTCTCTGCCAGGAAGACACCTGAGGTAGGTATTATTACTCCTGCCATACGACAGAGGAACAACGTCAGAAGAGTCTAAGCAGCCACACAGCTAAGGCTGACTCCGGAGCCCTGGCTCTTGATCAATGGGCCACGTGCCACAATCCTGCCACTCCACTGTGCAGCCACGCAGGCCTGCAGAGGCCTGCAGATTTATCCACATTTTAATACTCTTGGCTGATCCCAAATAAAAAATGGAGGTTAGGATAAGGTAGCCTATGACTGGTGCACAGAATCAATAACAGATCTTTCCAGGTGTAACATACAAAGGGAACAAGGATATCCCATATGGTCAAAGCATACAGTAATTCCTCTGATTGTAACAGTGATGTTGAGACTTCCCTGGCAGTCCAGTGGTTAAAACACCACACTTCCACTGCAGGGGATACACATTTGATCCCTGGTCAGAGAACTAAGATCCCATATCCCATGTGATGCAGCCAAAAAAATAGAAAAAAAAAAAAAAGGATTAAAAAAAGTGATCTTATTGGGGCTTAAAATCAAATTAAACTAATTTATTTTTAAAAAATTTTTAGAGAAATGTGAGGTATAATCTTGCCATGCTCATCAGAAACCATGAAAGAAGACTCTGGCAAG
Organism: Okapia johnstoni; assembly: GCA_024291935.2. Classification (NCBI taxonomy): domain Eukaryota; kingdom Metazoa; phylum Chordata; class Mammalia; order Artiodactyla; family Giraffidae; genus Okapia; species Okapia johnstoni. The sequence continues at coordinate 123,370,154 of CM044307.1, read as the reverse complement.
TACCTTACTGAGAATACCCCCTTCCCAAATGCAGAGGTCAAGCAGACCCCCAGCCAGCCCCGTCCCCCTGCCCCTCCCAAGAAATCACCCCTCCTATACCCAAGACTTTAGCCAGGTACTTACTACATTCAGTATAATGCATAAATAGTATCAGAACATTTATAATAAGTACTCTAGGTGAAATATAAAACATACTGTTAGAATACATAAGGGATATAAGGAGAAGTTATGTGGGCAAAAAAGAGATTAACCTAAATCTAGATGCTTCAGAAGGAATAAAGGGAAGCTGTCATTTTATTTTTTTGAATATAATATATATAAAAGGTAAAAGGCATAGGGAGGAAATACAGAAGATACTAACATTAGTCAAGGGATATTTTTGTTTCCATTCTTTCTACTTTTCCTTATTTTCAGTTGCTTAATAATGAGCACTCTTTCATTTATCAGAGAGAATAACCACTCAGGCTCTTTAAAAGAATTAAAATTCTTCATGTGCAACTCAAGGAAGAAGCCAGGTGCAATCAGCATGAAATTTATCAGGTTCCCAACTGCAATCCTGATGCTTCTGTTAACTTGCTCAGTGGATCTGCACTCAGATGGCAATCCCTCTGTCTCCCAAGTGCCCACCTTATTCAAACCAGTGAGAAATGCAAAGTGAAAATGGCACAACAGACACTGTAATGGCCACACAATTAACTAATGGAGAATAAGTCACTGAGCCTTTGACAAACCTCTTGTGTCATACAGACCTAAAATCAGTATTCCCCAGTTGCCTTATTTTTGTATAAGAAAGCTTAAGATGACCTTCAGGCCTTTCACAAACAAATACAGCATCACTAATACCACCTACTTGATTCCTCCACACAGAAATCGTACAAACCCTCCTCGAGCTTCCTTGGGGCTGAGAATCCATTTACCACACAGTAAGCAGGAAACACATACAACTGCCAATTTCCCTGCTAAATACCTGCTAATATGCCCCTACAACATACAAGCTTTAAATAAATGTCACCATCATTTCCAAAGCAAAGTAGGGTTTTGCTTTGTGTTTGTGTTTTGTTTGGCAGTGGAAGCCAGGATGTTAAAACAATTTTCCATAAATGCATAAAACATTGGAACATTCCAGCTGCAAGTGGTGTTTATCACGAACTGTCAAAACCCTGGTTCTATTTTGCAGCCGGAGAGTAACTTGACCACATCAGACAAAATCTTCATCTCACTAGAGAATGGGGAAAAAAATCCTATGGAACCGAGGCGACAAAATTTGACAGTTTTCAGCAGTCATTAAAACAGCAATGCTGTTACTAAGCTAAGCTCTGAAACCCTGGATTTCTCCATTACATATCCCCACAAACAGTTATTGATATAAACAGCTTTCATCTTACATAAACCACACTGAGCTTACTATTCCTCAAATAACTCTTTCCAAACTATAGTATAACTAGAAATGAATTCGAGATTCAGAGCCAGCCTCAGAAGAGAAATAGTGAAATCACAAATGGTTCCCATTATCATCAAAATAAAAGGCACAACCACTGCTTGCTGGAATTTCTATGAGGCTCTGAGGGCACTTACAGGTTGCATATGACCTTCCTTCCCTATTTCCAACAGCCGCAGGGAATGAGAGAGAAAGAAATGTCTCCCAATCCTTCTCCGCCAAGGAGCAAGAGTGATCTTCCCAAAGCAACAGCTGATGTTGTCACCTGCTGTTTAAAATCTTCAATGCTTCCCACTGCCCTAAAGATAAAAATCCATCTCCTTGCAGATCTGGCTTCAGCCTCTCTCCCTAACACCATCTCCTGCCCCTTCCTCTCGCATTTTCTCGCAAAGTCACTCAACCCAGCGGGTCTTCTACGTTCCATAAACATGCTGAGCTCTGGGAGCTCACCTTGTGAACAAAGAGGAGAAAGACACAACCAGCAGAAGAAATGACAGATGCAGAGGCCCAGAGGATGGCAGGAAAGCAGCCGAAAGAGGTGCTTAAAGGCTCAGACTCTGATGCAAGACAAGCCTTGGTTGGCTCACTTAACGCATGCCCTTGTGCGAGTCACTTAACCTCTACGACCCTGAAGCCCGACATCTACAAAACAGGGATTAAAAACCACACTCATGGACTTCCCTGGTGGTCCACTGGTTAAGAATCTGCCTGCTGATGCAGGGGAGACAGGGGTTCAATCTCTGGTCTGGGAAGAGTCCACATGCCGTGGGACAACTAGGTCAGTACCCCACAACCACTGGGTCCATACAGACTCTAGAGCTTGAGAGCCACAACTAGTGACCCCACGCACTGCGACTGCCGAAGCCCGCACACTCTATCTACAGCCCGTGATCCACAAGAGAAGCCACCACAATGAGAAGTCTGAGTGCCGCAATGAAGAGCAGCCCCCGCTCGCGGAACCTACAGAAAGCCGGCGTGGAGCAATGAAGACCCGGGGCAGCCAAATATTCAGTCCAGTTCCGTCGCTCAGTCATGTCTGACTCTTTGTGACCCCATGGACTTCAGCCAAAAATAAATTAATTAAAAAAAAAAAAAGAAAACAACACTCATCTCACGGGGCCATGGTGTGGATGAAATGAGCTGCTGCCCTTAGCAGGCTCAGTACTGTGTCCGGGCATGGCAAAGGCTCAGTGAATGTGAAGTAGTTGTACATGGGGGGTGATCACATTAAAGGGACATGAGAAAGGAAGAAAAGGACAGGCAGACCTCTGGAAGCCATATGGAAAAGCGCCTCATGGGCCGTAACAAGCGGCTCAGAGGGCTGTAGAGAGAGACTCACTGTCCCCCAAAGCGGGAGCATCACCCAGAGAATTGCTAACCACCCACCAGGCACTGTTCTCAGTGATGAGGCACAGGGAAGTCATGGGGTTCACATCCTAGAAGTCAGACAAACTGGACTAGTACTCAGAGAGAGAGGAGGACTTGGAAGGAAGACGGGGTATCAGAAAAGGCCTCGACCAGAGAAAACACTCAGTAGTCACTCCTCTGATTGGCCTTGACACATGCCAGGCAGCCTCCCACGGCTGATCCATGCCCTAAATCACAGTCAGGCACTCGCTGTGTTCCGGGACCATCAATGCTCAGAGCCGCCTTAGAAGTCAGCCGTGGGACTTCCCTGGTAGTCCAGTGATTGAGAATCCGCCTGCCAAGGCAAGGGGCATAGATTTGATTCCTGGTCCAGGAAGATCCCACATGACAGGGAGCAACTAAGCCCATGAGCTGCAACTACTGAAGCCTGCAAGCCCTCGAGTCCCTGCTCCACAACAAGAGAAGCCCCTGCAGTGAGAAGCCACCATGACTAGAGAGTAGTCCCCCACGTGGTGCAACTAGAGAGAAGACCCTCTGCTTGGTGCGACTAGAGAAAAGCCTGTGCAGCCACGAAGATCCAGTGCAGCCAGAAATAAACAAATAAATAAAATAACACCTGGATGGCTCCCAGATTGCATCTGGAAGGTGCACAACTCATGAACTAATAACCTGTGACTGCTTATCAGTCATCATTTGGGTTTCACCCTTTAGGCTTCAAAGAAGAGGGGAGAAAGATTTAAGAAGTTTAAGTCACAAGACTGTTTGGCAATACATGTCAAACTTTTAAAATCTCTCACCTTGTGGCTTAGCAAACCCCTGCTGGAGAGTATCCTGTGCCTCTACCTGTGCTCAAGCAGTTTAGCTCCAAATGGCTGGAAGCCACCTAAAAGCCCAATCACAGGGCCTAGTGAAATCTTTCAGGCTCTGCTGCTATCCCCCACTTCCTGCTGCTTGGCAGACATCACTAGTCAATCAGTGCTTCCCTCAAGAAGACACTCAGGCACCCCTAACCAATCGATCCGAGTGCTGGCCTACAGGATGACACCTATTTAGTATTTCTGGCAGAAGAGGTTGGGGGAAGGTGTCAGAGAAGGTGACGTCTGAGCTGGGCTAAAGACGATGCCTTTATAAAGCTGATGCCTTTATAAGATGATGCCTTTGGAGCTTCAAGAGGCTGAGCAATCCCTTACAGCTGGAGCATCAGGGAAGATGCTCTCTGAAAAAAAATGTGTCTGTGAAAAAGCTCTCAAGTCTGTGAAAATCCCAGGAATTATCATAATGACCTGCCAAATCATGACAAGATTATAATTTTTAAAAAAATGCCTTTGGAGTTTCCTTTCATATCAGAATGTTCTATCTAATCACATTCAAGTAAATCTTGCTTCACCCCTCCTCTGGCTACTTAATGAGACATGTCCTGATTAATTAGATCAAGATACCTGGGGTTTCCCAGGTGCCACTAGTGGTCAAGAAGCTGCCTGTCGATGCAGGAGACGTAAAGGACACAGGTTCGATCCCTGGGTCAGGAAGATCCTGTGGAGGAGGAAATGGCAACCCACTCCAGTATTCTTACCTAGAGAATCCCCATGGACAGAAAAGCCTGGTGGGCTGCAGTCCACAGGGTGGCAAAGAGTTGGACAAGACTGAAGCGACTTGGCACGCACGCACCCCCAAATTTTAACAGCAACTGAGACTCTTCTGGTCACATCCCAAAACTCTCACAGAACACTAACTTGATGCCTCAGAATCTACCTCGGTTTTATAAAATGTGCAGGCTGTGTGAGTCCCACTGACAATGGCTGTGGGAAGAGACCTGGAACCTTCCATGGTGGTGAGGATACTGCAACCACCTTTGAAAGACAAAGCCCTCACCACTGCCTACCTGTCTTAAAGGGTTTTTGTTGTTGGGCTTTTTTTTTTTTTGATGTGGACCATTTTAAAGGCTTTACTGAACTTGTTACAATATTGCTTCTGTTTCATGTTTCTGGCTTTTTGCCCAGGAGGCATGTGGGATCCTAGCTCCCCCACCAGGGATGGAACTTGCCCTTCCTACATTGGAAGGCGAAGTCTTAATCACTGGACCACCAGGGAAGTCCCTTAACACACCTGTGAACACCAACTATACATCGGGCCTTTTCGGGGCATTAGATCACCCAGCTCACGTGACCCTTGCCCCCTTCTGTGAGTGGCAGGGCTTCTTACGAATGGGGCCTTGAGGCTCAGAGAAGTCAGGTTATGAGCCAAAGGCGTCAGAGTCAGAGCCACTGTCTGTGTCCCCGGCCCTCCACCCTGGGGCACAGGAAGGAGACGAGCCCTTCAGGGGTTAAGGAGATGAGCCAGTCCCGCAGAGTACAGGGTAGCAGGGCAGTGTGGCTCCCAAAGCAAGCTGATGGTTAGATGCTTGGAGGGCTTCTGAGAAATATAGATTTCTGGGTTTCACTCCCGGAAATGCTGATTCAACATGGGGGAGTCCAGAATAATACTTTTAAAAGACCCTAGTGACCATGATGCTTAATCAGACTTGGGAATCACTGGCAAAGACAAGGGGGGAAGAGAGTTCACACACAGATGTGAACTGCAAGCTTTTCAGTTCAGCATTTGTAGAATCAGGAGGTCATGGAAGCTCCTCTACTTGTCAGCTCTCGACTTCTAGATTCTCAAGGAGGTGAACAAAGCCACAGCCAGAGAAAAACCTCATCTAGCCTACCGGCCAACACGAGAGAGCGGCAAGTGCCCCGGGCAGAATGGTTCCTCCTGCGATGGCACAAGAGATCTGCAACAGTGCTGCCTGAGGGCGCCATGAGTGGCAGCTAGGATGTCAGCTGTCTGCTACCCATCTGAGGCAAGCACAGAAATTCGTAGTAAGCATTTCAAAACATTTGAAGCAATCTCATCTTGGTATGAAATCCAGGAAATTCCACAGATTTTCTAGTTTTAGGGGGTTTGTTTTAGGGTTTGTTTGTTTTTTTTTTTTCGCATATTACAAAGGTTCCAGTCAGTAATGAATTAGAAATACCGAAAGAAAAAAAAAAAACAGGTTATTCTCAGATAGTTTGAGAAGCACCTATCTATATCACATATGCCATCCTTGAAACAATGTCTTGCATTAATAATTATGAGAAACAATGACTAATAATAAGGATTTTAAAAAGCCAAAATATGACCATTTTTGGATAAAATTTGTAAAGACAGTAGAAAGGAAAAATAAGAACCAATGTTATCAACATCTGTTGGCCTTCAGATGTATACACCCTATTTCCTTGTTACAGTGTTAATGTAGGTTTGAAGACTAAGAAAACCACAAACGTTAACTGAACACACGTACAGACCTAGCCCAGGACACAGACATCCTCAAAAAATTACAGTTGATGGCTCAGTAATGAAGAATCCAGCTACCAGTGCAGGAGATGTGGGTTCCATCTCTGATCTGGGAAGATCCCACATTCCACGGAGCAACTGAGCCCGTGCACCACAACTACAGAGCCTGCACTCTAGAGCCCGGGAGCCGCAACTACTGAGTCCACGTGCTGCAGCGACTGAAGCCTGTGTGCCTAGAGCCCGCGCTCCGCAACAAGAGAAGCCACTGCAATGAGAAGCCTGTGCACTGCAATGAGCAGCCCTCACTCAACTAGAGAAAAGCCCGCGCAACAACGAAGACCCAACAGAACCAAAAAACAAAAATCACACTTGCCATCACTCTCTCTAAGACTGATAGTGAGCCTTTCCTACAGCTGCCTGATCATGTCCATGTCCCAGAGAAGGAAGGTAAGGCTCAGGACCTGAGCAGCAAACCAAAAGGAAGCAAGAGAAGGTAAGCACCTTGCTCAAGGCCACACAGGAAGCAAGCAGCAGAGAGAAGTGAAAGCGATCGTCGCTCAGTCGTATCCAACTCTTTGCAACCCCATGGACAGGCTCCTCTGTCCATCGGATTCTCCAGGCAAGAATACTGGAGTGGGTTGCCATTCTCTTCTCCAAAGGATCTTCCCAACCCAGGGATTGAACCCAGGTCTCCTGCATTGGTAGGCAGATTCTTTACCAGCTGAGCCACCAGGGAAGCCCTAAGCAGCAGAACTGGTTTTCAAATCTCCACCCTGCCTCTCTGTATCCACCATGACCAGGATGCTGAGCTGGCATCTCAAGATGCCAGAGGACCTGGAGGAGGTGAGGAAACTGGGATCGAACACTGAGAACATCACACACACACATGCACACCCCTGGTAAAGGTACCGTCTCTGGGTGTGCCTGAGGCCTAGTCTGGCTTATCACAGACCAGTCTGCACCAACACCCTCCAATGCCCGAGGAGACCCTGGCAGTACAGGAAGGAGCACCTAGAGTGAACAAGAACCTGAGCAGAGGCAGCCCGACGGCAGGACTCAGGGTCCAAAGGAGAAACCCTGCAACTTGGCCAGCAGCCAAAATGAGACTTGTTTAACATGGTCTTTGCTTCATACACAGGCACTGCGGAGACCAGCAAAGGAAATTCCAACCAGAAGCCGGTCCAGGGACAGTGAGGGACACCTGGGGATGTGCGGCATCAACGAGCCCTCTATGCGAGGCCGCCTCTGACCAGGCGTAGAATGGTGAGGGTTGTGGAGGTCAAACTCAGGTCCTGTCTGTTTGCTGTCATGTGACCTCTGACTCCTGGTGTCTTTTCTATAAAATGAGGGTCTTGCGCCCTGTGGTCCGGGTTGTCATGAGCAACAAAAACATGACAAGAGTGTAGGCAGCACCCGGTGCCTGCCACAGGGCGTGATCCTGAATTCATCCCAAGGGAACGCCTCCTCTGGCCAGCCAGTGTTCCAGGTACTTTACAGGAGCATGTGCCATGGCCTCGGAGGTTGAGCTTTATGCCCATTTTACAGATGAGGAAAGCAAGGCTCAGCAAGGTAAAGTGATGGTTCAAAGCCAGTCAGACTGAGGAGTGTGAAATGGAATATTTACTGCCACATCAATAAACAAGGATGTCGTAGCCATCCATGATTCCGGCCCTCCAAATGTGAATTTCTGAGCCCCGAGGGCACCTAAGAAGAACAATACTGGGTACCGGACAGCCATCTGAAACTCCCTACAGCAAGCAGTGAGCAAGGAACTAAAAAGATGTGAAAAACCAAATCGTAGGATGCTCACCAGAGAGCTGAGATACATATAAAACAAATGATTTCACTGAGCCCAGACTCCTGCATCTTCCAATACATAGAAAAGCGCTAAATTCCTTAACTTGAAATATCTGATTTTCCTTAATTAACAATAATCTTTTGATGTTCAGACTACCTTCTCCTTATTACAAACTTCTATATAACCTGACTCCCCCCCCCCCCCCCCCCCCCCCGCCCCCTCAGAGCAGTTCTCTCAGCGTCACTTGAGATGCTGGATCCCAGGCCTGAAGTCCTAAACTTTCCAGCAAATAAAACCTAACTCTCAACTTCTAGGCTGTGATTATTTTTAAAGTCGCCGTGGGCTCAGGGTCGTGCATCTCCGGAGTCTCCTCAGTTTTCCTGTGCCCTCCAGCCCACCCTGCACTCTGATTCTGCTGTGGGGCCGGCCCCAGAAAGGCGGGCAGGCTCGCCCTGATGAGGCAGAGCTCTGGGACCTCAGGACTGATCTTCCTGGACATCACACTGTCAAGCCACAAAGCGACAGACTCACCGGAAGCTGGGGGAGGGCCAGCTCCATCCTCAGGTGCCACCCGGAACGCGCCACGTGGGCTCCATCTGCAGAGCCGCTGACGTAAGTTCACACTGAAGAGAGACTCCCTCCCTTCATCTCCTCTGTGTTCGGGAAGTTGAAATTGAGGAGGGGATGCTTAAAAACATTTGCCTGGGATTATGGTTTCATGAGGAAGAAGGAAACACTCAGAACACTCAGCACTTACAGACTATGGGATGTCTCTGAGAACAGATGCTACGTAACTGGTACAGCCCCGCCGCAGAGCTGCTGGGTCCCCATCCTCAACATTGGCCCTGGTTTCCCCTGACGCCCGACCTTTCAGAGAACACACCAGGCGAGCTGGGAAGAAAGGTCACACACAGCAGCAGCTGATAACCTGCCCAGGTAACACTTTTCTCTTTCCTGCCTTCCACGAACAGCCCTTAAAGAGCAAGGGCAGGACATACAGAAATGGCCATAATAAAAGAGCAGCCAACCCCTTCCTGGAGGTCGTTTGAGGCAGATGAGTGAAACAGAGGGAAATAAAGCCAACCCTGAGTTCTAGCACTCTGCTGAAAATCACATTCTCATCAGAAGAACATAAGAGGCATCGCGAAACTACAGAAGTTTTTAAACAGGTTCCATCAACTTTCACACATCCTGGGACTTCCCTGACAGTCCAGTGGTTAGGACTCTGCAATTCCACTGCTGGGGGCATGGGTTCAGTCCCTGGTTGGGAACTAAGATCCTGAGTGATGCAGCCAAAAGAAAATAAATAAATAAATAAATGACACTGTCACCCATCCTGGTGAAGCATGACCAGAGGGGCTGCACAGCGTGGAGTTTAAGCACAAACTCCAGAGCCCAGAGTCTTGGGATTAAAAACCACCCTCCTCCACTTCCTAGCTGTGACTTTGGGCATATAGATTTCACCAGCCTGGGCCTGGAAACCCGAGTTCGATCCTTGAGTGGGGAAGATTCACTGGAGAAGGAAATGGCAACCCACTGAAGAATTACATGGACAGAGGAGACTGGTGGGCTACAGTCCATGGGGTCGCAAAGAGTCAGGCGCGACTCAGCGAATAACACACTTTCAGGTGCCTAGGTGTTAAAGGATCTGCCTGCCAATGCAGGAGATGCAAGAGACTCAGGTTCGTTCCCTGGGTCAGGAAGATCCCCTGGAGTAAGAAACAGCAACCCACTCTAGTATTTCTTGCCTGGGAAATCCCATGGACAGAGGAGCCTGGCAGGCTACAGCCCATGGGGTCATAAAAGAGTCTGACACAAAGCAGCACCAAGGACAGCACCCAGTGTCACTGGTCCTGCAGAATCTACAGCCTTCAGATCTTCAGATCTGTCCCCTGCCACCTCTGTCACCCAAGTCTTGATTAAGAAGCCCCCCATTTCCCACTGCTCTCTTCTCCTTGGTCCCACACACAAGCTGACGCTCAAAGGGCCTCCCTATGACCCAAACTTGAGCACATCTCTTCTCTGCTTAAAACCTCTCATGGATGTTGACAACAGAAAATGACCAGAGGTCTTCAATTTGTTTCCAAATGACACGAAGGTCAAGGCATGGAGTACGGTTGGCCTTGGGAACTGGAGCCACCTGAGATGATGTGATGCATAGGGGTTAGGGACATGACACTCTTCTGCCCGTATTAAAATTCTTCCATAACCCAAAGTTTAAAAATTTCTTTCAATGGATTCCCATGAATTTTCCTGGCATGGTATACAAGTGATAGGAAAAGGGGGAAGAGGGGAAGGGGCAGGGAGAGATAGGGAAGGGAGGAAGGAAGTAGGAAGAAATATTTCAAAGGAAAAACCCACACTGACCACATGAGATTATATGCTGCACCTCCACCTCCCTCCAGGCACATCTCCTGGAATCCTATCTAGCCTTCAAAGACAAACTCACATCTCAGTTCTCCTTACTCCCCAGATCCTTTGACACATTTATCCATTTTCTCCATAAATGATTCCTCAAGAGTGTAGGGGCAGTTACGGTTTCACGAGCACTTACTTATTTTCTTGGGCTCCAAAATCACTGCAGATGGTCACTGCAGCCATTAAATTTAGAGACCCTTGCTCCTTGGAAGAAAAGCTATGACCAACCTAGACAGCATATTAAAAAGCAGAGACATTACTTTGCCAGCAAAGGTCCACCTAGTCAAAGCTATGGTTTTTCCAGTAGTCATGTATTGATGTGAGAGTTGGAACATAAAGAAAGCTGAGCACTGAAGAATTGATGCTTTTGAACTGTGGTGCTGGAGAAGACTCTTGAGAGTCCCTTGGACCACAAGGAGATCAAACCAGTCCATCCTAAAGGAAATCAGTCCCGAATGTTCATTGGAAGAGGTGATACTGAAGCTCCGATATTTTGGGCCACTTGATGCGAACAGCCGATTCACTGGAAAAGCCTCTGATGCTGGGAAAGATTGAAGTCAGGAGCAGAAGGGGGCGACAGAGGATGAGATGGTTGAATGGCATCACAGACTCAACAGACATGAGTTTGAGCAAGTTCTGGGAGTTGGTGATGCACAGGGAAGCCTGGCGTGCTACACTTCACGGGGTTGCAAAGAGTCAGACACAACTGAGCAACTGAACTGAACTGAGCACTTAATACATGTCAAATGCTTTCAGGGCCACACCAGCCACAGCCCCACTGGGACCCAGTGAGGGGCATGTGGGCTTAACAAAGTTCCCACGTGGTCCCCAGAGCCATATGCCCTTGTGCAGTGTACAACCTGCACAACCACACACAGAAGCCTTAGACATTTCGCTAGATGCAAACTGCTGCTCCATTTTACAGGAGAGGAAACTGAGGCCCAAAGCAGCTGGACTATTTGCTCGTGGTCCCACAGAGATGACGGCATTCAGGGACACCTCAACCCACACTTCTTTTGTTACACAAGCCCCACTCTCAACCCCCACTCCCACCCCTGGCCAGGAGGAGATGTGGTGCGGTGGGGCAGCCTCTGCACACCACAGCACACAACACTGCTCCCCAGGCCTGGCCTGGAGCACAGGCTCTCATCCAACTCCATATGTCTTCCTGGGGACCGAGACCAAAGCCACCAACAAAACCAGACATTTCCAGGGCTCATTTCTGCTGGATTAATGAAAGGTAGGAGGCCACAGATGGGTAGAGGGTGAAGGTTCCTTTCTATAAACACAGCAGATAATGTCGTTTACCTGGCATCATACAGTGGTTGTAATTATAACCTATCACCACTACAAAAGCACTGTGCTCTGCCAGGCTTGTGAAAATGGGTCAAGAATTACTTTGAAAGGCTCTGTTGGCCTCTCCTTTCAAAAGCACCTTTGTTACAGGCTTGCTCACGGAGGACAACTATTGATTCCCAGGGATCGTGGACTTGGAAGGCAGCTCGGCGCTGGCCTCATCTCCCTGTCCAGCACAGAGGGCCTCCTCCAGCCTTCTAGCGTTGAGCGGGGGGAGGAAAGGGAGAAGCCATCATCATCAAGAACACACACTTGCTGAGTACACACCCTGGGACGGACCCAGTTCCCAGCATCATCCCTCCGTGAGTTCAACCATAGGCAACCTTTTGAGGCCCAGCCACGGTGTTCTCTCTCCTTCAAAAATTCATCGGGGATTCCCTGGGGACTCAGTGTAAAGAATCCACCTGCCAGTGTAGGAGACATGGGTTCGATCCCTGATCCGGGAAGATCCCACGTGCCTTGGAGCAACTAAGCCCGAGCACCACAACTACTGAGCCTGTGCTCTAGAGCCCGGGAGCTGTAACCACTGTCCCCACATGCTGCAGCTACTGAAGCAAGCATGCCCTACAGCCCTTGCTCTGCAACAAGAGAAGCCATCGCAATGAGAAACCTGTGCACTGCAACCAGAGAGTAGTCCCCACTGCCCACAACTAGAGAACAGCCCACACAGCAAAATGAAAAAAAACCAGCACAGCCAAAAATATGTGTATGTTAGTCACTCAAGTCGTGTCTGACTCTTTGTGACCCCATGGACTGTAGCTTGCCGGGCTCCTCTATCCATGGGATTTCCTAGGCAAGAATCCTGGAGTGGGTTGCCATTTCCTTCTCCAGAGGATCTTCCTGACCCAGGGGTTGAACCTGGGTCTCCTGCATTGCAGGCAGATTCTTTACCATCTGAGATACCAGGGAAGACAGCCAAAAATAAGTAAATAAAAATTTTTAAAAAAAGAAATTGATCTTCAGTATCCAAAAACAATCAGAAATTCATTCATTCAATGAATTTCTATGTTGCATTGACCAAGCCCTGTACATCTACCAAGTACTACATACACAGTAGCCAATGAGAAAGAGAAATCCCTGCCTTGGAAGGGGTCTCCATTCTAGCAGGAACACGCCCCCAACAACCCCAACAAGGAGACAGAGGCACAAGGAGGTTCAGTCTTAGACAAGGATGACAAGTCCAGGGCCTGGGCTCTGAACCCTCAGTCCATGCTCACCGCCACCACAAGGAACCGCCTCTTAGTTCGGGGGCGGTTCCTTTATAAAGTTCCTCCTGCCTGCGGTTGCATCTGGAATGACTTCCTTCACCCATACAGTCATTGGCTTGTGTGCCAGGTGCTGTCCTGGGTGCTGGACATCAGTGGTGACCTTCAGGGAACTCCCAAGATGCTGATGGTTCCCATACAGCATGGCCAGTGTGCCAGCGGAACACAATGGGGCCTTGGGGGCATGGGGGAAGGCACCCAGCCTTGGGGGTTGGGGAGGAGTGGCACCAGGGGATGGATCCCAAAGACGGTACCCAAGGTGAGGCTTGCGGGGTGGGAAGTCGGCCAGCAGGAGGCAGGAGAGCCAGTTCACACCCAGGTCCAGCTGCTCCCGGGTCCCAGCACTCGTGTGCAGCCCCCTGGGCTGTGCTGGGCTCAGTCATGTCTGACTCTTTGCAACCCCATAGACCGTAGCCCATAAAGCTCCTCTGTCCATGGGATTTTCTAGGTAAGAATACTAGAGAGGGTTGCCATTTCCTATCCAGTCCCCCAGGCTCCTGGGCTACGAAGTGGGGACCCACTGTGCTGGCAGGTGGGAGACCCTGATGGGACAAGAGCTGACCTCAGAGCCCCGGGCTGGCACACAGGCGGGGCAGCTTATTCTCATTCCTGAGACCCAGACACCAGACCTCAGAAGTTACATAATATCATGGACCTGCCACTTGCTCCCCCATTCAGAGGTTTTCTCCAGGAAATATTTCACCCTCAAGGGTTGTTTTTACATTTATTGTGCAGGGTGCTCTGGAAAGCGCAGGATTTCACATAAAAATGTAAATCAAGAAATTACGTGGCTCTTTGTCACATTCTAGCATCTTCTAGGAGTCAGGGGAGGCCAGTGCATTTTTAATCACACTCCTTCAGAAGGAATACAAAGCGCCCTCCTGAATATTTTAAACAGGGCTCAATAAATTACGTCCAAGTTTCCAAAGGAAGACAGTAAATGAAAAACATTAAATTTTATGAGCACCAGAAAATGTTTTTCTCCCTGGACGGTCTCTTTCTCATCCTGAACAGCACTGGCTTAAAGCCGAGAGGGGCCCCTCCAGGCAGCGACCACCTAGCTTCTCCAGGATGGAGAGACTCATGCGAGCAGTGAACTGTGGACATGGACAACTGGACAGAAGGACGAATGTGGCTCAAGTCCAGGAGGGCAGTGTGGACCGATGCTGGAGGATGAACCTGGGGCAGCTCCACACGGTGACAGACATGGACTGCTCTCCAACACTTCCTCTGTCAAAGAAACAGAGTCCTTGCAGTCAGCAAGTTAAACAGGTGATGTCTAGCCTAAAAACTTGATCGGCCTCCCACCTGCATAATGACTCAGCCCCCAAAACACCGAGGAGACACTGAAGTAGAAATCTACTTATGCCGAGAAGCAAAACCCATCAGACGCTGGGTTTTGACACTGAACGTTCTCCACCAGCCTCAGAGGCTCCTCTGGACACGGCTGCAGAGAGAACATGACTCTGGCTCCAGGACGCAGCCCATCGGGCTGAAGCAGCTGAGGGAGGGCCGTGGAAGTTCCCCTCTGCTGTTACTCAGCCCCAGAGACTGTCACTCAGCACTAGTTTCGAAGAAACATCTGTCTGCTTCCTTGGTGCTCATATTCCGTGGACCTGAGCTGGACTGTTTCAGACATGGGATGAGTGGCAGCTGCCAGGTCAGGACTGGCAGCTCCGGGTTCCTCCAGGAGGTCACTGTTCTTGCACTGCTGGACAGACCCCACACATGTCACGTCTCCACTAAACATCTGGGCAAATGGGCTGGGAGATGCTCTCAAGTTTTCTTCTTCAAAGTGAGATTTTAAAAGCCTCCTTAGGGTATTTACATGAAAAAGGAGTGGAGATTTCTGCAAAGAGAAGCTGGCAGCCTCCTCTGGCTCCTGGACCAGTCTGGGGGCTCCAGAGCTGCAGTGGAAGAGTGTGGGGAGACAGAGGTGCAGGAGGGAGAGGGGAGAGGACTCTGATCCTTTGTGACTGCTTCCATGTGCTGGACCATGCCTCACCTGCAGCTGTCTTCTTCAGGACATTCTGGAAAGGCGGAAAGGTCAAATTGGTGGCGAGGGGAAAGGGAAGCTTTAGTGGTTACTTTAAAAGATTGATATCTCACAGTTTTGGGAGCAATGTGGCACTTGGATATGAAGGGGGCTTTTGGAGAGAAGGCAAATCTAGATTTGCAGCCCATAGTTAGGGAGCACGGGATGGACATGTATACCCCACTGTATTTAAAACAGATAACCAACTAGGACCTAGTGTATAGCGTGGGGAACTCTGCTCATATTCTGTAATAACCTAAATAGGAAAAGAATTTGAGGAAGAATAGATGCTTGTATATGCATAACTCAATCAGTGTGCTATACACCTGAAACTAACACAACACTGACAATCAACTATACTCCAATATGACCAACTCAATGGACATGAGTTTGAGCAAACTCCAGGAGACAGTGATGGACAGGGAAGCCTGGCATGCGGCAGTCCACAGGGTCACAAAAAGTCGGATACGACTGAGCAACAGAACAACTCCAATATAAAATAAAAATTTTAAATGTAGCCTTAAAATAAGTAAATAAAAATAGATTTGTATCCCAGCTCCATCACCTGCTAGCTGGGTGACCTTGAACAGGTGCCATAACTTAAGCTCAGCATCCCGTGTCTTTGTCTGTGAAAAGGTCTAATGCTACTGGCCGCCTCGGCTGGTTCAGAAGATAAAACAGGAGAAAAAAATTTTCCCGGGCCTGGCCAAGGCTGGTGCTAAGTGAATGCTCAGCCCCTCTGCCTTCTGCAGTCTCTTCTAGTTCCAGCCCTAGGGGACGGCTACAGGAAGATGTGGTCATACCTTGATGGTCCACCTCAAAAATGGGACAGCGAAGCACATGCCACCTGCCATCCCTCCAGAAGACACAAAGCAAAACGAGCATCAAGAGTTTAAATGCAAACCCTGGATAAAAACAAAAAACAGTCTCCTAATATTGATGTGTATGTGTGTTCAGTCAGTCAGTCAGTCAGTCACGTCTGACTCTTTGCAACCCTATGGACTGTAGCCTGCCAGGCACCTCTCTCCATGGGATTCTCCAGGCAAGAATACTGGAGTGGGTTGCCATTTCCTTCTCCAGGGGATCTTCCCAACCCAGGGATCGAACCTGCATCTCCTGCATTGGCAGGCGGACTCTTTACCACTGCGCCACCTGGGAAGCCCCCTAATACTGATCCCTGTCCTCTAAGACGACAGTTTTAAGATACCAGAGTCACCACAACACAAAGAGCAGTCAGTGGGAAGCACCAGTGTGGCCGGGCCAACCTGAATGGTGGCCTCACGCATACAGGGCGCTGCGAACAGAGTTTCGTGTCATGTCACAGTACCACCTGCTACAGGACTTTTCTTTTTAATTCCTGCTAAGAACGGCTCTGCAGTCAGACTTATTTATGGCTGCCCTGCCGCCTCGAGATGCTGAGCAGACTCTATTTTGAACACCTTCTCTACGTGCGCAACACTGAGTTCCAAACCAGAACTTCCTCCCTAAAAGCTGAAAGACCACAGTATTAAGTCATTTCAACCGTCTGTTAGTTGTTCTGGGGGTAATCGGTGCCTCTGGATCTCTGGCAAGGGTCTAATTTAATTTGATTTAAAATGAAAATATTATGCTTTTCTATTTCCCTCAAAACCAACCTGATTCTTCCTCAAAAGCAATCATGGTTTAACAAAGACAGATAGTGCCCTGGTCACTGTTACACACTCAGACCCAGACGGATGGTCTTTGTCAGTCTCAGGCCACGGGAGTCAGGAGAGGGTGGAGGTGGTGAGTCCGACAGCCTGGGTTCATTCCTGACCTTTTTTGCTTCTTTTTTTTAAATTAATTTATTTCTTTTGGGCCTCACTATGTCTTCGTTGCTGCCAACAGGCTTTTCTCCCGTTGCAGTGACTGGGGGCTACTCTCTAGTTGTGGTATGTGGGCTTCTCATTGCGGTGGCTTCTCTTGTTGCAGAGCACAGGCTCTGGGCCCACGGGCTTTGGTAGTTGCAGTGTGTGGGCCCAGGAGTTGCGGCTAGAGGACACTTGAGTGAGGACTCAGTAGCTGTACTCACAGACTTAGTTGCCCCACAGCCTGTGGAATCTTCCCCGACCAGGGACTGGACCCTGCACTGGTAGGCAAATTCTTAACCAATGAACCACCAGGGAAGGCTGGTTCATTCCTGATCTTGCCCGCTGAGAGGTCTATGACTTTCCAATGAATCTTGCTGGGCCTTGACTTCTTCATCAGTAAGACAGGCATGATCACGGTGACCATCTTAAGGGTCTGCGCTAAGAAATCACTGAAATGGTCTGGCTGAGGCACCCAGAACACAGGCCAGCACACAGTGAAAATGCAAACAGCATTAGCTGCTGGTACAGTATTATGACTACTGAACAGCACTGCTTGGAGCCTTTTTGGATGGATGAATTGAATTCTTACACTCCATGTAGCCACAGTTTCAGGTAAAATTAATGATTCTTTCCCATAATGGGACCACACACACACACACACACACACACACACACACACACACACACCTGGACTCTCAAGTCCTCGAGGATCTATAACCTGGCCATCCAAGATATGACTGACCACGTGAATCCCCAAAGGAGCCAGGCCTCCATGGGGCACCCCTGTGGGAAGCACTGCTGCCCAGACCTGGCTGCCTCTCCCCTGCTGCAATTTAAGTCATTTCCCACAGACACGGTTGTGAAGTGACAGGCAAGCAACCTCTCAGGCATCTTGGCAGATTTCATTTTCTGGCACAGATTTGCTGAATGAATCACATGACTGAAAGTTTGCATATAAAATCAAATTGGAGACAGCGTTGCTTTAAAAAGCCTGGGCAGCAGGGGGCTTCTCTGGTGGCTCAGTGATAAAAGAATCCACCTGCCAATGCAGAAGACAACAGGTTCGATCCCTAATCTGGGAAGATTCACATGCCTCGGAGCAACTAAGCCTGTGTGCCACAACTATTGAGCCTGTGCTCTAGAGCCTGGGAGCCGCAACTACAGAAATCCAGGCTCCCTAGGGCCTGAGCTCCGCAACAAGAGAAGCCACCACAATGAGAAGCCCATGCGCTACAACCAGAGAGTAGCTCTGCTCACCACAACTAGAGAAAAGACTGCACAGCAACAAAGAAAAAGTACCCCCTCCCTAAAAAAAAAAAAAAAAAAGCCTAGGAAGACTGATATTGTAAAGGGTGGGGGGAGGAGAGAGGGAGGGAACAAATGCCTTGAGGGGTCAGGAGGGTAAAATCAGAGAGAGAAACTGGCCAGGTGGGCTAGAGATGTGGCCAGGCCAGCTCTTAGATATGAGGTAGCTGCTGCTTGGCCCTGGGCGAGCACAGACCCACTGCTGTCGGACTGCTCCGTGTTTTCCAGAGAAAACGGAAATTGAAGATTTTATGGGAAATTCAACGGTAGGCTGCTCAATATCATCAATAAATTCAATCTTTAAAATGGCAGGAGCCAAAAGAAACAGATCTTTGGGCTTGATGTTGCCCAGTTGGCCAGATTTCGAGCTCTAGTTTAAAGGAGTCCCACAAATGAATTCCACTCCAGTGGCCCACTGGAATGAAGGCCCACTCCAGTATTCTGGCCTGCAGAATTCCATGGACTATATAGTCCATAGGGTCGCAAAGAGTCGGACACGACTGAGCGACTTTCACTTTCATTTCACAAATGAATTCATCTTCAAGGGAAGGAATCCGCTGTCATCAGGACCACGTCCACTTTCAGCCATCTGTTGTACAGATCGAGACTAAATGAGATAATTTGTGTTGAGTGCTTTATGCAGTGCCTCGCATATGGTAATGTCCAAATGCAGCTTAGTAATATTTTTCCCTGAAGTGGGACCGTCTACAGAGGAGGAGGGACTCTCACAAAACCCCAGCCCAGACCTTAGTCTCCAGGGAGTCTCCATCAAAAGGCCATCAACAAGCAACTGTGGAGGAAGCTGCTCTGAGCAAAGAGGGATCGTTCATCTTCCTCCTAAAATCCTCCTCCCAAAGCTCTTTATACCGCCTACAGTTTTAAACCAACATTCATCATTTCATTACACTTGTCTTCAGTCAAAATTTGAAACTCTAGAGGGGATGGCTTCCAAGGGGACCCTGTCTTTGAAGCATGGCTTCCTATTTGTTTCCTTTAAGCTGAAAGCAATGATCCATCTTTATTTTTCTTCCTAAAAGGCTACCCCAAAATTAAACAACTCGGATATTTAACAAATAAGGCCCATCAGCTACAGCAGGAAACAAGCATTCCCGTGAGGGTGCGCTCAGAGCCATGAAATGACAGCGATAAACAGAAGGGCCGCGTGCAGCGGGGTTGACAGCTGCTCCTGTCACCCTCGACAGGACTTCTGAGGACAGCTGGACGGGACTTGGCCAAACTCACTCTTTTCTCAATCAGCCATTCAACACTGTTGGAGCTCCTCGCTCCTCCCCAGGCCCCCCAAATGAAGGCTCTGTGGGAGATGGGGTTGTCTTCCAAGTAGGACCTGCTTGGGAAGAAATCCTTATAGATGATGCAGTGCCCTAAAAAGAAGCGACATCCTAGAGTCAGATACACCTGGATTTAAGCTTGGACTGTGAACCCCAAAAGTGAGAGAGCCTTTTGTTGACAGCTCCCTGCCCAGCATGTGCAAAGGTGCTGGGGCCATCACAGGTGCTTGATAAAAAAAAGCTGATGAATTAATGAATAAACCAACAAATTCAGAATTCAACACTTCATCATCTCAAGTCATGGGTCAAATTATTGACTCTCTCCAACGTTCAGGTTTCTTGTCTCTCAAACGGGAAAACCATCACCACTGTCCAATGACCGTACAACATGGCACCCAGTACATCAGAGGTGTTACCAACCACACCCCACCCTCCCTTCCTCCATCCTCCCATCTCCTCTAGACTTGGGTGGGCACCCAACAACAAGGTGAGCAGGGCTCACGTGGGGGCCTTGAAGTTGGCCCAGGGGAGGAGCTGGCTTGGAGCAGAGGCTTGAAGCTGAGGCAGATGTCCTGAGGAGGGAAGAGAGCAGATGAAGCCCAGAGGAAATAGGAGAAATGCAGACGGGACTGTGAGCACAGAGGAGGAGAGCAGGGTCTGCAGAATCAAGGGTGGGAGCAGGGGAGCGACAGGGATCAGGCTGCAAGAGTAACAGCGAGATGGGGGTCCATCCAGGAGCTAGAGATGCGGGCAAACTCGGAAGGTGGGCCTGAAGATGGGAGTTCTCGCAAGCCAAAAGCATTTGCCAAAGGACCAGGGGCTGGGGGACGGGGGGCACAGCCATCCCACCAAGCGCCAGGTCCTTCTCAAGCTTTGTGGTCATGGCTTTAAAACCAATCAGGACTGAGGGAGATTTGCTGGCATCATTCAACAGGCAAAAGGGATACACAGAGAGTAACCCATTTTTAAAATATCACCAATAAAACTGCTTTAACAAGCCATTCCTAACAGGCGTGACACTAATGAGCCATCTCGGTGAGAAGCAAATGTTAATTTGCTCAGAATCCAGGGAAAATGATGGCATTTCAAGCAGAGGAAAACCCATGCAATCATTTGGCAATGAGGCCAGGACATGCATATATGCATGCATACACAAGCACACACACATCCTGCCTCGCCACTCTAAGCCAGACTAAAAGCCCATCTTCCCAGATTCCCAATTCCTTTCTAAGGCGAGTAGAAGAGTAATGATACGTTAACAGCAGCAGTAACAACAACAGAAGTAACTAACACTTCTGCTGTAAATTATTTAATTCTCCCAACAGGGTGTAATAGGTCTTCTATTGTTCCTACTTCACAGATGAGAAAACTGAGGCTCAGAGAGGCTAAGAAATATCACAATCACACAGCATATCTGTGGGGCATCTCCTGTTTATCTCATGGGGCTGTACAGGGTGCCAATCATTCTCAGATCACTTATGCCACTGAAAGACACAATCACCAAAGCCAACAGGAGAGTCCAGGTGAGGATCCCAATTATCTTCATGTGACAAGTTGGTTCAATGCCTGGGATTTATCTGCCAGGCACTCTCCAAGGCACTGAGACAACAGAACCCAGGAAGTCAGAGCTCCTGGCCCTATGGAGCTTAAGAAGATGTCTCCTGTCTGTCTACTGGTGACGACACAACCATTTTCTTGGGGAAACCATGATTTGCCCGCCTCCAGTGCTTATGGTACCAGGGGCTAAGCCAAGTGCCTGGATCTGACCGGTCTACCGAGTCGTCTCCAAGTGACAATGGAGACTCCACCCCAGGTCTTCAGCTGGGGTTGCTGAACCATTAGCATGAAGCCTGAAGTCATGGTGCTAATTCTGCCTCTCCGGGTGAAGAGGCCCCGGAGGATGCAGTCAAGTGAGGAAAGGCCACTGAGAGAGCAGGGACAGTGCATTGATGGCATCATATCAGCACCCACAAGCAGCCGGACCTGAAGCCGCCTCTCTTAGATCAGTCTGTGACATGAGCCAGTAAACTCTGCTTAGCGATGCTTAAATCATTTTAAGATGGGTTTCTGGCACTCATAACAAAGAGAAAAGTGAGACACAGACATAAAAAATAAGACACAGGAACCGTGATAGAAATGTACTCCAAAAAAGCAGAGTGCCCAGGGGAAGGGATGTACGATTCCTCCTCACAAAAGACTTGACCGTGGTGACAGACAGGAAGGTGACTGATGAGTCAGAGAGTCTGGTCCTCTGGGGACAGAGACCCACAAATCCCGGGCACCGGGAATCGGTCATGCTCCAGGAAGTCTTACCATCTGCAGCCTCACCTCGGCCAAGAGTCAAGTGCTTCAAGGCCGGGGCCACAGCTTGTGCTTCTGTTTCCCAACAGTTGTTGCCAGCATGAAAAACACTGTCACTGGGGGGCTCAATCAGCCCAGAGCCTGCTACTGAGCTTGTGGAAGAATTTCCTTTCCATTTAGCTCTAAGATTCTTGAGAATGCCAATGAGTCTGTTTTAGAATTAGCCGCTTTAATAAACAATCTTGATCTGAAAGACCAAGAGATACTAACAAACCAGAAACATCTTTGGCTGAGGGTATGCCTCAGACCGTAAAGAGTCTGCCTGCTATGCGGAAGACCCAGGTTCGATTCCTGGGTCGGGAAGATCCCTTGGAGAAGGAAATGACAACCCACTCCAGTATTCTTGCCTGGCAAATCTCATGGACAGAAGAGCCCGGGAAGCTACAGTCCATGGAGTCACAAAGAGTCAGACACGACTAAGTGACTAACACTTTCACTTTTCACTCATAATTATAGCAGTCAAACAACAAGAGCAATACAGGTAGACCTTGGAGATGTTGTAGGTTTGGTTCCAGACCATCACGATAAAGTGAATCACACAGGGTTCAGGGTTTTTGGTTCCCCAGTGCATATAAAAGTTACATTCACATTGTCCTGCAGTCTATTAAGCTCACAATAGCACTGTGTCTTTTAAAAAAAAAAAATGTGCTAGTTAAAAAAATATTTGATTGCCAAAAAATGCTAACCATCATCTGAGCCTTCAGCGAGGAGTCATAATCTTTTTGCAACAGTCCCATCAAATGCACTGATCATGGATCACCATATCAGATATGATAATAATGAAAAACTCTGAAATAGGGGCTTCCCTGGTGGTCCAGTGGTTAAGAATCCACCTACCAATGGAAGGGACAGGGGTTCAATCCCTGCTCCAGGAAGATTCCACATGGTATGGAGCAACTGAGCTCATGTACCACAAATCCTAAGCCCGTGCACCGACAACAACAGAAGCCCCCATGATGAGAAGACCGTGCGCCGCAACAGAGCAGCCCCAGCTCATCACAACTAGAGACAGTCCGCTCAGCAATGAAGACCCAGCGCAGCCAAAACTAAATTTTAAAAAATGATACAAGAGTTTAAAATATTTTGGGAATTACCAAAATGTGGCGCAGAGACAGGAAGTGAGCAGTTGCTGTTGGAAAATGGCGCTGACAGGCTTGCTCGACACGGGGTTGCCACCAACCTTTGATTTGTAAAAACACAGCGTTGGTGAAGCTCAATAAAGCGAGGTAGGACTGTAGCTGTCATAACAGAACAGCCACTGTTCACAAAGTATACTGTGTAGGAGGCTTAAATACTCTACATGCAGATTCTCACCACATTGCCCCAAGACTCTAGGATAGGTATATGTATCTCCATTTTACAGGTGACAAGACTGAGGCTTGGGAAAGCAGGGTCTTCCTAGGGGTACAGCTCAAGTCCACAATGCTGCTCTTGCCACTGTCTGGCTGTGACGCTGTCTGAATATGGTCCCCAAGTGGGGCTGAGCTCCACGGGAAGGTCCTATGGAAGTCGAGAGGATCGTGACTCAGGCAGGCAGCACGAAGGGCTCTGGCCACTTGGCACTCAGTAAGATGGTACTGGGACCGCAACCAAAACGGCCACCTCCCTGGAGCAAGCCCAGCTCGTGGCCCAATTAAGCGCCCTTCCTGAGTCTTCCCTGCACC
This sequence comes from Okapia johnstoni, assembly GCA_024291935.2. Classification (NCBI taxonomy): domain Eukaryota; kingdom Metazoa; phylum Chordata; class Mammalia; order Artiodactyla; family Giraffidae; genus Okapia; species Okapia johnstoni. The sequence goes on along the minus strand of CM044307.1, from coordinate 123,346,710 downwards.
CACCAGTGCCCTGCATTCTCTGATTCCTGCACACTTGCTCTCACTCACACACTCGGTTTTTATGTGTCTAGAGACTCCACCTGTTAGGATCTGAACTGTGTTCTCACCAAATTCACATAGTGGAATGAAATCCTAAGTGCCAGGATATCAGAATGTGACTGTATTGGAGATAGGGTCTTTAAATGGGGTCACCAGGGTGGCCCTAAGCCAATATGACTGGTGTCCTTAGAAGATGAGATCAGGACATGGACATGGCAGAGGGAAGACCATGTGGGGAAGGTGGCCATCTACAAGCCAAGCAGAGAGGCCCCAGAGGAAACTGACTCTGCTGACACCCCAGTCTCAGACACCCCAGTCTCCAGGGTTGGGAGAAAATGTAACACGTCATTTAAGCCACCCAGCCTGTGACATTTGGTCATGGCGGCCTAAACCAATTAATATTCCCTCCAATCTCCCCAAATTAGAGGAGCTCCCAACCTGCTGCCAAGGCTGATGGCTCAGAAGCTTAACAAGAACCCAGTGATCTGAGTTGGACCATAAGGAAGACTGAGCATCAAAGAACTGATGCTTTCAAACTGCAGTACTGGAGAAACTCTTGAGAGTCCTTTGGACAGCAAGGAGATCAAACCAGTCTATCCTAAAGGAAATCAACCCTGAATATTCATTGGAAGGACTGATGCTGAAGCTGAAGCTCCAATACTTTGGCCACCTTATGTGAAGAACTGACTCACTGGAAAAGACCTTGATGCTGGGAAAGACTGAGGGCAGGAGGAGAAGGGAGTGGCAGAGGATGAGATGGCTGGAGGGCATCACCAACTCAACCGACATGAGTTTGAGCAAACTCCGGGAGATGGTGAAGGACAGGGAAGTATGGTGTGCTGAAGTCCATGGGGTCACAAACAGTCAAACATGACTAGCATGTAACAACAACAAATACGTTCTGCAAATAAAGCTGCCCAGGGGCTGTTTCAGCATCAACACTGACCACACACGACTCGCATAGAAGACATGAAATCCTGCGCCCCCTAGTTCTCTAACACAACAGCCCAGAGGCCCATCAGCCCTACAGGAAGCCTCAAGTCCATCTCGCCACTCTTAGCAGCTGCCTCCAGCCTAGTCCAGTGTTTCCCAAATGTCTCTGACAGTGGTCCACAGTAATAAATGCACCAAGCTCCAGCCAAACGGGGTCGCCTCCACTGACCCCAGCCACAATCACCGCAACCCCCCCACCCCACCCCCTGTACACACACGGCTTCCAGGCCCTGTGCCCCCGTCACTGTCCCACTGTGAGACCAGGTACATTATTATCCCCATTTAACTCCAAAAAACTGAAAGCACTAGTTCAGGCTTGCAGACTTGCGAGTGACCTAGATTCAAACCCAAGCCATCTGACTCCAGACTCCAGTTGGGGTTGACAGACTATGGCCCATGGGCCACCGCCAGCCACGCTGACTGTTTTTGTACAGCAGGTCTCTTTGGAACACAGCCCTGCCGAAGCCTTTCTGTGCCATCCACAAAAATGAGTAGATGCCACAGTGACCATGTGGCTGTAAAGCTGAGCAAATTATCTGGCCCTTTACAGAAAGCTTGCCATGGACTTCCCTAGTGGTCCAGTGGTTAAGAATTCAGCAGCCAGTGTTGGGGACAGGGTTCGATCCCTGGGCCAGGAAGAGTCCACATGCTGCAGAGCAACTAAGCCCATGAGCCACAACTACTGAGGCCCCGCTCTAGGACCCACGAGCCACACTACTCCAGAGCCTGGGAGCTGCAACCGCTGAAGCCTGAGTGTCCCAGAGCCTGTGCTCCACGAGGGAAGCCACCACAACAGGAAGTCCGCACACTGCAATGAAGTGGTCCTCACTCCCCAAGACTAGATAAAAGCCCACGTTTGACTCAGTTCTACTGAGGTGGACGAACCTAGAGCCTATTATACAGCATGAAGAAAGTCAGAGAGAGAAAGATAAATATCGTATACTGATGCATATATATATATATATATGGAATCTAGAAAGATGGTACTGATCAATTTATTTGCAGGGCAGCAATGGAGAAACAGACACAGAGAACAGACTTATGGATATGGGGGGAGGGGAGAAAGGAGAGGGTGAGATGTATGGAGAGAGTAACATGGAAACTTACATCACCATATGTAAAATAGATAGCCAACGGGAATTTGCTATATAGCTCCGGGAACTCAAACAGGGGCTCTGTAACAACCTAGAGGAGTGGGATGGGGAGGGAGATGGCAGGGAGTTTCTGGAGGGAGGGGATATATGTATACCTATGGCTGATTCATGTTGAGGTTTGACAGAAAACAGCAAAATTCTGTAAAGCAATTATCCTTCAATTAAAAGCTAAATAAAGTGGCAAATAATAATAACAATAAACTCTGTTTCATGGTAAAAAGAAAAAAGAAAAGCCCTCGCAGAAATAAATACCCATCGTAGCCAAAAATAATTTTTTTTTTTTTAAATGGGAGCTTGCCAACCTTGCTATTGGCTCTTGACCTCACACCAAGCCCACCCCATTCAGCCCTCCAGGTCTCTCCCCAGCTCTGACTGCCCTTCACACCCTGACAGGAGAAAAGATAAAAAAGAGAGAGAAAAAAAACTGTATTTAAATATAGTCCTCCTGATAAAATAAAGAACAAATCAACTTCTCTGCAGGTTCTTTTGTTCTCAGGCATTGCCAAGATGTCAACCTTATACAAGATAATAAAGAAGAAGAACCAGCAAAGTGCTTCCCAAATATTTAATTAATGCATTTTATCTGCTTCACCACCTGGGAACAATGGGCCACAGGTTGGAAGATCAAGTCTAAACCTTACTGTTGAATTCTTGGTTTTATAAAGTGCTTGTCACAACCTTGATATTACTTAAATGTAGCTTTTTTTTTTTCTGTTATTATTAATTAGGTTTTTTCCTAACAGTTGGTATCACAATTAACCTTCAAAGAAGAGCTGCTGGAATGCATGTAACTAATTTTTACAAAGCAAACCTTTCCCAAGTCACCCCGTGCTGGCTTCCCATTCCACCCTCTTTTGGCAGATTTCCTTGTCAAATTAAGATCTGCTCTGATACCCTGCAAATAAATGCCTGCAACATTCTAACGATGCTGCCATTCTTACCAATGACATTCAGAGGGGTCGACAGGAGTGGAGACGGTCAAAATGGAGGCATTCTTAGATTTTGATTCTCTTTTCCCAGGGCAAAATTTTGCAAAGGAAAGTCAGTTGAAACTTGGGTGTCATCACATGGTTTCTGTTCCTTTCACAAGGCAGTTGCTTTGCAATGTTGATGTAACATACTTACCATTAAGGAGGATTATGTAAGGGGACAAAGGGAGAGAAAGAGCCTTCTGGGTGAAGTCACTCAGAGCTTGTGTCCTGGTTGAAAACTTTGCTGTTGCTTTCTCTGCTTCTCTAATTTCTCTCAACATCTTTCATTACCTGATGGAGTTACTGGGGCTTTAAAAATGAATGCCCAGGCAGCCTGGGAGGTTTCAGCAATTTCCCAGAGAAATGGATTGCTGAGTGAGGAGGACCATTTATCAGCTCTGAGCTGAGTTCATGGCACACTGGTTACCATCAGAGGGGCTAGGAGATGAGCAAAGAACCAACACTTAAGCTTCAAGGTCAACTAACCGTACTTTGTGCTCAGTTGCTAAGTCATGTCTGACTCTTTGCGACCTTAAAGACTGTAGCCCACCAGGCTCCTCTGGCTATGGGATTCTCCATGCAAGAATACTGAAGTGGGTTGCCATTTCTTTCTCCAGGGAGTTTTCCCGACCCAGGGTTTAAACCCGAGTCTCCTGCACTGGCAGGCAGATTCTCTGCTCCTGAGCAACTGGGAAGCCCCCTTAAGGTCAACTACGTGGGGGCAAAAGTACTAGACAGAATTGGTTCAACAGATGAACTCAGGCCAGGGATTACAAATAGGTTTTGCTCACTCTGTATAACATACAGAAGGAAAACATTAGCTAGGTGTCAACATGTAAATGCCAAAAGCATTTCCCAGGGCAAGAGTCAGCATTTCCCAGGGCAAGAGTCAGCTGGCACTGACCCAGGGCCATCCTCTCTGGACACTCCCATTTTCTACACAGTCCTGCCACAGCCTCCCTCACCTGTGCTCCCAGCCTGGACCTTGCTGGAGTCTGTGTTGGTGAGGCCACCTTCATAGCACCCAGGGACCACTTGGTGATGAGTTGCTCTGTTTTCTAAGACTCCAAAGATATGGTCCTCAAAACTAATGGGTCGCCTAAAAACCCATGGAATGCTGAGAAAATGGACTGAGTCATGAAGAAAACATGGGATGGCTCAAATAACCAACCACTAATAATACAAGCTTGCATCTATCAATCGCCTGTTATGTGAAGAATTTGAAAATCTGATTCTGTCTACTCCCAGCAAACCTAGGAGGTAGGCCCATATTACAGATGGAAAAACTGAGGCACGGAGAGATGTGATAAAGTCAGTATTCAAACTCATATACATCCTCTCAAGAGCACAAGCCCTTAACCACCCTACTAGTGTCTCCCCAGGCAGGGAATTCAGAACCCAGGGTCATTTTCTGCGGTGTCTGGACACCAGAGAGCAGCCCTGAGCTCCAAAGACAAAGTTCTCTCTGAATGCATTCTCAGTCTCTCTGAAGATACAGCGTGGTGCTCATCTCCCTTTTCACCTCTGGGCAGGCACCAGTTTCTGGCCAGTTGTTTTGTATTCATCATGGTATTTGCAGTTGTTTTCTCTTGAGGGCAAAGGACAGTACTGGTTTTCCTCATAAATAAATTTACGTTAGGCAAAAACTAAGAACCAATTTAAAGAAAATATCAAATTGGTACTGGTGGGCAGATACGGCAAAAATCATGACAGTCAAATAGGAATGACTCAACTCAAGGTGATGGCGTGAAGACATGTGGCGTGTGATGACTCAGCCTTAGGTAAGTGCATCTTCATGAGGGTCGTCAGAGCAGGGTGCTCGAGACAATCCCCACAGACGCAGAAAGAAACACGGGTGCTCCAATTCAGATCTGGTTCTACCTGACATCTTAAAAGGTTTCAGGGTTTTGCTTTGTCTCATAAATAATCTATGCATATTGTAAACAAAGATGTACACTGCACATTTCTTTTTATCAACTAGGGTATTCCATCAAAGCAGCTCAGCTACCCAGGACCAGACTTCTACTTTCGCAAGGGGCAGGATCCCACAAGATCCGCAGTGATCACCTGCTGGGCACTGACCCCCCCTACCCCACCCAGCATCCATTCCCTGTCCTTCCTGTGATGGCCTCCGACTTCCAATGGCGACCCCATGTAATTCTGGGCAAGAGGCTCCTCTCCTGGCTCCAGGGTGGAACATATGATGGGATCAGACAGTCAGGGAACTCCCCGCTCCACTGCCACCACCAGCATGACTCGGACGACGGGTTCCAGCTCAGGTCCTCTGTGGGAACACTGGGACGGACACTTGTCCTCTGCATCTGCTCCATCTGCTTCCCCACAAATTAGTCTCTCCGTATCTCACTGAGTAAAAGGAAAAGCCAGTGGGTCAGCCTAGAGCCACCAGTTTCCCTCACTGTTGGCTCGTCTAGTGAGCTAGGCTCGGCTATGGAAAAGCAGCAACTCCTGGGGAGCAGGTGAGGCCGGTGATGAGGGAAGCCTGTGGCTGGCAGGAGGGGTGTTTCAACCTGCGCCCTGACCTCCTCTTGGTGGAAGCTACGGAAACCTGCCAACTCATGATGGCCGAGCCCAAGCAGTCCTTCCCGTGCAGGAAAATTTCTAACAGAAAGAATGCCACTTCTTCCTTTTTCCTGATTAAATGCCTCCACAGTCCACACAGCAAGGAAGAACCCCTCCCTCCCAGGGCTGTTACAGGAGGGATCTGAGCCAACTCGTGCTGAACACGGAGCAGACACTTCCTGGGCCTGCTGCCCATACCACTTCTCTAAGCAGCTGAGGCTTAGAGAGTTTCAGGAACATGTCCGGGGTCATCCGGTTAATTAACACATATTTGATTCATTTCATATTCATTCCACATTTATTAAGTGTTCACTGTATGCAAGCCACCGTGTATACGATGGTGCCTAACACAGGCACCTTCACCCTACGTTCACAGACAGTAAAGTGAAAGTGTTAGTCGCTTGGTCAGGTCTGACTCTTTGTGACCCCATGGACTGTAGCCCACCAGGCTCCGTTGTCCATGGAATTTTCCAGGCAATAATACTGGAGTGGGTGGTCGTCCCCTTCTCCAGGGGATCTTCCCAACCCAGGGATCATACCCAAATCTCCTGCACTGCAGGTGGATTCTTTACTGTCTGAGTCACCTGGGAAGCCCTCACAGACGGTGTCAGGTATTAATTAAATGTGCACTGGATTGCTCACAAAGTGAGCAAAGTGAGGAAGTGAGATTGTGAAGTGCTCTCCGTGGCCTAACAAGAAGTGCCTCCCACTTTCAGGGCATGGAAGGGTGGCTGTCACTGTGGGTCTACAGACAGAACCCAGGAAAGGCCAGCAGGTGCTCAAGTAGTCCCTGGGTCTGGGGCCCAGCTGCCAAAACTCCCTGGCATCTCTAAATGAGTCACTAAGACCCATCATACAAGAAAGGGATGGTGGGTGCTTTCCTGGTAGTCAAGTGGTTAAGAACCCACCTGCCAATGCTGGAGTTTGATCCCCAGTCTGGGACAATCCCACATGCCACGGAGCAACTAAGCCCATGCACCACAACTAATGAGCCAGCGCTCTAAAGCCCAGGAGCTGCACCAACTGAGCCCACATGCAGCAACTCCTGAAGTCCATGTGCCAAGAGCCCATGCTCTGCAACAAGAGAAGCCACTGCAATGAGAAGCTCAAGCATTGCAACAAAGGGTATTTCCCACTCGCCACAATTAGAGAAAGCCCATGGGCAGCAATGAAGACCCAGTGCAGCAAAAAATAATAATAATAAACAATTTTTTAAAAACGGGACAGGAAAAGAAAGGATGGGTTGTTTGTGAGGATCATGAGTCATGGGAACGAGTCATGACAGAAAGCTGTCAGGGGACGAGGAGACGATGGGGGAAGGGGACCACCAGCTCAGGGGGCAGGACCCGAGATGGGAAAGGTGGGGAGCATCACATATGGAGGCCTGTGCCCAAGCACGGCCCCTGCCTGCCTACAATCTGTGCACGGAGTCCTGAGAGCGGCCATCTCTGGGCCCACAGACCAGAAGAGCACCCACCAGCCCTTTCCCTGGAGAAGCCCTGGGATCCTGAGAACGATACTTCCTTGCTTTGTGAGCAATCCAGTGCACATTAAATTGATTAATACCTGACACCGTCTGTGAGGGCTTCCCTGGTGGCTCAGATAATAAAGAATCCACCTGCAATGCAGGAGAAGCCCTGGGAATGACAAGGTAGAGACAGAAACTTCTGGAGGACAAGGGCAGGCGGGAGGGGAATGACTATGATTAGATTTCCTCCAAACAAAGCAGGTAGGAAGCAAGCTGAGCCAGAAGGGTACGGGTCAAATTTCATTCAATAGTTAAAAGAAAACAAACCAAATAATAAAGTGAGAGGTGTCTAACCAGGAGGGACGTGGGGCTTCTGCCCTGGCCACCACTTCATGGTCTACTTTCCACCTACCAGCCAGAGGAATCTTTTAAACCCTGCCTTGGCTCAGAACCCTCTGATGACTTTGCACATGGCTTTGGAAGCTCTCACTTCCTGCCATGTTCCGAGCTCACCACGCAGCGGCCTTGTCTTCATCATTCTGTCCACCTGGAGGCTGCGGGAAAAGCCAAGACAGAGGAGCACACAGGCAAACCGGGACAAGGAAGGAGCAGAAGAGAAGGGGACGTGCCCGTGTGGGCCCCTGGGGGCGGGGCGGGGGAGCAGCAGTGGGAATGGAGGGAGTAACCCTAGGCGGGCAGGGCTGGCCCTGAAGTCACAGAGAGGAAGGCCTGATGCCAGCAGAGGCGCCTTCTGCAGGTGACACTAGTCAACAAGTCAGCCCCTCCCTGGAACAAGTGCCCTGGATCCTCCCACGCCTGAGGCTACCGCCAGACCCTCCGACCTACCAAGCTTGATCCTGCCTCTGACCTTTGGCTGGCTGTCTGCCCGGGACACTACACTCCTAGACCTTGAACTTCAAGCATCACCTCCTCAGAGGACCCCTGACCATTCTGCCCTGCCCCTCACCCAGCTGTCACCCAATCACATTAACCGGTTCTTTGCAGAGTAGGGGGGCTCCACCTGGAATCAGCTTGGCTGTGTATCTGTGCCTTTGTTGACTGTCTGCCCAACGAGAATGTTACCTCCACTCCAGCAGAGAATGTGTGCCTCGTGCCCCCCTTAGGCCCCCAGCACCAGGCCCAGAATACGTGATCCAAAACGTCTACTATTGCTTTCTTTAGTGCTGACAGCCCTCCACTGTCTGCTTTTGTAAATACAGTTTTATTGGCATTGGATCTGTCTCCTAGGGCTGCCATGACAACATGCCACAGACAGGGTGGCTTAAGTAACAGAAACTTACTGTTCCCAGTTCTGGAGGCTGGAAGTCCAAGATCAAGATGTCAGCGGGCTGGTTTCTCCTGAGGCCTCTCTCGTTGGCTTACAGATGGCCACCTTCTCACTGTGACCTCATGTGCCTTTCCTCTGTGAGCGCACAGCTCTGGTGTCCCTGTGTGTGTCCAAATTTCCTCTTCCAACAAAGACATCAGTCCTAGTGGTGACTCAGGGACCTACTCTTATGATCTCACGCTTAGTCACCCAGTCGTGTCCGATTCTTTGTGACCCCACGGACTGTAGCCCACCAGGCTCTTCTGTCCATGGGATTCTCTGGGCAAGAATACTGGAGTGGGTTGCCGTTTTCTACTCCAGAGGATTTTCCCAACCCAGGGATCAAACTCACATTCCCTGTGCCTCCTGCACTGGCAGGCAGGTTCTTTCCTCACTGAGCCATCAGGGATCTACTTACAGGCCCTGTGTCCACTACAGTCACACTGGGGTGGGGCAGGGCTTCAACACAGGAATTGGGGGCAGGAGGTGGGAACACCACTTGGTACAAAGAGAACACAGCCACACCCATGGTTGACACGTGGCCTCTGGCTGCTACCACGGTTCAGCAGCAGAGCTTGGCTGTGACACAGACCAGCACATCAGCAGGGCCTGGAACATTTCCCAACCAGCCCTGCACAGAAGCTTGCTGACTCCTGGTCTAGAGCAGGGCTCCTGTTGTGTTTACTGTGTCACAATGATCCTCATTTTTCCCAAGACCCTTCATCAGAAGACCCCAGAGAAGCCCAGCACAGAGTGCCGGGAGACGTTCTTCACCTTCACAATCACCGGTTGTCTTATCACTCTCCTGGGTCGGTGACTGAGGCACCCCTGATTGCGGAGTATGATACCAGAGATGAAAAACCCAAGCCTGCAAAGCCATAATTAAGATACACCCAGGGAACAAAGGAAGAGAATTACCTGTCAAATGCCAGCCCTCCGGCAATCTGTGAGGATACACAGTTTGCTAGCAGCATCTGCAGTATAATTCAGAAACCACACGAGGACTGTTCAGAGGACAGAGGGATCTGGTGTTCCAGGGGAAATGGAGTGACACTGGAAGTGTCACTTTTTATCCACCAGGCGCTACCAAGGGCCCCAGACATGCCTGGCTTCTATTCCTCTTGTGGCTTTTTCTCCCTTTCGGTTCAACCACAATTTCAATTAAGAGTCAAGGAACTTCAGTTTCAAACGCTCAGGAGAAGAAGATACTGAAGACACAATTTTAGTTTTTTTAAAACAAATCTTAGATAGTGTTTCCCATGTTCCAGGCACTGTTCTAAACTTTTCATCTCCGTTAACTCATTGAGTCCTCATGACAAACTGATGGGGGGTGGGGGGGACAGGGGTGGGATGCTATGATCTTCACTGTACAGGTAAGGAAACAGACTCAGAAAAGGTAAGTAGCTCAGCCAAGATCACACAGCTACAAAGTCAAGGGGCTGAGACTGCAACCCAGGCCATCTGGCTCAAGTTTGCCCCCAACCATCAAGCTATATTTCTTCTTTCAGGTGGATAGATCTCATCTGTGTTTCAGTCATCCACAAATGCTATAATATTGCATATAATCCTAGGAATATATATAGCAGTCTAAACGAAGACTACATATAAAGAAGTCTATAAGGAACAATGACTAGCTTAGACACCGAAGAGCTAAGATCATAAATACTCTCTACTTTATAAGAAACCACTGTTGCGAGATTCCATTTACTGAGACTCTATTACTTACGTAATCATTCTCTGAACCAGTATCAGTGGGGAAGCTACTCCACACCCAACACTGGGTGAGGCACAAAGAATACATGCTGATGAAACTGACACCAACCTGCCTTCAGTCAAAGGGTGAAACAGGCTGATAACATGCTCACACAAATAATCACAGATTAAGACCAGAGATAATAAGAAACAGGATAGGAACTGTCCTAGTTCATACTGGCGGGTCATGGAAGGGCCCTTCTCGCCTGGCGGGAATGTACCAGGTCACAGTTGGCAGGGGCTTTCCCAGAAGACAGAAGGGCATGTGCAAAGGTCCTAAGGTCAGCCTGCAGTTGGGCACCACCATTTTACCCTGGCACAGACCATGAGGGAGGTGTCATATTTATTTCACAGAGGTATCACCTGAGTGGTTAAGACTCAAGGTCTCACAGTTCCTATGTGACAAAGCCACATCCCCAAAGCCACACCTTCCTGATTCCAGAGGTCATCTTGTCACCCAGTGGGCCATGCCATCCTTCTGTCTGTGAGAGGCTTTCAAAGCCAATACACTTACTGGTTTTCTTATTCTTTGGATCCCACAGGAATGTCTCAGGGGCAACTTTGTAAAAGTTCTTCTATTTCCATCTTCTAAGAGTGGATAACACATCTAGGAAATCGTTTCTATCCGTAACACAGAAGTCACCTGGCCTATAAATGTTTTAAACAATAGAGCCCTATGGAAGCATCTCCTCCATCCCTTGGTCCCCAGGAAAGCAGCAAAGGATGCTCCTGAGGAGGATGAGAAGATAAGGCGCTAGATCCTGAGCTCCAAAGAAACAGGAGGCCCTGGGCTCCCCTCACCTCTGCTCCTGGGACAAAACCTGCCTCATGGGACACTTCATTTTCAGCTGCATTCACAAAAGCTCTTTGTGCTCATTGACAGAGCTTTCTTAAAGACAGACCCCCAACTCCCACCAAATGGCACAGAGCTAAGGGAAAACCTTTATGATACAAGTGACGGGTTTTCATTCAACTTGTGCTCTGCATCTGTTATGCACTAGCCCCTGGCCAAGCACTGGGAGTTTGGAGGTAGATAAGTCACAAATAAATTACAATGCTGTTAGTGTTGTGATAGAAAGATGCTCAAGGGGCTGGGATGGGAGGGGGCATTCACTCATTTATTCAACAAACAGTGACCAAGCACTGTAACAGAGACTGCTCACTTTCCCCCAATATCCTTTCTGCTTTAAAGCATACCTTGCAGCTCAGCATGGCCATGGGACTAAGTTCTACCCAGTGAAATGTGAACAAGTGATGTGAGCGACTCCTGGGTCTCACAGTCAAGGTGCTGCCTCTCCCTTTCCCCTTCTCGAGGGCCAGCAAAGCAACAAGACAGAAGGAACCTGGGAACTTCCCTGGTGGTCCAGTGGCTAAGACTCCACACTCCCAATGCAGGGGGCCCAGGTTCCATTTCCAGTCAGGGAACTAGATTCTGCATGCTGCAACTAAAGACATCGCATGCCACAACAAAGATCAAAGATCCTGTGTGCCGCAACTAAGACCCAGAGCAGTCAGATGAACAAATAAGTAATTTTTTTAAAGTAAGCCTTTAAAAAAAAAAAATGAAGGAACCTGGGTCCCTAAATCATCTCATGGAGAAGAGCTGCATACCTGCACGACCACATACCAACTCAAGCTCTCATGTAAGAGAGAAGTTAATTTTTTCTGGTTAACCCAAAGATAACCTGTCTGTATTAAGCTCATTATAACAAGCCCCACCCATTTTTGTTGTTGTTCAGTTGTCAAGTCACGTCCGACTCTTTGCCACCCCATGGACTGCAGCACACCAGGCTCCCCTATCCTTCACTGTCTCCCGGAGTTTGCTCAAACTCATGTTTATTGAGTCGGTGATGCCATCCAGCCATCTCATTCTCTGCTGCCCCCTTCTCGTTTTGCCTTCAATTTTTCCCAGCATCAGGGTCTTTTCCAATGAGTCGGCTCTATGCAAACTACTGGAGCTTCAGCTTCAGCATCAGTCCTTCCAATGAATATTTAGGGTTGATTTCCTTTAGGATTGACTGGCTTGAGCATCATGGGCAACCCATGCTGCCCATCTGTTCTAGGTGCCAGGAATACGGCAGTGACAGTCGAAGTCTCTGCCCCACCGAGTTCACCATCCTAACCACAGGCAGACATCAACAAGTACTTCAGACTGTGTTGCTCCAAAGGAAGGAAGGTGAAGGGTTTGAGATTCATCTCTGTGAGCATGTGTGCTCAAAAATACCCACTCTAGGAAGTGAGAGCTCAGACCTGAAGGCTGAGCCGGTCCTGGGAAGAAACTTCTAGGCAGTGGTGGCTTTGGGAAGACATAAAAGAAGGCCAGTGCAGGGCTGTCCAGTGAGCAGAGGGGAGAATGAGACCAGAAATAAGGATGGAGGAAAGCACCTAAACCAGCCCAAGAAGTCCAGGAGGACTGCCTGGAGGAAACAACATCTGGTGGTTGTTGTTCAGTCACTCATTCATGTCCGACTCTTTGCAACTGAACAACAAACACCTGGGCAGAATATCAAATGATGTCCAAGGGCAAGAAGGTGTGCTTCCAGCAGAGGGAACTGCATAATAAAGGAGCTCAGGAGGTAGCCCTCGGAATCTTCATTTCCCATCTGTCCCTTTTGTGATGGAACCTGCTGGAAGACCCCCAGACACAGGTCCAGCAACCATGGGGAGGAGAAGCACTGAAGGGTTGGAAAGAATCAGCAAGTTCCTAGCTCAGGAGGATTTCAGAAAGCCAGAAAGTGACTCCTCTGAGCCACTGACAGGGTTTCAAATGAAGAGCTTGATTTTTAGTGATGTATCCTTGCATCCTTGCCCTGTGGAGTTGATTATAAATGACCAGCCCTGGCTTACAACATTTTTATCTAAAGGAAGCCTTAATTTATTTTTAATACAATTTATAACTAGGTGACAGAGAAGGCAGTGGCAACCCACTCCAGTACTCTTGCCTGGAAAATCCCATGGACAGAGGAGCCTGGTAGGCTGCAGTCCATGGGGTCGAGAAGAGTCGGACACGACTGAGCACCTTCACTTTCACTTTTCACTTTCATGCACTGCAGAAGGAAATGGCAACCCACTACAGTGTTCTTGCCTGGAGAATCCCAGGGACGGCAGAGCCTAGTGGGCTGCCGTCGATGGGGTCGCACGGAGTTGGACACGACTGAAGCGGCTTAGCAGCAGCAGCAGAGCAGCATAACTAGGTGATGGTCCTCCCAGGGAAGCTTCATCTTGTTATATCCCTCCTCTCCTCCTTCCACAGTGGTTATTGAAGAAACATCCAACTTCCCCTGCATGTTTCCATGAGGGTGGTCCATGGAAAGACTCCAGTGGACATCTAGGGGCAGAAATGTAGTGAACAGCCCTTTCACAGCTCATGTGCCTTCTTGTTCACTACTGACTCATGACTTTGGGTGAAGCAACAGCTGGGTCTGCAACTCCTCCATCCTCCCTGGTCCTCCTGGGGGTCACCCTCTCCTGGGCAGGGCTGTGGGTCTACTTCTGTGATGAAGGACCCAGCCACTTTGGGGCACCCACAATACCCTGGGGAAGGAACGAGAACGAACATGGCCTTGGCCCGGGCATGGTGCCAGCCTGCTCTTCACCCAATACTTCAGGTCTGTCTGTCCTTGCTGGCAGCCGCCCTGAAGACCTCAAGCTCCAGCATCAGTGGTGAAAACAATGGCCCTACAGAGGTTCAGCCTGCTTCCACAATTGCATAAGACCAAGCTCTCAGGCCAGATTCTAGAACATCCGTGTGTACAGATTTCTCAGAACTCCAACTGCTGCATGTTTGACTTTAGAAGTAGGAGGACAAAATATGACCCAGCACTGAGCCGGGACGTGAACTGTGCAGATGAAAGGGCTGTGCATGGATTCCAGGCCAAGGGCAGGGGGATGATCAAAGACAACATGACACCCATGCTGGAGTCTCAACTCCACTGCCCTTCCTAAGGGACACTCTTCCAGTTTCTCCAAACCGCACCAGACCTCTAGCCTGGCAGTGATGGACACGGGTGATTAGAAGCTGTGAGTTGGCCCTGCCTCCTCGTCACTGCCAGGGTCGGACAGCGGCCAGGTGAGGACGATGGCACCCACCTCCGCAGTCCTCATATGGTCCTTCATTCAACACACATCTACAAAGGACCTACTATGTGCCAGGAACCATGGAGGCTCTAGGATACCAAGCTCCCAGACCAGATTCCAGAACATCCGTGCATACAGATTTCTTGGTACACGAAGCAGCCTCTGCTCTCTTGGAGAGGATGAATAAGCTGAGAAAGGCAAAGGGTCACACATCAGCGTACGTGCGGGGGCAGGGAAGAAAATTAAGGGGGAGGATGGGAATAGTGCACAGAGCACCATGGGAGGAGGCGGGGTACTCTGGAGATGAGGATCAGGGAGAAGGGTCTTCCTAAGAGACAGATCTCTGAGCAGGGACCATGAAACCTTCAGGACAGTGAACGCTGGCAGGCTGTTGGCTACTGTCATAGCATCAGCTACAGACATGGGTCAGAGCTGTGGGGATGGCTAGATAGATGTGTATCTTTGCATCTCTCCACCCAAGCACCTTAGGCATAGGATGAGACTTGCTGTTCTGCAGATAACAAGCGCTCTGTCTATACCGAAGTTCTTAACTGAGCACGACTCCAGTGGACCCAAAACTCTCGGGGGAGCCCATCACTTCGCTCCCCTCTGTCAGGGTACACAGAAATCAGAGTGGAGCCTCAGAAACCAAAAGCACTCCCAAGCACAATGGTGGATCGTCTTATCTTGGAGCAGTTTCTGTTGATGCTAATGCCCCAAAGAGAAACGACCTTTCCGTCCTAGCAAGGCTGCCCTTTTACACAATCTCTGCCATAACCACGCATGTTTGAACCTTTATCCCCAGCCAACTGTGACCTGCATTTCCCTGACTCACTCTTCTCTTCTCCACACACAGCAGGTTAATGATCTTCTAATGGGTCTGGACATAATCAACAGCTTACACAATTACACTTATAATTGCAGTACCCTGTCGCTTTTGCTCACGAGATAAATAAATCCTTAGGTGTTGTCAAGACTCTCCAGCTGAGAAATTGATGGAACTGTCTTTAATTTGTACCTGTCCAGGAACATCACTTACATGTAAATATCAACAGCGAATATTACACATGCATGGCAGCCATCAGCCCTGGACCCAGGAAGTCAAGGATTTTTTTCTATTTTGTTCACTGTGAACCCTGGCACCCAGAGCAGTGACTGGCACGTAGTAGGTACTCAGGACATACATGGAGGATAAGCGAGCAGGCGTGCTGAGGTTTGACAGCTGTACCTGTCAGGGCCCATGTGATACGGCGCCCCGGTGATCACCAAGTGAACCTGAGGCAGGAATCAAGTCCGGGACCACCTCAGGCCCTGCAGGGAAATGGTCACAAGGCCAGTCAGTACAGATGGAGCAGAGGCTGCAGGTCCCAGAAGCCACCCGGCAAGGGGACCAGGTAGAGTGCCAGATGGTGGAGGACGAGGAACAGCAGGCATTTGCCTGCCAGAGGCCAGCTAGGTGTCACCTCTGCTGCTGGTTGTACAGCACTCTCAGAGCAGTGGAGGCTGAGGGCCTGAGAGTCCCGAGGGTCCAGATCACTGGGGAGGTGAAAGACGACACGGAGGGCAGCACTCTGCCAAGAGTTGGGGTCGTATTTGATCATATGAATGACTAGCCTGGCCACGCCAGTGCTCAATCCGAATCCTGACGGAAGGCAGCTGGGCACTTCCCGCTGTGCAGACAGGCCCCTGGGAATCCCAGAGCCACTCAGGCTGTGATACTCGCAGACAGCTCAGGAGCCCAAGGGGCCCCCGCAGAGTCTACACCGACAGCCTCCTGCCTCGTCCTCTCTAGAAAGGCACCCAGCAAACGTTTCCAGATGCCAGGCTGCACAATACTGCGCCAGACACTTGGGGTAAGACGGTGAGGAAAATGGACCCCAACCAGCATTCATGAGAGGCATGAGGTCTCAGCACAGGTCCTCCCTTGTGCATCATTGGCTTCCCCATTTGTGAGACACGTGCATGGTGACACTTCCACGTGACATCGCTCCTCCCATTCGTGATGTCACAGCATCCTCACTGCAGCAAGAACAAACACATCCCCCGTTCCCTCACCACCACCACATCCCACCAGTCCCCACACCCTCGGTCTGCTGGGCCCTGATACATGTAACCGTTCACCCCCAAGACAATGTGCAGCTGGCGTTATGACCCCATTCGATGGAGGAGAAAATTCAGACTTGAGGCAGCTCTGAGCGCTCCAAATCTGAACTTGCATCTTTCTGTTAAAGCTATCCCAGGGGCCGGAGCTCTTTTCTGAAGCCCACTCTTCAACTATTTAAAGGCAAGGAAGCTGGGGTGCAGAGGGGCTGGGGGGCCACATCCCCATGATCCCAATATTCTCAGTCTTTTTTTCCTTTTAATATATTTTTCCTAGTTTTTTTTCTAGGTCTTGGTTTGTTGTTTAACCTATTTATTTATTTACTTTTAAATTATTTATTCATTTTTGGCTGGGCGACAAGGCATGTGGGATCTTAATTCCCCGACCAGGGATCGAACCTGCGCCCCCTGCACTGGAAGTGCTGAGTCTTAACCACTGGACCGCCAGGGAAGTCCCCCAGTGTCCTTGGTCTTAAGACAAAGTTTAGAAGAGCAGCAATTCTCGCCACTCCCACCAGGACCAACACTCTGCCTCCTCTGGACGCAGGGGCTCTTGGTGAGTTCAACAGGACAGCTTGGTGGACAAGTCTGTCCTTTGCTGTCACTTCTCTAATAACTCTTGAAGAATCTCCAAAGTGTTGGGGAAGCAGAGTGGAACATCCCGCCGTGACCCCCGAAGGCCAGGCCGCTGCCAGGAGAGCTCCACCAGCAGCAGTGCGCTGCCTCACGCCATCAGCGCCAAACGCAGGTCCCCTTCAATTTCAACTGGAGGAAGAGTGGTTGTAAAGGCGGCAGAACGTGCATTCAAAGACATTTACACACACGCTAGCCTCAGCCAGAACAGGACGAAGATGTCAAAAGCTCTGTAATATTCTAATTCTGCAGCCAAAGACTCTGCTGTTTCAACAGATCTCAAGATACATTTCAAGGCTTGTTATAAGTCTTGACAGGTTACAGCTTGTAGCTATTCTGCCGTGTGTATGTGTGTTCAGTTGCTTCAGTCGTGTCCGAAGCTTTGCGAGTCTATGAACTGCAGCCCCCGAGGCTCCTCTGTCCCTGGGGATTCTCTGGGCAAGAATACCGGAATGGGTTGCCATGCCCTCCTCCAAGGGATCTTCCTGACCCAGGGGATGGACCCCTGTCTCTTAAATCTCTTCAACTGGCAGGTGGATTCTTTACTGGTTCTTCCCAGTGCCACCTGGGAAGCCCAGCTACTCTGCCTTGCCACATATCAGTAAAAAAGGCAAGAAATTGGACCACATTCTAGTGGAAACACTGTCTTTTCCTCTCCAAAGCCCAGAGATGTGAAATTGCAGTGTCTGAGGTTTTCAGAGCCTGGATAGGCCCAAGATCAAGAGCAATCTTCTTTTCAGGGTGGGCCTGGGGTGACTAGGAGTCCGGTGCAAAATTTAAGAGGGCACCAAAAACAATCAGGCATCAAGATAAGTCATGTTTTTGTTTGTTTGGTTGGTTTTGTTTTTCGATGCTTATTAGCATGCGAGATCTTCCCCAACAGGGATTGAACTCATGCCCTTGCACTGAAAGCACACAGTCTTAACCACTGGACCACCAGGGAAGTCCATCAAATCATGTTTTTGTGCAACATTCTGAAAAATCAAGATGAATGCAAAAATTCTATAATGAAAAGAACCGCACAATTTTTCATAAAGACGAGATGAGGAATACTGATTTGTCCTATCGCCTCAAGCTGTGATGTGGCTGGGCTCCACACAGCTGCCCTATCTCTTGAAGAATGTATTTAACTTCCTTATACCTTCGCTTCCTCACCTAGAAGATGGAAAGTACAAAAAATACCTTCCCTCAGAGGGTTGCCATGAAGACTGAATGATACAGTAAGTGTAAAGCATGTAGAGCATAGTGCCTGGCACAGAAATGCTCAATAAATGCTGAAAGCAGCACCCCCATCTCCTACCACCTACTCTATCAATAACATCTCCATCACCATCAATATTTTCTATCAATAACACTTCCACCACATCTCCATCAATGACACCTCAATCGCCATCACCTACTCCATCAATAAGGCCTCTACCTCTACCTCTTTCTCCACAAAAACACCCCCACCACCATCACATCCTTCATCAGTACACTTCATCAATATATTCTCAATCAATACCACCTCCATCATTAACACTGCCACCTCCTCCCCTATCACCATGAGGAGAAAGATGGAAAAAAGAGACAAGCCCCTTAAACAAACCAGGCTGTTCTGGGCCTTCTGAGATCTTTCCAAGCCCCAATCCACTTCCACTCTGCTTCTCAGTGGAAGAACTACTTCCTGGAACAGTGACTCCCTTCACCTACCCACTTCATGCTCAGGTAAGAGACCAAACTGTACTGCTAAAGCATTTAACATTTAAAAAAAAAAAAAACTAACTAATTATTCCTGAATTTTTTGCATCAAGCCAGAAACAGCAAAGACTTCTCCAGCACTCAGCACATGGCAGGAACTACTAATACCTGGGGAATGTTTGGAGAATCAAACTCTTCCTACTATATGCTTGCCCTTTTCTGACACTCATCAGCCATGAAATCATGTATGAACTATTCATATTGGGGGGGAGGGGCATTCAAAGACCATTATATACACTGCATGCATTGACTCTAAATTCTAGTTCCTACAGATTTCAAATAATCAGAAAGCTGAAATAACCAGCTTTTTTTTTAATAGTGTCACATTATATAACTGATGTTCGTAATTATGGCCTTGAGGCAAGGCAAGCTCCTTAACTGCCTTCTAAATTATCGAAGATCAAATTATGTTCAGTTGCATTTCAGCGTTAAGTGTATTTTAATTATATTCTCATTCTTGGAAAATTAGTAACCCACATGACTGAAAAAGATGATCAAGGCAGCTTTGTGAATAAAATACTCTGGATAAGGCTCAGATTTCCAGAATGCTCTCACGAACCCGTATTCTGCCATTATCCTAGGTAAATGAGAATTGTTTACAAGCTCTTTTTCCGAAAATAATATGGCCACTTACAAACAGCTATCTTAAAGAACAGTATTTTATAATTAAGTGAGGAAATAAAGGAGGGAGGAGAGGCAAGAGAACAGGCGAAGTCAACAACAAGGTTTAACAGAAAACACACACTACAATGTCTCCATTATCAATGGCTCCAGATGAGCCCACATTTGCCTCTGAGCTTCCTAGCAGCCAAGGCAAAGAAGAAAACGTGATCAGTGACAGTATTTGTAACATCCATAAGACTTAACTGTGTAGTCAAGAGAATCATTCCTGGGACTTTTAACTCTGAGAAATTTCTGTCACATGGCGATTACTCACATTCTAGATTACTCACATTCTAGATTACTCATGTTCTACGTGAGAGAAATTTCTCACATTACGCACAATGCGTTGTAAGTAGTCACCAATATTCTTACCTATGTGCTTGTAGAAAACACAACAATGATTTTCAGCAGGCTGCATCTCCTGAAGCCCCAAGGGTGGAGGACAAAAACTCAAATGCCACTGAAAACACACGAGATAGGCTGGGCAGTGGGAACATCAGGGAGGAGTAGGTGGTTAACGACTCTAATAAGCAGGAAAGTTCGTGCAGAGCATCTAAAGGAGGCAGTGGGAACTCCACTCCACCTTGAAACCATGAACAAACCACTGTGCCCTTGTTTTCAAAGTAAAATGATGCAGACTCAAGAGTTAATGACTGGGAAATGTGAAGATGTCAAAACAAAGACTAGCTTTGGGGCTAGGGAACTGGTAACAATTTAGACTGTATTTCTGCCACATAACAGAACCAACAAACTCCCAGTTTCCTGAAACATAAAGGCCTGACATACATTCCTGAGTTGCTTTTATAGGAAGCCGACCCCCTCCAGATGAAAACTGCTGACCACAAGAACACAGACCCTAGACTGGTGGAAACTAGAAGGTTGATGATGATTGAAACTTCATCCTGATGCCAACCAATCCAAGAACTGTCCACAAGCTGGCCACACCCTGCCCCTCAAACACTATAAAACTCCTCACTACACTCTCCAGGGTGGGTCACACGGTCTTCAGGGCATTGGCTCACTGTGGCCCCCTTTGCCGGGCAAAGCAATAAAAGCTACTGTTTGCTATTTCACCCAAAACTCTGTCTCTGCATTTCTATTCGGCACCAGTGAACAGAGGCCGAGTTTCGGCAACAACCTGACAGCTGCTGTGTCAGGGCCTAGTCGCTCCAGACAATTCAATTTTGTAATTTATGAAATAGTTCAAGCATACAAAGAAAGAAATATCATGCATACATAGAGGAAATAAGTAACAGTAACAAAACAAATACCTATGCACCCACTCACTGCCTGTATCACTTAAGATACAGAAACATCCGGTACTTTTAAGAACCTCTCCCCTGTGAGCACTGCACTGACTTCTGTATCTGTCATCCCTTTGGTTTTCTGTGTATGCTCGTCACGTCCGACTCTGCGACCCCATGGACTGTAGCCCACCAGGCTCCTCTGTCCATGGGGTTTCCCAGGCAAGAATACTGGAGTGGGTTGCCACTTTCTACTCCAGGGGATCTTCCCAACCCAGGGATCAAATCCAGGTCTTGTGCACTGCAGGTGGATTCTTTACCGACTGAGCCACCATGGAAGGTTTTTCTGGATGGCTTACCACATAGGTGAATTCCTAATCTACCTCCTCTTGCACTTCACTCCTGTTTCACTCATCTTTATATAAATGTGTTCTGTTATTTGCCACCTAACATTCCTGAGGCCCGTCGACACTGACATGCACAGCTGAGGCTCATCCGGTATCATGGCTGTATTGATCTCTATGCCACACCTTTTAAAAGATCTCCTCTCTTGTTGATGGATAACCGAATTGCACCGAGTCCTCTGTCATCATGAGCAACGCCATGGGCATGCCTGGCTGTGTCCCTCCTGGTGTGTGTGGCCAAGTGTTTCACTAGGGTGCGGCTCAAACTTGGATTTTAACACTGGCCAAAATAATTCAATTTAAAAAGAGCATTTGGGGACTTCCCTGGTGGTCCAGTGGTGAAGAATTTGCCTTCCAATGCAGGAGATTCAAGTTCAATTCCTGGTCGTCCCCAACTAATATCCCACATGCCATGGGGCCACTAAGCCCTCCCACCACAACTACCAAATCTGGGCAACACAACTAGGCAAGCCCTCGTGCCATGATTAAGACTTAGTGCAGGCAAATTAAAAAAAAAAAAAAAAAAACACTAGCCATTATTAATAAAAAAAATGCATCAACTCTAAATGTGCAAAGAAAATATACCCATGAGCTACTGGTCTGCAGCCTTCAATACAGACTGACAGTTCGATGGTAAACTGCAAAGGAATAATTCTCTAAGCAGGAAGACGATTAATGCTGCCTGTGCTCCTGCCATGAACTGGCTTAACTCAAGGTCAAAGGTATCAAGTGGACAGACCATCTGACCTTCAGGCAGGTGTTTGTAAATACCACTTTTTTAAAAATGAGCTTCTGGAGTCTTTTAGAGGGAACAACATGTGACTTTGTACTCACTCATACAAACCCAGAGGGAAGACATACAGGCTACTGACCAAGGACAGGTTTGTACCCTTTCAAAGGCTGTCTGTATGCTTTCAAAGGCTGTTGCATTGAAAATCTGACCATCCATTAGCAGGTCACAGTGTGCACTATAAATGGCGCTACTAAGCCTCCCACCACTGACAGCGCCTCCGGAGTAGAAATTTGACTTCAATGATAAAAGTTATAAAACTCAGCAGAGAGTATGATGCCAGGTTTGAAAAACTCTATACATTTCAGTCAAAAAACAAGCAATGTGACAGATAATATCTCTATTTATATGTCCATTATGGAAACAAAATGTTGTCCTAACAGATCTTAAAGTGTCAACAGTGATCGTCTCTGGGATGAAATGCAAGTGAATATTTTTTTAAGTTTTCCTTATCTGTAACTTTTTTCAATGACCCTATGCTACTTTTATTCCTGGTGATACAAGATTGTGACTAATCAAATTACACTGATTTGCAATGGCCACTCTTCTTAAGGGGATTTTCCAGGTGGTACTAGTGATCAAGAACCCACCTGCCAATGCAGGTGACATAAGAGAAGCAGGTTCAATCCCTGAGTCAGGAAGATCCCCTGGAGAAGGGCATGGCAACCCACTCCAGTATTCTTGCCTGGAGAATCCCATGGACAGGGGAGCCTGGCGGGCTACAGTCCATATGGTCACAAAGAGTCGGACACAACAGAAGCGACTTAGCACGTATGCACACACACACACACACACACACACACTCTCTCTCCTAAAGAACCCAGAATGGACCCTCTGGAATTAGGAAAGCTTTGGGAACATGGTGAGATTTCAAAACATATTCACCCTCAGATGTGACGCCAAGATAGTCCACTGTGCTTTGTAAGAGGCACTGCTTAACAGAAAGCTTCCAAAACGACAGAAGAGCAAGTAACACAACTGACAACAACCTGGTGCTGGGCAAGACTGAGGGCAGGAGGAGAAGCGGGCGGCAGGGGACGAGGTGGTCGGAAGCCATCACCAACTCAATGGATATGAGTTTGAGCAAACTCCAGGAGATGGCGAAGGAAAGGGAAACCTGGCATGCTGCAGTCCATGGGACTGCAAAGAGTTGGACATGATTTAGCAACTGAACAACAACAAAGTGGCAATACTCATACCAACCCTTTGTTCAAGTGTTACCAGTAATAAACATGCATTCTGCCTGGCCCAGGACAGGCACTGAGAACAGGGGCTGATGCTGATAGCACAGTGATTCCCTCTTCACCACCACCGTCATCATCAAGTAGGAGACTCTTCTAGATCGGGGGCTGGCACATATCTTACCTGCAGGCCAAATCTGGCCCACTGCCAGATTTATAAAAAAATAAAGTTTTATTGGAACACAGCCACATCCATTTGTTTACGTATTGTGCGTTATCTGAGGCTGCTTGCACACGACAACGGAAGGGGTGAGTAGCTACAGCAGAGACTATGTGGTCTACAATGCCTAAAATACGTATCATTTGATAGGGGAAAAAAAAAAAAAGACATTTGCCGATCCATGATGGAGAAACTGTGAAGTGCTTATACCAGAAAAGCAAGTCATAATTCTGATGTGTCAAAAAAAAAAAAAAAATTGCCAGAAATTTACTTTTCTTTCCCTAGATATATAAAAGCTGTTTGACACAAAGTTTCAGATGCAAAATGGCATTTTAACTGCTGGCGGCCAATTTAATCCACTTGATTTCATCCCTTTTCATCCAAATTGACCACCACTTTGCTTTAAAGTACACACCATCAAAGCAGCTCAAACCTCAAACACCAGGAAGGGGGTTGTTATGTTATTTACAGAGAAACCGATATCTTGCTCTCCTCCTGAGTTGCAGCAAAGGGCTGGAGAATTTTCCATTAATTTTAAAAGCTTTTAACTACCAAGCAAAAAAGATTTTTCAAGAAGACAAAAAAGGCATTATTTTTGGCATTTAAATCCAGTTTTCTCCACAAAAGGAAAATAATTTCTACATGGTAGGAATTGGGTTGTTACACATTTCATTTAGAGGAGAATTACAGAATTTAAAAGATTCGTTTTCAGAAGCATTCATCTCATGCACCTGGAAATGAAACAGCTGGGGCACAGAAGTCGGTCTGTGTAGGAAAAAAGAATTTCCAAGTTTTTGGAAGACTGGCCTCCCTTCTCTCTTTTTACACACTGTTAAAAATGGATCTTTTTTTTAAAACCACCTGGAGGGCGTGGGGGAGGGGGCAGGGAAGAATCAACAGAATCCAATTTCGATCTCCTTTGCTAAAAAAGTCATATTCTTTGCCCTAAGCATGCCACAGAGCTGTCTGCATGACCCAGAGAAGTTGGATCAGGGTATTTTAAAGGTTCTGTGAAGGGGAAAGAAACTTTTAAGAAGTACCTGTCACTGTGTAAAGGAGGCCGACAGCTTGCCCTGGCAAAGCTGGGTTTTTGGTACGGAAATGGAGCCTGTGAGTCAAGTCGAGGAGGCAGGGTGTACTCAGGTCTGTGTTTCGCCGAGTACAGAGGTAAAATGTACCTGCGTCAACGGAAGCGGCAGAAAAAACAGTATGCTGATGGGGAAAAAAATTAGCCACGAAGGATGCTGCGAGACAGAGTTGCTTTCTTATAAACAAAATGCAGAGAGCTGTTGGCAACTTGGCCAGCAAAAGTTCTGAGATGGGGAGGAGGGGGGAGGAAGGGCTAGGGACTCTGGCAGCCCCTCCTGACAGGATGAGTGAGGACTCTCCTGAGTGTCACAGCTGGACTTCCCTGGTGGTCCAGTGGTTAAGACTCTGTGCTTCCACTGTGGGGGCTGATGATCTTCAGACACTGGACTGCAGCACACCAGGCTTCCCTGTCCTTCACCATCTCCCGGAACTTGGTCAAATTCATGTCCATGGAGTCGGTGATGCCATCTAACCATCTCATCCTCTGTCGCCCTCTTCTCCTCTTGCCTTCGATCCTTCCCAGCATCAGGGTCTTGTCCAATGAGTTGGCTCTTCTCATCAGGTGGCCAAAGTATTGGAGCTTCAGCTTCAATCTTTCTAATGAACATTCAGGACTGATTTCCTTTAGGATTGACTGGTTCGATCTCCTTGTAGGGGGGTGGGGTGGGGGATGGGGGGGTGCATTCAATTCCTGGCTGGGGAACTAAGATTCTTCCCTTTTCAGCATGGCCAAAAAAAACCCCCCACAAAACCCGAAAGCATCACAGTAAATTCCAAGGGAGGCAGGAGGCAGACTACACTGCCCTGTGGTGAGGTGTGGGGTTCCCTAAAGAGGACCGAAGATTCCACTGCTCCTCACTCTGTTCAGGTCAACCCCAGGACAGGTGGTGCGGAGAAGCAAGAAGGGGAGGATGCAGAGACATCGTCTCCCTGGGGCTCTGACAGCACTGGGAGCAGTGGTCCAGACCCAGCGTGGTCCAGAGTGGCTCCAGTAGTGGAAGAAGCTGTCCTCAGCAAGCCAGAGGGAGGCGAGGAGCCAGCCTGGGGAAACAGGCTGTGGAAAGACCTGGGCTGGCCCAGAAAGGAAGTGTGGACTCACGTCCTAGAAGAGGGTCGGGGCAAGAAGCCACGCCCAGGCATCAGAGACCACGCTTTCTGCGGTCACCATGGCAGCAGGAGCCAAGACTGCCCAGGTTCCTACACAGACGGCAGAGGAGTGATGACCACGGACTTCCTGACCTTGGGTGGAAGGGGCTTGTCCTCGGAAACCAAAACAACGCACCCTCCCTCCCTGTGTGCTCCTACCAGCCCGTCTCGGCCCTGGGGCGCATGAGTTGTTCATCAGGAGTGTCACTGTCGCTCCACCAGTAGGAAGCAGTGTAAATGATTCCTTGACTGATCTGTAAACATCAGAATCAACATTCCCAGGCTACAGATGAGGACAAGTCCCAGAGGCTGGGTAACAGGGCCGGGTAACACAGCTAGGGCCAACACAGGGACCCTCACAATGTGGCCAATGTTGAGACAAACCAAGTACAAACCAAGTACACCTCCGCCAGCTCCTTTAGTTCAGATTCAAGGTGATTTTCAACAGGGAGCAGTTATGAGCTTTGGGCCTGGAATTTCACCCCCAGCTCTCCCACCAGTTACCTATGTGACCTGAAACATTAGCCACCTCACCATGCCTCATCTTTCTCCTCTAAAAAACAGAGATAAGAGTAAGACTACTTAGGATCAAGTGAGATAAAGTGCTCAGAAAAATGCCTGGCTCCTGCAAACACAGAACAGACGTTAAGCCAGGCAGCTTGAAAAGGATCTCAACCATCACTGAGAAAGACATCTGCCCCCAAGAACAGAATGGTTCACCATTAACTGACACAAAGGATTCTTTGTGCTTTTGATTTTTCAATCCACTCAAACATGCCCCCAAAGTGGATTAAATAAAAATATTCAATTCATTCTTTCTACACAGTCATTGGATCAAGGCAAGTTATTAGCTGGGCTACATAATTCATTTGATTAATTTGCACCGCCAAGAGCCGGGAGAAGCGTCAAAACCCCAAAGTGGTTTCGAGTCCAACTTTGAGTCTATTTTGAGCTTTGGAAGAGTATTCCACTAGAAGACAGTCATAAAATGTGTCAGGAAATAGAAACCACATGCTTAACCTCCAAGGAGCGCTGTCACTTCTCACAGTAACACCTCTGTAAATGAAGGCACCGGCTGAATGGGGAGGTGGCAGGATCTCAGCCCCTGCTGCCATCGGAATGGACTCAAAAAAAAAAAAAAAATTCTGCAGGGGGTGATGAAAGTGAAATAAAAGTGTTAGTCACTCAGTTGTGTCCGACTTTTTGCAACCCCATGGACTGTAGCCCCACCAGGCTCCTCCGTCCATGGGATTCTCCAGGCAAGAATACTGGACTGGGTAGCCATTCCCTTCTCTGTGGGATCTTCCCAACCCAGGGATCGAACCTGGGTCTCTTACATTGCAGGCAAATTCTTTACCCTCTGAGCCACTGAGGAAGAGGAGTGGGTGGTGGGGAGAAAGAAATCAGACGTTTGGGATCAACATATACATATTAGTATATATAAAAGAGGAAGACAACAAGGGCCTGCTGTAGAGGACAGGGAACTTAACTCAATATCTTGTAATAACCTAATGTCAAGCAAACAAACAAACAAACTATATATATGTATATATAAACTACACTGTAACTAAACCTCAACTGAAAAAAAGAAAACTATTCTACCACTTCTCTGCTGTGTGACTTAGGATATTCGACTCACCTTTTCTGAGCCTAGTTTCTGACCTCTTGGTATAAGTATTTGAGAGGATGCATGTGATGCCCCCGTCTAGTTTTTGACACATAGTAGGCACTGGATGTGAACATCTCACTCACTGGGAAAGACCCTGATGCTGGGAAAGATTGAAGGCAGAAGGAGAAGGGAGTGACAGAGGATGACATGAATGGATGGCATCACCAATTCAATAGACATGAATTTGGGCAGACTCCGGGAGATGGCAAGGGACAGGGAGGCCTGGTGTGCTACAGTCCATTGGGTTACAAAGAGTTGGATACGACTTGGCATCTGAACACACACAGGCACTTATTAAATGGCATCAACTGAATTATTTTGTACTTAGTAATCATTCATTCACTTCCAGGTGAGTGAACCACTTTGGGGGTATCTGACTTATTCCACATAAGAAAGTTGTTCAGATAGATGGTAGCAGCAATGTTCACATACAAGCTTGGACAGAGTTGGTCGAACCTTGGCTTTTGCAAGCCTATCACCAGAGCCACTGTGCTATGCGTCGTCCTCTAGGTGCAAGAGGACAGAAGTTTTAGATCCTTTAGATAAAACAAGCAAGAACATCAAGCTATTTGGAGGCAAAGTCCCAGGTCTGGAGAAGTGCCACTTCTAAAATGATGGACACCCTCAGGCAATGCTTTTCACAGGATGTGTCCCAAGCATACCCAAGCAAAACTGCTATTAATACAAATCTTCAAGCTGGAAGCCTTCAGGTACTTTCCTGAGGACCCAACTGCAGAGAAACAAGTCTCTAGCACCACCGGCTTGACCCACAAAACTACACCTTCCTGAGAAGGTCAGAGATGACTGGCTGGGCTTTAGAAAGGAATTTCTATCCAGAGGCTGAAGGCAGAGAGGGGATGGGATGTGTGGCAGTCCACATGTCCTGGTGTCAAGGAGAATCAGACGGGCAGGAGAAAAGGCAAAGGAAAGATAAAGCTGTCCCACTGTACAGAGTGCAGAAAAATAAACATTAATCGTAGCACCTGAAGAGGAAAAGACTCTAAGGAGAATGATAAATGGAGAGTGCTGATAAAAAGAAAACCTGAAGACGTCTGCCTCCGTCTCACTCTACTCTGTATCAGTTAATCGCCTCCTGAGAACTTGGTCAAGCCTTTGCTCATGCTGTGCCTGCAACCTGGATTGCCCTGCCCTTATCTTTCTGGCAAATTCCTTTTCTACCTTCAGAACCCAACTCAGAAATGAACAGGTTCACAATACTGTCTCTGAGACACCCTGAGCCATGCCCCTCCATGACCAGTTCTGATGAATTCCCTCCTTTCCTGTGTGACTTCATTTCATTTCCTGATCACTTGCTACTATTGACTACTCCTTTACGATGCTGACTCCCCTGCCAGGTTGCAAGCCCCCTGGAGCAAGAGAGAGGTTGAGTCATCAATGTATCCACTAATCTGGCACTCATTCATTCATTCGTTCGTTCATGCATACATTTAAACATTCACTGAGCACTGAAGGAGATCTTGGTCACCTGCCCCTATGGCACCTATTTTCTGTCTAGCAACAGTCTCAGCGTTCATTGAGGATCCACCCCACACCCCAGCCTTCATTCTCATGTCTGAACTGGGCTCTTCCCTTGGCCTTGGCACATGAAAGGTATCCTGCCATTGGCTGAATAGGGAGAGGGAAGCTAAGCTGGCTCTATTGGAAGGAACTCAAGGCTTTCCCCAGGAATCAAGAAAGAGACTCTTTTTCCCCTGAAATGTGAATCTGGAAGAACTATCCGCCCGGGGGTTATCACAGCCAGCTGTGACCAGGAGGGATAAACCCACCAAAATGATATCAACCCAGACATGGTAGAGGTAAGGAAGAGAAAGAGACAGACAGACAGAGACAGGAGCCTGGTAAAAGAGCTCACACGCCAAGATTCAGCCACACCTAAAGCCAAACTCTCCCTTCAACTAAGAAATTCTCCTTCTAGGCAGAATCAGGGTAGGCTATGCTCGGCTGTAATAACAAGCAAACCCTGACATTTTAGCAGCTGCACAGATATAGTCTATTCCTGCTCTCCCAAAGTCTGCAGCAGGCCTGGCAGCATGAGGAGGCCAATCCCTTCCAGGTGGTAACTCGGGGATCCAGGGGAGCATCACCCCATAGCTACACAGAGGGAGCACATGGCTCCCAGGGCCATCACAGCAAGGACAACGAGAACAAAGGGAATTCATACCAGCTTTCTCTGCTTCAGCCTTGGAGGGCACTCATCACTTCTCCTCATAGCCCATCGGCCAGAACGAGTCCCATGGCCCTAGTCTAACCTAAGGGAGACTGGGAAACGCACCAGCCCTGCTCATCCAGGGAGAGAGAAGTGAGACAAGTTTGATGAACACCCAGCACAGTCTCTGCCACCACGGGATCAGCCATGCTGTCTGTCACCTGCAGCCAAAAGACTCCAAAATTCTATCAGTGCCAGCCAGGTGCCAGAGACCACAGGAGA
This sequence comes from Okapia johnstoni, assembly GCA_024291935.2. Taxonomy (NCBI): domain Eukaryota; kingdom Metazoa; phylum Chordata; class Mammalia; order Artiodactyla; family Giraffidae; genus Okapia; species Okapia johnstoni. Next base: position 123,317,021 of record CM044307.1, on the reverse strand, counting down.
CGCTGGGACTACAAGAGCGAGCAGGACGATGCAGGAGCTGCCACGGTGGAACCCACAGCACAGTGAGAGGTGGGGGGCTGGGGGGGACGAGGGAAACAAGGACAGACAAGACAGCAAACACATAACACGGCACAGTCAGGACAAGGAGTGGAGACGTGGGGCGGGGTGGCGGAGGGGTGGGATGGAAGAGGGTAGTAGAAATAAGACACCTAGGGATAACAACTCGGCCTTTAGGAGTGCAGAGGGTGGCTGGGGAAGGTTTCTCAGACGAGTTCTGAAAGCTTAGAAGTCAGGAAAATGGGGAGGGGTGGGAATAAGGAGAAAGAACAGGGTTCCAGATAAGAAACCAACACATGGAAAGGTCCAAAGATGAGTGAGACAACGTGCATCTGGACACTGACACCAGCTCATGGTGAGTTGAGAAATATGGGCAAAGAGGAAGGCAACAGCCATGGCATACAGTGTCTCACAGTAACATATGAAAAGGGGCTACACCAATGTTCACTGCAGCACTGTTTACAATAGTCAAGACATGAAAGCAATCTAAGTGTCCATTGACAGAGGAATGGATAAAGCAGATGTGGCATGTATGTACACACATATATGTATATATACATACATATAGTGGAATATTACTCATCCGTTAAAAAGAAATAATGCCATTTACTACAACCTGGATGGACCTAGAGACTGTTGTACTGAGTGAAGTTAAGTCAGACAGAGAAGGAGAAATATCAGATGACATCCCTTATATGTGGAATCTAAAAAGAAATGATACAAATGAACTCATGAAAGACATGTTTCTGACAGAGAACAAACTTATGTTTACCCAGGGTCAAAGACAGTTAGGGAGTTTGGGATCAACATGTATACTCTGCTATATTGAAACTATATAACCAACAAAGACCTGCTGTATTAGCACAGGAAACTATGCCCAATGTTATGTGGCAGCCTGGATGGGAGGGGAGTTTGGGGGGGAAAATGGATACATGTTTATGTATGGCTGAGTCCCTTTGCTGTCCACCTGAAATTATCACAAGATTGTTAATCGGCTGTAGTCCAATATAAAATAAAAAGTTTTAAACAGGGAGGGGGGACTACATTTAACCAACTCAAAGGGCAAAGAGGAGCCACTGGAATTTTAAGCTGGGGGATAGCCCTGGGGTAGTTTTTCGTTATTCCATCCACGTGCATTAAACTCACCACCTCCCTCCCCCCAACTCAGCATCTGTCTGCCCCCACCCCCGCACCTCCAGTTTCCATGGCTCCCCACTGCTCAGGACAACCCCTAGATGCTCGTGGTGGGTGGATCCACGTGGGACAGCCCTGTCCCTTCTCCTGGCACCTCCTCGACACAGAGCCCAACCCTGACAGCACAGTGCTTCCTGCACCCCTCCACCCAGACCACACAACTCCTCCCCAGGAGGCAGCTTCATGAAGCCACTTCCCACCTCAAGAAGGAAAGCAAATATAAAACAGACCCAAAATAGTGCGGGTCTGAAAAGCTGAAAACCAGCCACCATAATTACAAGTATTTTTATCCCTTGCCCAAAAAGGAGTAGCAGATCATTTTCCAAGTGTCTCTCTCTAAGGAGCTTCATCTGTTCCATCTCAAGTGCTGCAGGCTCCAGAGACGCCACGAGGCTGGAGCAGGAATGGAGCCAAAGAGAAATCCCAGGGTGGAGACACCGAGCGAAAGCAAGGCCTGCGGTATCATCTTCCATGGAGGGCAGGGGCCACACCACAAGATGGAGAAGAGATGCCCAAAGATCCATGAGAGGGACCAGGAGACGGGCAGGGATGTGCGAGAGCTAACAAGGCTGGGATGTGGGCACATCCGCACAGGAGCCAGGCTGTCACCTGCCACTCAACACCCCCAGCCAACTGCACTGAGTGATGAAGGGCCGGAGACCTGCAAGAGAGAAAGAGGTCCCACTAGGCAAGAAGGGCGCGCTGCCCCAAGTAGAACCTTCCCCTCTGCTACCCTGGGAGGGTCGTCTAAGCACAGGAACAGCTGGGGACACACGATGAGCACAAGAGGCATCAGAAGCGGCCATCTAAGCCAGCACTGGGGCTTTCAGGCTAAGAGACTGACAAGCTCAGAGCTAGCACAATTCATCGCCTTCCCCCTTGAAAGTTGGACCATAAAGAAGACTGAGCGTTCAAGAATTGACATTTTCGAACTGTGGTGTTGGAGAAGACTCTTGAGAGTCCTTGGACTGCAAGGAGATCCAAGCAGTCAATACTAAAGGAAATCAACCCTGAATATTCATTGGAAGGACTGAAGCTGAAGCTCCAAGACTTGGGTCACCTGATGCAAAGAGCCAACTCATTAGAAAAGATCCTGATGCTGGGAAAGATTGAGGGCAGGAGGAGAAGGGGTGACAGAGGATGACAGATGGTTGGATGGCATCGCTGAGTCAATGGACATGAGTTTGAGCAAACTCCAGGAGAGAGTGAAGGACAGGGAAGCCTGGCATGCTGCAATCCATGGGGTCGCAGAGTCAGACACCACTTGGTGACTGAACAACAACAAAACATGCAGCAAGCATTAGATCAGACAGTCCAACCTGACACAATGAGTACAGGGCCAAAAAAGAGAACAAGCCCTCAACTCACTCTTATCATCACTGTCGCCAATGTCGGGGCTTGCTTTTCTCTAAGAAAATGTCACCAAAAGCCTAAGAGAGGTCACAGAGTATGAAGCACATAATAGACCCTCACAAAACACTAGGGGGACAAATTCTCCAGGACCAACAATCTAATTTCTCCCACGAATAAACTTCAACTAAAGACTAAATGGAGAAGGGACTTTCCTGGTGGTCCAGTGGTTGAGAATCTGCCTTCTAGAGCAGGGGGTGCGGGTCGGCTCCTTGGTCGGGGAACTAAGACCCTAGATGCCGCAGGGCTACTAAGCCCGCACACTGCAACTACGCATCACAATGAAGACCCACGGCAGCCAAAGTAAAATAAAAATAAATAAAATCAATTTTAAAAAAAAGCAGGGAGAGGAGAGAAAAAACAGTTGGGAAATCTGTAGATTCAAAGAGGCTGAAGCGGTCTATTAAGAGATCATGATGTGTGGATGGACCCCACTTGGAACCCTGTTCAAGTGTTTGTTTGAAGTGAAAATGTGAACACTCACCAGATATTTGATAATGTTAAGAAATTATTGCTAATTTTTAGGAGTGATATCACAGGATTTTCTTTTTTCTTTTAAAAAGTAGAAGGGCCCTTATGCTTTATTAGCGACACTTTCCCAAATACTCTGGGAGGAAAACAACACTGTGGCTTGGATGAGCCTCAGTGTATCGAAGAGCAGATGGGGAAGGAGGGGGAGGTATGGACAGGGCCAGACTGGCTGTGACTTGGCCACCACTGCAGCTGGGCGACGGGTACCTGAAGGCTCATTATATTCTTCTGTCTATTCTTACATTCGAAGTTTCCATAATAAAAATATATTTTCAATAAGGGGAAAGAATATATGTATGTACATATATTCACACACATATACATACATACCTGTATGTATAACTGAATCGCTATGCTGTACACCTAAAACTAACAAGATATTCCAAATGAACTGTACTTCAAGTTTAAAAGATAGGATATTTCTTTTAAAAAATACAAAAAACAAGTACTTTGAAAAAATGGACTGCCTATGACCTTTATCATGGAACTAGTTCATTCATGAAGAAGAACAAAAGAGCCTCTTGATGAAAGTGAAAGAGAAGAGTGAAAAAGTTGGCTTAAAGCTCAACATTCAGAAAACTAAGATCATGGCATCCGGTCCCATCACTTCATGGCAAATAGATAGGGAAATAGTGGCTGACTTTAGTTTTTGGAGCTCCAAAATCACTGCAGATGGTGACTGCAGCCATGAAATTAAAAGACGCTTACTCCTTGGAAGGAAAGTTATGACCAATCTAGACAGCATATTAAGAAGCAGAGACATTACTTTGTCAACAAAGGTCCATCTAGTCAAGGCTATGGTTTTTCCAGTGGTCATGTATGGATGTGAGAGTTGGACTATAAAGCTGAGCACCGAAGAATTGATGCTTTTGAACTATGGTATTGGAGAAGACTCTTGAGAGTCCCTTAGACTGCAAGGAGACCCAACCAGTCCATCCTAAAGGAGATCAGTCCTGGGTGTTCATTGGAAGGACTGATGTTGAAGCTGAAACTCCAATACTTTGGCCACCTGATGCAAAGAGCTGACTCATTTGAAAAGACCCTGATGCTTGGAAAGATTGAGGTCAGGAGGAGGAGGAGATGACAGAGATGAGATGGCTGGATGGCATCACCGACTCGATGGACATGAATTTGAGCAAACTTCGGGAAATAGTGAAGGACAGGGAAGCCTGGTGTGCTGCAGTCCGTGGGGTTGCAAAGAGTTGGATACAATTTCATGACTGAACACACATAAGAAATATACATTTGGTCTTGGGCCACAGTTCTCAGTTCACAGCTCCCAAAACCCTTAGAATTTCCTAAGTGTTGAAACTGAGAAAGGCGGCTTTTGTTACGTCAATGACGTAACTTTCAGAATCACCTAATGATGGGGGCTGGGAGCCAGAAGAACCGACCCCAGTGATTAGAGGGTTAGAACTTCCTGTCCTACCTCCTGGCCTCCAGGGAGGGGAGAGGGGCGGGAAGTTGAGTCAATCATCCATGGTCAATGATTTTATCTCTCCTCCTCTAAAATGAAGCTTCTGTTTTTAATGGACAGGACAGGGTTCTAAAAGCTTCCAGGCTGGTGAACACACGGGTCTGGCAAGAGCAGAGTGGCTGGAGAGGGCAGGGACGCCCTATGTTCTTTCCCCATATCTTGTCCTATGTGTCTCTTCCGCCCGGCTATTCCTAGTTTACATTGTTCTGCAATAAACCAGACATCTAGTGAGTAAAATGTCTGAGTTCTGTGAGCCACTCTAGCACGTTAGGGCTTTCCTGGTGGCTCAGATGGTAAAAAATCTACCTGCAATACAGGAGACCTGGGTTCGAGACCTGGGTTCAATCCCTGGGTCGGGAAGATCCCCTGGAGAAGGGAACGGCAACCCACTCAAGTATTCTTGCCTGGAGAATCCCATGGACAGAGGAGCATGGCGGGCTACAGTTCAAGGGGTCGCAAAGAGTCAGACACAACTGAGTGAGTAGCTCGCGCGCGCGCGCGCACACGCGCACACACACACACACACACACACACACACACACACACACACACACACACACACACACACACACACACACACACACACACACACACACACACACACACACACACACACACACACCCCTTTTACAGATACAGCTTCCCAGGTGGCACTAGTGGTAAAGAATCCTCCGGCCAATGCAGGAGATGCAAGAGTTTAATACCTGGGTGGGGAAGATCCCCTGGAGAAGGAAATGGCAACCCACTCCAGTATTCTTGCCTGGAGAATCCCATGGACAGAGGACCCTCGCAGTCTACAGTCCATTGGACTACAAAGAGTCAGACGTGACTAAGCGGCTGAGCACATCTTTTATAGATACAGCTTGAAATACTTAGGGGTGGAATGATATGAAAACTCAAAATACCACGAGAAACTGGAGAGTAGGACAAGACAGAGATGAAGCAAGTCTGGCCAGGAGTTATTAGTGGGGAAGTGGGGGCTGTGAGCAAGACCTAGGACAGCGTGGAGAAGGCAGAACAAAGGAGCCTGGACAGACAGACAGGAAAGGGAAAGGCATCTGTGCATCGCAGACACTTACAAAGCTTCATATCAGCTAAGGCAGAGGTCCCCAACCTTTCTGGCACCAGAGATTGGTTTCACGGAAGATAATTTTTCTACAGACGGGGGGCGAGGGGTGATGATGGTTTGGGGATGATTCAAGTGCATTACATTTACTGTGCACTTTATTTCTATTACTGTTACATCCGCTTCACCTCAGATCATCAGGCATTAGATCGCAGAGGTCGGGGACCCCTGAGCTAAGGTACTTCGGAGGTAAGTAACAGAGACAATTCTAACCTGAGCTACAAAAGAATTACTGTCAACAGTCAGGAAATTGGGAGAACTCAGCCCAGAGAAGGAAATGAAGCCAGAATAGCTCTGGCCAGTTCACACAGCAACAAATAGAGTCACCAGGACCTGGCTGTTGAATAAATGGCCTCTCAAGCATTCTTGGAGAAGGCAATGGCAACCCACTCCAGTACTCTTGCCTGGAAAATCCCATGGATGGAGGAGCCTGGTAGGTTGCCGTCCATGGGGTCGCTAGGAATTGGACACAACTGAGCGACTTCCCTTTCACTTTTCACTTTCATGCATTGGAGAAGGAAATGGCAACCCACTCCAGTGTTCTTGCCTGGAGAATCCCAGGGACGGGGGAGCCTGGTGGGCTGCCATCTATGGGGTCGCACAGAGTCGGACACGACTGAAGCGACTTAGCAGCAGCAGCAGCAGCAGCAAGCATTCTTAGTCAATTTGGAAGCTAAAGCTCCAACTGCCATGGCTCAAGTCACAGGCCTGCCCCCGGGCCAAAGGAGGGCAGGGTTTACCCCCTGACTGAGACAGCAAGACATGGTGGGGCCACCATTCCTCCGAAGAACATCGGCACAGAAGGGACAAAGCAAGCACAAGGGAACCTTCTGTCCACTCCAGGCACTGAACCGGATTCTTTACATTTAATCCTCAAAGCAACCCTACCAGTAGCTATTACCTGCCCAATTTTACTGACAGCAACACTGAGGTGTAGAGAGGTCAGGTGACCTACTCAGGGGTACACGGTGGTGAGGGGGCCAAGCTGAACTCAGTCTGATGCAGGACACCTGTGCTCTCCAAGCCACCAGGCTACAGGAGGTGACGTGGGTCCAAAGTCTGAATGCCAGCAACATTCTCCATTTTTCTTGATGGCAACTGCTAGGAAAAAAGTGGGAAATGAGTCCAAACCAAGAGAATTGTATTTGAAAGTGTTAAAGAAGAATCTTAGTGCAGAACTATCTTGGACACGTCCAGTATCTTTTATCCTCAAAGCCCTTGATGAGAACAAATCCATTTCCTCTGATGCTGAGATCTTCAGGAGGGATGGGAAGCGGACAAAAGAAATTTCTGAGCATCATCATTGACAGTCCCAAAGAAAAGGGGAGGAACATTTAAGAAGCTCCAATCAGAGAACCCAAACTGCAAAACTGCTGAAGACAAAGCTCAAGGAGCCCATGAGGCAGGTGTCATTCTATGCCTGCACCTCTGGCCCTTCCAACCTGTTTCTTAATGATCATAACAGACTTGTCTTCCTCACCCCCCACCCAGGCCGGGAGCTTCCCCAGAGGCAGATACTGTGTCTTGTTCACCTGTGTAACCTACACCGACGAGCCTGGGTTATACAGATGCTTCCCGTGGATGAAACATCAATGACTTTGCAATCAAAATGAAGGAAAACTTGGTCTAGGAAGAAGATGCCATTTGAGGAACATCTCTGCTTCAGACTCACATCTCTGTTGGCTCACTTTCTAGAGTCATCAATTCTACTGCTACGGGCGAAAGGGAAGACGCTGAAGGTGGAGAACAGGAAGCTGAAGGCTGGACACCCAGGAAGGACTCAGTAAATATGTGCTAGATGAGTTGGTATCACCCATCTGTCACTCAAAGTCCCCTCCAGACTCTCCAAGCTAAAACTCCCCCTAAAACTGACCATCAGAAAAACATGTGCCTCCTCCAAAGAGCCCTGATTCCTCTTATTAGATATGGAATCCCCTCCACCAGGATGCTCTGAGTGGAAGGCGTGCCCTCTACAACTCCCTCTCTCACCCTGAGTGGTGAGAGAAGTCCATCTATCACTCTTTGAACATGACCCTGAGGAGCTGAACCCACCTGACTGGCTGTCGTCCCATTAAATACATATAAAGCTCCTACTGTGTGCTGGAGCCGAACTGGGCAATGAATATACCCTGAAAAATCAACAACCACAGGTCGCTAGAGGAGCTCCCAGCCTGACATTCTCCTGCAAGTTGCTTCAGAAGCAGGTTGGTACCAGAGCAGATAGAACAGTTTCTTCCGCATGTGGTAAGTGAGGGTGTGAGCGAGGCCCCCTCCAGCAGGTTCAAACCACACGTCTGTCAGCTACCGCTGGGGACCCCCCTCATCTGCCTCCACACCTGACTCAATGGGACCACCGACTAGCCTTTCTCTTCAGAGACTCCTTTCCTCAGGGAGCCCGGCCTTCCAGTACACAGCAGGAAGATGGGTCTGGGCCCTAGGGCTAGACAGCCTGAGGGCTTCAAACTCAGCCCTGATTCTTATCAGCTGAGGAATCCCAGACAAGCTACTTCACGTCTCAAAAATTCTCATCAGTGGACAGCAGCTTCCTCAAGGAACTCGGCTGAGGACCGCGAGGGTTCATAAATGTGACGCCTCAGCGCAGTCAGCAGAATTGAAAGTGCGTGCTGCCAACAGGCTGCCAGGATTACCGCAGCTCTTACAGGATGTTTGATATTAGTATTCTTTCCTGCCAGATTAACCTACACCTGCCAGGACTCTCTTCCATCCTGTTTTCAAAAGTTGACCATCACAGGGTGTCAGGAACTATCTTTTCACACTCCTTCCGGTCCGGGGCCCCTGTGTCTCACCAGCCACCATGTATGGTGTTGCTCTGGGTTCTGTGCTTTCGGTGCAGCTGTGTGCAGGTGGGTGGGATGGTTTTTATGCTTTGAAAGACACCTAGAGAAAGAAGGTTCGGGAACTCCCATTTCATTGGGATGAATCAGAGGAGAGTCATTCAATTGTTGGGGTGTTTTAAATAGTCCTATTACTTCAAACGAAATGCTCTTACTGCTTTTGCCCCTTTGAAATGGAAAGAGCAGCATGTGGACTCTTCCCCCACATCCTTGCCTTACTCCACTGCAACGTGTGCTTACAACTCTTTCTTGGTAAAAACCGACCCATTAATAAAATGACAGACAAGCATCACGAAGAATGGGCTTGATTAAGGCCAACAGAGAGGGTTTGGCAAAAGTCGTGATAAAATGCAGCTCGAAGGCTATTCACAAGTGAAAGATGGCTGACAGGACCTCACTTTGCAAACAAAAACAATGAAAAATCAATGCAGGATAGTGAATGCCATGGGAGGACCATCTCCACTCCAACCTCGCCTCTCATCAAGCTCACTGACCAGAGACACTGACTCCTCTTCTCCCAGGGGTAACAAAGACACGGAGAAGGTTTCAGGCTGGCACAATAAATCTTCTACCCCGACTGCCACTCCCTCTGTGGTAGGAGTTCAACACCGATCCTCTGCAACAAGAGGTAGGAGTTCAACACCGATCTCTCTCGCAGGCAACAAGAGCAACAATGTCAGTGGGGTGGGACAGGGCACCCAATGAACACCGAATCAACCAACCAACTTACCGAGCGGACACCATGAACCTAAAGTCACCACTTGGCAACAAATGATCAGTGAGAATACAGAAATGAAAGAGAGCCTCTGCCACCCAGAGACTCAGAGTCTGCCAGCTCCTGAGGGTAAGGGGCTCGTTCCTCTCTCCACTGGGGCTTTCCGCCACCAGCCAACTCTGGTCTCATGACCCCACAGAATGAGGATCCACGGATGGGCGCGGTAGCGGCAGAGACCCTCCAGGTGTTAGGAGAACCACTGACCGAAACCACCCACCCTGGCCAGGCCCCCGTAGTAACTCACCTGCATGAGTTATCTTAAGCAGGAGGTCCTGGGAAGGAACACAGAACTAACAAGCTACCACCAACTGGAAGAATTCGGGAAAGGTCAAAAGGAAAGAGGAGACACCAGCCCACAAGTCCCACCAACCTTCTAAAATGCTTCCCACTGGAATCCTTCTTGGCTAAGTGATGCGCATGCCACCAGGAAGGTCCCAGAGCCAGAGAAACTGGCCAGAGACAACCCAGAAACTAACCACATCATGTGGTTCTAGCAATCCACTGCATCCACATTATCCCATTTCTCAGCACAAAGTTGTATGTGATATTCTCTTCTGTTTTAAATATTCTCCAAATCCAAGGGTACAATTGTTTTCTTATTCTTCACATGATATGTTTCTCTCTTACCACAGGTTTCCCATTAAATGATACCTTTCAAAGAACTATGTCTTAGGGTTCTACATCAATTACAACCATTTTATGTTTTGTTTGTTGGTGGGGGAGGTGGTGGGGAAGTGTCCACTGGTTGTTTTGCGAACATCTATCTAACATGCTAGGCCCATGTCTGAAAAGTCCTCTAGGCAACCAATGTCGGGGATACACATCGAAGCCATCAGCCTTACCTCGATGAGCTTTCTCTCATAGGAGCTTGCAAGTTCCTCGGCGACTTCTCCAGGTTTCTGCTCAGGGACTGTAACTTCTCCATCAACATTCCAAAGATTTGGGACAACTTTTAGGGAAAAAAAGACTTCCGTAAGTAACTTAATCAACCATAATTCCCTCAATTAAAAAAAAAATTTTTTTCCTTCTTTTCCAAATGGCTTCTCTGGAAAAAAAGCTCTTGCTAAAGAAGAAAAAAAAAAGAAATCACAATTACTAACTACTTCCACATTGCATCATTTTCACACAAGTACAATAAAGCGAATGATAAGCTGTATTTAAAAATGGAATAACTGTCCTCGAGATAGACGCACAGAAGTCTAGCGAACGATCTTGTCGCTACTTTCCATTTCAGGGGAAACAGATGATGCTTTGGCAAAATATAAGAGCCTACATACGCATCTTCTATGTTGGTTAATTTTCTTTTTCTTCAACAAAAAAATTTTTCAGGGAGGTAGTACCTGCCTACAGCATGAAGTGAAATGGCAGTAGGGCTGCTCAGGTAGCATTTAGAATCAAGAAAGCTTCTGGAAAAACTCCAAAGCCAGTGCACAATGACAATGCAAAGACATCTCCATGAGATACTGGCTCTCAGATCAGCACAAGAATTAGCACAGTATTGTAAGAAACCTTCACACTGTTCTCCATAATGACTGTAGCAATTTACATTCCCACCAATGGTGTAGGAGGGCTCCCATTTTCCCTCACCATCTTCAGCATTTGCTATTTGTAGACTTATTGATGGCCATTTTGACTATTGTGAGGTGTCACCTCATTGTAGTTTTGATTTGCATTTCTGTAATAATTAGTGATATTGAGCTTCTTTTCATGTGCCTGTTGACCATCTGTGTGTCTTCTTTGGAGAACTGTATGTTTAGATCTTCAGCTCATTTTTGATTGGGTTGCTCTTTCGATAATAAGCTATATGAGCTAAAAATAGAGTTACCATAGGATCCTGCAAGTCTAGATCCTGGGCAGCTACCCAGAGGAATCTTTTAATTCGAAAGGATACATGCATCCCAATTCACAGCAGCATGATTTAGAACAGTCAGGACATGGAAGCAACCTAAATGTCCATTGGCAGATGAATGGGTAAAGAAGATGGGGTACATATACACAATGAATTACTATTCAGCCATAAAAAGGAATGAAATAATGCCATTTGCAGCAACATGTATAGACCTAAGAGATTTCATACTAAGTGCAGTAAGTCAGACAAAGAAAGACAAATGTCATAGGGTATCATTTATACGTGGAATCTAAAAAAATGAGGCACATGAACTTCTTAGCAAAACAAAAATAGATTGACAAAGAAAACAAACTCATGGTTACCAAAGGTGGTAGTTCAGTTGTGGGTATATCAGGAGTTTGGGATTAACATATATATATATATATATATATATATATATATATAACTATATATAAAAGAGGTAAACAAGGGCCTACTGTATAACACAAGGAGCTATACTTAATATCTTAAAATAACCTAAAATGGAAAAGAATCTGAAAAGAAAGATATGTACGTACAACTGAATCACTCTGCTATATACTTGAAGCTAACACAACATTGTAAATCAACTACACTTCAATAAAAAAATCTGCACAGTATATGCCCATTGAAATTGCTTCTATGATAGAAACTGATAAAATACAATAGAAATAGGTAAAACCTGGAAAAAAGCCAGGTAATTTCAAGATAAGTAGGAGAACAAGAGTAGGAAAAACAGCTGCACAAGCAGTTGAGAAGATTCAGTGGTGTGAATTTAAGACTGCAGACTTGCCCCGGGTCTGAAAACAAGCATCAGGGATGCAGAGGCTTGTGTGTCCTGAGATGAGACTCCTGGATGCTCCAATCAAGTATGATGAGATGGCAATGAGGCAAAAAAGGAAGCCAAGCCTAGTCCTCCAGCCAATGGGATGTGGGAGGCACAGATGCTGGTCAGGCATTCAGGGAGAAGTCAACAACAGGGAAAGACTGAGCAAAAATGGGAGTGGCTTCTGGGCCTGAACTGATCAGTGGCTCTGCCTTCAGCCCTTCATGGAGCCTCCACCAGGCTACAGCTGGTCCAGGCATCTGAGGGACCATACAGAACATGCTGGAATAAAACCGTAAGGGATTTCCCATCAGGAAGCTTCCATAAGCCTCTTATCCTTCTCCATCAGGAGGCAGACAGAATGAAAACCACAATCACAGAAAACTAACCAAATTGATCACATGGATCACAGCCTCATCTAACTCAATGAAACTATGAGCCATGCTGTGCAGGGCCTCCCAAGATGGATGGATCATGGTGGAGAGTTCTGACAAAACATGACAAAATACAGAACAAAAGAGGAAAACATGAATTACCAAGTGAGAAGAGCTCAAGAAAGAAAAAATAAAATAACAGAGGAGGAGGAAATTAAAGACTCAATTCACGAAATGTTCCAGAACCAAAATGTCCGAGACCTGAGTGTTGAGGTCGAAGAGCTCTGTAAGAACGAGCTCTATGAGGACAAGCTTGACGATGAGAGATGGTCACATGCTAACAGTGAAGTTCCAGAACGCAGGAGACAAAGATGGGAGGGTATAAATGCCCAGAGTGGAAGGAGAATTTTTACAAAGGATAAAAAATTGGAAATGGCATAGGAGTTCTCAACAGCATCAGTGTAAGCCAGAAAACAATAAAGTGCTATCTTGAACACCCTGAGAGGAATGCTTTTCAACCTAGAATTACTTACAGAGCTAAACCATGTGAGAAATGCTAATGACGTTTGTAGACAAGCAACCTCTCAAAAATTTTATCTCCCGCCCAAAGAAGAGAAGAAATCTAAGATGAAGAACACAGAGATGTCAATATATGGTGGATCCAACACATAAGTGAGTTTGAGAAAATCCTTCATGACAACCAAAGTGGAAGAAACCCACAGGGCCATCATGGATAAATGGATAAACGAAGCGTAGTGTGCCAACACAATGGATCATTGTGTTAAAGTGTGAAAGTGAAAGTTGCTCAGTTGTGTCTGACTCTTGGCAACCCCATGGACTCTAGTCCAGGGAATTCTCCAGGCCAGAATACTGGGGTGTGTAGCCTTTCCCTTCTCCAGGGGGTCCTCCCAACCCAGGGATCAAACCCAGGTCTCCAGTGTTGCAGGCGAATTCTTTACCAACTGAGCCACAAGGGAAGCCCAATGGATTATTATTCAGCTTTAAAATGGAATGAAGTGCTGACCCATGTCCCAATATGGAGGAACCTTGAAAACATGATGCTGAGGGAAACAAGCCAAACTCAGAGGCCTCAAACTGTATGATATCATGAAATGTCCAGAGTAGGTACTGATTTCCAGAAGTTGGGAGGAAGGAGTGATGGGGAGTGACTGCTAATGAGTACTGGGTTTTTTCTGGGGTAATAAAAATGTTCTAGAAAATGATGATTGGACAATCTTGTGAATGTACCAAAAAGCACTGCACGGTGCACTGTAAAGGGATGACTGGTATAGCATATGAATTACACTGCAATAAAGGAGGAGTGAATTGGAGAGTACAGATGCACAGAGGAGCCAGGCTTCTTCCAGCTAAAGGTCAGAGGGCTTCCAGGAGAGACTGTCTCAGGATGACACTGATGACTCAAGTGTTTGAAAATACTGAGATGTATATAAAGTACACATAATACCAACAAAATTTTAAAACTCAAAACAGTTAAGCATTGACTTTGAAGAAATGTAAAAGTTGTCCAAAAATACTGATCATGTATATATCTCATGGCTGAGTTGTGGAGAGCATTTTCAGCATCATAAAAATGTAATCTTGGATCACTGATTGAACCAAAATGATTACATGACTGTACTCGATTATATGACAACTGGAGGGTGTGTGTGTGTGTTTGTGTATGTACACACATACTTCAAGGGTGTGAAGGACCAGAGAATGCTACCCTTCATCTTCCACAATAGGAAATCAGTTGAGGAGAAGGGGACGACAGAGGATGAGATGGTTGGATGGCATCACCGACTCTATGGACATGAGTTTGAGCAAGCTCCGGGAGCTGGTGATGGACAGGGAAGTCTGGCATACTGAAGTCCATGAGGTCGCAAAGCGACTGAGCAACTGAACTGAACAACTTAAAAAAAAAAAAACAAATCAACAAGTGGCAATAGACAAATTACACAGAGATATCAAGGTAACTACTAAAAGAATCAATTAAAGTAGGACTTCCCTGGTGGCACAGTGGAAAAGGATCTGCCTGCCAATGCAGGGGACACAGGTTTGATTCCTGGTCGGGGAAGATGCTACATGCCTCAGAGCAACTAAGCCCGTTTGCCATAACTACTGAAGCCTGTGGGCCTAGAGCCCCTGCTTTGCAACAAGAGAAGTCACTGCAATGAGAAACCCAAGCACTACAACGAAGAGTAGGCCCCACTTGCTGCAACTAGAGAAAGCCTGCTCACTGCAACAAAGACCCAGGACAGCCAAAAATAATAAATTCATTAACTTTTTTAAAAAAAGTTGACAGCGTTTGCTTCTGAGCAGTGGGAAATGGGGAAAGATTGTGGCTGGAAGCATCTTTTATTGACAAAGCTCATTATTGTACTAAAACTAAATTCTTTGAAAAACTAAACTCAGTTTTATTTGGTGAAAAAAAAATTATTGTGCTTTAGTTAGTTTTCTTCTGGTAGATATAATCTACGGTTTCCTTTGTTTGCTGGGTCAATCTATTGTGCTTTATTTTTGTTGGACTGTTTTGATTTTGCTTATGGGTGTATATGTATATGTGCATATTCAGTCACACTTTTTATTGTTCTTATAAACCTCTGCCTCTACACTAGGGTTTTGCAGTTCGTGGAGTTTACCTTCTTTTTCTCCATTTTTCTTTCTTCTTCCGTTCTTTTTTTTTCTTTTCTCTTTTCTATAATTTTAACTTTCAATTTTTTTTAAATCTATTATATTTTTCCTACATTTATTCCTTTGTTTGCCTTTCCTACTGTTCTTCTTCCCTTGTGCTTAATCTTTCATGTATATAAATCTTCTTCATCTGCCTCTATTTAACCTTGCACATCTATTCTTCCTTTCTTTCCTTTCTTTCCCTTCCTCTCAATACATGTGTTACTTCTGTTGTCACTGCTTTATTCCCCACTCGGCACCTTGCTTTAGTTTTGTTTTCCAGCTTGTGCTTTAGTTAGTTTTGTTCTTAACTGGTAAATATAATTTTTGATTTCCTTTGTTCGCCACGTCAATCTATTGTACTTTATTTTTGTTGGACTATTTTGACTTTGCTCGTGGATCTATACGTATACGTTCCATTATTTAATCATTAACAGCCATTTGTCTGGGGTTCACCTTTGGTTTCTCATTTTTGGGTATTTGTTTTAATTTCACTTAATGCCATAACAAACCACTTGTGGAATCTTTGTTCCAGACCAGAGATAAAGCCCTGAGCCTTTGGAGTGGGAGCACTGACTCCAGGATCCTAGACTACCAGAGAACTAACCTTAGGGAGTATCCAATAGTGAGAACTCACACTAAGGAAACCACTTGAATACAAGACCCGGCATCACCAACCACTAGTGGCACAACAAACAAAACAAAAATACAAACCCAGTCATCGGCAGACAGGATGACCCCCTCCCTCAGCCCTGCCCATCAGAGGGAAACAAACACTCGGCACAATCTCACCCTATAGAAGCTCACACAAACCACTGGCCCGACCTTAGGATGGCAGAAACCAAAAGGAAAACAGAATTCAGCCTTGAAGCCTGGGAAAAGGAGACCTCAAACACAGTAAGCTAAAAAACAAAGTAATGAAAAGACAGAAAAATGTTACACAAGTGAAAGAACAAACTAGAAACACAGAAGTCCAAGGAAATAGACAAACTACCTGAAAAGGAATTCAGAATAGATAGTATGGATGATCAAAAACCTTAAAAACAAAACGGAGAAAATGCAAGAGTCAATGAACAAAGACCTGGAAGAATTAGAGAATAAACACACAGAAACAAACAACACAATTAGTGAAATTAAAAAGACTCTGGAAGGAATCAATAGCAGAATATCTGAAGCAGAAGAATGAATCAGTGAGCTGGAAGATGAAATGGTAGAAATAACTTCTGAAGAGCAGAATAAAGTAAAAAGAATGAAAAGAGCTGAGGATAGTCTCAGAGACCTCTGGGACAACATCAAACGCACCAACATTTGAATTATAGGGGTCCCAGAAGAAGAAGCGAAAAAGAAAAGGCATGAAAAAATTTTTGAAGAGATTATAGTTGAAATTTTCCCCAACTAGGAAAAGGAAACAGTCAATCAGAGAGTCCCATACAGAATAAACCCCAGAAGAAACATGCCAAGACATACACTAATCAAACTGAAAAATCTAAACACAAAGGAAGAATATTAAAAGCAGCAAGGGAGAAGCAACAAGCAACATACGAGGGAAACCCCATACGCTTAACAGCTGATCTTTCAGCAGAAGCTCTGCAGGCCAGAAAGGAATGGTAGGATATATTTACAGTACTGAAAGGGAAAAATCTACAACCAAGATTACTGTACCCAGCAAGGATCTCATTCAAAATTCATGGAGAAATAACAAGCTTTTCAGACAAGCAAAAGTTAGGAGAACTCAGTACCACCAAACCATCTTTACAACAAATGTTAAAGGGACTTATATAGTCAAGAAATACAAGAGAAGAAAAAAGATCTACAAAATCAAACCCAAACAATTAAGAAAATGGCAACAGGAACATATATATCAATAATTACTTTAAATGTAAATGGATTGAATGCTACAAGCAAAAGACACAGACTGGCTGAATGGATACAAAAACAAGACCAACATATATGCTGTCTACAAGTAACCCACTTCAGACCTAAAGACACATATAGACCAAAAGTGAGAGGATGGAAAGATATATTCCATGCAAATGGGAAGCAAAAGAAAGCTGGAGTAGCAATCCTCATATCAGACAAAATAGACCTCAAAATAAAGAAGATTACAAGAGATAACGGAGGACACTACATAATGATCAAGGGATCAATCCAAGAGGAAGACATAACAACTGTAAATATCTATGCACCCAACATAGGAGCACCTCAATACATAAGACAAACTCTCACAGACATAAAAGGAGAAATTGACAGTAACACAACAATAGTAGGAGACTTTAATACTCCACTCACACCAGTGGACAGATCATCAAAACAGAAAACCAATAAGGAAACACAAGTCTTAAATGATACATTAGATGAGATGCATCTCATTGATATCTTCAGGACATTCCATCCAAATGCAGAAGAATACACCTTTTTCTCAAGTGCACATGGAACATTCTCCAGGATAGACCACATCTTGGGTCACAAATCAAACCTCAGTAAATTTAAGAAAACCAAAATCGTATCAAGCATCTTTTCCAACCACAATGCTATGAGACTAGATATCAATTACAAGAAAAAAAACTAAAAAACAGAAACACATGGAGATTAAACAACACGTTTCTAAATAACCAACAGGTTACTGAAGAAATCAAAGGGAAATCAAAAAATTTCTAGAAACAAATGGCAATGAAAACACGACAATTCAAAACCTATGGGATGTAGAAAAAACAGTTCTAAGAGGGAAGTTTATAGCAATACAAGTCTACCTCAAGAAATAAGAAAAACATCGGACAACCTAACTTTACACCTAAAACAACTGGAAAAAGAAGAAGAAAAAATAAACCCAAAATTAGTAGAAGGAGAGAAATCATAAAGATCTGAGCAGAAATTTAAATCAAAAAGAAATGAAAGAAACAATAGTAAAGATTAATAAAACTAAAAGCTGGTTCTTTGAGAAGATAAACAAAATTGACAAACCTTTAGCCACGATTCATCAAGAAAAAAAGAGAGAAGAATCAAATCAACAAAATTAGAAATGAAAAAGGAGAGGTTACAAAATCAATGCAGAAATACAAAGGATTATAAGAGACTATTCTGAACAACTAACTATATGGCAATAAAATGGATAACCTGGAAGAAATGGACAGATCTTAGAAAAGTTCAATCTTCCAAGACTGAACCAGAAAGAAATAGAAATTATGAACAATCCAATTATAAGCACTGAAACTGAAGCTGTGATCAAAAATCTCTCAAAAAACAAAAGCCCAGGACCAGATGGCTTCAGAGGGAAATTCTATCAAACATTTAGAGAAGAGCTAATGCCTATTCTTCTAAAACTCTTTCAAAAAATTGCGGAGGAAGGAACACTTCCCAACTCATTCTATGAGGCCACCGTCACCCTGATACCAAAACCAGACAAAGGCAACACACAAAAAAGAAAACTACAGGCCAATATCACTGATGAACACAGAGGCAAAAATCCTTAACAAAATTTTAGCAAACAGAATTCAGCAACACATCAAAAAGCTCATACACCATGATCAAGTTGGGTTTATTCCAGGAATGCAAGGATTCTTCAATAGAAGAAAATCAATCAATGTGATACACAATGTCAACAAATTGAAAGTTAAAAACCATATGATAATAGATGCAGAAAAAGCCTCTGACAAAATTCAGCACCCATTTATGATTAAAACTCTTCAAAAAATGGGCATAAAAGGAACCTACCTCAACACAGTAAAGGCCATATATCATAAGCCTACAGCAAACATTATTCTCAATGGTGAAAAACTTAAAGCATTCCCCCTAAGATCAGGAACAAGACAAGGGTGTCCACTTTCCCCACTATTATTCAACATAGCTCTGGAAGTCCTAGCTACAGCAATCAGAGAAGAAAAAGAAATAAAAGGAATCCAGATCGGAAAAGAAGTAAAGCTCTCACTGTTTGCAGATGACATGATACTGTACATAGAAAGCCCTAAAGATAGTATCAGAAAATTGCTAGAGCTAATCAGTGAATTTAGCAAAGTTGCAAGATACAAAATCAATACACAGAAATCTCTACATTTCTATATACTAACAATGAAAAATCAGAAAGAGAAATTAAGGAATCAATCCCATTCATCATTGCAACAAAAAGAATTAAATATCTAGGAATAAACTTACCTAAGGAGACAAAAGAACTGTACACAGAAAATTATAAGATACTGATGAAAGAAATCAAAGACAACATAAACAGATGGAGAGATATTCCATGTTCCTGGGTAGGAATAATCAATATTGTGAAAATGACCATACTACCAAATGCAATCTACAGATTCAATGCAATCCCTATCAAATTACCAATGGCATTTTTCATAGAACTAGAACAAAAAATTTCACAATTCATATGCAAACACAAAAGACCCTGAAGAGCCAAAGCAGTCTTGAGAAAGAAGAATGGAGCTGGAGCAATCAATCTTCCTGACTTCAGATTATACTACAAAACTACAGTCAAGACAGTATGGTACTGGCACAAAAACAGAAATATAGACCAATGGAACAAGACAGAAAGCCCAGAAATAAACCCATGCACCTATGGGTTCCTTATTTTTGACAAAGGAGGCAAGATTATACAATTGGGCAAACACAGTCTCTTCAACAAGTGGTGCCTGGAAACCTGGACAGCTACATGTAAAAGAATGAAATTAGAACACTTCGTAAGAACCATACACAAAGATAAACTCAAAATGGATTAAAGACCTAAATGTAAGACCAGAAACTATAAAACTCTTAGAGGAAAACATAGGCAGAACACTCAATGACACAAATCAAAGGAAGATCCTCTATGACCCACCTCCCAGAGTAACAGAAATAAAAACAAAAGTAAACAAGTGGGGCTGAGGCAAGATGCAAAGACAACCCTCAGAACGGGAGAAAAGAGCAGCAAATGAAACAACTGACAAAGTATTCATTTCCAAAATGTACACGCAGCTCATACAACTCAATATCAGAAAAACAAACAATCCAATCAAAAAGTGAGAAAAAGACCTAAACAGACATTTCTCCAAAGAAGACATACAGATGGCTAACAAACTCATGAAAAGATGTTCAACATCACTCATTATAAGAGAAATGAAAATCAAAACTACAATGAGATATCACCTCACACTGGTCAGAATGGCCATCATCAAAAAGTCTACAAACAATAAATGCTGGAGAGGTTGTGGAGAAAAGGGAACACTCTTGCACTGTTATAAAGTAAATTGATACAGCCGCTATGGAAGATGGTATGGAGATTCCTTAATAAACTAGGAATAAAACCACCATATGACCCAGCAACCTCACTCCTAGGCATATACCCTGAGGTAACCAAAATTGAAAAAGGCACCTGTATCCCATTGTTCACTGCAGTACTATTTATCATAGCTAGAACATGGAAGCAACCTAGGTGTCCATCGACAGATAAATGGATAAAGAAGCTGTGGTACATACACACAATGGACTGTTACTCTGCCATAAAAAGGAATGTGTTTGAGTCAGTTCTAATGAGGTGGATGAACCTAGAACCTATTATATAGAGTGAAGTAAGTCAGAAAGAGAAAGATAAATATCGTATTCTTAACATATATACACGGAATCTAGAAAAATGGTACAATGGTAGAATTTATTTACAGGACAGCAATGGAGAAACAGACATAGAGAATAGACTTACAGACATGGGGAGAGGGGAGGAGAGGGTGAGCTGTATGGAAAGAGTAACATGGAAACTTACATTACCATATGTAAAATAGATAGCCAACAGGAATTTGCTGTATGATGCAGGAAACTCAAACAGGGGCTCTGTATCAACCTAGAGGGGTGGAATGGGGAGGGAGATGGGAGGGAGCTTCAAAAGGGAGGGGATATATGTATACCTATGGCTGATTCACGTTGAGGTTTGACAAAAAACAAGAAAATTCTGTAAATCAATTATCCTTCAATAAAAAAATAAATTAAAAAAATTTTAATTTTCAAATAAAAAGCTGAATGCATTTCCTCTAAGATCAAGAATAAAATATTGATTCCCACTCACCACTCTTGTTCAGCATAGCACTGGAAGTCCTACTAACAGTAATCAGACAAGAAAGAGAAATAAAAGGAATCCAAATTGGAAAAGGAGAAGTAATACTGTCACTGTTTGCTGATGACATGATATTATACATAGAAAATCCAGAAGATACCACCAAAAAACTACTCAAGTTCATTAATGAACTCGGTAACGTTACAGGATACAAAAATAACCTTCAGAAATCTACTGCATTTCTATATACTATTAATGAACTATAAAAAAAGATAAACCTAAAAGATCACTGTCACATCAAAAAGAATAAAATACCTAGGAATAAATCTAGCCAAGGAGGCAAAAAATCTGTACTCAGAAAACTATAAAACACCTATGGAAGAAACTGAAGACAACACAAACAGATAGAAAGATGCACTGTGTCCATGGACTGGAAAAACTAATATTAAAATGACCATAACACCCAAGGCAATCTACAGATTCAATGCAATCCCTATCAAAATATCAATGGCATTTTTCACAGAACTAAAATACTTCCAAAATTTGCACAGAAATGCAAAAGGCCCCAAATAAACAAAACAATCTTGAGAAAGAACAGAGCTGGAGGCATCACACTCACTTGATTTCAGACAATACTACAAAGCTACAGCAATCAAAACAGTATGGTACTCACATAAAAACAGCAGAATCAGGAGAACAGAATAGAGAGCCCAGAAATAAACCCACGCACCTTTGGTCAACTAATCTCTAACAAAGGCGGCAAGAATATACAATGGGTAAAAGATAGTTCTTTCAACTAGTGATGCTGGGAAAACTGGACAGATACATGTATAAGAAAGAAATTAGAACATTCTCTCATACCATGTACAAAAATAAATTCAAAATGGATTAAAGAACTAAATATAAGACCAGAAACTATAAAACTCCTAAAAGAAAACATAGGCAGAATTCCGTTCAACATAAAGTGCAGCAGTATTTTTTCAAAGTTCCTAAGGCAAAGGAAACAAAGCAAAAAATAAACAAACGGGACCTAATTAAACTTAGAAGCTTTTGCACAGCAAAGGAAACCATCAGCTACAACAAAAAAGATAAGCTACCAAAAGGAGAAAACATTTGCAAATAACATAACCAATTTATGTCATTTGTAACAGGACTTCCCAGTTGGTAAAGAATCCGCCTGCAATGCAGGAGACCCCAATTCGATTTCTGGGTCGGAAAGATCCACTGGAGAAGGGATAGGCTGCTCAACTCCAGTATTCTTGGGATTCCCTTGTGGTTCAGCTGGTAAAGAATCTGCCTGCAATGTGGGAGACTTGGGTTTGACCCCTGGATTGGGAAGATCCCCCAGAGAAGGGAAAGGCTATCCACTCCAGTATTCTGCCCTGGAGAATTCCATGGACTGTATAGTCCATGGGGTCGCAAATAGTCGGGCACAACTGAGCGACTTTCACATAACCAATAAGGGGTTAATATCCAAAATATATACACAGCTCTCTACAGCTTAATATCAATAAAACAAACAACCCAATTTTAAAATGGTCAGAAGACCTAAATAGACCTTTTTCAAAAAAAAAGATATACAGATGGTAAACAGACACATGGAAAGATGTTCAACATTGCTAATCATCAGCAAAATGAAATCGAAACTTCAATGTGGCATCACCTCACCCTTCTCAAAACAGATGATCATCAAAAGACCACAAATAATAAATGTTGGTGGGAATGTAAACTGGTCCAACTTCTGTGGAAAACACTATGGAGGTTCCTCAAAAAACTAAAAATAGAGCTACCATAAGATCCAGTAGTTCCACTCCTGGATAGATATCCAAAGAAAATAAAAACACTAATTTGGAAAAAAAAAAATACATACACCCCAGTGTTCATAGCAGCACATTATTTACAATAGCCGGGACATGGACACAACCTAAGTGTCCATCACCAGATGAATGGAAGGAGATGTAGCTCTACAGCTTACAGATTAATATTAGGAACGTGAGGGGAGCCACCTCTCTACTGACAAAGTGAATCTGTGGCGAGGCACCAGAAGTCATTTTTCCCTTTAGTTGAAGTTTGTACATGCGTCACATCTGATCAGTGTGTTTTCAAGCCCAAAAGATTTCATTTGCCATGGGAGCGAGAACGTGCAGGTGTTCAAGGAAAGCAGCACAATAAAAGTGTGAGTAACATCAAGTCATATGAGAGCCAAAAACGGCAGCTTACAGCATCGCTTCCTCCTCTCGGCACATCCTCCAGCAAACCAGTCACCTTGGAGAGGGTAACTGGGATTGAATCCTGCACATTAAACCTGAACAACAGATACACACCTCTGTGACTGATCGCACTTCACATTTGTTGTTGCTGTTTTAAGATATCTGTTTCCTGAGAGTGATCTATTAGTCTGGGCACAGAAAGACAATTCAACAGCCCAGGAGGAAACTATTTGGGTCTAAAAGAGCTCTCTGAATTCTAGAATACAAGACTTAAAAACACTGGCTGGCAAAGCCATCTCAAGCCTAAACTTTTTCATTAACAATCTCCGTGCATAGTTTGAGTTACTCTGACAGTGTTCAGAACTTGACCTTCTGCCCTGCTCAAGCGCTGCACAAAGAGGGCAGAAAGAAACTCTGACCCACGTATTTAGATATTTCAACCGTGGATGAGAAACTTAAGTTGTATAGTAGCCTGCCCCCATCTGCAATTTAATTTCCATGGTTTCAGATATCTGTGGTCAATTGTGGTCCAAAAACATTAAATGGAAAATTCCAGAAATAAACAATTCATTAATTTTAAATCACATACCATTCTGAGTAGCATGGTGAAATCTGGTACCATCCTGCCCTGCCCAGGACATGAACCATCTCTTTGTCCAGTGTATTCAATGCTGTATATACAACCCGCCTATTAGTGCAGGACAAAACAGCATATATGGGATCTGGCATTATCCACAGTTTCAGACACCCACTGGGGGTCTTAGAACATATCCCTGGAGGATGGCGGCCAGGGGGTGGGGGGTGGGGTAAGGGATACAGTGTCGAAAAGGCCAAGACTTAAGTCCAAAAGCAAAATGGATAAGGGCTGGATTTAATTTGCTAAACACAATTTGAAAGCTACATCCATACACAATGGGTCTTCATAAAGATAAAACGGTGATATTGCTTCATCTTACTTAGCACTTTGGAGTTGACCGAGCTTCTTCAAACACGTCATTCACGGGAACCTCCATACAGGACTCAGTCTGGCCAGCTGAGGTGTGTGCCAGACGTGAAGCTTATCTAGGTTATCTGTCTAGCACAGAACGCCTCGTAACCCAGGTGACCTACTTAACATTCACATTATTCACAGGAAAATACACACTTTATTTACTTGTACAAACTCTGAGCAGTCAGCAGTTTTCTCCTGTATGTATTTCCTTGATGGCATAATTATCCAAGTCAGATTCCAAATGGAAAAGAATTGGCAAAAATAATAAGCCTTCTCTCTTTACATCCAAAGAGACACTGAAAGTGTGTCTGGTACAAACACATTCACTTTAAATCAGAACTATTTTTCATGTTCTAGAAAAGCTGTGGGTTTGTTAGCACCACTAGCAGGTTATTTACACCTAGAGAACATGACACAGTTTTTCACCTCCTTGCAGCCTGCCGAGGTGTCTGTGATAAGTCACCTGAAAAAAGCAGACGCTAAGCTGGTCTCACTAGCAGGCAAGGCACCAGAGAACACGTGGGGTTTTTTGCCTAAACTATTTTAAGCCAAACTTCAGCTACCACGGAGAGCAGCCTGGCAAACAGTATGATAAGATTACTGTTTTCCTTTCAATTTGAACAGTCTTAGCATGACCCCAGCTGCAGACAGTATGAGGTACAGGCAGTGGAAGAGGATAAAGAACCATTTAAAATTCCGAGATGGTTCCCTTGAACATTCTAATGGACACGAGGAGGTGTGCCGGGTCCTGTGACAGCGGGCCGGGTGTGGTGTGATGGGAACTGGGGACACCTGGAGGCTCCAAAGGAGAACCACTCCTCCTGGGTTAGGTGACAATGACCCTTACAAGGCAGCAGGGACCCACACTTGTTCCAGCAAAGGAATGGGTCTTCATAATATCAGCATCCACCATTCTGAGCACTCGTTGCCGCGGCAAGGGGAGGGTACAGTGAACAAGACAGCGTGTGTTCTGCCATCAGACAGATACCAAGTGCAAAGTTTGGCTCTACCACTCAGTAGAGAGTGACCCTGGGCAAGTCTTCCATCCACTCACTCAACAACTAGCTACTTACGATTCATTACATGCCAGGCACTAGACATGCACGTGCACTCAGGCTCTCAGTCATATCTGACTCTGAGACCCCATAGACTGTAGCCCGTCAGGCTCCTCTGTCCATGGGATTATCCTGGCAAGAATACCGGAGTGGGTTGCCATTTCCTCCTCTAGGGGATCTTCCTGACCCAGTGATCAAACCCATGTCTCCTGCACTGGTAGGCAGATTCTTTACCACTGAGCCACCAGGGAAGCCCTTTCATAATAACCCTTGTTTTCGTTGTTCAGTTGCTAAGTCGTGTCTGACTCTTTGTGACCCCATGGACTGCAGGACACCAGGCTTCCCTGTCCTTCATTATCTCCTGGAGTTTGTTCAAACTGATGTGCACTGAGTTGGTGATTCTATCTAACCATCTCATACTTGGCCACCTGCCTTCTCCTTTTGCCTTCAATCTTCCCAAGCATCAGGGTCTTTTCCAAAACAGTCACAGGATGAACACCCTAAAGCAGGCAAAGCACTCAATTCATGTGCAGCCATGGGGTCCTGATGCTGTTACCACTGGGGTCATCCTTCAACCCTCTGCCTTGCCATGCAACTGCTGAGCACGTTACTATGTATATCACGTACTGTTTTCACAGTGAACATACATGGTAGATATTATTATCCCCAGGAAAATGAGATTCTAAGGCGTCACACGATGAGCCCAAGGTCAGACAGGTACCAAAGGGCAGGTTCAGGATGAAACCCAAGCCTCTGTTCCTTCCCCTACATGCTCCTGGCCCAGCTCCGTCGGCAGCAGAGTAACTATGGGGGACACACCCAGTCTCTGGCTCAGACCTTTGTTCAGTAGGTGTTCGTGAGCCCAGAAAGCCAAGGACAGGCTGGGGTCAGGGGAGGTGGTTCCTCTCCCGGACCCAAGGTTACAGGACAGCTCCAGGGTCACAGCACCAGGTGTCCCCAGGGCAGCAAGTCTCCAGCATCTCTCAGGACAGCTTCTCTTGGGGGCTTTCTGAGTTATCACTGAAAGTGTTCAGGCTTTTCAGGGATGGGGCAACAGATGAACTCAGGCTGCTAGTCAGCCCATTTCAACCTTGGGGAAGGGAGTACTTGCCCCTCCTAATTGAGAAATCTTGATTCAACCCAGAGTTTCCATGAGAAGCCAAGCCATGGCACTTGGAGGGAAAGGCAGTGAAACAGACGAGAAATCCTGGCACTGAAAAGGAATAGCTGCTCCCAACTGGAGTGAGAGAAGGTTCCACCTCCCTGCCAGGGTCTCAGGCTGCAGCATAGAACATATACAGGCAGCAGGAAAGGGGGAAAGCTACTGTTTTTGGAGCCTGATGAGCAAGTAAATTCTATCATATTGTACATGGCCTGAACCACCACTATGCAGGATCTCCTGCATAGCAATGAGGAAGTGGGGGTGTGGCTTCTTTTACAACACTGCAATCAATGTACTTGGTACTGCAAACCACCATCTGCCTGACTTCAAAGCCCCAAGCTCTCCAAGACTCACCACACTGCCTCCCTAACTCCAGAGCCCAGTGGCCACCGTGTCACTAACTTCCACCTGACAGACTTCCGAGGCCACGCACTGAAACCCCAGAGGAAACCTGCCTCCGTAAATGCATCAAACGCACAGAAACACACACACATGCATGCACGCACTCACACATGCATGCATGCATATTTGGTTGCCTGCTCGTGGCTAACTATAAATTTCAAACTCTCCAGAAAGTTGAAACCTTATTTTCCAAAAGCCTGATATATACCTAGTCACCTCACAGATAGATGACAGGGGACACGTGATAGCCAAGCCAAGAAAATGTTACCTAAACAACATTCTAGCACGTGACATCTACACCAACTTCATCGACCCAAGGGGTGCATACTCATCTGTATCCTTCAAGAACAGGACCAGGAACTATGGGATCGAGGGGGATACTGTTTCTAATAGACGAGTAATTATATAGGATGAGAAGGCTTCCCTTGCGGCTCAGATGGCAAAGAATCCGCTTGCAATGCAGGAGACCCAGGTTCAATCCCTGGGTCGGGAAGGTCCCCTGGAGAAGGGAATGGCTACCCAATCCAGTATTCTTGCCTGGAGAATTTCATGGACAGAGGAACCTGGCAGGCTTCCTGCTTCCAGGCAGTCCATGGTGTCACAAAGAGCTGGAGTCACGACTGAGTGACAAACACACTGGAAGTACAGAAGTGTGGGCAGAGACACAAGTGCACCCCTGAGTTCAAACCTTGGCTTTGTTACTAGGCAGAGTGAAACTGTAGGCACATGACTTCATGGCTCTGAGCCTCAGTTTCTTCATCTGTAGAAGGGGATAATATCTCTTGTAGGGATTAAACAAAAGAATGTTACTTTATATTCTCGCTTCATGCATTAAAGATACGATAATTTTTTAATATTTATTTATTTATTACTACACCAGGTCTTAGTTGTGACATGTGGGATCTTTAGCTGTAGCATGCAGGATCTGGTTCCCTGAGCAGGCCTCTGCTTTGCGAGTATGGGATCCTAGCCACCAGACCAGCAGAGAAGTCCCTAGGATAGTTTTTTTAAGGCAAATATAAAGTGAGAACCTGCCTCCTTTTTCAAATCAGAAAGTCTGTTCACTAGAAGTTTCCATCTCCCACAGGTCTTGCCAGAGAAATCTGCTCACCTGTTTAGATGTCGCATCTCTCTTCCAAGGGATCATCTAAATATATAATGCATGCACAGGGACAGCTGGGAGTGACTGCTGCCTACAACCACAACTGTCATCACGCCCGTCACCAAGCACATTTCCACCTGCCCGTGTGATGCAGTCCAGCAGAGGCTTTGATGGAAACTGGAGAGTCGTGTTCTTCCCCTTAAGTGAAAAGCAGTCTCAGAGTGAGAACCACTCTGTTACTGGAATAAAACAGGCAGCGAGGCCTGCCAGACAGAGCGATTTCTTTGCCACGATCTAAGTGTTGAGAAAGCATTTGCTGAACAGAGCTCTGGACCTGACCACACTCTACGGACCCACGAGGGCCAACTTGACATTGATGGCTCCGAATACTATTTGTAAAACTGTTTATTTCAAAACGCAGATATGTCTAGCTGCCAGAATTCCACTAGTAGCAGATATGTGTGTGATGCAGTTCCATTTTGGCGGGAGGGAGGGGGGGATGGAGGGGGAGGGGGATGATCTGGATCTGAACCTGGTTGTCTGAACAAGGACACAGGGCCAACCCGAGCTGCTAACCCTGGTCACCTGGGTGTGGAGAGCCGTGGATGACAATCAGAGTTTTCACTCTAAACCTCTGAATCGTTTTATTCTGAACAAGCACGTGTGACTTCCGCAGTTCATCCCTACAGCAGCAGTGCCATGCTTATCAGAGGCAGGAACTGCTTGTCTGTAAGCTCGGGTTTATGGGCATCAAATCTTCCTTGAGAAATCACTGTATGACCTACCTATAAAAAGAGCCTCCTGAAATTTCAAAAGGCCGCGTGGAAGATTTCTCTGGACTGCCTCTATGCTAGGACTCTGTGCCATTCCCCAGGCAGACGTTGTGCACTTTTTTAAAAATGAAATGAGCTGGGACTTCCCCAGGAGTCCAACCGTTAGGACTCTGTGCTTTCACTGCCATGGCCGGAGTTCAGTCCCTGGCTGGGAACTAAGATCCCACAAGCCAAGCAGCATGGCCAAAAAGAAAGGAAGAACAGGTGTCAACAGACTGAGAGGGATGCGACAGTGCAAAAGGCTTAAGAGCCAGAGTCAGCTGGACCTGGGTTCAAACATCAGCTCGGCGCCTTTCTCCAAGGCCCTCGGCTGCCCGGGGCCCAGTCTCCTGCTTGGTAAAGAGGGGATATAATAACACACCCATCCTGCAGGGCAACCGTGGAGGATTCAGAGAGAAAACAGACGAAGCTACTAGCAGAGGCCTGGTGCAGAGAACACGCTGTGTATGTGGTCACGGTGATGGGGGATGTCAGGGTAATTAATGGAACATCAGACGATGACTTTGACTGTCTACCCAGACTGCTGCTATCCGGTCACTAAGTCATGTTCGAATATTCTGTGACCGCATGGACTATAGCCCGCCAGGCTCCTCTGTCCAGGGATTTCCCAGGCAAGAATACTGGAGTGGGTTGCCATTTCCTCCTCCAGGAAGTCTTCCCAATACAGGGATTGAACCTGGGTCTCCTGCACTGGCAGGTGGGTTTCTTACCACTGAGTCAGCTGGGAAGCTCTAGAAACTCCTAAAAGGCAAAAGCTCCCTTTCTGTTTCACCTAACCCACAAAAAGTCCAGAATCCGATGAGGCCCATTTTCGATTCTCAATACTTCCTGGGTGGCTGACCGACACCTCTTAGAAACGGAACATACCAATGTACCAAGAACATCGGTGAGCCACTCTTACTGGAGCTGCCATTTAGCACCGAGGAACATTTTCTAGCATGGCTCTCAGACCCTGTGGCTATGTCTCCTCTTTGTTTCTTCCACAAGTTTACTTTCTCAAATTATAAAAGTAACACATGTTCACTGCAGGAAAAATAATCCATCTTAATATGTTCTGGCCCCTGTCATACACCAGACCACTGTTATCAAGGGACATAAAACGGGTATAAATCTCAAGCCAGCCAACAAGTTATAGGATAATCCATTATATTTCTAGACTCTCGTATAGAGTATGGTTCACACTCTTGCCAAGGGATGTACACAGCACCTCCCACTTGGCCCATACCAAGGGCCATATCAGGGATTGGGGGAAGCGCCAAGAGGATGAGATCATAATTACAATGGTTAATATTTACTGGATGTTTGCTAGGCGCTAACCTGATGGTAAGCACTTCACGTGCACTGACACGGAGCATCCACCTTTGCATTCTGAGGCTGCGATCTGAACCATGATGCCACATCTCTGCCCACGAGCTCCAACGTGGGACTTCTGGCCTGGCAGAGACGGATGGGAACCTTGATTCCAGAGGGAGAGCCTGAGTAAGCCTCAGACTAGGTTTGCTCTTCTCTGGGATGTTGGGTTTTCTCCCCCCATGTGATACCACATCCCAGAAGAAAACACCACAAGTGAGGAAAACTTGATATCGTGGATGTGACTACTTATTTTCTTTTCCCCATTTCATTAAAAATCTGAAATCAATCCATGAGCATAAGTTTGTAGTTTTAAATGATTCAACCCAAGAGAACTGAAGATATACAAAAACACTGGTATTCAACAGTTCCAAAGGTGAAAGCAACCCAAGTGTCCAGGGATGAAGGAATGAATGAACATTATCTGATCTGTACATAATGTACAGTCATCTGGCCTTGAAAAGGCGAGAAATTCTGACCCATCCAACAACATGGATGAACCTTAAGACATTATGCTAAGCAAAGTAAGTCCATCACAAAAGGACAAACACTGTATGGACCCACTTATAAGAAATACTTGGATTAGTCAAATTTAGTCAAATTCATAGAGGTGGGAAGTAGAATGGTGGCTGCCAGGGGCTGAGGGGAGGGAGAATCGGGGAGGGATTGTCTAACGGTGCAGAGTTTCAGTTTAGTAAGATGGAGAGAGCTCTGGAGACA
Organism: Okapia johnstoni; assembly: GCA_024291935.2. Classification (NCBI taxonomy): domain Eukaryota; kingdom Metazoa; phylum Chordata; class Mammalia; order Artiodactyla; family Giraffidae; genus Okapia; species Okapia johnstoni. The sequence continues at coordinate 123,286,006 of CM044307.1, read as the reverse complement.
GACGGTGGCGATGGTCACACAGCAGTAGGAATGGACTTACTACCACCAAATTGTACATTTCAAAACAGTTAAGATGGTCAGTTACATGTTATAGGTATGTCACCACAACTTAAAATTTTTAAATGTTTTTAAAACAATGAAGTGCTGATAGATGCCACAAAGTGGATGAATCTTGAGAGCATGATACTAAATGAAAGAACCCAGATACAAAAGGACACATATACTGTGACTCCATTTACATGAAATGTCAAAATAGGCAAATCAATAGAAACAGAAGTAATTTCATAGCTGCTGTGGGCTGGGGGAGAAGAGGGTGGGAGTGACTGTTAATGGGTTCAGGATTTCCTTTCAGGGTGATAAAAATGAAGTGATAAAGCAGTAATTGCTACACAACTTGGCGAATACACTAAAAAACACTGAACTGTGCACTTAAAACAGGTGAACTATATGGGATGCAAATTATATCTCAATAAAAAAAATTCAAATGCCTAAGAATTGAGCACAGAAAGAGCAGGGATGTGATGACCTAGAGGAGTGGAAGGGAGGCTGGAGAGGGAGGGAATATATGCATGCTTATAGCTGATTCACGTTGCTGTACAGCAGAAATTAACATAACACTGTAAAGCAACTGTCTTCTAATTAAAAAAAAATCCTATGATAAACCATAATGGTTCAGTTCAGTCACTTCAGTCGCTCAGTCATGTCCAACTCTTTGCGACCCCATGAATCGCAGCACACCAGGCCTCCCTGTCCATCACCAACTCCCGGAGTTTACCCAAACTCATGTCCATCGAGTCAGTGATGCCATCCAACCATCTCATCCTCTGTCGTCCCTTCTCCTCCTGCCTCCAATCCTTCCCAGCATCTGGGTCTTTTCCAATGAGTCAGCTCTTCGCATGAGGTGGCCAAAGTATTGGAGTTTCAGCTTCAACATCAGTCCTTCCAATGAACACCCAGGACTGATCTCCTTTAGGATGGACTGGTAGGATCTCCTTGCAGTCCAAGGGACTCTCAAGAATCTTCTCCAACACCACAGTTCAAAAGCATCAATTCTACGGCGCTCAGCTTTCTTCACAGTCCAACTCTCACATCCATACATGACCACTGGAAAAACCATAGCCTTGACTAGACGGACTTTTGTTGGCAAAGTAATGTCTCTGCTTTTAAATATGCTATCTAGGTTGGCCATAACCTTCCTTCCAAGGAGTAAGCATCTTTTAATTTCATGGCTGCAATCACCATCTGCAGTGATTTTGGAGCCCAAAAAAATAAAGTCTGCCACTGTTTCCACTGTTTCCCCATCTATTTCCCATGAAGTGATGGGACCAGATGCCATGATCTTAGTTTTCTGAATGCTGAGCTTTAAGCCAACTTTTTCACTCTCCGCTTTCACCTTCATCAAGAGGCTTTTTAGTTCTTCCTCACTTTCTGCCATAAGGGTGGTGTCATCCGCATATCTGAGGTTGTTGATATTTCCCCCGGCAATCATGATTCCAGCTTGTGCTTCTTCCAGCCCAGCGTTTCTCACGATGTACTCTGCATAGAAGTTAAATAAGCAGGGTGACAATATACAGTCTTGATGTACTCCTTTTCCTATTTGGAACCAGTCTGTTGTTCCATGTCCAGTTCTAACTGTTGCTTCCTGACCTGCATACAGGTTTCTCAAGAGGCAGGTCAGGTGGTCTGGTATTCCCATCTCTTGCAGAATTTTCCACAGTTTATTGTGATCCACACAGTCAAAGGCTTTGGCATAGTCAATAAAGCAGAAATAGATGTTTTTCTGGAACTCTCTTGCTTTTTCATTGATCCAGCGGATGTTGGCAATTTGATCTCTAGTTCCTCTGCCTTTTCTATAACCAGCTTGAAAATCTGGAAGTTCACGGTTCATGTACTGTTGAAGCCTGGCTTGGAGAATTTTGAGCATTACTTTACTAGCCTGTGAGATGAGTGCAATTGAGGGGTAGTTTGAGTATTCTTTGAGCCATAATGGTAAAGAATATTTTAAAAAAGAATATATATATATCTCAAAATATATATATATGCACAGCAAAGAATCACTTTGGATTGATAAACAGGAATTAATAACATTGTAAATCAACTATACTTCAATAGAAAAATTTTTTTAAAGTGCAGGGCACCCTCTACCAAGGCTCACCTTTCCACCTTTCCAGGGCACCCTCTACCATGGCTCACCTTTCCTCCCCCAACCCCATTCCCCCCACTACTGTCCCAGGATTATTCTTCCAGGCATGTACAGATAGATGCACACACACCCTGACGTTCTCTTACAGGTTTTGATCTTTATAAACCACAAGCAGCACACAGGGCATGGTTACCTTTCCCTCCACAACCAGCGAGGGCGACCACGCTCCAAGGCACAGACAAACCAGCCTCTTTCTTTACAGTGGCTCTATTTCCAGAAGGAACCACAATCTATCCCACCCTTCTTTTACTGATCCCCCATCTGAATAATGCCGTCTCTGCAGCCTCCTACCCATTGCCCTGTGCATGTGTATAAAGCTTTCTTTGCGATGGAGTCCTTGAGATGGACCTGCCAGGTCGAGGGCGGGGTGCAGTTTCAATTCTGAGAGTTGATGCATGCTCCCTACCCCCAGATTCTCACAGTGTCCCGTGACCTTGAACAATGGCCTCACTTCCATGAGCCTCAGCACCCTCTCTGATGGGACTCACAGAGGACTTTCCAGTCAATTTCGGTTTGACTATTCATTGCTTAAACCCTAAGCTTCAGAGGAAGCATGACAAAGTCACTGTGGGGCTGGAATAAGTGTGTGGACAGCATGAGGCTGAAATGCACTCAGTCCTTGGGTCTCCAGGACCCTCGGGCTACAGGGTAAGGACACCCCCACCCCTGCTGTGAGGGACACAAGACTGGGCTCCACAAGATGGTTCATCCAGCCCTTAGGCAACACCAGCAAGTACTTGAGGGCCCTCCCCACTGGAAGCCCAAAGGACAAAGCCAGTGGAGGAAAGCCACACTGTAGAAGGCAAGAAAGAGGATTTTATCAGAAGGGGTTGGGGGGAAAAAAAAACCTCACACAATTAATGTTGAAAATTCGAAATCTTTCCCTGCTCCAGGGACCCACCAGAGAGCAGTGTCAAGGGACGCCCAGAACACAGGCAGGAAAAGAAAAGCCATCATCTCTGAGACTCAAGGTCACGGGGAAGCCTAATGTTTCAAGGGGTAAGAAAAGACTGCTTTAGAAAAGAAATCATGTTGAAAGCTCACATCTCTAAAGAATGCCACGGGGTCAGGTCATGATGCAAACAAAAAAGGGATCACGGAGAAGCCTCAACCTGGCAGCTGCCTCCTAGGGGGACAGAAAAACAAGAAAAGTGGCGGCTGGCAGAGAGGACCAAAGGTCTGTATGGCTGCATTCGTGAGGCGGGGGGAGAAGGCTATAGACACGGGGACACAGGGCAGGCGCTCAAGGGCATGGTGGTAACCCCGACAGAGAGGCCCATTAGGTCGGCGTGGCTCTAAGGGTGGACTGCAGGAGCCCCCTCTGCAGAATGACTCGGAGAGGGATGGGGTGGGAGTGAGAAGGTGTCAACAGCAAGTTCCTGGGCCTCTACTCCCAGCAATTACTTCAGTGGGTCCGAGAGAAAGGCCAGGAATCTGCCTTTTTAATAAACACTGGCTTGATGTCAATTCACAAGCTATGTTTGAGAAGCAGAGCATGAAACAGTGAGAGCATGTCTTACAGAGACTAGGAGATGGGAGAACAGCTCCATGCAAAGTTTCTCCCCCAGGGCTGGGCCCATCTTGCTCCTCAGGGCTCCCAGCATAATTTGGGCTCCTCAGAACGGTGGGGGAGGGGGCCCAGAAAGAGCAAGGACCCCGCACCAGCCAGCAAGCCCACCAGCGAGTCCACCCTGCCTCCTCTTCAAAGACGGGGCCAAAGGACTCAGCGGCCCAGCCACGACCACTCGGCGTTCCGAGCACCTGGAGTGTTTCTCTGACACGTGACAAACAGACTCTGATGTATCTGGAACAACATGCTAATAAATGACAGACCAGAGGCCACTTCAAAAAGCCCACAGAGATGTTCTGCAGCTCTGACAACTTCCCAAAAAACCTTATTTCCAAGAGCCCAAAGCAAAAAAGATCTGGAGGGAGGAAGCTGAGGACAGGAGAGAGAGGGGAGGAGGAACCTGGGGGAAGGAACTGGAACGTTCCAAGCCGCAGGGTTGAATCCACCTGTCTCTGCGCTGATGGGATGGCTCTGGTCCGCTTAAGGAAGTCTCTTTGTACTTGACTATTACAGTCAGATGATGACACAAGACAGAAGTCCTCCTACTGAGATTCAAGGAAATTTCCCAAGGGAGAGTGGAAGTCCTCGAGGGTGTCTGATTGTATATTAGATAAAAAAATAACCACTCTTTCCACACTTGGCACCTCTGACTGGGGAGACATCAAATTCAGGAACCGACTCCCAACCCTTTACAAGTCCCATGAGACAAGAGCAGATGGAAAGTATTCTTTCCCCTAAGCTAATAAGATGGAGAGACAAAGAAATCATAAAACACTATGGAATATATGTAGGACTTTGAGCCGGTTCCTGACACAGGGCTCCTAAAAGCCTTGTAATCTCCTGAGTGACAGGCGTGCAAGAAGCAGCTTTCATTCTTTTTAAATCACTCTGGTTTCTGTGTGAAGAATGGGCTACAAAGGAGCAAGACCGGAAGAGAGGAGACCATACAGGAGTTACTGGAAAGGTCCAGGCAAGAGACAGTGGTGCCTGACCCAGGCTGGCAGCAGTGAGATGGTCAGAAGTGGTCCATCCGTCACCATGAGGTGTACCTCGGAGCTGACAGGACTTCCTGGTGGGCTGGACATGGGAGCCGAAGTATCCAGAGAAACAGGATGATCCCGAGATATCTGGTTTGAGCAGCCAGCTGGTGGCATTTCCTGAGATGGGAGGGTGGGAAGGATGGCTCCTTCCCCTAAATATCCAGGCCCTAATTCCCAGAAGCTATGAAAATATTACCTTTAGATAGAAAAAGGGACTGTGTAGATGGGATTCAGAGCCTTGAGGGGGGAGATGATTTTGGATTGCCTGAGTGTGACCAATCTGATCACATGAGCCCTTAAAAGGAAAGAACGTTCTCTGGCTGGAAGAACATGAGAGAGGTTGGCAGAGGCGGAAGAGAGGAGACACGTGACAAAGGCAAGTCAGAGTCCAAGCGTGAGAAGGACCCAACCTGCCACTGCTGGTTCTGAGATGCAGAGCCATGTGCAGAAAAGCTGACAGGAGCCACAGGTGACCCCTGCTGAGAGTTGGCAAGGAAATGAAGACCTTGGCTCTATAAGCCACTGCAACTGAATTCTTTAGCACCGGAGTGAGCAAGGAAATGGGATTCTCCCCTAGGGCTTCCAGTAAGAACACAATCCTGCTGAAACCCAGAGAGGTCCATGGTTTCCAGACCCGAAAGATAATTTGTGTGGTTTCCAAGCAACTAAGGTTCTGACCGCCTGTTACTGCAGGGAGAAGAAACTTAACACAACCGAGAGGGGAGAGACGGGAGGTCTGGGAGGAAGGACAAGCATTCCCTTTCAGCTTCCATAAATCCAAGAGGAGCAGGCAAGGTGGCAGGTGAAGATGCACAACTGGAGCTAGTGTGGAGGTCAGCGGTCACACCTGCCTCTCCCACGGCGACCCCCAGCGGATGCAAGTCCCACATATATCAGGAATTATGGAAGTCAGACAGGAGCACAGTACCTGGCACAAAGCGAGTGCTCCATGAACAACTGTTGAATGAATGATTGTTCTCTCTTAAAATAAAAGCTTCACTCAGGACTTCCGTGGTGGTCCAGTGGCTGAGATTCGGTGCTCCCAATGCAGGGGGCCCTGGTTCAATCCCTGGTCAGGGAACTAGATCCCACATGTCTCAGTTAAAGATTTCACATGCCACAACAAAGACCCAGCGCAGCCAAATAAATAAACGAAGCTAAGTCTCACTCCACATCCCTGACGTTCACTGCCATGCTTCCTCTCTCTACTTTCCCATCCTCCTCGAGAGAGCTGTCTACACTTCAGGCTCAGTCACATCTGACTCTCTGTGACCCCATGGACTGTAGCCCACCAGGCTCCTCTGTCCATGGGATTCTCCAGACAAGGATACTGGAGTGGGTTGCCATTTCCTCCTCCAGGGGATCTTTCAGACCCAGGGATCAAACCCGCATCTCCTGCATAGCAGGCAGGTTCTTTACCACTGAGCCTCTTGGGAAGCCCTGTCTACACCTGCTGTACCCAGTTCCTCTTCTCCTGTTCTCTCTTCAACACTCTCCAATCACACAAGTCTAGCGATCTGCTGTCAACATCACCCCAAATGCTCACCCCTCAATGATCCTAAAGTCCACCTGCCCCCTCCTCTTTGGCCCACCAGCAGCCCCTGGCCCAGCTGCCCACCGTCCTTTAAGCAGGCTCTCCGTTTGGCTTCCAGGACCCCACACTCCCTTGGATCCCCCTTCCTCCTCGGACACTCCCTCTCCATCTCCATCTCCTTTGCTGGCGCCTCCTCGTTTCCTACATCCTCTTCATGGGGGGAGGCCCTGGGGCTCAGTCCTGATCCATCTGTACATGCCGTCTTGGGGCATCTCCTCCAGTCTGGGGGTCTAAATACCTTAATATGTCCACACCTTTCAAGTCTATAGTGGCCCTGGCATCTCCTCTAAACTCCCAGGATGCACACCTCCCACCTGTCTCCCTCCAGATGCCCATGCATCTCAGACTCCGCACATCCACACCAGAACTCCTCATCGCCCCTGCCCCCACAAAGCCTACTCTGCCCAAAGCGAAACTGAGCACAGTCAACAGCTTCCACTCCTGCCCGCTCCACCCTCGTCTCCAGACAGCAGCCAAGGCAGTGACTGAAAATGTTAAGTCAGATGATACCCCACCCATCTCAGCACCCTCCAGGGGCTCCCCACTTCACACACAAAAACACAAAACCTCCCCACGGGATCACGGGGCCCTGCAGGATCTGACCTGCTGGAAGCTTCGGTGACTTCACCTCCTCCTACTCCACCCCCACCCCCTGCTTGATGGTCCTGAGACATGCCGGGCACGCCCCCTCCCCCAGCTGGTGCCAGGCTGCCCCCTCCGCCTGGAACACTCTCCCCCCTGACGGCCAGTCCTCCCCTCCTTCACGTCTATGCTCAAGCATCGCCTTCTCAGGGAAGTGCGTCCTCGCGTGTCTGAAGCCACTGCCCTCCTGAGTCCCCTCAGGCTGCTCTACTCCTGACTCTTCTCCCATCGCAACCATCACCTTCCAACCGGCCACACGGTATGGGTCACACGCGGTGACAGTCATCCATCTCCCCGGAGCTGGCCTGTAACTCCACAAAGGCAGGAATCCTTGTTCTGTTCACTGTTTACCCAAATGCCCAGAAGGGTGCCTGGCCCGTGAGAGACACTTAATGAATATTCATTAAAATAATGAATGAATGGATGAAAAAACGAGTAACAACGTGCAGGCGAGGCCCCAACTACCAGGGGGATACGGCCCAGACAACTGTGTCCCTCCACCTTTCTGCCTCTCATCTCCAGATCTGCCCAGCACATGGTAGGGAGGAGAGGACATCTGCTGAGTGAGCAAAAAAGGGCCAGTCCTCTGGGATCACTGGGCCCCCAGAGATGACTCAGAGGCCCAGACACCACCAGCTCCTCCATCTGGGCCTGAAAGCTCCTCCAACCCAACCTGTGACCCCTCACCCACCCCAATCCTGGGCTGGCAGGCAGATCATGGAAAAGATGGCTTGGGATGAGGAGTAAAATCTGTTAAGCTGGCGCTCAAGCGGATCTGATGCACAATTAGACAGCTGGAAGAGGCAGCTGCTCCCTCACTGCAGGCACTGTGCCACTTGGAGAGGCAGCTGGTGGCCCCCTGAGGCTTTGCATGGCGAGGAACTCAGAGCCCCTTGAAGGGCTGCCACCTTTTAGGGGTGTGACCCAAGGGGTGGAGCTTCCCAAGACACAAGCTGCCAGAAGCAGGAGGAGCCAGTCCTAAGGCAGGTGTGAGGAGGGCACCACACATGATTGTGGGGACAGTCTGTGGCCCAGAGGGCAGGACCCTGGAAGCCAGAAAGGGACCCTCAGGGAGCTCAGAAAAGGAGCAGTGGGCAGCCCTCTGTTGTGCCATTTTCCCCAGCACCCCAAGTCTCCGTATGTATCACAATCTCCCAGGTCAGTGGTCTGTGCCCCAAACTAGGCTGGCTGTGAGTGACCTTGACTGCTCCTGGAAGAGAATGAAATCACGGGTCCTATCGCCAGATGTACACAGGGCTCTCTCAGAAAATCTTTGTTTGCCTTTCTACACTGAGCTCTGATGTCACCTCCTCCAGTAAGTCTGCCCTGAGTCACCCTTACAGCCCATCTCTCTGCCCTCCTCACCTCACACGTGCTACAGCTGGGTCAATGACCACCCAGAGCTTCACCCATCTGTGCATAGTGTCGTCTGCTTTCCATCTCCGGCACCATAGTGACTGTATACAGAATGAACATAAATAATAATCTCTTTCCAAAACACAACCCAAGGATGTGCGTCAGGGCCCACATTGCTCCTTCAAGACCCTGCACCCAAGGAGACAAGTAAGTAGAAAGAGTGCATACACAACACAGCCAGGGAGAAAACTAGCCTGAAAGACAGGCGCCTGACCCACGGGACCCGACACATGTGCACCTCAGGCCGGCTCTTGGCCAACTGACGTCTACTTTCATTCCTTCTGGAAACCCTCTTCTCTCTGCCAGGTTCTTCCTGCCCAGACTCCACCTGGGGCTCCCTGTCCTGGGGCTCCCACTGACATCTCGTCCTCGGGGACCCTGCGCCTCCCCAGCCTGAGAAGTGGCAAACCACCAGTCCATCTCTCCACAGGAGCAGGGCAGACGTCCCCACCATAATTCTTTCAGGTCCTCCATCAACCACGCTTTCCTCTCATTTCTGGGCTTTTGCACACGCCTGTGTCAGGGGTGCTATTCCACATAGGATGGCCTCTTGATGGTGTGATGTTGGAGAAGAAACCTGGAGGAGAGGGGAAGCCATACAAAGATCCAAAAGGGGGACATTCCAGGCCACAGGAACAGCAGGACCAAGGGACCTGAGACTAAGCCTCGCCAGAGAGGAAGGAGGGCAGGTGTCTGGACAGGATGGTGGTGGGAAACAGGGAGGAAAAAGGAGGGTAGGGCCAGACGGTGTGGGGTCCGGAGGACCATCCTCAGGATGGAGGGAAGCCTGAGAGACAGAGTTTTGGGGAGCGACAGACTTGACATCTCTTCCTGAAGCATCACCCTGACAGCAGAGAAGGGGCAGGTCGGCCAGAGAGGAAGCAGGGAGAAGGAGGTATATAATGATGACTTGGACTGGGAGGTGGCAGGGCTGAGAGATGCTTGCCTTAGCCATGTTTCCATGGTAACCCCTCACTGGTCAACACCACCCAGAGACACACCTGCCTTTCTCGGGATAAAAATGAGATTGATTGCCATTCTTGTACAACTTCAGGGCTGGAACAGGAAATGTACATGACTGCCACACAGCTGGTTTCCTTTGTTAAGACTCACTTCAGTAGCACCTCCTGAGCATGCCGTGTAAGGAACCCAACAGAAAGAAAAGCAACCCTAGTCCGGAGACTGCCTGAAAGTGGGACTTTTCAACCTTAACTGAGGCTGAAAATAAATTACACGACACCATAATGGCCCACTGGGTAACGCCACCACCAAATGCAGGCCCTGCTGTGCATTCTGTAAATGGCACACAGACCTGACGGCTCTCTGGGAGGAAACACTGCACGTGGGTCAATCAGGGGTCACCGGCTCCTTTCTCAATACAAGTCACTGCTCATTTCGGGTACTCATTCATTTGCTTCATGTGGAAGAGGAGCTGCCCTAAGCTGGAAGATACGTATTTTTACCCATAGAATCATTTTCAGGGAAAAGCAAAAGGAAACAGACTACGCAGGTAAGAGGAAAACCAAGTACAGGCAGAAAGACTAATGAATGAATACAGTCTGATAAGAAAGAATTCTATCAAAAAGACGTGTGCTCCTCGTCCTGTCCATTTTATTTCCCACGCCTCTCCTGGTTCCTCTGATCTTCTTTTAATTCCCATCCTCTCCACCCTACGTGCCCACCACCACACCAGGCTGAGTGATTGCTGAGTGGCCATCTGGTCACCCCACAGAGGCCTCTGTTTCATCAATTCTCTCTCCACAGTGCAGGGAACGTGGTAAATTTAAAATGCAGCTCTGATCCTGTCAGTCCTCTATTTGTGACTCTTCAAAGACTTTCCATTTTTTTAGAATAAAGATCAAACTCTTTCCTGCCAGCTATGGGGCCCTTGGTGCCCTGGGCTCCATGACAGTCCCCTCGAGCTCCAAGCTCCAACAACACCAGGCTCTCCTCAGTCCCCCTAACTCCTTGCTCCCCTCCTTCCTCACGCCTTAAGCCTGATGAGGAAATGCAAACACCCTCCTCCTTTCAGATCTGAGCTCCACCATCTCCTCCTCAGAGAAGCCGTCTCTGACCCGTACAAATGCCCAAACCCCAGGCCTGAGCAGATACTCTGAAGCTGCTGCTTTGAACGGCAACTGCTGGGCCTGGAGTCCTTGTTCTCAACATACCACAAACTGGCCCTTCTGTGCAGGTCACACATAAAGGCTACTCTCTAGCTCTAGGACGTAATCATTAATGATCAAGCTTAGTGCTGTTTTTGATACAAAGACTCATCTCAACTGTGACCCACCCAAAAAGGAGGAGGGATTATTAGCTGTAAATACTGTTAGTTCTGCCTCCCACCCACCAGCATCATTTCTCTTCCTCAGACCATCCAAAGCCCTGTGTTAAAATCTCTGCAAGCTAGATGTTCTCAGAGCCATGAAGAGATGTGCCCATCTCTTTAGTAAGGGTATCACCTTAATTCACTGATAACTGAACTTATTTCAGTGTATATATATGTGTGCGTGTGTATGTATAAAGTCACGTATAAATATAATACACAGACTCAAAGGAGAAAGATAACAAAGTCCATGCACGCAGATATTCTCTGGGTCATCATTAGTGCTTTACAAGGAAAGCAGTAACAAAATAAAAACCTAACAGTTAACATGTATGGCATGCTTATTACTACATACCAGGCACTGTGTTAGTTACCTTTTGTGCACACTTTTAATCTGTAAGAAAAAAAAAAAAAGCTCTACAAAGTAAACATTGTTAATATCCCTAATTCCACAGGTAAGAAAAACAAGGTTTCAGGGAATTACTAACCCAAGGTCCAAAGGCTGGTAAATCCAAACAGGTAACACTTCCACTGTCAGTCAAGCCATCCAGTTCCTGCAGTAGAAACTCTGCGTGCCCCTACCTGCCTCACCTCTCCACAACACACCATTAACCACAAAACCAGCCTACACCAGAGCAGCCAGCACAAGTGTGTTTCTAGTCCAAGAAACAGGTGATGCTTTGGGAGCAAATAATATTTGTTTCAGAATTCAGCAACCAAGACCTGTGAGCACTGCCATAAACTGGGGGTGGGATGAGGGGTAAGTGTGGGCAGAGACATAATAAACATCAACCACAGGGTTTAGTTGGGTCAAGAAGGAAATTCAAAAAAGAACAAAAGTAAATGTATCTAAGGACTACACTCTTACACAGATTTAAGAGAACTTTTCCGTTAAACACAGCTAGGAAGAGTCAGCATCTCTCACGCCAGAGGAAACTTAAGAAGGTGTCAGTGTGAAGCAATACCCGAACAGATGATAAAAACTGAAAGTCACCCTAATGAGAGTCACATGTATTGGGCAGTTTCTAGGGCTGTCCTACTAAGTGCCTGCCACACACGGTCACAGCACCATCACAGACCTGTGCGTATCCTAGCAACCTCACTGCCCAAGGTGAGACTGAGGCTGCACTGCATCACACAACTCGCCCACAGGCACACAGCGAGTACGAAGCCACGCCAGGATTCTCCACGAGATGGACCAACGCCTGGGCCGAAGTGCCCAGCCAGCGCATGATGGATCCAACGAAAAAGGGAGACACCATTTCTCAGGAAGTTTACCACTTAGCAATTCACATAAGTGGGGGGAAATTAATGTTCTCCATTATTATAAGGAAAACATGCCCTTTCAGACTTATTTTTAAAGCGGTACTATTACCACTTAGGTAGGCCCTACAGTGAGACCTCCTCGAACAAACATTATAATTAGATCTGCTAATAAGTTGCCACAACAACTCTGGAAGGAGAAACGTGACTGTTCTTTTGAGAACACAAAAGTGTAGTTTCAAATTAAGTAACAGTACCAAATGGTGAGAAGTGTGACTCTAGGAGCAACACACATCTGCGGTTGAACATTAACCCACGAGCCTCCCGTTAACCCACTCGCATCAGCTCTGCGGCCCTGGCTCCTCATAGAAGGAAATCACCTTCCATGTAGATCATTCGGGGTCCAGGTCAGTATTGAGAGGGGAGCTTTGCTTCTAGGAAGCACAAGAAACTCTCCACTGAACACACATCATTTGTTTGCTTATATGAAGGAAAAAACAGAATTCTCTCTTCCACTCTCAGAATTCCATACCCCACTGTATCCCTCTGAGGGGACAAGAATACTAACCAGGATCCAGTTACCCAACAACCTCATGTCCCGTAACAGCCAATGTATTCTCTTTTTCTCTTTTATTTTTCTATTTCTTTTTTATTTTTTACATTATGAAACTATGATAACACATTTACAGGAGACTTGGAAGATAACAAAACAAAGTTACATATAGTTCCATTATCCCTTGGACAGCAAGGAGATCAAACCAGTCAATCCCAAAGGAAGTCAACTCTGAATATTCATTGGAAGGACTGATGATAAAGCTGAAGCTCCAATACTTGGGCCACCTGATGCCAAGAGTCGACTCATTGGAAAAGACCCTGATGCTGGGAAAGACTGAGGGCAAGAGGCGAAGGGGATGACAGAGGATGAAATGGTTGGATGGCATTGTCGACTGAATGGACATGAGTTTGAGCCAACTCTGGGAAATGGTGAAGGACAGGGAAGCCTGGCATGCTGAGGTTCGTGGGGTCACAAAGAGTCGGACACAACTGAATGACTGAACAATAATAATATATTAGAATTATTTTTTAAGATGAAAAATTAAGACTTTTAGCTTGAGTTTCAATATCAAATTCTCAAAAATTAATAGAATAAGTGAATATACAGAAAAGTAGAAGGATATAGTAGATCTAAAAAGTACCATGAACCAATTCAACATAATTAAGATTTATACAATTTTCACACAACGGTAGAGTAAAAATTCTGTTCAACTTCTCACAGACTATAAACTAGGAGACAATGGAACATATCCAGGGACATAAAACAAGGTGCAAAAATCTCATGATCTAAAGGTGCTGAAATCATACAGAGTCTGTTCTCTTATCACTGTGCAATTAAGTGAGAAATCAATATCAAGAGATGTTTGAAAATAACCCACATATTTTCAAGCAATGTGCCTAACACCTGGCTGTGTCCAGCAGGTGCTCTGTGGTGACATTAAGAGCACATCTAGTTTTTTCAGGTTCAACTATGTGTGTGGATTGGCGTGTATGTGAGAGACACCAGACCTTCACTGAAATATACATAAAGAAAGGAAAAGCAGAGAAGTAAAGTCAGTGCCACCCCACAGTTCCAGTCCTCCAGCCTGCGAGCTGGGACGTGCTTGGGCGGGTGTTGGGAACAGCTACTCCCCAAGAGTCTGAGCAGCCACGTGCTCCTCCTTGTACGAGGCTCCTGCTGAAGTGAGAGGTTGTAGGGTTTAACAAAGAGAGTGTGTGCATGTGTGTGTGAGAGAGTGTGTGTGTTTATAATACTACCTACTTCTTAAACACCCTTAAACACCCAGCAGCCACTGCATCTGGTGTTTGACCTCAGAAACGACCATCTGTTCCACTGCTGGAAGAAGAAGCATCTCCAAAATGGTAACTTCCTAAGAGACTCTCCAGAGTATTTCTAACTATTAGTGATTGTCACCATCCACGCTGGTGAGAAGCAAAACTCGACAAGAGTCACAAAGGGCTCTGTGACGTTAGACCACAGACACTGGAGCGCTGAATGCACATCCGTGACGACACAGAATCTTCACGGATTTTATCCTCTGTAATCCACGTGACCTGCTGATGCAAGTGCGACCAGTGACCAGCAGCTCTTCTGTTTGAGCCGCGGAACTACTGGTACCCAGGGATGCCGACAGTCATCCAAGATCCACGACAGCAGCGCCAGGCCTGTGATCAAAGCCTTTAGAGTCTTCTGAGTGGATGGGCCTGAAACCCAACCAAACAACTATTCAACCCAATTAAATGCTTCTCAAGTGTCTGAGCCAGCAGGCAAATCCAAATAAGCCATCAGCATTCTCGGACAGATTAGAGGCCTCTCTGGAGGCCACTAACGACTCAACCAAAAAGCCACTTAATTTGAAGCTTGGCAATACCTTTCATGGGAACACAATATACCACCCAAGGCCACAGAACAACGTGTCAGAGAATCACAAATGACAAGGAAAATCTTGAAGGGGAATTCCCTGGTGGTCCAGTGGTTAAGAATTCGCCTTCCAACACAGGGGACGCAGGATCAATCCCTGGTCGGGTAACTAAAATCCCACATGCCGAGGGGCAACTAAGCCCACACTCAGCAACAAAAGATCCCACATGCCGCAACAAAGACCCGACACAGCCGCATAAATGATAAATAAGTACTATACTAAAAAATGCCACGCTTAATATTTAAAAATAGGAAGAAAAAGCTTGAAAGTTAACTGTGCTTTTTGATGCTGGAACTCATTTTGCTTAAACCTAGGTGCTTTAACCCGTACTCTCTGCCTTCTTCAAAGCACCCATCTACCTCCCCTCATCCATCCCTGACCCACAAGGTCATGATGTGACTTCTTGATGAACCATGACCACCGTCTTGCTTTGCAGCAATATCCACACAATTACTGTCTGCCTGGCTTCGTCCTATGAGAAATCATCTGTTGAGGAGGAAAAAAACTGACAACAGTGTCTCCGTTTTCTGGTGGACGAAGCGTGACTCGGATCCTCTGGTAATAATGAAAGGCAGCCACAGCCCACATAACAGAACTCCCGACGCGCTCTTCCCCTGAAATTGAGTAGCCTAGAGCTCCTTGACAACTGGGTGCTTTCAAGATAAAAAAGAAGAGGGCTAGAAACAGCAACACTCACAGGATTGGAGATGAGGACTGAATGGAGGAAGTCAGGGCACCGGTAGCTTCCTCCACCAGCCCCCTCACCGCTCCCCTCCCCGCTCTCTCCCAAGGTGGAGAGAATAATCCACCACTCCCGAGAAATTACTATCGACCTAAGGATCCAGGCTGCTGCAATCACCTTACAGTCATGTGGGGAGACCGATGGGTCTGATAACAGAGCCTACATGGGCGAGAGACAGAAAGAGAGACAGGGAGGCAGAGAAGGAACACATGGCCACAAGGGGGAAGGGAGGGGAGTGGATGAACTGGGAGATTGGGACCGACACTATACACTACTGATACCCTGTATAAAATAGGTAACTAATGAGTACATACTGTACAGGGAACTCTGCTCAATGCTCTGTGGTGACCTAAATGAGAAGGAAATCCAAGGAAGAGGGGATACACGTGTAAATGTGGCTGATTCACTTTGCTGTACAGTAGAAACTAACACAATATTGTAAAGCAACTATATGCCAATAGAAAAATGTTTTAAAAAGAAAGAGAGCGAGCAAGACAGACAAGGAAAGAAACATAGAGGTACTAACAGACAAATGCACACAAGCAGAGACAGACAGACCTAGAGACAGACTGCTGCTGCTAAGTCGCTTCAGTCGTGTCTGACTCTGTGCAACCCCAGAGACGGCAGCCCACCAGGCTCCTCTGTCCCTGGGATTCTCGGTCCTGGTAATACCAAGTGCTCGATCAAGCACTGGTTAAAGCCAGAAAACTTTTGTTACCTACATCAATAAACTTCCTTTTAATATAAAACAGGATTAGTGATTTTCAGGGTTTTATATCTCAGTACTAAGTCAACTGTCTTCCTCTGTTCAACAACAATGACTTCTGAGGGACCCACCAGGCCAAACTAGACAAGAGGAGCTTACCCAATAATCATTAATCCTCTTATAAGCCATCCAGGCATTTTTATGAGATTACTATTAGAATCCTAATTAATTAATTCTTAATCTACTACATTTCAAAGCTCATCGAGAAAATGATCTAATAAACTTACTGTTTTCAGAACAGTAAGTTGAGAGTTATCCAACATTTACACATACTACAAAGTTATAATAATTAACATAATAAAGTACAAGTGTTCGCCAATAGATTTATTGCAACAGAAAAGATAACCAGATCCAGGCCCTAAAAATGTTCTCTCTCTTTTTTTCTTTAATGTTATAACAAAGACAGAAAGCATTACAAATTACTGAAGGAAAAGAGTCGCTGCTAAATGACTCAGAACAAAATAACTGTTTCATCAGTGGGTGAGGGGGGATAGGTCACATCCTCTTCTAAAACCTTTCACCAAAATAAATTCCAGATGTATTAAAGAGATTTAAAAGTTTGAAATAAGTCAAATAAGCAAACACGAGTGTTTAGTATCTGTAAGGAATTTCTAAATCAATTAAATCACAGATAAAAGTCAACAGATTTGATTTGGTGAAAATTAAAAAATATCATATGTCAAAAAACATTACACAGAAAAATGAACGGAAAATAAGTATTTGCCCACAAAGGCCACATATTGATATTCATATAAACAAGAAGGATGCCTAAATCAAAAACAGAAAATCTGAAAATCAGATTGGGGAAGGGTAGTAGGGAAGTCTGTAAATTACTTCTTTCAGCAAAAAAAAAAAAAAACAAATAGAACAACAAATGGTCAACACTTTTGAAAAAATCCAACCATTGTAGAAATACAAAACAAAATTCACCATCAAATTAGCAAAGAGTTAAAATCCTAACTATACCAGTGAGAAACAACCAGGCACGTGCGTACACACACACACACACACAGCTGCCATCAATATCCTCTTTCTAGAGAACAACTTGGCATCTTTGTCAAGAGCCTTAAATGACCCAGTGATTCTCTTCATGGGAGCTGACCTCAGAGAAACCATTAAAATCATAAACTAAAACATGCACATAAAAACAGTCACAACAGCAGTAAAAACAGGGTCAGTGCCCAGCCATAGAGAATATGAGACATAATGTGGCCATTAAGACTGTTAAGAAAAAATATTTAACCACCTTTAAAAATGCTCATGATACAATCCCAAATGAAATGGGAGAATACAAAATGATATTCACAGGGACTTCCCTGGTGGTCCAATGGTTAAGAACCCACCTGCCAATGCAGGGGACATGAGTTCCACCCCTGGTCTGAGAAGCAAGATCTCACATCCTGCAGGGCAACTAAAGCCTGTACTCTGCAACAAAAGAGCAGCCCCTGCTTGCTGCAGCTAGGGAAAGCCCGCCCAGGAACAAAGGCCCCACAGAGCCTCAATAAATAAACAGAAACATATTTTTAAATGATATACATTGTTGTTAGGTCGCTAAAGTTGTGTCTGACTCTTAGGGCAATCCCATGGACTATAGCCTGCCAGGTTCCTTTGTCCATGGGATTTCCTACGCAAGAATACTGGAGTGGGCTGTCACTGCCTTCTCCAGAGGATCTTCCCAAACCAGGGATCAAACCCGTGTCTCCTGCATCTCCTATATTGCAGACAGATTCTTTACCACTGAGCCACCAAGGAAGCCCTTACATATATACACTACCATGTATAAAAGAAGATAGCTCATAGGAAGCTGCTGTAAGCACAAGGAGCTGAGCTTGGGGTTCTGTGATGATCTAGAGGGGTGGGACTGGCGGAGGGGGGAGGTGCTATGGGAAGGAAGCTTAAGAGGGAGAGTGTATACATATACTGACAGCTGATCCACACCATTGCACAACAGAAACCAACACAACACTATAAAGTGATTATCCTTCAATTAGAAATAAATAAAATACTCAAAATCTGAACATGACCATCTTCCTTCTCCAATCCAGTCTTTTGGTTCAACCAACAGGATACCGTTAACTGTTGGAACACAGTTGATGGACATTTATTTAATGAGATTTGCATCACATTAATATGAAGAAATCGGAGATATAAAATCCAAACCTAAAGTACTGGGAAATAAATAGGCAAAGCAGTTCTGGGTTATCTGTGTAAGCAGAGGCAGCATATATTAAAGAAAGAGATCAGGTTTTAAGTCACATGTATTTCAGCCCCTCTTCCAGGCAGAAACAAGTTCTACAGAAACAGAATACTGTACTTGCCCAACAACCCCTCAATTGTTATTTATTTCTGAATCCTTGTACCTGTTACTATTCAGTTCCCTCAGGTTTCTGTACAATGCCCCCAAAGAACTGAGCCTATAAATAAGAATCTACGCTCCAAACATACACAGACACACAGATCAAATTTACAACCTATGTTTTCATCCACCTTTTATTGCGTTTATGTTTTCTGTTCAGAACGCTGATTAATTTTCCTTTCAACAGAAGAAATGTGGAGTGCAAATCTTTTTTACCCAGAGGTTTTCCCATTTTCTTTCCTCTGTGTTATTTTGAGTCTTGCCACCAAATTGGAAAGCAAGAACCCTGAAGGATAGCCCAACACTGTACAGGTGAAAATACATCAGTACAGGAGAGCAACCTGGGAGAATGGAAAAGCAGAAATGGTGATTTTCATAATAAAGCTCCTGACAAACGCCAGCAGTAGCACACAGGGAAAAATCTGCCTGCACAGATCCCATCCGACAGGCCAAAAAAGTACCTCGGAATGTGAAAATGTGTATCGGCAGCTTGCTAACCAAATTTCAAATTAAGTACTGCAGGCCCGGGGGACAGAGTCGCAGACAGCAAGCTGGAAACTCAAGCGCTGCAGCATGGGGGCCAGACGGTCCCGAGCAACTTCTCCCAGCCCGTGCCAATCAGCAAAGAGGAAGCAACAGTTTGTGTATAACATCTCCAAATGCTGTAAACACCAAAGAAAACTGAAGCGACAGGAAAGAAAGGGTGGGGGGGGGGGGGGTGGAGGAGAGAGAGAGGAAAGGAAAGGAAACAGGGTGGAAAGAAGGAAGGGAGGGTGGGGGAGGGAGAGAGACAGCAGAGAAAGAGAAAAGGAGGAAGGCAGGAAAAGGAGAGAGAGAGAGAGAGAGAGAGAGAGAGAGAGAGAGCTTCCAGTCACCTGCAAGACCATCTGATGGGGCAAACTGCTTAGAAGAAGAATGGGAAAAAAACAAAAGACAAAGACAGAAGGAGAGGGAGACATTCTGAGAGAAATAGAGAGACCAAGCCAGAGGGACCTAAGGAGAGACCAAGAGGCTGAGAGCCAGAAAGAGGAGAGAGAGAATCAAAAGGAGGGGGTGGGCGGAGGAGGATGGGGAATGCAGACAGACAGACACACACACACACAGCAAAGACACTTACAGATACAGAGAATGGAGAGGAAAAGCAGCAACAGAGAGAGAAAGAAAGAGGGACACCTGCCTCGATGTGAACTTCTGTGTTTTGCCATCCACTCAGAAGGTATTTTCTGAGCATCTCCCACGATGCTCAGCAGGAGACAGCTCTACCACCAGTGACTCCAGCTGTGGGTACCTGGTGACGATAACAGGGGTGTGTAAATGCAGCATGATGGTGACTCCAAAGAGGGAATGAACAAACCTCCATTCAAGACATCCCTTGAGCCACTGGGCCAGAGCCAAAGGGTACAGAATCTCTAAATATCACATCATCTTGAGGTATAAAATTAATTGACAGAACCAATGATTTAAAAAAAAAAACTAAATTTGGTATGACACCAAAAATACATGTAACAGGAAAAACAGATGAACTTCATCAAAACTGAGATCATGTATGCCTCAAGGACACCATCAAGAAGGTGAAAAGACAATCCATGAAATGGGAGAAAATATTTGCACATCATATATCTAATAAGGGTCTGGTGTCCAGAATATACAAATAACTTTCACAACTCAACAATTCAAAAGATAGCTGAATCAAACAATAGGCAAAGGATCTGAAGAGACATCTCCCTAAAGAAGATATGCAGATGGCTGGTAAGCAAAGGAAAAGATCACCAGCGTCGCTTGCCATCAGGGAAATGCAAATCAAAACCACGATGAGATACAACTTCACACCTACTAGGATGCCTGTAATAAAAAGGCAGATGGCAACCAAGGTTGGCAAGGAAGCAGAATCACTGAAACCCTTACCCAGTGCTGGTGGGAAGTGCAGTCACTTCGGAAAACAGTGTGGCAGTTCCTCAAGCAGTTAAACACACAGTCATCACTTGACTAGCAGCGCCACTCCTAAGTATGCACCCAAGAGAAACGAAAAAAAACACAGCCACACAACATGAACGTACATGAACGTTCACAGCAACGTGATTCACGAGAGCCAAAAAGTGGGAACAGCCCAAAGGTCTACAAGAGGTGAATGAATAAATGGGATATGATGTATCCATACACTGGAACATGATTCCATCATAAAAAGGCATGAAGTACTGATACCTGCTACCACGTGGACAAACCTTGAACACATCAAAGTGAATGAAAGAAGTCAGACACACAAGGTCACGTGTTACACCATTCTATCTGAAATGTCTAGATCAGGCAAATCTCTAGAGACAAGGAGCAGATGAGATGCTGCCAGGGGCTGGAGGGAGGAGGGTTAGGAGTGGCTGCATCCAGTGGGGAAGCCAGAACTGGATGCAGAATTACACAAATGGACACGAGTCCAGCCAGCAACTCCAGTGCTAGAGCCATCTGCCCCAGCACCTCCTTAATTCCCCGGTCCCTGGACCTCTTAGACCTCATGCCCTGGGCTGAGGCCTAAAGGATGCAGGTGCTGGCCAGTCAGCAAGGGGAAGGAGTTGGCTCTCCCCTCTCTCCCTGCCCCCACCCTGGAGGGAGTTCAAGGAAAGGAGAAAGTGATCAGTGCAAAGGCCTTAAGAGGAAAAAGGTCACAGCCCCAGGAAGCTGGAGGAAGAGAGAGGCCCACATTGCTGGAGCAGAGAGAGAAGGGGGAAGGGGTACCTGTGCGGGGCAGGGGACTGGAGATGAGGGAATGAGGCGGGGAGACCTCAAGCCAGGAAATGCTGACCAGAGCTGACCTCGGAGAGCAATGAGGGACCAAGGAAGGGGCTTAAGCAGTGAGTGACACAACAGTCTTGTTCAATCTGCATGTTCAAAAGACCAGAACCCATGAAGTCATTTTCAAAATTAAACTAGAGGTGGACTTCCCTGGTGGTCCAGTGGTTAAGAATCCATCTGCCAGTGCAGGGGACACAGGTTTGACCCCTGGTCCAGGAAGATCCCACAAGCTGCGGAGCAGGTAAGCCTGTGTGCCCAACTACTGAGCCCACATGCTGCAACTACTGAAGCCCCTCTGTCCTAGAGCCCGTGCTCCACGACAAGAAAAGCCCCTGCAGTGAGAAGTCTGCTCACCGAAATCAGAGAGTAGCACCCACTCGCTGCAACTAGAGAAAAGCCCACGTGCAGCAACAAAGACCCAGTGTGGCCAAAGATAAAAAAAATTAAATGCATAAAATGGAGGTAACAGATACAAAAGCACTTTATAAACTCAAGGCACATCCATGTCAGCTGGAAAACAAGGAAGAAAACTGCTCACTGGAGTCCCTCCTGTACCAGAGGCTGGATCGGGCTTGGACTGGGAGTGGGTGAGTGAGTTGCTCAGTGGGTAGCCTTTCCCTTCTCCAGGGAATCTTCCCAACCCATGGATCAAATCCAGGTCGCCCGCACTGCAGGCAGATTCTTTACCAGCTGAGTCACAACGGAAGCCCAAGGATACTGCAGTGGGTAGCCTGTCCCTTCTCCAGTGGATCTTTACAACCCAGGAATCAAACAGGGGTCTCCTGCATTGCAGGTGGATTCTTTACCAACTGAGCTATC
Source organism: Okapia johnstoni (assembly GCA_024291935.2). Lineage (NCBI taxonomy): Eukaryota > Metazoa > Chordata > Mammalia > Artiodactyla > Giraffidae > Okapia > Okapia johnstoni. The sequence goes on along the minus strand of CM044307.1, from coordinate 123,264,008 downwards.
AAGGAACCCCCCCCCCCCCCACCGACGCTGGTGGTCTCCAAAGCCTGGCTTGCTTCTGACAGTCATGGGCGGTGCACAGTACTCAGTGTCTAAGTCCTTGTAGCTTTCAGGGAGAATTACGCTCTTGTGATTGTAGCCAGATTTCCTCAAGTTTCTGCTAGCCTGCTGGTGGGACTCAGAGGGGTATTATACACCAGAGCTGTTCTTTTGTTTACCAGAGGAAAAGTAAGCCCAGAATCCAAGCATTTAGACACATCCACTACTGAAGTAATTATGCCGTGGGAAAGACGACAGGGGCTTTCAATGGGGCTGCCTGATGCTTTTCCCCCTTAATGACCATAAGCCCCTATAAGCACCTTCAAACAAAGGCTTGAAGGTTTCAGTCGCGAAATACGGCCTGCCAACAAAGTGCCTTAACCAGGCCACCCGCTGCAAAAACTCAACTGGGGAACACTATAAATGGAGAGGACAATTTCCGACTTTTGCTACAACTGTGAACCCATTAGAGCAAAGAGCCAGCATCTTGATTGAGGTCAAGCCCTCATACAACCATTAGGAAAAATTCCTAAGACATCAACACCAAGGAAACGAGCTGATAATTCACCAAAAGGAAATTCAATTTATAAACAGAGGGGGATAAAAAGCATTTCTCCTCCATAGTGACTCAGGAAGTACAATCAGCTGTATCTTTGCCTGTGTGTGCACTCAGTTGCTTCAGTTGTGTCCAACTCTTTGTGACCTCATGGACTGTTGCCCACCAGGCTTCTCCGTCCATGGGATTCTGCAGGAAATGGACTAAATAAACTGGCCGTCCTCTAGATTGTCAGGCATGCAGTTGTTACAGACTAGAGTTATTGCAACAGGAGGGAAGGGGGCAGGGCACAACTTTTGAAAGAATGACACAGCCCAAGGACACAACATAAACCAATTAGAATCAAACAGGATCAAGATGGCAGACAAGTCAACTTTAACTAGACATTGATCCTCAATCAGCAAGTGACATGACACACCCAGAGGTGCCATGACAGTTCCAAGGCACCGTCAAAAGACCAAGGAGTGGGCAGTGGGCCAAATCCCAAAAATCTTCACCTCTTCCCCAAAATAGTTGGAATAATCCTCCCACTTTATTTTTGGGGGCTCCAAAATCACTACAGATGGTGACTGCAGCTATGAAATTAAAAGACACTTGCTCCTTGGAAGAAAAGCTATGACCAACCTAGACAGCATATTAAAAAGCAGAGACAACACTTTGCCAACAAAGGTCCATCTAGTCAAAGCTATGGTTTTTCCAGTAGTGAGGTAGGGATGTGAGAGTTGGACTATAAAGAAAGCTGAGCACCAAAGAATTAATGCTTTTGAACTCTGGTGTTGGAGAAGACTCTTGAGAGTCCCCTGGACTACAAAGAAATCCAACCAGTCAATCCTAAAGGAAATCAGTCCTGAATATTCATTGGAAGGAATGATGATGAAGCTGCAACTCCAATACTTTGGCCACCTGATGTGAAGAACTGACTCACTGGAAAAGTCCCTGATGGTGGGAAAGATTGAAGACGGGAGGAAAAGGGGACGACAGAGGATGAGATGATTGAGTGGCATCACTGACTTCATGGCTATGAGTTTGAGCAAGCTCCGGGAGTTGGTGATGGACAGGGAAGCCTGGCATGCTGCAGTCCACGGAGTCGCAGAGAGTCAGACACAACTGAGCGAATGAACTGAATCCTCCCACTCATTAGCATATGAAATTACTCAGCCTATAAAAACCACATTTTGCAGCCGCACTCACCCTCTGTGATGGCCCACACTGTGTCTGTGGAGTGTGCTTCTCTCTGAATCTGAATAAATTCACTTCTCCCCTATCACTTTGTCTCTCACTGAATTCTTTCTGTGATGAGACATCAAGAACCTGAGCTTCATTAGGTCCTGAAACCAGGTACCGTGGGTTTTGTCTGGGTTTGAGCCAATAAATTGGTATGGGTTGAATCGAACCCATATCCCCTGCATAGCAAGGGGGATTCTTAACCACTAGACCACCAGAGAAGTCCCAGAAAAATCTGAAGGAAGTCCCATTTTCCTCATTTTATGCAGTGAAGGGGCTCAGTGTGGTGGAGAGAGTCCAAGCTTCCCAGCCCAGAAGAGTGACATCTGCACCCTTTCAAACCAACCAGAGACTCGGTTTCTTCATCAGCCAGTTCAACCTTTACATGACTTGTTCCAAAGGAAAACAAACCCTTATTCTTCAGAGCCACAATGGTTACTTGCAACCCACATTATTTAGGTGGCAAGGTAGCATTCATTCTCACTTTCAGATTTGGTTTTGTACTTTTTTCCCCCAACCTAATTCAGAGATAAGCGTTTGGGACATTCCAGGCCTATCAACTGTTCGTTGGTCAAAAAACAAATGCTGAAACTTGTCCACGTGCAGTTTTGTTGGATCGATTTGCAAGTATATTGACATTTCCACTCATGCTGACCCTCCCAGCATCTGGGCAAGGGTGATGGACCCACATGCAGAACAGTCCAGCCTCCACAAAAGAGCCATCACTCAAGAAGCAAGGTTACTTTAGACAATGCAATCCTGCTACTGTTGACGAAAGGAATCTTTCCTTGGAACAGCAGAGAGCCCAGCAGATGGGTGACTAATGAAGGGAATGTGATTGTTTATTTGAAAAATAAGAAGTATTTTTTGCAACTGAGAAATCACTGCTTGACTCTTTGCCCAAAGAGGAAGTGAAGAACAATGATGTTTCTCAAGTTTAAGAACCCAGTTCCTGAGTCCCAAGAACTGCTTCAAATCTGTCTTCTGAGGCCCTCTGCAAACAAATTTGAGAAGAAATGAAAGCTATCTAACATTTAAGAGTTTGGGCTTTGGTTTTTAATGTGGACATCTTAGAACAAAGGCCTCAAGCTATGGCCCTCAGGCCAAATCTGAGCTAATGTCTGTTTTTGTAAATCGTTTTATTGGCACTCCACAGTGCTTATATTTACATAATGTCTAGGGTTGCTTCTGCACGATGACAGCAGAGTTGAGTAGCTATGACAAACATTCCTCTGGTCAACAGAACCAGAAACAGTAATATCTGGACCTTCAGAGAACAATGTGCTGACTTCTGTCCTAGGGAAAATGAAGGCAATTCATTTGAGTCACCCCATGAGTCCAACCAGACAAGCATGTGTTGGGACTGAGTTACCTGTAGGGATCTTGGCAGAACACAGGAAGGACCACAGATGAAACTCCAAGCCAGCACAGTTCATCTCTTCAGATGCGGCTCACAGACACCATCCTGTGGAGACTGTCCACCCAAGGAAAGCAACCCCCATTTCAAATTCTAGATAAATTCTGTTGATAGAAGATCTCTGCAGAATGCAAAAAGGGTCTCACTGGACTGAGGAAAACAAATCACTCAATAGTCTGAAAAGGCACCATTCTTCAAAGGGAATAAGATAAAAATGGTATGAAAAATATTTTTTTGGAGCTACCTGATAAAGTAACTTCAAAAGGCATCTGTGTAGGAACTGCCTGGTGGTCCAGTGGCTAAGACTCAATGCTCCCAATGTAGGGACACAGGTTCGATCCCTGGTCAGAGAACTAGATCCCACAAGCTGCAACTAAAAGCTCGCATGCCGCAACTAAAGATCCCTTGTGCCACAGCTGAGACCTGGCACAGCCTGCCTAAATCAATAAATATTAAAAAAAAAAAAAAAATCCATGCAGTTAAACAAAATCCCTCCGGATCTGACTGGCCACTTGGCCTCCAGCAGATGAGACCTCTCCATTTCTCAGCCTCATCCTATGTACATAGTGGAGACCAGGTCAGATGTGCTCTTGACTGCAAATCAGGCCCAAAACGTGAGGACTGTCCTGCACTTGTGTCCCTCACTCCTGCATATGTTCGGCCTGTATTTAGTGAACACCTACTATGTGCCAGGCACACTGCTGGTGCTTTAGGTGCGGGGCCAGTAACACAAACAGGAATCCTGTCACCAAGAAGGTTATTGCCTTCTCCGGGGACTGAACACTAGCCCAACAACAAATACATGAAACTAACTGCACAAGGGTGGGGCGAACTGAGAGCGTAGCATTGACATACACGCACCACCACGTAAAAGAGACAGCTAGTGGGAAGCTGCTGTGCGGCCCCGGGAGCTCAGCTCGGGGCTCTGTGAAGACCTAGAGGGGTGGGGTGGGGAAGAGGGTGTGAGCCCCAAGAGGGAGGGGAATACATGTATGATTATGACTGATTCACACTGTTGCACAACAGAAACTAACACAACACTGCAAGGCAGTTACATTCCAATAAAAAAAAATTTTTTTGAAACTAACTGCACGTGATGACAAGTTCTCCAGAGCACTGAGACAGAGACTATGGGGGGCTGCTTGGACAGAACAGTCAGAGGAGGCCGCTCAGGAGGTGACAGGCCCAAGGCCAGCCCCGAGGATGAAGAGGAGCCAGCCACACAGGATGCTGGTGGAGGGGGGAGCCTAGGAAGGGGGGCGTTCTTCCTGCTGTCACAGAAGGGCAGGAAGACTCAGCGGACACTCGGCGGTGGGGGGGTCTCCCTTGTGTGTCTACCATTGGGGGCTGGGGGGAGGGAGGTAACGACACAAGCATCTCGGACTCTGAAATGAACTCGCTCGGGTTCTGACTGGTCATGAGGCCTCAGGCAGACCAAACCTCCACATCCTCCACCTTCTCATGGGGACAACGGGGCGATGGTGACTTAGGTGTGTCCCAGCCCTGAGGAGGGAAGAGCTCCAGGACCTGGTACAAGGCCAGAGAGGCAGAGAGCAGCAGGCAAGCAGGTGGGACTGGGAAGGAAGGGGGATGAGCAGCACCTGATCAGGCAGGATCTTGCAAGTCATGGTAAGGAATTCGGATTTCAATTGCAACGGAAAGTCACTGAAGGGCTTGAAGCAGGGTAGTTTTTACTTTTAAAAGATGACTGTGTTACAGAGAATAGGAAGAGAAGGAGGTAAGAAAGGAAGGGGGCCCAGGACATCACTGTTGTCCAGGTAAGAGATAATCGTGGACTGGATGGAGGTGGGGTACAGAGACTGAACCTCATCTTGACTACCTGCTCTAAACAACTGGAAGTGGTTGCCTGGACTACTGCAATGACAATGATTATGAAGCTCAGACAGGGCTCAATGGGAAAAAAGTATCTGGTTTGATTAGTAATGCCCACCAATGCACAGGACGGGGAGTAACAGTAACAGATGTCAATACACGTCCTCTGTCTACAGAAACTTGGAGCAGTGCTGCTCACACTGTAATGTGGAGAGCCTTAAGGTACAGGTTCTGAAACAGTGGGGCTCGGGATGGGGCCTGAGATTCTGCATTTCACTCATATTTCAGGGTGATGACGCCAATCCTATGGTCCAGAGACATCACTTTAAACAGCATAACGTAGAACATGTACTCTTTTCTGCCCCCACAGATTTGTACAGGATGAACACCAGCTCCCAGGGCTCGACACAGAAGGACACTGAACAAATGCTGAGGGCTTCCCTGGTGGTGCAGTGGTTAGGAATCTGCCTGCCAATGCAGGGGACACCAGTTCGATCCCTGGTTTCAAAGGATCCCACATGCCTCAGGGCAGCTAAGCCCATGCACCACAGCTACTGAGCCCTCGTGCTCTAAGTACTGAAAGCCTGCATGCCCTGGAGCCTGTGCTCCACAACAAAGAGAAGCCACTGCAGTGAGAAGCCCATTCACTGCAACAAAGAGTGGCCCCTGCTCCCCGCAACAAGAGAAAGCCCATGCACAGCAATGAGGACCCAGTGCAGACAAATACAAAGAAACAAATAAAAAATAAATCTTAACAAAAAAAAAAAAGCTGACTGAGCCAAGTTGGGTCTGTTGTTTGTTCTGTTTTTCTGCATGTGTGTGACTTTCAGCTCTCGACTGAAATAAAGAAAACTCCGAAAAATTCCAGGTAGCTGTCCATATAAAGCATCACCCTAGATGATGTTGATATCACCAACAACATCACACACGTGTATTACACATCGTCTAGGGACCTGCACCTCATCCTTACTGAGCTGAAGATCATTTGGGTGAGGGTAAGGTGAAGAACTCACCTGCCAATGCAGGAGATGTAAGAAACGTGGGTTTGATCCCTGAATGGGGAAGATCCCCTGGAGGAGGGCATGGCAACCCACTCCAGTATTCTTGCCTGGAGAACCCCCATGGACAGAGGATACAGTCCACAGGGTTGCAGAGTCGGATACAACGGAAGCAACTTAGCACGCAAGGGTAAGAAGTAATGAAAATGCACAGACTAGAAATCTGCTTAACAGGCTGATTCTAACCATGGGCTATTATTGTCTGAACTCTAAGCTCCACGGAATGATGGGGGGATATAGTGAGGAAACAAAGAGCTGCAGCTGGTTCCCCAGAAGACAGCATCGCGCCCCCTGCTGGACACCTGACTGCACCGCATGATGACAGCAAGGTTGGCTCTTGAGCCCCAAATGGGAGCTGCATCCTGTGTCTGAACTCCACCACAGTCCCAACTAATATGAGAATTGGCCAAGTCCCAGTCTCCCTCCCAGGGTCAGATCCAAATCAGCTCTGGATCAAGGTCTGTAGCCAGACTCTGCTGACTGCAGATAGGATCAGCTGGGCGGTGGACTGGGTGTTAAATAAACATTCCTCAAACCCGAAAGTTCAAGGCCTTTGGATATCCAGGAAATCAAAGTTTCCTTTTTACAATGAACAGAGACCCCGCAGCTCCCTGCTGCCCAGCCAGTCCCAAGAGCTGCCTCCTCTGAATCACACAGTCTACAGATTCTTTACTTTCTCTCTCTCTCTCCCTTTTAAACTCACAGAATTACAAAAGCCTTAGTTTTTAAAGAGTTTACCTTAATGGCACACATTCATTTTCAGGGAGGACCATTAAAAAATCATGAGAACATTCTCCTGTTGCAAGGAGGTGATTCATGATTTCCATCAGCAGACACCTCACTTTTGGGCCTCTGCTGGTTTACCACCTCCCAAACTCGCAGACAATATTAATTCCATTTATTCTGCACCTTTCTGAGTGGTTGCATATAAATATTAAACACATACAGCACTTTTCAGGCCTCCAGAATGTTGAACAAGACTGTTCTTTAGACAAAGAAAGAGCGAAAAGATTAATCATCATCAGAATTAATTGTTAGGAAGGACTGGGATGGCAGAGAAGTCATTTGTACGTGAGGGATTTCATACCTTGGATAAATTCACCTCTTGTTGGAATCCTGGAGGATGAGGGCTGAACGCTGCCCTGGTTTCCAAGTGTAAAACACAGAGCTCAACTGTTTCGTCTGTCTAGCTGGGGTTCGTTTAAAGGCGGAGGGCCTCTTTATTAACTCTGGTATATTACTGTAGAGTTAACTACAGTGAGGGCGGCAGAGTGAACATAGGGCTGCGGGCTGCAAAGTCAATGCATTTTTTTAACAGAGAGAAAGAGGCTTGCTGAGTTCACCGTCACGGCTTGTTTGGGCTTTGCTGAGATGTGGTGACACCCCCACCTCAGCTCAACTCTTCAAACAATTCAGGAAAGCGTCTTAAACTTGCCATGCTGCTTCTGACCCTGCACCCTGGACCTCGGCTGACCCGGACACCTACTGCAGACTTTACAACACACCCAGAGTCGAGTATGGAAGATGCCTTTTAAAGAAGGGGGCGACAGAGGATGAGATGGTTGGAGGGCATCACTGACTCAATGGACATGAGTTTGAGCAAACTCTGGGAGATAGTGAAGGACAGGGAAGCCTGGTGGGCTGCAGTCCATTTAAGTCACAAAGAGTCGGACACGACTAATCAACTGAACAACAACAACACAGGGAGCTTGAGACTTACGGGTTAGTTAGGAATGTTAAACACACCCTCTGTCCTTGCTTGAACCGGGTATAATATTCAGGAAGTCCAGCAGCCTTCCCATGTTGGGAGGCGCCAAGGCTGGATTCTAACCTGGCCTTGTGTGCAGCCAACCGATCCACAACCCTAGCTAACTTAACTGATCCTGCCCTGGGATACTGCTACACCTGCCTTGGACCCTTCCTTGAGGTACTCTTGGAAGTACCATGAGGTGCTATGGAAGCAGCCAGAAGGACGCCGAGCTGGGACTTCAGCAAGCTTGTCTTGGTGGATTGCCTGGTTTTGTTTCTGCTTGCTGTTAAAAAAAAAAAAAAAAATGGGGGGGTAGCGGTGGGGGAGGTGGGGACTTCCATGGTGGTCCAGTGATTAAGAATCCACCTGCCAATGCAGGGAAAACGGGTTTGATCCCTGGTCAGAGAAGATCCCACATGCCACGGGGCAACTAAGCTCATGCACCACAACTACTGAGCCCGAACTCTGGAGCCTGTGCTCTGCAACGAGAGAAGCCACCGCAGTGAGAAGCCCACGCTCCACAACTACAGAGTAGCCCCTGCCGGCCGCAACCAGAGAAAAGCCCACACACAGCAACGAAGATCCAGTGCACCCAAAAATAAATAAAAATTTTTTACTTAATAGATTTTATTATTTAAAATCTTATTAGAGAAAGATTAAATTCAATGACCCACTGTTTTTGAACAGCTCGTTTCTTTAGATTTCTTCAGAAAGCTGTGATCATCTCCTCCTTCCTTCTTTGACCCAGAAAATTCCCATTCAATTCGCAACCCTCAAACCAGATAGATGGCACTTCTCGAAGAAGCTGATGCTCGCCCCGGACCCTGAACGAGCCGGGCTCCCCCCATGCTCTTGTCCACCTGGACTCCCCTCTGTGTCATTCTACGGGGCATATATCACGTTGCATTGTAACTTCTTCCTACTCGTCTGTCCGCCCTTCTCATCCACGAGCTCTGAGGGCAGTGACTTTGTTTCATGTTTGCATCCGGGCATCGGGTACTGGGCCTGGCCCATGGCAGGCCCTCCACAGAGATGTGTCAGAGAAAGCAGCAGCACCAGGAGAGGGAAGAAGGGAGGGGGTGGGAGGAGAGGGAAGGGAAGGGGGAGCAGTGGGGAGATGTAAAATTTGCCACATCTATTCCACTCTTGAGGCTCAGCAGTAAAGAACTCACCTGCCAAGGCAGGGGATGCGGGTTTGCTCCCTGGGTCGGGAGGATCCCCTGGAGAAAGAAACGGTACCCCACTCCAGTATTTCTGCCTGGAGAAGTCCACGAACAGAGGAGCCTGGCGGGCTGCAGTCCATGGGGTCCCAAAGAGTCAAACATGACCGGGCAACTAAACAACGAAATTCCACTCCTGAAGTTAGAGGCGGGTGGTCCAATAAGCCACTCAAGTGGATCAGTATTTCACATGCTAAGGAAAGCAATGAGAAAGAACTCTCACCACAGCTGTCCAATAGCAAGAACCTGGGAGTGGGGGGCGCAGGGGGCGAGGCCACCAGATGCAGAGCAGCCCCAGGGGAGGATGTCTGAGCCTTGTGGTCCGACATACGCTGCTGAGCCTCTCTGAGACTCAGTTTCTTCTTAGGTAAAACAGAGGAACTCTGAGAACATGCCAGAAAGGGTGGTGGCGTGGACTCCGAGAGATGCTGACCGAAAAGAGCTGAGCCAACAGCCCGAGAGGAGAAAGCAGGGGATAAACTGCAGGTGCCTGGGCCGGGTGGGAGGGAAACGATCCCCAAGTCTAAACACCCCCCCAACCCTCACCACCGCTGGAGTCAGGCCACCCACAGGGCAAAGCAGAACAGCTGTCTAAGGATGGTAGGTGTTGTGTTCAATTGAATCAAGTGCCTGCTGCTCTCACTGACTGTTTAAAAGAGCCAGGCAGGGGGCTGGGGACAGAGCTTTAGATCTGGGAGATCACAGGAGTGCCAGACATCAGCCACACAACAGCGTGAATGTACTCACACTGCCCAAGTGCACGCTTATCAACAGTTAAGGTGGTAAATTTTGTTATGTATATTTTACTATAATAAAGAATAAAATTTATTAAAAAAAAAAAAAAAGAAAGAAATAGCCATGACAGTCGGGAGCTTCTCAAGTGGCTCGGTGGTAAAGAATCTGCCTGCCAAGCAGGAAACTCAGGTTCAATCCCTGGGCTGGAAAGATCCCCTGGAGAAGGAAATGGCAACCCATTCCAGTATTCTGGCCTGGGAAATCCCATGGGCAGAGGAGCCTGGAAGGGCTACAGTGGATGGGGTCGCAAAGAGTCAGACACGACTAAGCGACTAAACAAGGACAGTTAATGTTTCCTGAGCATCATTTTAATGGTTTCATTCTACCGTCATACAATTCATGAGGATGGTACTACTAGCTCAATTTTACATGTAAGAAAGCTGAGATCCCAAGAGGGTCAATTCAGTTCAGTCGCTCAGTCGTGTCTGACTCTGCGACTCCATGGACTGCAGGCTGCCCTGTCCACCACCAACTCCCAGAGCCTGCTCAAACTCATGTCCATCGGATCAGTGATGCCATGCCCAACACCACGCAGCTGCTGAGGGGTAGAACTGGGCTCACCCCCAGATGGTCTTGACTCCAGAAACCCTGCTTTGAACCATAAGCACAGTGAGGAGAGCATTCCAGTATTACTCACATCCAGAGACTCCCTGATGGTTAAGACTCTGCGCTTCCACTACACAGGGCACGGGCTCAATGTCTGGTTGGGGAACTGAGATCCCACACGCCATGTGGCACAGCCAAAAAATATATTAAATAAAAAAGTGAATTTTACAAAAAAGAATTACTCATGTCCAGAGGAGGCACCAGTCGGAGTCCCAGATATGTAACCCAAAGACCTAAACTGACTCGCCAGCTCTGTTGTGGGCTGGGTGCAGAATTCTGCATGGAGCCTGTTTTCTCACTTGGAAGTGAGGAAAAGGGTACCTACACCAGTGACCTCGGCAGGCGGGCGAAGGATGGATCAGAGGACCATCCTGTGTGCACCTGCAGAGCACACAGCGTCCGCCCCATGCCTCCTCCCGCAACACCAGACACTCCGGGAGAAGCCGCCCCAAAGAAACAGCCAGGTGTAAACACACAGGCTGGCGGTTACCTTCTTTTTCAAGCTGGCTTTTCCCCGTGTAAACTACAGAAAGAAAAGTCTGAAAGAGCAAATAAGCATCACCCTTAACTCCACTGGGTCTGCAGCTCTGAGAAAATGTCCAGAGCACCAGCCTGACTGCAGCAAAACCAGAGCAGGCAAGAGAGAGAGGAGATTCAGGGAATGGAAGACAGCACACCAGTGGGTCCCGGACGCTTCAGAAACCAGTAGACAGAGTAAGTGCAAGAAGGGCCAGTTGAAGCAAAAATCAGAGCTACAGGAACAAGGACAGTTCCATTTTTTAAGAGAGGCAGTTTAACACCAACAAATGCCCACGAGATGGGTTGGCTAACTACACCCTCTGAGTGAAATCCAGCCTGTGGTCTATGTTACAGTAAAAACTACACATAATTAGGAGAGGAAGAGGGGGAGGCAGGAGAGAAGGGCATGCGAACAAGGAGAGAAAGAGGAAAGGAAGAAGCAGACAGGCCAGCTGCAATGCTTAAAATACTTACAGCTAGGCCTTTACAAAAAAAAAAAAAAAAAAAAACGTTTGCCAACCTCTGGTCTCTAAGATATGATGGAAAGTAAGTATGTACTTCTTGTCATCTGAAGGCATAATTCTAGCAGAAAACCAAACCCCAAGGTGGAGGGCTGCCCAGGTGCAAGCAAGGAAGCCAGCAAGCCATCACTGCAGGACACACTACACAAGGGGTGGCGGTACATGCCAAACTGGGCACAGAAGCAGGCATCACGGGGGCGCCCAGAAGCTGAAGAGAAGCGGGATGAGGTTACAAGAGGTAAAAGTATAAGGAGAGAGCTAGAAGTCACATCTGTGTGAATAGACCCAAGCCTGTTGGAGAACCTCTTGGGTGAGCTGATCAGGTTCCCACCCCATCCATCATCAATCAGTGGAAATTTACCCAGCACTGTTTCACCCTCCTGACTTGCTGTGAGATCTTGGGAAAGTGACTTAAGCTCTCTGTTTCCTCACTTGCAGACTGAAGATCATAATAGCATCCAACACATCGTACAGATGTGAGGATTAAATGAGTATACGGACAGTTCTTCCGATGAGTAAGCACTACTTACATGTTAGCCTTTTTCTTTTTGAAATCACCCTCTACTTTTCACCAGGGCTTCCCTGGTGGCTCAGCTGGTAAAGAATCTGCCTGCAATGTGGGAGACCTGGCTTCGATCACTGGGTGGGGAAGATCCCCTGGAGAAGGGAACGGCTCCCCACTCCAGTGCTCTGGCCTGGAGAATTCCATGGACTGTACAATCCAAGGAGTCACAAAGAGTCGGTCACGACTGAGCGACTTTCACTTCTACTTTTCATTTCACTGAATGGTCCAGTTCAAAGGCAGGGAGATGGAAGAATTCAGTCCATCTGCTTTACGTATGAGTTGATCTGAGGCTGTATGGCCACTGATGTTACCCTATTCACCCTAATCAATCTCTGGGGGGGGGGGGCGTTCTGTAGAGCCTCCAAGAAGGGATGGGACCACATGAGGAAGACGCAGAATGGGGCATTATTAACAGAGACCCTGAGGGGGTCAGGCAGGAGTAGGTCATGTGGGGCCCCTGGACGTCACATGCTACTTGGCTCCTCAATTCTTCTTGTCACTACAAGGTTGCCAAGGTTAATCCCAAGAAGTAGGTTGACCCCTATCAGCCACGTACACCCTACCTGGCCATCCTCGGGACATGAACGTGATGCAGACCTGATTTCTCAGGCTCATTACCCAGAGACCCACCCCTCACCACGGCACCCGACGCCCTGCCCCCAGCCTCCCGTCTCTCCCCTCCCCGCTCAGCTTTCTCTGTATTAGCAACAAGTGTGCCATTCTCAAGAACTATCCGAGATTACTACAGCCTGCCTTACAGAAAATGCTGAGTGGAAAGAAGGAGGAAAGAAAAAAAAAACTCTCCTTGATGCAATTCATATATGGGCAAGAGCTACAAACAATTCAGGGCGCTAAAATTAATGCACTCCCGGGCCAATGAGGAGAGGGTGAACATTACAGCAGACAGTAATAAAAACGCACTTAATGTGTACAGCACATATTTATTCATTTTTAGAAAATTTGCAATGCTGCCATCCCCCCTTCTCCCATAAAATCTGACCATCCTACTCAGCTGCTATTCTTATCTCTTGCTCATTTGCGTAATTTTAACACTGCAGAATATAGCCAGCCTAAGAATATTTTTTTTTATAATTACACCCATCACAGGAACTGTCAGTATCTAATGAAGGATAATTTCAGCTATTATAAGAAGCTTAAAAGATCATTTTCATGAATAATTCGTAATATGAATCACTAAATTCAAACAATGTCAGAAATTTCAAAAAAAAAAAAAGAGAGAAAAAAAAAGAAAAATATTTTAGGTGTCGAAAGTAACCATCCCTCTAAAGGAAGAATTCGGTTTCTGATGTGCATAGAACAACAAGACATGTGGGGCAGATCTTCGTGTGAGGGGAGAAAATATGCAGATTTTCTCATGTCATTTTACACTTTAAATTTTTCACCAGGTTCCCCAGCCTGAGGATAAAGTCCAAGCCTCTCTGCAGGTCATGCGGAGTGACCTTTGCTCTGACCCCTGCCTGTCTCTCCGGCTCCTACCTGATCTCTTCCTCCCCCTAGAAAAGATACGCTGTCTGAAGATGAAACAAAGCTACCAGAACCTGAAGCAGGATGAAGGGGAAGAGAGAGAGATCTTCCTGGTAAACGGCTTGTGCACACCTGGATCCAGCCAGACCTGCACCCGAAGAAGTTCTGTGAGATAATACCCTTTCTGATCAGTTTCTTGGTTTGCAAAAGCGGGGGACAGTTCTATTACTAAAATAAGGCTGCCGGTCTCAACAGTCCCAGAGGGAATAACAGAATCACAGTATTCATGGCTGATCTAAACCAAAGGCAACAGAGCACTGAGCAGAGGACAGGTGGGAGTCGAGGCTGAGCAGGGGGTGATGATGTGTGTGGACACTGGGTCAGTGGGTGGTCAGGATCAATGTAGGAGCCACTGGGCTAGACCCAAAAGAGGACAAATCACCTGTGAGGTAGCTCGGCTAACAGGTATATCCTCACTGCAGGGCGGCAAAGTCCAGGTATTTGGTTTCTCTGGGGAAACACATGAGGAGCAAGGACAACTCCCATTTCGAAAGGAAACTGGCCTGTATCCCACCTCACAACTATAAACACATTATGCATTAAGATATGTATGAATTTTCACTAAGAAGAACAAAGTTTTACCTTAAATAAAGAAGAGGAATGACCCTGATCAACAAATAAAGCATCAAACTTAACAAGATTACAAGATTCAGAATAGCACCCCTTCCTAGAAAAGGGTAGTCTCTCAAACTACAGGTTGTGTCCCTTTACTGGGGTGGTGAAAACAATTCAGTGAGTTACAACTGATGTTTGTTAAGATGGAACAGAACAGGATACAAAACATGAGACTGTCTCACATGTAGTAAGGCTTAAGTATTATTCTAGGAAGGTTGGGTATCAATTGTATACATACTTGAAAATGCCTCCTTCAGCAGCAGATTTATTACTGTGAGCCAGCGTCAACAGGGATTGAAAACCACTTTTATAACAAATGTCAGATTCCCAAAAGAGGTGTCAGATCAGAGAGAACATCTGATGACATGACTCATGGGTTTCAAACCAAAAGGCAACTGATGGGCAAAGAATCCAGGCTTTCCTTCAGCAATGGTACTTCTGTAAATCTTTCTCATGTAAATGAAGCCCCCGGGATATAAAAATACACTTATATGGGGTTTATTATGGTAAAATCCTGGAATCAACCTATATGCCATCTGTGGGGGAATGATTTTAACCATCACAGCACAGTCACATGATGAACTCTGACATGCAGGTGCACATGAAGTTAACATGAAAGACTCGGGGACTTCCCTGGCGGTCCAGTGGTTAAGACACCACGCTTCCACTGCAGGGGACACGGGTTTGATCCCTTGGTTGGCAGGTAAGATTCTGTTTGCCTTGGGGTGTGGCCAAAAAATAGAAAAATAAATAAATAAAATGAATGACTTAGATCTGTATCTATTGATCTGGAGAGAAGAGTTATGACTGTTCAGTTATATACCATTACCTGAGAAAGTCAAAGCAGATTAGATCAGGGAACAGCAAACTTTCTTTAAAGGGCCAGGTGGTTTTCAGTTTTTCAGGCCATGTGTCTCTGTTGGAACCACTCAACCCCTCCACTGTATAGAGAAAGCACACAGGCAATTCGTAACAAATGGATGTGGCTGTGTTCCAATAAAACTTTACAAAAATAGTGGCATGCCCATGGGTCACAGTTTGCCAACCCCTGATAAGAGACTGTAATCTCATTTTTGAAGGGAAAAAAATGGAATAAGTAGAACATGTTTGTAGAGTATAGGTTTGCCAAAGTGTATGTACATCAATTTACCCCGGTTATCTAAAGTGAGGAGCATTAAGGGAGATTACTCCTTTATATGTCTCTTTTATATGTCTCCTTTATATTGTTGGACCTGTTATGAAAAATTAAAAATAACTCATTTTTTAAATTCCAATAAAATACTCAACTATAAAAAACAACATATGGCAAACAAGCTATGTAGTGACTGCTTTCACTGAAATCAATTCTAACACATTAAACCAATATTTTTCTCATTGCAAGTAACAGAAGAGACCTTCTATATTTCATATTTAATTGAATGTCAACTGTCATACTCTCCAGATAGAAATTATCCAAGGAAGGTAGAAAGCACAATAACACATCATGGGAAATAAGAAAATACTGTTAGGTTTATTTTCCTCTCCCAGTGGAAGACCAAATGATATAGAAAGAGCAGTTTAAAACGATCTCATAACCCTGGGATCCACTGCTCACTGAGCCAGGCTGTTACTATTCACTCCTTATAGGCAGTGAGGGTGAGTTTACACCATCTGAAAATAGCACGAGCAGGAAGAGCATTAAGCCAAGATTGGGACCTGGGTCTCAATTCTAGTTTAACCAAATTCTCTTGGCACTGACCTAGCTGATCAGTAGGACACGTGCCCATGGTAAATCTAATCCTTCAGACCACAAGAGCACTCCAGATTCACAGGGGAAATAAACATGGGACACATAGCAGCTGACTATCTTATTTCTTAAAAATGGAGAAGATGACTCCTGTGTCACCAAACGGTGAGAGTTTCCAAGTGCTGAGCGGAGATCATCTTTCCCATTTCACTTCTCATTTCTCCACTGAAACTGACCCCATTAGTGCCACTGTCCAAAAAGCTGGCACTTTGCTTCCAATTGCTCATCAAAAGCAGAGGAGCAATTAATGCAAATGCGTATATCCTCTAAGGCTAGTATCCCCTAATAGCCAATCTTTCTTCTGTAGTAAGAAAAACATCATATTTGCAGGAGGATTCTTTACCAACTGAGCTATCACGGAAGCCCCTAGAAAGAGAAACATCAACTTTTTGCTGGGCACTTGGACACGTGGGCTGAAAACAAAGAAACAATGCTTCCCAGCATCCCTTATAGCTGGGTACGGCCACTGTAAAGTGTCACAGCAAACTGCAGAAGAAAGATGAGTGAACTTGAAGACCTGGCAACAGAAACTATCCAAAACGTAAACATACAGAAGGCTTCCTTGATGGCCCAATGTTAAGAGACCACCTTGCAATGCAGGGGACACCACTCTGATCCCCGGTCTCTAAAGATGCCATATGCCTCAGAGCAACTAAGCTCATGTGCCACAACTACTGAGCCCGCACTCTAGAATCCATGAACTGCAACGCTGAAGCCTGCTTGCCTAGAGGCTGTGCTCCACAACAAGCCAAGCCACCACGATGAGAAGCCTGAGGCTGCATCTGGAGAGGGGCTCCTGCTCTCCGCAACTGGAGAAGCGCGCATGCAGCAACGAAGACCAGGCACAGCCAAAAGTAACTAAGCAAATAAATAAGATTTTTTTTTAATAAAATAAACATATAGAAAGGAAAAGGAAAGAACACACACAAAAGAGCCAGGCTATATGCCCAAGGTCACACTGCTGGCAAAAGGCAGAGCGAGGACCTTCCAGGCCAAACCCAGGGGATGGTTTACACCTTCACGCTCTAACACAGGATGGGCAGCCTTCATGAACACTGTCACGTCTTCCTCTGGGAAAGAAGTAAAGACAGCGGTAACCAGTCTGCTGGCCCACCAAACCACACTTCCTGTCATTCTGGCACACACGTGGCTTGTTATGACAGGACCTTGGCATGATTTACAGTCATATGAGACCACTGCCTGATTTTCCTATTAAAATACCCACCAATTATTTGTTATTGGCATGTTTTTTAAAAATACGATCCAGTTCTCCTCTTAGCCCATGAAGTCCATGTGTCAAGCAGGGGATAAGGGATCCCCAGGCTCTTCAGGCGGATGTGTTCAGCCCAAGAGTTCCCAGAAAGAAGTGCTACACCGATCTGGAAGGATCTATCCCAGAGTATTAATAATGCTTGAGGGTTTGTGATTTTGATTTTTCTCCTTTATTGTTTGTCTCTATCTTTTTAAGTTCTCTGTAATGAATACGGTTTCATTTTTTAACAAATTGTTCTTCCACATAAAGTTGTTGAAAGAATTTTCAGGCCAGCCAGGTGAGTTCAGCAGGCTGCTGCTGCCCAGTGGGTACGTGTGTGCCTGTGTCCATTCCAAGTCCTTCATTTTACTCAGAAGGAAGCCAAGACCTCGAAACTGTGTATGCACCGTGCCTGGCTGCCACGCTGTGAATAGCATTATAATGAGACAAATCAGACACAAATAAGGGCAAAAGTAACTAAAGGTGGAGTTAAGCTTAGCCTAATTGGCTCCACCTGGGGAAAGGAGGGTGCTTTTGGAGGGACTGGGCCTCAGAAACAGTAAGATTCTAAGTCTAAACTGAAAATGTAATGGGGGAGCCTGGCAAGGTGAGCCATTTGGGGTGCAGCATGGACCAGAATGGATGCTTTTGAACTGTGGTGCTGGAGAAGACTATTGAGAGTCCCTTGGACAGCAAGGAGATCAAACCAGTCTATCCTAAAGGAAATCAACCCAAATGTTCATTGGAAGACTGACGCTGAAAGCTGAAGCTCCAATACTCTGGCCACCTGATGCGAAGAGCCAACTCATTGGGAAAGACCCTGATGCTGGGAAAGATTGAAGGCATAAGGAGAAGCGGACAACAGAGGATGAGATGGTCGGATGGCATCACTGACTCAATGGACAAGAGTCTGAGCAAACTCTGGGAGATGGTGAAGGACAGGGAAGCCAGGCGTGCTGCAGTCCATGGGGTCGCAAAGAGTCGGACATGACTGAGCAACTAAACAACGACGAACTAGACTGCCTCCCAGGAACTCAATTCAAGGGCACTGAGCAGCACATGCCCTGCCCCTGTCCGCATCCTCGCCTACTCAGCCCAGGCTTGGCTGTCTGGGAGCAAACTGGGACTGGAAGGACCAGGTACACCCTCTCCTGGAGCCCAGGCTACCGTACCCACCCAGTCACCCCGTCTGCGAGCTCCAGGGCAGTAGCTCCTGTGTGTCGTTCCCTTCTGTGTCAGAGCATCAGCGATCCACCCCCTGCTCACCAGCTGTGTGCCGTGGGCAGAGCACTTGACCGTGATGTTGACAACAACAATGATCTCACACAGGATATGGGAAG
This sequence comes from Okapia johnstoni, assembly GCA_024291935.2. Classification (NCBI taxonomy): domain Eukaryota; kingdom Metazoa; phylum Chordata; class Mammalia; order Artiodactyla; family Giraffidae; genus Okapia; species Okapia johnstoni. Next base: position 123,245,370 of record CM044307.1, on the reverse strand, counting down.
GACTTAAAAGCAGACAGTTTGGCTTCCCTATACTATCTAACTTTTCTAGGCCTTAGTTTCCCTTCCTGTAACGTGGGGGTGATAAGGGTCCTCACCTCACAGGAAGGCTGCCTATTGAGTAGTTAACAAAGGGTATGGCATATGGCGCTTCACTCACATTAGCTATTATTATTATTATAAACTCAGTCAATCACTTATCAAACATCTACTGATCACCCACCCACCAGGGATCAGGGATCTGTTTTATAAGCTGAGTGCACAATAATGTCAAAATCAAGTCAGTCCCACTTACGGTTGCCGGGGAGAAGGATATTTAGAGAGTTTGAGATGCACACTGCTGTACTTTAAATGCATAACCAACAAGGGCCTGCCGTACAGCACAGGGATCTCTGCTCAATGTTATGTGCCAGCTCGGATGGGAGGGGAGTCTGCTGGAGAATGGATACATGTATCTGTATGGCTGAGTCCCTTCGCTGTCCACCTGAAACTATCACAACATTGTTAATCACCCATACCCCAATACAAAATAAAAAGTTAAAAAAAAAAAAAAAAAAAAAAAACCAAGTCAGTCCCCATTCTCATGGAGCTTACATCCTGCTAAACGTTTACTGAATATGTCACTAAAGAAAGGAAGAAATCAGAATTTTAAAGCACAAAATACGCAGCCATACAATAGATCTGGGAGTGACCAACCAGGGGGAAATGATGCTGAGCTTCATTTGGGCTTCCTGGAGCAACGCCATCAGCCTGTAAACAGGAGATGTACTGGGCAGAAGAAAGATTCCGAACTGAATGAAGAGAAGGTAGTAGAGGGGTGAGGAGGGAGTGTATTTCTCCTGCAACGCAAAGAATGAAACTGAGGCCATAAACCAGGGAAATAACCACAGACCAAGAGACGGGCTTTATCTCTTTATAGGATGTCTATTTTTCCTGTTCGGTCCAAGTGCAAAGGAAACACTTAAGCAAGTCACTCTCTGCCCAGGTTAGAAGCATCATTATCCACTCAAACAAAGCAAAATGACCAGTTGCCTGATGAAAACTGTAATTAGAAACTTAAAGCAGAGTAGTTGTCAGAATGAAAGTGGCGTTTAACAAAACGAGCCACCTGCTGGCTTCCAGAAAGGGGAGGCACCAAAACCAAAGGGGGCGCCAGACAGAGTAACTGCTCCAGGAGAAGCACAACGCCTATATGGCCAGAAAAAAGTCACGATGACAAAGATAAATGCATGTCTGGTCTAGGCTTCTAAAGAGGGAGTGGAGGCACTCCAAGCGCTCCTGTTCTGTCTCTGGGCCTTTGTTTCCTGCCAAACAATAAAAAGGAAATGAACAAAAATCATGAATCGATCCCTGGCATTTTCAGGCAATTGCTTCTGCAGTGATTTAGGAGAGGAAAGCATCTTGCAGGGAATGAAGTTCGGTGGAGCAAATAAAACATGATCTCTTATGGGAGGTCTCCAGAGAGACAGGCGCCACTTCCAGAACCAGGGAATGGATGATCTTGCAGCTCTGACCCTGTATCCTTGATGAAGCTTTTCCCCATAGCTATGGCACTCAGGGGTGGCCTGGGGGCACTTTAGAAACACCCTCCCTCCATCCACCCCGGTCTTATTGTCATCAGCCTCACCTTTCTCAAAGCCACCTGGGGTGGGGGCTGCTGGCTGCCGACCCCATATCCGTGGTCCCTGCTTCCTTATGTGCCAATTAAGCAACCATGTTTCCCCATAATTAGGGGAGGCCTAAGAGCTTTAAGGGCCTCCCTGGTGGCTCAGATGGTAAAAAAAAAAACCCACCTGCAATGCGGGAGACCCAGGTTCAATGCCTAGGTCAGGAAGATCTCCTGGAGAAAGGAACGGCTACCCACTCCAGTATTCTTGCCTGGAGAATCCCATAGACAGAGGGGCCTGGCAGGCTATAGTCCATAGGGTGGCAAAGAATTGGATACGACTGAGCGACTAACACCTTCAAGAGTTCTAAAGAAGTCATCTGGAGTGGGAAAGCTCCTTAGAGAAAGCTTATGATCCTAAAGTTTTAAATCCTTACAGACTTGAGCTGTAAAATGCACTCTCTGCCCTTGCCTATCTCTACTTTTACTGGCCTGACATATAGATGTGATGGCTGGAGCACTAGCCACAATATATATACATGAGGCAATCATGAAGCTAAAAAACCATGTACTAAGGATGGTAGAGCAAAATGAAAAGAGGAACCTGAGTTCACAACAACTATGAAATTATCACACTAGCCCTGGACTAGACTATTTACTTCTAGGCTTATGTGAGGTCTAAGAATAAAAACTCTGTGGAAGTCAGTGTAGTCTAGGTTTTCTTCTTCATGATGCCAAATCTAGTTCTGTTACACTATCCCACATAAACATACAAACTCAACAAAAATGGACAGCATGCTATGCAGATACAGTCTCTGGAAAATGCCTTCAAACCCCCTTTCCAACAAAACCACCAAACCCCTCCTACCTAAAAATGTTGATGTTACGAATTGCCCATGTCACGCCAGATGCAACAACCCCTATCTTTTTCCTCCTCAACATCCTCTCTTGGCACAACCCATCTCTTACTTTTGGAGGCCTGCCCCTCTCCCCTCTCAATCCAGAATGTTTGGATGGAGCTGCTCCCACCAAAGTTCTAAGTCCCCTGACACACATATACCCCCAAGTACCCTGCATTAGTCTAGGTGAGGCCTGCCCCCCAAGCTGGGCCAAGCAGAATTAATCTGGAAACATCTGTGCATGCATCAGTAAGGACATCCTGAACTGTCTTTGCAACTTTTAAGTTTTTATTAGTCTGAAATCAATATGGAAATTTATCTTTTACATCTAGGTGGTGATGAACACATTGGGTGATGCGTACATTACTCTCTGAACTTTTCCAGCAAATTCTAATTTCCAACTATCAAAGCTAAAATCTGTGGCCACCATCCCTGGAGTATCTTCCTGGTGTTGGCAGTACTGAGTGCTCAGTAAGGGCCAGAGACTGGGGCTACCGGTTCAGATTTTTATTTAAAGTCAGGAAATTGGCTAATCACACAAATATTGTTTTACCAGGATAATGGGCTGCAAAAGCTTTCAAAGAGGTTTACTCTACAATTAACACCATAATTATTTGCCCACTTTCAGAAATTAATGAACAGGTGTTCTGCTAATGGACCCTGATCTGCCACAGCCTGGACACTCTTCAAAATGCTTCTATAACCTAAAATAATGCCAACATTTGCCTGGTACTTTACATACGTCATCTCTTTTAAACTTCAAATAATGCTAGGAAGTCAAAACTATTATCACTCTGTTCAAATAAAAACACTGAGGCTCCGAGATTAAAACTTGGTCCAAGACTTCAGAGCTGCTCGACAATGGGGCTGAGGTTCAAGCCAGATAACCTCAAATGGAAAACATGTGCCTGCCTTTTGCCTCCAAGCTCTGCCATTGCCCTTTCTGAGTTCCTTCTAGAGGCAAAGGCTTCTCTTGCCCATGGAAGGAAGAGCCTTCACCGTGTCCATGGCACATCTGGTCCACACCCAGCACTGCTGCCAAGAAGCCCGTCTGTTTGTCCCCAGTTGATGTCCAGTTCCAAGCCCTTCATGCTCTGACTTGGCTCCCCATGTTAGCTGACGGTACATGATCGGGTTTCAGTGACCCATGCAGGACAGGGGAATAGAGCAGGTTTTTTCAGGATAAAGTTAAGGTGGAGATTCTAACCAGTTAAGGCACAGGCTGCCTCCTGCAGAACAAGCATCTCTCAGTCACCTTCCAGACACTGAGGTTTATCACCTAAGACATCTCTGGGAGAATCAACTCGGGGCGCAGGGGAAACATGGCCTCAGCTTACACCTGGGGAGAAATTTTGGCTCAGCCACTTTGGAGTAGGATGACTACAATGATTAATTTCTCATGTCCATGTGAGTCAAGATCTCTACCACAGGCCAAGAATCAACGAACACTGACACATTTGAAGCACTTCATCAACTTGATGATGAAGTGGCATGCATCACTTCATCAGCTTGAAAGCAATATCCTCTAATGTGGTGGTTACAAGTGGTCAAGCACTGGGAGTTTTTAAAACTCCCCAGGTGACTCAAATGGAGCCAAGATTGAGAAGTTCTGCTCCACAAGAGGAAAGATGGGAGAGTGGTTTATAAGGGAACTAGTGGGGAAGAGCTCTTTTTGATTGGGTTGCTAGGAAGATTAAAACAAGAGCTGCCAGCAGCTTACTGTCACCACAAGAACACCTGCCTGAAAAAGGAACCAACAACGAGGGGGCATTGCAAAGCCGGGGTACACCAGCTCACGGGAGCCCATGGGTGCATCTCTTCCTAACTTTGCATTCAGTGATGTCATGTGAACAGCTTGACACTGACCACAATGGAGCACTGACACCATGAAATTAGTGCCTTCTTCTGAGGGCTAGTGGTTCAACACTCAGCAGCACCACACTGCTAATATTGGGGGGGGGGGGGAGGGGGGACAGAGTTGAGAAGTAAAAGAACGAAAAGCAAAAAACGTTTCCTAATGATATTGTTTGATTGTTTGAGCCCCTGGATCAAGCCATTCCTAAAGACAGACACTCCTGGATTTCTGCTGTTTCATTTAAAACCGATTAAATTGGATTTTTATGATTCTTGTCATCAAAATAGCTCTGAATGATGAAACCCTCGAAGAGTCCAAGTCATGTGCTAATAAGTATAGTTATAAGGAGCCAAAACTATAAGTGATCAGAAGAACCTGGTTGGAGGTACAACTGAAAACTGCAGTTATATGTGGTACAGCACGTTCTCAGGGACCTTAGAATGAAGACCCACGACCTCGCCCACTGCTGAGCTCTCCCTACTTGCCCTGGGCTTTCAATCAGGTTCTACAACAGCTCCTCCTGGATTTCTAGTCATTTCTATTCATCATGTTATGAATATTTATCGCAGATGGCCAACAAATATATGAAAACATGCTCAACATCACTCATTACTAGAGAAATGCAAATCAAAACTATAATGAGATATCACCTCACACTGGTCAGAATGGCCATCATCAAAAAAATCTATAAACAATGAATGCTGGAGAGGACGTGGAGAAAAGGGAATGCAAATTGAGACAGCTACTCTGGAGAAGAGTATGGAGATTCCTCAAAAACACTAGGAATAAAACTACTATATGACCCAGCAATCCCACTACTGGGCATATACCGAGAAGACCATGACTGAAAAAGATACGTGCACCCCAGTGTTCATAGGAGCACTATTTACAACAGGACATGGAAGCAACCTAGATGTCTACTGACAGATGGATGGATAAAGAAGATGTGGTACATATACAATGCAGTATTACTCAGCCAATAAAAAAAAAAAAGCATGAATTTGAGTCAGTTTTAGTGATGTGGATGAACCTAGAGCCTGTTACATAGAGTGAGTTAAGTCAGAAAGAGAAAAGCAAATATTGTACATTAATGCATATATCTGGAGAAGGAAATGGCAACCCACTCCAGTATTCTTGCCTAGAGAATCCCACAGACGGAGGAGCCTGGCAGGTTACAGTCCATACGGTCACAAAAGCATCGGACATGACCGAGTGACTAAACAAGAACAACAATGCATATCTATTGAATCTAGAAAAATGATATTGATGAACTTATTTGTAGGGAAGCAATCGAGATATAGATAATGGATTTGAGGACACAGCAGGGGAAGGAGAGAGTGGGACGAATGGAGAAAGCAGCATCGACATACATACACTGCTGCTGCTGCTAAGTCTCTTCGGTCGTGTCTGACTCTGTGCGACCCCAAAGACGGCAGCCCACCAGGCTCCTCTGTCCCTGGGATTCTCCAGGCAAGAATACTGGAGCGGGTTGGCATTTCCTTCTCCAATGCATGCATGCATGCTAACTTGCTTCAGTCGTGTCCAACTCCGTGCGACCCTATGGACAGCAGCCCACCATGCTCCTCTGTCCACAGGATTCTCTAGGCAAGAATACTATGTGCAAAACAGACAGCTGGTGAGAAGGTGCTATATAACACAGGGAGCCCAGCCTGGTGCTCTGTGATGACCCAGAGGGATGGGAGGAGGGGAGGGAGGCTAAGGAGGGAGGTGATATATGTATAATTATGGCTGAATTGCATTGTTGTATGGCAGAAACCAACACAACATTGTAAAGCAATATTCCCCCAATTAAAGAATAAATTATTTTAAAAAAATATTTATGGAGCACATCCCTTGGGTGAAGCCTGTGCAGGGCCCTCTGAACAAGCAGAGGGAAGAACAGGCAAGGTCTCTGCTCCTTAAATGGTACACGGCAGGGCGGAACATGGACAGTGAACAAGGAAGGCAATAGACAATCGAGACACGCTGAGGCGCTCATAAAGGTGCTGTGATGGAGATCAAGGAAGTGATGGGACGAAGGAGGAAGGAGAGGCGGGGTGATCAGGGGAGGCGACACCTGAACAGGGACTGTCTGATGAGGCAGGACCAGCCTTTCAGAGATGAGGGAGGAGCATTCCAGAAGGAGAGCAGATGCCAAGGTCCTGAGGTGTTACTTGGTAAGGCCAGTGTGGCCGGGAGGAGACGGGGCTGGGAAGTAGGGAAGAGCCGGACCGCACCGAGCACTGCAGGCCCTCGTCAAAAAGTCCAGACTGGACTTCCCTGGTGGTCCAGTGGTTAAGGCTCTGTGCTTCTACCGCAGGGGGCGTGGGTTCGAGCCCCAGTCGGGAAACTAAGATCCCACATCCTGCAGGGCAACGAAGACCACATGCCATAACGACCGAGCCTACGTGCTCTAGAGCCTGTGGTCCACAGCTAGAGAACGCCTCTGCAGGCCACAACGAAGACACAGCACAACTAGTTGTTTTTTTTTAAAGTCTGGATTGAGTTTTAAACAGCAGAGTGATGAGATCTTAGCAGAGTCTCCACAAGATCCCAGGCTGATCACGCTGGAACCAGACACAAACACACACACGACTCCCGAGCTTGCTTCCCTTGCAACCAAAGCAGCCTGCCTCAAACAGAGACATCTCCACCTGTGTGCACACTGGGGGCAAGAATACGTGGCCACCAAGGGAGACACCCCGGTGCCTGCAGTCACTGAGAGAGGCTGCACATTGAAAGGTCCCACGGCACCACACCCACCCCTGAAACCCACAGGCTCCAAGAATCCTCTCCCCCTTGACCCTCCATCATCACAGGACCAGGCTTCTCCACGGTCCCGCCCACTTTCTGGAGCCTGGGGGAAGTGAGACCCCGAGGAGGACGCAGAGCACATGCAGGCGTGGAAGCAAGGTGTCACTGGGCAAGTCACATGCAGGCAGAGACACGACATGGGATAGAGGCTGACAGCTTCCTTTTTTGTTTAAACTTCTTTTGTTTCTTAAACTTTTAAAACTGCTCCCAAGCCTCCCTCATCCATCAAGTTCCTCCCCCTGATCTGCTCTCACTGCTGATTACTCCGATTGCCACCAGCAACAGGCCATTTCTTCTCCCTCTGCCCCTGAGCCTGTGGCTGATGAATTAAATGGCATTGCCAACAAGAGCTTGCAGACTTAAAATCCATCACCGCAGAATAGGACTACGGAGGCCAGGACAGATGATTCCGGTGGAGGGGACCTCATGAGAAGCAGGGCAGCCATGAGGAAGGACCTCACAACATACAGACACTGCAGGTTAGGAAAGACAGGCTTCAGAGAAATGACAGCTCCTCCTGAAGACAGAACAGACCCTGCATCCAGTAAAGAGCAAACAGTTTGCCATGACTGGGCTACCCAGGTGGCTCAGTGGTAAAGAATTCGATTACCAATGCAGGAGACACAAGAGACGAGGGTTCTATCCCTGGGTCAGGAAGATAACCTGGAGGAGGACATGGCAACCCGCTCCAGTATTCTTGCCTGGAGAAATCCATGGACAGAGAGTCTGGCGGGCTACAGTCCATGGGTTCTCAAAGCGTCAGACATGACTGAGCACGCATGCACCCAAGCTATGGAAACCCCAAGCTTGAAGACAGCGGCAGGGGAGGCTAGTGAATTATGTCTCTTGTTAACAGTACATTCAGGGCTGGACCGTCACATTAGGACGGCTGAATGCGGAGATTCAAAGGACACGATCGATCCCCAGTGCCTCTCTGCCTCTCAGCTCAGCTCCTCTCCCCATGTGATGGCCTCACACTCAGGCTCCACTCGGAGACAAAGGAACTACAGTGGCCCCAGCCTTCCAGGCCTGACGGGAAAGGAAGAACGCCTCATGACAGCCTAGTAGAGCCCTGAGACCCAAGCTGGAGCCAGTCGGCTGAGGTCTATGGCAGGAGGGAGGGTAGGGCCTCATCGACAGCATGGGGCTGACCCTGAGTGAGGACGCTGGGCCCAGAGAAGCTGAAGCACAGGCAACCTGACACCACAAGGCCAGAGATGGCCACCATGCACAGACGGGGGCGGTGGCCCGAGCCATGCGACACAGGAGGATGCAGGCACGTGTGGAATCCCACGCTCAGCTGCCCCAGTACGGAGAACCAGCTCCAACTCGCAGGCAAGTGCTCCTTCAGAAAACCCAGGAGAAGCCTGACACTCATCACGGGGGGCTCTGCAGTGAAGACCTCCGTGAGACTAGCCCCACTCCCACCATGGGGCGCTCAGAGAACCCAGACTCCCCATATGCATACACAACACTATTGTTTTTCAATCGAGTCATATCTGACTCTTTGCAACCCCATGGACTGCAGCACGCCAGGCTCCCCTGTCCTTCACTATCTCCTGGAGCTGGCTCAAATTCACATCCATTGAGTCAGTGATGCTGTCTAACCATCTCATCCTCTGCTGCCTTCTTCTCCTTTTGCCTGTCAAAAGCCTTAAGTTAATCACATCTGAAAAGTCTCTTTCTGGCTTCCCTGGTAGCTCAGTGGTAAAGCATCTGGCTGCTAGTGCAGGAGATGTGGGTTTGACCCCTGGGTTGGGAAGATTCCCTGGAGGAGGAAATGCCAACACACTCCAGTATTCTTGCCTGGAGAATCCCATGGACAGAGGAGTCTGACGGGCTGTGGTCCATGGGGTCACAAGAGTCAGACATGACTGAGCGACTGAACAACAACAACTAAAGTCTCTTTCACTATGGAAGGTGGTGTGGGCATGGATTCCAGGGATCAAGACACAGACATCTTTGGAGGCCTGACATTCCACCCACGACAGCATTTTCTAGATCCCAGCATGTTATCTGAATTACACCTCTTAACAGGTAATCTTCACAACAACCTATGAAGTATACATACTATTTTAATAAATCCTAATTTTACAAGTGTTCAAAGGGGCCATGAGAGAGAAAGTGAGACAGTAAAAATAGTAATAACAATAACTGTCATATTTACCGAGTGGCTGCTACATCTCAGACATTATTCTAAGTGCTTTCCATATACTAATCTATCTCTTCTTCCCCCAAAACCCTATGAGGAAGGTATTGCTACCGTCCCCATTTTACAGAGGAAGAAACTGAGGCATAGAAACTTACATGGCCTCTAAGTCAGTTGCCCTGGGGAAGTCCTCAGTGTCTTTGGCACAGGGGTCCCTCGTTCACTAATGGCAATTACGATGAGCAAGGAGAATGTGGAACGCACAGTGATTCCCAAACGTTTTGGCCATGACCACTATTTTGGTGGGGACATGTGCAGGGACTAGGATGTGGTGACTCCTTTGGAGAAAGGTCACAGCTACAGGTGAAACAAGCCTGCCTTCTGTTGACAGAGCCTTTCCCCAGATGGGCAGGCATGATGGAGGACATGCCTACTCAGGGAATGACACTGCTGACCCAGACCTGCTGCTGGCATCTCCCTCAGGGGGCACTCAGAAAGATCTGCAGTCATCACAGATCTTATCATAGGGGCCCCACCTTGGGCCATACGTCCATGAGAAGACATCCCCCATTAACACACGCTCAGCCTCACTCCCCACCTCCTACATCATTGGTGAGATCCTCAGTCAAATGGAGATGCTGGGTTAAGAAGAGAACGCCCCCCTGGATCATCCTCCTCCTTGGCCCCCACTGGGTGGGCATCATTCAGCAGACCCAACAACGCCTCACAAGGGGGTCCCGGGGCCTACACCTGGGAGGCAGTGCACCGGGGAGTGTGATTCTGGCTCCAGTCAAGCTGGAGTTTCTCAGTAATAAAGACGTCATTTTGAACACTTTTGTCAGATTCCTACATCGATGTTTCATAAATAACTTGAGGGGGAGGAAGAGTCATGATAACCTTAGAATTGAAATAGTTACCGATTGACCTCTTAAAGATTGCCAGCAATCTATTCTAAAGATCCATTTTAAGTTGATTTTTTTTTTCTTAATCTTGAATGCACTTCCCACAACAACAATGAATATAACAATCCCAATATAGCCCTCAGCCATCTATTCAATCCTGAAGGCATTTGGGGCTTCAATGATTTCTCACTCTTTTTCCTACTGATGAGCTCAGTTTCACAAACATTTTGTTGTCCAAATGAGTTTAAAAAAAAAAAAAAAAAAAAAAAAAGCTTTACAGCCTCAAACTAAAAGGCTTCTCTTGTGGAAAAAGCACTCTGAATTCTCACCTAGAATTTGAGAAGCTGGTCCACACCTCTATGTCCACCTATCACTAGCCACAGAAATCCTGGATCAGAAAAGGCTCTCCCTGGCCAACCTGTCCCTGCTCCTTGTCCTCCAGCTCCCCGGATATCCAAAGCCCCCCACCCCAGCCTGTCCAGGACACCCCCAAGATACCACAGCCTGACAAGGGCACCCCAAGGCACCCCAATCTGGCCAGGGCACGTACTCCATAGTTTTCAGCAAACTGAGTCAGCCACTGGCTGGGGTTGAGGAGTGAGTCCCAATTTCTCTGAGTAGTAGATGACATCACTTGAAAATTAGGTAAAAGCTCTGGAAAGGCCAGAGCGCAATTTCTGAAAGCACATCTTCTAATGAGGCTGCTTGCTAGTGTCTGGCATGTTAGCTGGTGCTCACCAATTTTACTTACATGGAAGAAAGAATAAAATGCAGGACTTAAATAAGAGAAGGGTATCACTCAGTTCATGCCTGAAAGACTTTCATAAAGACCTTCCACCCAGGATGACTCCCAGATATGGTAGATGGTCTTCTATGACCTGGTGAAAATAAAGTGGTAAGGGACTGCAAAAGGGACTTTTGAAAAGGAACTTTGCCAACAAAGGTCTGGATAGTCAAAGCTATGGTTTTTCCAATAGTCATGTACCGATGTTAGAGTTGGACCATAAAGAAGGCTGAGTGCTGAAGTATTGATGCTTTCTAACTGTGGTGTTGGAGAAGATTCTTGAGAGTCTCTTGGACTGCAAGGAGATCAAACCAGTCCATCCTAAAGGAGATCAGTCCTGGGTGTTCATTGGAAGGACTGATGTTAAAGCTGAAACTCCAGTACTTTGGCCACCTGATGCCAAGAGCCGACTCATTGGAAAAGACCCTGAGGCTGGGAAAGATTGAAGGCAGGAGGAGAAGGGGGTGACAGAGGATGAGATGGTTGGATGGCAACACAGACTTAATGGATATGAGTTTGAGTAAACTCTGGGAGCTGGTGATGGACAGGGAAGCCTGAGTGCTGCAGTTCATGGGGTCACAAAGAGCCGGACACAACTGAGCGACTGAACAACAAACACCAATAGGACTGTGAATGAGTGACAATGTGTGCTTCATCCTCTCTGCTCTGTTCCACTTAAGGGTTACCACATGCCTGGCTCTGGCTCAGCACATTCAAGCTGGGTCTTAGGAAAACTGACTTTGGCTGCGGTGAGAAACTCTTCTGTACGTTGTAGTTTCTGTTTGGGGGCTGGCAGGACGACTCATTCCAAAAATGCTCCTATTCAGAAATGTACTATATAGTATTGCAGATTTTAAATAAAATTCAAGCCCAGTGGTGCTCCCAGCCCCAGGTTTAATTTTCTTATTGCATCAAATTAAATTTCAGTGAGAGGAGAGTGTAGATTTCAAAAACAGTGGTGGCATAGTCCACAGGTCACCTGCATGGGAGTCACACATCTAAATGTGCAAATCAAGAGTCCCCCCGCCCCCGTGCCGAGACCCCCCGAGGTGAGGCACCGGTACTTGGTTCCCCAGGAAAGGCCTCTGAACACTAGTTCAGGAAGTTTGTAAGGGAAAGAATCAGGGATTTAAAAGGAAATGACCTGAGTTCATTTCCACCGCAGAGCCACAGACAAGACTTTTAAGCTCTCCTGAACCTCTAATAATGAATATTTTAAAACACAGGGAAAACACCTACTCATCCCAGGATTACTGAGTCAAATGTGAATAGACTTGAACTTGCTTGGAAAGGATAAAGGGCTAAACTGCTTATTCAAAACATGCAGTGAATGAAATGAATTGGCTACAAAAGCCAGGTGCTGGGGAAACAAAGACGAGAAGGGAGGAGTCACAAGGTCAATGCGGACACAACCCTGTGTAATGAGATGGAGTCCAGGCCACACGAGTAGTATCTGTATGGAAAGGCTGAGGGTCCCCCTGAGAAAGACAAGACTAATGCTGCAGTGATAACCCCCAGACTGGTAGCAGTTACAACCAAGGGATGGAGAGAGCAAGGCATGCTATCAAACAAAAGTAAAAAGAAAACCAACGTGTTGAACCTCATCAAATGGAGACCATAATAAACACAAAAACTCAAAAAAATCCAATCATTTATGATATTACTATGCAAATCACACTCAGATTATAACCCTGTCTCTCTCTATGACACAGAAAAATAACTACATGTACTGCATACCAACTATACACTGGGTGCCATATGAATGAAGGCTTTGCATTCACTGTTTTGGTAAATCCCGACAACCCTCGTGACACCGGTGTGATTTTCTCTAACGTTGGTATGGCGTTTCCTCTTTCATATGGCAAAGTAACTCCAAGAGGTCAAGTTATAGAGGATGCGCCTGAACTCGAATTCAGGACTGGATGACTCCCAAGACCTGTGAGCATGGAGCATACTCCCCTCTGTTAAAATGTCCACACTCCAAGGGCTTGTTTTTGTTTAAGAAAATCTTGTTCTGGTCAGTTGGCTAAAGATTGCAAGACACTTCAGCTAAAGTTAAATGTCCTGTCTTCAGGTTGACCTAAGAAACATTTCAGCAGTCATGACAGTTAAAGTGCAGTCAAACTGCACAGGGAGGAAGCATACAGCACCACCTTATTTAGCAAGATCTTGGCCAAGTGATCACTTTTCTATCTACTTGTATTTCTGATCAAGAGTATTATTATTTGCAGCTAAAATCTACTCTAGTTGTCATATACAGATGTGAGAGTTAGACTATAAAGAAAGCTAAGTGCCGAAGAATTGATGCTTTCAAATTGTGGTGCTGGAGCAGACTTGAGAGTCCCTTGGACTGCAAGGAGATCCAACCAGTCAATCCTCAAGGAAGTCAATCCTGAATATTCATTGGAAGGGCTGATGCTGAAGCTCCAACACTTTGGCCACCTGATGCGAAGAACTGACTCATTGGAAAAGACTCTAATGCCGGCAAAGATTGAGGGCAGGAGGAGAAGGGAACAACAGAGAATGAGATGGTTGGATGGTATCAATGACTCAACGGACATGAGTTTGAGCCAACTCCAAGAGATGGTGAAGGACAGGGAAGCCTGGTGTGCTGCCGTCCATGGGGTCGCAATGAGTCGGACAAGACTTAGTGACTGAACCACAACAAATCTACTCAGTACTCCCTCTCTGGTAGGCATGATGCTAAGATGTCTACATGGATTGCCTCATGAGGTAGGCACTGCCAACTAACTCCATTTTATAGATGAGAACAGAGAGATTAAGAAACAGAACTGGAGCTGGGGTTGGAGCCTGATCAGCCTAACCCTGTTGATTCCCTGCCACTTTGGCATTCTGTTGCTTTCACCCATGGCCTGACATGACTTAATCGTGCTACAGGTTCACCACCTGCAAATGTCCTATGACTTGAGTCATAAAATTCTCTAACTGCACAAATCGATACAATGATTGCTAACAGTCCAGCAAGTAAGTCTTAAAATTTAGCAAGAATGCAGAGCAGAGTCTTCCATCTAATTAATTTTCCACAATCCTAAGCAGCACCGTTTTTCTAACTCATCTGCAGGTGTATTCATCCCATGCTGAGTGTCTGCCGGGCCAGGCCCAGATCAAAGGTGCAGCCCCCTCCCCAGCCAGCCTCCCTCTGCCCCTCACCTTCGGCTGTTTGACCTTCTCTTTTCAGCATCTGGACAGCGCCCACGTATTTCTTCAGTTGCACTTTGAGCACTTCGTTTTCTCTGTGGGTACAAGAATGTCAGAAAAATGTATTTTAAAATTGGCAACTCAGACCCAAGGAAGGAAGAGAATCTGTGTAAGGAAAATACACAGTGTCATCTGGTAAATATTAATATATTCTGTTTTAGAGATCATTGCTGGAAAAGACAAGGTTAGCGAGGGCACGTTTGTATAACGCCTTCAAGAACCACTCATTCATGGTGGAAATAAGTGCTAACTGGTTCCAGTGTCCACAAATTCAGGATGCTGGCATGTGCTGTCCTCAGGTTATTTGAATCTAACAACCTATTAGGTGCCGACTCTGTGTCAGGCACTCTGTAGTATTTACAGAAACTGTAAAAATGGACAAATTTACAGTATGTCCATTTACAGAAACACATACTAGGTATTGTTTACTTGGGGAACACTCAGTATTTTTATTAACTACTACATATATTAAACATTATTTGCCAGGCATCACATGAAGTCTTTATTATCTCACTCAAACTTTCCAAGGTACATATTAGCACAACAACACCCATTTTACAGATGAGCAAAGTGTGGTACAATGACGAAAAGCAGTTAACTGAGTCCACCTGCCCAACCCCTCTCCCCATGTGAGACTCTAGGATGGAACATGAAACTCGGGCAATGACAAGATCCCACTCTACTAAATTCACTCCCCAGGCACCCTGGCTGAGGACTAGGACATTAGGGTCAGGAGAGAAAAATACCATCTGTTGAGAATTTACCACAGAGCTCAGACTTTACATATGTGACCTCAGTGAATCAAGCATGCATGTATTCAATCATCTGCTCTTCACTCAATGGAAGCATGTTTGTTAAGTACCTAACAATATGTCAGGTGCAGTGACCTTGTAATACCCTCCTCGTTCTGCAGGAGAGGAGCTGGAGCATGGAGAAGGTCACATGGCCAATGCCAAGGTCATATGTAAGGCACACAGTCTAGATACAAACCCAGGTCTATGTCTCCAAGGCCCCAGTGAGCGCTTCTCTGTCTCTCTTGGGATTTGAAACTGGTTTCTCACCTCGGCCCCAGAGACAAATGCCTCTTCCCCACTTTCTGCTTCTACGCTTTCCCTATCCCACAACGTTTTAAGCCTAAGTGTTCTTACACATGCTGGAATATTGCCTTACGATGAAAACAGCTTTATGATTGGGTGTCTCTTATGATTATAAAAAATAAAACACTCATTGCAAATAAAACACTCATTACTCAATCAGAACACATTTAAGAAGGAATGTAAAAGTTCCACTAAAAATCCTTGAAATAAACCTCACTAACTTCTTAAGACTCTTGAGAGTCTCTTACCAGCAAGGAGATCAAAGCAGTCAATCCTAAAGGAAATCAACCCTGAACATTCATTGGATGGACTGATGCTAAAGGTGAAGCTCCAGTACTTTGACCACCAGATGCGAAAAACTGACTCACTGGAAAAGATCCTGATGCTAGGAAAGATAGAAGGCAGGAGAACAAACATACGACAGAGGACGAGATGGTTTGACAGCATCACCGACTCAGTGGACATGAATTTGAGCAAGCTCCAGGAGATGGTGAAGGATAGGGATGTGCTGCAGTCCCTGGGGTCACGAAGAGTTGGACACGACTGAGCAAGTGAATAACAACAACATTTTTACATCCATCCTATCAGCTCTCTCTCTAGGCACGCATGAGCACCCACACATACATACATCACTGAATATAATTATTCACAGGTGAGAGACCTTTCACATGCCTCAAAATTTTTCTGTTTGAAGATTTTTTTCCTCTGTTTACTGTCCCACACATCCTTCTCCATGGCAACCACCATTAAACACCTGGTATACACATTTCATGTCTCCTCCATGCTCACAGAGTCACTACAAACCTGATATACTCAGAGTTTACTTTATGAAACCGGATCCTACTATAAATTTTTCTGCAACTGCTTTGTCTCATTTAACAATTCACCAAGGTAACTTCTGATTCCACCTATTTATGGATGGAGATGCCATTCCTTGGTAATAATATGCCACATATTCACTCAGTGGAAAAACTGCAGACTGCCAAACTGCAGACTGCAAATCACTGACTCTGTTTCTGATGCATCTTATTATACCTCAGCCCACAGAGATAGCACTTTGCATTGTGCTTTTCTGCACTGTATTTTGGCAGAAAGAACACAAGTACCAACTGCAGACACGACCATATACTGAGGTGTCACCTAAAACTGTACATTCATCTCAGAAACTTGAAAGAAAGTCAGACATGAAGGAGTTCCTTAATTATTGTCCTCCTCTGAGACAGCCTGTCACAAATGTTTATATTGGCAGCTGCACTTCCTCTGTGATACAAACAGCCAGTGTCTGAAGCGAATAAACAACTAAGGAATCTTGAGATCTGCGGGTAGGAAAACACTGCCCAACAGACATGCTGATACAGCTGCTTTTCTTGGATCCCCTCACCAGCTCTTGTCATTCATCCCAGCTTACTCCTAATCCCCTTGTGTGAATTCCAAGCACATAGCTTAAAATAAGGGAGAGAAAGAAACTGATATGCATCTCTGTATGGTCTGCGGTGCCTGAGAAGACTCTCAAGGGTCCCTTGGACTGCAAGGAGATCAAACCAGTCAATCTTAAAGGAAATAAATCCTGCATATTCATTGGAAGGACTGATGCCGAGGCTCCAACATTTTGGCCACCTGATGCAAAGAGCCGACTCATTAAAAAAGACCCTGATGCTGCGAAAGATTGAGGGCAGGAGGAGAAAGGGGCAACAGAGGATGAGATGGTGAGGTGGCATCATCTATTCAGTGAACATGAATCTGAGAAAACTCCAGGAGATAATGAAGAACAGGGAAGCCTGGTGCACTGCAGTCCATGGGGTTGCAAGGAGTCAGACAAGACTTAGGTTGAACAACAAATGGCCTAATTTAACAATGATACATGCAGAATGTTGTGCAAGAGGCAAGAAGAGGTAGGTTTATTCAGGCCCACCGACTGGTGAGTTGTGTTGGGCTGTCAGTTCACCCGATGACACCATCCAGGCCCACCCTCAGCTGCCTAGTTCATTATCAACTCTGCAAGCAGCACTGAAATGTTCAAGAGGCTGCTTTTCTTCTGGTTTGGAGGCATCTTTTAACAGCATCTTAACACTATCTAAATATCAAGACTTCTATGGTGGTCCAGTGGCTAAGACTCTGAACTCCCAATGCAACAGGCCTGGGTTTGATCCCTAGTCAGGGATCTAGATCCCGCCTGCCGCAACTAAGAGTTAGCATGCCTCGACTAAAGATCCTGCTTGCCACAACAGAGATTGACCTAACAGATGAAGATCAAAAACTTTAATACAAATCCAAATTTCATCAAAAAGATGAGATGTCATGGAGGATACACTACGGATGGGCAGCTTTAGGAACCATAAATTCATCCCAGCCAACTTTGCGTCAATGAACCTGTTTGCCTTTTGTGGGAAAGGAACACTGTCAGGTCACTAGAATTGCTCCTGACGCAAACACGAACATCAGGGAGGACACACTGACTGCCCCAAAGAGGCAAGTAGCTACTGACCCCAGGCAAGATGAGGCCTTTGTTTAAATTTTTATCTTAAAGTACTTATAGACCCAGAAAGTTGCAAAGATATTACTGAGAGGTCCTGTATACCCTCGGCCCAGCCTCCCCCAGGGGTTACCCCTTCTGTAACTGTGCTCTGATGGCAAATCCAGGACTCTGACATGGTCACATCCTGCATGTGGTTCTATCCAGCCCAGTATTTTAACTGACGTTCGTAACAATCTGAAGATGAGATACAGGCTCAAATGACCACAGCAGGCAAACAGACGAGGCTTATGAGTAACACAAATAAGACAAGAGGATCTAGGGGCAGGGGCTGCCCTAGTGCCACAACTACTAAGCCCCGCACCACAACTAAAGAATCCATGCACCGCAGCTAAGACCTGATGCAGCCAAATAAACAAACAAATTAATACGTAACAAGTCAAAGGCCCAAGAAAATGACTCCTAGGCTCTGAATGACTAATTTGCAACCAGCCAATAGAACTCTGGACTTCCGTGGTGGTTCAGACAGTTAAGAATCTGCCTGCAATGCAGGAGACCTAGGTTTGATCCTTGGGTTGGGAAGATCCCCTGGAGGAGGAAATGGCAACCCAATCCAGTGTTCTTGCCCAGAGAATCCCATGAACAGAACAGCCTGGTAGGCTACAGTCCCTGAGGTTGCAAAGAGTCAGACATGGCTGGGCGATTAACACACAATAGAACTTTAACCTGTAGACAAAGGAAGCATATAGAATGTATCATTCCTGATGATCAAAAAAGCATGCCGTTTCCTTTGCCACCTCATGAGATGACGGGATGGGTCAATGATTAAGTGCATCCTGTGAAAGAGAAGAGAAACCCAAAGACACCCACTCCATGCCTCTTTAGTAACCACCCAGTTCTTTCCACTCTGAAGCGGGGGTTGGGGGGGGGAAACAACTTCCTCACAGTTCAGGGAAAGGAGAAAAAACACAAAAAGGATGAACTAGAACAGAATCTCCCAAAGCTGGTACATCCTGGAGATCGTCTGTGGGCTTCACCAAACTGTTTGTATTTTAACAGCTAGGCAATTCTCCGGTATGTCTCAAAAACACCAGTTTTCCATGTATGGCACACAAATGATATAGAGTGGCAGCAGACCCCAAGCTTTTTGGCACCAGGGACCAGTTTTGTGAAAGAGTTTTTCCACGGACTGGAGGGTGAGTAATGGTTTCAGGATGGTTCTAGTGCATTACAAGCGAGTTTCACTTTTTATTTGCACTAGAAATATACACGCCAGGATATTGGGGCTTCCCTGGTGGTCCGGTG
Source organism: Okapia johnstoni (assembly GCA_024291935.2). NCBI lineage: Eukaryota > Metazoa > Chordata > Mammalia > Artiodactyla > Giraffidae > Okapia > Okapia johnstoni. Next base: position 123,226,270 of record CM044307.1, on the reverse strand, counting down.
GTAAAGAGTCTGCCTTCAAATCCAGGGGAAGTGGGTTCAATCCCTGGTTGGAGAACTAAGATCCCACATGTCGTGGAGCAGCTAGGCCCAAGTGCCGTAAATACTGATGCCCGCATGCCACAACTAGAGAGTCCATGAGCCACAACAAAAGATTCCATGTGATACAACAAAGATCTGTGTGCCATAACCAAGACACAGTGGAAGGAAGGAAGGAATATACACACCACACAATATTAACAGAGCTTGTTTCTGAATGATGAAATCAGGAGAAAGAAATTTTTACTATGCCATCAACACACTTCACTAGCAGACTAGGAGAAAACAGTATATGAAGACTAAGAGCAGACCTACAAAACACAAGAGCAACTGTACAGCTGACACCACACTCAGGGGTGAAAGACTGAACGGTTTCCCCATGCAACCGAGAACAAGCCGGGAAGCCTCTCTCACCTCTCTCTCCTATCCAGCACAGTACTGGAGGCTCTACCTAATGAAATTAGTTTGTTGTTGTTTTTTTTTTAAAAAAAATAAAGGATGAAATACACAGGTGTAAATCCAATAAAAACATGTCCAGGATCTGCGTGCTAATAAAACACTGGTGTAAGAAATCAAAACAGGACTGCATGGATGTAAATAACAGGTTCATAGGCTGTAAGATTCAAAACCGTTAAGATGTAAGATGTCCATCCACAGATTGATCTATAGATTGAATGCAAGTACAACAAAAATCCCAGCAGAATATCTTATACATGTACTTAGCTGATTCTAAAACTCACACAGAAAGGCAAAGAAACTATAGAAGCCAAAATCATTGTGAAATAGAAGCAAAATTCAAAGGACTCACACTCTTCTAAGACTTTCTATAAAGCTTTAATCAAGGAATGTAACACAGGCAAAGGAAAGACACAGAGCAACAGAACAGAGTCCAGAATAAATTTGCACAAATATGGCCAAATAAATTTTGACCAAGGTACAAAGGCAATTCAGGAAAAAGGATGACCTTTTCAACAGTTTGGGAATAGCTGGCTATTCATATATCAAAAAATAAACTTCAACTAACACTTCACACCTTATACAAATATTAAGTCAAACTGGAAGACATATAAATGTAAAACATAAAAGTATAAAACTTGAGAAAGTCTTCATGCCGAAACTGGGGTTAGGCAAAGAGTTCTTACATTGAACACCAAAAGCAAGAGCCATAATAGAAAAAAAAAAAAAGAGTTAAAGTTGATTTGCTCTGTGAAAGTCATTGTTAAGAGCAGGAGAAGACAAGCTACAGATGGGAAGAAAGTATTTACAAATCAGATAAAGGACTCCTATCTGAAAGAACTCTCAGAACAAACAAACAAAACATAACTAACCAAAAACAGGCAGGAGAGGAGGGCAAAAGACCTGAACAATTCACCAAAGAAGATAAACAGACAGTAAATAAGCACATGAAAAGATGTTAATCATCACTACTCATTAGGTAAATACAAATCAAAATCCATGAAATAGTACTATGAATATATTAAAATAGCTTTAAAAAATCTAATGACACCATTAAGTGCAGGGGGGAATCTTGAAGCAACTAAAACTCTTAACTACACTATGTAGGAATACACAAAAGTTTGGGGACACTGGAAAATAGTCAAATAGCTTTAAACAGACACGTGTATATGACCCAGAGCTCACTTCTGAGCATATTTCCTGGGGAAATGACCTTTCATTGTTCACACAAAATCTCTCCATGAATGTTTATAGCCACACCATGCATAATCACCAAAATGGCAAACAATTCAAATGCCCTTCAATGGGTAAATGGTAAAACCCTGGTCCATCCATACAAAGGGATACTGCTGGTCATAAAACTGAATGTGGTATCCAGGGATGTTATGACCTGGGTGTATCTCAGAAACATCTAAATAAAAGAAACCAGTCCCCAGAGGTTATATACTCTATATAGTATATATAGTGATATATACAGTGAGATATATATATATATATGATATATTATATATAGCGATTTTATGTATTTGATACTCTAGAAAAGTTAAAACTACAGGGGTGAAGGATAAATCACTGGCAGACAAGAGTTAGGCACGAGGGGAGAGACCACAAAGGGGCTGCGGGGGAGAACTTCTGGAGGTGATGGAACTATCGTCTCCTGACTGTGGTGATGGGGTTATATTCTTCGATGTACAGCTTACAACTCATGCCAACTGAACACCTTTAAAACTTGAATTTAACTGTGTGGACATTAAAACCAAACAATTTAGTGAATAAAAAAGAGTGAGACAGGAGGTGACTGACCAGGGTCCATCACACGGGCACCTGAAAAGGACACCATACAGCCATGGGCATTCCAACTGCGGATGGGTGGGGCAGGGGGAAGACAGAGAAGAGTAACAGTAACAAAGTGAGCATCTGACAGAGCAGACTTGGTTTGCCTCTTTTCTCTCTTTTCAATTTTTATTTTTAATTGTGATAAAGTACACGTGACATAAAATTTACCATCTTAACCACCTTTAGGTATACGGTGCTGTGGAGTTAAGCACCTTCACATTTCAGTGCCCCCATCAGCAACACCCATCTCTGGAACATTTTTCATCTGGCAAAACAAACTCCACACCCATGAAACAATAACCCTCTGTTCCCACTCAACGCCGACAGCCCCTGGCAGCCACCATTCTACTTGCTGTCTCTATGATTTATCTCCTTTTAAGAAAGACGATCAAGCAAATGTTACTGTCAACAGTGGTGCACCTTTGAATGTGGCTCGGATGAAAAGAGACGCCAATTCGAAACTCAGTTTGAGACGTGGCTCCAAAAGACTTGTGAGGCATAAGCGAGCGTCACATGAGGCCATCAACACAAAGAAGACAATCGAGCCTGGCTTGCTCCGGCTTCCAGCACACAGAGGTCCGTGCACTGCAGCAGTCCCGTGCGACTTCAGGGCAGTGAGGACTGCGGAATTCAAGGGGAGCCTGAACTTTCCTTCCCAAGATCCTGACTCAACTGCAGTATCAAAAACCAGCTTAAGACTTCCCTGGTGGTCCAGTGGTTGAGAACCTGCCTACCAATGCAGGGGACACAGGTTCAATCCCTGATCCAGGAAGATTCCACACGCCACAGGGCAACTAAGCCAGTGCATTGTAAGAGAAGGCCCCGCAATGAGAAGCCTATACACCACAGCTAGAGAGTAGCCCCCACTTGCCACAACCAGAGAAAGCACCCTCGCAGCAATGAAGACCCAACAAAGCCAAAAAGAAAGAAAATTATAAAAAATAAAATAAAAAATTTAAAAATAAGCTTATGTCCCATTCTAGATTCAACTGTTTTAGTACCCCCTTAATTCTCTGGAAATTGACTGCTCACATCAGAGCATAAGATGCCTTAAAATCCAAACAGAATAGACCAGGGTGTGAACGTGGCCAGACAACTGGATTTAACCTCTACTGAACGCATCACTAGTTAACCAAAGCATCAGCCAGATGGGGGCTAGAGTGTTGGCTACAAAAAGGGATCAATGCTCTCATTCATTCAGCAGGTATTACTGGCTGCCAGGCATTGATCGAGGTGCTGAAAACACATGAACAAACAAATAAAAAGGACAACATTCCCTGGCCTCTCTGAGCTTCACTTATTCCCCCAATTCTTTCAATTTAATTTTTCCTTTTGAATGGTACAGGCCGCTGCAGTTGAAAAGTAAAGTAAGGTTCTATTCCAGCCATGCATAAGACTGTCTCCAGGAGCTAACCAGACTCTGGGTTCCTGGTTAGCCTTAGCCAGCTTTCCATGGACCCACCACCCAGCTCTCCAACTCACAACTAGTCTTGTTTCTTTTCAAGCCTCACCTACCCACAGGCCCAGAGCTTCCCAGGTGACACAGTGGTAAAGAAGCCGCCTGCCAGTACAGGAGATGCAAGAGATGTGGGTTCAATCCCTGGGTTGGGAAGATCCCCTGGAGTAGGAAATAGCAACTCACTGTATTCTTGCCTGAAAAATTCCCTGGACAGAGGAGGCTGTCAGGTTACAGTCCATGGGGTCACAAAAAACTGGACCCAAGTGAGCACATGCACACATACACCCACAGCCCCCTCGCCAACTTACTCTGAAGTCAATCTCAGACAGAATATCATCTACAAAAATGTCAGGATTTATGTCTCAGTGGTATGGAGTCTTTATTTGAATCTAATCCCCACACCAGCATCACACCTAAAAAAGTAACCAAATACCCACTGTTCCCAACTGCTTCAGGCTTTTAGTTTGTTCAATCAGTATTGGACTTATACCCTGGCAGGCTTTTATGGTAAAACAATGGATCCTTTATACGCATAAAGCCAAACAGGAAGCAGGTTGTCTGGCTTGAGAGTTACCCAGGTCTGGGTTCACGTACTCATCCTGTCCCTCCCAGGTGGGGGCCAACAGCTCTCTGAGCCCAGGACACCTCAGTTCCCAAGTAGGAGGTGAGGAGCCTTGCAGGGCTGAGATGATGAGAGTATAAAGTGGGTATAAAGTCAGTGATCAACACCCAGAGACACTCACTCACAGTCATTTCTCTTTTTCTTTAGGAATATGCGTTAGACCCAAATCACAATGGCTGTGCTTTAAAGAGTGTGTTTTTCCCAGGATGCACAAATGGGGACTCTGTTCTCATGACCAGCACAAGCTACCCTGAGGCGGGTTTTACAAGCATGGTCATCAAAAAGCATCTACTGAACAAGGGCTGATGTGGACAAGGACCCTGCCCCCCACCCTGCAATTCAGCATCTGGAGGGTAGGGGTGGGGGTGGGGTTGTTCAGGCAACCACGATGCAGAGCAGACAATCAACTGGAGGAGGCAGCCGAGGAAACTGGAAACATGCGGAAGCAGACAAAGCTGGGCTCAGCTCTCAGCTCTAGTTCTTACCAACTCCTTGATGCCACCATAGCGGTGGTGGAGGAAGGAAGAGGAGGGGGGCACGGTAGGGGGGCGGCAGCACCATCGAAACCCTTACAAGGTGCTCAGCGGGTACCAAGCGCTGTCCTGCACACTGCTGTGGTGAGCCAGCTCTGAACTGTCCCCCAGAGACCCCAGAATTAGCGACTGTGTGTAATAACCACTCCTTGAACTGAGTTCAGATGGGTCTTACTATTCGTTTCCAACAGCAGAAGGGATGGGCTGTCGGCGGTGAGATCAGTTATTAAAAAACTATGAGGGAGGCTCATGGGGGAGGGGATATATGTACACATATAGCTGATTCACACTGTTGTGAAGCAGAAACTAACACAACATTGTAAAGCAATTATCCTCTGATTAAAAAATAAATACGCAGAGGGGAAGATGTATGGAGAGAGTAACATGGAAACTTACATCACCATATGTAAAATACACAGCCAATGGGAATTTGCTGTATGACTCAGGGAACTCAAACAGGGGCTCTGTATCAACCTACAGGGGTGGGATCAGGAGGAAGATGGGAGGGCGGTCTGGGAGGGAGGGGACATGTATACCAATGACTGATTCATGTTGACGTTTGGCAGAAATGAACAAAATTCTGTTAAGCAACTATCCTTCAATTAAAAAATTAATAAATTTTTAAAAATATGTAAAAGAAAAAAAAATAAATATGCATGCCTGCTACATCACTTCAGTCGTGTGCGACTCTTTGCAACCCTGTGGACTGTGGCCTACCAGGCTCCTCTGCCTGTGGGATTCTCCAGGCAAGAATACTGGAGCGGGTTGCCATGCCCTCCTCCAGGGGATCTTCCTCACCCAGGGATTGAACCCTCGACTCCTGGATCTTCAGCATCGGCAGGCGGGTTCTTTACCACCAGTGCCAAAAATAAATAAATAAGATATAATACTGATGTAGAGAAAAAAAGAGAGAGATTATGACAGCTACCTGGGATGCTCTCCAGCTTCTGCACGTTTCCTCCCTCCCTGCCCTCCTCTCTCTCTCCTCTGGCCACCAGCTCCCTGTCTTGAAGGACACCCGGGCAGGCTGAAAGAGGGACACACAGTGAGGAAGAGGTCTGCCAGCAGCCACCTGAGTGAACTTAGAGGCAGATTTTCCAAGCCCAGCGGAGCCCTGCAATGAACACAACTCCACCCAGTGTCCTGACTACAACATCAAGACAGACCTTGAGTAAGAGGCACCAGCTAAGCCATGTCCAGATTCTTGACCCACAGAAACCATGAGATAATAAATAGGTTGTTGAGAACTTCCCTGGTGGTCCAGGGGCTAAGACTCCATGCTCTCAATGTAGGGGGCTCAGGTTTCATCCCTGGTCAGGGAGTTAGACCCCACATGTTACAACTAAAGAGTTTGTATGTCGCAATGAAAGATACTGCATGCTGCAACTAAGATTCAGCGCAGTCAAATAAATATATTTCTTAATTTTTTTAATAAATAAATAAACATGTTGTTTTAATCTACTAAACTTTGGGTTACTTTGTTACACACCTGATAATTAATATAGCTTTACTTATTATATTCATTTAACCCTTACAACTATTCTATCAGGTATTCTGATCCTCAAATTCGGGCCAAAGAACAGGGAAGTAAGAATAACAAACAGGACAAATAATGTACCCAAGGTGACTCATTCCTGACCCTCGAGTCCCTCATCTGTCAAAGCTCTACAGTCTGGGCGACTTCACCTCTAGACAAGTGTGTGCAAGGGTGGTGTCTCTCTCTGCAGCTCCGTCTACTCATCCAAACAAAGGAAGAATACTGAGAGCCTCACCGGATTGTTGCAGGAAGTATATAATTTATTCAACAAAGGCTTTCCTGAAACCCACTGTGTACCGGGTATTGTTTTGAAAACAGAAATGGAGGGGGGAACAAGAAGGACTAAGTCTCTACACTTGCAGAAGTGACAGTCACAAAGGGGAGGTGGTCAAACCAGCCAAGGCACAGGCTTTGGAGAACAATGAGAATTATCAAGTGTTAAAGCCACACCTGGTAGAACAGCTAAAACCCAGAACACTGACAAATGCAAAGGCTGGCGAGGCTGTGGGGCAACAGGAACCGTCATTCATTGCTGGTGGGAATGCAAAATGCTGACAACCATGCTGGAAGAGAGTCTGGCAGCTTCTCACAAAACTAAACACTCTTACCATATGATCCAGAAATGACACTGCTTGGTGTTTACCCACAGGAGTTAAGAATGCGTATCCCCACAAAACCTTGCACACAATATTTAGCAGTTTTATTTGTAATTGCCAAAACTTGGAGGTAATCAAGATGTCCTCTGATAGGTGAATGGATAAACAAATGGTATATCCAGACAACGGAATACTATTCAGCAGTGAAAAGAAATGAGCTATCAAGTTATTGAGAGACACAGAAGAAACTGAAACGCATATTGCTAAGTGAAAGAAGCCAATTTGAAAAGGTTACTATAACTTCACGACTCCAACTATATGACACTCTGAGAAAGGCAAAACTTGAGACAGTAAAAAGATCACAGAAGTGGTTGACAGGGATTCAAAGACAGGGATGAACGGGTGAAGCACAGAGACCTTTAGGACGATGAAATTGGCCTGTATGATGGTGCAACAGTTGATACATGTCACCATCTGTCCAAACCCACAGAATGTCCACCACCAAGGGAGACCCCTAATGTAAACATGGACTCTGACTGGTAATAAAGGACCCACATTGCTCATCAATTGTAATAAATGTAGCCAACTCAACCCAAGATGCTAATAACAGAGGATCCCGGGGAGGAGGGCACTGATGTATGTGGGAACTTTTGGGCTTTCTGTTCACATTCCTGTAAATCTAAAACTGCTTCCCAAAGCCTATTAATGTAAAAATAAATAAATGAAGCAAGAGAAAAAGATACAAAGGGTATTTTAGGTAGGGACATCTGAGAAGGCCTTTCTAAAAGGTGACAAAGAGGCAAGACCTCAAGGAAATGGACTGTGTGGCAGTGGGGGGAGGTGGCCCCTGGAGACCTTGCAAAAATCCAGATTCTGACTCAGCTTGTCTGGGTGGAGCCTGAGAAAGCATTTCCACCAGGCCCTCAAAAGATGCCGGTGTCACCAGACCTTGGACCACAGGTGGAGCAGTGAGGTTCTGGGCAGAGAAACAAACCAAGGAAAAGCCCCAAGGCCAGTCAGTGCCTGGTCTGTTCCTGGAACTTGGGGAAGCCAAGGAGGCTGGAGCAGGTGAGGAATCATGAGGGAACTTAAGGTGTGAACTTTAGTCTAAGCCCTAAGGGCTGCTAACAGAAGGTGGTCAGCAGGGAAATGGCAGGCTATGTGGGAAAAACAAAGAGTAGGGTAGAAAGGGGACAAGCGTCAGACCAAAAGGAAGCTGCTGTACTTCTCCATCCAGGGAAGAGATGATGATGGCCAGGACCGAGAGGACTGGGATGGCGACAGCTGAGACAAGAGATGTGTTCAGGTCTCATCTCTAGGATTCCAAACAGCCCTGCCGGCTCCCACCACCAGCCCCAAACACGCCTGTGGGCCACCCTGCCATTTTCTTTAAAAGCATCAGGAAAGGAAGCAAACCATCAAGGAGGGGGAAAGCACCTCCCGAACAGCCTCCAACGACTGCAATAATTAATGTGTGTAAGTCAAAGCAATTATGCCTGCCCTGGGAACAAACAACCAGCAGCCCTAGACAGCACCACTCAGAGGGTAATTACTCAAAACAAAACCAACGAACCTGTTAAGTGCATTTGGTAATTTGCAGGCATCAAAGCATCACAGAGAAAGGCAGGAACAGGAATTCTGCCTTCCCCCGGCCAGACGCCGGTCCCAGGGTACCAAAGAACGGACCGGTCTGCTAGGCACCAACCCATAACCACACCCTTACTAGAAGAATGTGGCTCAGTGACCAAGCTATCCGAAAATGATGTCCCAAGCTGGCATCAACAAAAGACAGGAAGGAAGGCATAAATCCCCCACCTCTGTGGTGTTTACAGTCACCCCCAAGCTCACTGCAAAGTAACACACAAACACACATTTTTCCAGAACTGTGTATGTTCCTCAGACCACCAACTCCAGTCCCACCTCCTTTTGGAGGGCATACAACCTCACCCCTGTTGTTAAAACGAGCACATGTATTTCTGCATCGTCTTTCGCAGGACATTTCTGTGTTGACATCCTCTTTAGCTAACTTCACCATGAGAGTAACTAAAAGCTAAGGCTTGTCCAGCATTGACTGGCGAGGAGGACTGGGAAGTGGGTAAAACAAGCACATGTATTTTTGCATCGTCTTTCGCAGGACATTTCTGTGTTGACATCCTCTTTAGCTAACTTCACCGTGAGAGTAACTAGAAGCTAAGGCTTGTCCAGCATTGACTGGTGAGGAGGACTGGGAAGTGGGTCAGGCAGGCTCTCAACCATCTACAGAAATACACACACACCTCCAAGAGGATGCGCGGGCAAGAGGTCGGGCTAGGATTACAAGCTGGGAAGTGTGACTCTGAGTCAGAACCAGACCACTCCTCTCTCCACAGGAAAAAAGCACAAGAGGTTTGAAGCAGTAAAACCCAGCCTAGAGAATCCCATGGACAGAGGAGCCTGGCAGGCTACAGTCCATGGGGTCACCAAGTGACTTGGCACACACGGTCAGCCATCATCCAGGCAGTGAGGGGCAGGGGAGGAAGCAGAGGATGCATTCAGAGCATGGCCCCCAGGCCACAGCGGGGGGCAGAGGGGAGCCTGCCCCAGACCTTCCTGAGGGCCACTGACCCCACCCCGTGGCTCAGGGGATGGGCTGATGCAGAACCCACTCCCAGCCTGGGATGTGGCCACCAGCTCCTCACTGGCACCCACACCAGCCGAACTCTCCCACCTGCTCCAGCTCCCTGACCACCTGTGACTTCTGCAGGAGTCCCCTGGAGGCCGTCTTCTCTCTGAGCCCTTCCAGATGACCCCGCCTCCACCTCCCAAGGTTTGTGACCACCCGCCTTTCTGCCCCCATCTCACCCCACACAAGCTCCAGGCGCAAGTCTAAGCCTTTACTACCCTTGGCTGGGGCTGGTCTCCCCCAGTGAGACCTGCAGGGGAGCAGTCGGAGCTTACCTAGCTCGTTTCAGCCCCTGTAACCATGAAATATGCATCACCATGATCCACACTAGCGGGGCTGGTGGCTGGCCAGGTCTCTTGGGAGTGGAGTTGAGATCGGCATCTGGGCAACTTCAAAGTCCACACCCTCAAGCACTAGGCCAGGGTTCTGGCAACATGGTCAGAAGAAGGAGGTTCTCCTAGAGCAGAATCAGCTGGAAGAGCTTATTCAGAGAGCAGGTCTCCCCTAGCCCCGCTTGCTCCTTCCTGAACTGTTCAGTGAAGGCCACTGGAGAGATAAGACCAGTGGGAAAGGGACTTCCCTGGTGATCCAGTGCCTATGAGTCCACCTTTCAATGGAGGGGACATGGGTTCAATCCCTGATCAGGGAACTAAGATCCCACCTGCTATGGGGCTATTAAGCCCATGCATCGGAACTACTGAACCTGTACACTCCAGAGCCCATGCTTCGTAACTAGAGAAGCCCACCACATGTCACAACAAGAGAAAGTGCATGAGCCACAAGGAAGACCCAGTACAGTCATAAATTTTGTTTGTTTTTTTTTTAAACAAGATTGTGAAAGTCTTAAAAAAGGGGGGGGGGTTGGGCAAATACCTCAATACACAGCAAACAATTGGAACCAGGCTTTCTGCTGTCTGAGGAGGTAGTGACAAATATGTACAGGGAGAAACCCAGAAGTCAACATTGTGGTGTTGGACTGGAATTCAAGATGTTGGTAAACTCATGGGGTTATTTCAGAAGGGCCTGGATGCCAGGTCAGAAGCGTCCCCATTGGACAAATCTGGAGCAAGCTGAATGTCTTAATAGTGATGGTAAGACATTGTGAGCTACTAAATGAAATAGGAACCCAGGAATACAAAAATGAATAAATGGAGCATTTAATGTATTAGGTATGCCTGCGTTAGTCACTCAGTCATGTCTGACTCTTTGTGACCCCATGGACTATAGCCCGCCAGGCTTCTCTGTCCATGGAATTCTCCAGGAAAGGATACTGGAGTGGGTAGCCATCCCCTTATCCAGAGGATCTTCCCGACCCAGGGATCAAAGCAGGGTCTCCCACATTGTGGGCAGATTCTTTACCATCTGACCCACCACTGGGTTGGCCAAAAAGTTTGTTTGGGTTCTTCCATTGTATCGTATAGGGGGGAAATGCGGATGAACTTTTTGGCCAAACCAATATAAAGTGATGTTTACACAGGCTCTAACTACTGCCCCACAAAACACTAATTGCAAAGGGGAAAAGTGTAACTTCACAGAGGAGAAGGGGGCAGACATGACCTTAATCACAGGATCAGAGTTAACACGATCGTAGGAACAAACTGAAGTCTTGCACCACCTGTCAGGACACTGAGAAGAACACGCGTCACCTCTGCGATATTAGTACCACAGACTCAGCTTCTGCATCTCTGAGGAAACAGCAAACACAGCAAACTGAGGAACAGGCTGCAAAACAAACTGGCCTGTAATCGTCAAAGATGTCAAGGTCACGACAGGCCAGGAAAGAGAGAAACTGCTCCAGACAGAAGAACCCTGACAGTCACATGCCACAGGTCAGTCCGGATGTAATCAATCTGCCAGAACCGGCAAAATGTGAGAGCTCAACAGGAGGGGAGGACTCGACGGCAGGAATGCATGGCTGTGGATTTTCCAATTCTGATTGCTGTGCACAATTATGAAGGAGAAACGTCTTGTTTGTAGAAGACATATCCTAGGATTCTGTGGTTTGAAAAAAAAGTGAAAAGTAAAAAGCAGGCTCCCAGGCCCCGCTGTCAGCAGACAAGTCCTGGGGTGGGCCTGGCGTGTGCATTTTAACCAGTTTCCAGGACCTACCAGGTCACATTTGAGCCCAAGGAGCACACACCACCCTGCACATTCCCGCCACATCCCAACCAGATCCTGCCTTGAACACTCTTCAAAAAAGAGTGGTCTCTTTTCACCCCAAGATATCTGACCACGTCTCCTTTCTCCGCAGCTATAGTCTAAAAAGACAGGCCCGGGGCTGCCAGAGAACTCAAGTTCTAGGGAGTTGGCATTTCTCCTTGACTGTTCTCCCACCTGGGCTCTGCAGCATCTCACCTGCCAGCTGCAGGGCGTGGGGGAGCCGTAAAAAGCTTCTTTGATTTTTAGGGCTTGCTCCCCTGTTCCCAGCATTTCACTGTTTCTTTTACAAGCCCCATCTCATTAGCCACCTGGTAAATCCCCCACAGAATGGCACGCTGGCCCCCAAAACTCATATCCGGAGTCAGGGAAACAGCCCGAACAACTCCAGCAACTCATGAAGGTAATTAATTGCAGATAACACACACCCAGAATTATCTTGAGTGCAACAGGAAAATCACAGGGTTCCAAACTTAATAGTCAGAATCATATCAGACTGTCATTTCACTCACTCAAAACTCTTTTTAAAGTTACCTTCTTGGTACATTTATGTATCAAGCAGGCAGCTCATTGTTCACTTCAGTCCTTAGTGCCATTAAAAGTGTTTGCTTTGAGGTCAGAGAGGCCTAATGTAAATGCTGACCCAGCTTCTGTGTGACCTTAGGCAAGTCCCTTGACCTCTCTGATTCTAGTTTTAGCACCTGCAAAATGGGATGACCAAAGTACCTACTTCAGAAACTAGAGAGCAGGAAAAGAAGTGTGGTGCAAATGCAAATACACGTAAATTTTCAACTACAACCGAAGGAGACCCCTAAACAAAAACAAAACCTTCCAGGTCTCTGCCATTATTGCAAGAGGCCAGGAAACTAAGAGAAGGACTGTTACAAGCTCACACGCTCCAGGTGTTTTCAACCCTCACCCAACCCAATCCCCAGTGACAAGGCTCCCAAGAACCACAGGGCCTTGTCCCTATCCTTCCCCTTAATCAGCTTGGGGAAACCCCTTCTCCAGAATGAAAATGAATCTTTGAGCCTTTTTTTCCCATCCATGGAGGTGCCGGTACTCAACCCCACTGCCCCACCTAGAAGCATTCAACAGTTCAACAGGAGGGTCTCAAACAGACCTCAACAACTCTTGTTCCATACCCATTCCTTTCTGTTTGGACCTTCTGAGAGACACCCATCCTTTTCTTCTTAGTCCCTGTGCTCCTATTCATCTGTTGGGCCAAGATTTCCGAGAAAAATTCCATGCTGCTAGTTCTTTCTTCCAAAAGGGGGAAATAATTCCAGAGTCTGATTACAGCAGTGGCAGCAACAACCAAATTAGCCACCTGGGTAAATTAAATGATCATAAAACATCTTTTATCTGTTCTGCTAGCAAAACTAACTCGAACACTAGTCATTCATCCCTATTAGATCAGCTGCCACCTTCCTCATAGGCAAAGTCTGCACAGATACTGGCAGACTCCACAGTGTACCTCACACCAACATGCAAAGACAGCCTGGAAAGCCTCTCCCCAAAATTAATCAGCACCCTATAATTAAAGAGGCCCTCTAGTACAGAGGAGCCCGGGGGGCTAAAGCCCATGGGGTTGCAAAAGAGTCGGACAGGATTCTAGCAACTAAACAACTACAGCATTAGGCAAATAATGGAGGCCCAAGGCCTACTGTCCCTTGTGCTAACATCTCTGTTTTATCTGTAAACAAATCCAGTGGCTAAAGATGGAGATTTGTCCAAGACTTCCAAGTGATAAATAACATGGTCATCTCTGGGCACCCGGTTTTTCCTAACTCTCATACATTACTGGGACCCACTCCAACTTGAAGAAAATTCTTTATAGTAGTTGATTTATGTGGTGCCTTCGTTCCCTAATCTGGTTGACAAAGCCAGCCAGAACCTTTTTGTTTTCACAGAGGAGGGAAAACAATTTACCTGGAGAGCAAAGCCTCAAGGCTTTACTTAAAGTCCTTCTTACTTTTCACAAGTCCTGAAGGCTGGCCTGAATAACAGAAGGCCTCCCAGAGGCTCTACTCTGTGACCCTTGGTAGACAACTTAACTGCTTTGTTCTCCCTCCCAGGCCTCCTCACAGGAAGACAGCATCCATCCACCAAGACTTTTAGCTCTAAAAGGACACAAGGTCACCAAGAGAAACTGCAGTCTGTCCAAACCCAAGATCGCTATCTGTGTGTGCTCAGTTGCTAAGTCGTGTCTGACTCTTTTGTGACCCCATGGACTATAGACCACCAGGCTCCTCTGTCCGTGGGATTTCCCAGGCAAGAATACCGGAGTGGGTTGCCATTTCCTCCACCAAGGGATCTTCCTGACCTAGGGATCGAACCTGCATCTCATGCGTTGGCAGGCCAATTCTTTACCACTAGCGCCACCTGCTGCTGCTGCTGCTGCTAAGTTGCTTCAGTCGTGTCCGACTCTGTGCGACCCCATAAACGGCAGCCCACCAGGCCCCACCGTCCGTCAGATTCTCCAGGCAAGAACGCTGGAGTGGGTTGCCATTTCCTTCTCCAATGCATGAAAGTGAAAAGTGAAAGTGAAGTCGCTCAGTCGTGTCCGACTCTTCTAGACCCCTTGGACTGCAGCCTACAAGGCTCCTCTGTCCAAGGGATTTTCCAGGCAAGAGTACTGGAGTGGGGTGCCATTGCCTTCTCCAAGCACCACCTGGGAAGGTCACCTGATATTGAAACAAAGGCTACAATCTAGATCCAGACCAGGTTCATTGCATCCTGAGTGTCTCAAAACCCAAAACTAGATGCCAGTTAAGATGTTTTCTCAGGCTGGCTTACCATTGTCAGAATTGGATTCCAAATTTTTTCAGTTACAACCAAATCCCTGTTCATTTTACTAAAAAATAAAATAACCATCCCAACTTGATTCTATGGAGAGAACAGGATGAATACCCTTTAAAGTCTTAAAGGAAAGTTTAATGAAAACTCCTCCTAGGCATCCCAAATATCAACTACCACCTTTCCTTGTCATGTGTGAGAAAGAAGGGAATGCTCCTGGGATCAAAAACACAAGGATCACCACTAGCCCAGAGGGAACCACAGCCAACAACCACACCTTGTAGCACAAGGATACTCTCCCTGCCTGAGAGCCATCCCCTGCCACTGCCTTTTTGGTTAAGGCCACTGAAGAAATGGGTTCCCAGGTGACTCAGTGGTAAAGAAACCGCCTGCAATGCAGGAGATACAAGTTCGATCCCTGGGTCAAGAAGATCACCTGGAGTAGGAAATGGCAACCCACTCCAGTATTCTTGCCTGGGAAATCCCATGGACATCGAAGCCTGGCAGGGTACAGACCATGGGGTTGCAAAGAAACACGACTCAGTGACTAAACAACAGCTGAAGAAACAGTCATAGGATCTCCTTTGCCCATTTTCCTAACTCATGCAGTGGAAGCCTTTCTAAATTCTCACTATGCACAGCATCTTTCTGCTATCCATCTCACCTCTCATGAGATTCTCTTACTAACTGCTCCTCATATAACTCCCGTTATAATAACCATAACACTGCTACTCATCTCCTCTGTTACTGATGAAATCCCCACAACTGTTTAATACTGATGAATCATCTTCTAAGCAAGCCCCCCCCAACCCGACTGCCATGACCTACAAGAAACTCCTCTGAGTAATGCTGACATCTCATAGTTTACTGTTGGTTTTGATTTCAAACCTGCCCATGGCAAGTGGCACCCTTGCCCTTGGCTACTTTGGTCCAAGAGGCCAATTATATGCACTTACTCAAGCCTGTACACTAACCTTGGGGCAAGGCTGCCAACCTTTATACCGATAGCAGGTATGCTTTCAGAGCAGCCGGAGACTCTGAGATGCTACAGGAACAAAATGGCTTCCTCACTTCCAGTGGAGATAAAGTTAAGAATAGTTCTTATGTTCAGAACCATCAGCTGCCATAAATTGTTCCTGCTGCTTTGGCTATTATTCAGATTCCAGGACATTCTAAACAACGCTCTAAAGACTAATAAGGGAAACTATCTTGACAGTTCAGCAAAAAAAAGGGAGCCAATCGCAGCCAAACCTCTGTCGTGATCTAAAGGGAAGTTTTCCTCAATGAGCGCTTAGAAAAACGGATTTCAGAAACCCAACCATTTGCTTCAGAAAAAGAAAAAACAAGAATGGAAATTCAACAATTACTGGCTTGATTTAAAAAAAAAAAAAAAAAAAGGCAGTTCAGGTTCAGACCAAAATAACCACTCAGTCACACCAAAGACTTTAGAGTTCCTATTTCTGCCCACTGTCCCTGCCCAGAAATCACTGGTCCACCAATAAAGGATAGCTTTTATGCATCAATACTGTTGGGGAAATATCAATAAAGCTGCAGAAAGCACTCATTTTGCTTGCCCTACCTGTCCAACATCTAATTCAGGGAAACCTGGCTATCCTGCTGCTGGACACTTTAAATGGCCCAATGGACCATTCCAGCTTTGGAAACTGGCTTTTAGGTTCTGGCCATGGATTGTACATTATTCACTGGACAGAAGCCTTCCTTTGTTAACAAGCTACTCTCTTTGCTGTATCTGAAATCCTGTTGGAAAAGACCATTCCCACCTGGGGAACCCCTTCTTAACTTCAGTAATCACTTTATAAGCCAAATACTACAGCCCGTTTGTGCCCTTTGGCCAGTTCTGCAACACTTTCACTCTGCTTATCATCCTCAATCCTCTGGGCTGCTCAAATACACTAATGATGTCATTAAGAATAAACTGGTGACTTTTCTGGTGGCACAGTAAAGAATCTCCCTGTCAATGCAGGAGACTCGAGCTCAATCCCTGGGCCAGGAAGATCCCACATGCTGCAGAGAAAATAAGCCTGTGCCCCACAGCTATTGAGCCTCTGCTCTACAGCCGGGAACCACAACTATTACTGAACCTGTGCGCCACAATGACTGAAGCCCATATGTCCTAGAGCCCATGATCCGCAACAAGAAGCCACCACAACAAGAATGTCGCACATGGAAACCAGACAGTAGCCCCCACTCACTGCGACTAGAGAGAAAAAGCCCAAGCAGCAGCAAAGACCCAGCACAGCCAAAAATAAATAAATAAACAAATAAAAATTATTATTTTAAAAAAGAAAAATAAATAAACTGGTGAAGTCTGCAGAAGCTCTCAAGCTATCCTGGCCAAGAGCATCGCCACTGTCCTTCTGACTCTTAAGCCTACCCCCTTCAAGAATCATAAACTCTCACCGTTTGATGTAATCACAAGATGCCCAATGTACTCAGCCATTTAGACTTGATAGGGGCCATTCTAACAAGGATGAAGAGAGTCTCCTTTTGGAAGTGCTTCTTTTGATCCACAAATGGTAAAGGAAAGCATGTACTTCTTTCTATAGTGTAAAGGCCTAACTGCTTCTATTCAAAATAACCATGCACTGGTAGAGCCCTCTTTTTGCAGCACACTCATGGAAGACAAAGAATCCAGATGTCACACCCTACAGCCTAGAGATCTTGTATACGGAAAAAGTACCTCCAAAAGGGGTCTCTCTCCAGTCTTGCCAAAAGAGTCCCATCAAGTCCTGCTGACTAACCCTTATGGTACCAAACTCCAAGGAGTAGACCCCTGGATCCATGTGCCACACCTAAAGAAAGCAATGAACCCCATCAAACCTACACACCATCCAGTAACCTGAAGGGAAAGCTTACTAGGCTCAGAGCAAATGATATCTGAGGATGATGGCTTTCCCAAGATGTCTGGACCAGGCCTGTATGCCTTTGTTTCAATATTGTCTCATCTTGCTTTTTCCCTCTTTTCCATGAGAAATGCCTTCATCCGTATTTCCCAACCCTTTACAAAAGAGGGAAAACTTTCTGATCACTGGATTTCCCAGCAGAAACTTCAGCTCTACAAGAGAGCAATGACCCTCTGGTTCACTCCATTGGTCGTTTCACTGGGGTTCGAGACACTCTTTTCTCACCAAATTATTCCACAGGCCCATCACATAGAGTTGGGATGCCAAGCCTGCCTAAAATTATTCTTCACTTCAGTTTTACCCAACCATGAGTATTAAATATTGGTATGAAAGGTTCTGTGGAGTTGGTAATGCAAGTCAGGTCATTTGTAAACTGGCTGACATATCTATATACCTTGGTAATTGTTCAGGGTATAACAATATAACTTCTGAGCTGTGGTTAAGTAATTGCCTCTGTGCACCAATGAAATGACTCCATCAGATACTACCACTTATGCCTTGTGTGCACCCCTTGGTCACAACTTCGTATGTAGAGGTTTGAGGAATGGCCTTAATGCTTGGGCAACTCATTGCCTTGACAACTGGGGAATACAAGGACAGTGTGCCCTTGCTGTATTCACTGTCCTGTTCTTCCTACATAACCAAACAAAAGCCTCAGGTTGGTGAAACCCATTAAACCTCTATAACCATCTTAAGTGAAACCTTTCAAGAGGTATATGTGATTCTGCCTTTGCCCCTGTAGAGAGCTTTCTTCCCACAAATCGAAGTGAGCAAGAACAATCACTCAGAAACCTCTCCCTGACATTAGGAGAGTTAGTAGACTCCACAGCCAACACAGTTTCAGCTCAGTAATGGCCACTTAACTCACTGGGTAATGACACAGCCCTGGATTATATACTTGCTGAGCAAAGAAGTGTCTGTGCAAGAGCAAACACCTCTTGGATGTGGATAAATGCCTTTGAGGAAGTAAAGACCCAGTTACATAAAATTAAAAACAAGTACCTTGGTTACAGCAAATTTCACCAGGCACTCCACTCTCTTTGTTCAGCTGACTACCTTCAGATCTGGTTTAGAACCATCTTGCAAACTAGGTCTGGAATGTTTTTAATTCTGCTCTATATACTTATTGTTAAGTTCTGCACCTACTATTTACTGAACTTTTGTAAAATTGAGATGCCTAATAAGCTTATGTTAGCTCAGCATTTGAAGATAATTTCTAGTGCTTACAGCACTGATGAAGCAGACTCCAAATATGAAACATCTGAAAGTTCTCCCTACCACCTTTCCTTGTTCCTCAAATATGGCCTCATGAGGTGTCTGGTTTGTGTACCTTCCCCACAAAGTGGGAGATGGCAACCAAGAAAGGTCCCGCCTGGTACTGAGTGACAAACCACTACATACAAAGGTCCTGACTCTTGATCTGCAATTCTTTTGAAAAAAAGATCTTGATCAAAAGGGGGAAATATGAAATTAATTAAAGAAACCTGACTTAAAATTAGAGTCAGGACAGGCCTGTAGGGAAAGCTCTCACACCCCAGAACACATCAATTACTCCAAACAAAAAGATGTTGCCGATTTTACTATCCAGCAGGAAGAAAACTTCTCTGCATCCAATGACAGCCCAGCCAATCAGACTGTACTAGCCCACCCAATGAGAAGCCTCAATATTTTGGACTCCTAGATTCCTTCAACTGACTCTTTGATTATTAGAGCCCCTCCAAACTATGCCCCTTTTCCCCATAAAAGCAAGTTCTTCAGAATTGCCGGTGGTCCACCACAGTTCACATATTCTGAATTCCAATTCCTCTGCCTACTCCCAAATAAAATCCCTTTTGCTGGCAAGTGAAAGTCACTCAGTCATGTCTGACTCTTTGTGACCCCATGGACTACAGTCCATGGAATTCTCCAGGCCAGAATACTGGAGTGGGTAGCCTTTCCCTTCTCCAGGGGATTTTCCCAACCCAAGGATCAAAGCTGACAGAAGTATCTGGTACAGGGAATTCCCTGGTGGTCCGGATGGTTAAGACTCCAAGCTCTCATTGTCACAGGCATAAGTTCAATCCCCGGTATGTAATAAGTACTAAAAAATTAGCACTAAATAATTAGCTGTTATTTTTATTATCACTATTATCACTAGTCATAAATTGTAAGCCAGGGCTACACTGTCATCATATTCTAATCCAAAGAGGTCTGTTTTCTCCATGGAAGTAAAAAGGCAGGGAAAACCTGGAGTGATGCTCAAATCATTCCTGGTCAGATTTCCAGGTCAGGCATCAATACTGAGTCCTCTTCCTTCAGCCTGTTGCCTAGCTAATTCAATGCATTACCAAGCCAAGCTCACCTCCTCAGAAAATACTTGCGTCGTCTCCCCAGGTTCACGTAGGTCTGTTTGGGATGTAGCAGTTCCTACATTAACTGGGAACTGAAGGAGTCTCTCTACGAATTGGGATTCCATGGGAGCCAGTCAGGAATACCCAAAGGTCTTCCACGTGACAGTCTACCTTAATGAAGAGTGAATGCAAACAAAGCCACTGCAGAAGAATAGATGTTCAAATAAATCAACCTCCCCGAAAGAGGTAAGAATAGGTAAGGAGAGTAGACATGACCTGGAAAATTGTTTCCTGATGGGTCCCAAGATGAATGTACACAACAGACAGGACCAGAATACTGAGAGAACGTAACTATCCCAAAGGTTTTGGAGTCATAGATCTACCAGAGGCAGGCAAGTAACATAAAGGAGTGAATCAGGCTGGAAGCAACGCATGTCAGGCATCCTGTGACGGTCACAGTGGAGAGCACATGCTTGTATGAAGGGCACATCACAGCTCAACACCAAGCACATGGGAGGGTAGCCCCAGTGTCAAAGTTTGCAAGAGCAGCTGCAAGTCTGGACTTCTCTGTGAAGTCTAGAGGTCTTAAAACACTAATTCACAGTTTTTAAAAATACATCTATGCCAAAGAACGCACATCTGTGAGCTGAAATGCTCCTGGGGCCACCAAGTCCTACTTCTGCTCTTGACTTGCACCTCTTGGTATCAAGCTTTGCCATCTGTAAGACCAGAAGTCTACTGCATGTTCATGTCCCTTTATTAGGCCAAGAGGAAATGGATTTCAAATGCATGAGGTCCTGTCAAAAATGCATAACGCAAATCTAATCATCAGGAAATAGCTGACAAACCCAAACTGAGGAATGTCCTACAAAGCAACTCGTCAGGAGAGGAATGCAAAAAAGTCAAGGTCAGGAAAAACAAAGAAGCTATGGAAGTGTTCCAGATTAAAGGCGATTAAAGCAAAGGGACAATTCAATGCAATGGCTGGTTCTGGACCAGTTCCTGAATCAGGCAAAGAAAATGGCCACAAAGGGCTTAACTGGCCCAATTGGAGAAAAATGAATATGACCTGTACTTTACATAATAATATTGCATCACATTAAATTTCCTGAATTTGATCTTCACACTGCAGTGATGTAAGAAAGTGCCCTTGTTCTCAGGAAATACAAGTACTTAAGGGTAAAAGGTCACAATGTTCACAACCAACTCTTAAATGGGTCAGAAAAAAAGTTTATATGGGTAAATGCAGATGGAGATAATAGATAAATTATCTCAAATATAGCAAAATATAAATACCTAGTTAATCCACCTAACTTTGGCCACCTGATGCGAAGAGTCAAATCACTGGAAAAGACTCTGATGCTGGGAAACACTAGAGATAGGAGGAGAAGGGGATGACAAAGGTTGAGATGGTTGGATGGCATCACTGACTCTATGGACATGAGTTTGAGAAAACTCCGGGAGATAGTGAAGAACATGGAAGCCTGGTGTGCTGCAGTCCATGGGGTCACAAAGAGTCAGACATGAGTTAGTGAATCAACTGAATTGAACCTAGCTAAACGGTACATGGGAATTCTTTTACAATTCTTGCAATTCTTCAGCAAATTTAAGATTATTTCAAAATAATAATTTTTTTTAAAAAAGAACTCTTTGGAAAGAAAAACTCTTAACCAACAAAAATAGGGGCTTATCATAACAGCCCACACAGTAGGGTTACAAGGGTTAATTAAGTGAATAGCTCATAACTGGCACTGAAAAGCCAAGGAAATTTGCTTGGTAAATATAAATACAGTATATTAAAAATTAAATAGTGTCTGGGAACAACAAGGCCCAGCCACTATTATTACTTTGATGAACATCGTGGTTCAGAGGGGTGCCGCTCATGAAATCCGCCCACCTCCTTCATGGCAATGCCGGCAGGACCACTTAGAACCTAGAAAAACACTTCAAGGCACATTTGGGAACAAGAATGTTCAATCACTGTTATTATCTCACACCCTCATATAAGGAAAAGGGGGTAAAGGCCAGGAAAGGGCCTCTTTCTTTCCACGAGGCAGAGTGGAGTCTGGGGATTTTGATGGGCCACGGAGGAGCTATTGTTACTGACACAGCACTAGGAGTGCGAGACATCCTGCATCTGAATACCAAGCTGAAAACTCAATTTGGCTCTTGAACAAGTCACAATAGTCTCATCAAAGGCCAGCTTCTTGCGACCACAGACAGGAAACAGGGACTGTGAATGAAGCAAAAATATAAAGGTAACAACAAAATACAGCAAAGGAGGCCACACAGCAGCAAGAGACAAAGATTACCTAAGGAGGGTGGAGATTACCACGCATCCCAGACACAAGGACCATCTGGCTTGTAGACATGCTCTGTTGCCCCTCAGAGCACTGTGTGAGTGTGTGTGATGTCTTTTTTTAATTAGGTGCAAATAATTAGAAATCAATATATTTCCCTTACAGATCAATGTTTCCAACTTTTCTTAAAAAATCCAAGCATCTGACCAAACTCACATGTTCTTGAGGCCACTGCAGCTGGCACCGTTGCTTCTTCAGACGAGTGCTTTTCAGAGCCCCAGGCCCTCCCTCCTCCTCACAGGTGACCTGCTTCATCCTCTTCCATTAACCACCAGGCCCTTTGTCGGAATTTCTGTTTGAGACCCCCTACTGGGATGCCTACAAAATTCCAAAGGCAGCTGTGGGATGGGAATTTCAGGGTCAAAGCATGAACGTGATAGAGAAGTTATTAATAGGTCACCACTGAGTTCTAAGTCCAGTCTTACACCCCTCCCTGGGGGGTGGCTTATGGCGCGGAGACTATAGTTCAAACTGCCTTTGGCAAGCTCCAACTGGCACTTCTGCCTTGATGCAACAAGAGTCCCCAAAGATCTGGCCAACAAAAACACACTGCTGAGAAAACACAATCACTTCGCCCTTGACAGTTAATGACTGCGAGTCGACAAAGCAAAAAGAAAACGAGGCTCCTTCAAGCTAACACTGCTGCTTGCCTTCACTTGATTAAAACATTTTTCCTCTGGGTTCAATTTCACCGCACACTTTGGGGATAAATTATTGAGAAGCTATAGAAGACACCACTAAATATAAGGAAGCTGTGTTCTGGGGCCTCCAGCATCCTGGTAGAATAGAATGCCAAGAGGGTCAAGACAGTGTGCTGGAAGGCTTTTAAGACGCCTGTATATTAATACATGCCAGAGCCCAAACGTGAATGGATTCCCATAGATTCCAGGAAGCTGAGCAGGCATGGCGGGCTTGAAAACCAGGAGCGAGCTGGATGCTATTGGTTACAAAGGTGAGTCGAAACTCTTAGGAATATAGCTACTAGCATGAAGATCCTAGGAAGTCCAAATCTGTACTACTCTTATTTTAACCTGGCTGCTTCTAGACCACGAGCTCCTTAAAAGAAGGAACTGGGGCCCACCTGATTGCCGTGTCCCCAACATCTGGCACAGCACACAGCATGGAATTTGCACTATGGTCTGATGACCTGACAACCAAACATGAAGCATAAACCTTTTTGAATCCTGAATCACAGGGGAGAAATGGTTAAAAAAGACATTTTAGGAACAATGAAGCAGTTGTGAATATGGACAGCATATCAGATAGTAGAATTACTGTCCATTTTCTCGGGTATAATGATAATACTGTGGCAATGTTGCTGTCCACCCTTGTTCTTAGGGGAGAAACGTAGAAAGATATAGGAATCAAGAATCACAATGCCTAAAACAACTTTTAACAGGACAGAAAAAATGCATAAATATATCGATATACACATATGTGTTTATTCCTTTGTTTACCTATTAAGAAAAATGAGTGAAAATAAAGACAAATGTGCAAAACATTAACTGGTGAATCTGGGTAAAGGCTGTGTGTACCCAAGTTCACTACACTCACTTGCTCCTTTCCTGTTGGGTTGAAATTTTTCAAAATTAAAAGTTAAGGGAATTTTTTTAAAAAAGAAATGCTTGATGAATAAATATATCCATAAGCAGGGCTCAAAATGACATTTCTGTATCCCACTGAGGGTGAACAGATGAAGCCGCTTAGGCTAGAGGCAACAGGCAGGGGTCCTGCTGTCTGGGTCCCTCTGACAGCGCCGAGGGCTGAAAGCATCACTATCTTGGCCCCGGGAGCCTCTGCAGCGCCCTGGCGGGGAAGCTGTGCTCTGAATGAACCAAGGTTGCGAGGAACCAGCAGAGCAACCACTTTGGTGAAGCAAAGTAAGTTCTGACTCCCTATAACCAATCGGCCTGTTATCAGCCTGCCTGCTCACCTTCAATTTCACCCTCACAGGCAGCTTCCTTCTGTGCTTTGTCTGGTGGGATCATCATTAGGGGGACATTTATTTGTAGTGTTTTAAATGTCTATTTAGAAGGGGATTCTGGGAAGACAGGAGTGATGGCAGTCTAATTTTTAATCTCTCTAAATAATATAGAGCAAAACTCAAAGTTGATGGGTAATACCAAAAAAACTAGGTGACAAGGAAGCCCCCAAATCCAAAATGCAAGCAGGTAAGGACAAACCAAGAGCCACAAGGCCTGCAGGGCATCAGCATTTGCCTATGTAGGCAGACAGAGAAGGAAGCAGCAACAGGGCATCTGATGAGACACCCTGAGAAAAGAACCCCCAAACTGCCAGGGAGCATCCTGGAAAGAAAAGCATGCTGGACCAAGTTGAGAACTCTAACAAAGCCAGAAGAGGCTTCCCTTCTCCCAACAGCAGGTAAGTGCAAGAGGCGGAAGGTGAACCCCACGGGGACACCTCAGGTAGGCCTCCACTCCTCAAAACTGGCCCCCTCGGCCTCCCTGCCAGGTCAGGTCAACACAGTGGGGGAAAGAGAAAAAAAAAACTACTTGAGTGGAATCATAACTGAGCACTACAGAGACACTAGAGGTGAAGGGAAGCGAAGATCTAAATAAATGGGAGGACAGACTTCCCTGGTGACCGAGTGGTAAAGACTTCGCCTTCCAATGTAGGGGGTGTGGGTTCAATCCCTGGTCAGGGAGCTAAGATCCACATGCCTCATGGCAAAAGACCCAAAACATAGAGCAGAAACAATACTGTAATAAATTCAATAAAGACTTTAAAAATGGTCCACATCAAAAAAAAAAAAAAGTCAGAGAGAAGAACCAAACCAGGAGTCTCAGAAAGCAAGCTGTCACACACCTGGTCCCTCCATGAATACAAGAGAAGGTACAAAGAGCTGCCCTCAACCTTACCCCTCTAACTGCTTGGTTTCTTGACCACGCAGAAAGAAGAGCAACAGAGAAATGGCCAGAGAACACCCCATACAGAAGTTGTAAGGAAAAAAGAGGAAGAAGTAGAACGTTTCTACAGACAATGAAGGCATGCCAGAAATACCCACGTAACTGCAGCTTTCTATTTCAATCCAAACTAAATGACACTGCGGAGATGGTACGAGACGTGAAAGAACAACACAGACCAGAATTAGAAAAACTCAATGGTGAAGTGACAAAACTCAGGAAATTAAAGGAAAGTTTTCAGAAATGAAGACCAGCCTGGAAGGAACGCCTAGAAGGTGAAGAGAGGAGGCTGGAAAAAGAAAAAGTGAGCAAAGAATAAAGATCAGCAAGAAAGTGACAAATATTAAAGACAGGATCCAACATACAGAAAACAGAAGCCCCCGGAGAAGAAAACCAAAGGAAAGGAATAGACACTAAATTACGATTTGAATCAACTTGGCTGAAATAAAAAGACTGAAATCACATATAGGAGGAGCCCACCAGGTATCTGAGAGTGCTAATTCTGAATAACTAATATGGAGATGTATCCTAGTAAAATTGATGAACTTTAGACACAGGGAAAAACTCCTTTGGGCAAGTGACTTTGAAGGGAAAGAAAATTCGGTTATCATCCAACTTTGACAGCAATGCTTCTCCAAAATGTAGTAACATATTTAAGATACTCGAGAGGATGCAACCTAAGGATTTTAGAGCCAGACTGATGTTCAAGTGTAAAGGGCACTGGAAAGTTCCATTCTGACTCATCTTTGGTGAATCCGATCACCTAGCATTCTCTGCTCCAAAACAAACACAGAAAGGCCTAGGAATCGAGTTCCCTGATTATTGAGTTCCAAATTGTTTCCAGCACAATTGTTTCCAGGCCTTTTTCTGAAAGAGGTCTGACCTTTTGGGTCCTGGATTGACTTAAAGGAGGATGTAAATCAGGCTGGCTTGTGGAACCTTGGGATCTGGCTGGTGTCCAGACTGAGGGCTGTATTCCACGGAACCAAAGCAATACCTGTCTCGAGCTTCACTCTCAAATGAGCATGACTCAACCCTCCACCTCTGCCCACAGGAGTAACAGCTTACACTAGCCCCCTTCCAGCACAAGAACCATCCACAGACCATGGCAAAGAGAGGGGAAAATGACCAGAAAAGACCAGAAGAGTCGACTCCGCCAACTGCAGCCACACCTCATCACCAGAAGACGCTGCTCCTAAGAGGTCCCGGCACATGTCACCCTCTGGAGCTCACAGAATCATGTAACCTCCAGCCTCACGCTCCTGTCCCTGGGCCCCTCCCCATGTCTCATGAACACTGATCAGATGAAAACTACAATGACACAGAGCCTATACTGGCCAGCTGGGGATGGCAAGGACAGGGAAGCCTAAGGTCGTGTGGACTCTGGGTTACTGCAAGGTCGCTCTGATCAGTAAGTAGAGAGAAGTTACGTGAAAGAAAGAAAGTCAACACTACCAACTCTTGGTTCACGATGTCCTCCTGACAATTATGTGAGCTCCATGAAGGCAGGGAATGTCACCTGATGGGGACACTGTTGGATCCCCAGTGCTGCAATTAGCACCTGACCTTCCATTCAGCAGGCCCTTGGCACACACTGAATGAATGAATGAATACTACATATGAAGCAACAGATAAAGCATTCATTCACTTATTTTAAAAAATAATTGAGACAAGAAAGTAACTGAGGGGACTTCCCTGGTGGTCCAGTGGTTAAGAATCGGCCTTGCAATGCAGGGGACGCGGGTTTGATCCCTGGTCAGGGAACTAAGATTCCACATGCCGAGGGGCAACTAAACAAAAATAGCTAAAAAATATTTTTAGCACAGCCAAAAAAAAAAAAAAAAATAATTGAGCACTCTATATATACTATAAAAAAAAAATCACTGAACTGCATTCTTTAGACAAGTGACTTGTATGAATCAGTATGAAATGTATGTACTAGTATGAATTGTATCTCAATAAAGTTGTTAAAAAATAAAAATAACTGAGCATCTGCTATATAACAGGCACTCAGACAGCAACAGGAATGTAAGAGAATATAACCAACAAGGTCTACTTCTGAAGAAGAGCAACACAGCTTTCATTTAAGACCCTAAACAGGCTAATACTTTTCAAGGTAAGAAAAGCCACAAGGACAGTCAGGCAGGGCCTAGTCACGTTCGGGTTCCTAAAACGGGAGTCACAGAATCAGAGTTTGTATCACATATAAGAACGCTAGTGACCCAGCCCAACTCCACGCCCACTCCCATTTTCAGCTGAGTAAACTGAGGTTGTGAGGAGGAGCACAGCCAGCCGACGGCCACGGCCAACAGAGCTGAGATGGCACCCCCACACACGCCACATCGCCTTCATCATCAATCCTGGTGAGATGCCTGCTTCCAGCAGCAATGAATGTCAGTCACTGGAAACACAGAAGGATCCCACAGGGACACTGGACCTCAGCATGTGGGTTTATCCAGAGACAGCAAGGCTAAGCTGGGGTCAGCCCCTTTCACAATTCACACACACAAAAAAAAGCACATATACACATAATGCATAATTTCTAGGACACACTCTCCTATTTTATAGAAAAGAAAACCGAAACTCAGATTAATCGGCTTGTCCCAAGCACTCACAACGGGCAAGCCGTGGGCCCAGGATGAACCTGGACCCATCAGAAGCTGGGAGAATAGACATCAGTTAAGAGTACCGTTGGCTGTCATAGTCAAATGCCACAGGCTGGGTGGCTTGACAATAGGTATTTATGTCTCAGAGTTCTGAGCACCTGAAACCCAAGACCCAGGTGTAGGAGGTCTGGTTTCTCCTGAGACCGCTCCCGCAGGCTTGCAGACAGCTGCCTTCTCTCCCTGTGCTCACACGGTTGAACCTGTGTGTGCAAATTCTTGGCATCTCTTCCTCTAATAAGAACATCCACCATATTAGAGTTGAGTCTCACTCTCATGACCTCATGCAGATGATATGCAGATGATACCACTCTAGTGGCAGAAAGTGAAGAGAAACTAACAAGCCTCTTAATGAGAGTGAAAGAGGAGAGTGAAAAAGCTAGTTTAAAATTCAACATCAAAAAAATTAAGATCATGGCATCCAATCACATCAATTCATGGCAAATAGAAGGGGAAAAGCAGAAGCAATGGCAGATTTTTATTTCTTGGGCTCCAAAATCATTGCAGACAGTGATCTGCAGCCATAAAATTAAAAGATGCTTGCTCCTTGGAAGGAAAGCTATGATAAAGCTAGACAGTATATTAAAAAACAGAGACATCAAGACATCACTTTGCCAACAAAGGTCCATACACTCAAGGCTATGGTTTCTCCAGTAGTCATGTACAGATATGAGAGATGGACCACAAAGAAGGCCGAGCACCAAAGAATTGATGTTTTTGAATTCTGGTGCTGGAGAAGACTCTTGAGAGTCCCTTGGACAGCAAGGAGGTCAAACCAGTCAATCCAAATGGCAATCAACCCTGAACATTCATTGGAAGGACTGATGCTGAAGCTCCAATACTTTGGCCACTTGATGCGAAGGCTGCCTCACTGGAAAAGACATGATGCTAGGAAAGATTGAAGGCAAAAGGAGAAGGGGGTGGCAGAGGATGAGCGAGTTAGATAGCATCACTGACTCAATGGACATGAATCTGGGCAAACTCTGGGAAACGGTGGAGGACAGGGAAGTCTGACGTGCTGCAGTCCATGGGGTCACAAAAAGTCAGACATGACTTAGCAACCAAGCAACAACAACCTTCTTAAAGATCCTGTCTCCAAATACAGTCACATTGGGCACATGAATTCTGGGAGGACATAGCACAGTCCATAACAAATAGTCACCCAACCTGGGGGCCAAAGTCCACTGAAAACTTATAACAGAGGCAGTGAGTAAAACACAGTCTAGAAATAGATTAGTAACAATTTAGGTAATCCTTCAACAGCAATCCTAAAAATAGAATAATCCCCAAATAATTACTCCCAAGCCAATCTCCCTTTAGAAACTACCTAAGCAGTAAATGAAATATAATTAACATTTTTTGTTAGGCTTCTCAGGAGAGAACACTACGCCATGTACTAACCCTCCTACCTCAGGGACAAAAGGATTGAGATTTTTGAAATCTTAACAACACTTTCAATTTACAGAATCATTTTCCTGCCCCTAAAATCCAAAAAAAGCAAAACCACCAAAGACGAACTCTCCTCAAACATGTGGTTTATTACTCAGAGGTGGGGGAGAACACAGCAACTTTCCAACAAGCCACCCAGCACAGGGTCCATTTTCATATTATTCTGTCGCCTCCTAATCTTTTCATTATTCATTATTTAAAAAGCACCAACAGAGTTACCATGCAGAAAATAGACCTATTCCTCCAGCTTCTAAATGAGCTTTGAGAATTCTTTTGTGCTGGTTCATATGCCACCTTGAAAGTTGGTGACTGACACGTGAGCTGGTCTGTCTGTCACCATTAAGCCCTCTCCCAGCCCAGCTCCCAGTGCTAAGGCTGCTGCGGGATTGGCTGAAATCCAATGATAAATCTCTTTGCCTCTCACGTGCCCGGAGCTGACACTGGCAGCAACAACCGGGTGTGTCCACCCTTCCCTTTGAGAAGAGGTCAAGGCTGAAAATGTCCAGTGACTCCTCTTGCCGAGATGGGACTCCTCCTTGCCCTGACTTTCAGCACAGCGGCCACAGCATAACCAAGGGCCACCGGCTCTCTTGGTGGGTTTCGCTCCTCCACCCCTCCCACGTGGTTATCCCAGCAGCTCAGGAGCACAGAGATGCCCAGCCAGCGCCCCAGAGATGCACAACAGCCGCAGGGCACCAGGGCGGCAGTTGATCTGCCCTGCAGTCTGAGACGGGCCTGCCAGTCCAGGTCACGACCTCCAGCTCACAGGGTTCACTGTTGCTGAACTGTCAACCAGCAGCAGAGGGGCAGCAACACCCACCTGAGCATCGAGGGACTTACAACACATTAGGCCATAAGAGAGGAAGTATCTGCAGGCAACTCACAGGCTGGGAAAGCAGCCTTCCCTTCTCCCAAAGGCTCTAAGAGCTCCAGAAACAGGTGCTTGGCTCCTGGTTGGTGCATAAGCCTCTCCTGGGCCACGTGTAGAGGAAGCCATGTGTCACAGGGGACAGGGTTAGAATTCTGAGCCAGAAGACCCAGACTCGAGACCTAACTCAGCACCTGGCCATTCACCGGCTCCATCACAGGTCAGGAAACTGCGGCCACAGAGCAAATCCAGGCACCACCTGTTCTTGTAAATAAAGTTTTATTGGTACAGAGTCACAACCATCAGCTGACATGTCATCTGTGCCTGCTTTCACACTACAACGGCAGTGCTGAGTCGCTGCTGCAGAGGCCAGATGGCCCACAAACCTGAAAAGATTTACTACCTGGTCCTTTACAGACAAAGTCTGTGAACCTATGTGACACCTCACAGAAGTTATTTTACGTGTTTGAATCTGTGTCCATTATCCCTAAAATGAGAACTGCCTGACCATCCATCTTTCGTATTTCAAAGGGTTGTAAAAATCAAATTTGTTCATTCAAACATGATACTAATGATGATGACAATTCTTTGAGCCCCTAGCATCTGTCAGACAGGATTCTGAGCACTTTGCCTGGATTATCTTATTGAATCCTGACAACACTATGAGAAAGATAACATTTTATAGATGAGGAAACAAGACTCAGAGAAATGAAGGAAGCTGACCAAGAAATGAAGGATACTGACCAACAGTGATGACCATCACCAACAGTGATGACCTAGCCCATCCCCTGCCCTCTGCTCTTTCAGACCCCAGGGACGAGGATGCCGGAGGTGTTGACACCTGAGCAACGAAGTGACAGATCTCAGACCCTTGCAGTACCCTCTGGACCACCTCCACACTCTTCTTCCAGCCCCGTCCGTCTTCTCCTTTCTACTCCCTCCCCATTTAAATTGCCAAGAAGGGTCTTCCCTGGTGGTCCAGCATTTACAAATCTGCCTTGCAACGCAGGGGATGCAGGTTCGATCCCTGGTTGGGGAACTAAGATCTCACAGGCCGCTGGGCCTGTAAGCTCATGAATGGCAACTAGAGAAGCCCCCGTGTTGCAGACAAAGACACCACATGTGGCAACTAAGACTCCACGCAGTCAAATAAATAAATTAAATAAATATTTTTAAATAAATAAATTGCCAAGAAGAGTTTGCCATCCTGTGTTTAACAACAGACATGGACTACTTCTCCTCAGCTGGTGAACAAAACCTCAGGGTCTCGATGAGCATTTCATTAGTATACAACACTTCACGTTGTGTAGATTAAAAAATTTTTTTTTCTTAATCAGAGCGAGTAACACTTACGGAATAAAGATTCAAAGTTTTGGATGCAATTTCAACAACAACAATAAAATACATGTGTCCCAGCACAATGACACTGGTAAGCAGCAGCAGAGATGTCTGCTAGGAACTGCACAGTTTACCAAGTCAGGACTTTCATGGGATCCTCACAAAAGCACTGTGAGAGGCTGGCAGGCTTGGTGTTCATTGGCAATAAGGCCCAGAGAAGTCAAGAGACTTGCCTGAAGGCACACAGCTGGCAAGAAGCAGAGATGAGAATTAAGATTAAGTCCCTGACCAAATTAAACAGTTCAGCCACCCACCAAGTGCTGAGCTGTGGACACAGAAGGCATTCGAGGCCATTTCAAAAGTGTACCTATAATGAGAAACATGAATTTGACCCAAATGCTGTATTATGCCTGCAAACAAGGCTCGCTACCCTTCTGACCAGGAGAAATTTCTCTATTCTGCTTCAAAAACCTGCAATCTGGGATGTTGGGGCCATTGGCACTTGCCAAGGTTTCAGGTGGAGGAAACTCTTCTATTTTGGGGCCATCCCATTTCTCTTCCTTCCAGAAACTGCCCTTCATAAGATGCTGGTGGGTGTGTCAATCACACAGCCCCGCCTTCCCTCCCAGGGGTGGGCACAAGACCCTAGCTGGGTCATCCCTCCAGAACTGAAGACTGAGGCGGGGAGGCCTGAGGACCCACAGAGAGCTAGCCGGGGGCCCTTCTGGGGAAGGGACTGGGGTGCTCGCTTCGCTGAGACCCTGACCTGCAAGGAGAATGGAAGCCTGGCTCTGAGGAAGGCCCTGTGTGCCACCTCTGGAGAAAGCCCACCTGAACATGACGTCAACCCAGAAAGCAAGCTCAGGGGGACTCCAGGGGAACTGGAGGGGGAGGTGGTGTGGAGACTCGGAGGCTGGTGATACGAGCACTGCTCTGGAGCCAGACCAACCGGAAGCCCACACCAGCCCCTGGAGGCTCCTAGTTACATTAACCTGGTATTAGGTTGGCCAAAAAGTTCATCCAGATTTCTCCATAAACTCTCTTTTAAGATTTTTTTATTCATGTGGACCATTTTATAAAGTCTTTATTGAATTTGTTACTATATTGCTTCTGTGTTTATGTTTGGGGGTTTTGTTTTTTTTTCTTTTGGCCCACAAGGCATGTGGGATCTTAGCTTCCCTAACCAGGGATCAAACCCACACCCTCTGCATTGGAAAGCGAAGCCTTAACCTCCAAAAGGAAGTCCCCTTTTTAGAGCTTACAGATGAACCCGAATAAACTTTTTGGCCAATCCTATAGATTCCTATGGGCTTCCCTTGTAGTTCAGTTGGTAAAGAATCTGCCTGCAGCGCAGGAGACCTGGGCTCGATTCCTGGGTCGGGAAGATCCCCTAGAGAAGGAAAAGACAAACCACTCCAGTGTTCTTGCCTGGAGAATCCCATGGACAGAGGAGCCTGGCAGGCTACAGTCCATGGGGTCGCAAGAGTCAGACACGACTTAGCAACTAAACCACAAACCACCCATAGATTCCTTGGGTTTGGGTTTTGTTTGTTTTATACAAATTCATCTGAGTTTGGGATCCTTTCATTTGCAACCCAGAATGCTCACACATAGCGCTTCCCCTACGATCACCGTGCCTAGACAGAACACCACAGACTATACAGCAGAGCTACTGTCTTGAATCACACTCTCCTCTGCGAAAAGTGACAACCACGTGCACCAGCCGGTGGCGGGGAGACGGTGCTCCCCTCTGCCCTCGACAGCCTCTCTGCAACAGCACAGGCTCAAGAGAAGAGGGACCACAGATCCCACCTGACAAACTCGAGCTCTGAGGAAGACACACCCAGACCGGACCGTCCCTGCAACCTGATGTGGGCTGATCACAAGATGGAAGTGACTGGGAATGACCTTCCCTCCTTTTGTATAAATTTCAGCCTTTTGGAGAGGTTTATGCAACAGCTAACCCCAGAGCCGGGTTCAATTCGGTGCCCTCAGTTATCACGTGAAGATGGGGCGGGCAGCTGTGTGAAACCCCCAGTTAACCACAGGAGCGGTACGATTCTGCAGCAACCCTCAGCAGGTCCACCTGGGAGCCTCTGCCAAGCAGAGAGGCGAGTCAGTGCCCTCCTCTGGGTCCATCAGAAGCTGGAGAAGGAATTACAAACCAACAGGGGCACCCCTGGCCCTTGTGGAAGGTCTCCCCAGCCCTCCTCCAAGCTGGCAGGGTGACCTAAGATATAAAATCATATCACTTCCCCAAGACCCGTAAAGCACCAGCCACGATTCTTCTCCAGGGCTCCTGAGCCATGAATAAACCCTACCACCGTCTACTTGGAATCAATGCTCCTGGATGCCTCAGGGTACCGCAAAGAGTCGACTTCTCAGCTGGGGTCACTATCAACACACACATGCACACACACACCCATGTGCACACGTGCCTTTAACAGAGACCCGATCATCAACCTCCACAGCTCCCTCTTTGTAACCAGTCTGCTTCCTGGAGCCCACCTCCTAAACTGCCCTGACGGTGCCCTTCTCCACCCCCACAGCAGCCCTCAGGGACAGCCCCCTGACCGCCTGGGTCTCTGCCTCCCTCTCCTCACTGGCCCCTGCCCACAGCCTGAGGCCGCCCCAGCCTTTCTCCCCCACAGCAGTGCAGTCCCCTCTGAGGACAGAGGCCTCGTACACTCTGGACTGAAGTATAAGCAGCTGCTGGAACACACCACCAGCTCTCTGGCCTCCGGGCATGGTTCCTACAGCTTGTGTGCCCAAGAAGACCTCCCTTGCTGATAAAAAGCACGGGGGTGTACACGCACACAAGGACACACTCATACACAAGCATGTACCTGCACACGAGTACACACAGGCCCAAACCTCTACCATCTTTTCTGTTTCTTCCAGTGACCACGTGCAGTGGACACTCACATATTTTAAAACTGAACACCATTACTTTGCTGACAAAGGTCCGTATAGTCAAAGCTATCGTTTTTTCAGTAGTCATGTATGGATGTGAGAGTTGGACTATAAAGAAGGCTGAGCACCAAAGAATTGATGTTTTCAAACTGTAGTGTTGGAGAAGACTCCTGAGAGCTCTTTGGACAGCAAGGAGATCAAACCAGTCAATCCTAAAGAAAATCAACCCTGAACATTCATTGAAAGGACTGACGCTGAGGCTCCAATACTCTGGTCACCTGAGGCGAAGAATCGACTCATTGGAAAAGATCCTGATGCTGGGAAAGATAGAAGGCAGGAGAAGAAGGGGACGACAGAGGATGAGATGGTTGGATGGCATCACTGACTCAATGGACATGAGTTTGAGCAAACTCCAGGAGATGGTGAAGGACAGGGAGGCCTGACGTGCTGCAGTCCATGGGGTGGCAAAGAGTCGGACACGATTGAGCGACTGAACAAGAACAACACAACTAACATCCTGGGAACCTGCATAACTAATGAATCCCCCTCTCCCTCATACACTCTCTGGTTTATCAAGCCTGCCCTTAGCAAGAGCTGAAGTTCTGAGGTCACCTTCAGAGCCATCCTTCAGTTATGGCCATGAGCTTCGGGAGGGAAACCCTATCGCAGGACTGTCCTCCCCATGGGTACCGTTCAGAAGTGGGGCAGCCCTCTTCCCCCAGCCCCGACCCTCAGGTGCCAACCACTCAGCCCTTTACCGAGATGATTCGGGGCAAGGGGAAATGCAAGCCAATTTTCACTCCCTCACACCTTCTTCCTATGACTTTCTTTCATCCCCTAAAGGATCACTTCAGAGGGCAAGCTACCAAAGTGAACAGATAGGAATTTATGTAACCATCTAATAATAACTCAAGATGTTATCATTAAAACATTCGAGCAGCAAAGGGAACTCAGGAAGGTACTCCAATTGCTTCCCTGTGATGAGGGATGAAAAGAAGTAGCTCTCAAGGAGGAAACCAAGAAGGCAAAGTAGGCCAGGCTCCAAAGGTACCCCAGGCTCTCACGGCCCAGGTTCATCAGTGCTACTGGCCACCCGGGTCCAGGCTGCATCCCGGGGCCCCATGGGCCTGTCCCATTATGAAAAGATGGTTCCAGCTGGGACACTGCATGTAAGGAGATGGACACTGCAAGCAGAGGAACAGAACAGGGGGAACAATGTGGGTGGACAGTCAAAGGTGGGTTTGGTTCTCTGCATGACTCTTCACCTCGCCATGTGACCTAGAGCAGGATCCCTTCAGCTTCTGAGCCTGGGTTTCCTCGTTTGGAAAGAAAGCTGTCCTCTCCTACACCCTGTTGCTCACCCCCGGGCCTTTGCACATCCTGTTGCTTCTTCCTGGGGATTCTTCCCTCAAACTTTACCAGCTTGAAGACTCCATGAGAGAATCTTCCTCGACCCCCGCCCTCTACCACCTGTGTTCCAGCACTGAGAGCCTCTTTCCTGCTTTCACACAGCCTATGCTTTCCTTCCAACTGCCCCCCACCCAAATGTGATGCATGTCCACTGATTCATCACTGTCTCCCAGTGCCTGGCACGTGGTGGGAACTCTGCACTTTTAGTTTTCTGTGTGACTCAGTGAGGCACAGTGGCTGAGAGCTTGGGCTCAGAGCAGGGGTTGGCAAACATTTTCAGAAAAGGGCCAGAGGTCTCTGTTACAACCACTCAACACTGCTGATGTAATGCAAAAACCACCAGAGACAATTTGTAAATGAGTGGGTAAACAGGTGGTCATGGCTGAGTTACAGGCAACACATGATCTACAAAAATGGATGGTGGGCCCACAGGCCATGGTTGACAACTTAAGCTCTAGAGTCACACGATGTGAATTTAAATCCTGGCTAGGCTGCTCCCCTGCAAGGGTACCTTGGTTAAGTGGCTTAACCTCTCTGTGCCAAGGTCTCATGTGTCAAATCAGACAGGGCTTTGGAAAGATTAAACAATGGCCAAAAAGACAGCTGAGCACTAAGGAACTGATGCTTTCAAACTGTGATGCTGGAGAAGACACTTGAGACTCCCTTGGACAGCAAAGAGATCAAACCAGTCCATCCTAAAGGAAATTAACCCTGACTATTCATTGGAAGGACTGATGCTGAAGCTCCAATACTTTGGTCACCTGATGCAAAGAGCTGATTCACTGGAAAAGACCCTGTGCTGAAAAAATTGAGGGCAGGAAGAGAAGGGGCGACAGAGAATGAGATGGTTGGATGGCATCACGGACTCAACAGATATAAGTTTGAGCAAACTCCAGGAGAGAGTGAAGGACAGGGAAGCCTGGTGTGCTGCAGTCCGTGGGGTCGCAAAGAGTCGGACACAACTGAGCAACCGAACAACAACAGCAAAACAATGGCTGGGACAAAGCAAGCGCTCAATGTATGTGAGCTGTCATAATCATCAAAGTCATAATTAAGGATGGTGATAAGAGAATCAATGACTGGATCTCCCAACCCTAGGCACTTAGTCAGTGGTTGCCAAGACGGTGACCGTATTAATGAGGAGGAGGAGGATGAAGCCAATCCTGACAGGGAAAGAGGCGACCAGGTGAGCTATGAGAGATTTCAAGCACTCTTCTGGGGTGCACAGAGGCTCCAGGCAGGTCAGCTGGGAGAGGTGATTGTCTGGGCAGTCTGGATGGCCAGACAGGTGGCCCGCCGGTCACCTCTCTCAGCTGACCCACCTGCTTCCCTGGCAGAGCTCAGACAAAGACCATTGGGTGACTCCAGCTCTGGGTCAGCCAGCCACCTGGTACAGTCATGGGCCACTGAACTCAGATTCCTCAAGAGGCAGGGGGAAAAAAAGACACGGCACTTCCATTTCCAAATGAGGACATGGACCTCACCTGCTGAGAGTTGGCCAGGAAGTCAGTTTCCCTGGTTCAGCCAGCAAAGCTAAGACTTCGTTACAGGGTCCCCCATAAAGTCAAACATTCCTCTGGATGCAAAAGAGACAGGCATCGAGCTAATGAGCCACGTGGGGAGTCGCAATAGAATGTCCCTCCCTGGCTGACAACCATCACTGACTGCTGGCAGACCCCTTCTAAGGGAAGGTCCATGCAGCAGTCCACAGTCAATATTGTTTTGCAAAATTAACATAAATAGTCCAAGCAGACCAGTAATTATAGTTATTAAATTCACAGCATTAGGTTAGACCAGGAATTCTCTGAAATCATTTTTAAAAAGTGCATCATCTTCCACTGATTTTAAACACACACACACACACTCTAATGTATGAAGTGGCTGGTGGCAGTTCTTAAGCAAACAGAGAACCTCAGAGGGAGGAAAGACACACAAGGTTTTCACACTTTCCAGGAGCTGTGGATTTACAACTTGCCCCCGATCTGCTCCGCCAACAAAGAGCATCACCTGGGAAGTAGGTGGCGAAAGGATGTGATGATGAAATGACCCAAAGGACATAATCGAGTCCAACCAAAATGAGTGCTCTCTCCTCGACCCCAGGCGCTGGGGGGTCCTGGCTGCACCCGGTGACTCGGCCAGCGGTGGCCCCTGTCCCTTGCACTCGCTGGCTCCTCTGGGTGGGCAGCCCTTCTCTTGCATCCTCACCTCCTGGGTCCTCCAGACTCCAGGCCCAGCTCGGAAGCCTCCTCTAACCTTCGCCCTTGGGAGAGGCTTCTTCCCCTGGCCTCCCACAGCCCCCTCCTCCCAGCCCCCTCCGAGACGCGCCGCCCTGGGCTCCTGCCGTGGCCTCCATGTTCGTCTCTCCTATGGGATGCTGGAGCCCTGCTTGCTCACCTCCACAGCCGGCCCAGGGCAGAGGCTTAGTGAACACATGTCATCAGTGAACTAATGGACCTACTTCACTGACCCTCCAAACCACACATTTAACCCTGAGGCACGTCTGTACTACTACTAGTAGTAGCACTGGTACTATGAGTACTACTACTGCTGATACCCAATACAGGCTAAACTCGCACCACGTGTTCAGCACTGTCCTAAGCACTTCATATAATCCTCCCAACCACCCTCCAAGGAAGCCCCACTTCACAGGGGGATTGGTCCAGAGACGGGAGGCAAGAAGTCCAAGGTCACACAGCCGATGTGCACAGAGCTGGGGGGCTCTGGGCACTCTGCCTCAAGACCCAACTCCCTTACCTGTCCCGGGGCCAGGCTTGTGCACACAGCAGTCACTCTCGAGCTTTTTATCACAGAGAGGCCTGGCATGCTGCCATCCGTGGGGTCACGAAGAATCGGACATGACTGGGTGACTGAACAACAACGGAACCCATGCTAATGCTTCTGCGATATTTTTTTAATTGACCCACTTTCTTACATCACCTTGTCCTAAACAACGGGATATGAAAACTCACAGATTTGACGGGCTATATTCTATGTTCTAAAACTTAGCCAAATAAAGGTAATTAGGGAAGTAAAAATATTCATCTGTATAACAAGAGAAACCATCCTTGCCTGCAAACTTGGGAACACAGCCCTGCTCCGCAGCGCCTTCTCTGGCCAACTTACATGCAGCCTCAGCTGCAGCTTCTCAAGGACAGGTAGTCAGATTCTGAGGACATTTCTGAATCTAACCAGTACAGGTGAGGCACTGCACTGGGCTCCCGTGGACAACCAGGGGGAAACACACAGACAGGATACATCTCAGGGGTCAGCACCTGCTTTGCTCTCAGCAGGAACATCAACTCCATACCTGGTTTTCTTCCAGGATGCTCACCTGGGAGTTGATCCCTCCACTTACCTCACCTCCAAGGGTGGGTGCAGAATTCAGAGCAGGCTAATCTGGCCTTCACTCTTCCCAGCAACAGGGACCAACTCAGGGATGGACATACGTTTGGCCTCAATATGAGCCAGAGAGAGTCAAGCCTGAGTCTCCTGTTTGACTGCTCTGAGGCCAGAAACTCTGTCTTTCCCATTGAACATAACACTGAAAAGACAAGAGGTCTGGAGCTGCTGTGGCTATCTCATGCTTGGAAAACATGGAGAGTGGAAACTCTCTAGAAAGGAGGCCCAGACAGACAGAACAGAAATGGACCCTGGATCCAGCTGTGCCTGAAGCCAAATCTATCTGGGTCATGGGAGCTCCTCAATCACCTTTCTGCTTCTGTCAACTTGCATTGGATTTTCTGACACTTATCATCAAGAGCCTGAAAGGATACACATGCCCTCCAAAAGTGATCAAGGAATCAAAGTTTATTTTTAATATTTGAATGATAAAATAGGACCATAAAATAGGCTTATAAAAAATGTTCAGCTGAGTAAGCATTGAGAAACGAAAGGACCGACAATTTTAACTGCACAGATTATTCTTGCTGTTTCTTAAGCATAAGCGAGTTGACCTGAGACAAAAAAATGACAGTGAGTTATCTTTCCATGCCACTGAAAGCTAAATGGCTTGACAAGCCATATAGCACCATCTGATGACTAGAAAGCATGGTATGATAGGAAAAAGATGTTTGCAGGTGGAGTGTCATTCAACCTACTCTATGCTTTAGGACAATTACCCAGAAAAAGCACATTTTGCAAGGCAGACTGAGTGATGATGACTCCAAAGCAAAAACAAGGGCTTATTCTATTTACACTCGCTTCTGTGTAAAACCATGTATTTTCCACTTAATAAGAAGCTTATGCCTCTTGGAAAGTTCTGATCAGCTCTCCTTATCTGTTCCTCAAAAGACCAAACCTGACAGATTCTTGATTCATTCATACGGTGGCAATGCAAATCCAAGAACAGTCGTGGGAGAAGTGAGTCAAGGAGGCATGAATAAACATACTCCATGTGAATTTCACTGCCCAAAATAAGAAAATTCCAGGATTAAAAACAACCCAAGTGCTCAGACTGCTCACACAGCTTTCGAATGCCAGCCCATTTCAAAGTGAGAAGTTTTTAAAAAAAAAATATTAACAACTGAAAAGGAACACACTCGTAAACAGTGCTAAATCTCAAAGTTGTCATGCTGGGCTGGAAGGAATAATGCAGCAGCTCAACTTCTGAAAGCCTCGAACTGCGCCATCAAGGATCCCCAAGTGCGTCTTATAAACTCTCATTACATAACAAATCACTATGTTTGTTGTTCAGTTGCTAAGTCATGTACAACTCTGTGATCCCATGGACTATAGCCTGCCAGGCTCCTCTGTCCGTGGGATTTTCCAGGCAAGAATACTGGAGTGGGTTGCATTGCCTTCTCCAGAAGATCTTCCCAACCCAGGGATTGAGCCCAGGTCTCCTGCATTGGCAGACAGATTCTACACACTAGCGCCACCCGGGAAGCAGCCAATTACAGTTCTCTTAAAGTGGCATAGCTAGCTAGTATCCTATTCACTAGAAATCTCAATTAACTAGAAATTCTGTTTCCCAGACTTCTTATGGCTGCCTGCATGATTGGGCTCCTGGAGTATCACCAGGCTAATTCTGTATCCCATTCCCCTTCAAGGGTTCTGCATTGGTCACACTGGCCTTCTCTGCAACCCTTATACCCCCCACACTCTTCTTCACCTCAGGGCATTTCCTCTATCTGGATCAATCTGGCCCCAATCATGGGAGATTTGGTGTCTTTTCAACATTCCAATCCCATCTCCTCCATCCCCAACCCCCTGCCAAGTGGTGTTGGAGAAGACTCTTGAGAGTCCCTTGCACTGCAAGATCAAACCAGTCAATCCTCAAGGAAATCAACTCTGAATATTAATTGGAAGAACTGATGCCGAAGCTGAAGCTCCAATACTTTGGCCACCTGATGCGAAGAGCTGACCCACTGGAAAAGACCCTGATGCTGGATAAGATTGAGGGCAGGAGAAGAGGGTGACAGAGTGTAAGATGGTTGGATGGCATCGTCAACTCAATGGACATGAGTCTGAGCAAACTCCAGGAGACAGTGAAGGACAGGGAAGATTGGCCTCCTGCAGTCCACGGGGTCACAAAGAGTCGGACATGACTGAGCAACTGAACAACAACTAGGGAAACAGCCGCCCCCGTATGGCCCCACCTGCTTCACATCCACCATTCTCTACTGTCTTCTCAGTACTGTCACTCTCGGAAATTTTTCAGTTACAGT
Organism: Okapia johnstoni; assembly: GCA_024291935.2. Taxonomy (NCBI): domain Eukaryota; kingdom Metazoa; phylum Chordata; class Mammalia; order Artiodactyla; family Giraffidae; genus Okapia; species Okapia johnstoni. Next base: position 123,184,732 of record CM044307.1, on the reverse strand, counting down.
TGACCCTTGACCAATGCAGGGGTTAATTCGCATACAACTTAGAGTCGGCCCTCGGTATCGTCCTCGTGTTTACAGAGTCCACCAACCAGGGACCACACAGTACTGTAGTATTTGCTATGGAAAAATACCCGTGTGTAGGTGGACCCATGAGGTTCAAACCCGAGTTGTTCATGGGTCAACAGTATTGTGACTGTCTCTCCTCCCCACCCCACCCCACTAGAAAGTGCAGATGCGAACCCTCCTCGCCATCACCCACTCATCCTCCTGCACCAACAGCAGTGCCACCCCAGTCCTGCCAAAACAGTACTGCGTCAGCCTGCCTTCCGTTCACGCCCACACCAAGTTCAAGGCAGGAACAGTCCCTGGTCCTGGCTGAAGGTAAAATACAGCCTGAAGAACTATATATCCTCTCAAGACCCCACCCCAGACCAAGATCTGCTTGTGGGCAAGAAGGTTCTAGAGAGTCTGTCTTCTGCTGCTACCTGGGCCCCCAGCCCACCCTCTGTACCATCCATGATGACAATGTGTCAACAGACAATTCTTCAACTCAGCCTCCTGCAGGCCCTCCACTGCCTACAGGACAATGACCACCAAGTCCCAAAGCACAACATGCAGCAGTCTTCAGGATCTGGCCCCTGCCCAGTACGTCCCTCTGGGTCCCTGTGTTGCCCTGGGTTTGCAGAGACCAGTCCCTCAAACATACTGTACTTCTCCCACCCTTCTAGAAAAGCCTGCCTTCCTAATATCCCCCCGTCCACCTGCCAAAACCCAATGCAGCTCAAGGGTGCTCCCCTTAAGGGCCAGTCCCCGATTTTCCCAGCAGGTGAGCCAATCCAGCTGTGAGCTCCCACACGGCACTTTCCCGTTCATCAGGACCACTAGCTGTGCTGTACAATGAACACACGCTTGCATGTCCTCCAGGGCAGCAAGGTCAAAGGGGTTTTGTCTTGTTTTTCCACTGTTGCCACTGCTCAGCACAACGACCTACACAGAGGCGTTCACTATGTGTGCCTTCAGGGACCATGTACTACACGCCTGCTATGAGACAGGCCCCATTCAAAGTCTGGGGCCCAAAATGAGTAAGACAGGAAGGTCTTAATGCTCACGGAGTTCTCAGTCTAGTTCAGGGCTCTCAAACTATGACCCACAGGCCAAATACATTGCGCTGCCTCTTTTGTTGCTTTAATAGCTTTACTGAGGTAAAATTTACCTATCACAAATTTTGAGAGTCCCTTGGACAGCAAGGAGATCAAACCAGTCAATCCTAAAGGAAATCAACCCTGAATATTCATTGGAAGGACTGATGCTGAAGCTCCAATACTTTGGCCACCTGATACGAAGAGCCAACTCGTTGGAAAAGACCCTGACGCTGGGAAAGACTGAAGGCAAAAGGAGAAGGGGTGACTGAGGATGAGATGATTAGATGGCATCACTGACTCACTGGACATGAGTGTGAGCAAACTCCATGAGATAATGAAGGACAGGGAAACCTGGCATGCTGCAGTCCATGGGGTCACAAAGGGTCAGACATGACTTAGAGACTGAACAACAGCAACCACAAATTTCTGCTCCACTGTTTTTGTAAATAAACTTTTATCAGAACACAAGACACATGCATTCATTCATGTCTTATCTGTGACCACCTTCTTACTACAAAAGCAGATTTCAGTGGCTGCAACAGAGACCCTATGGCCCACAAAGACAAAACTATTTACTCTCTGGCCCTTTACAGAAAATGTCTGCTGACCCCTGGTCAATGTAGGAGGATGCCCTGGGTGAGGCAAGCCAGTCAACTATGTCAAAGATGATTTAAAGGTCAAAGTACTAAGAAGAAAGGAAGCTTTGGGACTAGGATAGAATGACTTAGAGGGCAGACAGGCGAGGCCCCTCAGGCAATGACAGTAGTGCTGAGTCTGGGAAGGACCCATTCAGGCCAAGGCCTAGGGAAAGAGTGTTTCTTGGAGGTGGAATAACCAAGTGCAAAGTCATGAAGCTAGACCAGGCCTGGCGTTTCAGTCACAGCCCAGCAGGAAACATGGCACGAAGTGAGAGGTCATGGGGCTTAATGAAGAGACTCTCTACCAAGGGAAAGAGGAGACGAAGGGAATCCAAGAAGGAAAGGGGAGGGACACAGGGGCTGGTGATGGTGGAAATCCCCACCCCACAATCCTCCAGGTCTGGAGGGGGAGGGAGGAAGTGGTTCCCAGACCCACTGGGACACGGGTGGACACATGAGCAGCCGTGGCCCCCAGGATGAGAACACAACCCACAGCCTAGCAGGTAAGGGCTGCGGGAACAATACTCCGACCTTGCCTTCCTTGTGCCTGCGCCTCCCACTGGACCAAAAGGGGCTAAGCCCCACGGGAAGCTGGGGCGGGGGAGCCCAGTGACCCAGCCCATCAAGGTGCACTTCCTGGGGCACAGAGCAAGGTAGGGCAGACTGGACAGCAAACTGGGGGGAGAAAACAGTCTACAGGGAAGCCCTTGTATATCTGTACATCTGAAGGTCAGAAAAGAGGTCAGTGTCACTTTAAGGGCCATCAGTGACATTAATCATACCAACCCCAAGACTGTTGTGAAGTACCAGATGGACACTCTGTGGGGGGAAAACTGTTAAGCAAATGAAAGATGAAAATGTTATTGCTGGCCATTAAAAAGAATACATTTGAATCAGTTCTATTGAGATGGATGAAACTGGAGTCCATTATACAGAGTGAAGTAAGCCAGAAAGAAAAACACCAATACAGTATACTAATGCATATATATGGAATTTGAAAGATGGTAACGGTAACACTATATGCGAGACAGAATAAGAGACACAGATGCATAGACCACTGAGGGAGAAGGTGAGGGTGGGACGTTCTGGGAAAATAGCATTGAAACATGTATATTATCATATGTGAAACAGAACACCATTCCAGGTTGAATGCATGAGACAAATGCTCAGGGCTGGGGCAATGGGATGACCCAGAGGGATGGGATGGGGAGGGAGGTGGGAGGTGGGTTCAGGATGGGGAACACATGTAAACCCATGGCTGATTCATGTCAATGTATGGCAAAAACCACTACAATATTGTAAAGTAATTAGCCCTCAACTAAAATAAATAAATTTATTTAAAAAAATAAAGAACAAATAAAATGTTATTGCTGGATCTCTGTCAAAAACGCAACTGGTGTGTGCTTTGATCAGTTATAGCATGTCAGCATCTCTGAGTGGAATTAGGAAAGCCAGAAAAAGATGACTGCATATCTCAAAAGTATGCACATATGAAGTGCTCAGAGCACAGGGCCAGAGATGAAAGCAATCAAGTCTCTATTGCTATGGACCCAAAAGGGAAAGTCACTACTGTCCTCATGTTGATGTTCCAATGTCATCAACAAACAGCGAATGGTACTGACCCTTGTGCCTAGTTAGTTTTCCAGTGTTTGACTAATGACAGCGGTTATGAACATATGATTTTGTTTAGCTTAAAATCCCCATGTACTGCTTTCTACTTTTGAGATATACATTTAAAATGCACAATTCAATCGACCTCAGTATATTCCCAAGGTTCTACAACAATTAGCACTAATTCCAAAGCACTTTCACCACCCCTAAAGAAACCCATATCAATCAGCAAGTTCTTCTTAGCTGCCTCCAGCCCACTCCTAGGCTGACAGCCAGTCACCTTTGCATCCCAGTAAATCTGTCTACTCTGACCATCACTCCTGCACGCAGTCAGATAACAGCACCACGGAATTCTGAACCGCTGTGTTCAGACCATCTTTCTGGCTGTGACCTTTCAAAGCTGGTGGGCTGCCAGAAGAGCATACTCACCTCTATTATGTCACCCAGGTGATCAGCTCAAAGGACTAAGACTGCGGACTCAAATTACATGGAGGCCCAGCATTCTCCATGCAGACAAGAGCTTCAGATCCAAATTACGTGGAGGCCCAGCATTCTCCATGCAGACAAGAGCTTCGGATTCAAATTACGCGGAGGTCCAGCATCCTCCATGCAGACAAGAGCTTCTTCACGTTACAGCTTGACATTTACTCCTACGATGCCCACTTGCAGCGTAGATACGGAGAGAAGGTGGCATGGAGAGAGTTCTGGGGGCCCAGCAGGACCAGGAACAGGACAGACTGTGGACACTCAGCTTCACTGGCATCATCACCACGCCTGCCCATGAGCGTGGGCTTTCTGCTCCTCCTGGCTATGGTGAAGCCTGCCATCCTCCAAGGTCTTAGAACCACGTTATTTGAGATGTTTGTCTAGCCTGCCCTTTCCATAGGGTCCTTATTAGGGTTCACAGAAATAGGAAAGGCAAAGAACAGGTTTTCACTGAAGAAACAACTCTGACCAGAAATGACTACCTAGATACTCAGGCACTGAGATGCTAGAGACCCAAGACACTAAGGCAGTTAGATGCTAAGGACCTCAGATAATATAGGGCACTTCGATAGTAGAAACCCTAGCTATTTGGGCCCTGACATGCTGAAGCCCTAGACACTGATGCACTTAGATGCTAAAGGCCCTAGATACAGGGACACTTAGATGCTGTGATCCTACACACCGGGACCCTTAGATAGATACTGGGACCCTGAGATGCTAAGGACCCCAGATACAGGGGCACTAGACATAAGGACCTTAGGATACTAGAGCACTTAGATGCTAAGGAGCCTAGATACTGGGGCACTGAGATGCTGTGACCCTATATAATTCGGAACTTTGATGCTAGAGACCCTAGATACTGGGGCGCTTAGTTGCTAAGGACCCTAGACACTGGGACGCTAAGATGCCAGAGACCAGACCCTAGATCCTGGGACACTTATATACTAGAGTCTTTATATCCTAGTGCAGAGAGATGATTGAGATCCAGATACCAGGGCACTTAGATGCTAGGAAACTTAGAGTAGTATATTCAGACCCCAGGGGCATAGGATACTGGGGAACTTAGATGCTAAGGACCCTCAATACTGACGCACTTAGATGCTAGGGACCCTGGATACTGAGGCACTAGATGCTAGGGACCTTAGATATTGGAACACTTAGATGCCAGGGACTCTAGATACTTGGACTCTTTAGATGCCTGGGGCTTTAGATACTGATGCACTTAGATGCTAGGGACCCGAAATACTGGAGCACTTAGATATCAGGGACCTTAGATGGGTTTACAGCAGAGAGCAGTGATTAACTACAGTGTCTGCCATGTGCATAGGATGCAACACTTTAGCAAATGCCCCTGGATTTCCCTCCCTCCTAGAGAGGTTCATCAAGGGCACGAATCCCATACAAGGTGTGGGTTCTCTCAGTAAAGATTTCTATTCTCCTCCTACTGGTGAGATAAACTCCTAATTAATACAGTGCTCCATCTCCAAGCAGATGTTGTCTAGGGGGCCTCAAGTGTCATCAGCATACCTGGTGAAATTTCACCATCTTTGCCGGAAAAAGCTTAGTCCAGGACATCTGAACCCAAAGTCTATCAAGTGAAATGGGGAGAGTTCTCAGATCCTCCTATCTCTGCTAAGTGCTGGGCTCTCCGATTACTAGGATTCAGACCCCGCCTCTGTTCAGAGAAGTGGCCAAACACACAGTACTCTGAGCCATCAGCGCTGAGAGAATGGTGGAGTGGGGAACGCAGCCAACTCCCTGGAGGACTCTGCAGGCTCTGTTGGCAATGGGGATTAGGCAAAGCTGGGGATTAATTTGGCGGGAATCATCACGCCCTGTAGAAGAACCAGCCACTGCTGGAGCCAAAAGACTTTGCTGGGCTGGTATCCTCGGCAGGGGTCACTTGGAAGCTCTGTTTGGACTAATTGCTACGATAATGAACAAGACGTGCTTTCTACCAACACCCACGCCGTATTAATTCCAGTGTGTTCCTGACAAGAGGACTGAACTAAAACCAACAGCAAGTGTGCTGCAAATCCCATCCGGAATCCACCTGAATCCACCGTTAGAGAAACAACTGACCCCCACAGACCAAGAAGATTTCGCTTCCAGTTGGGCCTGAACTGGGGAATGTGGGGCAGGGTCTACACTCAATGGCCAACAGCCAGGTCTGAGCATGGGGCTTCGGGCTGCATTTCGTCCTCACACCCCCATTTTACACATAGGCTCAGACGTGCCCAGAGTCACACAGCAGGAAGCGAAGGGTCAAGACTCCACCCAGGTCAGCCTGACTGTCTAGGGCATATCACTGTGCCTAGTGGCTGGTGTGGCCACTCCAGTAGGATAAACTAGAGACAGTTTCGGGCCCAAGGTGCTCAGAGCCACCCAGCTCAGTCTGCCCTTTCATCTGCCATCAAAGCGTGTGGCACCAACCTCTACTCAAACTCACTCGGGACCGCGTCTCACTGAGGAGTGGGCCTGTACCAGGCCACTGAGGGGTCTGAGGTCCTTCCATCCGAGCCAGTCCCTTTCCTCCACTTGCTAGTGACGGTATCCCTGGCTCATCCCACCCCTGGGTTCTCAAGAAGATAAACATTCAGCAACTCATTTCTCAGTGTTCACTGTTCTTCCCAAAGGCTTGCTGAATTGTACATATTCTGAGTTTCCTGAATTAATACAATGCTTTTCTACCAACATCATACTCAGAATATTTCCAAGCACACACAGCTACCTAATTACACTGTCACAAACTTCCCAACCAAATCCATTTCCTGTGGGTTGGAGTTTTCTCCTCGGATCACCACTCTGGCAACAAACAACAGAGCAGCCTGGGGTGGGGGAAAAGAGAGTCAGCCAGCACCAACGAGAAGTGGACAAGTGAAAAGCTATCAGGAAGGCATCTAGGGGAAAAGAAGCACAGGTGGAAGGGCCGGGGTTGGCGAGTAAGAAGGAAAGCCTGACTTAAGCTTCATTCATTCCTCAAATTCCAAAGATACCAAGCATCCCCTGTGTGTTCGATTCAGTCCTGGGAATGAAGAGCCAGAGATGAGAGCAGAAGCCAAGATCCCCTCCACGCCCCACCCCCGAGTCTCAAGTCTCTCGCAGAGGAGACAGATTCTAATCACAGATGCACACACATACAAAATTATAAACCCGAGTGAGACCAGGAAGAAAAGAACAGCCTACTCCGTTGCAGGGGCCTCCAAGGGGAGGGGACAGCCTGCCCTACCAAGACCACTCAGGCCTGGGGATTTAGCTTCAACCTCAAAAATTAAGAATGTGTTTTCTCTCTCTGGGCAACTACGGTTAAGCCTGCAGCCCAACACCCCCTAAAATACATTTCATTCCAGGGCCTTTAGAATTCTTTGAAGACAGAGTAAAAGACAGCCACACTTTCAATGATTTCCTTGTCAAAATCTGCAGAAATAAGAAAGGACTTTACATCCTCTTGTTCTTAACGCTTTAACAAAACATTCCCTGAGAAACCACCTCCCAGCAGTTTAACCTTCAACGCAAAAGGAAATTGTCTCCATGATTCAAACTCAAGGAAGGCAGAAGAACACAACTGGAACGCATCAGACAAATAGCCTTCTGTTTTTCTTTGATTTAAAGCTCCACAATTTGTCTTCCTGTCACAATGTCTTGCCCCTAAAACATCCTGAAGAAGCTGCTGTCTCCATAAAGATTCAGGGAAAGGCAAAATGTGGGGCATTTTCGGCACATGTTGTAACCTGACATGAGCCTGGCCGAGAAGTCTAGATGGGGAGCAAGATGGAGCGTTCAGAATCAGACAATTTTGGAAGATGAAATGTCCCTCCTGGTAGCCAAAAATGAAGGACTCAGCCCCTTTTTAAACAGTCAACCTTTGGTCCCAGCCACGGGACCCCTACAGTAAGAGACAGAACAAGAGATAGTTCTTACACGAGTCACAATCGCAGAGGACAAAAACCATCTGATGACCATCAAGAGTGGCTGTCGGGCTTCCCTGGTGGCTCAGTGGTAAAGAATCTGCCTGCCAATGCAGGAGACACAGGTTCGATCCCTGGTCCAGGAAGATCCCACATGCTGAGGAGCAACTAAGCCTAGGGGTCACAACTACTGAGCCTGTGCTCTGGGGCCCGGGAGCTGCAACTACTGAAGTCCACACGCTCGAGAGACCATGCTCCGCAACGAGAAGCCACCGCAATGAGAAGCCTGTGCACCCCAACCAGACAGTAGCCCCTGCCTGCCACAGCTAGGGAAAAGCCCACACAGCATGAAGACCCAGCACAGCCAATAAATAATTTTTTTTAAATAAGAGTGGCTATCAAGGGGGGCTGACAACAGGGTCTGGAGGCAGACAGAAGTTCAAGTCTCAGTCCCGTGACCTCAAGCTGCTTCATCCATCACGAGAAAACCCCAGCACTCAGGTGGGAGTGCCGTGTGAATTAACTGAGCGGATATACATGAGACAGAACGAGCCCTAGTACAGAGAAAACACTGACAAGCTAGTCGGTACAATATGTTTTGCCATAAAAGCAGCAGACTCACAGAGAACTAGTGCTTAACCAGTGGGGAGGCAGGGAGAGGGCAGAGTGGGGGTGGAGGAGTGGAGACACAAACTCATGGGTGTAAGGCAGGCTCAAAGACACACTTACAACATGGGGACCAACATGTCGTAACTGTAAATAGAAGGTAACCTTTAAAAAGTGTATTAGACAAAAAAATGTAAAGACAATTTGCCCATTATTAACAGGTAGCCTCTGTTCCACAGACCTGTGGGTCACGTGCTGCAACTAAGACCCAGAGCCGCCAAATAAACAAATAAATATTTTCTTTAAAAAAAAAAAAAAAATTAGAGAGTGGAATGGGATGAAAACAAGAGCCATACAATATGGAAATTGCCAGGCTGGCTGACAAGTACATGGGGATTTGTTATACTCTTCCATCTACTTTAGTATGTACTTGAAAGATTTATTTTTAAAAAGTTAAATAAGCAACATAAGCAAATACTTGAGAGTCCCTAGGACAGCAAGGAGAACAAACCAGTCAATCCTAAAGGAAATTAACCCTGAATATTCATTGGAAGGACTGATGTTGAAGCTAAAGCTCCAATACTTTGGCCACCTGATGCAAAGAGCCAACTCATTAGAAACGACCCTGATGCTGGGAAAGATTGTAGGTGGGAGAAGGCGACAACAGAGGATGAGATGGTTAGATGGCATCACCAATGTGATGGACATGAGTTTGAGCAGGCTCCAGGAGATGGTGAAGGACAGGGAAGCCTGGCGTGCTGCAGTCTATGGGGTGGCAAAGAGTTGGACACAACTTGGCAACTGAACAACTACAATTAGAAGTTTCTCTCTATGGTCACATGGCAGAGGGAGAAAAGGCATCTTGACCTGGTTAAGGTCCTCTGAAAGCCAAGGTCACCCCTATTAGCAATGAACCTGGAGGAAAACCCAGGTCACATCCCACCTCACACTACCTATCACAGCACATCTGTTTGTTAAATGACCACATCTCTTGTCTCTGCTGAATAATTTCTATTTCAGATAAAGGAGCCAAAACAAATTAACCCCAATCTGCACAAATGAACCAAAATCACCCGTGGCTGTGACCCCACGGGTGACCCAGGGACAACCTCCTTCTTTTAAGCTCGGGGCCAGCTGTCCCTTGTGACCATGGTAATTATGAAGGGATGCAAGTTCGCGCACACAATCTCAAGACATGACTAATGGGCAATAATCAGCTCATTAGTTGTCGTACATGGGCACTGGGTACAGGTTTTTAAAGCTTTGATGCTGACTCGCTCTTCAAAAGACCTGCCACTTCTTGGCTCAGGTTAATAAAGAAGCACAGGCTCAGAAGTAAATGTCTACAGTGAAAACATTGGTGCTAGAAAGGATGTAGGGCTTCCCTGGTGGCTCAGTGGGTAAAGAATCCGCCTCCAATGAGGGAGACCTGGGTTTGATCCCTGGGTTGGGAAGATCCCCTGGAGAAGGGAATGGCTACCTACTCCAGTATTCTTGCCTGGAGAATCCCATGGACAGAGAATCCCATGGACAGAGAAGCCTGGCGGGCTACAGTCCATGGGGTCGCAGAGTCCAACACCATTAAGCAACTAAGCACAGCACAGCAAGGACCTGGGTTGGATGTGATCTTCTACCTGGAAAAGCTATGCTGGGCATATGAAATACTTCATTGACATCCTGTTTATCGTCCTTCCACCCCACACATAACGAAGTCTACTGGGAAAACAGACTCTAACCCCAGAAGGACAAGTAGCCTCACGCTAGCCAGTGTAGACGCCCCCTCAGTCTCACCCACCACATCTTCCCTCTAGAATCGCAGGCCCTGCTTAGTTGTGGCCAGCGTCATCTCTTGCCTGAATGGCTCAGGGCATCTCCAGCCCGGACTCTCCCCTCTCTTCTTCCATCCAGTTCTCTGTGGGGCCCTGGAGAGGGGAATGTCCACAGAATAGATCTGATCCATTACTCTCCTCCCTAAAGCCTTGCTTAGTTCCCCACTGTCCAAATGCCTCACTGGGGCCTCTGACTCTGTCCCCAGGTTGCCCTTCAAGAATCTTCTCAGTCACTCCCCAAACATACCCTCGACTCCAGGACGCTGAGCCACAGCCATCGAGAGCAACCTGCAGCTTTCTCAGCACGTCACCCTGCTTCCTTCCTCTCTCCCTTCGCACAAACGGTTTTCTCTTTCCAGAATGCCCTCTGTGAGCTTCTGGAACACAGAAATCATCTCTTTGTCATCTGTGGATGACATCTAGAAAATATAATTGAGGACAGTGATAACATATAACAACCTCCATTTACTAACTTTCTGGGCTTCAGACACCAGGCCACGTTTCTCCACCTGCATTATCTCACTTAATCCTCACCCTGATCCTTGAAGAGGTTCTATATTATCCCCATCTCATAGATTTTTTTAAATTGAGGCTCAGAGAGGTAAAGTAACTTGTCGCACAGCTTCACACAGGAATTTGAGCCAAGGTCTTTCTGACTCAAAAGCTGTTTTGTTAGTCACCATGAGGTCAACCTGATATACTGATGTCCACAGAACAGCACTTAAGCTGCCTCGTCACTCCATGGAACAACAGAAGTGGGTTTTTCTATGTTCAGTTTGGTTCTGTGAGAGTTTACTATGTCCAAGGCAGGGAACAGAGACCACTGTTTATCTTCCAAAATACCTGTTCTTCCCTCCTTCTGTTTTAATTACGGTGATAATGTGTTCTACTAAACACACACACACATACACACACACACACACACACACACACACACTTCTCAAAATCCCTAACAGAGTACAGCCAATGAAATGTAAAAGAAAATATTTTGGGTGAGTTACAGGTAACCTCCCTAAAAAAGTATTCTTTTTTACCCTTCCTGTGCTTCCCCCTTCCTGCCACCTAGAATGTAGACATAATGGCTGGGGCTCTCGCAACCATCTTAGACCATGAGGACCTTAGGAACTTAAACACAGCCGAGCAACAACACAGAAGTACTCATTTGTGCATCTAACAAATTTCCAGCTCTATTAGGTGCCAGGCAATGCACAAGCCCACAAGATAGTCCCATCTGTGAACAGATCGAGACAAAGGTCCCTGCCCCCACGAGGTTTACAGCATAAGAGGAAAAGGCAGTAACACCTGATTATAATCAGTAACATATCAGAAGATGATCGATGCTATGGAAAAAAGGAAAACAGCAAAATAAGGGGGACTGAGAAAGGGAGATAGATGGGGAAACAGTGGAAACAGTGTCAGACTTGATTTTTTGGGCTCCAGAATCACTGCTGATGGTGATTGCAGCCATGAAATTAAAAGACGCTTACTCCTTGGAAGGAAGGTTATGGCCAACCTAGATAGCATATTTAAAAGCAGAGACATTACTTTGCCAACAAAAGTCTGCCTAGTCAAGGCTATGGTTTTTCCAGTGGTCATGTATGGATGTGAGAGTTGGATGGTGAAGAAAGCTGAGCGCCGAAGAATTGATGCTTTTGAACTGTGGTGTTGGAGAAGACTCTTGAGAGTCCCTTGGACTGCAAGGAGATCCAGTCAATCCATCCTAAAAGAGATCAATCCTGGGTGTTCATTGGAAGGTCTGATGTTGAAGCTGAAACTCCAATACTTTGGCCACCTCATGCGAAGGGTTGACTCATTGGAAAAGACCCTCATGCTGGGTAGGATTGGGGGCGGGAGGAGAAGGGGACGACAGAGGATGAGATGGTTGGATGGCATCACCGACTCGATGGACATGGGTTTGGGTAGACTCCGGGAGTTGGTGATGGACAGAGAGGCCTGGCGTGCTGCAGTTCATGGGGTCGCAAAGAGTCGGACACGACTGAGCAACTGAACTGAACTGAACTGAGAAAGGGAGAGACTGAACGGTGAGACCTGACAGACCAACGACTGATGGAGGAGGTAAACAGGAATGTCTCATAAGACACAGTTAACTCCACTTCCAGCAAAACCACCTGGGGAGAGCAAACAGCCTCACAAAATGGAGAAGAGCTGCAGGGACCATCTGTGGGTTTCGTTCAGTCCTAACAACTCCTTATCCCACATTACCAGAAACAAGGGAAACGAACTCGAAGGAAAATCTGTTTCACACAAGCTGATCATTTCTAAACTGCCTTTTTAGGTGCGGTTCACGTGGGGGTTTAGCAACTCAGGAGGTGATGTTCCAGGACCTGGCCGCTGTAACCCGTGCAAGCTCAGCTCTCACGTAGGCTACCTTTGGAGCTTCCAAGAAAGACTGCATTTGAAGAAACAGTTCTGCCTAAAATAAAAACGTGTTTGTGATGGCTGTTTGGCGTGAGCCGCGTGACGGCAGGTGAGCGTCTCACGTGTCCGTCCCTTGTCTGTGTCTGGCACCCGGGATAAACTTGGTGAACTTTTGTTTGCTCGCGGAACAAATAAACTCTGCAAACTTCCAGAGCCACTAGACAGCTGCCTCTCTTGAAAGTGCATTCCTGCCGCTGCCGAGAATATCTCCTCTCCGCTGAGCTTCCTGCTGCTCCCCTCCCCGGCTCCAAAATAACAAGAAGCTGCTTAGCAGTGATGTCACCGCCACTGTCACTGCCTGCAGGGCATTCACATGCTGGCTCTATTTAAGACCCAGCCTTCATGTTCAGTGACATGGAAATTGCCACCTTGTGAACCGTACCGGAAAGGCAAAGTTTGGAAAATTATTTTCTGTGAAGAACCAGATTGCCAACTCTGCCTCTCCCAAGGCAAAGAGGAAGAAGCCAGGGCGTTCAGCGGAGCAAAGGGCTCCAGCTCCCAGGGTCACCGAGGTCTGGCTGTTTCATTTCAACTGTTTTCTCTCAAGTAGCACAAACCCCGACATTCACTTGGTAGCGTCATCTCCCTCTCTCTCTCAATTGGGCTCCCTTCCTGGGCTCTTCTGTTCCCCATCAAAGCCATTCTCTAATTTTTATTTACTCCTCTAGACGTTTCTACCGACTTCTCATTAGAAAAGACAGCAAGCGGAGCATTAACGAATGGTAAACACATTTGCCTCCCCTGTAGATAATTATCATAACCTTTTAATGAGAGTTCTATCACACTGATTGGTTGGGGTAATTTTTTTATCTCCTCCTGTTTCTGAGCTTGGATGGGGAAAAGCGATGGGCTCAAGCGACGTTGCAGACACAAGCAGCTCCCTCTTCCCTGAACAGCTGTTTGTTTCTCGCATCTTGATGAACCACCCAAGTCCGCGTTTGGTGCACATTTTGTGGGGAACATCTGGCACCGACAGCTAACGTCTCTGACGCTGAGCCATTCCACGGGGGCACGGGCTCCAAGATGCAGATGGGCCTGCAAATATACCTTGCTGCTTACTCCCTAAAAATTTGGGTTCGGCAACAAAACCTGGGTCTTTGATTGCATTCAAGAGGCATTAGAGAAAATAAACAAGCACGTGGCTTTCTCCCTTGCGCGTGATTGCTCTGAGAGATGCTGCCGTGCTCCTGTTCCTCCAGCTGTTCCTACCCACCATTTTCATTTGGAAAAAACCAAAAAACAAAAATCGAGAAAAGTGACACAGATCACAGACTTCTGAAAGGGCCCTGAAGGGATGTATGTGGCTCTCCAGTGTCCACAGTTCCAAGTTCAGATAATGGATGCGTTTGGGATTCCCCCATCTCTGCTTCCAAAAGGAAAGTCAGCTGGGAAATCAATCATGCCAAGAATACCTTCACCTTCCACAGTCAGGAAAGCAGGAGTCAAGCAGTGACGAAATCATGACAGACCAGCTCAAGCTCTAGTGGGTGGGTCCTCCTGCCTTGCCCCGGAGCCAGAACCACACAACCGGTGTGCTATTAAAACCTTCCAATCCTTTGCCCTGTGACCTCACTCCTGAAATACAGACTGAGGGGAGAAATTGACAGAGGCAGAACAAGCTACAGACAAAGGAATATTTCCCAAACCTTTACCTACAATCTCAGGAAACTAGAAGCAGCCTAAACACTAACCCACATAAAAACCACTAAGTAAACTGTGGTTTACTGTTAATGGCTGTTTACTGTCATTAACAATGCCAAAGAAGTAGGCCCTCCATATGCTGATGGAGATGGGGGGGCAGGGGTGGTTAAGCGAGACCTCTTTCCTGGAAAGGATTTTGGCAATATGAATCAAGAGTCTTTACAGATACTCATACTTTCTAAAATGAGAATTCCACTTCCAGAAATCCAGCTTAAGACTTTTTTAATAAAAGGAAGAGTTGGCCCGCCCCTCAAAAAAAGTTCACAGAAGGACTACCACTATAAGGACGGGAAGAGGGGAAATGGTATGAGAAACAAGGACATATCTAAACACAAAATTCTATGCAACCATCATAAGTAATATCCACATAAGTGAACAGGAGGAGGACATTTTACTTACTCTGGTTAACGGGTTTTCAAAACAGACCATTAACTTGTGAACTCAATATGATCTGAATTATGTAAAATAAATGTACACATAAACTGGAATAAAACACCTTAACAGTAATTGTGTCCACGTGATTTTCTTCTTTAAACTTTTCTGTGTAATTTGTGCACTTCTTTTCTATTCCAAGGGTAAAAATCTCTACTTAAACATCATTTGAAATCTACATAGAAACACAAGAAAATACTATAAACAGAATAATAAACTGTATGTATATATAAATCCTCCTATCCTGTTGGTGGGGCTTCCCAGGTGGCACTAGTGCCAAAGCAGGAGACATTAAGAGACAGAGATTTGATCCCTGGGTGGGGAAGATCCCCTGAAGGAGGGCATGGCAACCCCCTCCAGTATTCTTGCCTGGAGAATCTCAAGGACAGAGGAGCCTGGTGGGCTACAGTCCATAGAGGCGCAGAGTCGGACACGACTGAAGCAACTTAGCACGCCCACAGGCATACTATTGGTGGCAAATGTAAAGCCACTATGAAAAACAGTAGGGAGGTTCTTTAAAAATCAAAAATAGCTATCATATGATCCAGCAATCCAACCCCTGGACATATATAAGGAGAAAACTCTAATTCAAACAAAGGTACTTGCAGCCCAGTGTTCAGTGAAGCACTGTTTATAACAGCCAAGAATAGACACAACCAAATGTTTTGAGACAGATAAATGGATAAAGAAGATGTGACATATATACAGAATAGAGTATTACTCAACCATTTAAAAAGAATGAAATAATGCCATCTGCAGCAACAGGGATGGACCTAGAGATGATCATACTAAGGGAAGTCAGTCAGAAAGACAAACACCATGTTATACCACTTTTACATAGAATCTAAAATATGACACAAATGAACTTGTTTACAAAACAAAAATGGACTCAGACATAAAAAACAAATTTATAGTTACCCAAGGGGAAATAGGAGAGCAGGGCTAAATTAGGAGCTTGAGATTAACAGATAAAACTACTATATATAAAATAAACAACAAAATCCTATTGTGTAACACAGGCAACTCTACTCGATGTATTCTAAAAACTTGTAATGGAAAAAGAATCTGAAAAAAGTATATATATACACGCACACACATATATAACTGATCACTTTGCTGCACGCTAGAGACTACAACAACATTGTAAATCACCTATACTTCTTTTTACAATTACATGCACACACTAATGGTGGTATAACTATGTGAAAATTGGACCTAAGTGGACAAAGAACAGGAATACCTGTCATGCTAGGGTCATGAAATTGAGGACTCTCTTCTCCATTTGAAGTTGTTATGTTGCTTTTACAACTTAAAAGTAATTTTTGTAAGCAGAGAAACAAGAGCTTTCCTAAGAAATCTCACGCTGGCCAGTCATGACTGAATTCCAGCCCAGGATCCCTCGTGTGTGCATCTTAACCTAAAAGCCTTCCACTTGATGCTGGGTCAAGCAAGGCAAGTTCCAGAAGGACGGGCTCGAGTTAAAAGCCCGCACGCAGAGCCTTCAGAACCCACAGACAGCAAGATTGCATGTTGTTTATAGTTCCCTTAAAAAGAAAATTGAAAGCGGCAATGACAAATGCAAACGGCGCTAATTTTGTAGTGACCGCATAGCATTCTCTGTGCACTTCAAACAGGCCACAGCCCAACTTGGTTCTCAGATTTGAAAAACAATCACAAGCGCCTTCACGTCTTTCTAACAGCCCAGGCGTTTTGAACCACTGAACTTCCTCCTTCAGCTCATCACCAGCATCAGCCTGAGCCCCGGGCCCTCACAGTGGGGTGTAGATGCCGGCAGCATCAGCACCACCCGGGAGCTTGCTACAAAAGCTCGCTCTCAGGACCCCCAGCCCCAGGCCTATGGAATCAGAGTCTGAGGGCCACCATGGACCCCCAGGGGCATGGCGGGCATATTACAGTTTGAAACGCACTGCTCTGAGCCACATGCTGTCAACTTTGGCTGCACCTGAGCGGTCTGGGTCTTGCCTCCAGAGATTCTGATGGAATTGGTCTGGAGGGCGGTCTGGTCGTCGCAGTGTTAAAAGCTCCCCTGGTGACTGCCATGTATCTACAGTCAGAACTAAACAAAGCATGTAGCTCCTCAGCCCGGAGAATTCTTAATTAGATAGTTAGTTACATCTGAGCAACAGCGGGCGAGATTAACTCCAGAAAATGACTCTGTGCAGCCTTGTATGGAGGAAAAATTGACTTACACGGAACTGGTAAGCACAGACACTGCTGCCCTTTCCTAAGGACTTATGCAGGGCACGCACTGTGCTCCACACTGGCCCCATAGTATCTTTTGCGTGGTGTCTACAAGGAGAGTCTACCGGTGTCCCGGGTTTCTAGGTGAGAAGCATCAGGGGTGGAATGACCGGTTGAGATCACATCTAGAATCACAAGAAGCACTCGCCGGGCCCTCAGAGTGAGGGAGCACCTCCCTTTTTCTGCACCCAAGGGGCCTCACTCATCTCACTCTAGTCCAGTCCTACAGAAGCTGGACTCAAGGGACTTGCCTGGTGGTCCAGTGGTTAAGAATTTGCTTGCCAGTGCAGGGGACACGGGTTCGATTCCTGGTCAGGGAACTAAGACCCCACATGCCGGAGGACAACTAAGTGTTAGTCACTCAGTCGCATCTGACTCTTTGCGACCCCATGGACTGCAGCCCGCCAGGCTCCTCTGTCCATGGGATTCTCCAGGAAAGAAGACTGGAGTAGGTAGCCCTGCCCTCCTCCAGGGGATCTTCCCAACCCAGGGATTGAACCTGGGTCTCCTGCATTAAAGGCAGATTCTTTACCATCTGAGCCACAAGTGAAACCCATAAGCCCACACACAGCTACTGACCCTGAGTGTTCTAGAGCCCATGCTTCACAAGAGAAGCCCCCAAGTAGCACAACTACAGAAAGCCTGCACAGCACAACAAAGACCCAGCGCAGCCAAACCGAAATGAGCCAAAATGAGGCTGGACTCAAGTCCAGGCTTGCCCTGCACTTCCTTCTAAGAACAGCCACTTTAACCAGAGCACAGGGAATTATCAGCCAAAAGGTTAAAGTCTGTGTTTATATGTTCCCCCCTGATTTTCAGCCCCTAGAGGTTAGTCTGGAGAAGGCAATGGCACCCCACTCCAGTACTCTTGCCTGGAAAATCCCATGGACGGAGCCTGGTGGGCTGCAGTCCATGGGGTCGCTAAGAGTCGGACACGACTGAGCGACTTCACTTTCACTTTTCACTTTCCTGCATTGGAGGAGGAAATGGCAACCCACTCCAGTGTTGTTGCCTGGAGAATCCCAGGGACGGCGGAGCCTGGTGGGCTGCCGTCTGAAGCGACTTAGCAGCAACAGCAGTAGAGGTTAGTCAGCTGTATCCTGTTTCTGATAGACCCAGCTCACACAGAATAGGTGTCTGATGAGTGAATTAACAAAGGAACAAATGGGTACTAACTGACCAACCATCCTTTGCTCAATCCCGGCAGCATTAAACTTCAGGAAGTCGGCTCCTCCTCCAGGGCCATCACTTTGTCTCCTGCCCAGACATGCGTGTCTCAGCCTCACCCTGTCCCACCCTGGGCACTCAGCTCTCCTCGGCTGCTCTGGGGTTCATCACTAAGGACCTGTCAGCTGCTGACAGGGATGTGCTGAGGAATGACGAAGAGCACAGCTCCCTCGGCTAATGAGACCCAGCGAGGCGAGAGAGCTGGTGACCTGGGGACGCCAGCTTCCTGCTCAAGGAGAAGTGAAGGGTGGGAGGGGCAGCGGAAGGGGGACACCAGGGGCTCAGTGGAGCATCCGTGTGATCAGGGTTCGGTCCCTGGCCAAGGACACCATAAGAGAGGCCACGTGACCATGGACCACAAGGCTGTGGGAACAAAATTCTAAAGGCTCATTTACAAACTTGAAGACACGAACACAGAAAGGGAGAAAGCAGTGATTCTCAACTGGGTGTGGACATTGTTTTAAAGCTCCCTGATGACTGTAATGCATGGCAAAGGCTAAGCGAGGCCAAAGTGTGGAGATGCTTTTGGTCACCAAGATGACGATGTTACCAGCATTAAGAGAGTTGGGCCAAGGCTACAAACTGTCCTGAAAGACCAAGAGCAAACTATATCCTGCCCTTCTTTCCATCGTCCTGATGGCTCTTTATGTGAGTGAAAAGCTTATTTGTAAGGACTTCCCTGGTGGTCCAGTTGCTGAGACTCCATGCTCCCAATGCAGGGGACCTGGGTTCAATCCCTGGTCAGGGAACTAGATCCCACAGGCCACAACTGAAAAAGCTTCCACAGGCCACAGTGAAGATCAAAGATCCTAAGTGCCACTTAGAACTAAGACCCGGTGCAGTCAAATAAAAAAATATATTAAAAAAAAAAAAAAAAAAAAGCTTGTTTGTAATCTGAGCCTATCCTCAGATTAACCCTGCACTAAATATACCAGGTTTACCCCAGGGCACAACCATGCTCTGTTCTTCCATTTTCGGTGTTTCTTCTAAAGAGTGACTTCTGACCCGACTGCCTTTAAATCCAAACATGTGCATTATAAGCAGGTAAGAGCACTTTACCACTTCATGTTTTTCAGGCAAGGTCATGCTCAGCCCATGTATACTGCAATCTACTTTGTATTATAAATTACTTCCCTATTACTTCTCCTTCAGGTTAGAGTTAGGGTGTTATACGGATTTTTTAAATTATTTGTGCAGGCAGGTTGTGTTAGCTATGAATTTCATTTCAGGATAGAATAATAAAAGGGTTGATTTTTATTTTAAAGGGATACTGAGGCTGGTACTGAGAACTACACATCAGAGGAGGCCAAAGTGCCTGGACCAGGTGCTTGCTAACAAGGTTAAATTGTATCTGACGTAAACATCCCACCAAGGAAAGACACGCAGGGACATTGGGATGACCTGAAGCCCAGACTTCACCGTCACTCACAGGAGGGCTAGCTCTAGGGCGCCAGGATCTCTACACTGGGAAATCAATCATCTCCAAATGTGACAGGGAACTGAGCCCACAGCAGGGGACAGCCACGGTCTCTGCCTGACCACCACGCACCCCCATCTGACAGAACGAGCTCCCCAACTGTCCTTTTGAAGAAATGCCCCTGTCGTTTGTTCTTGCTCCGTGTGGCCAGGTGAGGAAAAGCAAGCCACCTCCTCGCTCCAGGGGGCACGTGACAGAGGCCGGGACAAGGATAACACATCCCGCCAGGAAAATGAGTGAATCCCAGAACTTTCTCGCGAGCTTTCAGGAAGACGTGCTCTCCTTCCTCTGGGTACTGAGGCAACAGGATTTATGCTAGTGATGCCTGGGGGCCCTCTTGTCACCATGAGAGAAGGGCAGGACTGAGAATGAAGCTACAACCAAGAGAAAGAAGGGGAGATACAGAAGGATATAGATCCCACATGACACCCCCCAGGGCCCCTGGGTCCAGCTGGGCAGAGTGCTACTCTTCTCCAAGTTTGTCAGCTACACAAGCCAGTCAAGGGCACCTCTTCACAAGCCAGTTTCTGGTAGGTTTCCATCACTTTACACTAAAAGTTCTCACCTCTCCTCTCCCTGCCAAGCTGTCGAGTAAGCTTTACCCTCAGGCTGTCTCCTTCGTGGTGGTAAAATGGCTACAGCGGTTCCAGCCTCTATACCTCAGAGCACGTGTTCCAAAGGGAGCCTCTCCAGCCATCCAACAATCAAGGACCGTCTTCCTCCAAAGCCCTAGCAAACCTCAACCACAGCTCCATGGCCAGAATTAGACCTCATGCTCATTTCCTGGACTAAATCCAAGTTGGGTCAAGCCATGGTTACCTGAACCAATCATTTTGGAAAGGAGATGGAATTACCTTGACCAGATTAGACAGATCAGAGCTGATGCCTTGGTGCTTGGGAGAGTTCAACCCCTACCACCAGCCAAGAGGGAAAAAAATTTTTTTAAACCAAGCCATGTATGGATGTGAGGGTTGGACTATAAAGAAAGCTGAGCACCGAAGAATTGATGCTTTTGAACTGTGGTGTTGGAGAAGGCTCTTGAGAGTCCCTTGGACTGCAAGGAGATCCAACCAGTCCATCCTAAAGGAGATCAGTCCTGATTATTCATTGGAAGGTCTGATGTTGAAGCTGAAACTGCAATACTTTGGCCACCTGATGCGAAGAACTGACTCATTGGAAAAGACCCTGATGCTGGGAAAGATTGAAGGCAGGAGGAGAAAGGGACGAGAGAGGATGAGATGGTTGGATGGCATCACCGACTCGATGGACATGAGTTCGGGTGGACTCCAGGAGTTGGTGATGGACAGGGAGGCCTGGCGTGCTGCGATTCATGGGGTCGCAAAGACTTGGACACGACTGAGCAACTGAACTGAACTGATGGCTGATTCTCTAACATGGGAAAAATAAAAGGGATAGCTTTTCAGGAAATGATACAATGTCTACTACAGCAACTCTTCTAATGGGGGAACCCCACTCTCAGTTCCCTTCCCAACTCTCAGGTTACAACCATAGGCTTTTAGAATCAGGCAGCAAAGCAAATACTAATCTTCTGAAAGACATATAGACAAAAACTGGATTCTCGTCTCCACTGACTGACTGCAGCTTTGTTTTACATAATGGGTTTGAAACAGTCCTCCAGAGCATGTTTCTTTAATGACACAGAATTGAACGTCAAAATGGACAATCACCAAGGACCTACCATGTAGCACAGGAATGTGTTCTACTCAATGTCATGTGGCAGCCTGGATGGGGGGGTGGAGTTGGGGGAGAATGGATGCTTGTATATATATGGCTGTGTCCCTTTGCTGTTTACCTGAAACTACCACAACACTGTTAATTGGCTATATCCCCAATACAAAATAAAAGGTTTAAAGTTTGAAGAAAAAGATTATAATGACCTAAAAAAATATTAATAAAATGCTAATGCTGTAAGAAAGAAGACAACAGAACTGAAGGATGGGACATCATGAAAGAATGACAGAAGTCTCCCTTTTTCAGTCTCATGTATGACTCTGCCCTTTTGGCTTTGGGACTTGAGTTCTCATTTCCAAGGCTTTGCCAGCAAGTGGGTTTGCTCTTGAGGGACTGCTCACAGCCCAATCATGGTGGCCACGGGATGGAACAAGCTTACTGTCCAGGCCAGCGACATCTGCCCTGCTCTGGAACCCCGGTGGGGCCGTTGTGGGGTTATTCCTGCCAAAGCACAGGGACAGAATGGAGAAGAGGAAGACCCGGCCAAGGAAGACTGGGGTAGTGCTGTCCCAGGGTAGGTGTGACAGGTAGCCTCCAGGGTGGCCCCCAAGACCCCTTCTTCTTGGTACTGACATCCATGTGTAGACCCCTTCCATGGTGAACCAGGCTTGAGTTACGTGACAACAGAATACGGCAGATGTGATCGTGTGTTATTTCCGGGATTAGGTCACAAAAGTCACAGTGGCTTCTGTGTTGGGTGTGTTCCCTTGCTCTTGGGTTACTCGCCCCAGGAAGCGGGCTGCCAGGTTGTGAGCAACCCTACAGAGCAGTCCATATGGCAGGGAACCAAAGCCTTCTGCCAACAGCCAGGTGAGTGAGCTCCAAAGTGGACCCTCCACCCCAGTCAAGCCTTCAGATGACTGCAGCTCTGGTTAACGCTTGACCACAACGTTATGAGAAACCCTAAGCTATTCCCACATTCCCAACTCATGGAAATTGTAGAGGATCCTCAACATTCCCTGTTTTAAGCTGTCAAGTTTGGAGATGATTTATTACACAGCCGGGGGTATCTAATGCAACAAAAGCAGAGATCAGGACCTCCCTGGTGGTCCAGTGGTTAAGAAACCACCCTACAATGCAGGGGACACCAGTTCAATCCCTGCTTGAGGAACTAAGATCCCACATTCTGTGTAGCAACTAAGCCCATGTGTCACAACTACTGAGCCAGTGCTCCACAACTAGAGAGTCCGTGCACCACAGCAAAAGGGCGCATGTGACACAACAAAGCTACTGCATGCCTCAACTAAGACCTGATGCGGCCAAACAAAGAAAGAAATAGAGCAGCAACAGAAATGCCCCCCACAACCCTGGCCACTTGCATCCCTCAAAGGTACTTATGCTCAGTTAAGTGTGTTTTCTTTCTACTCACACCTATGTCAACAGGTTGAGCTTTTTTTTTTTAACTGAAGTTCATACAGTGGATTTACAATGTTGTGTTAGTTTCTGCTATACAGCAAAGTGATTCAGTTATACACACACACACATATATATACACATTCCTCTTCATGTTCTTTTCCATTTCATATCCTGTTTATCACATGATATGGGAAATAGTTTCCAGTGCTTAAACAGTAGGACCTTGTTGAGCTTGAGATTTCTTACTTCCAGAGGAAGTAAGGCAATCCATTATCCAGGGAGGGAGACTGACTGATCCTGAACCGCTACTGATGATGAAGACTCTGCCTGGGAAGGCGCAGATGCTTGGCACCACAAAGGACTGGGCTGCTTATATGACCTTGCTCTTTGTTGAGCCGTGATAGCGTGAAAGGAAACCCATTAATTTTGAGCAAAAGAATGTGTAATAAGACGCTTCGTTTGCTCAGGGATGTTCTCATTTCACAACTCTACACTCAGGGCCAGGCAGATACACATACACCCGAACACGCTTCTCAGCAATACAGCAAAAACAATTTCACTTTCCTGAGTCTGAAATTGCCTAATTCTTAATTCTTTCTGCACCACTGCTGTTAAAATACAACTTTTGATTAGGCAAGGTTTCTTAGTAATAATACAATTACTATCCTAGAGAAAAATGATAATGATAGGTAATGTGGTTGAGCATTTATGAACCCCATTCCTGGAGCTGACATATTCTCTCTCACTTTATCATCTAACCACTCTATGAGGTAGAGTTCTCTTATCTTCATTTTATAGCCAAGGAAACAGAGACAGTTAAGTAACTTGTTCAAGGTCACATAGCTAATAAGCAGCAGAGCCATGAATGGACCCCCAGGATCCAATGCCAGAATCAGTACCACCAACCACTAGGTTAAATTACCTGCGTTATGAAACCTGCCCCCTGGACACACGGGGACCTAGAACAGGGCTGCCTTGGTGCAGCCGTGTGGGCCTCGCCCCCAGCCTGCGACCCTCCACACCCTGCCTGTGACCCATCAGCGACAGCACCCCCAGGCCATCACAGCTGACCACGGGGACCCACCATCTGACAACACGGACAGCTGCTCTTCCTGTGGCCAGAAGCAAGGAGAAACTACTGACAGCTGGCAGAAGTCTGTCTGCAACGTCAGCAGTTGAGTCCTTCAAAACACATCCCACTGCTCCGTTTGCTTTCGGGCCGTTTTCTCCTGAAGTGTTTGCCCACTTTACCCAACTTCCTTCTACCTGCAGACTGCAAACTTTCAGGCACCTTAAACTTTCAGTTGTCTCTGTGTTTAGCCACTAGAGTCGTGTCCAGCCCTTTCGTGATCCCAGGGACTGTAGCCCACCAGGCTCCTCTGTCCATGGGATTTCCCAGGTAAGAACACTGGGGCGGGTTTGCCATTTTCTTCTCCAGGGGATCTTCCTGAATCAGGGATCAAACCCACGTCTCCTGTACTGGCAGGCAGATTCCTTACCAATGAGCCAACAGGGAAGTCCAAACTCTCAGCCACCCCATTGGTTAACTGGGAAAACCAGATTACAGAATAGCATGGTTAAGAAGTTATCTTTTTCTATTTCATTCATGGGCTTAAGAAAATTTATCCCAAAATTATCATATACTCAAAACACATTTACTGTAAAACACACTCCAATCACTCGCCGCTGCCTATGGACTTTCACACACGTTCCTCAGTGGGCCCTCTCAGGGGTATAAGACCATCCTGTCCATTTCATAAATGAAGAAACGCATGCTTGTGGAAGTGAAGCGGTTCACACCCAACACCCAATCTGCAAGCAATGGAGCAGCAACTCGAGGCTGAGCTGGCTCCTGACACAATAAAAAATGACAGAGGATGGAAGTCTGTCTGTCTTCAATGATTCAGAACCTGGGTCTCCACAGACTAGTCTTTATTGAGAACATAAAACACAATCGCACCACGGAACCCTGGTATGGGCCGGTAAGATGAGGGCCAGGTGAGCAAATGTCAAATTAGGCACCTGGGACTTGTTTCTGATGCTCTGGATATGTCATTTTCAAACGTGAACACAGGAGAGAAGTTCAAATTAAAATTAAACACAGGGGGACTTCCCGGTGGTCCAGTGGTTAAGAAGCTGCCTTCCAAGGCAGGGGACGCAGTTGTGGAGCAACTCAGCCTGTGTGCCACAACTACTCAGCCTACACGCCACAGTGAAGACCCAGCACAGCCAAAACATAAACAAACATGGGATCATGCTGCTGACTTTCCATTACATACACGTCACAATTACATTAGTGTCACTCACAACAGCTGACAGCGCAAAGATGGTAATGCTGCTGCTGTCGAGTTTACTTAACCCTGAGCTCCCCCACCGCACCCACCCCACACAAGACAGATGCATCTCCCGGTCTATTTTTAAAGTAGCTTTAAAGAATCCGTACAGTCAAAGCTATGGTTTTTCTAATAGTCATGTAAAGATGTGAAAGTCGGACCATAAAGAAGGCTGAGCGCCAAAGAATTGATGCTTTTGAACTGTGGCGCTGGAGAAGACTCTTGAGAGTCCCTTGGCCTGCAAGGGGATCAGGCCAAGTCAATCCTAAAGGAAATCAACCCTGAATATTCATCGGAAGGGCTGAAGCTGAAGCTCCAATACTTGGACCACCTGATGCAGAGAGCCGACTCACTGGAAAAGACCCTGATGCTGGGGAAGATTGAAGGCAGGAGAAGGGGACGACAGAGGATGAGACGGCTGGATGGCATCACTGACTCAGTGGAGTTCAGCAAACTTTGGGAGATGGTGACGGACAGGGAAGCCTGGCGTGCTACAGTCCATGGGGTCGCAAAAAGTCACACATGACTGAGTGACTGAACAACAACAACAAGATAAAGTGCTTATCTTACATAAAATGGGGAAAAAACTGGAACAACTCAAATGTCCAGCAATCGGAAATGGTTATTTCATATGGTGCATTAGCTCAATGAAATGCCACATCCAGGCATATAAAAATGGTGACTACGAAGCTTCAGTGGTAGAAGGACACAGCCTAGGAAGTGACAGGCTGGAGATTTCAAGTAGAGCCCATAAAAATATGTTTGCATGTGACAAATTCAGTAAAATCTCATTATGGCAGTTGGAGCTTGGGGGTGGGGGGGTTGCTTTACGGTTTTCTTTAATTAGATATAAACAAAGTCATGGAAAAGAAAATAAGATGACTCAACTATAAAGAGGTTCAACCATACTCTGAATTAAAATGAAAAATATTTCGCCAGCACTGCTTTCACCTTTGATTTTATCAAAGACCCCAAAGCTGGATCCGCCAGGGGCAGGGCTGTGCTGGGGGAGAACCAGCCCTCATGGAGCGCAGGTTAACGACCTTTATCCAACTCAGAAAGCACTGTGGGGACTTCCCTCGTGGTCCAGTGGCTAAGAGTCCACACTCCCAATGCAGGGGGCCCAGGTTCAGTCCCTGGGCAGGGAACTAGACTCCACAGGCCGCAACTAAGAGTTCACATGCTGCAACTAAGATCAAAGATCTTAGACCCGGCACAGCCAAATAAATAAATTAAACAAATAAATAATAAAAAAGAAAAGAAAAACACAGTGCTTTGACCCAGCAATTCTACTTCCAGAAACTTCTCTAGCAAATTCACTCATACGAGGACACAGTGACAACTGCAAAGGTTATAAGAAGTGGCAAAAGGCTAGAAATGACTCAGATGCCTGGCTGTTGGCACATCGGCCAAGTGAGTCCTGGTGCAGGAGGACAGAGGGGTATCAGGAGCTGTTAGAAAGACGGCAGGTCTGTGTACACAGCACAGGACGGTCTCTAAGCTGTGGGGGGAGAGGGGTGTAGGATACAGGATCATTTGTATCAAGGAAGAAAGAGAGGAGAGGAGGGAAATGAGAAGAAGAGAAAGTTCATGTATCTGAATGTTTACATCTGCCCGAGTACACGAGGGGCATCTCTGGGCGGTGACGCTGCCCACCCTCCAGAGGTGAGCCGGGGATCGCAGAGTTTAACCATTCGTGACTTTTGTATTTTGAACCATGTGCATACATACTATTTAACACTTACTCAATATTTAATAAGTTAGAATTTCAGCTGTGTTAAGTATTATTTCCATTGGTCACTTTTCTTTAAATTAGTAAGTACTGATCAAAGGTGTGCTTGGGGGTTGACCAACGCCTCCCCCAGCCCCTCTGCCCCCTACCTCGCCAGCGCCTGGACCTTCGTGACGTGCCGCTCCTCCTGCTCGGCCACCTTCCGCTTCAAGGTGTCGACCTCCTGGCGGAGCGCAGCCGAGTGCTCCATCTCACCGTCAAGCAGGTTCCGCAGCGACCTGGGAGGAGGAGGAGATCCCACCTGTTCAGAGGCTGCCAACCCGCAGTTCACAGAGTCAAGTCCTAGTTCATTCATCTTCCACAAGGCTCTGCAGAAACCGCAGTTCATGTCCATCTCATACAAACTGCTTTGAGGAGCTACCTAATTCTGCTCAAGAGTCTCTGCGTCGTAATTAGGATGAGCCCCGGGGAACCACCAGAGGCCTGGCTCTGAGAGCCTGTGGGTTTGATGGTTTAAACCAGGGGAAAACAATGAGTTGAGCCAATCCCAGGCAAGCCCCCTCCCAGACATCCCACACTGAGGTGTGCATGCTCAACCGAGGCGTTTCGGCCCAGCCACACTACGTATGAGATTAACAAAGGAAGAGCCGCCAGGACAGGCCAAAAAAAACACCGGAGCCACAAACACAGAAGACGGGCTCCAGTTATCTGATGGACAACGGGAGTCTCATTTCTCCTTTGCCCACAATCTCCCACAAAACACCCTTCACCCTTGCTCCGTCGCCACCTCCAGGTTAAAAAAGCATACAGACTGTCCTACGGAGATGAATAACTTGACATTGCAATGAATGTGTTTTATACTATATCTGGAGCATGTTCACCCTCCAAACACATTCGCTTGAATATCTGTCATCTTTGGTCTTAAATAGCAGAGAAGACAGCAGCTCTTCCAGAAATAACCACAAGTTACCACCTAGAATTGAGCCAAGCAGGGTTCTTGTGAACCATCTACGGACCTCAAATGGCTATTTCTTGAAAACATTTACTAACTTTGGTGCGGCTGCCTCCTAAATCGACGACACTTGCCATGAGACACCAGACCACAAGCAGTAGTGTCTGAACCATCCCACCTCCACTGCTCACTGAATCTCCGCCCCAAAACAAACATGGCGTGTTTCAATGCTCCTTGGAAGTTTTGAAAAAATTCCCCTCTTGGGGCCTGGAAAGCACCCCCAACACAAACTGGGTGTTTTTTTTTTTTCTCTCGCTGGGAAGGAAAAGAAATGACCTGACAGTGACTATTGTTCTTTACAACGTAAGACAAAACCTGTGGTTTTTTCCAAAATAATGGCTCCAGCTGGAAAAAGGAAAAAGCATCCTACAAAGTCCACAGCCCGGCACTGAGATTTACTTTCACTGGAAAAATCACACTGTCTGAAGACTCCTTTTTAAAAACACTTGTTTTTCCAAATCACGTTTGTTTGCTTGTGTATGTTTCCATAAAGGATGAGGGAGAAGCTTGTAAAGCAGGGCCCAAAGCAAGTTTTAAAAAGGAGAATCAGAATGCACATCCCCAGGGACACAATTCCTGCTCAGGGTGCAAGCAAAAGAGGGTGGCATGAGCGTGTGCACACACACACACACACACACACACACACACACCTGCTCCCTGACCCCCAGGCCAGCAGATCTGTGCTCACAGAGGCTCTGCAGATAAACGCAGGCAGAGACCCCCAGGCCAGCAGACTCGTCCTCACAGAGGCTCTGCAGCTAACCACAGGCAGATCCCTCCACTGACCAGCCTGTAGCCCAGACAAGGTCCCGGCATTGGAGCGGCTCACGTTTGGGCGGCCAGACGGTAGCAATACAGCTAACGGCTGTCTGGTATCCAGCCCTGGTTTCAACCAGGAATCAAAATAAATAAAACCCTTTGGCCTCTCAGTGTGTGCAACAGGGCTTTGGGGAAAATCAAAAGAGTCAATACACCATCTTGCTATAGATATCCCCGACTTGAGAAAATGTTAAGTACACCAGTGCTTGGAATGCAGCGGACAGAACCTCAATGAAAGGTTAGCTGCCACTTAAGGCAGGCTCAGGGTGACAGCTATGAGGATGGACCTTCATTCTGAGGTAAAGAAAATGTTCTAAGATTGACCGTGGTGAGATGGTTGCACATATCTGTGAATACACTAAAAGCCACTGAATATTTTAAATAGATTTTATGTTGTATATGATATTTAAATTATATAATTTATGAATTATATGATATGTGAATTATATCTCAAAGGCTTTTTTTTAAAAAAGGAATTAAAAAATTAAAAAGACTGCTTTACAAATTCTCAGTTTGTTCTAACATAGTGCATGATCATTTCATTCCTTATTAACACTCAAGCCACATTATATACACTAAGGTGGTACATCCCAGAATGAATACATGTATATATACAGCTGACTCCCTTTGCTGTTCACCAGAAGCTATCACAACACCGTCAGTTGGTTCTACTCTAACATAAGATAAAAAGTTGAAAAAATTAAGTAGTACATCTCAGACCAAAAAATCAGAAATCACTGGTCACAATTCTGCCCCTGAAGCAAAACTTCCTTCACGGTGATCTTCTCTCTGCCCCAGAGGTAGGATTTCCATGAAGAAGCTGCCCCTCCAGCCCCAAAACTGGATACCTGTTCTCTTCTTCCAGTTCATCTTTCCTGTTCATCATGGCCACGATGGCTTGTCGCAGTTCACCTAAGGGAAGAAAGCCAAGTCCAAATTAACCAGCAGATCCCGCCTGCTACACCGCCCCTCACCGGTCTGGATTATGTGCTATTTAGGGCCACTTGTCTAGACGAGTTCCCTTTTCCCTTTCAAAAATAATTCCTATACAGTCTAGGAGATCCAGTGGGCTCAGTCAATCACTCTTATTAGCCACACAAAATCCAAAGGCAGGGCAGGATGAGAATAAATGTGGAAGCGTTTCCTTGGTGAACATAACCAGCCGCTAAGGAAGTTACAGACTGGTGATTTCTGAGTGCTTTTCCAAGTCCCTGCTACCGGACGGAGTCTACTTTGAACGCTGATAGATTCCCAGTTAGAGTCAGTTATCAACCACAGGTCAGAGAGCAGATCTCAAGGCAACTGACTTGATGCTCCTGCGTGTTCAGTCATGTCCGACTCTTTGCAACCCCGTGGACTATAGCTCACCAGGCTCCTCTGTCCATGGGATTCTCCAGGCAAGTACACTGGAGTGGGTTGCCATTTCTTCCTCCAGAGGATCTTTCTGATTCAGGGGATCTTCCTGACCCAGGGGTCGAACCCACATCTCCTGCATCTCCTGCATTGGCAGGCGGATTCTTTACCACTGAGCCACGTGGGAAGCCCAACTGCCTCCATACTGACACAGACATACTCAAGGTTACTAAGAGATCTGGTCTTCCTGCGCTGATTCCCATATACTGTGAAGGGGGACAGGAGCCCCTCCAACACACAGTTCATAATTACTTGCAGGAGCAGCTCTCCTGACATCTTCAATATGGGAAGGCAATTCAGTGATAGAGAATCACGCCTTTAAATTCAATAAGCATCCAAGTTTTCCATCTACATCAAGCTTACCTGTTGTCACTGTCCACCCACGGTGGACTGTGTACCCTAACACTCAGATCTCAAGCCCAAGAACTTGTGAATTTCCCCTGGAAAGCCAGTTTTATTTTTTTGCCCCTAACCAACCCTCTTGGAACTGGCTACAAAGAAACTCACAGCCAAAGTCACACATCCAGAGAGACCCTTTGGCCATGTGGCCACTACAACATGCCCCAACCCTCCCTCTGACCACCAAACTGTCTTTCCACCTGGGGCCAATTTACATATAACCCATCTCGCTCTATTTTTTTAATCTGTTTCAATATGCTGCTTTCAAGTCCTCTTTTGGAAAGAAGTATGGTTTGTTGGTATTCTCTTTTTAGCTAAAATTCAAACCCTTCTGCTTGTCAAGCTCTGTTCAAAGCCCACACCGGTGTTATCTCGTTTACTCCTTTACACACACCTAAGAAACACTACCCCACGTTGTTGGGGTACAAATGGATTGGGAAGGGGGAGGAAATGGGGGGAGGGCGAGGACAGATAAATAGGTGGTCCTTCTGTCCCCTTATACTCAGGGTGCCTAGGCAGAAAGAGGGCCAAAGATGCTGAGGCAAGAAATGGGTCCCAGGACCCACGCTGTCCACAGGTGGCCACAGAGGGGGCGGAAGCCCACCATCCAGGTCTCAGAGGAAGGAAGGGAAGGATGAGGAATCACGAGAGCTCCTGCTCAGCCTCTGGGTCAAAAAATAGGCCCTCCCCTGTCTTTTCTGACCCAGAACAGCCACATGAGCATCACAAGGACACAGCTAGGAGGTCGAGGCCCCGGCTTCCCCATCACACCTGTAACAGTGTGAAACCTGTGAGTCCCACCATGGTGAGAAACCAGGCCACCTAAGGCGCTGGTGAGGGTCTGAGGGGTCTCTCTCCTGGGGTCAACCAAGGTGTTGCCAAGGAAGATTTGCAATTCACTGGGTCGATGCAAACTTACTGAGCACCTACAAGGTCCAAGAGCTGCTCTTGACGCTGTGGGTAAAGAGGGAACAGAGAAGACCAAAGTCTCTGCCTGCAAGAGGCAGGACCCCTCCCTAGGAGGGGAGACACACCAACCAGCACGGAACAGATGGGACGAGACATGCTGGGAGGAAAGCCAAGTGGGGTGCAGAGACAGGTGGTGGGGAGGGCTGCGCTGGGAAGGCCTCTCTGGGGGCCCCAGGGGAGAGAGGGAGCCAGCATGCTGCTGGATGGAGGGAAACATTCCATGTGGCACAAGGCACATGCAAAGGCCCTGGGGCAGGCTTGAGTTGGGTCACACAAGGCAGGCAAGGTGAGCAAGGAAGGGTCACGTGGCCTGGCCCTCAGGGAGCTTGGAGACTTGAGGATTTGATGACAACTCCAGTGCCCATCAGGCAAGCACCCCGGGTACACAGTCTTGCTGGTGCCACGGAATGACTCTCCAGGAAGTGGTCTCCCAGGCCCTTCTACAGGCCTTTAACCAGGCTCAGAGAGAAGATGTAAAGTCACAGCTGGCGTCCAAATTTGTACAATTCCAACCTCTGCATTTGACCCCAAGAACCAGTGGTAATCACCACCACTCACTTGCAGCAATTAAGAACTACTATTTCAGCAAACAGAGAAGGCAATGGCACCCCACTCCAGTACTCTTGCCTGGAAAATCCCATGGACAGAGGAGCCTGGTAGGCTAGCTACAGTCCATGGGGTCGCTAAGAGTCAGACACGACTGAGCGACCTCACTTCCACTTTTCCCTTTCATGCACTGGAGAAGGAAATGGCAACCCACTCTAGTATTCTTGCCTGGAGAATCCCGGGGACGGCGGAGCCTGGTGGTCTGTGGTCTACCGGGTTGCACAGAGTCGGACACGACTGAAGCGACTTAGCATAGCATAGCATAGCATAGCATTTCAGCAAAATATCACAGTGATATTAAGGCAGAAGAACAAATCTGAGATGTCATGAAATAAGCTGTGCAAACATGCACCTTTCCACGTCAAAGCCAGGATGGAAGCCAAGGCATCCTACCAGCAGGAGAGGAGACCCCAGCCGCACGGGACGTGGTATGCTGTGTCCAAAACCAGGGCCGCTGATACTGGGAAAGACAAGGCAAAAGGAGAAGAGGGCAGCAGAGGAAGACATGGTTGGACAATATCTCCAAGTCGATGGACGTGAACTTGGGCAAACTTTGGAAGATAGTGAGGGGCTGGGAGGCCTGGAGTGCTGCAGTCCATGAGGTCACAGAGAGTCAGACGCGACTGAGCATCAACAACACAAGCATCTACTGAGCACCTGCCTGCTGGCTACAAGGCCCCTTCTCAAGGAGAGAGCCAGGCTCCCGACTTACCTAAGGGAAGAGTGTCCTTAACAGAGTATTTCTTAATGGAGGACAAGCACACACAGTCACATGTGCCCACGAGGAAACAGAGTCTGTTTGACTTTGCATGCTGAACATGACCAGGTAATGAGGACCCTGGCTCTCAGCCTTGAACCAGGGTCTCGGCCTCCCTGAGCCTTTCTCTCGGGGTGAACAGCATGCACCTTCCCACCTCCTTGGAGTGCTGTAACCTTCAGAGGAGAAACCAGGCAAGGCGGTGCTGAGTAAAGACACTGCCTCTCATGGGCGGCAGCAGAGAATACTAGCGCTTTAGAAGAACTTGACATGACACTAGATTTCACACTTTTATGGTAACTGAAAACACTGGCAAATCTGTAAAGATAAAAACAAGCCGGTAATCTAATTCCATGACACCACAGCCATGGGGGGAAAAAAATCAAGACTTAATACATCACTGAAGACCAGCTGGGTGATATCTCTTTGGCTCTTATCTTCAAGAAACCCAGAGCAGGGGGCAAGGCTGCAGCCAGGTGCTGGAGACCCAGGCTTGGGAAGCTGCTCCTTCACTCCAAGACTTGTGTGACATCTGAGTCTTCTTACGAGGACTTCTGGAGGTCTCAACTGCCCCATGCATCTTATAGAAGCAAAGGACTGGATATGTTGTTGTTTATCGTTGCAACATGAGGTTAGAAGAAGTGATATCTCTCTTTTATTTTCTCTTCACAGACTATTTTATAAAGCAGTTTTAGGTTCACAGCAAAATCAGGAGGAAGGTACATAGGTTCCCCCATCTACCAGCAGCCCCTGCTCACGCACAGCCTCCCTCATTACCAACACCCACCACCAGAGCCGGACGTTTGTTACAAACGATGAACCCACACTGACACATCACAATCACCACTGTTACATCAGGCTTCACCCATGGGGTTGCATGTTCCCTGCGTCTGGAAATCTGTATGACATGAATCCACCATGACAGTATCATCACAGTTTCACTGCTCTAAACATCCTCTGTGCTCCGCTTGCTCATCTCCCTCCCCACCAAGCCCTGCCGAAATCTCCTCTTAATCAAAGGGATCACGCCAGCCTTCTGATCTGTAGTGTCACGTGCCTGCCTGATTTACAGTAAAGAGCCACGTGCCCTGGACATAAGTGGGATGAGAGCTCAGCAGGGCACACATGCCTGGTGCAGACACACCTACGGCCATGGCGCCTGGCACCCTGGACCCAGCAGGGCATGAGCCTCGGGTTCTGGGGCCCTTGGTCCCTTGGCTGTGCCGAGCTTCTCCTAGAGGGAGCGGCTCACCACCCACAGGCACAATCCTTATGCTGAGATGCTGGTGTTGCACCCCCGCCTGGTGTCACCAACCCCTTTACCCGGCCTCACCTGCGGACCGTGATCCGCTTGGGCCAGCAGCCTCTGAGCCAGCCTCCCTGAGGGACGCCCTCCAGTGATGGGGCTGCACCAAATGTGAGCACATCTCCCTGAATAAGACACAAGCCCAATGGAGTTTTTCATTGTGGTGAGAACACTTCACCTGAGATCTCCCTCCTCATGGATGTTAAAGGCCATGTCCGATCACAATATCGTCGCATACCAGGTCTCTGGAGCTGACCCCTCTGGCTGGCCTGAAGCTTAACACCCAGTGAAGAGCATCTCCCCACTCCCTCCTGCCCCAGCCCTGGCAACCACCTTTCCACTCTCTGCATCTCAGAGTTCGACCACTAGATTCCTCATATAAGTGGAATTACGTGGTGTTTGTCCTTCTGGATCCAGTTTATCTTACTTAACATTATGTCCTCCAGGTTCATCCATGTTGTCACCTGTGGTAGGAATGCCTTCCTTTTTAAGGCTGAATAACATTCCAACGCATTGTTGTTTCATGGATTTCCTCGTGTTCACCACCACCCCCCAATCCTGATCCGATGAAACTCATCTATTCAGGCCAGGATGAAAAAGGCACCTCAACCAAGAAGCCCACCATGATTCCCCTACCCCGCAGCAAGCTGCGGAGTGTGCAACAGCTAACTGCCTCTGTCTCTTGCAATCACCTCACAACTTCTTTAAGGTACACAGCATGCCATGCATCTGGGGTCCCCAGAGCTCTCACATGCCAGGCGCTCGTGCATGTGTGTGCATGCTCAGCCACTCGGTCATGTCTGACTCTCTGCAACCCCCTGGACTACAGCCCACCAGGCTCCTCTGTCCATCAGATTGCCCAGGCGAGAATACTGGAGTGGGTTGCCATTTCCTTCTCCAGGGGATCTTCCCAACGCAGGGATTAAACCCGTATCTCCTGCATTGGCAGGTGCATTCTTTACCGCAGAGCCATCTGAGAGGCCCACCAGGCACTTGGTCAAGGTTTATGGAAACTAAGTGACGCAGAGAGATGATTTCTACCTGAGCACAACACTACTGAAACAGAGAACAAAGGTACCAGCTGTCACGTGGCGGGCACGCCTTCGTCTAGTGACACATGGGCTGAAGCCTCGTTTCATTTCTCACCTGATGAGGATGCTCAGAAACACAGAGCAGGGACCCATGTGAAACAAGTCAAGCTGCCTGCAGAGCCCCAAGTCACCTTCCAAACCCTCTCTAAGGACAAAGACTGTGGATACTGTCCTGAGCAGGTCCAAGAGCTGGAGAGAGATAAAGGGCTTCAGCGGAGACCTGCCGGGGGCAAGGTCAGGTAGAGGGGGCAGTGGTTCCAATAGCTTCCATTCCAACAACAGGAGCAGGACCCATGGAAGGTTGCTACCACCAGGCCCTGGAGCTAGGGAGATCTGTGTTCAAGCCCCAGCTCAGCCATCAAACTGCTGGGTAACCTGGAGGGGGTTTCTGCCTCCGCGAAATACGAAAGAGGAATTCCCCGAAGAATGTAAGGGTAAATTAAAGCTCCCTGGGGGTGTCTGCAAAGCAGCAAATGCAAGGAGGTGGTTCAGGGTCCTGGCTTTCAGAGCACGATCTCTAGAGTCAGGTCCTAGGTTCAAATTCTGCCTCTGTAGCTGGGTAACCTTGGGCAAGTCACCCACCCTCTCTGAGCACTGATTCCTTTGTCTATAAATGGGATCTTTTCGGTCACTACCTCACACAAGCATTATAACAACTCAATGCCCAGCACAGAGAAAGCACTCAGTAAACGTTACTGATAACCGTAAATGAGTGTCTGTCCCTTCCACAGCAGGGACAGAAAGACGGAGACAAGGTAGCAGTGACTGCCCAAGCATGGCTGGATTCAGCTGGGCACATTTTCAGGAGTCACAGGGTTTACTGAGTTCCTGTGGACCTCAACCTTGGGAAATGAAAAGGAATTCTTTTAAAGTGGTCTATGCCCTAGGGCAGCAGACTAGATAATAGAATTTTATGAGCCATCAAACCAGCTCAGCAAGGGCAACATGGGAAATCAGGCCAGAAGAGTGAGATGTCAGTTAGAGGGGACCGCAGAAGTGAGGTAGAGGGTCTGGGCTTTTAGCACGGCATGTCCAGGTGGCTCAGTGGTAAAGAATCCACCTGCCAATGTAGGAGATGTGGGTTCGATCCCTGGATCGGGAAGATTCCCTGGAGCAGGAAATGGCAACCCACTCCAGTATTCTCACCTGGGAAATCCCAGGGTCAGAGGAGCCTGATGGGCTACCGTCCATGGGGTTGCAAAGAGTCAGACATGACTTAGCAACTGAACAAAAACAGTATGGGGATCCCGAATACTGCCACTCAGAATTATGCAGCTGAAAAGTGTACAGTCTGTGGGGGAAAGAAAATTGGAGAAGGAAGGGTTCCCCAGGAGGACCTAGAAAACATGAATGCCCTCTGGGCAAAGAATAGCCATGATTAGCTGCAATGAGACATCTTGACCACAAGTGCACTTTGCAGGGGCCACAACTGGTCCACACGGAAGCCACAGAAGCAGGAGGATGAGCATCGCTGCTGAGCCACAACATCCTCCCATCATAACCCTTCCCTCCCTGGTCCCGCATGCTGTGTACCCCCAGACACAGGTCCTATGTCGGCACCAACATCTAAACGACAGAGGACACAAACACAGGTCCAGCAGGACTCTGGCACCGTGAATCTCTCAAAAAAGATTGTGCCCTTAGTCTTGCCTAAATTACCGTAACAGAACACTCCTGGTGACGGTGAAAAAGGTAACAGCCGGAGAGCAGGCATCGCCCCCAGAAAAAAAAAAATCACTCTTCTGACAGACTTCAACTTCATATGGGCATCCCAGGTGGCGCAGTGGTAAAGAACCCACCTGCCAATGCAGGAGATACAAGAGACCTGGGTTCAATCCCTGGGTCAGGAAGATCCCCCGGAGAAAGAAATGGCAACCCACTCCAGTATTCTTG
Organism: Okapia johnstoni; assembly: GCA_024291935.2. NCBI lineage: Eukaryota > Metazoa > Chordata > Mammalia > Artiodactyla > Giraffidae > Okapia > Okapia johnstoni. The sequence goes on along the minus strand of CM044307.1, from coordinate 123,147,539 downwards.
CCTGGGAAATGTCATGGACAGAGGAGCCTGGTGGGCTACAGTCTATGGGGTCACAAAGAGTCAGACACATCTGAGCAAATGAGCATATACACACACAACTTTGTATGCATTCACTTTGCTGACTTTTCTGGGATGGGTAACACCAAGGGGTTGATTTCCCCACATCATGTAAACAATCTACTTTCTCCAAGCTCAGGGACACGCATCGGCAGCAGTGCTGCCTAGCTTGTAATTTTCTCTCCTCTCCAGGCACCCACATCCCATGATTTGTTTAGTCTCTATCATGGTGATTCCTTTTGTCTTCATTACCTGCCACTGCACGTGTTTCAAGGGACAGCAGCACAGTCTTTCTGCAGCCTCTGCAGAGCCCGGCTGAGTCAGAGGCTCTCTCTCCTAAGGCTGGAGGGCAAAGAATAATCTATCGAGAAACTGGTTTCATGCTTGGCTTCGGAGAACTGAACAGCAAGTCCAGTCAAAAACACGGGGAGAACGTTAACCACGGGAAATCAGTCTGGGTTAAACAGCATTTGGAATCACTGAGGAAAGGATAGCTGTTTAGTCGCTCAGTCGTGTCTGACTCTTTGCGACTCCATGGACTGTAGCCCGCCAGGCTCCTCTGTCCCTGCAATTGTCCAGGCAAGAATACTGGAGTGGGTTGCCATTTCCTTCTCCAGGGCATCTTCCTGACCCAGAGATCAAACCTGCATCTCCGGTATTGGCAGGCAAACTCTTTAACCGCTGAGTCACCTGGAAAGCAAAAAGGATGAATTGGTCCATAAATGTTGCTGGGGAAGGGAACCATTTGGGGAGCAAGAAACAAGACTTAAATCTCTGTTGCTACTACATATCAATATAAAGTTCAGCAAGAGTAATTTAAATACGTGAAATGCAGCAATAAAAACAGTATAAATATGGAAACATTTACGCCACCTTGCAGCAACAGCGGCCCATCTCAGTATGCAAGCGAAGAACAAGTCAATCAAGGAAATGATAGTTTTGCTTCTTTAACTTTTGTACCTTGAAGGACAGTCTGACAGAAAACTGGTCCACTGTGGAAACTAAGCTCAAGGCAGCGAACAGGCAGAGCAGGTTTTCTAATCAAGCCCCCGATCCCACCGGTCTCCTGGGCCCCTTCTCCCTCTCGATTCCCGCAGCTGGAAACGGCCAGTTGCTGTCCGTTCTCAAACTGTCTGTCCTGCGGTCAGGCCACAGCGGTATAACTGAGCTATAAGGATACAGTTCGTGGGGCTGCACAGCCTAAACCATTGACCATCAGGCCTTTACAGAAAAGATGAAGAGAAGCTCCCAGGAGCTCCTGCCCCCACTCCCCACCACAGCCTTCTCCTACGCGGGCCCTCTGCAGTTAGTGTGCAACCTGCCAGACACGGCATCGATGGTGGGGCCCAATGGCTGGAACTCTTCACAGACTGTTCATAGATGCAACACAGCCGGGACCCGCTACTGTCTTAGACACTGCAGATCCCTCTTGCCTCTTCACCGGTCCCCTCGGCTTCACCTCCATCCCTGCGGCGGGCCCGCCTCAGCCTCCTGCCCTACATCATCTTCTACCTACGACAGTTCCCTGGAGGTGAGCCAGCCGAGGGCCTGGGCCGCACACGGGCTTGGAGCTCTGGGCATCCGCAGGCTGAAGGCAGTGCTGAGACCCAGGGTGGCTGGCCGACTCTGATAGAGACTTCCAAAAGTTTGGGATGGGCCACCGTCTCCGATCAGGGATACAGGAGGATGGGAGCAGAGGCGCCTGGCCTGAGTGCAAACAGTTCTAAATTGTTCCACCAGGATCCGCCTGCTGAGAGCTTAGCCGAAGACAGAGAGCTGGGCCCAGCTAGTCGCCAGGTGCAAGGACCCCGCCAGGGACACGTGAGATGCAAGCCCCAGACAGAAGCCCAAAGAGAAAAGCCAATAAAGCCCCTCAGGGAGGGGCAAGACCACTCAGTGCAGAGAGAAGGCTGAGTTTTGGCCAAGTGGCTAGCATCAGAGATATCATGCATGCCCTGCAGCCTGACAATGGGACAAAGCCACAGGGGAACCCAGACTCAGCAGAATCCCTGATGAGCTGGTGAACTCACCATTGGCCAGCCTGGTCTCTGGCCGTACTAATACTGCCAAGACAGCTCTCTGGGATCGACCGGCAGAGACTGAGCAGCTCCAGGAATGAGGCAGGCCAGCAGGAACCCAGCAGCCAGGCCGCTGGGAGCCCCCATAGCCTCCCCCTGCTGTTCTCACCTGAGAGGTTCTGAGTTCCAGCCCAACAAGCCAAGGAGAGCTCGCGGCCCTTACTCTCCCTAAGCCCCACCGCACCTCGTACATTCTCACCTCCATGAACGCTCCACCCAGCAGGACTGACCCGTCCTTCTGCAGGCGTGGCTGGCAGAGCCCCGCCTCCGAGCCTGTGAGGCCCCTGAGAGCATGGACCCCGGGCCCAGCACCCACGAGACTGTGAGAACGAATCCAAGGCGGATGAATAAGCGGGTCATTAATCAAGAGTGAGTGACTGACTGACACCCACTGCTAGAATCTGCCCCTCACCTCCTGGAACCCAGCACGGGATGGGCCAGGCAGGAGTGTCAAGCGCATTTAACGGTAAGTGCGAGGCCTCACTTAGAGGACCTACCTACCAGCTCATAGCTGCAATTTCCTGCCCCAGTGACGGGGATTCAGACTCACTTTTCCCAATAGGTGGCTCATGAATGGATACACATAGGAAGGAAGAGATGGATTCTTATATATTGTGACCACAACCTAGAACTGGGCGAGCCTGCAAAACCATTCCCCCGCCCCTGTTGACTCACAAAACCCCCGACTTGAAACGGTTGAGCAGAGCAGGCACCAGCCACCAGCGGCCAAGCAGCCGAATGGAAAAGACACTACCGGGAACGCTCCACTCACACAGTGAGGGTGGGCGTCAGAGGCTGCTTGAACAGTGACTTTAAGGGAGGGGAAGCGAGCCTTCCCACCTCCAGCCAACAAAGGCCTTCCAGGAGGGAAACTGTCTTGAGATCAACTGATCTTTAATTCCCTTTTCAAGATTAAAGGGAGAAAACTGGATGGCTGTAGCTAGACATCTGGGTGTGTGCACACACATGCAAGCGTACGCATGCACTCGCTCCCATATACACAGATCTGGGTAATAATTCTTTGGCTTTACATAGCATCTTTTTTCAAAGACCTCAAAGAGCCTTTACAAACACTCCCCTGGGGCCCGTATGTGGTGATATTTAAAGAGAGGGTTCCTGAGGGCATATGCACAGAAATAAACAGTGAGTGCTCTTCTGTGGATACACACTTAATCTACGCCGCCGTTCTCCAAACTTATAACTGCTTTTTATATCTTTTTCTGACTACCCACTCCCGTTCCTTTTATCTCTAAAAGAAAGGATGAACTATATTGAGCTCCAAAACATAACTTTTTAAATCGATCTCGGGCCCATTCGAGCTCTTTGTTCTGTTTCTCCTTCCTGCCTCCCCTTTTCCCCTGCCCACCCAAAGTTTCCGTTTTGCGGTTTGTTATGATGAAAAAATTAAAATGCCTCAGGATATGTTCCCAGTGTTCAGATGGCCAGTGGCTGCTATGCGTCCTTTCCTGTATACCCAGCAAGGCGAAAAGCACTTGAAATACACAATCTCACTGAATTCTCACCACCTCCCTGAGAAGCAAAGTGTACTATGCCCGTTATGTAAATGAGGAAACGGAGGCCCAGAGAAGCGAGGGGTCTTGCCCCGGGCCACACCACCAGAAGGTGGCGGGGCAAGGACCCAACCTGGTTAGGTCCCCTGGGAAGCCGTCCCTGAACTGAGCTGGCAGCAGCACCAGGCCTCGCCATCCCCTAGGACGGAGCGCACACCCTTCAAGACTCAACCAGCTCCCAGCGTACAGCCTCCAGCAACTCTCCCAGCCTTCCTTTGCCCTCCCCAGGAAAATCAGGAATCTGAGGAAATTCTGTCCCCTAAGCCGTTACCCCACCCCCACTTTAAAACATTTCTACATCATCTGGAAATGAAGAAAAGGTTTGAGGAACCCATGCAAACAGAATGAAAACTACAAGGAAATCACAAAAGAAACGTATCTTTCAATGTCTTGATAAAGTTCAATAACTTGATAAAGTTTCAACATCTTGATAAATTTTTGTGAACTTCTCCATATGTGTGATGGTGGGTTTTCTCACTGGTGTATGTGCACTCTCACACACACAAGTGCATGCGCACACACACACACACACACACATACTGTTTCTTTATAGTGACTTGGAAAGCAAGTTGTTTAGGCAGGGGTCCCCAAAGTAGACACAGAGAGAACCAAAAAGTAATAGCAGTGGAGGCTATAAGGGGCTTGGAGGGAAGCAGGGACCTTGGGTAGCGGGCAGACGTTCTCAGCCAGGTGCCAGCCCTGCCTCCAGCCCACTGTCCCCCACGGGGACACAGCCCGGCTGGGAGAAACCAACATCCACGTTCTTACACAAATCTGATTTTATGTATCTTATCTTTATCTGTATGTATCTTTATGTTCTTACACAAATCTAATTTTAAATGCTGTTAACAAAGATTTTTTCCAGCCTGGGCCAACAGACGACAGCTCTGGGACTCCACTTTGAGACCCCCAATCTGGAAGTTTGAGTTCCTGACCCATCATTTTGAAAATGTCAAGATGAGTAGCAAGCAGCGCACGGCCATTTCTGAAAAGTCAGCCTTCCGTTCCACGTCAGAGAATGTCAGAAGTGTAGAGTCTGAGGGGGCACTAATGGAGGCAGAGATCTCCAGGAGACTGAGAGAATGGGCAGGGGCTGCACATAATCCCCCCCCAAAGGCAGTTCCTCAAGAACCTCCGAGTGATTCACTTGGGGACCAAAAAGCATCCAGGCATGCCTGCCGCCATCAGAAAAGACAGCACCTGAGAACACGAAATTGTCAGAAGGTCAGAAAGAGTAAAGGGGGAGGGGCGGATCTCCTTGATTGAATAATTTCATGCTTTTCAAAATCTTTTTCTATATCAAGGAGTCAAAAGTCCTACATTCATTCTCTGAAAATTAAAAAAAAGAAAAAACACAGCTCTGGTACATCATTTAGCTTTAAGGAGGTATTCACCAAAAGAACTAAAATCAGAAAACTAAAGAGAAATTGCTCTTTGAGACCCCAAGCTGAAGATGACTCAGCATGGCAGAAAGGGCAGTAGTTATCATTCAAAAGCTCCTACTGTGGGCCAGGTGTCGTCCAGAGAGCTTCACAGACGTTACCTCAAACACTCCTCCCAACAAGCACAGGCCATCACTGGTCCTATTTTTCAGGTGCACAAACCAAGGCCTGGAGAGGTCGAACAATCTGCTCAGAGACGCACAGCTAGGAAGCTGGGGCGTCTGCCAGGCCTAGAGCCTGTTCTTCACCATTTAGCTGCAGAGCCAGCTGGGTGGGGCACCTCTGTCCTTGGTCCTGAACAAGCACAATTGGTTTCTCTGGGGAAATCTGCAGAAGTTCCCCCTTGGGGGAAAGGGAGCTGATACCTGTACCCCAACATTCAGACAATACCTGTTAACTATTCCAGCCCTGCCCCATCCATGGCACCATGAGTGTTAACAGGGACAGAGCATCCCCCAGAGAAGACACGGGGTTTCAGGGTGATGGGAAGACCTGAAAGGGAAAAGTCGATGGACAGGAGAAGACAGGGCCTCAGGGTCTAGTGCCCCTCTGCATGTGGCAATTTTTCATCCACTACCAACCTTGAAGCATGGGTCTGACCTAGGCTGTACTAAAGGAACCAAGTTTCTTATTTCATAGAACTGGTGGTGTCAGCCCCCTGCTTTATAGGTGGAAAAACCAAGATGTGAAATGACTTTCCTAACAGCTGCTAAGGGACCCAGGCCATGTGCCAGACACTAGGTGAAACTGTTCATAAATTGTCCCCTTAAGCCCTCCAAACAGCCCCACAAAGCAGGTGCTTGAATCAAATCTATTTGTATAAATAAAAAGACACAGAGATTAGAATAAAAGATACTTGACACCATGACCACCCCCTAATCATACCTACCACTCTATACTCTTCCCCCAGCCCCACGGTGGGGTAGAAAGAGGCGTCCAGGGCCCCATGCCACCCTGTATTTTACCACCCCCCCCACCCACCCCCCAAAAAAAATCAACATTCTCAAGGTTTTCATTAAAGAACCAAGCCTCAGTGGGTTTGGGCAGAGTCAGCTTGGCCAGAGGTCACAGACATGCACCTCCTCATCAACCCACTTTCAGCCGTCAGGAGGAGCCCCAGAGACCACCTGAGTCTGGGGGTCCAGGCAGCCTCAATGCCACAGGCATCCTGGATGCTTCTGGTCTGGGACAACCACATTCCCATTCTTAAGTCAGTTTGAGCTGGTTTCTGCCACCTTTGACCAAAGCAATCACCCCTCACCTGCTGCACCTGGGAATCCACAGGAGGTGTCCCTGGCCACCACGCCACACATGCGGCCAGCAAGCTGGGAGACAGAGGACAAGAAAACAGCATAAGCAGAGATGCGCCATGTGACGACAAGGAACAGATAAGGATTCCAGGTCCACAGTCGGTCCAGCCGCAAGCTGGCAGAGTGCGTTTGGCACATCACACACACTTTGGGTCTGAGACGTTCAGTCTGTAAGATGAGATTAGATGAGTTGACCCTATGGAACTCTCCTGGCTCCAAGATTCTGGGATCATCAGCGAGAATTGAGCCTTCCTGCATGTTTCTGGCTCCTGCAAGCAAACGGGGAGCACCGGGCTTCCCCCACCATCTGTTCCACCCGCAGGCTGCCTGCGCTTGGCTGGGCTGCTAACTGCAACCAGAGAAACAGGCCTCTGACCTGTTTAAGGCCCCCAGGTCCGCCCAGGGCACAGTAACATCAGCCCCCACTGAGACGGGGCTCCCACACAGCGTGGTGGTGGGGTTAACTGACAGGGAGGAAGACTAACTGCAGGTGAAATGTGCGTAAATAATTGGGACATCCGCAGCAGAGCTTCCGTCTACCCTCAGGCAGTGGCACCATGCGTGTGGGCAATTGTCAAACAGACCCACGCACATAATGTGCAATTAACTAGAAGCACACAGCTACCGAGAGGGCTCAGGTAGACCTCACGCCAGACGTAGTCACACTGACTCTACGCTGCCCTGCTCCACACTTGGATGCTTTGAGGTCTGCTGCACAGAACAGGAGCTCCCTGTGGCCAAGGTGGAGTGGGTTCCAGTCCCAGCTCTGCCACCAACCTCCTGTGCAGCTGTGGGCATGTCGCTCATCATCTCTGAACCTGCCTCCCCCACCTCTGCAATGGACATGATGGCAGCTCGTCCACCTCCAAAGTTACAGAGGGGGAGGGAGCACGCGGAGCTCGGTCAGTGAAAGGTGAGCTGATGTCTGGCTGAGCCCCTGAAGCCGCCTCCTCAGTCATGAGAGAGAGGGAAGGGAGGCGGAATGATGCTCCCAAGTCTCACAGTGAGGACCGGAAAGGCAGAGTGACCACCTCAAGACATAACAGGACATGAGTGGCTGAGAAACGATGCATGCGGCTGGACTCTCCCGATGCCGAGGCCACCACGCTGTCTCTGGGCGTCCCACGTCCTCCACTGCTGCCCAGTGCCACGCACGCTCTCCGAGCACCCTGGGGGCTCAGGAGCAGAGGTGACCTTTAACCTTGGACAAGATATGAGTCCCACCCCAGTCAAGCTGCCCTCAGTGCAGGTACTGTGCGTGCTCAGTCACTCAGTCATGTCCAATTCTTTGTGATCCTGGACTGTAGCCCGCCAGGCTCCTCTGTCCATGGGATTGTCCAGGCAAGAATACTGGAGTGGGCTGCCATTTCCAGGAATCGAACCTGCATCTCCTGCATTGGCAGGCAAATTCTTTACCACTGAACTATCTGGGGAAGCCCTCAGTGCAGGTAAGGAGACGCATAAGCTCAGAGCCACCCCACCAGAGGAGGAACATCACTGGGGACTGACCCAGCAGGGCCTTTCACAGTCAGGATTTAACACTTCACTCCAACGACACCTTGAAAACCCAGCTCAGCTGTCCTTTCCCGAAGGAGGCCTTCTGGCTCCATCAAATGAAGCTAATTCCTCTCCTTGGGGTGCCCTAGGGCCTCAGCCTTACCTTTCACAACCTCCCCTGCGACATGGAGAGTTCTGTGTGAGCAGGAATGAGCCTGTCACCTTGGACTTTCGCTTCACCCAAAGCCTGGCGCTTTGCCTGCAGGTGGAGGGACCATGCGGCTCAGGTCTCTGCTTGCAGGGTCAGGTGGGCTCACAGAAAGGTTTCTATTTTCCTGGTCAAGGGAAGAAACAGCAGGGGCTACCCCTTCTCCCTTGCTTCCTGCTTGACAACGGGTATTGTCGCCAGAACAGGAGCAACCATTTTGCAAACATGAAGCAACCAAAATTAGGATGAAAACTAACCACCAAAGAGGTTGGGGCAAGAAACCACCTGAATCCTTGGCAGCACTGAGCTGCTGAATCAGGCCAGCAACGCCTCCCCTCCCATTTCACATTCTAGAGGAAAATAAATGCCTGCTTAAGCCGCTGTCCATGCGTTTTCAATTACTTGCAGCTGAGAGCATCACAGACCTCACAGAATCACCTCACAGTGTAGCCCAGCGGGGACCCTATGGGGCCTTCCCAGACGACCGCCCCCCCCCGCCCCACCCCACGTGTCCTCTGTCTGCATCTTGCTTGCAGAAAAACTTAAGCCTCCCAGGCCTTCTCTGATAATGAGAGAAGTGAAGAAAAAAAAAAAAAATGCCGGGGAAAAAAGGAAAACAGTCAAGCAAGACAATATAATAAGTTTAGCAATTAAACAAAAGTCAAGGACCTTTAGTTCCTCCTCAAGGGCCAGAGATAGTATTCTGAGCCAAATCTCGTGACCTGTTTTGCACAGACCAAAACCCCTACCAGGTGGAAGAAGTTAACTGCACGAACACCACAGCCCACAAGCCCATAGACCCCAGGCTGTTTGGAAACAGAAGGTTCACGCTGACTCCCGATGACCTCACCACCAACCAATCAGAAGAACAGCCACGAGCTGGTCACGTACCCCAAAACCCCTCTCTCTCACGCTGAAAGTCACCATCAGGCCTTCTGAGCACTGCCTGCCTGGTCTCCTTGCTTATCCCTGCAATAAACGCGGCATTTTCCTTCACCACAACCTGGTGTCAGGAGAAAGCCTTGACTGCTCACAGACGAGCAGATCCAAGTTTGGTTCGGTACCAACAGCAAACCCCTCAAAGGAAGCCAACACGGCGACCTTGGCTGTATTAGCAAAGCCAAGTCTGTGCGGCCAAGTCCCTCTCAGCCCTCTTCTCCAGCCCAGGCCAAGGTCTGGAAGGAAAAGCGCTGCCCCAGGTAAACAGGCTGAAAACCTCCTTCCAGCAGAAACGGTCACCCTGGACTCAGCTGGGGATTCGCACCTCACAGAATGCCGTCCCGGAGAACGAGCCCCTGTCTTTTGTGCTGAATCCTGGCCCCTGGAGACTTAAAAAGCCGCAGAGGGCAGGCCCTCCAGCTTTCGGATGGTGCAGCCGGCTCGGAACTCGTACCTGGAGGCGGAGGGAGGAATGACCGTGTTCTCTGGGTGCTCCTGGGGGTGAAAGTTACCACTCCTGGGCTGCATCAACTCCTCCGGGCGAGACGCTAAACTCCCAGCGAAACCCAAAGGAGAGAGGAAAGATGCGAGGCAGAGGCCAGAGAGAGCCAGCAGCAGGCTTCCTGACGGGAACACAGGGCAAGAGCCCGGACGCTGAAGGAGCAGCGGGCAGGCACCCCTAATCCCACCTGCAGGGTGCTCCTCGAGAGGAAAGAGGAGCCCCCAAAGTCACACGGCGGGGGCCACACAGAGAACCAGGCTCGGCCTGAGCCCATAGCAGGCGCCCTTCTCGCTCAGGCCCCAGTTCACCTTTCACCTGCCCAGGCCGCTCCTGACACCACAGGCGGGAGGGGGAGGGAGGGGCAGAAACCCCAGCTGCTGGGGTGCAGGAGTCCCTCTTGGAGCTTCCGACCACCAGCAGGGGGGGAAATCCTCACCAACAGACGGACCAGGGAAGGGTAAGAGAAGCGGGAAGCTCGTGAGGGGGCGTGGTGGCCAGGTGAGGCTGCGCAGAAAAAGGTGAAATTGGAGGTGATGAAGTAAGGGGCCTCAGCTGAGCGGGGCGGGGCGGGGCAGGGGGAGAGCTTCCAAGCAGAAGGAAGGGTCTGCCTGGCATCCCGAAGGGCTGTGTAGTGGGACAGAGAGCAACGTGGCAAGGGTAGGGAGAAAGGCCACGCGGGTGTTAAAGGCCATGACAGGAATTTGCTTTTGCCCCAAGTGCAGAAAAAGGTCACTGCGGGGATCCGGGATGGGGGGAGGAGGGGGGTGGGGGTGGACGTCCCCCTTCCCATCCGCCCAGGCAAACCGCCATCCCCTCAAGAGGACGAGCGTGCTGTGGGCAATGCTTCAGTATCTCTTTCCAGGCATCCCTGCACATGTTCCAATTATTAAAACCCTGGGGAGAATGCTCTTTTCTGTTCATACCAGGTTTACTCTCCCAGGCTGCCAGCCTGTCTTCCAGGGGCTCGGGCCCTGTGTCTAACAGGCCTGGGGGGAAGTAACGGTGGGCCGGTGCTAAGCCTTGTGGAAACCAGGGAGTTAAGCCATCCGGCCCGCACAGCCGCCCCGTCACCGGGACGCCCTCCCGTCCTCTTCATCCTCACGGTGGGGCTCAGCGGGCCGGGGTGGGGGGCACCCTGGAAGCTTGCCTCGGGGCTCCTCACAGCTTACGGTCTGAGGCATCTGTGTAAAACCCACTCATCTGGAGACAAGAAGAAAACCTATGCCAAGTTCCACCTTGGGAGCTAGAAAATTAGCCTTTAATCAGACAAGTACACAGGCACCACGGCGGGTGGCAAGAGATATTAAATTGGGAAGGGCGGGCTGCTGAGCCCCGTGAGGACCGGGCCTGACTGAGCAGAAGTAAACAAATAACGTGGCCACCTCTCTCCTGACTCGGCAACCCTGTCAGAGGGACGAACGTCCCTGAGCAGAGACATGGCAAGAGAGTCACCTGAGACAGACGAGCCGAGGCTGAGAAACGGCCCACCAGCTCGCCACGCACCGCCCCGGCCTCACCTCCAACGCTGACACCTGCAAACTCCACACTCGCTGTGCCCTGTGAGGAAAGCAGGCAGGTGAGTTCACCCCATTTTAAAGACGAGCCAACTGGAAGCTAGAGAGGTTAATGCTGGGTTCTGTACGGATTTTCGTGTCTTTCTCACAAGAGCTTTCTAGAGCTGGTGCTGGCTTCTGAGCTGGACAGCTTCCTACCGCCGCATCCATTCTGTGTTCAGCTGGCGCAGCCCCACGGTGTGAGGACAGGGCGCCACGCGCAGTCGGTTAGGACCAGTGCAGTAGTCAGGCCACCACGTGGTGTGGCGAACGGGGCAGAGGCCTCAGGGTTGAGCCTGGGTTCAAGTCCTTGCTCCAGCAAGCACCGGCTGTGTAACTCTGAGGAGCCGAACTGACCTCCCTGGTCCCTAACAGTGGCCTCTGGGCACAGGGGTATGACCACCCAACTCACAGGGCTGCCAGGGAACCAAATGAGTTCAGGCCAGAAGAGCTCCTGCCCGCACAGTGCCCACATACACCAGTAGGCGCCCCACAAGCCTGGACGCCTCTAACCCTCTTCTAAAAGAAGGAGAGAGGACTTCCCTTGGGGTCCAGTGGTTAAGAACCCGCCTTCCAATGCAGGGGACATGGGTTCAAACCCTGGTTGGGGAACTAAGATCCCACGCCACAACTAGAGAGCCTGCGAGCTGCAACTAGAGAGCCCGCGTGCTGCAATGAAGACCCGGGGCAGCCAAAAGTTTAAAAATAAAATTTAAAAACAAAAGACACTACACCTCCAAGACTCAAGGGTTAAAAGGGTGGAGCCAGAGCCAGCATCCAGGGGCTCCCAGCTCTCCGGGGTCAGGTCTTCCTGCTTCGAAGAAGTCACCAAGCACATCTCCCCAGGGCCTGGCACAGCACTTTCCTTAAAGAGGCACCACAATGGGAAACCTGGCCCCGACAGCCAAGTGGCATTCTCCTCCAACCTTGCCCCGACCCCTTCCTCATCTCCATCGGTGCTTCTCAAAGAACGTCAGGGAAGTTAGGAAAAGTCAGCTTCCTCTGCCACCAGGAGGGCTTCTCGTGCCCCGAGGATTGTCCAGGAAGAACCTCTCCTCCGATGCCAGGCCCATCTGCCATCTCGGCTGGAGTGGCATAATTAACCTCTTTGGGACTTCCAACAGCAATTGATACATTAACAGGAAATCTCTTTGGCTCAACACTGACCTTTCCCTTTTTCCTGTGCTTTTCTAGCAATTCTTAATACATATTTATGTCTCAATCTGGGGCTGTCGATCAATCCGTGGCCATAAAAAAAAAAAAGGCCATGGCCAAAGTCATGTCATAGCTTCGCCGGTAAGTACCTCATTGTATCATTGAAAACCAGCTCTGTAATCTCTCCAGGCTGCTGTTTTTCACACATAAGATGGACAAGAGAACAAATTCCGCCAGGATCTTGGGGAAGGTGCGTGAGCATGCAGCTCAGGGCAGGGTCCTGCTGCAGGTGGGCAGTCCATGTGCTGACACCTACCGATCACCTATTAATCACCTTGATTCTGTTCTGTTCACTCAACCAGCAGTGATGAATCACTCACAAAGGGCCAGGCACCAGGCACAACGCTGCCAACACACAGTGGAGGAAAGAAGAGACGACCCCTGAGCCAGCCCCCTGCCCTCCAGGAACTTGCAGACTTGCGGGGGCAGCTGCCAGGCTAACAGTGGGCAGGGAGCTGCGTGATGGGAGCCAGCAAAGAGTGCAGAGGCCCCCAAAAGCCTGTGGGTGAAGAGGGCCAAGAAGCTCTTCCTCAGAGAAAAGAGGCTTGCACAGAGGCTTGCAGTGAGTAGGGGTCACCCCCAAATTGAGCAAGACCCTCACAACAGAGGAAACTGCTTCTGTCAGGAAGGGCACACTCAGCTCCCTGGAGGCCCCCGGATGGGGCTGGAAAGGAGCGTGGTAATGGCCTTCTACAAGGATGCGGCTATGCAAACACGCCCAAGGACCGCAAAGGTTCGGGTTTTTCCACTGAGGTCAAATGTACTGGTTTATTGATGCTGTTTCTAACAGGAAAATCTGATGATGATTCAATGTCAGCAACTAATTTCTAAAAAGGTTTTCAACATTGCACAGCCCAACCAGAACCCCTCTGTGGACCGCCAGTTTGCCACCTATGGGTATAAGCAAAGGCAGGAAGTGAGGCGACCACACAGTAAGCGCCAGAGAAACACCAGCTGTTTATGCGCAGATCAAGGACACAGGAGAGTGGGAGATGAGGTGGGAGCTGCTCACGGAAGGTCCCAGACTTGATCCCCGAGGATGGGCAACCACTGAAGGGATTGCGCTGGCCACGTGGATCTAACATAAGTGACAGCATCTCTCACCGCTCCAAACACGTGCAACAGCTCACACGAGAACTGGCAGAACCCAGATAAGGTCTGCAGTGGTGTCGTTTCCCTGATTCTAACAATGTGCTATTGTTCTGTAGGATGGTATCGAGGGAAGCTTGGGGAATGGCACGTGGAAATTCTCTACTACAATTTATAAATTCTTATGAGGCTTAAAATCTTTCGAAACAGAAAGCTTTCTATATCATCTGTGCCTGTGCTCAGTCACTCAGTTGTGTCCCTCTCTTCGCGACCCCATGGACAGTAGCCCTCCAGGCTCCTCTGTTCATGGGATTTTCCAGGCAAGAATACTGAATGGGTAGCCATTTTCTCCTCCAGGAGATCTTCCTGACCCAGGGATCGAACCCAGGTCTCTAGTGTCTGGCATTGGCAGGCAGATTCTTCACCACTCTGCCACTTGGGAAGCCCATGTGTGTGCGTGTGTGTGTGTGTATGTGTATTTATAAATACATATTTTCCAAGAAACTGCGCTGGTCAGATTGACGGTATTTTGCACCTCCATCCGTGTGCACAGCTGGTCACAGGACCATGTGGAATAAATACACTTTCCACCTTCCACAGCAGCTGGAGGTGACCCTCTAACTCCCTCCAGGTGAAGGGAGGTGGGTGGAAGTGAGGCTGAAAACTTGGGGTCCGCACCCTCAGGAGCAGGGACCGTGCCTCCTCTCAGGCAGAAATGTGCAGGCGGACAAGGGCAACATCAACAGACGACAGAGTGACCAGATGAGAGGACGCTGGGTCCCCAGCTGCTGTGTGGGGAGAAATCAAATCCTAGCCTGTCTAAACCAGTGTTACTCTGGGTCCTTGCTGCAGAGCAACTTCCTGCCCTAGGCACCGACAGACACACCTCCCGACGCAGCGACTAATGCGTTGGCGGGGTGAGTGGTCCCATCCCTCAGCCCACGCCAGCCAGGAAGAGCAGAGGAGATTCACGGAGGCCAGGCCTCCCGGGTCCCTGATGGAAGCATCTCGCAGGAAGCTGAGATGATCTCGCTGCAGTGTCTCTGCCACCTCCCTCCCCTGATTTATATGGAGACGTCCGCTCAGTACCCAGGGAGGAGCTGCCTCAGTGAAGACGGATAATGGAGGCTGCCCTGCGGAACGCAGCTGCTCTGTCTCCTCCCACGCAGACCAAACGGCATTAAACACGTTCTGCCGGAGTGTCTCAGTCCCAACTTCTCCGCTCAGTCACCTGAACTTAACACCCACACAAAGAGAGCTCGGCCAAACTCGCCTCTCTGGAGTGATCGCTCCACTTCGGGGAAACACTACGGGACGGGGCAATAAATCTGGGGGGCAGGGACAGGATTCTCTGCAAACACAGGTGGCAAATGTCGCCATTTTAGCCTATTGCTAACTTTGTTGTTTAGTCGCTCAGTCGTGTCCAACTCTTTGTGACCCCATGGACTGTAGCCCACCAGGCTCCTCTGTCCATGGGATTTTCCAGGCAAGAATACTGGAGTGGGTTGCCACTTCCTGCTCCAGAGGATCTTCCCGACCCAGGGACTGAACCAGCATCTCTTGCGTCTCCTGCATTGGCAGGCAGACTCTTACCCACTGAGCCACCAGGGATTGCTAACTTCTTACCTGAGAAAAGACATCTGCTGTGTTAAGTGATCAGTGCTACTCAGAAGAGGAGGGAAAAAAGAAAAATCTAATTTAGACTCAATGGTCAAACTTCATCATAAACTAGTTAATGGACTTATTCCCAAAATACTCTTTTAACAATTTATTGACTCAGTTCAGTTCAGTCGCTCAGTCGTGTCTGACTCTTTGCAACCCCATGAATCGCAGCATGCCAGGCCTCCCTGTCCATCACCAACTCCCGGAGTTTACCCAAACTCACATCCATCGAGTCGGTGATGCCATCCAGCCATCTCATTCTCTGCCGTCCCCTTCTCCTCCTGCCCCCAATCATTCCCAGCATCAGGGTCTTTTCCAATGAGTCAACTCTTCGCATGAGGTGGCCAAAGTATTGGAGTTTCAGCTTCAACATCAGTCCTTCCAATGAACACCCAGGACTGATCTCCTTTAGGATGGACTGGTTGGATCTCCTTGCAGTCCAAGGGACTCTCAAGAGTCTTCTCTAACACCACAGTTCAAAAGCATCAATTCTTCAGCACTCAGCTTTCTTCACAGTACAACTCTCACATCCATACATGACCACTGGAAAAACCATAGCCTTGACTAGATGGATCTTTGTTGGCAAAGCAATGCCTATGCTTTTCAATATGTTATCTAGGTTGGTCATAACTTTCCTTCCAAGGAGTAAGCGTCTTTTAATTTATTGACTAAAAACATGTTAATACATCTTTTATTACCCGAATATTAATGATCAGAAACATTTCAGTGTTCACTTATATAACAAGTCGCCAGCCACAGGCATTAGTTTCTGCAAAAATCCCCTGGTCAGTAATGTGTTAAAATTGGATTATTCGTACAGTCCAGCTTCATACTGGGGTTAATTGTGGGTCTAAATGTGAAGACAATTGTTTGGCGTGTTTCTCACATTTTAAGGATTCAGGCTGACTCCCCAGAAACTCAGGGTAAGCCTCCATTCCTCCCTGGGTTGACTGACCCGGAACAGGGCACAAAGAAGCGGTTATAAAATCCAAGCAGGTTCAAGTTGGAGCCAGCAAGACACACCTGCGGGAGTGGAACCAACCACATTCACGGCAGACATGGGATGCAGTACTAGCCTTTGGCATCCTTTCTAGGTCCTTCTACTTGGCATCATCATTCCTTGGTACCTATCTCTGCAAGGCAAAGAAGGCTCTGGCAATAAAGCCAAGGGTCACCAACTACTTTCATCAAAGACATTCACAGAAAAAGTTAAGAGATTTCCACAGCAATTGGTACATCACCTATTCTGGGCACTACAAAAATCATTCCTGAGACTTCCCTGGTGGTCCAGTGCTTAAGAATCCGCCTTCCAATGCATGGGACGCAGGTTCAATTCCTGGCTGGGGAACTAAGATCCCATGTGCCACAGGGCCACTAAGCCTGCACCACAACTACTGAGTCTTTGTGCTCTGGAGCCTGAGCACCGCAACTAGACAAAGCCCACGCTCCACAACAAAGACCCATTGGAGCCAAAACCAAAAATAACAAAGAACAGTCATGAATACAGTGCGTGAAAATGATCCCAAACCCAGAGCTAATCCCAGAGTGACCATGGGTGAAACCACCTGGCCAGGCAACTTGGGTGACAAGAACATTCCCAAAAGCGCTGGCCTCAGAGATCTCGGGGGAGGGTGATGTTTGTGTCTGGAGTCCAATGAGAAGATTCTCCTGTCACCTAAGTGCCCACAAACATCAAGCGACAGCTTGATTTTCAAACAAAGCATCTAAGGGTCAGACGGTCCGGGACAAAGGGGTAGACACAGTTTCAAGGAGACCAGTTCTGAGTCGGGGCTGCCTCCTCTGCAGGGAGAGCCTGGCTCTCAAGACGAGGGTTTTCAATTCTAGGAAACAGAAGTGAGGGGAAGTTATTTTTCTCAAGCATATTTCTATCTTTCTACCAGTAAACGTTAGAAGGGCCCTAATCGCACAGTTAGGCCTCTAGGAATGAATGAATAAATTAATGATTACAAGAACACCGTGGAGAGATGATAAATGGAAAAACAAGGATGCATTAAAAAGACATCAAGGGACAGCTGTGACTAACTCAAGTCGCCAGTATAAAATGATTAAAATTAATTAGGGGTCAACTGTTCATTAGAGGGAGGAACACATTGAGAGAGAAACCAAAGATCCTGAAAGACAAAACCAGGGGGAAAGCTGCCTTAGGATGTCTCAATTAGAAGAGAGAAAACCACAGAACAGTGGAGCCTTGAGAACAGAAGAGGCTGCCGCCTTCAGCCCAGAAAAGGGCTCAAATCAGGACACACCACACCTCCTCATCCTAGCGGAAAGTGATAGGAAGCTACAAAGTGTTCACTCAAGAAACGGTGGATCAAGAAGACTGTGGAGCGGCAGACATAGCAGCTAAAAGATGGAGAGATTCTCTCAATCCCGGGAGGAGCAGGGCTGGGGTGGAGAGAGGCAGGCCGGGCCCTTCAGTCATGGATGTGTACTGCAATCATCTGAGGTCAACTTCTTACAAGGAGAGTCCTAAACCTGCCTCCATGTGGCCAGCATCTCCTGCCTGGACCAGCCGCTGCCCCTGCCGTCTCCCTGGCCCTCCAGCCCCCACCCCATCAACTCTCCACACAGTGGACACAGGTCAGATGGAGTCCCTCCCCTGCACTTAAGTCCCTGATGGTCCCCCGTCTCATTCAGAGTAAAAGCAAAAGCCTCCCCATCTGCCCTACCCTCACCACCTACCGTCCAAGGCTGATTCTGCTTAAGCCACGCCCAGCACCCTCCTACCCCAGGGCCTTTGCACAGGCTGTCCCTCTGCTGGGAACACCCTTCCTCACTCCATCCAGGCCTTGACGCAGAAGTCCCCTCATCAGATGGACCTTGGTAGACGGCAGGACCCAGCACCCCTCTGGCCACTCTCCATCTGTGCTCTCGTTCAGTTTCATTTTGCTTCAGACAGGCCCTCACCTGATACATGTTTGTGGTCTCCCCGCTCCCCCTCTGGGACGTAAGCTCCATGTTTCCTGCTGGAACAGTGACTTCCCCCCCAGGGAACACCTGGCAATGTGAGAGACAGTTTCGGGTGTCACAGCTGGAGCAGGGGTACTGGCATCGAGTGGAAAGAGGCCAGGGATGCTGGTAACACCCTCTAGTGCACACGACAGCCCCATGACAGGGAGTAACCTCACTCAAAGGAAACCGTGCTGAGGCTGAGGTTCCCACCCTAGAGTCTGCACGGTGCCTGGCACACAGGAGGTCCTCAGGAACTATCTGCTACACAGATACCTCATGGGCCAATGGGCCAGAGTCGCTCACCCCGCAGATTCAGGCACCTGTCCTTACCTGCTTTATCTCACCAAACATTCCCAGCAGATCTGGGGGGGGATGGGTTAGTGACTCCGTTTTGCAGAAGAGAAAACAGCCTTAGGAAAGTCACTGACCGTCGATCATACACCTAAAAACAGCCTGAAATCTCGATCTCTTCCCAAGCAAGGAGCTTGGAGGGGAACCGCCAAGTCCCTGACTGTCCATTTCCACCTGGAACAAGGCCCCCCCACCCCCCCCGCCCCCCACCCCATCTCTCCGCCCCTCAGTCTTTGCTCCCAGGACAGAGGTGACTGGTCCCACTCCAGAGCCCAGGAGGGGGCACTGGGCCAGCCCAGCTCAGCACGCGCGGGTTCTCCCTCTCTCGGGGGCACAGCCACGGTGTACACCCAGGAGCCGCCGCTGTGGGGTCCCCACCTGACAAGCAAACTCAGATGGTGCTTATACAGGCCCACCTGCCCACAGGCTTAAAGCCCTGTTTCACAATCAGCTTGATTAATAACAAGCTACCATTTTGATCTGCATCTCTCTCTCTGTCTAGAAGAGGTGACATCTAAGCCAAATCTTTAAGGATGAGGAAGTGCTGCCAGGCCAAGAAAGGAGGGGCGAGGGGACTACGCCCCAGGCAGCCAGGCCGGCACAGCTGGTGTCAGCGCGTGAACGTGACAGCCCATGCGGAGACCCGGAGCAGCTCAGAGCCGCCGAGACGTGGTGGCATCGCTGCAAAGCGCTCAAGGACGGTCATAGGTAAGTGCCAGCTTTGTCCCTCTGACCCCCGACTGGGCCTGACGACTGAGGGCCCCCAGATGTTGAACTGCAAAGCTCAGAACCCTGCAGGGGGAGCTGGGGCTGAGATGAGACAGGAAGGGAAACTTTGCTGTGCCCAGCAGTTAACTGTTGAGGTTTTTTACCCCACGAAAGTGTATTAATATACAAAACAAAAAATGTTAACAGTAATTTTTTAAATTGACGTTTAAGATCCAGGGGAGGGGGGAAGGGAGGAGGAAGTGAAGTTGGAAGAAGGGAAGAGTTGGAAGAATTTGGGTTCACTGATCAGGCTCCCAAGCTGAGCAAGCGGCTCCTCACAGGTGGGTGTTATGAGCTCCTTTTAGAAATAAGGAAAAGGGGTCCAGGAAGGGGAATGAGTGGGCTCGGCAGATAGCAGGGCCAGAGCTGTAGGAGCTGGAGTGTTCTCACCGCCCCTCCCCTTTCAGGACACACACAGCCCAGGGTGACAGGTTCCATCCACGCCCAGCCAGGCGACCCCCACCCTCGAAATGGCCCCATCTGCTGGCTCTCCTGGTGGCAAAGCTGACACTTCAAACGGGTGCAACTGGCACCTTATCGGCTGAGCAAGAAGCCTGTTTTGGATCTGCTGTGAACTGCACCGAGCCGTTACATAAGCTGCAACCAGGCCGGGCTGAGAGAAAGGATGAGAAAGCTCAAGTTCAAAGTTATCCGGGAGCTCCCTCCTTCCAACATGTGTGGACAAATGAGGAGTCGGAGTTGTTAAGGGTGACCCTTGCAGGGATCAACCGACCTCTACTGAAAGGAGAAAACTCAAAAGGAAAAAAATAGAAAATCATGTATGGCTCAAAAAAGAACCGAGATGATGCTGAGACCAGGGGAGCTCACAGCCGCCCCCTGCTTAGCTTTGCAAGGGCAGTGAAAGTGAAAGTCGCTCAGTCGTGTCCGACTCTTTGCCACCCCATGGACTATACATTCAAGGAATTCTCCAGGACAGAATACTGGAGTGCGTAGCCTTTCCCTTCTCCAGGGGATCTTCCCAACCTAGGGATCAAACCCGGGTCTCCTGCATTGCAGGCGGATTCTTTACCAGCTGAGCCACAAGAGAAGTCCTGCAAGGGCAGTGCCACCTCCTAAAGCACTGCAAGAGAGACTCCTGGACAGGCCTTGGGGTGCAAAGGCCCTGGGGAGCAGGTTGTGGGGGGGGTGCTGGGGCGAGGCTGCAGGCACACAGCCTCCCTGAATGAGCCCCTCCCCCTCTAGACTGTCCCTCCCATGGGGGTCGCGGTGGAGGTGGAGTGAACAGGGCAAGGGACTGAGCAGCAGCAGCCCCATCTCCCCTCAAGGGTGGGAAAAGCCCCTCCAGACCGCCCAGGCGTCCGACACGGCTGTTCCTCTCTGGCCCCTGCCCTCCCCTCCTTGTCCAGGCTTCCCTCACTCCCACCCCTACACCCTTTCTTCCTCCATCGCCCTCTCCCCAGCAAGACCCCACCCTTACTACCCTCATCTCCTCCACTGTTTTTCCCCTTGCTCTTTGAGGAGGGAGGAAACAAAGCCTGCGTGACTTCCAATCATCCAGGCCCCGGTGTGTTTCCAGGCCTCTGTGGCTCCAGGTAAGAGGCCGAAGCTGTGCTACTGATCTGAAACTCAGATTAGGATTCCCAGCTTCCAGGAAAGGGGGGATCTCTTGCAGGGTAGGGGTGGGAGAAGGTCACCATGGAGGTCACACACAGGTAACAAAGAAACCATCACCCCCCGGGGGTCGGGGCGGGGGACCCAACAGCCCTCCTTTCCCCCTATGCAATCGCTCTTTGTCTCAGTATTTTATTTTTTTTGTTTCTGTATTTAATGACCACTGTTACTTCCCCTGGATTTTCAGCTCCCTATGGGCAGTGTCTGTGCAGCAGGAGCTCGCATCGACTAGGTCTTGAGCGCACTGGCATAAGCACTTCATCTGTACTAATTCATCTGGTCCACATGACAACTCTGATGCTGGTTCTCTTACAACCTGCACCTGAATGACGGTGACCCTCAGGCACAGGGCCTCTGAGGGCAGAGCTGGGTCACTGTCACCTGGACTCCCCAAGGCCCGGCATGTGACAAGTGCTCGGTAAATCTTTGTGGGCTGAATAACAGATGGATAAAGAATGGAGACATATGTCTAAATTCCATCCTCTCAAGAGGGAGGGGATATATGTAAGCATTTAGCTGATTCACATCATTGTTTAGCAGAAACCAACCCAACATTGTAAAGCAACTATACTCCTGATTTTTAAAAAGAAATAACTTTTTTAAATGAATGAAATAAATTCCATGTGGAATGTTCCAAATAACAAGTCAGGCACTGAAAGCCTACTAGTCAAAATTCAGTGGGAAATTTCCCCTTGCAAGAAACTTGTCCAACTTAAGGCTTTGTCAGCTATACCAACTAGATTTGGGCTTCCCAGGTGGCACTAGTGATAAGGAATCCAGCTGCCAATGCTGGGTCAGGAAGATCCCCTGGCAGAGAACATGGCAACCCACTCTGGTATTCTTGTCTGGAGAATCTCCATGGGCAGGCTACAGCCCATGGGGTCGGGAAGAGTCGGACACGACTGAAGCGACTTGGCACATACACACCAACTAGCTTCACTCCATGTGGTTCAGGGCCAGAGGGCTTAAGCACAACCAGCGTGTGGGCTGCTGGCCCACCACCTCCTCCTGAAACTGCACTGTCAAGCCCTCACCCAGGCAGTGGGGGACCTGGCCATCTCCCTCTGAATCATTTACTATGGGCTCTCCAAGCTGCCCAGTGTTTGGAACCACGTTGCCAGGCAACCAGCCAGACCTCCTCACTAGTACCAAGAATCCCTTCCCACAATAGCCAGGAGGAAAAAGGACCCGCCGAGCCAGGCCTACCGACAACTGAGGATGTTTCTCTTGCCCCCTCTGCCCTGGTTCAAGATCAGAAGTGGGGAGAAATCAAAAGGAAGCGATTAGGTTGATTATCTGGGCTTAACTCTCCCCTCCACCGATCACTCCCCATCCACCGCCCAAAAAAGGAAAAAGAAAGCAATGATTGGGATTCAAGTGCTGAATAATATCCCTGAATAATCAATTATACCTCATCAAAAATAATGACAAAGAGAAATATTTTCTAATTAGCTGTATATTGCATTTCAAAAACACAACCAGACACCTAAACCAGAAAGTGACTGGCAACCTACGGCCACAACTGTGCTGATGGCAAATAGGATGTTCTGTGAGCGCGTGATGTTTTCCTCTAGAAAGGACCATTGCTCCCACCACCCCCGCACCATTAAAATAGGGCACCAGGCGCTGGACATCAGAAATTGAGCCAGCAGCAAGCCCCAGAAGGAAAGCAGGGGAGAGGTAGGCAGAGAAAGGGCCAGAGCGCCCCCTGGTGGCTCCAGCGCTGCTCTTCCTGCAACCGACAGAGATACACAGGCTGAGCCTGGTTTCTTGCAACTTCCCAAATCATCATATATTCAAACAAAGAAATAAATTCGAGGGCAGAAACTCATTTTCTAAAGAGGAAGTGAAGGAACGCAAGGCTTACATGAATGCCAATAAGTATCAACTGAAGGAATTTTCAATTATGTTCTAGGAAAACAGCACCTGGTGGCTCAGTGGTGAAGAACCCGGCCCGCAGTGCAGCAGGCTCAGATTTCATCCCTGGATCGGGAAGATCCCCCGGAGGAGGAAGTGGCAACCCACTCCAGTGTTCTTGCCTGGGAAATCCTATGGACAGAGGAGCCTGGCAGGCTACACAGTCCATGGGGGTCACAAAAGAGTCAAATGAGCTGCACACGCTGGGTGTGACTGTCACTGCGGCTCTCAGGCTGGGGTCATTTATTCCGGTAACTTTTACAGGTGTTTGTCCTTATGTACCCTACAGCCCCCCTAAGTCACCTTCAGTGCAGAGGTGAGAGAACAGCTCCCCAGTGCACGGGCGAGAACAAACACTTTCTGGGATCTGTCATTTTGTTCAGGTTCATTTTTAGCCTGTTTCACTCCCTGAATCATGCAGGAGGCAGGTGGTTTAAAAACCACAATAACAACAAAAAAAAAAGTCTAAAATAAAAATATGGCTCCTGGAAAATAGCCCCACTGCGTGTTCAGGGTTTCTCATCCTGGGCACTGACATTTGGGGCTGCATACTTCTCCACTGTGGGGCCTGGCCCGTGTGCTGCAGGGCATTTGGCAGCAATCCCTGCGGATCACCCACTGGATTCCAGCAGCATCCGTATCCCAGCTGTGATGACCAAAATCGGCCCCAGTCATTGCCAACTGCACCCTAGGGGTTGAGCTCACCCCCGGCTGAGAACCAATGTCCTATCTCATCACACATCCATTCCTTCTCTCTTTTTTTAAGATTTATTTATTTGCAGCTGTGCTGGGTCTTTGCTGCTGCACACCAGCTTTCTCTAGGTGCAGTGAGCAGGGGCTACTCCTCGTTGTGGTGCACGGGCTTCTCACTGAGATGGCTTCCCTTGTTGCAGAGCACAGGCTCAGGGTGCACAGGCTTCAGCAGTGTGGGGCTTCGTTGCCCTGATATGTGGGATCTTCCCAGACCAGGGTTCAAACACACGTCCCCCACGTTGGCAGGCAGATTCTTAACCACTGGACCACCAGGGAAGCCCCACACTCCCGTTCTTGAGGCCACTGGCCTCACAGAAAGAGTACACGTGTTCATCTCCTCTAGAGAAGAGGGGAGATTGAGGAGGAGATACCACGGGAAGACACCCCGAGGGGCCTGTGCAGGAAGGACGGCATCAGGAAAACCGAAAATCAGGTCTGTGCACCTGCAGGTCAACAAGAAGGCCCAGACACTGTTCTCAGGATGACTAGCCAGCAAAGTACCCCTTCAGGATGTTAACAACAAAATAGCACCTTACAGACACAGTGAACATTTAGTATGCCAGGCACTCTTCCTAGTCACGTTATGTTTCGTTTTTCCTATCAAGGTATAACTTACATAAACCATCCTGAGCATTTTTCACGATTCATTCATTGAATCCTCATGACCCTGTCAGGCGCGTGCGGTTGGCAGAGACTCATTTTATATAGAGGAGAACACAGAGGACCGGACAGGTTAAGTAACTCCCCACTGCTAATCTGAGGAAGGAGGTGGGTAAGAACACAGTCTGTCTGGCTGAAAGGATCGTCAGGAAGCAGAATGATGATACCGAGATTATGAGGGTTGTGGCAGATGCTAGGTGCAATTATCACAAAGTGGTCTTACTTCTTTCTGAGGTCTGCAATCCTTTGAAGGAGAGTGATAAAAGCAAAGGACCTTCTCTCCAGGAAAACTCACAAGGGAACACAAATACACAAACATCATTTTGCACACAACTGCAAGAGGCTTCTGAAGTCTCGTAAACTACCTATGGGCCTCCAAGAAGCTCCTAGACAATATAGCCTAGGCTCTGGACCAGACCTCAGGAGAATCCTGCAAGCAGGTAACATGACTTCCATTTCATGGATTGGGAAGCCAAGTTCAGAGAAGGCAAGGCATTTGCCCAAGGTCACACAGCTCTCGAACAGCAGTACTGTGGTCTGCCTGACTCCAGCATTCCTTCCACCCCAAAAGGCTGTCTTCACAGCAATTCATCCACCACCACCCATACCAGGGTACTAGGAAAATAAGGGAAGCACAGAGACAATGCATGTACACATATGAACTAGCAGTACTGATGATGGAAGCTTGGCAGTGACTATGTCAAGGTTGCTGACCTCTCAGAATGAAAACCTGAGGTGACCTTTGCCTCTCATAAAGAATGCTGATGCTGCTTTACACATTCTGGAAGACAGCATCGTTTCAAAGTAGTCTTCAGGAGCCTGGGCCCAGTCACACTTCCCACATCGACCAACACCTGGCCCAGAGTCGAGAAAGCTGCGGGCCAAATATCAGAGCCAGTGTGATCATGGATACCAGCTCCCGCAGCCAAAGGTCACTCAATGTCAATGCAACAGTCGACACATTTGCAGAAGAAACAGTCGGCGAGGGGGAAATGCACAGGCCTGTCTTGACATCAGAACAGCCCAGGAGACCAGGCCTGATGCTGGAATCATCCAGACTTTGACAACCCAGCAGTGGAATGGCTGCAAAGGGGGATGTGAATATCATGGCCCTTTTCCTGGAACAGATGGCTAGAAGGGCAAGGAGTCCCTGGGGGTGGACTCCTCTGCTTTAGAGCTGGGGAAACTGAGGCCCAGAGAGGCACAAGGGCCTGCCGCTATCGGAGCCGGAATCAGAACCAGGTGCTCCCAACTCCCAGCCTGGTGCTCCCTCTGCCCCAGCTGCCTCCTCCCTGATGCAGCAGAGGAAAAGGGCAGTCACGCACTCCTTCACTCCGCAGACAGCTTCATAGTTCTGGGTTTTTCCCGAGGACCAGGAGAGGGATGCAAAGGTGATGAAAATAGATGTATGCTTGTGCTTGGGGAACTCACTTTCAGTTCATTCCTGCCAGAGCCTTTGTAATTTTTCACGTGTTAGAACGAGAATACACGTTCGTGCTTTCCTTCCTTCAGGCCTTCAACTAAAGTGTCTTTTATTATATATTTGTTTGTTTTTGGCTGTGCTGGGTCTTCACTGCCGTGTGGGCTTTCTCTAGCTGAGGCGAGCAGGGGCTGCTCTCTAGCTGTGGAGCACGGGGTCTCGTTGCGGTGGCCCCTCTTGCCGTGGGGCACAGGCTCTAGGCATACAGGCTTCGGTAGTTGCAGCTGCAGGTTCCATAGTTGTGGCGCACGGGCTTCGCTGCTCCGTGGCATGTAGGATCTTCCTGACCAGGAATCGAACCCCCGTCCCCTGCATTGGCAGGCAGATTCCCATCCACTGTACCCCCAGGGAACTCCCAACTAAAGTGTCTTTGAGCAGCAAGTACACGGCAGGCAGGGTTTCAGGCACCAGGGAGTGGAGGGGCCAGCAGACAAAAAGGTGGGTGGTAAGAGGCGGGTGATGGCAGCAGGCCCTCAGATGGGCGGCAAGGGAAGGGCAGCCTCTCCCACAGGGTCATTTCCACAGACCTGAATGCTTTGCTTGAGAGCAGGGCATTCCAGAAGCTGCAAGTGTCCAGGAACAGGGGTGGTGGAGGAACCCAGGCTCCCCCAAGTCCTCGCAGTGGGACCTTCACCACAGCCTCTGCTTCTCCAACTACAAAATGAAGCCAACACCCCCACTTTGCAGGAATGTTGCGAAAACTGGGTGATGGTATAGATACAACCTGGTTCACATGTGGAAAATAAATGGGGAGATATCCACATTATTAATCTTTTCCAGGCCCTCCGTGAAAGATCTGTAATTGCCCCCAGAAATAAGTACAAACTTACAGGTGGATCTGGTATGTGAAGCCTGGCAGGCATCATCTGGAAAGAACCAGCATGGAAACATAAGACCAGAGTCGAGAATCCCAGGGGTGTAGCTCTAAGGTTTAGAGCGTGGCCTTCCCACGCTGGCTCAGAGGTAAAGGACCTGCCTGCCAATGCAGGAGATGCCAGTTCTATCCCTGGGTGGGGAAGATCCCTTGGAGGAGGAAATGACAACCCACTCCAGTATTCTTGCCTGGGAAATCCCATGGGCAGAGGAGCCTGGTTGGTGGGCTGTAGTCCATGGAATCGCAAAGCAGTTGGACGTGACTTAGGGCCCAAACCACAACAGGATTTAGAGTGTGGACCCTTGGGGCTACTGAATGGGCTCAGAGCTGATCCCCAAAGAGGATCCCCAGAAAAGATTTCGGGAAGAGCTGGCCCCCCTGGGGCCTGGGGTGACACCCCCACCTGACTGGCCCCCCTGGGGCCTGGGGTGACACCCCCACCTGACACCTGGCCCCCCTGGGGCCTGGGGTGACAATCCCACGGGGGGATGACACTGGACGTCGCGCTGAGTCTCTCACCGTCATCCATCCTCGGCCAGGTCCTCGGCCTCCGTGGGCAATGACCTGACTCTGCAGAACCAGAAAAGCGACGCTCACCACCTATGGAAGCTTCTCCACACAGGAGAAGGCTCTGACCCCACGCAACACCTGGTTCAGGGCTCGGATTTTGTGCCTTCGGATGTTAGTGCCTTTAACCCTCCAATCGACCCTGAGAAGCCAGTCTAAGTGTCTTCATTTTACCAATGAGGAACCAGGGCCCAGAGAGTCTGGGGGAAAAGGAAAAGAAACTAAGGGGCTTCCCTGGTGGTCCAGAGGCTGAGACTCCGTGCTCCCAAGGTGGGTGGCCCAGGTTTGATCCCTGGTCGGGGAGCATGCCACCAACTGGGAGTTTGTATGTCACAACTAAGACCCTGTGAAGCCAAATAAATATTTATGAAAGAGAAACGTAGCTGGGAAGTTCGTGGAACTGGGGCTTGACCCCAGGGCGGAGGCTCCAGACAGGCCTCCTACCCCAAACCTCTCCCACCGTCGCCCTTAGCACGTCTGTCTGAACTAAGGGTGTCAGTGCCCCGCACTCAGGGCGCCCACTAGGGACTGTCAGCGCTTGAGAAAGTGAGGATGGCAGAGTCAACTGCAGGGCACAAGGGAGGCCCTTCAGGATCCACTCGGGAGAGGAAGGGCCTCCAGGAAGGAGAAAGGCATGCACGCAACTCAACAGTCTGCGCGCTGCAAGAACAAGTGGCGAGAGTCACGTGGCTCCAGCTGCAGACACCCCGCTGACATCCTGCTGCGCTGGGGGTAAAACCCGGGGTCCTCCGGCTCAGCTCTCCCCCTCACCTCTGCCCAGGCGCCGCCAAGGCTGGCCCCGACCCCGCGTCCTGCAGTCTGTCTCCCTAGAGAGAGACCTTCCGGAGTAACACACCTGAAAACAGCACCCCCGTGGCTCTGTCCTCCCACCGGTCTGGTGAGTCCCCAGGGCAAGACTCTGGCCTCTTGCTCTGACATATGCAGGCCAGAAGCATCGCAGAGTCTGTCAACCAGTCAGCACTGGCATAAAGAGGTTCTGAATGTATGAAAAAAAAAATCTTTCAAATAGTAGAAGAATGGGAGGAAGGAAGGAAGAAGAAAAAAAGGGACAGAAAGAAAGTGCACTTTTTTCTTCATCCAGAAAAGCACTCATCAAAAATTTGCCAAGAGGGCGGATCATATAAGTGCTCTTCATGATTCAACCAACCTGTCGGGAGGATGGAAGGAAACTGGTAAGTGATAGATTGTGTTTCTGGCATTGACTGGGGTAATACCATTTAATGAGTATTAATCGTCAGAATTATCACTGACCACCAAGAGTCCCTCCTCTGCCAACCCCATGAACCACGTTTGCCTGTGAATCCTCGGTATTAGCTAACCCTGCTTGTCACCACACAGACTAACGCACTCCCGGCCAAAGCAGAGATGCCTGCTATTTCAAAAACACTCCTGGGGTCTGGGTCAACCTCCATCATGACGGTGCTGTTGCATGGCTTCTCTCTTGCCCACCACCCCCATCTGGACCCTCATGGACCCCAGACAAGGATCTGAGGACCATTTAATCTAAAATTCTGTTTAAACACTGTTGCCACAAATTCAATTTAAAAGAATGCCAAAAGTTAAATGAATTGCAAAATAGAAAATGGAATTTTATTCATCACAAAATTTGGTGTCTGGAGTAAGTCAGCTTCAACAGCAAATGATGACAAGGTGGAAAGCTATATTGTGCCAATTCCAGGGTAGAATGAGAAGTCCTGTTGGGTATTTTTAAAGGCCTTGGAGGTGAACCACACAGATTTCTTGTGTCCAGGTTCACTTCAAAAATATACGATTTTCTTTTGCGTCCATTCCAGTATATTAGACAAACTCTATTTCTATCTACCCCTTCAAAATAAGGTCATATTTTGACCCCATTAAAGAGAGACAAAGATTTCTGAGATAAAGGTGGAGAAAAGAAAACGGGAGTTAAAAGGATTAGAATAATAATTAAATTAAATATTTATTATTCCAGGAAGACGTGAAAATGATCACCTCTGGCTTCCCCGGTAGCTCAGTTGGTAAAGAATCCGCCTGCAACGCAAGAGGCCCCGGTTCGATTCCTCGGTTGGGAAGATCTGCTGGAGAAGGGATAGGCTACCCACTCCAGTATTCTTGGGCTGCCCTTATGGCTCAGCTGCTAAAGAATCCACCTGCAATGTGGGAGACCTGGGTTTGATTCCTGGGTTGGGAAGATCCCCTGAAGAAGGGAAAGGCTACCCATTCCAGTGTTCTGGCCTGGAGAATTCCATGGACTGTATAGTCCATGGCGTCACAAAGAAAAGAGTCGGACAAGACTGAGCGACTTTCACTTTTAAACTTTGCAGGTGAAACTCTGTGAACCATCTCCAGTGAGAATGGTGGCAGAGGTCCTGAGTTCTGAGGAGGGAAAGGTGGAGAGAGGGGAGGGGAAGAAGCTGCAGGGCGAGCTCCTGGACCATCCACGGGGCGGCACGTGAACCCAGGACAGGGAGCGTCAGCGGAAGGGGGGGGACCGGGAGGCCGAGAGGCAGCGACTTGCAAAGAGGGGCTGGTATGGACAAGGGGTCAGCACGGCCAGTGTCACAGCCCCACTGACCCTCAGGGTCTCAGTATGTTTGAGCGGCAGTAACAGGACACAGCAGACTGGGCAGCTGATAAACAACAGAAATGTACTGCGCACCGTTCTGGGGGCCGGAAGTCCAAAACTGGGGCACCAGGGTGGGCAAGGGAGGACCCTCTGACAGGGTGACACAGCTACAACGCGGGCCGGGGGTCACCTGGTGGGACATCAGGGCGATGTCCAGGGAACAGAGTTGGGGTTCCTCTGCCAGGCTCCTCTGGGGTTCGTGAGAGTCAAGCGTCTCCTCTGGAGAGGAATCAAGCAGCTTCACATACGTACGTGTGTGCGTGCGTGCTCAGTCGCTTCAGTCGTGTCCAGCTCTGCGACCCCATGGACTGTGGCCCGCCAGGCTCCTCTGTCCACGAGGAATTCTCCAGGCATGAATACCGGAGTGAGTTGCCATGTCCTCCTCCAGGGGATCTTCCCCACCCAGGGATCGAACCCACGTCTCCTGCATTGGCAGGTGGGTTCTTTACCGCTGCGCCACCTGGGAATTACGTCTCTCTCAAATTCATGTGTTTTGATTACATTTGGAGGGAGGAACTTTAAAGAGGCAATTAAAGCTTCTTTAGGAGAAGAAGAGACACCAGGAATGCGCGCTCACAGAGAGAAGGCCATCAACCCAGCAGAGAGGCCTCACCAGAAACCAGACTGCCCTTGCCTGGATTCTAGGGGACTTCCAGCCTCCAGAACTATGAGAAACACGCTTCTGCTGTTTACGCTGCCGGTGTAGGGTACTTTGTTAACAACAACACTAGCAGAGTACAACAATACTCCCTGGATACCCAGACAGACTCACTCTCATTTTTTTTTTTTTTTTTTTTGCAGTAACACAGGAGGCAGGGGCGAGATGGGGAGGGTACAAGTCAAAAGCAGCCACGGTGGCAAAATTTCCAAGGGTTCTGATCTCTTGTTTGGAACACCCACAGGACAGACAGCAGTGAAGGTTCCCTGAAATTTACAGCCACCACTGCAGAAAACAGAACCCCCGCCCACCACACACACTCTTTATCCCCCACAAACCACACTGCTACCGAGTGTCAAGGGTCAGAATGTGGATGTAGTGAAGTTTTTCTTCAGAGATGCTGGCTATAAACTCTGGATTTGCCAAAGATACCAAATAAGAAAACCAGATTTACACTGTTAGAGAAGTGCAGGACTGGGCTTCCCAGGGGGCTCAATGGTAAAGAATCCACCTGCCAATGTAGGAGACACGGGTTCTATCCCTGATCCGGGAAGATCCCATATGCTGTGGAGCAACTAAGCTCGTGTGCCACAACTACTGAGCCTGTGCCCTGCAACAAGAGACGCCACTGCAATGAAGCCCACACACCGCAACTAGAGAGCAGTTTTCGCAAAGCAACAGTGACCAAGCATAGCCAAAAACAAAAATAAATAAAATTCTTTTTTAAAAAGTGATAGTTGCTCGGTGGTTCGACTTTTTGCGACCCCATGGACTGTAGCCAGCCAGGCTCCTCTGTCCAAGGGAAGGTGCCTTTCCCTTCTCCAGGGCATCTTCCCAACCCAGGGATCAAACTGAGGTCTCCTGCATTGCAGGCAGATTCTTTATCATCTGAGCCACCAAGGAAGCCCTTTTTTTATTTAAAGCATACAACTAAAAATAAAAAAACAGTCTAGATCCCTGCCATCGGCCTAAGTCAAGTGCGTTAAGAGGCATGTCCTTAGTGAAACACACGGGCAGGGCCAGCATCTTCCTCCAAGTCAGGAGATGTCTGAGGCAGAACCACAGACCATGCTCTCTCTTGACCCTGAAGAGTAGTTGACAAAGCACATCATGTCTGAGATGGCGGAACTGAAAGTGAAGTTGCTCAGTCGTGTCTGACTCTTAGCAACCCCATGGACTGCAGCCTACCAGGCTCCTCCATCCATGGGATTTTCTAGGCAAGAGTACTGGAGTGGGGTGCCATTGCCTTCTCCGGATGTATGGCAGAGACCACCAAAATATTGTAAAGCAATTATCCTCCAATTAAAAATATATATGGGTGGTTTAGTCGCTAAGTCATGTCCAACTCTTGGCAACCCCATGGACTATAGCCCACCAGGCTCCTCTGTCCATGGGCTTTTCCAGGCAAGAATATTGGAGTGGGTTGCCATTTACTTCTCAAAAAAATATATATATATGTATACGCAAAATTAAAAAAATAAAGCTACTGATTAAATGAACTGAATTTAGGAAAAGGTTTAAACTGAACTTCCTATTTCTACACTTTTGTTGCAATACACAGTTACATGGTTATGTGAAAAAAAAAAAGAAGTGACCAACTAGTACACAGGATTTTACATTTTCTCATTAAAAAACTCTATTTTCAAGTAGAAATGACATTGTGAGATCTTTTTCATATTGTTGTTACAGGAGCCAGTGACTTCTATCAGTGACAAAGTCGCTCACGTAGCTGAGACTACTAAGGTTCGTATGATTCGCTGCTACTTTCATCATTAAAGAAAATGCAACCTAAGCGTCCATCAACAGATGAGTGGACAAAGAAGATACACACACACACACACACACACACACACACACACACACGAATATTATTCAGCCATGAAAAAGAATGAAATTTTGCCATTAGAAGCAACACAGACGGACTTAGAAGGGACCACGCTTAGTGCAGAAAAGGACAAATACTGTATGATATCATTTACATGTGGAATCTTAAAAATAAAACAAACAAATCAACCTAACCAATGAAAAACAGACTCATGGATACAGAGGACAAACTAGTGGTTACCAATAGGGAGAGAGAATGGGAAGGGACAAAATGGAGGAAAGGGTAAGAGGTACAACGATGGATAAAATAAACTACAAGGACACACTGTGCAGCACAGAGACTACTGCCAACATGTCATAATAACCGTATATCCAACATAACCCATAAAAATTCTGAATCACTGTGTTGTACACCTGGAACTAGAAATCCTGTAAATAATACTTCAACTGAAAAAAAATAAATTAAGGATTTCCCCAGTGGTCCAGTGGTTAAGAATCCTCCTGCCAATGCAGGGTGCATGGGTTCGATGCCTGGTCCAGGAAGATTCCACCTGCCACAGGGTAACTGAGCCTGTGCACCAAACTACTAAGCCCACGCTCTCGAGCCCGTGCTCCGCAACAAGAGGAGCCACCGCGACGAGAAGCCTGCACATCACAGTGAGAGAAAGCCCCCATGCGGCAAGAAGACCCAGCACAACCAAAAAAAAAAGCTAATAAATTTTTTAAAAATAAATTAAAACAATAAAAAAACGAAGGCAATACTGAATACTAAATTTCAGTCAGAGGCTAGAGGAAAAAGTTGTAATTTCTTTTCCAAGTTCAGATCCCTGAATCCTACCCTAAAGAAATGGAAGAAGTTTCTCCTTTGCCCCCTCCTCATTCATGATACCTGGGATGAGAATGAGATGGCTGGACCTAAAACAGCCATTTTGGACAATGAGGCCAGACAGAAGGAGCCCTACTCTCTGGAGACCGTGCAGCCACACACGGGCCCAGCCTGCCTACCTCTGGACAGAAAGACGATCTCTATCATATTAAGCCACAGCTGGTTGGTTTAGTCTTTATTATATAAAGCCACTCAAACCTAACCTTTCATCAATAGCCTCTTGATGAAAGTGAAAGCGGAGAGTGAAAAAGCTGGCTTAAAATTCAACATTCAAAAAACAAAGATCTTGGCATCCAGTCCCATTACTTCATGGCAAATAGATGGGGAAACAATGGAAAAGGTGACAGACTTTATTATCCTGGGCTCCAGAATCACTGCAGATGGTGACAGCAGCCATGAAATTAAAAGACACTTGCTCCCTGGAAGAAAAGCTATGACCAACCTAAGCAGCATATTAAAAAGCAGAGACACTACTTTGCCAACAAATGTCATTCTAGTCAAAGCTATGGTTTTTCCAATAGTCATGTATGGATGTGAGACCTGGACCATAAAGAAAGCCTAGCACTGAAGAACTGATGCTTTGAACTGTGGTATTGGAGAAGACTCTTGAGAGTCCCTTGGACTGGAAGGAGATCGAGACAGTCAATCCTAAAGGAAACAGTCCTGAATATTCATTGGGAGGACTGATGC
Organism: Okapia johnstoni; assembly: GCA_024291935.2. Taxonomy (NCBI): domain Eukaryota; kingdom Metazoa; phylum Chordata; class Mammalia; order Artiodactyla; family Giraffidae; genus Okapia; species Okapia johnstoni. The sequence continues at coordinate 123,113,757 of CM044307.1, read as the reverse complement.
TGAAGCTGAAACTCCAATACTTTGGCCACCTGATGCAAAGAACTGACTCATTGGAAAAGACCCTGAGAAAGATTGAAGGGAGAAGGAGAAGGGGACGGCAGAGGATGAGATGGTTGGATGGCATCACCAACTCTATGGACATGAGTTTGAGCAAGCTCTGGGAGTTGGTGATGGACAGGGAAGCCTGGCATGCTGCAGTCCATGGGGTTGCAAAGAGTTGGACATGACTGAGCTACTGAACTGAACTGAAACCTAACCTTAATTGCTGTACATTTTCTGAGCAGTGAGGTTGTCAACAGGTTGCACCTGATCATTAGCAACCTTCACTCATCTTTGAGAGACACACTCTCCCTTACATACAAAAGTGATTCCTCCAGGGATACAAACGAAACCCAACTAGAAACCTCCTCTGTAGCTGACAGCCTTACAGGAGGCAAACCCCGAAACCTTGAAGGACAGAAGTTTCCCTCAGCCTCCCTGCTGCTCCACCTCTGTGTCCTTTAGAGCAGGGGTCCTCAACCCCCGAGCTGGTACCAGTTCAAGACCTGCTGGGAACTGGGCCACACAGCAAGAAGGGAAATGCAGTGAGTGATAGAACCTTAATCTGCATTTACAGCTGCTCCCCATCACGCACATGACTGCCTGAGCTCTGCCTCCTGTCACATGGGCGGCGGCATAACAAAGGTAAAGCGCCTGAATCATCCAGAAACCATCCCCACCCCCTGGGTAAATGGAAAAATTGTCTTCCATGAAACCGGTCCCTAGGGGCATAAAGGTTGGGGGCTCCTGCTTTAACAAAACAAGGCATGAACCCAGGTTATCAGGTTTCACAGCTCAGGGAGCTAAATGACCACATACCACACTTCAAGTCCACAACCAGGCACCCACACACCTGACTTCATCCCAGACTCTGTAAAGTCCATGGTCATGGAGGAGCCAGTGCAAAGGCACTGCCTCCAAGATGTGCAGGCCCCAGGGATGGCAGACACTGCCCAGAAAGTACTTACTAACTGTCATGGACTCTGGCACCGAGGCAGAAGGTAACAGGCTGCTCAGAGGACTTTCCTGGCCTGGAGGACTGGCTTCCACACTGGAAAGGCAAGCAGAAGGAAGTTAAGAGTCAGCCACTTAAAACACACCACCTCAACATTCAAAACAAACGCAGCAGGCACTGAGCTCATTCAGGTTTCCCGACTCGAAGGAAGGGAAGGCGGCCCTTTGAGATCACAGTCAATCCCCTCTATGTGTAGATTCCGTATCTGGAAATTCACCTACTCCCTGAAGTTCACCTGTAACCCCAAAACTCTGCACTCCTGGGGCTGACGTGGTCATCCACGAACATGTACATGCGTGTGTGTGTGCTCAGTCCCTTCAGTCGTATCTGACTCTTTGTGACCCTAAGGACTATAGCCTGCCAGGCTCCTCTGTCCATGGAATTCTCCACGCAAGAATACTGCAGTGGGTTGCCGTTTCCTTCTCCAGGGGATCTTCCCGACCCAGGGATCGAACCAAAAAGTCTCTCACATCTCCTGCACTGCAGGTGAGCTGTTTACCACTAGCACCTCCCAGGAAGCCCGAAGTGCTATCTGGTGTTCCTAAACACAGGACTGTGCGGTGCCTCGTGGAGGAAACCTATGTGAGGCAGCCTCTATTCAGCGTGATGGTGCAGTGGTAAAGAACCCACCTGCCAATGCAGGAGATGCCAGAGACATGGGTTGGATCCCTGAGTCAGGAAAATCCCCCAGAGGAGGGCACGGCAACCCACCCCAGTATTCTTGCTGGGAGAATCCCATTGGACAGAAGAGCCTGGTGGGCTACAGTCCATGGGCTCGCAAAAAGAGTCGGACACGACTGAAGCGACTTAGCACACATACAGACGATGACAGTGCTGCCGGTCATGAGTTCCCTGTCAGCGAGTCAACAACGGGTGTTCAGTGAGATGTCTTTAAACAGGAGCAGAGAGAAAACAAAGGTACTTACTGATCCACTGACCAAAATGCTGTGACCAGACACCCTCCTAGGGACCTAGGGGCAACGGCTCCATCTTGAGAGAACACGACCACCACAAATAATGAGAGCTGGCCATGTAGTTACAAAGAATTTGCAACATGGAAAACTAACACTTCACATCTTTCACAGAAACAGCTCCCAGGGGACTACCCAGTGGCCCATCTAGTCAAAGCTACGGTTTTTCCAGTAGTCATGTCCAGGTGTAAGAGCTGGACCAGAAAGAAGGCTGAGCACCAAAGAACTGATGCTTTTGAACTGTGGTGTTAGAGAAGACTCTTGAGAGACCCTTGGACAGCAAGGGGATCCAGCCAGTCAATCCTAAGGGAAATCAATCGTGAATATTCACTGGAAGGACTGATGTTTCCTTCGGGTGACACCAACCCTTCCTGGCACCGCACTAACTTGTACAAGCCTCCTGCAGGCAGTGCCTCTCCGAAAGCAGGGCGAGACTGGAACACAAAGCATAGGCGGAGGTAAACCATGCCCACACCCTGGTGCCAAGGTTGAAAATGCAGACATTGTATCTCAGAGACACCAAATTAAAGCCAAGGAGAGGAGGAAGGAAAGAGCTGCAAGGGCAGCGAGGATCACGGCGGCATCAGGGGGTCCTCACTGTCCATCTCAGCTCTGCCACCTAATGTCCAGTGACTCTGAACAGCTCAGCTTTCCTTTGAGACACTTAGATTTGGAAAAAAAACAAAAAAAACTGACGTGGCATGTGTGTGCTAAGTCGCTTCAGTCAGATCTGACTCTGTGTGACTTTATGGACCGTAGCCCTCCAGGCTCCTCTGTCCAGGCGATTCTCCAGGCAAGAATCCTGGAGTGGGTTGCCATTTCCTTCTCCAGGGGATCTTCCTGACCCAGGGATCAAACCCTCATCTCCCACACTGCAGGCAGATTCTTCATCACTGAGCCACCTGGGAAGCCCTAGGCACTTCACAAATACCTGATACCAAAGTGGTTCCAATATTATGTGTGTGTGCACTCAGTTGTGTTTGATTCTTTGCAATCCCATACATAGACTCTAGCCCGCCAGGCTCCTCTGTCTAAGGGATTTTCCAAGCAAGAATACTGGAGTGGGGTGCCATTTCCTTCCCCAGGTTTAAATATCACATAATACTAAAACTGTAAAGTGTAATATTAAAATTGTCCAATGGTTTATCATCAAATATTAAATCAAGCAAATTATGACAGTGGAGGTACCTAGCCATGGCCCCCAAAGTAGAAGTAAAGGTGGTGTGCAAATGAAATGTGACCAACACCAGGTCTCAGGCCTGAGACCCTTGGCCACTTGGTGCCCTAGGATGTCAGACCAAAGTTGAACTGAATTCCTGTGAAGTGAGGCCCTGCCCTTCAAGCCCAGCAGAGGGACTTTCAAAAAGAAGGAAAGGCAGAGTTGTGAAGAGGACCGTCCGGCCCGAGGCAGCCGGGATGGGGGGCTGCACGCTCACCTGTACCGGGGTCCCGGCTCTGGGAGGATGTGGTCCTCGGGTCCCGTCCCATTCTCCAGGCTTCCCGAGGGGGGCATCTGCACAGAGACAGCAGCCGCAGAGAAAGTCAGGGTTCTGCTCTCGCCCTCAGCTCCCCCATGAGACAGGGACATGGTGCAGACACCGGCTCACCTGCTAACTCCACTGACGTGCAAGGCCTTCCCCATCGACACGCTGGACTTTCGTCTGCTGCCCGTTTCATTTATTTCAGCCGTCATCTCAGACTTGGCATCAGTCCCTGGCTGAAGGCCCTATTCTCCCACTTCGGCATTTTTTTCCTTTACTGAAATATGGCTCCCACACAATACTCTTATCAGTTCCAGGTGTACAGCATGGCGATCCAGCATTTATATTAGAAACTGATTACATTACATATTGATCACCGCAATAAATCTAGCAACTATCTGTCACCCACAGTTATTACAGCAGTACTGACTACATTCCCTATGACTTGATTTATTAACCTTTCTGATCTTGAGCCACCTGGCATTATGCATGAAGTCCATATCTAGAGACAACCTCAGAACCAGGGAATAATAATCAATCAGCCGTTAGACAAAAGGGCTCCCGCCTGCAGTGTCTGGAGACGGCCACGCGGGGGCAGCAGCGTCCACCTGTCACAACCGCATGACCGCCAGTCTCTCAAGAGCCCTGCACCAAGCAGGAAAGGCATTTGGAAGAAGGGAGGCCATAAGTCATCTCTACAAACAACAGGCAAGAGGCAGCACAGACCTTCATAGATATACTAGCCACTGTGCATGTCTCTTTCCAGGAAAAAGTGCAAAATCCGTGCCCCTGGGGGACATCAAGGCCAATGTCACTCAGGAGAACACCTGCATGCTAGACAAACTCCTGGCGTGTCAAGGCCCCCAACCAGACCTGGATCGGGATGGAGGACGGAAGGGAGCTCGTCTCGCAGCCGTCTGTCCTGTGACCTCCTCCATTTTCATCTAGCTCTGCTCAAGATTCCCCGCTCTTAAGGGGTTGAAAAGGGAATCCTACGAGGAAAAGCATTCTCTCCCTTTTCCTTCCACCTGCTGTTCTCACGAAGCTACTCCACTCACGCCCACCTCTTTTTTTAATTTATATTAGAGTATAGTTGCTTTACAAAGCTGTGTTAGTTTCTGCTATACAGCAAAGTGAATCTGATATAGATATATATATATTCTCTCTTTTTTGGATTTCTCTCCCCTTTGGGTCACCACAGAGCACTGAGTTCCCTGAGTACACAGAGCCGGGATCTGATGGGAGTGGCATTCCCGCCAAGTCACGGCTCCTCCAGCTCTGATTCTAGCATCTTTGAGCAGCCTGAGAATAACATGTCTTCCCGGGCAATGTTCCCACCAACAGCGGGTTTGCCCCTCAGGCTGTCACAAGCTTCCAAGACTCCTGGCAGCTTCGTTACTGTAGTCAATTAAAGAGCTGGCAGACGGGCTCACACCCAGCATCCCTGGCGAGGACGGTCTAGACCAGCTGGAGCTCGGGGTCCACTCAACAGGGACAAGACGGAGCCTCTGGGTCTGGGAGGCTGAGAGCCGGAGGAGGGATCGAGAGAAACCTGCCAGGTGGGGATACACCTCCCAGCAAGGATCCCCGAGGCTGGCCAGAACGCCGGGTTGTGTGACTGAACCCCAACATGAATAGCACACAAGCCAAGCCCTGGGGGCAGCCTGACACGCCAGCCCAGCGACAGTTCACGACCCAGCCAAAAGGCCTGTCAATGGGGGTAGAATAAGGGGCATGGACCCCAACTCGGATGCTGTGAACAAGCCCTGGAAACCCTCCAGTGATCCTAAATGCACATGAGGACCACCTACTCCCTGTCAGCCACCCCTACTTCTCAGACACTCCGCCCGAGTCCACACTGCCCCTGAGCAGGCAAGGGCAAGGTGACCATGTCCCCAGCCTGGGGGACTCGGACCCAGGCTGGTCACCTGAGCAGAAGGAAGGCATAGGGGCTTCCAGACCGGCCCGCTCCAGGATTCACCCGAGACCCAGACAGAAGCCCCTGGTTGGTACAGAAGGATACGCGGCTGGGGCAGTGGTGTTGGCACCTCAGCCAGATAAAGACCAAATGGGAGGGGGAGAAAGCTGAAGGAACACAGACCGACCAGCAGGGAGAGGAGACGGGGCAGACTCCCACCAGGAAGTGGGGCACAGGACCAGGAGGACCGCAGGCCAGGCCGAGTCCCTCCATCCCCAGGTTTCAGCCTCCGGCGCCCACAAGACACCCCCCGTCATCCCACTAGTACGAAGCCAGCAGGGAGCCTGCCCAGGGCCCTCATAAATGCCCGGCCTCTCCTCTCAGACTCACTCGGGGGACCTTCACCCCACGTCTGAACAGTAACTCCCCTTCCTCTCGGGCTGCGGTCAGGAGGGAGTGAGCTAACCCAGACCGAGCACTGTGGATTCATCACCACCGTCCGCACTTCCCAGAAGAGGAGACCAGCCTGGCGGACGGCGGCCACTCACACCAGCGACACCGCCTCGCGGGGCGGCCACCTGCCCCCTCGGCAACTTCGAGGTGCCCAGCATGCCCCCCTCAGTCCCGACTGCACCCGGGAACAAGCCCGCCCTCCCCGTGCTAGTCTGAGGGGGTTTCTGTTCCTCACGCGGTGCTGTGACAACCGTCTGTCATCCGGTTCAGAATGTCGACAGCTTCCTGAGCAGCCGGTGGGCTCCCGTTCACAACCGTCCATGGCTCCCTAAACCTGGGCCTCAGAGGGTGAGGGGCACCTGTGCTGCGGGGGCAGGGAGGCCTCGCCGACACGGTGGGGCTGTGGAGGCACCAAGAGCGACCCAGCACTCCGCTGTGCCGGGCGCCACGCACACCCACCTTGCTGGGAGCGCTGGGCTCAGCCACGACTCCCACCCCCACCCCGACACCTCCCAGCACGACCTGCTCTAGCTAAAGAAAGTAACAACAAACCACATGCGCGCCCCCTCAGTCACAAGGAACGGGCCAGAAAGGCTTGCCCACTTTTCAGCAAGCTTGCTCCCTGACCCCCAAGCCTTCAGCTGCCAAGGGTGCGAGGGCCTTTAGAGCTACAGGTGCTGACCTCCTCCCTCCTCCTGAGAGGCAAAAATAATGGTCACCGTTTGTAACCTGCTTGTATGCCACCAAGTTCAACAGATTGCTGACAAGGAAGGAAGTGGGCCTGGGGGCTCCCGCGTGACGTGCCAACACCCACTCAGGCGAGAGTGCCGCAAAATACCCTGGTTCAACGAGGAGACAAGCCAAAGCCACTGGGGCTCCCCTGCTGACAGGGGCCGCCTGCCCTGAGCCCCGGCCTCCCCGCTTCCCTTCCCCGCCCCCCGTCACCAACCACAGACATAACCCCTGATCCGGCCTCTCCTGCCACTGCTCCAGCCATAGCCCGTGCGGGAGGCAGGGAGGAACCGGGGACACCCACCTGCAGGACCGTAGGAGCCCACACCGCTGACCGGGAAGAGCACCTCGGCGTGACCGTGCAGCACCTGCAGCGGGGCCCAGCCGTGCATCTGGGGGAGGCAGGTGCCCCCGTCCCGCGACCTGGGGGAGAGAACACAGCTGTCGGGTCAGGGCCCCGGGCATCAAGCGCCGCTGGGCCCCACCCAGTCCCCCCGGGGAACCAGCCAGGCCAGGACGAGGCTGAGAACATGAGGAGGCCCTTTCAGCTCATGTGTACTGAACCCCTCCTACATTCCAGGCAGTGAACACACACATGCATGCATGCACACACACACACACACACACACACACACACATCTGTGCTGGAAAAGAGCCAGCCAACAAAGTCCATCCTGCCCTCGTGGAGCTTACTGTCTGCTGGGGGGTGCAGACATGAAGTATGTGTGTGCATGCAAAGTCACTTCAGTCGTGTCCAACTCCGTGACCCCATGGACTGTAGCCCACCAGGCTCCTCTGTCCATGGGATTCTCCAGGCAGGAATACTGGAGTGTGTTGTCATGACCTTCTCCAGGGGGATCTTCCCGACCCAGGGATCAAACCCACGTCTCTTACATCTCCTGCACTGGCAGGCGAATTCTTTGCCGCTACCACCACCTGGGAAGCCCAACATGAAACATATGATCCCAAAAGAAAGTGAGAAACAGCAGCTCAGGTTCAAGCGGCTGGTCAGGAAGGTAGTGGAAGGACTCCTTGAAGAAGGGAGGTTTGAAGTGAGTGGAGAGGGAAGCGCTGGCTCCACAAGGGGAGGTGGAGGGGGCAACAGGGATGGAAGGAGAGGGTGGCACAGGCCAGGGCTGAAGCGAGAGGAGGCCCCGCGGGCTCTGGGTTCGGCAATAAGCTTGGGCCAGTGTCCCTCTGCCTCACTGGTTTTCAAACCCTCAGGAGTAAAAAGACAGAACCAGAGCAGAGTGTGTCTGCGCCACTTCCAAGAAAAGGGGTCAGCTCGAATATTAACCAGGCTCATATGATCTGTTACAGTGTCACCTTCCCCACCACGTGCCAAACTAGCCTGTTCGACCTTTGTAATGCCAGGCTGGTTTGGTTACATGGGTTTGAGAAAGTATCTGCCCACTGCAGCATCTGCTTCTGGGCAAGAAGCCAACACTGATAAATACCAGGATGCATCTGTGCGGGACTTGAAGGTTTATAAACTCACGTCGTAAATCAGATGTAAAGAACACCACAGCAGATCACAGTCATAGCTACTTAATGGAGGGAGGGAGGCAGAGAGGAGGAGGAGGAGGAAGGGGAGGGGAAAGGAGGGGACGAAAACAACTCAAAGAGATCAGGAGACTTGTCCAAGTCCATCACTTGGCCAGGACCAAGGCTGGTAGAATTCAGCCCAGGTCTTCCAGATCCAGTTACTATGAGTCTCCTGGCCACTGCCCATCATTTACATGATGTATATATTTCTTTCATATAGAGCAGGAATTAACAAAATTTTTTTTAAAAGGACCACATCGTCAATACTTTAGGCTATGTGGCCATTGTTGCTGTTCAGTAGCCAAGTCGTGTCCAACTCTTTGCGACCCCATGGACTGCAGCACACCAGGCTTCCCTGTCCTTCACCATTCCCTGGAATTTGCTCAAACTCATGTCCACTGAGGCAGTGATGCTATCGAACCATCTCTTCCAGTATACTTTGTTGATTTTTATTTGATTGGTTTAGAATGCTTTAAAAAAATGTAACAGCCATTCTTGGCCTGGGGGTAGATTTGGCCAGCAGGCCAGTTTGCCAGTTCTTTTTTTTAACCTTTTAAAAATTTTATTTGTTTATATGGCTACACTGGGTCTTCATTGCTATGTGTGGGCTTTCTCTAGCTGTGGCGAGTGGGGGCTACCCTTCACTGAGGGGCATGGGCTTCTCATCATGGTGGCTTCTCGCTGCCGAGCATGAGCTCTAGGGCGCTCGGGCTTCAGTAGTTTCAGGGCATGGGGCTTAGTTGCTCCACGGCATGTGCGATCTTCCTGGACCAGGGATCAAACCTGTGTCCCCCGCATTGGCAGGCGGATTCTTAACCACGGTGCCATTGGGGAAGTCCCTGCCAACTCTTCCTTTAAGGCTTGTCCTATAGCCATTCTCCTTTGCGTCCTCTGGAGCTTTTGGTCACACGCATGACACTCAGTAAGACACACAAGGAGAAGTGACCTTAACAGACTTCTGCCAGCTCCGTGACTTAGGCCTGCGGGTAACGCACACCGTGAGGCATGGGAGAGGAAGCGCCCCCAACTGTGTGCCCTGTAGCAGAGCTGGGTGCTGGGGTGAACATGGCTCTGCCTCTACAATCTGTAAAGAACTGCCTGCCTGCCTGGGGCTCCGATCCACCAGCTGGCAACCAGGGGGACTCCCAGACAGACGCCCAGAAGTGGCGTCTGTCTCGGGACACGGCTGCGAAACCACAGTCCTTTCCTGGCTGCTGCACCCGCTCAAGGCAGGAGGGATTTCCTGCTGCTTCTTTTTGTTGTTGTTGAATCTTTACTTCTGTAATTTTTTTAATTTATCTATTTTTAATTGAAGGATAACTGCTTTACAATGTTGTTGCTGGTTTCTGTCACACATCAACATGCATCAGCCACAGTATATATATATATGTTCCCACCCTCTTGAACCTCCCTCCCACCTCCCACCGCATCTCATCCCTCTAGGTTGTCACCGAGCACCATGTTGAGATCCCTGGGTCATACAGCAAATTCCCACTGGCTATCTCACTTATATATGGTAATATGTATGTTTCCATGCTACTCTGCTATTTCTAAGGGGACATACATCTTGCCACTTTCCAACAACACGCGCAGAGCACAAGGTGAAGTTAGGCCCCACCAGCTGAGGTTCGGATCCACACAAAAGTGGGCAAAGGACCCCACCTCAAAAAGGGGTTACACTGAAGTCATTCCTGAAGCAGAGACCAATTCAGAATATGGTGCCACAGCTGGGCTTAAAAACAGAATGGGTGTTGCTTTTCATTAAGATACTCTAAAAAAAAAAAAAAAAACAACCTAGAAAATTCCAGAAAGAGGAGGGTAGGGTTAGCTGCTTAGTCATGTCTGACTCTTTGTGACCCGACAGGCTACAGCCCGCCAGGCTCCTCTGTCCAAGAGATCCTTCAAGAATACTGGAGTGGGGTGCCATTCCCTTCTCCAGGGGACCTTCCTGACCCAGGGATTGAACCCAGGTCTCCTGCATTGCAGGCAGATTCTTTACCAGCTGAGCCACCAGGGAAGTCCAAAGAGGAAGGGGGAAAATAACATACCCAAAGTCACGTTATCCAAACATGACTGACCTGGACACAATCGCCTCAGTGTCTTTTTCTTTACTCGCATACTTCTCTTTAAGAGGCTGTGATGCAATTAAATGTAGGTTTTTATAATTTCCTTTTTTCATTCAATATATAAGTTCATCCTCACACTATGTGGATACTCTCAGATGTCATTCAAGAGGTTTAAGATCCTGAACATTAAGATTTAAGATCTGAACCATGAAATACTCCGCTGTTCACTGTGAATGGCTCCTCCGTGGCTGCACCTTTCGGTCAGGTCCACTGCATGTCTCTCTAAATCAACACGTTGTCATCTGGAGGCAACAACCTTTGTCCTGAGACCCGTCCTCAGAACAGCTTCCCGGCAGCGAAATTACTAAATCAAGCAGACTAAATACTGAGGGCCAGAAGAGAAGGGGACGACCGAGGATGAGATGGTTGGATGGCACCTCCGACTGAATGGACATGACTTTGCGCAAACTCCGGGAGATGGTGAAGGACAGGGAAGCCTGGAGTGCTGCGGTCCATGGGGTCGCAGCGAGTCAGACACGACTGAGTGACTGAACAACAACAACAAAACATTTTTAAGGCTCCTGACGTTGCATCACATTGCTCTCCCCAGAGGCTGCGGACGTGGCCAACGCTCTATCAGGATGATGTGCGCGAGGACTGGCTTGATCTTTATGCGTGTTAATGCCTACTACGTGTCTGGAAGACTCCGAGCACTGAGGACACGCTGAGAGCCAGCCATCCTGGCAGGGCGCTCGCCCGGGGCCGCCCTCCACCTATTTCTCTTTTTCAAACTTGATGAAGATGACGGCAAAGCGCAGTGTCTGGTTTCAATATGCATTTGCTTACTTGCTATTTAAATGCAATTTTTTTCAGGCTTGTAATTCTTTTCGAATTATGTTTTCACCCCACTTCCCTGTTGGTTTCATAGGGCACATATAAAGTGACAGGAAAACCCCTTTTTATAATAAAGGTATTATTCTTTTTTAAGAAAAATAATCAGGGGCTTCCCTGGCAGTCCAGTGTCTAAGACCCTGCACTTCCACTGCAGGGGGGGCATGGGTTATTGACTATGCCAAAGCCTTTGACTGTGTGGATCGCAACAAATCTTGGAAAATTCTTTAAGAGATGGGAATACCAGACCACCTTACCTGCCTCCTGAGAAATCTGTATGCAGGTTAAGAAGCAACAGTTAGAACTGGACATGGAACAACAGACTGGTTCCCGAATGCCATGCAGCACGGTCAAAAAAAAAAGAAAAGCTATCACTTATAAATCAAATCCACCTAAATCAAATCCCTTATGATTATACAGTAGAAGTGACAAATGGATTCAAGGGATTAGATCTGATAGACAGAATGCCTGAAGAACTAAGGACAGAGGTTCATGACACTGTACAGGAGGCAGTGATCAAGACCATCCCCAAGAAAAAGAAATGCAAAGCGGCAAAATGGTTGTCTGAGGAGGCCTTACAAATAGCTGTGAAAAGAAGGGAAGTGAAAGGCAAAGGAGAAAAGGAAAGATACTCCCATCTGAATGCAGAGTTCCAAAGAATAGGAAGGAAAGATAAGAAAGCCTTC